>OX336365.1:19447944-20900014 GCA_946902895.1 Fragum fragum | reverse complement strand
TGAGAAGACATGCCATTTGAAACAAATTTTGGTTGGCTTTAAGGTCAGGGTCACAGCTCAAGGTCAAAGATTCAAATTGAGCTTGTCAAATGCTTATCTCCTATATTTTTCCATGGATTTCAAAATAATTTGGGACACTTGTTTTCCATCATGATCAGATGTTTCTAAGATAAAACTTAAAAAAGCATTTCTCATTTCCCACAATATTTTCTACTATAGTCAGTCATTATTTTCAAATTCATCACACTTTGAAATGTCATCTGCAACTTCTTTCAATTTGGACCAGTCTAAAAAAATTGTCATTTGGTAATTGGCCAAGTTACAATTACAAATTTGTTGTTATGTTGGAATTAATCATTTGATGTATTAATCCATACAGTATTTTTATATTTATTCAACTTTGTCTAAATGATGATATGTTTTAATGTTACCCTTTACAAAAAAGGACCCATTCAATAATTTTGTAAAACATTTTTTTTTACAAAAGATATCAGATTAAATAGAATGGCAATTATTAAAAGCTATTTTTACAACTCTTAGCCTGGTTTATGGTCTCTTTTAGACTTTTTTGCTGGTATTTAGCAGGCAACTTTCCATAATATGCTTGCTTATTTTGCCGGTATTTAGCAGGCAACTTTCCATAATATGGTTGCTTATTTTGCCGGTATTTAGCAGGCAACTTTCCATAATATGGTTGCTTGTTTTGCCGGTATTTAGCAGGCAACTTTTCATAATATGCTTGCTAAGTCCATTACTACACAATGACACATTTTGATATGATTAACCATTTCCTGTTTAATTTTTTTTAGACCTGTCCCAAATTCAAAGATATTGCAGTCGAAAATTCGCAGTACATTTAATTTGAAATGTAACCATTCAGTATGGTGGAAAATATTGTGGAAAAAGAAGAAATTGCTTGTCACAAGCAATTTCTTCATTTCCCACAATGTTTTCTTAAGAAATTAATCACAAGGACGTAAAAACCAGGGGTTGAATAGGAAAGGGTTAAGCTGTGAGCTATTCTAGAGGAGAAGAAGTTACAAGTATCAAGAAATCCATCCATTTCTAACAATGTTTCCTATTCTATTAAGCACTTATATTGACTCGTAGAAATTTGAAATCTGGCAGATTCACTGTTATTTCTTTAGTGTGTCAAAACATGTGAATGATTACTTAGCCCATTCCCTCCCAATCCCTTCTTTTTACATCGCTCAAGGAAAACGCATTTGAAATAAATTGTTTCAAGCAATTTCTTCGATGTCCACAATGTTTTCTACCCCAAAAGATAAAGAAAAATAAAATTTCTTCAACCTAAAACTGTCTGAATCTTTGTTCAATTTGGACCGGTCTAAAATTCTGTTATTTGGGAATAGGATCAACATAGAAAAGCACAGAACAGAATTCCACCAAATTTTAAATGAATGATCCTTGGTTGATCCTTTTTCAGATTCCTTCAAAGAATTTTGATTGAATGAAAAACATGGCTTTAATGAGTGGGGCTAAGTTCCATGTATGGTGAAAGCTTTACAAATCTTCTTCTCAGAAACAAGTAGATGGATTTCAACCAAATTTTACCGGAATGATTCTTTTGTGACTCTTTATTAGATTCCTTCAAATAGTTTTGATAGGATAATAAACATGGCTTTAATATGTTTAATATGTTGCATATATGGAGAAAGCTTTGAAAGTCTTCTCCCAATTTCACAAGAAATATCCTATAGAGACCCTTTATCAGATTTATGCAGAGATTTGTTTTGTTGTAAAACATGACTTTTTTGGGGTTGAGGGGTGGGGGTTAATTTTTATAGTTTGAATAATACTTTGAGAACTTGTTAGAATCCTTGACGGATTTCAACCCAACTTCAAAGTAATGATCCTCAGATGACACTTTGTCAGATTTCTTCTCATAATTTTGATTCGTTGAAAAACATGGCTTTTATGGTCGTAGCTCATGTTTATATATAGTATACAGTGAAAATATTGTAAACGCCTGTTTAGCTCATCTGGGAACGATGTTCTCTAGATGAGCTATTGTCCGGCATCTGTCCGTAAATTTGACCATCAGTCTATTGACAATTACAAAAAATCTTCTCCTCTTAAAGTAACCATGGAATTTTTACCAAACTTCACAGAAATGATCCTCAGGTCATGCTCTTTCAAAATACTTCAAAAAATTGAAATCCAATTGAACTTTGGCAACCAAGTCGAAAAACATAAAAATCTTCTCCACCCAAACCATAGAGCTTTGATATTTGTTATAAATCATCATTTATTGACCCTCTACCTAAATACTTCAAAGAATTACCCTGGAAATTAGCCCTTTCCTGTGTTATCCCTGATTTTAGATGTTCTAGTTTATATATCAGTAGATACATGCCTGTGGAGCAATTCAGGTGCTAAAGAACCTCTAGTTTTCTTGAGGATAAAAAAAGCAGTATTGTATGGGATGGGGATATTATGAAGGTTTATATCCTTATGCATGAAACACTTGTGACAAGCAATTTCTTCATTTTCAACAATGATTTTCAAAGCTTTCATATTTAGGGGATGGGTGTTTAAAAGGGCTATTGTGGGAATGGGTTACATACATGTCGTACTTGATGATAATATTTTTATGTGGACTATATCAGCTACATTTTGGGTATTTCAATTGACCCATTGCTGGCTCCGCCCATTCACTCCAACAGAAATTTACACTTTATTTTAAACCGAGTTATTTTGCCAGGAGCATGTAAAATAAATCAAAATTGTTGGTTTACTAGCTAAACATCGTAATTACAGTTTAAATAAGCTGTAGTTATGACATTTAAGTCACCAAACCAACAAAAATTCTTCTCATAAATGGAGGTCAAATTCTGAATTCAAATAAACTTCAAATCATCGGTGGACAGGTTATATGATTGACAGCTGCAATTTGTCAATTAAGAAATAAAGAGATTTTTTTTTCATTTAGGTATGGACCTAAAACTTTAATCACACTGTATGAATATGCAAAGTGGACATCTCTTTCCGGAACTGAATGTCCAATTTCAACTAAATTATCCAACCTTCTTAGGCAAATCAAGAAAAAAGCTTTGGAAAACATTGTGAAAATGAATGAATTGCTTGTTACATTTCTTCATTATCTACAATATTTTTTATCCAAACAGACATTATTTTTTAATTCCATCAACTTGAAATTGCTAAATAAAGAAGCAGTAAACTGACCAAGCTGTGAATCAAAGTTTTGATGTATATTTATTGGTACCTATAAATATCTCTAGTAAAGTATATACATTCCACATACATACAAATCAGACATGTCAGGGGAAAAATCCATTTCTGATAGTGTCAAGTACAGATCCATAGACTGACCAAGCATTGTATCAATGTTTTGATGTATATGATGTATATTATATACCTATAAATATCTCTGGTAAAGTATATACATTCAAAACACAAAATCAGAGATGTCTGGGAAAGATCCATTTCAGACAGTATCAAGTACAGTTCCATAGACTGACCAGGAGTTTAATCAAAGTTTTGATGTATATAATGTACATGTATATTTATTTTTATACCTATAAATATCTCTAGTAAAGTGTATGCATTCCGCTGACATGAATCCCACATGCCTGGGGGAAAATTCGTTTCTGATAGTTTCAAATACTGTTCCATAGACTGACCAGGTGTTGTATCAAAGTTTTGATGTATATATAATGTATATGTACATGTATATTTATTTTATAACTATAAATATCTCTAGTAAAGTGTATGCATTCGGCACACATGAATCCCACGTCTGGGGAAAAATCGGTATCTGATAGTTTCAATTACTGTTCCATAGACTGACCAGGTGTTGTATTAAAGTTTTGATGTATATATTGTATATGTATATTTATTATATACCTATAAATATCTCTAGTAAAGTGTATACATTCAACACACACAAAATCTGACATGCATGTCTTATATAGTCCCAAATAACATAGTCTGAGATGATGTAATTTTCATTCTTTATATGATATCATAATGCAAGTGAATATAATCAGAATTGTAAAGGAGTAGGGAAATACTTATAGAGATAAGGACTTAAATTATTTGATCAAATTTATTTAACAAAAAATAGGTTTATAATAAATGAAATATTACGTTACGATTGCAATACAACATCTTGCATTTGCTTCTTCAGTCTCATGAATTATCAAAATTTTCCTCCAAAGCTCAAAGCATAAATGAGATGTTGTATCTCTATTGTAACATAATATTCCCTATGTATATGAAAATGTGTGAATAAAATCATTGAAAGACTTTCATAAAAAATTTTATTACCCATTTTCCTGCTGCCTGAATTTGCATTAAAATCAAAGGCCCAAAAGCACTGGAAGCACTAGTTAAGGGTCAAAATTGATTTTCAAAATTAATTTTATTAGCACATCTAGGTTGAATGTGACAAACAGGAGTTGTAGACTAAGATCAGATTTAATTTATGTGCAGGCTGATCTTTCTCTATATTTCCTGCCAAAATAGGTATTCAAGACTAAGCATTACAAGGGTTAAAATTCATTTCATACTCCAAATGTACCATGCCAATGAACAAGATGCTTTTTAGTCATTTTTAGAGAAACAATGTATTTTATATTTTTGTGGTATTGATTGCTTTTTTGAAATAAAGGTTCAGATAATACATCGACATCAACTCTTTGTAACTTTTAGCTTAGTTGTTTTAGGAGAAAAAAACGTAGGTACTGCCATAGCTTTGATGTCATCTTCGTTGTCGCCTGCGTTGTCATCTGAAAACTTTGACACATTTAGCTCCCCCTGAGCACCATTTTCTCTTGGGAGCTATTGTGATCACCCCTTGTCTGTCCATCCTTCAGTGAACAAATCTTTAAAAATCTTCTCCTTCCTCAACTGCCAATCAGATTTCAAACAAACTGGACAGAAATGATCCTGCCTTTCAAATACTTCAAGGAATCATAATTGGTTGATATATATGGTTGCCATATATTTCAAGTTGAAAAAAATAAATTCATTTGTCCCCAACGGTTACAGGTTATGGGGACTATAGGTTTGCTTGATTCTGTCCGTCTGTCTGTCATTTTTTTGTCCAGAGCATATCTCCTAAACCATAAGTGCTAGGAACTTGAAACTTTATACACTAATAGATCACAATGTGATGAAGTGTCATGTTAAAGAACCATAACTCTAGCTTGCCATTTTTTTTAAATTATTGCCCTTTGTCATTTTTACCTTTACATTTTGTCCGAAACATATTTCCTAAATCATAAGTGCTAGGAACTTAAAACTTTATACACTTAAAGATCACAATGTTGAAAAGTGTCATGTACAAGAATCATTACCCTGCCATGCCCATTGTTTGAGTTATTGGCCTGTGTTGTTTTAAACCTTGTATTATAAGAACCATTACTCTCCTATGACTTATTTTTAGTTATTTTTAGTTTTTGCCCTTTGATTATTAGTCCCTTACCAGTGAAGCCAAAGGGGGCTTTAGGTTTGCACTCCGTCCGTCTGTCCATCTGTCTGTCCATCTGTCCGTATGTCAGTCCAGACAAATCAGTTTTCCCGACTTTTTTCCTAACCCTGGGAGAAATTGAACTGATTTTTGGTATGTGAGTCCGCATTAATGAGTTACAGAACAAGTTCGAGTTTGGTTCTGGTCCATTAATTTTTGTGGAAGATACGGATGCTTGACTTAGAAATTACCAGGAAATTTTAGTTTTCTGCACTTTTTTCCTTGACCCTCAGAGATATTGAGCTGATTTTTGGTATGTGAGTCCGCATTAATTAGTTACAGAACAAGTTCGAGTTTGGTTTCGGTCCATTGATTTTTTAGGAAGATAGGGATGCTGGACTTAGAAAATTACCAGGAAATTTCAGTTTTCTTGATTTTTTTTCTAAACCCTTTGTGATAAGAAGGTTGTTTTTGTTATGTGAGTCAATATTGATAAGTTACAAAACAAGTGTAAGTTTTGTTCTGGTCCATAGATTTTTGAGAAAGATATGGATGCTAGACTTGGAAAATTACAGTTTTTCCAGACTTTTTCTTAACACTTGCAGGTATTGAGCTGATTTTTGGTGAGTCAGAATTGATGAGTTGCAGAATGAGTTCAAGTTCTGTTCCAGTCCATTGATATCCTTTACCACCCAAAAAATATACCGCTCTAGGGATATATATAAATCTGGAAGGGGACTTGGTATTGCCATGCAATACTTCAGAATGCTTGTTTTAAATCTTCTCAGAAACCAGTCAATGGATTTCAACCAAATTTTACAGGAATGCACAATGGGTGAGCTTTTATCAGAATCCTTCAACGAATTTTGATCAGACCGAAAACATGGCTTTAATGGGTGGGGCTAATTTCTATATATGTTGAAATCTTTGAAAATCTCTTTCTTAGAATCCATTGGATCGATTTCAACAAAATTTCACTGGAAGAATCCTCTGGTGGCTGGTTTTCAAATTCAATCAATCAGTTTTGATTCGTTGAAAGTTTGGCATTCAGGATGTGGTTTTTGTCCATATATGGTATTTAGTGAATTTTTTCATAAAATTTGTGAATACCTTTTTCATCTTCATTGTAAAACAATGAAAATGTTGAAATATTAAAAGATTTCATTGACAAGATTTATTTGCCACACATGGTGAATATGATTCCTGAAAACACCATTTGCTAAATCTGTACAATCAGGCCTTTGGAGCGATACAGGCACTAAAGTACCTCTAGTATTTAGGATAACATTCTGAAACAAGTGGGCCGTTGGCCCTGGGGTGCTCACCTGAGATAAAGGCTCTTTTTCTTTCAACAGTCTAATTTCATGTTAAGGTTAGGATTATGAATCAAGTGGGCCACAATTACATATAAAGACTATGAACCTGGGGATCAATAAGTCTAAATTACAAATTCCAAGGCTTTAGTGCTGATTTGAAAGAAGGAAAAAATTTTTTCCATGGGTTATAATTTCAGAATAAGAAAGAAGTCTGTGAACTGATGCTTCATGCCTATACCCCCCCCCCCCCCTGGCTCAGCCCTTGGAGACCCGAGGATCATGATTTTAGCTATTTTGTAAAGAATCAATATATTGATACTTCTTTCAAAATATCAAGGCTCTTCGCCTTCTGGGTCAGGAGGAGAAGATTCTTAAAGATTATTTTAAAATTTCACTTTTGTTGCCATTGCAACCAGAGTTTTTAACGGATTTCAATTCTTTTAGCAATTTTTGAAGGGGATCACCTAAGGAACATTTCTGCCAAATTTGGTTCAAATTGGCCCAGTGGTTTGGGAGGAGATGTCATTTAAAAAATCGTTCTTTGTTTCTATATTATCCCCCCCTGGGGCTCCGCCCCTGGGGACCAGAGGATCATGATTTTAGCTATTTTGTAAGAGATCAATATACTGATACTTCATTCAAAATATCAAGGCTCTACGCCTTCTGGGTCAGGAGGAGAAGATTCTTAAAGATTATTTTAAAATTTCACTTTTGTTGCCATGGCAAGCAGAGTTTTTAACGGATTTCAATTCTTTTAGCTATTTTTGAAGGGGACCACCTAAGGAACATTTCTGCCAAATTTGGTTCAAATTGGCCTAGTGGTTTGGGAGGAGATGTCGTTTAAAGAAATTGTTGACGGACGACGGACGAAAGGTGATAACAATAGCTCACTTGAGCACTTCCTGCTCAGGTGAGCTGAAAAGAGGATAAGGGATATTGCATGTTTCAAAAAATTAGTCCTTTTCTCATAATATTTCATATCTAATGTGACAAATGTTTTTCAATCTAGTTGCAATTTTGAAATATTGTCTGCAAAAAAACCTTTTAATTTTTTACCAGTCTTTAACATTGTCTTGAAAGCTAAGACTTGTTTGGAATTGGTGTTAAGAAATTAAAAGAAGTTTTTTGTTATCAATTTTATTGTTTTTACACCATTTTTATTTACAAAAATACAGATACATACTCAAATTCATTACAGAATTCTTTCTACAAAAACATTCAGCATACACTAAACCCAATCCCACACAATCCCAATTTTTTAAGCACCACACAAAAAAGTTTTGGAGAGCATTGTTGAAAAGGAAGAAATTCCTCGCAACAAGCAATTTCTTCATTTTCAAGAAAGTTTTCTATCTTGTATGATAACTGTTTTATAGATTCAAGCAACTTTAAAATTGTCATCTGCAACATTTTTCAATTTAGACAAGACTACAACTTTGTCATGTGGTTATAGGTTAACCCATTCCCACACAACAAAATTTTAGACTGGTCCAAATTGATAGAAGCTGCAGACGACAATTTAAAGTTGATTGAATTTCAAATTTCTTTGTCTTTTTGAATAGAAAACATTGTGAATAATGAAGAAATTGCTTGATACAAGCAATTTCTTCATTTTCCACAATGTTTTCCAAAACTTTTTTATTGAGAGGCATTTAAAAGCGTCACTGTGTGGGAATAGGTTAGCCCATCTCTTGACTGCCTTTGTAGCCTAGTGGTAATAGTGCTTGAATAGTGATTAGGGAATCACAGGTTACAGCCCAAATGACCAATTGGGGCTGTCAATTAAATAACCAGTTGACCAATGAAATAACTAATTTAGACCATAATGTGTTTTGAATTCAGATATTGGCCACCATTTTTGTTAACCTTTTTAATTGGTTTGGCGACTTAAATGTTGTAACTTCAGCTTTTTCAAGCTCTAGTTACAATGTTTAGATCGCCAACCAACTATTCTACATTTTTTGTTACATGCTTCTAGCCATAAATTTTTCAAAATAACACCATTTAAAAATAAAGCCGAACTTCCTGTAGGAGTCAATGAGCATGGCCAATGTAGTAAGTGGGCAGGGCCAGGGATTGGTCAATTGTCACTGAGGTCACAATGGTTAACCGATCACATAACCAATTACCCGACCTAAAAATGTTGCAGACAATTTTCAGATAATGACACTTTTCAAAAGCTTTGCCTTTTGGGATAGAATAAATCAGAGAAGTGAAGAAATCACTGTTTAGAAGCAGTTCCTTCATTTTCACATATTTTTTTATAGCTTTTTATTTTGAGGCATAGAAAAGCATGATTGTGTTGGCATGGGTTAGCCTATTCCAACACATGCCCTCCTTTTCTACGACCTTCAAGAAAAAGGCTTTGGAAAGCATGTGGAAAATAAAGAAATTGCTTTATCAACCAACTTCTTCATTATCTACAATGTTTTCTATCCAAAAAGTTGACATGAATTAAAATTCCAATTTGGAACAGTCTAAATTTTTTGGGAATGGGTTAAGAAATGGGAATTTTAAGTTTCCTTCTTCATATTTCTTGTATACAAAAGAATGAATGAATAAACTGAGTTGTATGGCATTATCATTTAAGCTGCCAAATCACATTTTTACAAGAATTTTTTTCTATTTACAATTTACAAACAAATATACATTTGCCTTTTTTCACAATCTATTTGTACAACAGGTTTTCCTTTTATAGCAATATAAACTCATTACCATTTCAAGCAATTTTTCCACTTGAACAAAGTTGAAGACAGCAATTTAAAGTTCATTAAATTTGATAAATATTTGTCTATCTTGGTAGAGAACATTATGGGAAATGAAATTACTTGTTACAATCAATTTCTTCATTTTCCACTTACTTTTTGATAACCAGATTGCTTTAGGGTGTCAAAAATTTTTAACCCATTACCACATTAAATTTTTAGACTAGTATTAATTAAAAGATGTTGCAGACAACAATTTCATGTTGGTTATTTTTAATGAAATCTTTTCATTTTTTGTGTAGAAAACATTGTGGACATTGACAAATAGCTTGTTACAAGCAATTTCTTCATTGTCCAAAATGTTTTCGAAAGCTATTTCCTTGAGGGGCATGAAAAATTGTAACTTGGTTAACCCATTCACACACAAATTGACAATGTTACCTTTTGACATCCCTCAAAGAAAACAATTGAGAAAAAAATGTGGAAAATGAAGAAATTGCTTGCAACAAGCAATTTTTTCATTTTGACAATGTTTTTTACCCAGAAAGTTGAAAAAAATCTAAATTTTCATCAACTTGAAATTTCCGTCTGCAATTCCTTTCAATTTGGACCAGTCTAAAATTCTGTCTTGTGGTAATGGGTAAAGAGATATGATAATGTTTGAGTCAAAAAAGTTTCGTAAAGTGTTGGCTTACTTAACCAATTACCAGACAGCACTTTTTGAAACTGGTCTTAATTGAAAGAGATGGTAAATGACAGTTCAAAATGTGTTGAAATTTATAAATAATTGTAAAATCAGGTAGAAAACATTGTGAGAAGAGAAGAAAATTTGTTTGCAAGTTATTACCCCTTTTCTCACAATGTTCTTGAGATATTTTTTCTTCACTATGTAAAAAAGTGCAATAATGTGGAAATGGATTAAAAGCAGAGGCTAAGCTCCCTTAGCCCCTACCCCCAACGTATGGGCTTGTAAGGACTTTGAGAGGTAAAGATTTAAAACAGAACCTTAATGATTCAATTTTTTATAAGCATCACATCTCAATAGGGTTTAACCCATTACCAGATGGCAAAATCTTAGACTGGGCCAAATTGAAAGGAGATGCAGACGACAATTAAAAGTTCTTGAAATTCTAGTTATTTCAACTCTTTGTGGAAATGAAAAAAATTTACACAATGTTTACCTTATTGTTTTTCTTGAGGGGCGTCAAAAGCGTCATTGTGTAGGAATTGGCTAAACTAATAAACATGAAACATTTTGCAGAGCTAACAAAGTCTCAAATCATACAGATTGCAGCTGCAACAATCCCTTAATGCAGAACAATATTTAACACCATGAGCAGGAAGTAAAAAATTTCTAAATTTTGTTTACACATACAGAGCTACCATACCCTGGTGAATACATGTATTTAATCCATTTCCTGTGCAAATCCAGGATTTTACATCACTGTGATTTTATACTTGAGAAAACATCATGGAAAAATAAGAAATTGCTTATATCAAGCAATTTCTCCTTTTCCCACCATATTTTTTACCACATAGGCTGGGTTCATTTCAAATTGCATCCAATTTTCATTGTTGTCTATAACCTCTTTCAATTTGGACCAGTCTAAAATTTCAAAAAACAGGAAAGGGTTAAAAGTGCAACAGACAGAAAAAGAGTATAGAAATATGCATTAGATCTTATAAATGCAGGGAGCATGAAAAATACACATTGAATTGCAGGGCCCATTATTAGCCTATTACCAGACAACAAAATTTTAGGCTTGTCCAAATTTAAAAAGGGTGCAGACAACAATGAAATCTTTGAATTTGGACAAGTCTAAATTTTGCAACACAGTAAAGGGTCAGGTCAACATAGCATAAATTTAACCCATTCCAACTCAATCCCTCCTTTTTACGCCCCTCAAGAAAATAGCTTTTGAAAACATTGTGGAAAATGAAGAAATTGCTTGTATCAAGCAATTTCTTCATTATCCACAATGTTTTCTATCCAAAACGACTAAAGAGTTCAAAACTCCATCTACTTTAAATTGTCGTCTGCAGCTTCTTTGAATTTGGACCGGTCTAAAATTTTGCTGTGTTGGAATGGGTTAACAGTCTACTCAGTTATTTGTACTTGTAAGACTGTTTAAATGCCATATTTTTACCTGTTGTCAGATGACGAGATATTAGACTGGTCCAAATTGAAAGAAATTTCAAGTTCATGAAATTTTAAAATCTTTGTCAGTCTGGGTAGAATCATGGAAAATGATGAAATTGCTTTTGTTTTCCCAAGCTTATCTCTTGAAGATTGTAAAAAAAAGCAGGAGTTTGTTGGAATAAGTTAACTCTTTCCTGTTCAAACCCAGGATTTTACGTTGCCTTGATTTTATACTTGAGAAAACATTGTGGAAAAAGAAGAAATTGCTCCTTTTTCCACAATATTTTCTACCACATAGGATGGTTTTATTTCAAATTTCATCGAATTTTCATAGTTGTCTGCAACCTCTTTTAAGTTGGACCAGCCTAAATTTTAAAAAGGTTTAAAAAATTAAATACAAATGTACCAAATTGATATCACAAACTTTATTGGCATATATCACATATGTAATGTTCACTTATGGATCTTGTTATTGAATCCATCTGCCATTATATTCATCGAATCTGCCATTTGGAAAAAACTGATTCCTCAGATTTGGAAGCAAATAATTCACACACTACCTTTGACTCATGAATATTCATGTGTTTGTTTAAGTCTGCGCAAGCCCTAGCGTTTTGTAGTCTCGACACTACGCATTTCTTGTTGAAATGTCCAAAGAGAAGAGCATTCTTGTATACAGTGCAGCAAAAATCAAAGTCTTATCCAAAACTTGACCGTTCACCTCTCCCTGTCAAAGATCGTCTTCATCCATCTCATAATTGCGAATATTCCAAACTTGTGATGCACTGAAAAAGAGAGAGTTCTTTTGTTAGGAAAATTTAATCTTGTATACACCTTCCTTATTTGCCAATTCCTAAACAATCCTGCTGTTTGACATGCCTCAAGAAAAAAGCTCTTGAAAACATTGTGATAATGAAGAAATTGCATTTGACAAGCAATTTTTTCATTTCCCATAATGTTTTCTACCCAAAAAGACAAAGATTTTTGCCAAACAGGAAAGGGTTAAGTATGACTAAATGTACAAAACTGCTGTAATAGTATATTATATAATCTAATATAACCCTTTCCTGTGCAAACACAGGATTTCACGTTGCTGCGATTTTACATTTGAGAAAAGATTTTGGAAAAGGAAAAATTGCTTGTAACAAGCAATTTCTCCTTTTTCCACAATATTTTCTTCCACATAGGATGATTTTGTTTCAAATTATATCCAATTTTTATTGTCGTCTGCAACTTCTTTAAATATGGACCAGTCTAAAGTTTCTAGAAACAGAGAGGGTTATCCAGGAATTCCTTCCTAAATGACATTACTTTACATTTTAAAATTCCAATAATTGGATGATGTCACAATTGTGTGATTATAGAAAACAATGTGTATAATGAAGGATTTCCTTCACTTTCCGCAATGTTTTCCCAAGCTTTTTTTCTTGAGGGCTGCTAAAAGGAGGGCTTGAGTGGGGATGGGTTTAATCTTTGCTTTTTTCAGAGATAACCCATGATATCGTTATGGCTAGGTTGTCATCTGCTTCCACATCACAGTCTGTGTTGACATTTTGTAATATCTCTGGTTTTACTCACATGAAACTCACAATATATTCTCACTATCAAAAGAGCAATCTAAATGCATTTTTGAATGATTTATGCCCCTTTTTTACATAGAAGTTTTAACACTATCAAGTGCTTTAACAGCAAAGCATTGTCATCCGCAGGTAGTACTATTGTTTTAATAATAATGAGTCTAACATTTTGTCATCTGGTAATGGGATATTGTACAAATCGTTTTTTTACCAATTCCCACAGAAGCCCAACTTTTTTACACACCTAAGAAAAAAAACTTGGAAAATATTGTGGAAAATGAAGAAATTACCTGTCACTTGCAATTTCTTCATTTTCCACAATGTTGCCTACCCCAAAATACCAAGATTTTCACTATTTCATCAACTAAAAATTGTCGTCTGCAACTTCTTTCAATTCGGACCAGTTCAAAATTTTGTTGTTTGTGAATGGGGGATATCTTTTTGTGAACCAGAAAGAAAGTTTATTTTCTAACCCATTCCCACACAGTGACGCTTTTGGACACCCCTCAAGAAAAACATTTAAGAGATGAAGAGAATATTTTTTGTTTTCATGGAGGTATGAACCGAAAAACCTAATCACACTGTATGAATACGCAAAGCGGATTCATACATTGTGTGATTAGGTTTTTCGGTTCATACCTCAATGAAAACAAAAAATATTCTCTTCATTTCTTATAATTTAATAGTATTGAGCGAAAAAAGCAAAAAACCAACATCTTTTGATACATTTTTGTATTGGACTATTTTGTGTGGAAGCATACAAAATCACTGCGTGCTCAAAATTTTGTTCATGGAGTAATGAATTCAATTTTTGACCAATCAGAACGCTTGTTTTCGATAGACGAAACTAACAATTAAATTATTTGGGAATACATTGTATAAAATAAAGAAATTGCTTGTAACAAGCAATTGCTTCATTTGCCTGAGTATTTTCTTTCCAGGAAGTTGAAAAAATCTAATATTTCATTAATTCTAAATTGAAATTTGCAACTTCTTCCAATTTGGACCAGTCTAAAAATTTGCAGTCTGGTAATTGGTTAAATTTGAAAACACACACACACACATTTTATCTTCCTGGATAACAGATCACGTATCTTTTCGTCTGTTAATGGATGGCTTGATCTACATAGGGTAGTTTTGCTTCCGTCATATTTTTTGCAACATTATCAAATAACATGCAGGAGATATGTTGCGAAAAAACAAGTGGTATGTAAATACTGATTTTACAGTGACAAAACAAATACCCAAAATGAGCCCTCTGATTTTAACCAGATCTTTAACCTTTGCCATGCTGAACCCTGAATATTCTTGCTTTGGCAGGAGGTATAGACTAAGATCATCCTGCACATATGTGTAGTCTGATCTTAGTCTAAACCTTTAATTTCAGTGATGTAAATGGAATAAAATAATGACCAACAAAATCAGGCATTCCAGTGCTATATGGATTTTATTCAGCATGACAAGGGTTAAATTCTGGGTTTGTGAGTTTGATCCGTGGCTTGGCCAATCCTCTTTATTGCAATTATCAAGAGTCACCCCCTATCTATCAACAATAGGCACATAAGATATTTGTAATGTGCTTAACCCATTCCAACTCAACAAATTTTTATACTGGTCCAAATTGAAAGAAGCTGCTGACGACAATTTCAAGTTAATGGAATTTTAAATTTTTTCGTCTTTTAGGATAGAAAACAATGTGGATAATGAAGAAATTGCAATTCCTACAGTTATCCCCCTTGATAGTCTAGATAGCTCTTTTGACAGTCAATACACATGCCAAGTTTCATGAAGATACCTTCAAAACAAAAGACATATGACCAAGGTTAAAGTTTGTCATGCCAACGCCAACGCACACGACGCCAAGGTGATGACAATACCTCAAGTTTCTCTGAGAAAGTTTAGACTGGTCGAAATTAAAAGAAGCAGATGACAATTTCAAATTGTTGATTCTTTTTTGAAAATGTTTTTCTCTTTGGGAAGAAAACAATCTTGACAATGCAGAAATTACTTGTAACAACGACTTTTTCATTTTCTACATTGTTTTCCGGAACTATTTTCCGAAGAGGTGTAAAAAGGAGGTGTATGAAAGGGTTTATTTCTGAACTATTCATACATGTATTTATTTCATTGTAATCATTGTTTTGGTTTTATAAAAGATAAAACTTCATTTTATGTTACTTGTTGTATGACTCAGTCAATTTTCTACTATCTGTTTCCTTGAAAGGCTCAGTACATGTACATGTAGTTTTAGTTTCAATATATTTATTTTTCTGCTTAACCGTTACCCATTACCACACAAGAAAAATTTAGACTGGTCCAAATTGAAAGGAGTTGCAGCCAACATTTTAAAATTTATGAAATTTTAGATTTTTTCAAATTTTGGGGTAGAAAACATTGTGTAAAATGAAGAAATTGCTTGTGACAAGCAATTTCTTCATTTTACACAATGTTTTTTCAGTTGTTTTTCTTGAGGGGCATCCAAAAGTGTGACCATGTGGGAATGGGTTAACCTATTCCCACACAGTTACGCTTTCTGACACCTCTCAAGAAAAACAATGGCAAAAAATTGTGTTAAATGAAGAAATTGCTTGTGACAAGCAATTTCTTCATTTTACACGATGTTTTCTATCTGAAAGTTTTAGAAATCTAAAATTCTATAAACTTCAAAATGTCGTCTGCAAATCCTTTCAATTTGGACCAGTCTAAAACTTTGGCGTCTGGTAATGGGTTAACATATTCCCACACACGTTTTGATTCCCCATTGAATAAAAACTTTTGAAAACATAGCAGAAAATGAGGAAACTGTTTGTCACAATAAATTTCTTCATTATCCTCAAAATTTTCTACCCCAAAAAAGGCAGAGTTTTTCTAAAATTTCATTTACTGAAAATTGTCATCTGCAACTCCTTTGAATTTAGACCCAGAAATAATTTTAGGGGAGTAAATTCAAGTACTCGTAGATTTAACCATTTTCTGTACAAACCAGGGATTTTACGTTGCTGTGATTTTATACTAGGGAAAACATTATGGACAAAGGAGAAATTGCTTGTAACAAGCAATTTCTCCCTTTTCCACAATATTTTCTACCACACAGGATTGTTTCAATTCAAATTGCATCCACTTTTCATTGTCGTCCGCAAATACTTTCAATTTGGACCAGTCTAAAATTTCAAAAACCAGAAAAGGGTAAATGGTATGTACCACACTGAAATCTTTAACCCATTCTAACTCAAGCCCTCCTTTTTACGCCCTACAAGAAAAAAAGCTTTGGAAAACATTGTGGACAATGAAGAAATTGCTTGATACAAGCAATTTCTTCATTTTCCACAATTTTTTCCAAAGCTTTTTTCTTGAGGGGCGTCAAAAAAGCGTCACTGTGTGGGAATGGATTAAAACACATTCCTGTGAAACATATTAAGGACTGATTTGCTTGCATTTGTAAGTTATTTCAGAATTCTTGCTAAATCCTTTGTTATTGGGACTCATTAGAATTGTCTCTCTGAGACAATTCTAATGGGTTCCAACAACATTGGATTTATTTAGGATAAGCTTTTATTAACCCTTTCCTGTTTTTGGAAATTTTAGACTAGTCCAAGTTGAAAAAAGTTGCAGACGACAATGAAAACTGGATGCAATTTGAAATGAAATCAACCTATGTGGTAGAAAATATTGTGGAAAAAGGAGAAATTGCTTGTAACAAGCAATTTCTCCTTTTTCCACAATGTTTTCTCAAGTATAAAATCACAGTGACGTAAAAACCCGGGTTTGACCAGGAGAGGGTTAAATTAGACCACTTATTATGTCAGTTATTGATTCTGAAATGGAGTTTTGATTGTGGTCTCTTAATGCAAGTGGTCCCAATTCCTTCTTTTTCTACAATATTTTCTGCCCTTCTGAATGGTTATCTTTTAAATTAAATCAACTTTAAGTATTTATCTGCAAACCCTTTGAATTTGGACAGGTCTAAAATTTCTCAAAACCGGAAAGGATTAACCCATTCCCACACAGGGACGCCTTTAAACGCCCCTCTATAAATAGGCTATAGAGAACATTGTGGATAATGAAGAAATTGCTTGTTACAAGCAATTTCTTCATTATCCACAATGTTTTGTACTCCAATATATAGAGATTTTTAAAATTTTATAAACTTTAAATTTAGTCTGCAACTCCTTTCAATTTGGACCAGTTTAAAATTTTGTTGTGTTGGAATGGGTTAAGTTAAAATGAGAAGTATTTCTTGGTGATACTCTTGTTCTTTTCTTGTAGATTTTCCATGCCAAAGCCAGAAGGGAATTACCTTCTGGCAGCCACTTCTAATCGCTGCTACAGATATCGTGCAGACACACTTTATTGATGTAACAGGGAGAGATCATGACGATAGCAAGGTGAGCTGATTATGGAGAGTAAGGCAAAAACAAGGACAAGAACATGTTTGCAAACAATAGCGCACTTTGATCAGATATAATATGCACTCTATCTAAAACCCTTCTAATATTGGACTACAAAACACTAAACAAAACAATATTGCTATACAACAAAATTTTAGACTAGTCCAAATTGAAAGATGATGCAGACGATATGTTCAAGTGGTTGGAATCTAAAAAATCTTAACCTTTTAAGATAGAAAACAGTGTGGATAATGAAGAAATTGCTTGTTACAGGCAATTTCTTGACTGTCCACAATGTTTTGCAAGCTTTTTTTGTGAGGGGTGTAAAAAGAGGAATTGTGTGTGAATGGATTAACCGGTTCCCAAACAATCCCACTATTTTATGACCCTCACAAAAAAAGCTTTGAAAAAGATTGCGGAAAATGAAGAAATTGCTTGTTAGCAGTAAAAAGTAAGCTTAATATTTCCAGAACTTCATAATCATTTTAAGTAAAACGCTCTTTTCTGGTCCACAGATTTAATATTCATATGCTTATATCAAGGTCATTTGACAAGGTCATCTATCTGACAGTCAAAATTCTGATAAGGAGGCATTATTGATCCTCTAACGAGGTTGGCATAAGAGTTAGTTTACAATGAAACCAATTTTTAGGCACTTGACTTGGTTATTTTAATGACTTCCAACAACATAGGACTTGGGTCAGGAAAGTAATGTTTTTTTAATTTATTTGATTCCGGTTACTAATTTTGTTGTCAAACATTAACACACAAGCACACAAGAAAATTTTAAGAATGGTCCAAATCGAATGTAGTTGCAAGTTGATGGAATACAAAAATCTTTGTCTTTTTGCTCAGAAAACATTGTGGATAATGAAAAAAATGCTTGTAACAAGCAATTTCCACAATGTTTTGCCAAGCTTAATTCTTATGGTTCAAAAAAAAGCAGGATTGTGTGAGAATGGGATATGGGAACAAAGTGCTGACAGAGCAATTAAGGATTTTCTCTTCTCAATTTCCTGATTTCTACTCTCTCATGAAACTCATTCTCATTCTTCATGAATGGAAGAAACAAGCTTTTTTTTTCAAGCAATTTCTTCATTATTCAACATGTTTTCTACCCAAAAGTAAAAAAAAACAAAATTTCATAACTCTGAAACTCCGTTCATTTTAGACTTGCCTAAAAATTTGCCAGTTTAGACAATTTTAAAAGATCTAAGTTGTATTATTTGAGAAATCCTGCTCTCTGTTGTCCCTCAAGTAAACAGCTTTAGAAAACATTGTGGAAAAATGAAGAAATTGCTTGTTATGAGCAATTTCTTCATTATCCAAAATATTTTCTACCTAAAAGGACAAACATATTTTTGTTATTCCATCAACTTGAAATCATTGTCTTCAACATTTGGACCGTTCAAAAAATTTGTTGTCTGTTAATAGGTTAGATTTTTCATAAGTCATCTGCATTTTGAAAAAATGATAAATTGGGATGGATCTCAAACTGTCTTCGTTCATGGCAGACAGTTTTTTTCATCGTGTTAATACAAGTGCAAAATTAATAAGGGAAATGTACAGTATTTTAACATAACCAGTTGATTACACATTTTGTATAGGAGGGTGATCATATTTCAAAGTCCTTGATTTATCTAACTCTCATGTAAACAAATTTGATTTTTTAAAACCCTTCTCCTGTTGTTCCTTCTACAAAACTACTCATTTGGACATCCAGAGAAATTTCATTTACCCATTACCAGACAGCAAAATTTCAGACTGCTCAAAATTGAAAGAAGTTGCAGATGAAAATTCAAACTTGATGAAATTTCATATTTTTTCACATTTCTAGGTAGAAACATTGTGGAAAATGAAGAAAATGCTTATTGCAAGTAATATCTCCATTTCACACAATGTTTTCCCAAAGTTTTTTCTTTAGGGGCCTCAAAAACTGTTTCTGTGTGGGAATGGGTTAAGGAAATCTTTGTGGGAATAAATTATTGTAAGGCCTGGGCTGTTGAAATCGGGATGTTATACCTGTCAAGAATTAACACGAACTTGTCCACAAAAAAAATGAAGATATAAATTTTGAGAAATCATTGCTGTAAATGAAGAAAATGCTGGATTCCAGCCTTTTCTCCTTTACACACAATATCATCTACATACAGCATAATACATTTAATGAGTTATTTTTTAGATCTATTTTGTACCGTTCAAAGATTTGCCCTTGTATTTACTTGTCCCTGGACAAGTGGCCTTGAAAAATGAACTTGTCTGGAAGTAGAAAAGCCCATGTCAGACAAGTCAGCATTGGTATTCCACACCCCTGTGTATGAGTAAAACTTTGTAGAAAAATGACCATCATTTTCATACTTGTTCTACCTCATTAAGCACCATTTAGAATTTCTTTCAATTTGGACAAACCTAAAATGGTTTAAGCAATGAGACATTTTGCACTTAAGTTGAGAACATGTGTAGAACATGAGGCCCATAATTTTGCCAGTGCTCCTGCCACTGGAGAGGTTTGAACTCTAGTTTCCTGCGAGTGATGACAATCCAAATCTTTTATTTCTCATCCAAATCTTATGTTGCAGGTGCTCTATGGAATCGTCTTTGCAAGACAATTCCATAGAGTACCCACAACATAGAGTTTGATGCATGAACAATGAAATTTTGATGTTAAATCACTCCCCCAAACTGGAGCTCTAAGAGACCAGGGCAATAATGTGCATAATATTATATTCCAGGTTTTATTGGATATCTTCAATGATAACAGAGATATCACAAAATATTAAAGTTTTTGACATATATCATCAACAACCTTACCAAATCCAAATCAAAACATGTATCAAGAAGGGTAGAAAACATTGTGAGCATTAATTTTGGAGAGACATTTTAACCCATTACCACACAAATTTATTTTAGACTGCTCCAAACTGAAAAAAGCTGCAGACAACATTTAAATTTGCACTAAAATTTGAAAATATGTGCCATTAAGGGTAGAAAACACTGTGAGAAAAGGAGAAAGTGCTTGTTTTTTCCTAAGTTTTTCACAAAGTTTTCTATAATTGTATTTCTTCAGGGTGTCGGAAAGCAGTGAGAATAGTGTCCAAATTAACCCTTGTGATGCTGAACCTGGAATATCACTGTTTTGGCAGGAGATATATACCAAGATCAGACTGCACATATGTGAAGTCTGATCTTAGTCTACATCACCTGCTTGTCCCTTTTAACCCACTTCCACACAGTGACACTTTTTGACGCCCCTCAAGAAAAACACTTGGGAAAACATTGTGGAAAATGAAGAAATTGCTTGTTACAAGCAATTTCTTCATTAACCACAATGTTTTCTAACTCAAAATGCAAAGATCTTTAAAATATTATCAACTTGAAATTGTCCTATGCAACTTCTATCAAATTTGACAAGTCTAAATGTTCATTGTGATGTAATGGGTTAAGCCAGAATTGTTTAAAAGATAAATTTCAAAATAAATATTAACTACAAATTAGTCATTCCAGTGTTTTCAGCCTTTTGATCTTTAAATGCAATTCTGTGGAGGAATTTTATTCAGCATGACAAGGGTTTACCCTCGATTCGGTTAGTTTGTCAAAAGGCGTGGAAAAAACTGTTTTACTTACATAATCATGCATGTACTGGTTTTCTGTTTCAACGATAACACTTGGCCCGCAAATGGAATCTGTTGAATCTGCAGTCAGAAGATACATTTATCAGTAGTCTTAATTATGAACTGCTTACCAGATGACATTCAGACTGGTCTAAGTTGAGAGAACATGCAGACAACAATTTGAATTTCAAGAAATGCACATGTACTTATGAATTTTTGTCTTTTTATGGGGGGGGGTGGCTTTCATGGAGAAAAAATTATAATAGGACATGAATAAATTCATTGTCCGCAATGCTTTCTGAAAGGTTTCTGTAGTGGTTCTTAACCCATTACAAAGTTTTAGACATTTCTAAATTGAAAGGAGTTGCAGACAACAATTTAAAGTTTATGAAATTTTCATTTTTTCAACTTATGGGCTAGAAAACATTGTGTTTAATGAAATAATTGCTTGTTACAAGCAATTTCTTCATTTTACACAATGTTTTTCCAATTATTTTTCTTGAGGAACTCGAAAGGCGTCATTGAGTGGGCAACTTTAAAAAAAAAGCAGGATTTTGTGGGAATGGGTTATCCAAAACAAGACACGGGAAAATACTCTAGTCTAGTCCTTTGAAAATACCTAATCTACACATTACCTGACCTCAAAATCTTTCAGCAGTCCATATTTTTCCATTAACACTAATCCTTTTTTTAAGGGCATTGGAGAACAAAAAAAAGGGCTATTGATATTATTATGGAAAGGGGGGAAAATGCCCATCACAAGCAATTTCTCCTTTTCCCACATTCTTTTCTTTCCTAATTGATAATATACATGTATATATATATTTTTTCCCTATAACATACACTTTGAAATGCTGTGTGCGTCTTCTTTTAATTTGTATCAGTCTAAAATTTTGTGGTTTAACCCATTACCAGATAACCAAATTTTAGACTTGTTCAAAATTCAAAGAAATTGAGGAAGACAATTTCCAGTCAATGAAATTTTAAAAATCTTTGTTCTTTGGGGAAGAAAACATTGCGGATGATGAAGAAATTGCTTGTTAGAAGCTTGTATTAAAACTATTTTCTAAAGCTTTTTTATTTGGCAAAAAGTGGGATCGTGTGTGAAAAGGTTTAGAGAAGTTGCATTAAATGAGTTGAACTAAGCTTAATTTTTCTATAGGAAAAGAAACAAATTTAAACATCTTTTTCCCACAATCATTTCAAATGTCATCTTTGTTTGTCCTGAATAAACAAGTTCTTAACCCTTTTCTGTTTAATCCCTGCCTTGTTTTTACACCTCTGTAAATTCATAATTGAGAAAACATTGTAGAAAAAGAGGAAATTGCTTGTAACAAGCAATTTCTTCTTTTTCCACAGTATTTTCTACCCTACTGAATGGTTATTTTTCAAATAAAGTTCACTTAGGATTTTTGTCTGCAAAACTTTATAACTTGGACAGATCAGGTCTAAAAATTTGATAGGGTTAAGGACAGGGTAGAATGTCTGATTTATTATTAAGCAGACGTCAGCATTTCAAAAGTGTCATGTACCAATCAAGTTCTACGAATAAGAGATTCAACATTTTCTACGAATTAGACCTACCCGAATTAGACATGCAGTGCATAAGTGAGTAATTATGATATATCTAAGGCAGTATCATATTTCTCTAAAGCCGAGCCAGCTATTCATATCGAATACCAAATAATCTTGTTGATGACACTTGACAAAAAATACAGTCTGTTTAACCAACTCTAACACAATGACATTTTTTGACACCCCTCAAGAAAAATAATTGAGAAAACATTGTGTAAAATGAAAAAAATTGTGAGCAACAAGCAATTTCTTCATTCTACACAGAAAGATGAATAAATCTAAAATTTCATAAAATTAAATTTTCAAGTCTGCAATCCTATCAATTTGCACCAGTCTAAAATTTTGCTGTGTGGTAATAGGTTAACCCATTCCCACTCAATCCCTCCTTTTTACGCCCCTCGAGAATAAAGCTTTGGAAAACATTGTGGAAAATGAAGAAATTGCTTGTATTAAGCAATTTCTTCATTATCCACAATGTTTTCTATCCAAAAAGATGAAAAAATTCAGAACTCCATCAACTTGAAATTGTCGTCTGAAGCTTCTTTCAATTTGGACCAGTCTAAAATTTTGCTGTGTGGTAATAGATTAACCCATAACCTCACAATGTCATTTCTTGATACCCCTCAAGAAAAAGGTTCAGAAAAACAATGTGGAAAATATAGAAATTGCTTGATACATGCAATTTCTTCATCACCCACAATGTTTTCTACCTCAAAAGACCACAAAAAATGAAATAAAAATTTGTCATCTGCAACACCTTCAATTTTTTCAGCCAGTAATGGGTTAATTAAAATTCTAGACTAGTCCAAACTGAAAAAGAATTGTGAGATGATAGTAGTGGAAATGAAAGCATAATTACCCCTTGCCATGCAGTATAATTTACCTTACTGAATTGCTGTCAAATCAAAGGGCTGAAAGCACTGATAGAATTTGTTGTTCAAAAATAATTATTTCTTTTAGAAATCAACTTCATAAACAACTCTGGCGGGAAAACTACAAGCAGGAGGTATAGACTAAGATCAGCCTGCACAAAAGTGCAGTCTGATCTTAGTCTACACCTCCTGCCAAAACCGAAATATTCTTGGTTCAACATGACAAGGGTTAAAATAGTTCCTCATATAACAGAAAAGATGGGGGATAGGGGAAAAGAAATAATTGAGTTTAACCATTTCAGTAAAATCTCCTTTTCTCAAAATGTGTTCTATCCTTTTTATACTTATCATCCTATTTACACTAAAATTGCCTTTCACCTGTTTAAATTTTGCATCTATTAACCAATTCAAATTATGTGAAATTCCCACTTTTTTGTACTTGTAAAGAAATAGCTTGACTTGTAACAAGCAATTTTTTTCATTTTCAACAATGTTTTCAAACCAAAGGACAAAGATTCTAATCATTTGATCAACTTGAAAATGTTGTTCTCATCATCTTTAAATTTGGATCTGTCTTAATCCTTTACCAGACAGATTTTTTTTTAGACTAGTCCAAATTGAAAGGAGTCGCAGACAAAAAAAATTTATCAAATTTTAGATTTTTTCAACTTTCTCAGAAATTGCTTGCAACATTTTCAACAATGTATTCTACCCAGAATCTAAAATTTCAAAAAAAATTAATTGTTTTCTGCAATTTGTTTGTATTTGGACTGGTCTAAAATTTTATCGTGTGGTAGAGGGTTAAGCATTGCAGGCCTCATTTACTGGACAAATCACTTACCTATATACATTTCTGGTGCTTCTGTATTCAGCAATGACCAAAATTGACCAGGTTGCTCTGTCATCATCTGCAAAAGTGAATTGACCCATTACCAGACGGCAGAATATGAGACTGGTCCTAATTGAAAGGAGTTGCAGACGACAAGTTAAAGTACATGAAATTTTAGATTTTTTCAACTTTCTATATAGAAGACATAGTGATAAATTCAGAAATTGCTTGTTACAAGCAATTTCTTCATTATCCACAATGTTTCCGACCCAAAAAAACAAAGAATTTTAAAATTTCATCAACTCTGCAGCTTCTTTCAATTTGGACCAGTCTAAAATTTTGTTGTGTTGGAATAGGTTAACTGTGCTAAGATGACTAGGGCAGACCTCAATTAGACAAAGAGTCATGAAATTGAAACTTCAAAGCAGATCTTCTTTGTGCAGAAACTATCAGTGCGAAAAACTTATCTTATTTGTTTGTATTTATCAATAGTCATGAAGACTCCTTTTCTGCTGCGTTTTGCAATATACCGGTACCACCTTAAATATGATTCATGATTATGACCTGGCATACAAGCAGATCAGCAGATCAAGTTTCATCAAGATAGACCAAAAAAAATGTCCTATAAGTGTAAATAGACGTTGTCAACAAGGTCACTTTTCCTGTTTTAAGGTCACCTGACCGAATGGTCATGGTGACCTATTGCAATCATCGTTTGTCCGTCGTCGTGCGTCGTCCGTCGTGCGTCGTCCGTCGTCTGTTAACTTTAAACATTTTCATCTTCTTCTCAAGAACTACTAGGCAGATTTCAACCAAACTTGGTAGAAAACATCATTGGGGGATGCCAATTCAAGTTTGTAAAAATAGGGGATCTGGGGGTCATAGGGGCCCAAATAGGGGCCAAAAAGGGGTAATTTTTGGTACTTCTTTAGAAATCTTCTTCTAATAAACCGTTAATGCCAGAGCTTAAATATTTTGTGTGCATGACAACTAGGACAGGTATATTATAAATTGTGAAATTCATGCCCCTGGGGTCATGTATGGGGCCACACCCAGAGGTCAAAGTTCATCATGTTAAAAAATTCACATTTTCACCTTCTTCTGATGAAGTACAAAGCCAATTGCAAACAAACTTGGTGAAAAGCATCATTTGGTAATGGTTATTCCGATTTGTGAAAATAAAAAGGCTGGGGGGTCAGGGGGCCCTAAAATGGGGACCAAAAGGGGGTAATTTTTGGTAACTTTTAAATATTTCATCTTCTTCTCAAGAACTACTGGGTGGATTTCAACCAAACTTGGTAGAAAGCATCATTGGGGGATGCCAATTCAAGTTTGTAAAAATAGGGGTTCTGGGGGTCATAGGGGCCCAAATAGGGGCCAAAAAGGGGCAATTTTTGGTACTTCTTTAGAAATCTTCTTCTAATAAACCGTTAATGCCAGAGCTTAAATATTTTGTGTGCATGACAACTAGGACAGGTATATTATAAATTGTGAAATTCATGCCCCTGGGGTCATGTATGGGGCCACACCCAGAGGTCAAAGTTCATCATGTTAAAAAATTCACATTTTCACCTTCTTCTGATGAAGTACAAAGCCAATTGCAAACAAACTTGGTGAAAAGCATCATTTGGTAATGGTTATTCCGATTTGTGAAAATAAAAAGGCTGGGGGGTCAGGGGGCCCTAAAATGGGGACCAAAAGGGGGTAAATTTTGGTAACTTTTAAATATTTCATCTTCTTCTCAAAACTACTGGGGGGATTTCAACCAAACTTGGTAGAAAGCATCATTGGGGGATGCCAATTCAAGTTTGTGAAAATAGGGGTTCTGGGGGTCAAAGGGGCCCAAATAGGGGCCAAAAAGGGGTAATTTTTTGTACTTCTTTAAAAATCTTCTTCTAATAAACCGTTAATGCCAGAGCTTAAATATTCTGTGTGCATGACAACTAGGACAGGTATATTATAAATTGTGAAATTCATGTCCCTGGGGTCATGTATGGGGCCACACCCAGAGGTCAAAGTTCATCATGTTAAAAAATTCACATTTTCACCTTCTTCTGATGAAGTACTAAGCCAATTTCAAACTTACTTGGTGAAAAGCATCATTGGGTACTGATTATACAGAGTGGAAAATTAAAAGGCTGTTGGTCAGGGGTGCCTAAAATGGGGACCAAAAGGGGGTCATTTTTGGTAACTTTTAAACATTTTCATCTTCTTCTCAAGAACTACTGAGGGGATTTCAACCAAACCTTTTTCTAATTCTTTCAAACAAAATCACTTGTCTTGGTGCTCTTTTACTTAGGTGACCGTTAAGGCCCACTGGGCCTCTTGTTTTTCCAATACAACATATCCATTATTAATGTGGTTTATCCTTAAAACCTAACAACCATTCTGACCAAGAGTGAGCCAAAATTATAGCCCTCAGAATATAAACAAAGAAATTGTCATTAAAGCCCCTGTTCCAGGTCTTTTTAAATCGAACCTTCAAAATTCAACAGCATTCATCCTCATGACAAAACAATCATTCAAAGTTTCATCAAAATTAATCCAAAATAAAGGCCCCAAGAAAGTAGACAAAGAAATTGTTAACCCTTTCCTGTACAATCACTGGTTTTTACGGCCATACAATATCATGATTAAGAAAATATTGTGAAAAAGAAGAAATTGCTTGAATCAAGCAATTTCTTCTTTTATCACAATATTTTCTTCCACATAGAAAGGTTTCATTTCAAGTTGCACTCACTTTTCATTTTCATCTGCAACATCTTTCAAATTGGACCAGTCTAAAATTTTGAGAAACAGGAAAGGGTTAATAAGGCCTTATTTCCCATTTTTCCCCCAGAAGAATCTTCCCATAATCAGTAGGATTCATCTTTACGACTTAACAATAATTTTTGACCAAGTTTCATCAAAATTGAGCCAAAATTATGGCCACATGAATTTCCCTAAATAAATGTTTATTCAGGCCCTTTTTCCCTTGTACTCCAATAGAATGATCTAATTCTGAACGGGATTCATCCTTATAACTGGGCAATCAATCTAACCAAGTTCCATCAAGACTAATTAAAAATTATGGCACCTAGAGTGTAAAAAAGGTAATAATCATTAAGACCCCTCCTCCTCTATTTTCCTATAGAACCTACAGAACTAATTTCAATAGGATTCATCCATATGATCTAACATTCATTCTGTACAAGTTTCAACAAGACTGAGTCGAAACTGTGGTCTTTAGAGTGTAAAAAAAAAGTCATTAAGGCCCCTTTTCTAGTGCTTTCTAAGAGAACTTTCTCATTTGCGCTAGGGTTGATCTGTAAGACAAGGTATGAGCCATAATTTTGGCTCCTAGAGTTTAACCCAATCCAAAATTATTCCTCTTTTTAACGCCCCTCAAAACAAAGATTTGGAAAACATTGTGGACAATGAAGAAATTGCTTCTTACAAGCACTTTCTTCAATGTCCACTATCTTTTCTACCCAAAATTCCATTGACTTACAATTTTTGTCTACAACTTCTTTGAAAATAGACCAATCTAAAAAGATTTGTGTGGTAAAGGATTAAATACCCGGTAAGAGTTGTATAGGGCAGCAAACACTGTTTCAAAAAGGAAAATTCCTGGTTATTAGCAGTTTCTTCGTACAAATATTTGCAAGGCAATTTCTTTTCAGTTTGTCGAAATGCAAGATTGTTTGGAAACGGGATTAACAAAAAGAAAACTTACATTTGATATTTCGTCGACTATTTCCTCATCTGTTGGACTGCTGCAGTTACTTTGTTCTGTTTAAATTAATGTAATGTATTATGAACTCATTAAAAGATGAATTTTTTTTAGATTGTTCTTAATTAAAAAAATCATCAAAGAAATAACAGTACACTTGAATCAAATCATTATCCACAATGTTTTCTATCCAAAAACACAGAGTTTTTTAACCCTTGTCATACTGAACCCGGAATATTCCTGTTTGGGCAGGAGGTATGGACAAAGATCAGTCTGCTTATATGTGCCGTCTGATCTTAGTCTACACCACCTGCTTGTCCCTTTCAAGCAAGAATTGTTTATAGAATCAGTTTTTAAATGAAATATTGACCTGCAACTAGTGCTTCCAGTGATTTCAGTCCTTTGATTTTGGTGCAATTCTAGACAGAATTCTTGTTAAGCATGACAAGGGTTAATTGTCATTTGTTTTCTTTGAAATTTTGACCAGTCTAAAATGTTGTTATCTGGTAAAGGGTTAACTTACTAAGGGATTTGAAGTTACTATACTGTAAGAGGAGACACTGTTAGACCAACTAAATTCAAGTTGCAAGCATTTGCTTAACCCATTCCCCCACAACAAAATTTTAGACTGGTTCAAATTCAAAGGAGTTGCAAACAACAATTTAAAGTTTTTAAAATTTTAGATTTTTTAACTTTCTGGTTAGAAAACATTGTGTAAAATGAAGAAATGGCTTGTTACAAGCAATTTCTTCATTCTACACACTGTTTTCCCAATTTTTTCTTGAGGGGCTACCAAAAGTGTCACTGCGTGTGAATGGGTTAAGATATGTCGGAAAATTATCAATTCCATCAATATAATCTGAAACAGTTAAAAAATATTTCAGGACATTATTAAAAAAAATTAATGACCAGTGTTTTCCTCCTTAATTTTCCAAGCTTCTATAGTCAAGAGAAGGAGGTGTTTTTTGTTTGTTTTTTTTTTCTTGCTAAAAAGTACTTAAAAAGTATCAAATGATTACCAGACGACACAATTTTAGACTGGTCTGACTTGAAACAAGATGCACACCATAATGCCAAATCAATGAGTTCCAAAAATATTTGTCCTTCTATGTAAAAAGCATTGTGGGTAATGAATAAGCTACTTACTATGACAAGTACTTTTTATATAGTTCCAACAATGTTTTAAAAAAAGAAATTAACCCATTCCTACACAGCAAAATTTTTGACTTGTCCAAATTGAAAGAAGCTGCAGACGGCAATTTCAAGTTGGTGAAATTATAAATTATTTCACCATTTTGGATAGAAAACATTGTGGATAATGAAGAAATTGCTTGATACAAGCAATTTCTTCATTTTCCACAATGCTTTCCAAAGCTTTTCTCTTGAGGTGCGTGAAAAGGAGGGCTTGTGTTGGAATGGGTTAAGGTACAATGTAATGGAAATAGGTTAATCCATTCAGACAACCAAATTGTGCATATAATATTTAGTTGGATTTTCAATTTCCACAACATTTTTAAAACTTCCTTTTGAGGTTCGATGTTGTGGAAATGGGTTAACCCCTTCAACTAAAACAATCAAGTACATTGTAGGAAATCGATAAATCTTGAATACAAACCATCGTCATTGTCATCGCTGACTTGTGGTGAATGTGTTTCAGGCACTCTTTGTTCTGGTACGGTAGTGAATGATTGGTCAAACTGTTGATCTGGAATGATAGGAATGATTCAATCTAAACCCACTCTCACATAAAAACATAATTTTGTGCCCCTCAAGAAAAAAGCTTTAGAAAACATTATGAAAAATGAAGAAATTTCTTGTAACAAGAAATTTCTTCATTATCCACAACATTTTCTACCCGAAAAGCCAAGGATTTTTAACCATCCACTCAATTGTCATCTGCAACTTCTAGTTATCTATAAATGGGCTGACAAATTACACTTCAACCTATTACCACTGATAAAATTGCTTGGAATAACATTGTAAGAAAAAAGAAATTATTTGTGATAGATAAATACTCTTTTCTCACAAGATTTTCTACGCCTGAATGAATTTGGATCTTTAGTGTTGTTTGCTACTTCTTTCAATTTTGACCAGCCTAAAATTTTATATTCTGGTCATGGGTTAAAGTTTGCTTTTTTATCAGGAATATATTTCATCATTTAACCCATTACCAGACAACAAAATTTTAAACTAGTCCAAATTGTAAGATGTCAATTTTAGTTCATAAAATTTAAAAAGTCTTTGTCTTATTTGATAGAAGACATTGTGGATAATGAAGAATTGCTTATTACAAGCAATTTCTTCATTCCCCACAATGTTTTCCAAAGCTTTTTTTCTTGAGTGGGCGTCAAAAAGTGTTTTTATATGAGAATGAGTTAGACAACTACATGACAACAAATTTGATAGATTAGCCCTCTTGTTTGAGATAACTTTCACTGGCCTCTTATCAAAGTCAACATTCTTTATCAGCTTTTGTATTATTACTGTGTATTTCACTCATTTCAAAAGGACAAAATTAAGTTAACCCATTCCCACACCATGATGCTTCTTCACGCCTCCCAAGAAAAACAGTTGGGAAAACATTGTGTAAAATAAGGAAAATGCTTGCAACAAGGAATTTCTTCATTTTTCACAATTTTTTTTTTTCTTTTACCTAGAAAGTTTTAAAAAATTAAAAATTTCATAAACTTAATCAAAAATTATTGTCATCTGCAACTCCATTCATTTGAAAAAGTCTAAAACTTTGTCTGGTTATGTGTCAAACAATTTCTTCATTATCCACAATGTTTTCCAGCCTAGAAGACGGGGAAAAATATTAATTCCATCAACTTGAAATTGTCATCTGCATCTTCTTTCAATTTTGATCTGTCTAGAACTTTGTTGTGTGGTGAAAAGGGTAATGCCTTTTACTCAACCCATTACCACTCAGTGACACCTTTAGATACCCCCATGGATAAAAGCTTTTGAAAACAATGTGGAAAATAAAGAAATTGATTGTTACAAGCAATTTCTTCATTTGCCACATTGTTTCTACCCAGAAAGTTGAAAAAATAAAAAAAAACACAAACTTTACATTGTCGTCTGCAACTTTTTTCAATTTGGCCAGTCTAAAATTTTTCCACCTGGAAATCGATTAAGGGTTGTAAAAAGGCTTGATTGTTTGTGAATCCAGTAAAAAAGGAGAAAGACAAAAAGTACTTGTAGTGATTTTGTTATTGTTGGCCCCCCCCCCCCTTTTCCATGGACTTTACAGTGATGAGTGAAGAAATGAGAAATAAACTTACTAAATGGTTTGTAAAGTTCATCAAAATTTGGCAGTGGAGATCTTTCTTCTTGGTCTATATTTTCACAGTTTGCATTCCAGTCCATTCTTCCTGGGCTTGAGCCAGTCTGAAAAAAAGTAAATGGTATATTAACCCCTGTCATGCTGAACCCGGAATATTCCGGTTTTGGCAGGAGGTGTAGACCAAGATCAACCTGCACATAAGTGCAGTCTGATCTTGGTCTACACCTCATGCTTGGTTTTTGGGTGCCAGAGTTGTTTATGAAATTGATTTCTAAAAGAAATATCGGTTTTTGAACAACAACTTCTATAAGTGCTTTCAGCCGTTTGATTTTACAGTTCGATCCCCGACGGCGGCACTCATCCTTTCCGACTATTTGTCTCTCACCAATGGGTCGATAATCGTAGACCTATGTGAGATAGCAGCTGGAGGCTAGGAAGGGAAGTAATGGTAGTACTGGTGTGAGAAATACCAGGATTCCATTGTTAGGTGCTCCAGCCGCCGCGATATGACTGAAATACTGTTAAAAGCGGCGTTAAACCCCATTCAATCAATCAATCAATCAATTGATTTTACAGCATTTCAGTAAGGTAATTTATACAGCATGACAAGGGTTAAAGAAAGTAAATATTTATTTGTGAACCTATTCATGAATATGCAAGGAAATTTATGTATTTGTGACATGTACTTTGTACAAGTCTAACAATGAAATTTTCTGTCTGTCTGTTCATAAAATACCATTATATGCCATGGCTTAAAAATACAATATTTATACATTTCTGTCATGTGATAAATATCACTTGAGAGTGAATGACCCGGTACAGTAAAAAAAAAAGCTTTTACTTTTTTTCCTTTACAAGTTCAGTATATGGACAAAAATCAGTTGTTGAAATGGCAGTATTTTGTACAAGGCCAAGGTTCGATCATTTTAGTATCAAATTGATGCATTTTCTTTAACCCTTTCCTGGTTAATCCCTGTTTTTTACGTCCCTTTGATTTTGTAATTGAGAAAACATTGTGGAAAAAGAAGAAATTGCTTGTAACAAGCAATTTCTTCTTTTTCCACAATGTTTTCTATCCTAACAAATGGTTATTTTTTCAAATGAAACCAACTTTAAATCGTCTTCTGCAAAACTTTTGAATTTGGACAGGTCTAAAATTTTGCAAAACAGGAAAGGGTTAAAGTTTGGTGTCTCTAACTATTTATGAACGGTGAAAGAAAATCAAGAAGTCATGTTATGACAATGAACAACACACCTCTGAGCCCTCACTATCGAGATCCGTATTCTTGACTACCTGTTTCGGTCGAGATCTAGTTCCACGTGCACTAAAATTTGGTCTGAATTCATCCTCTGAGTCATCATCATCGATATAGCCGGCTGAAGTGAAATCTGAGGGAAAATTATACAATTATACTAGTTAATAATTGAATTCTTTTAGTCTATGATTGAATGGACTTAGCAGTGATATAATTTAACCCATTCCCACATGACGCTTTTTGACGCCCCTCAAGAAAAACAATTGAAAAAAACATTGTGTGATTTTAACCCGTTCCCACACTACATAAGACACTTTATCATGCCCCTTAAGAATGCTTTGGAAAGCTTGTTCAAGGCAATTTCTTCATTATCCACAATGTTTTCTGCACAATAAGACAAAGAGTAAATCAAAAATTGTTGTCTGCAACTTCTTTGAATTTGGACCAGTCTTAAATTTTGTCTTGTGTAAATGGGTTACATCTTGATCTAAGAAATGGGTTATTTGTAAATGTGCCTGCTTGCAGATAACTGCAAGATTTCTGTAAAGAGGCTTCAAACTTACCAACTCAGGGTTTCTCTTTCTTATTTTTTTTATTATTGCCAGTTGGTTTTTTTTATTGGATGTCGAGAATAGGGTAAAAAGGTTCATGAGGGGATTCAAAAATCCAGCACAGAATTTACTATTCTGCATCAAATGTGATAATCCATACCTAAAGTTTACACAACAGTATCATCTACAATATCTCCTAACACGTTTTTTTTGTTTTGTTTTTTTTAAATTCTAGACTGGTCCAAATCGAAAGACTTTACATACGACAATGAAAATTCGATGCAATTTGAAATGTAACCATCCTATGTGGTAAAAAATATTGTGGGAAAGGAGAAATTGCTTGTTACAAGCATTTTCTACATTTTCCACAATGTTTTCTAAAGTATAAAATCACATTTATTTTGTCCAAGTTACATTATATGGTGAGCTTTTTATCTTTATCAGTTTTATTTCTTTTTTTTTTTCAATTGTTTGTTGTTACAATGTGTTGTAAATAATCAACAGCTGTTTCAGGCACAATTGTTTATTTCTTTAAATAGGCATTTAACTTTAGTGATTTTTAAATGATTTATTAAAGATCTGAACATTCATAGTAACTCCCTATAGTACATTGATTGCAGTGGACGGACAGATGGACGGGCATGCAGAAACGGCTTAAAGTGAGCAACTTCAAATTACTTACTCTTCTTTTCCTTTTTCTGCTTTTTTTCTTCAAGAAATTTGTACACTTTGAATGCCTTTTCTCCTCTCTTTTCACCTTGTGTCCGGTCTTCGTCCACATCTTGGAGGCTGTTGAGGGCACAGCGGAAGTTTGCTTTCCACTTTTTGGGGTCAGGTGTGTCCCCTGGGTAGTATTTGCCTGAAAATTTTGATTAACCCATTACCAGACAGCAAAATTGTTAGAGTCATCAAAATTAAAAGGAGTTGCGGACAATTTTTTTAACTTTCTGGGTAGAAAAACATTGTGTAAAATGAAGAATTTGCTTGTTTCAATTTCTTCATTTTTCAAAATGATTTACCTATTGCTTTTCTTGAGGAGCGTTAAAAAGAGTCATTGTTTAATTAGGAATGGTTTAAATCAGATAGCATCAAAAAATGCAGCCAACGTCAGAGTTAAAATTTTAATTCCGGGCTAAATGAATGGTTTGATTGGTCGATTGATTCTTTGATTGACAGCCACAATTGGTCCATTAAAGACAAAGCTGCAAATTTGAAAGAGTCAGCGGGACAATCAAAATAGTACTTGACTTTTAACGCAGAAACCCACTTATTTATAACAGGAAGAAAAATGCAAACAAGATTCAAGTGGCTAAATTAAAAGACCTATCATGACCTACTAAAAAGTATAGGGAAACATGTTATAATATATATATTTTTTTTTAATCTTAAATGGTTTAAGTTGGGTTTATCCCATTACCGAACAATGACACTTCACACCCCCCCCATAGGTCAATAGATCTCATTGATGAGAAGTGCAGTGCACAAGAACCACAACTCTTGCTTGCATAATTTTGGAGTTATTGCCCTTTGTTGTTTTAAAGACTAAGATTTTGTCCAGGCATATCTCTGAAAGTATAATAGCTATACTCATTGAGAAGAAATGCAGTGCACAAGAAGCCTAAATATAACTGGCTTCGGTTTACTATCAAGCTTTTAAGGCGAAGATGGCCATGTCCGACATAGCTCTTGTTTTTCAATAGAGAAAAGCGTAACCAGAGGCACAAGAGTGTAGTAGGACATCTTGCATTAACCGTTTCCCACTCTACAAAATTTTAGACAGATACAAATTCAAAAGCGCTGCAGACGACAATTTTAAGTTGATGAAATTGTAGTAATCTTTGTCTTTCTGAGTAGAAAACATTGCGATGATGAAGAAATTGCCAATTATTCATTTTACACTATGTTTTTCAGCTTTTTTTCTTTCTTTTTCTCTCTTCTTGTGGGGTGTAAAAATCGGGATTGGGTGGTAAGGGGTTAACCAATTCCCACTCATTCCCGCTTTTAACGATCCTAAAGAAGAAGAAAAATGAATATTATTGAAAATGAAGAAATTGTTTGTAATAAACATCTTCATTGTCCAAAGAGTTTCCTAACCTTTTTTGATTTCACTAAATTTCAGTTGGAGCCAGTTCAAAATTTTGTCTTCTGACAATAGTTAATATTATGTCTACCTGTATGGAGAGCCCACAACTCGAACAAAGATGCATCGGACTCGGGATCGAATGTTTGACCCGCGGCGTGTTTCCAAGCCACTCGGAACGTCTGCTCAACTCGACTAAGCCATACGAGCTGATGACATCTTCGACTGTCCAGAAGTTCGATCAGCCAAGGTCGCATTCTTTGCCTCTCCAAAGGACGGATCGGCTTTCTGTCTACAGTGCGCATTTTCCTCCCCTTCTGTCCTTTTGTCTTTCTTCTTGAAACCATCTTAGCTCTGAATATGTAGGAAAGTTAATATAGATTTATCAAAACTTGCTACTACATTTGTATTGATGTGATTTATATCACAACAGTTAGTGGATAATATCCACTAGACAACGGTGAAATGATAATTTCACAAGTTGAATTAGTTTATAGTGTGCGCGTACACACACACTCATACACACACCCTTTTCCTTGAAACATTGTTAGAACTGTCATTTTGAGTTTTCTTCTTGTTTTGTTTTTGTTATTATATTATATGTTTCTAAAGGCCTATGTGCTCCTAGGTGGGCCGAAAATTAGTAATAAAGATCTTGTATTCTTAAATCGTTTTTTATGATGACGCCATTGTATACAAACTAAAGTGAAAATTACGACGCCATATCCCGCCTCTCTTATTTGGCAATTACGTTAGGAGAAAATAAAATTCATTTAAATTTCATTCTAATTCATTTTTGGCGGTTTTGTATGACAAAACCGGTATTTCAAATCGGTAAACCGGAAGCAAATTTTCACGCATTTCCACTGATGCTCATAAACTTGAAGTGAAAATCTATGTGATCACCTCCATCTTGTTTCTTCGCCGATGAAGAAAATGACTTAGTTGCTGAAATCCAACAGCCTCCTTATAGTCAATAATATCAAGGAAAATGGTTTAAACTCCGACTTAATATATCCATGGTAAATTGTCTAATGAAATGAGAGAAATAGTTTCCTCGCGTTTCAAGATAGAATCTAGGTCTTTGGTTATTGGAGTTAATGGTTACATGTATCTTGTCTGTTAGTGTTTTGACCTGGCAGGGCTGAGCAAATTTACATTCCGCAGAGTATATATCATAGTCGCGATTCAAGCGCCTATTTAACCCCACCGGATAAAACACTTTTTACCTCTCGAATCGACTATATCTTTTAAACGGACATGTAGTACTTCGATTGAAATAATAATAATATGCTCGACGCATAGGGAATTTGTTTCTTTATCTTTTATCATTTAACCCTTTACCACACAACCCCCAATTTTAACGCACTGATGAAATTATGTTAAAGAAAGCGTGATTAAATCAAAATGGCTATTTCGGTAAACAGTAAAAGGGTCATGATTGATTGAATGGAGTTTAATGCAATTTTAATAGTATTTCAGTTATATCGGGGCGGCTGGAGATCCTAACCATCGATTCCTGGTACATGTAGTTCGCACACCGGTACTACCACTACATCCTTATCGAGCCTCCAGCTGCTCTTCCCACTTAGATGTACGATTTACTTACTCATCTTGATGATACATGCTGGCATTATTGAGCGCAGTTACTGATTAGCGATCAAAACCGCTCTCAAGACTTTCAGTCCTTTGAATATTACTTTTCTCTAACCTGCCTTTCTAAAAGTGGTAAAAACGAGACTTCAGTAAAGTCTCGTTTTTTAGCACCTTTGCAATGACGAGTTAGATAAAACTAATAATAGTTGACCAATCGTGTAATAATCTTAATTTTATTAAAATTTAGTTTTCGACAGCTAAGTAGTTAAGGAATCGCGACTGTCAATCTAGATATCAATCGACCAATCAAATCATTTCCTCATTTTAACTGTTGCAAGATACCCGCGATATTATTTTCCGTCGCTAAAATTAAGTGTTATGCTTCTCCTGTTCAATCCCTAGTTTTTATTTTCCAGTGATTTTATAATTGAGAAAACATTGAAGAATCAAAGTACTTAAAGTACTGTAAGCCAGCAAATCAGAGTTTTAATAAGTAGTCTTCTTTGCCAAATTTTATCATGATAAATCAACGAGGTTAAAGTAACCCAGGAGTTGGCTTATTACAACTTGACAAAATCTTAGACTGGTTCAAATTGAAAGAAGTTGCAGACGACATCTTCAAGTTGGTTGAATTTAGAAAATATTTCCCTTGTTAGGTTGAAAACATGGTTGAAAATGAAGAAATATGAAGAAATTGTTTGTTACAAGCAATATCTTCACTGTCCACGATGTTTTCCAAAGCTTTTTACTTTGCTTAAAAAGCGGGATTGAGTGGGAATGGGTTAAATATCATGCTTTTGAAAGAGTTCTCTACAACTGAATAGAGTTTGCAATATTCATGAAATTCATAACTACTTTTATGACGTATACATTCAATAGATTTAGTGGTTAAGTCTCCAGTAGCTATTTGCACTCACTGAACTCTGAGAAGACCTCAAAATTTTGTCTGTCAACTTAAGATATCAAAGCTGACGCATTGCTAGCCTAAAATAATAAATTGGTTGTAACAAGCAAATCATTTAAATCTACTTTGAAATTTCGTCTGCCAAACCATTGAATTTGGACAGTTGTAAAATTTTGAAAAACAGGAAAGGGTTATCAGAAAATAAATTTAATGTATCCTTAAATCGATGGCTTAGTGCCAAAAAACAGTAAGCTTTCGATGTTTTTGCACTAATCCATCGGTATGGCGACCATAGCTGCGATATCGTAGCCCTCGTTCTGATAATCTTCTGGCGAGCCTCGTCAGCAGATTATTAGAAGGAGGACTACGATATCGCAGCTATGGCGATCGACATAATCGCCTGTATCATACAGCAGTTAACCCATTCCCAGACGACTAAATTTTAGACTGGTCCAAATTGGAAGACGTTGCAGACGACATTTCAAAATGTGTGCAATGCAAAAAATAATGATCGAATATGGTTAGAACATTACAGAAATGGAGAAATGAATTGTTACAAGCATTTCTCTTTTTAACACAATGTTTTCTTAGTATTATCCGTTATCTTCCGATAGGTGGCATTTTTCAAATACTGGGGAATATGATATGCGCAGACAACGTAGTATTATCTTACAGAGGAGTCAAAAGGCGCCATTGAATAGTAATGGGTAAATAACCGGAAATAAAATACAGCGTATCTTTGTCGTAGACCGGGTGTTTTGGGTACATCTAAGGACAGGGGCACGGTGTTGACCTTTCAATTCATTTGATATCTGTATTTAAAACTATTCCTTGTGTATCAACTAATTTTTCAAAATCTTGACCTAAGTGTCAGTGTTATATTGACAAATATTTGACATATTGCCAAATATGGTCTTTTGTTATAAATTCGAAGTTCTAACCCGTAACAAATTATATAGACCCATTTGTCGTTTGAAATATTCTTTGCAATTCTCTTTCAAACAGAAGAAAATAGAATGCTATAGACTGTACTGTTACGAGGGGTAACAAACAAATTACTCTTAGACCAATGATTTTCATTATTCTATGGCCGGTATGAAGATGATGAAAAAAAAGAGGATAATCAGCTGCTTATTTCCGATATAAAAAATCTCTCACGAGAATACGCTGTAAGGCGTTCAAAAACTTGTCCTGAAGGTGAGTTTTCTAATGCCCTACGGAAAATCTAAGCACTGAAAGTACTGTAAACTAGCAAAGCATGGTTGAATTTATAAAATCTTTCCCTTGTTGGGAAGAAAATATTGTGGACATTGAAGAAATTGCTTGTTGTAAACAATTTATTCATTGTCCACAATGTTTTCCAAAGCTTTTATCTGTAAATGCATAAAAAGCGGAATTGAGTGGGAATTAATGGGTTAATAGCATGCCTTTGACAGAGTTCTATTCAATTTGAATAGAGTTTGCAATATTCCTGAAATACATAAGAACTATTTTTTATGGCAAAGGCATTCCATTGATTTGGCGTTTAAGCCTCCAGTGATAGTTTGCACTCGTTGGACTTTGTGAAGACCTCAAAATTCTGTCTGTTAACTAAAGCTATCAAAGCTGACATTTTGCTAGCTTAAAATATTCTGGTCATTTCTTGACCCATTCCCACACAATGACGCTTTTGGAAGCCCCTCAAAAAGTGCTGAGGAAAACATGGTGGAAAATGAAGAAATTGTTTGTTTTGCTTGTTTCAAGCAATTTTCCCATCATCCAAAATATTTTCTCACCTAAAATACAAAGATTTTTAAAATTACACCAACTTGAAATTGTCATCTGCATCTCCTTCCAATTTGGGCAAGTCTAAAATTTTGCTATATAGTAATGGGTTAAATGAAAGCGACGATTGGAAAGTAAAACAACTAGGTCAGAATGCAACGTTTGAAATGACAGGAAATCATAGTCGTGTGCACCCTCCGCCAAAATATTAATTTTTCTATACTATGCGAATTTTAGAAATACGTTTGATAAAAACAAATGAATAAACACACTGGGATTGTGGACAAAATACCTGATTTAATACAAACAAAGGGTTTGAAATTTGACTGCCTCGATAGCAAGGTGGTATAGGTGCTTGGTTCGTGATCTAAGGTCACGGGTTCGAGCCCGACCGGCACCGGGTTGTGTTCATAGGTAAGAGACTTGATAACCAGCCCTATGCAGTCTACCAAGCTGTACAAGTGGGTAGCAGTGGGATCCAGCCACTATACCTCTCTTTCAGGGACATGAAAACATCTGGATTGTGAGTGTTCGAGAGTGACTCTAAGAGCTTAAAGATTTCGTCGTAATTGAACTAAAATAAATTTGTATAAACTAAGTTAAATTTTGAAAAACATTTTTGGAAAATGAAGAAATAGCTTGTAACAAACAATTACTTCATTGCACAAAATGTTGTACCAAGAAAGACAAAGATTAAAACTCTTACAAAAATGATATTGCCATCTGCTTGCGAGTTCTTTCAATTCAGACCAGTCTAAATTTTTGCCGTCTAGTAATGGGCTAAAGGTCCTTTTTTTCTCGTGGTGAGTCTGAAATTGAAGGCGATTGGTAAAGATAGATTCTTTGACAAAGGAATCATAACGTTGGGTAATGTTTTGTTTACTCTATATTGGCGGGACGTTATTGAAGATAGATATATCGGATAACCAAGGTCGAGCGGTTCTTAAACGTGACTTTAAATGCACATGCCCTTGAAAATCGGTAATTTTCTATGAACTGTCACGCGAAAACGTACAATATCAGACGTGCAGAGAGCATTGATCTTGTTCAGTCTGCTCTATCCGTACATGTCAGATACGCCGAGAGTGTCTATGTCAATCACGAATTGACCAATCACGGCTGTCAATCTAATAATCAGTCGACCAATGAAATTATCTATTTAGACTGGAACTTCAGGTTGAACTCCGACATTGGCCGCCATTTGGGTGAATCATCTATGTTGGTTTGGCGACCTAAACGTCGTGACTACAGCTTATTCAAGCTGTAGTAACGACGTTCGGGTCGCAAACTTACCATTCTACTTATTTGTAATATGCTACTGGCAATAAATTTTGCAAAAATAACACTGTTAAAAACTGAAGCGGATCTTACTGTAGGAGTCAATTGGCGGGGGAAAGAAGTAAGTCGGCGTAACCAGCGGTTGGTCAGTTTTGTAGACATACGAGGACTGTAATGTGTCGAAATTTCGAAGATTTTCTTATTGCATCTACATTCTAATTCCTTTATCGGTGTTTTAACGGACGCTGGTAGAAGTTAGTCTGAGCCTCGTGAATAAATAACCGGGGTTCTCAAAATGGTCTGATGTGAGTCCCATCCAGCCTCAGGGGCCAAATCGGCAAAATTTTAGACTGGTCCAAATTGAATGGATTTGCAGACGACGTTTTTTAACTAAATGTGTTTTTTTTTTTTTTTTTTTTTGTTTTTTTTATTAATTTTTTTTAACTTTCTGGGTAGAAAACATTGTTTTCCAAAACCGTCAAAAGCGTCATTATGTGGTATGGGATAAGGATTGAGGACCGTGGCAACGTCAACCTTTTCCCACACAATCACGCTTTTTGTAGCGCCCCCCCCCCCCAAGAAAGAAAGGAAAATATTGTTGAAAATGAATAAATTGCTCGAAACAAGTAATTTCCTCATTATCCACAATGTTTTCTAATCAAAAGAAAGATTTTCAAAAATTGTATCAACTGAAATTTGTCGTCTATATTTTCTTTCAGTTTAGACCAGTCTAAAATTTGTCGCCTTGGAATTGGTTAAAAGACTTGAATTCTTTGTTGAAGTTAATTTTAAGAGGGGATAGCTATCGAATACTATGTTTTCCTTGTATCCCAAATTTTTGAATATGGTTGGTTGGTTGATATATTTATCTGGTGGTTGGTTGGCTGGCTGGCTGGCTGGCTGGATGAATGACTGAATGAATGAATGAAAGCATGTATTTGACAGTATTGCCTAACACAAATATCAGAGTTCAATATTCACTTCCGGTATGAATGAATGATTTTAGTTGGACAATTGATTTTTGATTGACAAAGGCTAGGAAAGGTTGTAGTGTTAGTACTTGTGTAAGAAATACAAGGAATCCATTGTTAGATGCTTCAGCTGCGGCGATATACTGAAATACTGTTAAAAGTGACGTTCAATTCCATTTAAACAAAACAAAATATTGTGGGAAGTTTAACTATCTGAAAATTTATAAATTACCCTGAAGCGCCTTTAAGGGAGGCTCAGTTTTGTACCTATTTATTGCGCCATATATTTTACACAATCAATATGGTCGGGTAGGTATAGCTTCGCGTACCAGGAAGATTGAAAAACTTGCTAGGTCAACACGTAACTCAATATCGTCGTGGTCGTTCTAAAACCTTGTAACTACAGCTTGAATCAAGCTGTAGTTACGAGGTTTTAGAGCGACAATGACGATATCCTACCTATAGATATTGTTCATATAAATAACTCGTCCCAATGTTGAAATTTAAAGATTAACTTAAAACCCTTTGTACATCCAAACACGCAAAAATATATGTTAGTTGTCAATCGAAAAAGGGCCAACCGTAAACCCCATGAAATAAATGTTTGAAAAAAATCGGATATAACAGAGGTCAACTAAATGACGGTTTGTTCGAGAATAAACATAAAGAAGGTAGAATTACAATTCTAGACTCAGAAAGGTCCCGGGTTCGATCTCCGACGGCGGCACTCATCCTTTCCGACTATTTGTCTCTCACCAATGGTTCTATAATCGTAGACCTATGTGGGATAGCAGCTGGAGGCTAAGAAAGGGTGTAATGGTAGTACTGGTGTGAGAAATACCAGGATTCCATTGTTAGATGCTCCAGCCGCCGCGATATAACTGAAAGATTGTTGAAAGCGGCGTAAAACTCCATTCAATCAAACAAACAAAAGGTCGACAAAGGGGAAAACGTTCGAACCCGGACAATCAGTGCGGACCGTATTCCAAGCCTGACTAGGGGCGATATTTGCACTTCCCTTTTCGAAGGAGGTCTCTTTTGGTTCACGGGTCTTGTTTTGGTAAACCAAGCCTTGCTGGGCTGACAAGGGTCGACCCTTTTTGCTTTTCGATATTTCTCTTAAATTAGAATATCCTCACTGACTTATTCAATTTTCATTTTCAAATAAAGGATCGCAACTGCAATCAGCTAATTCAAATCTAGAAAAGCAGTTTGCGTAGCCGGATATTCGCCACCTTACCAATCTCTGGCCCGCCTACTTACACCGTTCGCCCAAACGGAAAGTCTCGCTTCGATTTTAAACGGCGGTGGGTTGTTGTTGTTGTTGTTGTTTTTTTGGTTTTCTTTTGTGTGTGTAAAATCGTAGCCAGTAGCATGTAGCTGCGATATCGGAGGGCTACGATAACAAATGTAAACTGGTTGGTTTGCGGCCTAAACGTCGTAACTGAATACATGAATAACCTTTAGTATAACGACGTTCAAGTCGCCAAACCAATAAACATGTTCAACCAAATGGCGGCCAATGACGGAGTTCAAAACTCACTTCTGGACTTAATGAATGATTCATTGGTCTTCCGATTATTTGACGTCCGTGTTTGGTCAAAAACCGGATAGTCCCTTATCGGGTGATGGGTCATTCATTTTGAGTTTCCTGCTCTTACCCATTACGAGACGTCCAAAAGATTAGAAATGTTCGATTTGAAAGAAGATGAATTAATGTCACATTTAGACATTTCGCAAATTTAAGAGATGGATCGAGACAGGATACAACACTTTCTGAGAAAATAAAAAAAGTGTTTTCTGAGTCCATATTTTCCTAGCGTGTACAAATGTGAGGTAATGGCTTATCCCATTCTCACAGAGAGACGCTTTTGGACGCCCCTCTAGAAAAACAATTGGGAAAACATTGTGTAAAATGAAGAAATTGCTTGTAACAAGCAATTTCTTCATTTTGCACAATGTTTTCTACCCAAAAAGTTCAAAAATTTAAATGGCATAGACTTTAAATTGTCGTCTGCATCTCATTTGAATTTGGACCAGTCTAAAATTTTGTCGTCTGGTAATTGGTTTAACCCTATGCGGTTGTTATGCATTCTAGACTAGGAAAAATGAGGTCGAATACACAAAACACAAAAGACTAGAAATTTGAGAATGTCATACAACTCTTTTACGAAGAGCTCTTTTCAGGCTTTCCAATTTGTTATCAAAATAGTTTATCTGTTTCATTTTAAGGGATTTACTCAAAACATTCACCGAGTAGTTCTAAAACGAATACAGATCCAGACAGCATTGTGTGTTTAACGCATTACAACAAAATGACACATTTTTACGCGCTGGAGAAAACATTTTGGGAAAAGAAGAAATTGCTTGTGACGAGCACTTTCTTCTTTTCCCATTTTGTTTTCTTGCCCCTACTTTTCAATGCAAGGCAACTATGCTTTATCGTCTCCAACCTCTTTCAATTTGGGGCTGTCTGTAAGTTTATCATCTGGGAATGGGTCAAAAGGAGAGATTAAAGCACTGAGATTTTCTTTCTGTATGTCTATCTTTGTGTATACTCATAAGTCTATGTCTTTCGATTTGTCTCTGTCTTTCAGGTTCTCAGGATCCACCGCCACACCACCCCCATCAAACACACGTGATCTTTGGGAAATTCCAGCAAGGTTGAATAGCTTTCTTGTCAAAACCTTTGCGAAGAAAGCAGACGCAGACCAGTCCATGCGACCGGAGAATTTCGAGCACGCACGTTCAACCTGAATTTTGGGCGAGTTTTATGGTTGTCTTTGTTTGTGTTTTTGTTTTTCCCTTGATGGTACGTTAAATATATACCAACGACAAAATGTTAGACTGGTCCAAATTCAAGGATGTTGCAGATGACCAGTTTTATTAATTGGAATTTTGCTTTTTTGCTGGTAGAAAACATTACAGGTAATGAAAAAATTGCTTGTAACAAGCAATTTTTTCATTGACCACAATGTTTTCCAAAACCGCTTTATGAGGAGGCAAATACTTTCAGAAATACAGATTCCTTTATTATTTCATCGAATTTATAGGTATATAATAAATGGAATGTCAAAATGCATGATCGTGTGCGATTTTCAATGTAAATAATAAGGTTCGGTAGAGTAAATTCGATAGCAGAGAAGTGACCCAAAATAACTTGAAAATAAGGGGCACACTTAAGTTAATTTAAGAAAAAATCAAAACTTACCTTTATTACAATTTAATCTCCGTAAATGTATTTTAACACAATTTGACGTGCACTTAAAGCGTTGTGATCGGTAAATGCATAAAGACGGGACTTTGTTGATAATACTTAGTCACATGACCCATTTTCTTCTAGGAATAACCGATTTAGATTTCCCGTGATTGCTATTTTTAGCATGTTACATTTTCCAGATTTCTAAAATTAGATATTACGGTTTTCGGAAACATGGCGCAATCCGTCTGTCGAACATTTTTCGTTTGTTGATTCTTGATTCGAAAAGGACAATATCTATTGGTCAGTAATGGTATTTTATAAACCCTTTATCTAGTAACAAATCGAATAGTGTATATCGACCGTGAGGTAGCGGCCTTGACCCATACCAGACGATAAAATTTTAGACTGGTTCAAATTCAAAGGAGTTGCAGACGACAATTTCAGTTTGGCAAATTTCGAAAATCTTTGTCTTTTAGTACAAAACATTGTGTGAAATTTGTACAAGCTATTTCTGTCCATGATGTTTTCCAGAGCATTATTATTGAGGGGCGTCAAAAGGTGTCATTGTGCGGGAATGGGTTAACTAATTTTGTTAGTTTTTGTTTTAATGATCGCCCAAAATCATTTAAACACACTCACAAAAATCGATCCGAGCGTTTAGAATTTCATCGTCTACACTCAACCCTGACCCATTTTCCCTATTTTCCGAAATTAAAAGGTCGACATACATGGGATGGGTTTTTCCAATAAACATTTGCGTGGGTCATGGGAATTTCGTCTTGGAATGCCATTCGTAACGTTTGCAACCAATTACCACTTGCGCCCTTGAGCAAATGTATTAAGGAATGAATCGTGAAAATTGAGAATCGCTTGTTTCAAGTAATTCCCGATTTTACCACAGGGTTTTCTAGTCCATAAGACAAGTTTTCAATGTAATTGTACTTTGAAACACTTTCTGCAACTTCTTTCAATTCAGACCAGTCCAGAATTGTATAATCGTGGGAAAGCCCATTCCCACACAACGAAATTTAAGACTGGTCCAAATTGAAAGTAGTTGTAGACGACAATTTAAAGTTTATGAAAACATTTTCTTTTCAACTTTCTGGGTAGAAAACATTGTGTAAAATGAAGAAATTGCTAGTGACGAGCATTTTTTTCATTTAACACAATATTTCCCCAGTTGTTTTTCTTTAGGGTAGTCAAAAGGCGTCAATGTGTGAGAATGGGTTAATCATTGCCAGGAAATGAGTTAACTTCGTTTTCAGACGATTAAGTCGTGTTTTAGAACCAGAAGAAGTTCCAAAATGCGTTTAAAATGGAAATAAGTCAAAAATTAGGTAGAAAAGTGCGAGAAAATAGAAATTGCTTCTCACAAGCAATTTTCACATTTTCGTCAATCTTTTTTAAAACCATATTTCTTCAGGGCATCTTTAAGCCACGGTATCATCTATATATATGTAAAGTGCTCCAACGGCGACATATCATCTATTTTTCAAGCTCAAACGGTGTTTAGACAGCAAAAAATGAATATCCCCTGACAATACTACAATAAAAGTATATCGCAGTATACAGGGTTTGTTTATAACGTAGAAAAAAAATAACTATTCGATGATTATTTTATTCAATCTTGTTATCAAACTTATTTGTATTCATATATGCAAAGGGAAGTAACTCACACATTGCTTTCAAATACGAGTTGTCTTCTCCAATCTCAGTATATAGAATGTAGCAAAAATACATTCCATTGTCGGTATATGTCGACAAAGGAATGTCAAGAATGTTGGCTAGCTAAGACAAGGGTTAATCTTTTAAGCTGAAATACCTGTTTACATTGATAAATTTCGAGTTGATAAAACTTATCAGTGAGACACAAATGGTTTGACTAGTGAAATTGTGATTACCGTATTTATTGTAATAAACGCACCCTGCGCAAAATTAATGATACTTTGGAGGCGGATCGTTTATAAAAATAAACTTATTAAACAACATTATGCATCTCTTATCTTTTTTTGAATGACACTTAATGCCTGTGCCTTTCCCTCTTCTTTCAGCTTTTTTCTTTCTACTTCACTCACATCTGACTGTTTTGAGCGAGTTTTATCTTTGAGATTATTATATCTTTCAAGTTCATCAAGAACTGTCTTAAATTCTTGATCTGATATTTGTCCATCATTCAATGCTTTTGAAATCAAATCTTTAACACTGTTTAACTTACCATCAGCTAAAGTCTTAATTTCATAATGTTTTTGAGCTTTCAAATGCAGTCGCCTTCTAATAAACTTTACACATACACCTGCTACACCACAAACAATTGCAGCAATTTCTAATGGCAACATCAAAGGCATCGCAATTCCAATGCCACCCAAAATCACACTCCCAGAAATTAGAGTTGTATCAACTCCATCTGTGGCATTTATACTCCTTTTATATTTCTTATACAATGACTTCCTATTATCCCTTTCCTTAATTAACGTCTGCTCAATTTCTGATATTTTTTGTAATCTATAATTCTGCCCATCTTGCAACTCTGGATACAAACTCGGTGCCGTCGGTTGTTTCATATTTTATTATTACAGACAAAAAAAATTAAATCAATTCAATTAACATTGAAGCAACTGTATTCTCTGTTGTTGCGTTCCCTATCTTACATACAAAATTAATTACACTCCCAGCATCAACAATAAAAGGTTTATCAAAATTGACATGCTTTCTTGATGTAGTGTTAAGTGTTATTTCACAACCTGACAATATTTTTTCATCTACAGAAATACACACCGACACTTCGCCACTCCTTTTTTTACATGAAATACCTATACCTAAAATTTGACCACGACGCATCATCACATAACCAGCACCGTCTTCTCTACCACCATTCCCAAAAGATAACACTTCATCTTCCACAAGAGCACCTTTACTTTCTGCAAATATTGAAATTACCGCTTTCATATTGTCAACGCTATTTCGTAATAAACGGTTGTTTATTGTCAGTTCCCTAACTTTGTCCCGAAGTCCATTATGCCTTTCTACTTGTGTATTAATTTCCTGAAACAAAACGTTTCTACTTTCGTGAACGCTTTGTTGAAATTCTGAAATCCTTTGCTCTAAACCTGTAATTGGTCTCACTCGCTTATGTAAATCACGGACATGTTGTGTTAAGACTTCAAAGTCTTCGTTTCTTTTATGTGTTTTGATTCCAAAGATACTCATTTTATATATATATGCATAAAAAACTAAATTATTTCAAAAACAATACTCATAGGTAGGTCGTGATTATTAATTTTACTACCATTTTCATCTCTAACTGTTATTTCAAATTCTGTAATTGCTCCGTTGGACAAATATTTATATTCTGGATGCTCAAATCTTACAGACACAATATCACCATACGCTTTATTTTCAATTGGTACAACTGCTAATATTGTGCTTGGCATCCCATTGAAATAGTTCTGTGATGTGTTTAATTGCTCTAGATGGATGTATAGAGACTTTACTGTTGCAAAATCAAGACATTTATTACCAAAATGAGTAGTATTTGCTTCAAATATTCTTTTACCAAACCCTAACATCAACTTGAGTCCTTTACTTATCTTTATTTCATTATCAGTAATTAATGATGTAATACCATTAGTTTCATTCACAGACAATGAAATGTTTAAATTGTGAAAAAAATCTACAATGTGTTGAAAGCTGTAATAACCATCCTGAATGCGATGAGGTCTCTCTTTACCCTTTTGCACATATTCATTAACAACATTATACCAACCCAGCGTATATGTGAAACTTTTCAATCCAACCCGTTTGTTCCCATCTCTGTTATCAATATACTGTTGAAAATTAATAGTGTTATCAATGTTTGAAATTATGTGATACATTTTTTTTTATAAATCATAAAATAAAAAAATGTCAGTACAAAAAGAATTCAAATATAGCGATGCAGCTCACTATCAACACGCTGGTGTTTTTAACAACAAATCAATTAATATAATAAAACAAAAAATAATAATATCATCTGATGCAAAGAAAAGTTTTCAAGTAGATTTTCCAAACATATTTGAAAACTACCTACTACCACAAGTAGTAACAGAAGAAATAGTAGATAGATGGAATACAAAATGGTTATTATTCTGGCAAAATCAATTAAACTTTGCAATATGGTGTGCAACTACAGGTTGTGGTGTAGATTATAATAACCACATAAGAGCTGGTGGAATGACTGGCTCACTATTCCTATTTCACATCTACTACCAAACAAGAAGAATATTATTTGAACTAGGAATTGCACTACCACAAGATAAAAGTTGGAATGCATTTAACAATAGCTATGACCGTGGTGCTTATGAAAGAATATGTAAAGAATTTAACGTCGATCCAAATTCAGACTGGAGACAAAAATTATTCCCAAGTGGTGACAGTCTTGGAGTAATCCACACAACTAGCCACACTGCTTGGAAAAGAACAGATTTTAGACATGACAATTCATCCCAACACATCCAAAGCAGCACATCATCGAATTTAGACTTGACAAAAATGACATTTGGACCAGAAGTATCAGGAGGAAGAAAATGTGGAGTATCATCATGCGAATATCTTCCACCAAAAAAAATTCACATTGACTATTTACAACAAGTAGATGGTGTTAAAAATGTTTGGACCACATTTATACTAGATTCCTCATTAGGCTTCACAAGAGCTGGAGTTGAAAGAATAAACGAATCAATAAGAACATTTTGCTGGGCTATACTTGGCTCACAATCACAGACAAGAACAGATATTTTAGGTACTGGAACTGCATTTGATGCACAAAAACAATTTCTTGCAAATGTTGAAGATGCTATTAATGGTCCTATAGATTTACCAAGCCAAATTTCAAGATACCAAGAAACTTTAAAATATGCTCGTAGTAAAGTTGATTATGTCTATGGAATAGGACTATATATGTCACCAAGTGATATGGAATTAAGAATTGGTACAATTCAAGATTATAATAATAAAATTGTAGTAGCAACAAAAGACCAAGAACTTGGTTTGAATAATAATGTAAATATAAAACCAATTCCACCAAAACAAACTACAGAATTAAAAGGAACTCCAACAAAGCAAACACAACCAGTACAAGTCAGTTCTGAGGATTATAAAAAAATTACAACCTATGCAAAAGAGCATTATTTACCAAATGATTGGGTTACAAAAGCTGCCAATACACCAGGATTTTTTAATTCATATGTGAAACAACATTCATTCTTATTAGAAAGTGTTGTAAAACAACCACATATTACTGTTTATAATACACCAACTAATAAAACCACACCTATTGCAACATCTGGCGCTATTGTGAAAAACACCGTGGATACTCCTGTAATTTCACCAGAAAAAAAAATAGCAATTCAACATGAAGATAACAAAACAGCATTAATCGTTGGTAGCATAGCAGTTGGTCTTATCACTTTATTTATTTATGAAAATACTCTTTAGCAGCAGCATATAACAATCCAACAACAAGAACAACTAATGCCCATAAATGTTCACCAAACCAGTTGACAACCTTTCCAGTTGTTGATAACAACCACGACACAATAGAACCAATCACACCTGGTAAAGCGGTTGCAGTTTTTCCTGCAAGACTAGCCAATAGTTTTCCAAGATTGGAAAGTTGTTTTTTTATCCAGTCCTTTGCATTTGATGTTGGCTGTTTGCTTGGAGGAGTTGTTGCACCACCAGAAGGAAGAACGGCTTCAACAATAACCCCAATAATCATACCAATAGCAGTCAAAATACTGACAATTGTTATACCTTGTTCTCTGAATAATGTTCTCAACCTCTGACCAAGTGTTGTGTCTTCTTTCAAAATCTTATTTATGGTCTCCTTAATCCTATTAACCTGACTCCTCAGTTTTTCTTTGTTAACATTTATCACTTCCAACCTTGCACTTCTTTCTGATTCTAAATCAGATATTCTTGATTGAATCTGTTTCTTTGTATTTTCATCCTCTGTATTAGCAAGTTTTTCCTTTTCCTGTGCTAACTCTTTATTTGTTTCATTAAGTTTTACCAACTCATTAGCAATTTCCTCTTTCACAGTAGTCATTGCTTTCATAATGCCATCCATTTCTCGCTTTGTCATGTCAGTTTGTGTTTGTCCATCACTACTTTCCCCTACATCCCAGAACTCTGTTTCCAGAGTTTTAACTGCAGTTTCAACTTCATCAATTGTGTTTGTTAAATCTTGTATTTCTTGTGGTGAAGAAATGTCTTGCATAGGAATTTCCTCTGTTGCAATTTTGTTTCCTGTCTCAATTAATTGTTGAAATTCCTTTCTACCTTGATTCACCCTAGTTGCAAGAGATTGATAATCAGTTATTCCTAAATTTTCTCTAACAAAATCAACACCATATTTTTTTTGAAGAGTGTCAATTGAATAAAATTGCAATTTGTTTGACTTGTAATACGAAAGAATGTAATCTTCATTCAAGTCAAATACACTTTCCACACCAAACAAAGGTCTGCCTTGTTTATTTTTTTTTAAAATCCAAATAAAATCATTAACATCATCAGGTAATGTTTCTTGATTTCTATCATAAAATCTTTTTGTCATCTGTTTCAGTAAAGAATTTTCTGCATTTTTTCTATCATCTCCTGTAAGAGTATCTAATGCTTTATATTGAGTATTGAGTGTACTTTGAAACTGTTCTTCATCTGTAAAAGATGTTTCTGCTTCATCCTTATCAAAGTCATCTTTGTCATATTCAGGGTTGTGGAAGTCCATTCCACCTTCAGCCATTATTTATTTATTTATGTAAAAAAATATTTTTGTCTAAAAATAAAAACATGTCAACATACGGAGATAAACTCAACCCTTACAGAAAACTAAGAGAACCACGAGGAGTAAAAGGAATTCGTCAGAGTGTAGTAATAACAAATAACCCCAGCACTATAGATCAGAACCAACAATTACTAGTCAGATTTCCCAATCTCAGTAATAACGATGTTATCGTACCAAGGTCTGCACGTCTTGCTTTTGAAATTGAATTAAAAAGCACAGATGCTAATGCAACTGTGTATCAAAACATTGGAAGAGCCATCATTAAAAAAACAACAATACGAATATCAGGTAATGAAGTGATGTCAATCGATGATAGTGATATTTACCATTGCTATGTTGATTTGTGGAAGTCCCCTTCTGAACGTATTAATATGGCATATCAAGGCATTGGTAACGATAATATGTTAAAACACAGAGTTGGTGCTGGTAATGCTTCCTCAGACAAAGAAGACCAAGCCATAGCAAATGCATACAAAAACAGATTTTGCATACCACTTGATTTTGAACTATTAGAAACACATATGCCATTCTACCAAGCAGGTCTTGGTGACAGACTGGAATATGAACTTACTTTCAATGATTATGACAAAGTAATTAAAACAAGTGACGCGTCAGCTTCATACATCATTAAGAATATATGTTTGGAATTCGATATGGTTTCCGATGCAGAACTTGTCAGACAAATAAGACAACAATATGATGGGAAAATGACATTCTTCTACGACCGCATATTACGACACAGAAAGATAACCAAAAATAAAGGTGATACACTATGGAACATCAACCTGAATGTTCCTGCAAGAAGTATGAAAGGCATCCTCATGATATTTGAAGACCCAGAAAGAACAAGTACTGAAACATTTTATAATCCAAAGATAGAAAAAGTGGAAATGACAATAGAAGGTGTTCCAAATCAACTCTACAGTCAAGGAATGAGAGCATATCAACAATGGGATGAGATTAACAAATTCTTTGCTTTGACTTCAAAGAGAAGCAAAGAAACAGATAAGATTGCAAAAGATTTATATTTCACTAATACAACCTTGGAAAAGTATCTAACTAACAACTACGCATTGTGGCTTGATTTACGAACTACAGACGATAACACACTACACGGTTCTGGAAGAAGAGTAGAGAATGCATCAGAGGGCATCACGATTCAAATAACCAAGGAACAAGGGTCAGATGAAACAATAAATGTGTATTTATTTGTCATACAAGATGCACAGATTAATTTTGAAGATGGTAGATTTAAAGAAGTTTTGTATTAATTTTTTTTTACTATTAATAAAAATGGAACTACCAAAATATCCTCATTGTGCAATCATTTGTGGGCAAACCGGTTGTGGTAAAACTGAATTTGTTTTAGATTTGCTTGAAGGTGAATACAGAGGTGTGTTTGAACATATTGTTATTCTCTGTCCCACTATACAATGGAATAGAGCATATAAAAATCGTGAGTGGATTGGTGATGTTAGGAAACCAAAGAACAAGAATGTTATAATTGTAAATCCGGTTATCAATGGTGAAGAGAAATTACAAGAACTATTAAGAATGTTTTTCAATAAATATGCTGGTTCTCCTACACTGTACATCATTGATGATTGCAGTGCTACAAAAGAATTAACAAAGAAAAAAGACATGCTGTCAGAGTTGGCATTCTCTGGCAGACATGCGGAACAATCAGTATGGGTTATTTCACAGAGATATAATTCAGTGTTGAAGGATTTGAGAGAGCAGACCAAGTGGTTGTGTATGTTCTACACTAAAGACAGAGATAGTTTTGAAAATTGTCTTCGAGAGAATGATGTCATTCCGACACTGGAAGAAAGACAGAGAATAAAAGATGAATTATCGAAGGTAAAGCATCGTAAGTTGATATTGAGAACAGACCAGCCTACTGGGTATTGGCTTGTTGATTAGTAATGCTTATTTTTTTAGCATTGTTAATAGAAATGCTTTGAGCAAATTAGCAATGCTGTTAGTAAAATCTGTGATAAATATCAAGAAAATTAGCAATGCTATTAGCAAAATTAGCAATGCTATTAGCAAAATTAGCAATGCTATTAGCAATACTTATAAAACTTTAATAATGCTTTTAGAAAAAATATGTTAGTTGAAATATTATTAATTATATCTACATGTATAAACATATCAGTTGGATGTTTGATATTATTTTATTATTTTAGATTAAAAAAAATATTCCATATTATAAAAATGAACGCTGAAGAATTATTAAACACTGAAGAATTAAATCATGTAGAACAAGACACTAAACGAGAAAGATTATCTGCCATTGTTGCTGGAGGTTGCAGCAAGCAATATTTAGGTCGTGAATTACAACTCTCAGATATAGATGATATGTCTGCTGAGCAAATCAATAAACTCTATTGTAGGTATGAAGCACGATTAGGTGCAAGTATGACAAAGACATTGGGAAATTCTTTCATCAGTTTGTATGTGATGGGTGTATCCAAGTACTTTAATGTAATTAACCCACCAAAGTTAATAGAAGATTTAGAGGAAGACCCTTTTATAAACCATGCTTTAACTAATGTTTGTTGTGAGATGTATTATAAATATGGTATGTATTTGGCTCCTTTTACTGCAATGCTGACAACAGCAAGACATATTGATTTTAATAAAAAAGAAAATTTTGACAATATTATAAAAGATGATGAGTGAAGACATTCAATCTGAAACACCAATTAAAACAAAAAACCCGAAACGTGTTGAAGCAGGAAAAAAAGGTGCAGAAGCAAGAAGGTTGAAAAGAATGAAGCAACCTGTCATGGAAATAACAAAACCTGAAAATACACAACCAGAAAAAATAGTAGAAAACACGTTCAAGATAGATGCTTATTTGCCGGCTTGCATAATCATATTAGGCATTGCAGTACTATATATGTATAGAAACAAACCTGTTCAACAGGTCAATGAACCAATCAATGAACCTATAGAAACTGATACAAAACAGTATGACCCTTTTGAATTTTAAAAAAAAATATTTTTTTATTAATACATAATAAAAATGACATCAATAGACGGAAAACAAATTGCTAACATGCTATATCATGCTGGAGTGGAAACAGTTTTAACTGTTGGTTATTCAGAACTTGGTAGGAAGGTATTTAAAAGACCAGCACCTAAAGTTGATTTTAATATGGGGGATATTGGAATGTTGTCATTAGATATTTTACTTGCAATGGCAACACGAGATATGTTAATTAAGCAGGGTATTATTCCTGCAGATATTATGAAGTAATTATTTTTTTTCTTCTTATAAAAAATGGCAAGTACAGTTGCAATGATGATAGGTGGTGCATTAGTAAATGCATTAGCATTCTCGGGAAGCAATTATTTATTCTCCAAGATGGGGAGTCATAGCGATGAAGAACGAGAAAGACATGATAAAGCAGTTGAACAGTTAGAAGCAGCACAAGTTGCATGGAATAAAAAAAGAACAGAGAGGTTGGATTTCATAAATGAACAGATGCAAAAAGAGCATCACGCAGAACAGACATTTGATGATGTTGACCAAGCAATGAAGCAGTATTATTATGTGACTGGAAAACAGTTGGAAGCTCTACCTCCTGAACCAAAGTTAAGTGATTTTTATACACCCTCACCAGACCAACAGAATAGAGAGATTGTTTTTGTGGTGATGGGAATGACAATAACTGGATATGTGGCTTATAAGTTGATGTAGGCAAAAAAAAAATAATCAGTTTTTAACATAATCATGATGCATTCTTTGGAAATACCAAATCATATGCGTGATACTTATTTTTTTTGTTATTCTTGCACGGTTTAAGACCAAGAGGTCTAATGTAAAAAGGTGGTTCTTTACCCTCAATCTTTTTAGAGAGGTGATCAGGACACCATACTTCACCATTGTCCTTGAGTGTTAAAATTAAACTTTCACCAGTGCTCGTGTCGACTGTTCTGTATTCAGTGATTGTATAAATTTTCCTGATTTCTAAATCTGTCCATTTCTTTGTATCATATTGAATCTGCGCTTTAAGCAGTTCTTCGAATTCAGCTTCTGTGATTGTATCATACTTTGCTTGTTGTGACATTGTTGTTGTTTTTTTATTATATAAAATATTCTTAAATATAAACAATGGAGAAGATATACTACAGTCCTAAAGGTTTCTGGAGAGGACACTCTGCTGTTAATAAGTTGGCAAAGGAAGCAAAAGTTAGTAAGAAACAGGCATTAGAATTTTTAAAGAAACAAGCAGTGTGGCAAATTTACTTGCCTGCACCAAAGAAGATTATTAGACCGAGATTCGATGTAACTGCAAAAAATGAAGTACATCAAGCAGATTTGCTGTTTCTACCACATGATAGAGTTGGAAACAAAACATATGAATATGCTCTGACTTTAGTTGATGTTGGGTCAAGATATAAAGAAGCAGAACCATTAACATCTAAAGATAGTAAAGAAGTAGCTAAAGCATTTGAGAAGATTTATAAGAGACATTTAAAATATCCAAAGCTATTGCAAGTTGACCCAGGTAGAGAATTCATGGGTGTAGTTACACAGCTGTTGGAGAAACATAAAGTGCAAATAAGGAGAGGTAGAAGGGATATACATAGAGATCAAGCTGTGGTTGAAAGGTTCAATAGAACTTTAGCAGAAAGGTTGTTTGGTTATCAGTATGCTAAAGAGATTGATACACAAAAAAGAAACAGAGAATGGGTGAAGAGGTTGCCAGATGTTGTTAAGGCGTTAAATAAGGAGACGAAAAAACCTCCCCCTGTTAAAACAAGAAAAGTTGATGCCCCAATTTGTGCTAGTGTAAGGTATTTATATCAACCAGGTGAACAAGAAGGTGGTAGTAGGAGACGAGCTACAGACCCTATATGGAGTATTGATATACACAAGATTGATTACCATATAATTACACAAGGTATAAGAGTGTATTATTTGAAACCACCTGCACCACAGAGAGGGTTTGTCAAAGAGGAATTGCTTATTGTTCCGGCTGATACCCATACGCGTATGTCGTAATTCCATCTGGTGTTATATATCTTTTTGTGTCAAGTGGGGAGAGTGTTGTTTTGTTTATTTTTAATCCATATATGTTGTGTAGCATGGAACGTAGCATTTTCATTGAGTGTGTGTACTTTTTTTTGTTGAAAAGTGAGTGTTTATAGTTTTCAAAGTTGATTTGCTTCTTGATTACATTTTTTTTTACACCCTTTGCTTTTTTGATTACCTGTTCATCTGCTCTCATTATTGAATATAGTTTAGGACGCAAACCTATATATTCAGCTATTGCAACACCAGAACATTCATCTTTGAATTTTCCAATAACTTTCTTGTTTGTTTCATCATGTAGTGGGTGTTCTTTTGGATAATCAGAGAAGTCATATTCATCTTTCATTTCAAACATATCTTTGTAAGCATCTTTGGTTTTGATGTCCACAAGCAAGCTGTCAGTATCGGTGTAAAGCAGGGTGCAGTTCTCACCGTACTTCTTTTTCAGCTTGTTGTAATACCAGTCGTACATATGGTGCTTTGATAGGTCTAAGACAGAGAACCCTACATAGATTGGTTTGTTTAGTGTTATTTTTGTTTTGTTAACGTGTAGTGCTGACATTTCATCAGAAAATTTCACACGTCTGTTGAAGTTTGGTTTAGATATTATCTTGCGTAAGCTTTCATTTTGTGTGCCGTCTGTTTTAACCAGTTTTATGTCTACTCTTTTACGAAGATTTTCCATTGTTTTACCAAACACAGAGTTGTTCATTAATTTATGGAAATCTTTAGCAAATGCTGACCTAGCCTTTTTACGAAGTTCTGTATTAAGACGAATGTAGGGTTCCATCCAAGGCTTTTCATCAAATTCTAATATTCTATGGACTTTGTTTATCTTCATGCCCAATTTCAGGTAAAGCTGTAGGTTTTTGTAATGAACTACATATTTCTTCTTGTCCATAAGATTAGGCACTAGCTTTTCAGTGTTTAACACACTGTTGTTGTCAATTAAGTCTGTTTGATAATCTGAAAGCCATTCTTTTTTCACTGCAAGCTTTTCAGGTGCAAGTGGATAGTCATTGTGTGTTTCATGTAGGTGTCTAGGGTATTCCAAATCAACTTCATATATCCGGCCTTTCCCTTTTTCTCGTTTGCCTACTTTACCACTTAACCATTTGAAACCACCGTACGGAAGCGGTTGACTCATTGCATGACCATATAGGTTGTTTGCATCAAAATACATGATGTAGTTGTTATCCTTGTCTGGGTCATAATCTGCAATGTGTGGATTGTTTGCTTTGCTATGTCTTTTTGATACCATACTGATTCCACCTCTCATTCCTTTCTCAATGAAGAGATGCATGTCCAAATCTGTTAGAAGTTCTAAGTCTATTTTAGTGTATTTTAAAAGAGCATCCCATGACAGACCAGGTGCGGTGTAATAGTGTAGAGGATCCAGTTTATATGTGTTCATACATGTTTTTCTGAATGTTTGAAAGACATCTGCAAGCAAGAGAACATCTGTTTTTAGATATAAGTCATGATAATCACCAAGTGTTTTACATTTAAAGGTTTTCCACACAGTCTGTGCATGTTCATAATCTTTTTGTGTGATGTTTTCGTCTGTTAAGCTGCTATAAAATTTTTCTATAGTAGGTAATTGTTTCTCATCAAATCTTTCTTGGCTGTCGATATATTCATATGGATAAACTCCTTTGCGTTGGATGATATCAGTTTTTTCACCAAACACTTCTCTTGTTAGTTTAAAATCAGACTTGTCTGTTGCATCGACTAATTTTTCTAAAGATGAAGCCATGAACTGAAAACTGTCTAAGAATTTCAACTGTCCTACACTGAATGAGATATATTTTTCTGTGTTATTAGCAATACAGGTGATGTTTCCCTTTGCTTTATGTACTTTCTGCATTATTAAATGACTGTCATAACCTTTTAGATTGTGAAAGACAACAGGGATTTTAGTTTTGTTTGGCTTCACAGCAAGTTTGAAATTGCAAGATTTATGTGCGGCACCTCTGTATTCACCAGTGAAATGACAATGATCTTTTACTTTATCTTTTTTTATTCCTTGTTCACATATCCAACAGTGTGTAGCATTTTCATAGTCTTGTTTGTTTTGATCAGTCATTACCAGTGGTTTTGGGTGTTTGAAAACGTTGTTGATATTTTCTACTTCACATTCTAAGTGATTCAAAAACACTTCAACCACATCTTCACCTCTGTATATTACTGGCTCTTCTGCTTTTCCATCATATCTTACAACTTGATATCCAAATCCACAGGCTTCATGTTCACTTGTTATCTCTGTATTGTCTCCTTTTTGTTCTGTTTTAGGTTTTATTATGCTTTCAAAATCAGCATAGATTACAAATGGGACAGGCATTTGATTTTTATGGTTTTTAAACTTGATATAGTCATTTGATGGCATTTCTATTCGCATTGAAGATTTATTAATGCCTTCACAGTCTTCTTTATGATGGATCAGTAGGTCTTCTCTTGAAAAGCCGTAAAGACATCTTTCACAGAAGTAGGTGGCTCCATGCTTGTTATTCTGATTACGAAGTAATCTATTTAGGCTTTTAATCCAACAGTAGTGATATTTTGTTTCTTTTGTTGGTTCATCTTTTATTCCTTCTTCACTATCAACAATTTCCTCTTCAACTTCTACATCTTCTGTTATCAAAAGCAGATTAATTCTTTCTTTATCATTTGGTTGATTTGAAATATGATACGGAAATATAGTAAGTTTCTCTGTCTTTTTTGTGAGTGTATAACCATAAACATTAATTGCTATATTGTTTTGTTTCTCAACTTTTGGTATTTGTGATATTGGTGTGGGGAGGTCAATTCCTTCCATATTCAGATCAGGACATTTTGTATAACTATATACATTATTTAAGTGGTCCTTTGCTGGATATAGTGCAGATTTCAATGCCCATGCTAAACATTTATTATCATCGTTCTTTATATTAATTATTGCTTGTTTGTTTGCTATTATTTTTGGAAGAGGAAGATATGAAGAACCTCTGAGTGGTTCATATTTTGCTATGTTGAGATAGAGTTTGACACAGTGGTCAATTTCTAAACCTGATGCTGTGTTTGTGAATTTTTCAATCCACGTTTGTATATAAGCTGTTTGTTTGTTATAGTGTTCATCTAAATTATTTTCATTAAGAACTGCACATTGTTCTCCGTGCACTACATCGACAACTTCTTTTTTTTCACCATCAAGTTCATCTTTAAAGAATTCTAGAGATAATCCTATTGAAAATTTAATGCCATTGTATTCTTTTGTGTCTTTCCTGATTTGGTCTAAGATGATAGATTCTTTATCATTAAACAAGATACTTGGGTCTTTATATTTGTGGGCATCTATTTCATATGCTTTGAAGTAGTTGCATAATGGTTTGTCAACTAATTTCAGAGCATTTTTCTCTTCTTTAGGAGCATCTCTTTGCTGTCGTAGATTTTCTAATGCAGAAGAATGATTTGTATTATTCTTTGGCTCTAAAGATTTAAGAAATTTATCTATATCTTCATCACTAATTCTTCCTTCATTGTGTAGCTGTAGTAGTTTTTCTATAGGGTTCATTGTTTTTCTTTATACTAAAAAAATATTTTTTTTAAATATAAAATAAAAAATGGATATTGAAAAGCAAAGTATAGAAAACAAATGTGTTATGATACCACTTGGTTCAAACAAGCCGTGTAAAAACAAGCCAGTTAAAAATTCTGCTTATTGTAAGGTTCACAAGTATATTTTGAAACTTAACAAAAGTAAAATAGAACGATGTCTGAAATGTAATAAAGGTACTACAGCAAAATATCAAATCTGTGATAAATGTGATGGGAAAAACGTTAGAGAAAAACATAGATACTTTGATAGAATTAAACCTTTTAAAGAGGAAATTAAGAGATTGAATAGGATAGAGTGTTAGTTAATTTTTCTTACTAATAATTGTGTTTAAACAAGCCCCGGATACGGCGACATACTTGTGTCGCAGTATGGTCGGGGGATATTCCATTTTTTGCTGTCTATAACTCGTTTGGGCTTGAAAAATAGATGATATGTCGCCGTTGGAGCACTTTACATATATATATCATCTGGTAATGAGTTAATGACCGATTTAACTTTTGACCATTGACTTTCCCAAATTTAAAGAAATAAAAAGGAGTTATAATTTTGAAATTACAAAAAAAGAAAAAAAAAATGTGAAAAAAAATCAGAGATGACTTTTCACAAAGCATTCTTTCTTATCCCACTAAATGAATCTGTAACTTCCTTTCGTCCACTCCCCGAAACTGACTTGAGTCTGACTACGTTACAGTCTCTGCCATTTCAGTCTCATCGATAAAGAATCACAGGAAAAGGGGCCTTAATGACATTTTTTTTGTTAAATTTCTAGAGGCCATAATTTTGGCTCAATCGTCATGAAACTTGGTCAGAATAATTTTAAGGCCATAAAGATGAACCTTATTGATTTTGGGAAGGTTCTATCTGAAAACACAGGACAAGGGGCCAAAATTACAGTTTCTTTGTTTAAAATATAGAAGTCACAGTTTTGGCTCAATCATCATGAAACCGGATATAGTTATTTGTCTCTTGTTGCATTTTTTTTAACAGCAGACAATTCAGGTGAGCGATCTAGGACCATCATGGTCCTCTTGTTATTTATCTATTTATCCGTTAATTTATTATTATGATAGTTATTATTTTCGTGATTTATCCCTTTTCAAGTTTAAATCGGAAAACAGATAATGATATAAAGAAGATTGATTGATTGATTGAATTGGGTTTAACGCCACTTTTAACAATATTTCAGTCATATCGCGACGGCTGGAGCACCTAACAATGGATTCCTGGTATTTCTCACACCAGTATTACAACTACATCCTTTCCTAGATTCCAGCTGCTATCCGACTTAGGTTAACGATTATCCACTTGTTGGTGAGAGACAAATGTCGGTAAGGGTATGTACCGCCGCCGGGGATCGAACCCATGACATCCAATGATTGAAGATTAGGAGTCTGACGCGCTACCGAACGTCGTCAATAAAGCTTAATCAAACTGTAGTTACGATATTTAAGTCGCGAAATAACCGTTTCTTTTGTTAAATATTATTGACGATATTTTTTCAAAATAACGATCGTTAAGAATCTAAATCGAACCAGGTGAATGGGTGTGGCAAGCGGTCAACAAAAAAGTAGAATGGTTGGTTATCGACCTATATGTAGTAACTACGGCTTGAATAAGCTATAGCAAAAGCAACTAAAATGCTTCGCAAAAACTTGCTACAAATGTTGAAGTTCAAAAAATCAATTCCGGACTGTATGAATGATTTGATAGGTCGCTTGATATCTTGATTGACAGCTGCGATCGGACTGGCCAACAAATGATTCATTCAGAATGGAAGCGATCTTTAAAGTCCGAAATTTGTGTTTCCCTTATTTCGTTTGTTCGTAGATTTTAACGTCGTCACTGTAGCTTAATCAAACTTTAATTATGATATTAAAGTCGTCAAATAACCATTTTTTTCTTTTCGTTAAATATCCCCCTTTTTTTCCCAAATAAAGATCGTTAAAAACCTAAATCGAACTTCCTTGCGGAGGTTAGTAGATGTGGTCGGCGGTCTGCCATTTTTTTTTTTTTTTTTTCAAATAGAACTGAAAATTTGTGATTTGTGACAATGCTTGGCCTGCAGTTCTCTTGCTGTACCCGCCCATTGACACCTTTAGCCATGCCCACTGACTCAAACAGGAAGTCCAGCTTCGATTTTAAACGGCGATATTTTGAAAAAAATATGAGAAGAAACATGTAACAAAAAAGTAGACTGGTTGGTGACCTAATCGTCGTAACTACAACTTGGATAAGCTGTAGTTACGACGTGTAAGTCGCCAAACCAACCAAAGTGTTATACGCAAATGGCGGCCAATGTTGGAGTTCATATCGCTATTGAAAGGTCGACACATTCCTAGATTGACATCCGCGATTGGTCGATTAAAAACGTCAAGGGTCTACTGGAGATAAAAGGTTCTGAAAACCGAAGCCTGCTTTGTCCACCCCCCCCCTTTTTTTCAAATTGTTGAAAGTGCATTTGCACTTAAACTTAACTTAACTTAAAATTTATGACTTCTAGCTATAAAGCCAAGATAAAAGGTTTTGATCTTTTACCCTTTGACATCAATCAATAAAATGTAAGCCTAATCGACGGTTCAGCTAGTCAAAGTTGACCCCCGATATTTATGAAAAGTGTAATGTATGGTGTTGATTTGGTGACTTTAAGGCCATAACCATAGCTTAATCAAGGCTTACTGACGACATTTAATCCATTACCAGACACCAAAATTTTAGACTGGTTCAAATTTTAAGGAGTTACAAGCAATTTCTTCATTTTAAAAAAATGTTTTCCCGGTTGTTTTTCCTGGGGGCGTCCAACAGCGTCAGTGTATGGGAATGGCTTAAACGCCTCTATGGAATAAAGTTTTAGAAAACATTATGAAAAATGAAGAAATTGCTTCATTTTCCACAATGTTTTCTACCCAGGAAATTGAAAATATCTTAAAATTTCATGAACTTTGAATTGTCGTCTGCATCTTCTTTAAATTTGGACCAGTCTAAAATTTTGCTGTCTCGTAATAGGTTAAATCAATAATATACAGTTTCTTTTTAGTTGTATTAGTTTGCTTTTAGTTTTATTACACGGGCCAGTATAATGTGCAATCTAACCTCGTTAAATCAAACAAAATGGCTGTATTGAGTTGCCATATAATCATATTTTAGATATAAGATTTATTTTCTTTTCGTGGTAAAATCAATTTTTGCTGAAAATGAAATGTTTATAAGTATAGTCCTTTCCTGTTTTGCAAAATTATAGACTTATCCCAACTCAAAGGTTTCGCAGACGAAAATTTAAAGCTGATTTGGAAAATAACCATTCTGTATGGTAGAAAATATTGTGAAAAAAGAAGAAATTATTTGAAACAAGAAATTTCTTCTTTTTCTACAATATTTTCTCGATTATAAAATCACAGGGACGTTAAAAACCGAGGATTGAACAGTTAAGGGTTAGTAGCCTCGTTTGATTTCTTAGTCGATCTGCTCTGTCGGCGACGTAGCCGGCGATCCATGAGTTCAACCACAGCGCGCTAACAACCATTCCCAAACGATAGACGTTTAGACCAGTCCAAATTCATAGGAGTTGCAGACGACATTTTAAGTTGTTGAAATATTTAAAACTTTTGTCTTTTTGGATTGAAAACCTTGTGGAGAATGAAGAAATTGCTTGTAACAAGCAATTTCTTTATTCTCCACAATGTTTTCCAGTGTCTAACATTAAGGGGGCGTTTAAAAGTGTCACTGTGTGGAAATTGGTTAAACTCCTTAGATGTAATAAAATGCAATACAAGATAGAAAATGCCGCGAGAACAGAAGAAATTTCTTGTGACAGACAATCAAATGTCACTTTTCATAGCAAGTCAAATTCGGGATCAGTAGTCATGGGTTGATCGCCTTCATGGCATACATCTGTTGAACCTTTCCCGTTTGTTTTTTGTTTTGGGGTTTTTTCCCCTAATTTTAGAATGGTCTAAATTGAAAGAGGTTGCAGAGGACATTGAAAATCGGATGCAATTTGAATTGAAACCATCCTAAGTGGTATAAAATATTGTGAGAAAAGAAGAAATTGCTTGTTACAAGCAATTTCTTCTTTTTCCACAAAGTTTTCTCAAGTATAAAAATCTCGGGGTTGTACAGGAGAGGGTGTCTAGCAGTTAGAATGGTAAAACTGAAATTGACCGTTAACAGGTTCCTTTTATTTCCCCTTTTTTACGTCCATATAATTTCATATTTGAAAAAAAAAACTCATCTTGGTAAAAGGAGAAATAGTTTGTAACAATCTTCTTCCTCAACAACATTTTCTATCCGCTAGGTTGGTAGGTTCGACTCCTTTCAATTTGCACTCACTTTTAATTGTCGTCTGCAACTTATTGACCAAAACTTCGAAAAAAAAATCACAAAAATTGGGTTAAATTGTGGCTTTTAGAGCTATAACATAGAGGCCATTTCCCCTGATCGTAGTTGTCATTGAATGACAACGATCAATTTTTCCTTTTGTTGCACGTTTTCGGTCATAAATTTTGCAAAATAACGCCATTTAACATCGAGTGGTACTTCCTATCGGAGTATGTGGGCGTGGCCAGCCTAGTCAGTGGGCGTGGACAGCGATCAATCAATTTTGTTAACGTCATAACTATTTCAATTTGAGAAAAGTGTTACCCTTAAAGCGGTTACAAGTGAATTGTAAATTAGGCCTGTTTTCCCTTGATACAAGAGTGAATGTTGCCATAGTTATTCGACAGGTATATCGTCATTGAGGGGAAGCTTGATTATGCTGAAGTTACGAGGATTTGGTCGCACTCCAACAATAATCTTCGCTGCGAACATTTTCAGCGCGTTTTGAGCAAGATTGAAACATTCTGTAAGGTCTAATAAGAACAGGCGTATCACTGCTGTCAGTTTGCCAATCGCAGGTGGGCGACCTAAACGCCGAAACAACAGCTTGAATAAGCTGTAGTTACGACGTTTAAGACGCCAAACCAGCTAGGCCAGTGTTGGAGATCAACTCATTTCTGGTCTAAATGAATCATATCATTGGTCGACTATTTGATTGACAGTTGGTCAATTAAACAAATGATTGGCTAATAAAATCATTCATTTAGACCAGAAATAAATTTTAACTCCGATATTTGACCGACATTTATGTTTAGCGTTTTTTGTTGGTTTTGCGACTTAAGTGTTGTAACTACAGCTTATCTTTCTTGTAGTTACGACGTTTACGTCTTCAAACAACCATGTAATATATTACTGGCCATAAATTTTCCAAAGTTACTTTATGTCAGAGCTCGGTGGGCGTGGCCAGATATCGGTCATATATTAAAAGACGATCGTCAGACTGTTAGTGATCACAAAAACTCACCATGATCTCGACAGATGTGCTCAGGTGGTCTAAAATAAAACTTCCAGTATTAAGATAGAGGGAAATGGATCCAGCCGGGCACTCAATGGGTTTTAGGATAGGGATTGAAATCCATGGTTTCCCATTTTGCTTAAAAAATTACTCATTTTTGGAAATCCGAAAATCCTGGGAAACCAGCTAGCCAACGGGTCATACAAAACCACAGAAATTGGAGATATTTATCAATAATTCCGACGTTGATTGCTAAGGATCGTAGGGCCGTTAGAGTTATATTTGGTTTTAATTGCTGTCTGTTTGTCATTCTGTCTGTCTGTCCAAAATTCGACCCGATGACTGTACAATAATCGTTTTCAATAAAAACAACCAATATAAAAAGATCTTTAATATCGATGGACGACCAAAATCACACAACTGAGCTTGCATTATCCTTAGTTACGATCTTTTGATCGGCCGTCTGTGAATTTGATAACTAAAGACCTATCAGCTATGAAGAGTTCTGGTTATATGACAGCGCCGCGGTCGTTGACTTTGTCGCGGTCATTTGTCAGCTTGAAGGTCATCTGACAGTTGATGGATCATCTGACTCCTCTGTGGTTATCTGACACCGACGAGGTCACTTAACACAGTGAAGGTCATCTGACATCGCCGAGGTCACTTTTCACTGTAAAGGTCATCTGATATCGCAAGGCCACTTTACACTGTGAAGGTCATCTGACATCGCCAAGGTCACTTAATATTGCGAAGGTCATCTAACATCAACGAGGTCACTTAACACTGTGAAGATCATATGACATCGTCGAGGTCATTTAACACTGTGAAGCTCGTCTGATATTGCAAAGGTCATTTAACACTGTGAAGGTCATCTGATATTACAAAGGTAACTTAACACTCTGAAGGTCATCTTGCATGGCCGAGGCATCATGAAATTGCCGATATCCTTCTTCTATAAAATTCCAAAATATTTTGGGGGCATCTTTCACGGATCTAGGGTATCAATCAGAGAATCAATCGGCCAATCAAATCATTCATGTAGACCGGAAGTGAACTTAGCACTCTGACATTGGACGCCATCTTTGTGAAGCGGTTTAGTTAGTTTGGAGACTTAAACGTCGTAACTACAGCGTAAGTTATAGTTTAAGTTAATGCGTTTAGGTCTATAACCAGTCATTTTTCATTTTATTAAATGTCACTGAACAAAGTTTTGCAAAATAACGCCGTTTTATAAGGAAGTGGAACTTCCTGTTCGAGCCAGCGATCCGTTTGTTTGTTTGTTTGTTTCTTTCTTTTTTTTATTTTAATTCGTGGATGTATTCGATATATCAGGTAAAACTTGAATTACTGTGGCATTTTTCATTTCTTCCAGTAACATTTTTTATCAATCCCTTCCATATGACAAACTGGCATATCTACCGTGCCTCAGGAGCTCTCAGCACCAACCCCTACCAGTACAAACGCGGGATTTTACGTCGCTGCGTTTTAATACTGCAGAAAACATTGTGGTAAAAGAAGAAATTCCTCGTAACAATATCTATCTATTTATCTCTCTATCTATCTGTCTCTCTCTCTCTCTCTATCTATCTATCTATCTATATTTCTATCTATCTATCTATCTATCTATCTATCTATCTCTTTCTATCTACCTATCTACACAAAAAACACAAAAGCTTCATATCAGCGTGCATAACCATCAAAGGGAATTAACTCATTGATATTCTAGTAATCTGTAACCGAGAGTTCTCTTTCTATCCGGAATGTCAAATTCGACTAATCAAATTTTTGTAAAAAGAATGCATAAAACTCGTTGCCTATCAATCACACTTTTTGACGCCCGAAAAAAATATGGTTTTGGAAATCTATTTGACTTTGTGGAAAAAGGAGCAATGGAAAGCAATAACAATTAATTTCTCAAATGTTTTCGGCTATCTTATTTCGCACTTATTTCCTGCTATAGTACACTTTGAAAATGTCGTCTGCACCTTCTTTCAGTTTGAACCAGTCTAATATTCGTCGTCATCTCGTGTAACTGGTGATGTTGAAGCTAAGTTGTATTTCCCTTAAAAAACGGATTCATACATAAATGTGATAAGTTTTTTTTTTTTCATTTCATACCACCACCAATTTTTTTCCACAGTTCAATTGTTCAGAAGTGAAAAAATGAAGGATTGAGTTTTAACTGGTTAAATACTGAAAGACTTACGCCATGCGATCAGCATGGTACAGTATGTCACGTGAACTTTCTTAGAAGTCTAAGGGAAGAGAGTAATTTTCCTGTCATCTGTCAGGTAAGTATAGGGTAGGGAAACTCCGGTTCATATCAACACAAGATAAAGGTGACATCTGATTGGACAATAATTTTGAAATTCAAAATCAATAATTTTTTTCTTAGCCCCATATATTCTGACCAAACATACAAACCACAAAGTAACGGTTTTAAATCATTTTGGCATTTTAATAGCCATTTTAGCTAGCAAAGCGTCAGCTTTGATAGCTTAAGTTAACAGACAAAATTTGAGGTCTTCTCAGAGTTCAATGAGTGCAAACTGCCACTGGAGGCTTAACCACTAAATCTATTGAATGTCTACGCCATAACAAGTAGTTCTTATGTATCTCAAGAATATTGCAAGTTTATCCCCTTTGGTATTTTAGCTGACTTGAGCATTTGGAAAAATGTGGACAATGAAGAAATTGCTTGTAACAAGCAATTTCTCCATTGTCCACAATGTTTTATACCCTACAAGGCGAAGTTTTTTCTAAATTTCACCAACTTGAAATTATCGTCTGCAACTTTGAATAAGTCTAAAATTTTGTCATGTTTAAATGGGTTAACTCCTGGGTAGCTTTAGGTAGCTTTAACTTCGTTTATTTATCACAAAGAAGATAACTTGCTTTGCTAGCTTACAGTACTTTCAGTATTTTGATTCAAAGTACGGGATATATTCTTTGGAAATACCCGTAAAATAGCTGTGCAGTGAGGTTCATCTCGAAAATGGGACCAAAAGTCGTATAGAAAAAGGATCATACGATACCAAAATTAATTTTGGGGGTGTATGAATGAATTTTCTAGCTTCAATGTAAAGTTGGTCAGATCTGAGCTATCAGCACAAATGTTTTAATGGTCGTCTATGGAAAATGATTTCTTTCATTTAGACCATGAGCAAAGTGCATACATCTCTCTTGTATTACTCCTTCGAAGGGTGCGTTATTGTTACAAGCATTAGAAATATTCTTCGCTGCTCTTCGAAATGTTAGTTTACTGCGACTAGTCGGGTAACTGTTTTCTTTACTCCCGAACCGCCTCCTTACAATGGTAAGCCCCCACTGGATTTTTACAGTTAATTTTTCAGCTGCCACTTGGTGGCGTTTAAATAAGCGAGTCGCTGGCGTCGTGAAGTGTCTCCAACAAGCAATTCGGATTTTTAACGGATTTTTGTACACACACACACACACATACTGTCCGAAAAATGCATTGTTACAGCCATTTCCAAACAATCCCTCATTTTTACCCCCCTCGAGAAGAAAAGCTTCGGAAAACACTGTGAAAAATGAAAGAAATGTTTGTATCAAGCAGTACCATGTTTTCTTTCCAAAAAGAAGGAAAAAAATTCTATCAACTTCAAATTGTCGTCTGCAGCTTCTATCAATTTGGACCAATCTAAAATTGTGTTGTGTGGGAATGGGTTAAACTCTCTCTTTCCATCACCTTCATCCTACAAAGGAACATGTCTTCATTCACAGTTTTAAAATTACCCAATACTCATTGAAGTTCATTGCTGTCCTGTTAACCCTTTCCCGTTCAATCCCTGGTTTTTACGTCACTGTGATTTTACACTTGAGAAAACATTGTGGGAAAAGAAAAAATTGCTTGTAACAAGCAATTTCTTCTTTTCTCACAATATTTTCTACCCTGTAGGTTGATTACTTTTCAAATTGCACTCACTTTTATTTGTCGTCTGCAACTTCTTTCAAACTTGACTGGTCTAAAATTTTGAACAATGTTCGTCAGTCCAATTAGCTCAGTTGGTAGAGCACTTGACTGCAAACCTCAAGATCACGGGTTCGAGCCCTGAGCTGACCATATCTACTAACAAACTAATTGTCTTTCGGATGAGACGTTAAACCGAGGCCCCGTGTGACGGTGCTATCCACCGAGAACGTTAAAGAACCAGGCGAAGCTCTCAGCAGTTTCGTTCAGTACCCTTGCAATATCCCCAGTAACAACTAACCGTCTTCTGGGGGCATCGCTAATATGGGCATGTGCTACGGTAGCGACGATAAATAAACGGAAATACACACAACCAACAATGTGCTTTTTGCTTTCTGCCCTTGACCATGCGTATTGCAAACCTACGTCGTTGTCGGAGGTCAGTTGGTGTGACCCGCGTTCTGTTTACATTTTATTGTATACTACAACTTTACGTAAATGATCCTCGATTACTTTACTTGCTTTTAAATTTAAACATATTCTATTGATAAAAAATGCACACAGTTTGCCATAATACAAAATAACGATTCAAATGGATTAGAACGAAAGCAAAGCTTAATTTGGGTTCTTTTCCAGGGGGATTTCAAAATAATATAGGATGACAATAAGATGACATGTTATCTAATTATTCATTTAAGAAACAAGGAGAAGTCGTTTAAATATTATTACAGTAAGTCACCAAAACATTGTAATTACATCTCGTATACACTTAATATGAACTGAAATCACTACGCATCGGTCACGGCTACTGTAATCAAATATAAACACAGGAAGAGATATAATTCATTTATTAATCGTTATGGGTTCAAGCATATTCAGAATGGAAACGGGGCAAAATAAATGTTTAACTCGTTCCTGTTTTGAAAAGAATTAGACCCGTCCAAATTCAAAGGTTTTGCAGACGGATATTTAAAGAGGATTTAATTTGAAAAATAACCAGGGTAGAAAATATTGTAGAAAAAGAAGAAATTGCTTGTTACAAGTAATTTCTTCTTTTCCCATAATGTTTTCTCAAGTATAAAGTGACAGGGATGTAAAAACCAGGGATTGTACAGGAAAGGGTTAAAGAGGGCACTAATGATATTAATTGTAGGAATAACTTAATTAGCATGAAATGCTTAATACAGCGCTACATAGCATGTGCTTTGGATTGCCTGATAGCCGATTTCATTCAAAAATCGATTGGCATCTTCTAGACGGAAAGTGAACCTCAATATAGACTGATATGTTTGTTGGTTTCGCGACTTATACGTCGTAAAGCTAAGTTATTCAACCAGAGGCTACGACTGTCGGGTCGCCTACAAGCCATTTGTTTTTGTTACATATTATGCGGCCAGAAATGTTGCAAAATGGAGGCGAATAATATCTAATTGTCAGTAAGCGTGACCAGGGACCTATCATTTCAGTTGAATCAAAATATCGACACGTTTAGGTACACCAGTAGCGATTGGTATGCCTATGATATCGACCAATCGCGATTGTCAATCAAATACTAGTAGCCTGTCGACCAATCAAATTATTCATTTAGCCTGTAATTGAGCTTTGAACTCCGACACTAGCCTGGCGCCATTTGTGTGAAACATTTTTGTTGGTTTGGCGACTTAAACGTCGTAACTACAGCTTATTCAAGCTGTAGTTACGACATTTAGGTCGCCGACTCACCATTCTACTTTTTTGTTACATACTACTGGTCATAAATTTGGCAAAATAACGCAATTTAAAATTAAAGTAGAAATTCATGTTGGAGTCAGGTACCAGCTATTTTTCAATCATCGATATGTGTATTTGTTCTCTCACCAATGGGTGGATAATCGTAAACCTAAGTGGGATAGCAGCTGGATGCTATGAAAGGATGGAATGGTAGTACTGGTGTGAGAAATACCAGGAATCCAATGTTAGGTGCTCCAGTCGCCGTGATATGGCTGAAATACTGTTAAAAGCGGCGTTAAACCCCATTCAATCAATCAATCATGTGTATTTGTATGAAGCATTTGAACCGGCATAACCGTCAACCGCTACACAAAGTGGGATCTAAATCTTTCCTGGAGTAAGACTTCTTCGATCTGGGACTATTTCAAATGCAACTCTCAAGCATTTTTTTACATCCCCAAGGAAAAAACTATTTGAAAACATTGTTGAAAATTAAGAAAATGTAATTTCTTCATTATCTACAATGATTTCTACCCCCCCCCCCCCCTGCCCTCCCCCCCACCCCAAAATGCCGTCTATAAAATCTTTAAACTTGGACCAGGCTATGGTTCCGTCGGTTAGCAATGGGTTAATTCATTATAACATGATTAATTACCTTAGTCTATGTAGTAATTCAGCATTGTCATATTGTCAGCCATGAAGGACGCAACAATGTTTTTGACGGGTGTCATTCTGATGCTCTTTATAACATGTACTAATGGAGAAATTTACACGAATCACAGCGGGGTGATAAAATCGGGAAGAAATTCAAACTACTCCAGAGAACATGATGAAATTCAAGGAGTATTTAAATCGTTGATTCAATTGTTTACCGAAAAAATGGTGACAAATCTGACATTAGTGCCTGGCGTACATCAAACCTGTTTAAATGATGTTCAGTGGATCATTGAAGGAATTCTGAAGGGAAAAAGAAATGCTGTCGCCTTTGTCGATGCCGAATTCAAAAATGAAGGACGTGTCCTGACAGAAAAGGCATTCGCTTGGACAGGAGATTATTCGGAATGCATTGCAATAGAACACCAAAACTCGTTCACAAACAGAACTCTATACGGGACATACTTCTCGGCGTTGTTAATACAGGGGAAAATTACGAACATTACTGCTAGATATATGCTCGGTGTGTGTTTACCAAACACTTGTAACGAATCTGACACCAACAATCTATTAAGTTGGACATTTCGGGAAAGTGATGTGAATAACGTCTATGTAACTAGCGTGTATGACGTCACTAAACCGTTGCCCATGACGCCAGGCGCTATCTCGGCTATTACATTCCTGATAGTTCTTCTAGTTATCGTTGCCATAGGAACAAGCTTGGATGTTTATCAGTCCAACTCTAGAGATAATATTAACCAGCGACAACAGGCTACGGACGGTCTAGAAATGGAAGAGAACAGAACTGTCGAGACGGATGAAAACAGACCGCTACTGAATGTTGGTATTATCAACAATCCAACCTTACGTTTACTTACGGCTTTTTCTGTAGTAAGAAATACACAAAATCTCCTGTATAACCCCACTGATAAGAGACGATTTGCGTGTTTAAATGGTCTACGTGTTCTTAGTGACTTTTGGGTTATACTATGTCACACTTACTTATATACCCAAGCTAGTTTAAGCAATCGCAACTACGCGGAATCCATTTTAGAAAGACAATGGACTTTCCAGCCGATTCTTAACGGCACATATTCCACGGACACATTTCTCTTTTTGAGTGGGTTGCTTGTTGCTCTTCAAGGTTTGGTAGATGTAAGATTGAAAGGTCGTATCAGCTGGGTACGCTATTTCCTTCACAGGTTATGGCGGATCGTGCCATTATATGCGTTCATCTTGTTTATCTATACCACATTAATGCCTTTTATGGTTAATGGTCCATTTAGATGGTATATAACAGGTGACGAACCATTCAGTTTCTTCAAACAATCTGAATGTTATAATCATTGGTGGTCTAACTTGTTGTTCATTAACAACTTGTATCCAAATTATGGTAATCCAAATAATGCTTGTATGGGTTGGACTTGGTATTTAGCCCTCGATTTTCAGTTATATATATTCATAGCACCTCCGATTCTTCTTTTATTATACAAGGTAAAGATTGTAGGCATTGCTTTTTCTTTGTTGTTAATTATTGCTTGTATTTGTATTCGAGGCGGTTTGGCTATGTACTATGATATGACTATTTATGGAAAGCCGACAAAACATTTAGATGATATTTGGTTACAAAACTCTGTATATACGCTTTATCGTTTTCCTTTTACCAGATGGTCTCCTTATATAGTAGGTATGATCACTGGCTTTGTTTTGTTTCATTCACGTTTAAAGGTTGAGCTAAGTAAACTTTCCTTTGTTACAGGCTGGCTTATTTCGTGCAGTTGTGCATTGCTTGTTATTTATGGACCTTACATGAATGACCTCATTGATCATCAAGAATCAAACGTATCTGCGTGGTTATATGCAGCCCTAGCTCGTACTGTATTTTCTGTGAGTCTGTCTTGGGTTGTTATTTTATGTATTTCCGGTCGTTGCGGGTTTATCAATAATATTTTATCATGGGGTTTATTTAATACGTTCGCTCGGCTTACTTATGCGGCGTATTTAATACACTCGATCGTTTTGATGGTGTATTTGTGCAGCCGAACATCCAACATCAGTTTCATTGACTCTTATTTTGTATTTTTGTTTCTAGGGTGTTTAGTGTTAACGTATGCATGTTCTTACATTGTTTTTGTGGCGGTAGAAATACCTATGACACTACTTGCAAAAATAATTCTTGAATTGATATTAAAACGACAGGTCAGATAAAAACTTGGAAACTTGGAAACTTAGAAACTTAAATTGTTGCCAGATCGGAAATCCGACAGTCACTAAATAAGATTTTGTTCAAAATGTTGATCCAACGTTCTCTCCTTATCCAACATATTTGGATGGGCCAGATGAGGGGTTATCTCTCCTGGGGAAAGTTAGATAACGCCGTTGAGTGACCGAAAAATCATAACTACAGCATCAAATTTGATAAAAGTAACGTTGCTGGGTAATGAAAACTTCGTAACTAGAGACTGTATAAGTATAACAATATTTAAGACTAGTCTAAATTGACAGAGGTTGCAAATGAAGATTTCAAGTTAGTAAAATTAAATCTTTGCCTTTTAGGATAAAAACCCTTGTGAACATCGAGGAATTGCTTGTCACAAGCAATTTCTTCATTGGCTGCAATGTTTCCGACGCTTTTTTTTTTCTTGAAGGGTGAAAAATAGAGGTCACTTAGGATTTATTAACCCTTTCCTGTACAAACCCGGGATTTTACTTTGCTGTGATTTTATACCTGAGAAAACATTGTGGAAAAAGAAGAAATTTCTTGTATGTTGATATCAATATTTGGTGTATTTCTGAACTATTACGCGCAATGGAACCATACACGTTTTTCGAAAAATTATAATTGAAAAAGAGTTAGAAAACAGCAGAGTTCAATTACAGATAGTGTTATAAGAACAAATTTTCTGCGAGAAACGAATAATAAAAGAATAACTAAAATAGGGAAAAGCTAAGGTCAATTACAGATAGCGTTGTAAGAATAAATCTTCTCCGAAAAACGAATAGTACAAAAGAGACAGGACTCAGCATAGTCAATTACAGATAGTGTTATATGAACAAACCTTCTGCGAGAAACGAATAATAAAAAGAATAATCAAAATAGAGAAAGGGTCAAGCAGGGGTCAATTACAGATAGTGTTGTAAGAATAAGCACACACACACATACATACATACATATATATATATATATATATTGTGTGTGTGTGTGTGTGTGTGTGTGTGTGTGTGTGTCACGGGCGAAAGGACTCGAACCCGGTAAGACTGCGCATCCCGCGCAGTCTTACCAGGGTCGATACTTTTCGAACTTCCGGAGATGTTTCTTTATTTGTTTTATTTGTTTTTCTGCGCTAATGTTTTCATTGTCCATGTTTTGTTGTTCAATTACATTACATGAATTCTGTATATTTTATGTAATTAAAGATACTTTAAAATGCTGTCTGTTTTGGCTTCTTTAATTCTTTTCTGCACAATCCCATTTTTTAAGTCCCTGTGATTTTATTCTTAAGAAAACATTGTGGGAAAAGTAGAGATTGCTTTTAACAAGCAATTTCTGCTTTTCCCACAATATTTTCTAACCTGTAGGTCATTTTTCAGATTACGCAAACTTTTAATTGTTGTTTGCAGCTTCTTTCAAATTGGACCAGTCTACAATTTTGAAAATCGGGAAAGGCTTAAGAGTTTAAAAAAAGCAGTCAAAACACAATTGCTATTAATAAACAGTTTTTACAATGTGATTCTGTATTATCCCATTCCGACACGATACCGCCTTTTTTATCCCCCCCCCCCCCAAACACACACTAGAAAAAGTTTCAGAAAACATTGTTGACAATGAAGAAATAACGTATAACGACAAAGCAAATATTTAACTAGTTTTGAGTAAAATTTTATGGGTCTACTTTGTGCGCGTGCGTACAAAATGTTTTGCACGAATCTACTAAACAATGCAGGATTCATCGATAAATAGTACTTCGTGTAAGCTATACGTTTTTGGAAAATGACAGAACAAAGTTTAAGATAGCATACTTGACCCGATTCTATTTTAACCCGTTCACAAAGTGATGCTTTTAAACGCCCCTCAGTACGAAAGCTTTAGAAAACAATTGTGGACAATGAAGAAATTGCTTGTTTCAAGCAATTTCTTCATTGTCAACAATGTTTTCTACCCCAAAAGATTTTGAATATTTCATCAACTTGAAATAGTCATCTGCAACGTCTTAAATTTTGCCATGTGGGAATGGGTTAAAAAGTCAAAGGAGTGACTGGATTTTCCCCCCTGCAATTCGGTATTTTTTTAGCTGTTTTTTTTTTTTTTTTTTTAGGAAAGGCTACTCGTTTTATCCATTCCAAAACAATGACACTTTTGATGGCCTCAATAAAAAACAATCGGGAAAACTTTGTGAAGCAATTACTTCATTTTACACAATGTTTTCTATACAAGAAGTTGAAAATTCTAAAATTTCATAACATTATATTGTCGTCTTCAGTTCCTTTCAATTTGAACCAGTCTAAAATTGTGTTGTTTGGTAAGAGGTTAAGTTATATTTTCTATAAGAATTGTTAATGAAACGGCTTCAAGAACGCTTTATCTGAATTTCATAAATAAGATTCTTGAAGTCCAAGAGATTCTCAAGTACATTTCAAAAAATACGTTTGGAAAGTATTGTGAGAAAAGAAGACAATACTATTAACAAGCAATTTCTTCTTTTCTCAATTTTTTTCTGTCCTATATGGCCCTTTATTCCCCCTTTAAACACGCTTTGTTTTGTCGTGTGAAACCCATTCCAAATTGGAAAAGTTGTTTGGACTCTGTTAAGAGCTCGTTGAACTTTCTACGAGTATCTCTCCGGTAATCTACCAAGAGGATATGAGTTGTTGAAGACGGTACTGTTTATTCCCCACATTTTCAAACACGTGCCGAACAGTATATATGGTACATGAAATGGGTCAAAAGTCTACCAGAACAAAACAGTTCTGTTCTGGTTTATTTTGTTGTTTAGTAATAGGTTAAAGCTACAAATCTATTATAATGTTTAATGAAAATAATAATTGCAGAAATAAATAGCATTCTAAAACAACTTGAAGAAAGCAACGGGAAGTCGTAAATGACAAATCAAGACACCAAAAACAATTTTATTCAAATAACGAAATCTGATTCAAAATGTCAGAAAAAGTAAGAAAGCAAGAAAATGGTATAAACTATTTCTATTTACCTATAGAGTAATATCAGCTATTTTATTTATAAATATTTTCATGGACGGGTCGCTGGCTCTTCCAACTGACTCAGGCGGGATATTCGACTTGTATAAATCAAAATATAGCGTCTAGCTTTTTGAAAAGAAGAAAAAGAAGAAATCGCTTGTAAACAAGTAATTTCTCTTTTTACCCCAATATTTCATACCCTGTAGGTTCGTTACTTTTCATCTTTTTCTGTACATAACATGGACGCATAAGAATTATTTCTGTGGAATTTGGTTGAATTCTGGCCAGTAGTTAGGAGAAGAATGTTAACCCATTCCAACTCAAGCCCTCCTTTTTACGTCCCTCAAGAAAAAAGCTTTGGAAAACATTGTGGAAAATGAAGAAATTGCTTGTATCAAGCAATTTCTTCATTATCCACAATGTTTTCTACCCCAAAATACTGGCAAATTTAAAATTCCATTAAATTTAAATTGTCGTCTGCAGCTTCTTTCAATTTGGACCAGTCTAAAATTTTCTTGCGTTGGAATGGGTTAAAGGAAAGTTTACGGTCGCTCGTACGACAGACACAATACAGTGACAAAAGCCCGGTAGCCAGGGTGTGGAATTTCCATGCCCGATTTTCTTAAATTCGTCTTTTATCGTTACAGTATTTTTTCAAGACAACTTTTCGAGGGACGAGTATATACCAGGGCGAATTTTGGAATGGTATCAAATGGATCGCAAACATAGATCGCTTTATTTAGGGAAAATTCAAATTGTTTGTATTGAAGGGCAGAAAAAATATTTTGATGATTTGTAGTTTAATACCTCAATGAAAAGCCACAGAATATTATCTTCATTTCTTACATTTTTTCAAAGCATATGACATAACAAATGTATTAAACCATCACATATTTGAATAGATTGTGTTTTTTTATGAAACTACAAATGTGCATTCAAAACTCCGTTGACCCTGTGCATTTAATTCTACAGGGAGTTCCGTTTCGATCTTTAACGGCGTTAATTTGCCAAATTATGACCAGTAGCATGTAACAAAAAAAAAGGGGGGGATTATCGGCGACCAAAACGGCGTAATTTTACGATTATCCACCCATTGGTGAGAGACATATGTCGGAAAGGATATGTGCCGCCGTCGGGGATCGAATCCATGACATCCATTATTGACTGAAGACTAGGAGTCTGATGCGCTACCGACTTCGTTCTGACTGAGCAGAAAATTAGTAAAAAATTCGAGGAGATTGGCATTTGGTTAACCCTTTCTGTTCAATCCCTGGTTTTTACGCCCCTGTGATTTAATAATTGAGAAAATATTGTAGAAAAAGAAGAAATGCTTCTCTCACAGACAGCGGGCTACCAGTTAAACCAAGCAGTTACGTTTAGTTGTGGATTGTAAATAGGACACACACAGAACTAGCAGAACTTGGAAGAGATAGAGGATAATCAACTGGTTATTCAAGATATGAAAAAATATTTCACGAGGATGCGTTGTTAGGCGTTGAAAAAACGAGTGCGTAGCACGAGTTTTTTTAACGCCTAATGACGCATCCGAGTGAAATATTTTTTCATAGCTGGAATAACAAGTTGATTATTCTATTTATTATATACCTTATTATCTTATTATTTATTAAAATATCGAAACCAATCTTTTTGATAGACTCTTTATTATGTCACTGGGTTGGAAAAAAATTAGTTCCTAAATTACGGCAGAAAGTGAAACTGAAAAGTGTTAACGTCACTCCAGTGACGTTATCAAAATTTATTACACTGAGAAATACCAAGATTTCACGGCAAGGTATATAATAAAAACATTTATTATATACCTATAACAGATATGGATTAAAATCTGGCTATCTAATACAACTCGACAGAAAAAAAAATCAATATTCGGCGTGTACTAAAAACCCGTATTCGTCGAATACCGATAAACACGGACTACCTCTTTGTGTATTGACGTTCGGTTTTTTTTCGGGAAGTGGGTTATTTCTTAATCATTTAAAGAATTTTTTTAATGTCATGTCCTAAAAGGTATATAATAAAAGGAATATTACAACAGTGTGTTTTCCTACTTGTTGTTAATGTGTTCTCGAATCGTGGGTAGGTATGTTTTATTGGATTCGACCTTCGGTCTCATCCAATAAAAAATACCTACACACGATTCTCGAACACAATAACAACGCATAGAAAAAGACACTGTGGTAATATTCCCTATGTATTTGTGCCATATATGAAATATAACTGTAGCTTCTGAAAAAGGGTTTACCAAGGATTTACTAAAATTTCACATTTCAAATGCCAGAGTTTTTCACGGAATAAAATTCTTTTGACAACTTCTGTAGAGCTTCGTCCAAGGAATAATCCTGCAATATTTCAGCTTGATTAGCCGGCTGTTTTTTGGAGAACGTTTTAAATAAATTGTGGACGGCCGGATAGACGGAAGGAAGGACGACGGACAATGGCGGATCACAATAGCTCACCTCGCATTTTGTGCTCAGGTGAGCGGGGGGGGGACTTAAACGTTGTAACAACAGATTATTCAAGCTGTAGTTACGACGTTTAGGTCGCTAACCAACCATTCTCCTTATCTCCTACATGCAACTGGACTTAAATTTGCCGACGTTTAGGTCGCCAATCAACCATTTTACTTTCTTGATATATGTTACTGGCCATACTTTTTGCAAATTTTTGGAGCGCAATGGGTGAGGCCAGGTCGGTGATCCGTCAATTGAAACATCATTGGACGAAAGCAAATTGACCAATCGCGGCTGTCAATCAAACAACCAGTCAACCAATGAAATCATTCATGGGATCAGAAGTGAGTTTTGACCTGCGATATTGTCCGTCATTTCCGTTAACTTTTTTTGTTTGTTTTGGGGACCTAAACGTCGTCCCTACAGCTTAATGAAGTCGCAAACCAACGATACTACTTTTTTGTTACATACTTCTTGCTTTTTTTGTGTGTGTGTGTTTTTTTTTGTTGTTGTTTTGTTTTGGTTTTTTTTTTTTTTTTTCAAAATAACGCCGATTAAAATTCAAGTCGGTATCACTGGGCGAGGCTAACAAAGTAAGATATGCCAAACGGACGAAAATGGCAGTTGAAAAACAAAAGATAAAGCATTTCCGAAAGAATGAGATTCGCAAGCCACACAAACTTCATATAGAATGAATATAGTCATTGTTATAAACCAAACCCCGGCCATATGGCAGTGGTGGCACGTAGGGCTCCTAGTCATGGAGTCACGGGCCGCGGCAAATTTATCTCCCATCAACTGGTGGATAATTATAAACCTTATACTGTGATGAGCAGTTGGAGGCTCGGAAAGGGTATAGTGGTAGTACAGGCATGAGAATTACCAGAAATCTATGGTTAGGTGCTCCAGCCGCCGCGATATATTACAGTGTGATTAAACTGTTATCAATCAAATAGATCTTGATTGATTGAATGGGGTTTAACGCCGCTTTTAACAGTATTTCAGTCATATCACGGCGGTGGGAACCTAACAATGGATTCCTGGTTTTCTCAAACCAGTACTACCTCTACATCATCCTTTCCTAGCCTCCAGCTGCTATCCCACTTATGTTTACGATTTCTACCCATTGGTGAGAGACAAATCAATAGCTCGGATTTAAGATAGAGAACTCTATTTGGAGCTTTACTTAAGTATGAGAAGATTATTTCCCTTATTCAGCAGAGAGGCAATTTAAACTGAAAAAGATGGCAGACTACATCTCAAAGAGAAGATAAAGCATCATACGGAGTAGGAAACATTGTGCATTAAGGAGAAATGCAAACACATTTATATATAATTGAATCTTCTCATAACAATCTTGTTGGATAAAGGATAAAAAAACAACAAACAAACAAACAAACAAAAAACAATCTGATTACAATCAAATCGACTTACTACACCCTATACATTAAAGGGTTAGCGTTGTGTTATTAAGTGATTTTAACCCATTCCCACACAACACAATTTTAGAATGGTCCAAATTGAAAGAAACTGCAGATGACAGTTACAAGTTGATTGAATCTGAAAAAAAAAATTTTTTTCGTTTTTTTTCTTTTTATAGAAAATAGTGTGGGTGATGAAAAAATTGCTCGATACAATCAATTTCTTCATTTTCCACAATGTTTTCCAAAGCTTTTTTTCTTAAAGGGCTTAAAAAGGAGTGCGTATGTGAGAATAGGTTAATGGGATAGCGTGAAAAGCAAATTCCTCGTTTTCAATTCTTTTTTCTAAAATGTTGACGGATACTTCTTCATTTTCCACAATGTTTTTCAAAGCTTTTTTTCTTAAAGGGCGTAAAAAGGAGTGCGTGTGTGGTAATGAGTTAATGCGATAGCGTGAAAATCAAATTCTCCGTTTTCAATTGGTTTTTTTTTTTCTAAAATGTTGACGGATACATAGAAAGTGCTGGCCACCACTTTGCTATAAATGACATTTGTTATATTTCATCCGGCGTATGAAGTGAAAAGGGACCCTAAAGGACGTGCGAAAAGTATCGATCCGTTTTAGATTGCGGGGAACGTGCATGCTATCCAGCATCGAAGCGTTTCATTATTTTTGTAACTTTTCTGAAACTAGAAATAGTGATTCTTATTGATCGCTGCTATATCCTATTTTTTTTTCTCTCAAATATAAGTTTTACAGAAGCCCCGGCTGTTACTATTCATAAGCCGGGTCACGTGTCACATGGGGTATATATCTATGATAGTATTTAATCTAAGCATGCATTTGGCCAATGGACCAATCGCTGGCCCCGCGTAATTACTCCGTTCGTCCCGCCATTTGAGATTTGGTTCCTGTTTAAACGGCGTTATTTGCAAAATGTATAACCAGTAGCATGTAACAACTGAAAAGTAGAATGGTTAGCTGTCGACCTAAACGTCGTAGCTACAGCTTGAATAAGCTGTAGTTATGCCGTTTATGTGGCTAACCTAACAAAAATGCTTTGCATAAATGGCGACCAGTGTTTGGAGTTCGAATTCCGGTTCCGATAAAAATGATTAATTAGATTGGTCGGGTTTTTTTTATTTTTTTTTAATTGACAGTCGTGATTTGTTAATTCTGAGATTGACTGAGCCTTAACTATGACCTCTAGAGTGTCTACAGGTTATATGTTGACACCAGATGACAAAAATGACATATCAACAAAAGCTCCCATTGAACACATTGTGCTCAGGTAAGCTAAAAAATAAGCATGTAAAATTTCACAGTTCTTGTGCACTACAATTCTACAACGAGATATCAAGTCGATGCCTGCTATACTTTCTGTGATACTCCTGGTCAAAATTTAAGTCTCGATAATAACAAGGGAAATACTAACTGGGTCGGGAGAAGACCTCCTTTCAAAATTTAACTAAAATCAAATTATGTTGTCATGCCAACCAATGCTTTCAACAGATTTCAAATCTTTTAGTAATAATCAAAAGGGGGCAACCTAAGGTAAATTTCTGCCAAATTTGGTTAATTTTGGCCAAAGAGTTGCCTTCTTTATTTCTATTCAGGCCCAATCACCCTGTGGCTGTGAAATTTAAGCAATTTTTAAAGAGGTCATTGTACTGATGCTTCATGCAAAATCAAAGATTTCTTCAACTTCTGGGTTATCTATTAAGCCCCCCCCCCCCTTGGGGACCCGAGATTGATGATTTTAGCAATTCTGAAAAAGGTCAATGTACTCATGTTTCATGCAAAATATCAAGACTCTACGCCTTCTGTGTCAGGAGGTGGTTGTTTCTAAAGATTAATTTTTTTTTATTGAATTTTAGCTTTGCTACCATGGAAAAAAAGAGTTCTCAACGGATTTCAATTCTTTTAGCAATTTCAAAGGGCACTATCTAAGGAAAATTTCTGTCAAATTTTGTTTAAATCGGACCAGTGGTTTAGGAGGAGATTGTTGTTTTAAGAATCCTTCTTTATTTCTATATAAGCCCCACCCCCTTGGGCTCCGGTGCTTGGGACCCGATGTTGATGATGCTTCATGCAAAATATCCAGACTCTACGCCTTCTAGGTCAGTGGGAGGTAATTTTTAAAGATTTAATTAAAATTTCAGTTTTGTTACCATGGCAACCAGAGTTTTCAACGGATTTTAATTCTTTTACAATTTCAAAGGGCACCACCCAAGGAAATCTCCTGCGATTTGGCCCAGTGATTTGGCAGGAGATGTCGTTTTAAAATTGGTGACACACGACGGACGACGCACGACGGTCAGAGGTCGATCAAAATACCGCCCCAGGAGCACTACGTGCTCAGGTGAGCTAAAAAGGCATGGCTATAATTCTCGTGCACTGAATTGTTCTTAGATAAGGTCTATCCACAGATTAGACTCAAGGTTGCTAGCTACCATACTTTAAGAACGTGCATCGGACAATTTTAAGAACTGTATGTAAATGAAGTCAACGTTAAATCAGCTAAGATTACGGTTCTTCTGCATTGTAGTTTTCGTTTGATTTATTCTCAAATCGAGTTTCAATTTGATAGCTATTATACTTTCAGAGAAGCATTCCCCGTTTATATAAGAACAAGAAGACTATTGGACCTGGTGCTCACCTGAGAATTGGCTCTTTTCTTCAAGGCTCAAGGCCAACTTTTTTTCAGATTTAAATTATGTTGCCATGGTGCTTTCAACAGATTTCAAATCCTTTAGCAATTTTAAAATTCTACTGATGTTTCATGCAAATTATCACTTCTCGGAGGAGATAATTTTTATTATTTAAATTTCACTTTTGTTGCTATGGCAATCATGGTTTCAAACAAATTTCAATCCTTTTACCATTTTTGCAAAGGGTTCTACCAAAGGCACATGCTCGCTAAATTTGATTGAAATCGGGTCGATAGTTTAAGACAGTGTTTTGCAGTAATCCACCTTTGAAGTGGCTATTGTTTGCAGTATTCCCTCTTGAAATAGGCGTTGTTAAATGTCTTATAATTGAACCCATTACCACCCAATCCTTCATTTAATTGATCTGCAAATACTTAGCTTTTGGAAACATTATGGGAATATTGTATGTGTGTTTTTTAAACTGTTTTGCACCTGTTTTCCGATCTTTACACTTCGAAATGCCATCTGCAGCTTCTTTAAATTTAGCCGAGTCGAGAATTTTATTGATAAAATGCAAAATTTGAGACTGGTCAAAATTAAACAAGAGGACCATGATGGTCCTAAATCGCTCCCCTGAGTATGGTGGTTCATGGCTTTATGATATAAACGAAATGGCAAAGCCCTCTGTCTAATTATTTTGGAGAAGATGTTTACAGATTTCTCTTTTAATCCTAGGTATATTGATGATCCCACCATATAGCACTAATTTCCTGAATATGGTAATGCTTTGAAGTATAGACATCAATACATACCAAGTATAAAAGCTGTAAGCCTAATGGTTTAGGAGAAGAAGATTTTCAAAGATATCATTATTTATTCCTAACTAAAATTAGGGATTGCACAGAAAAGGGCTAATTCTTTAAGTAATTTGGTAGAGGGTCAATGGCTGATGATATGTACCAAATATCAAAGCTTTATTCTTTATGGTTTGGGAGAAGAAGATTTTCAAAGATTTCCTTCTTTATTCCTTTGTACAATCAGGAATCGCACAGAAAAGGGCTAATTTTCAGAGTATGATATTGCTTTGAAGTATTTTGGTAGACGGTCAATATATTATGATATGTGCAAAATATCAAAGCTCTATGCCTTATGGTTTAGGAGAAAAAGATTTTTTAAGTTTTCCTTCTTTAATTCTATGTAAAATCAGGGATCATTAAGAAAAGGGCTAGTTTTCAGAATAGGGTAATTCTTTGAAGTATTTTGGTAGAGGGTCAATAGATGATGATTTGTACTAAATATCAAAGCTCTAGGCCTTATGGTTTGGGAGAAGAAGATTTTGAAAGATTTCCTTCTTTATTTCTATGTTAAATCAGGGATTGCCAAGAAGCGGGCTAATTTTCAGAATATGGTAATTCTTTGAAGTATTTTGGAAGAGGGTCAATAGATGATGATTTGTACTAAATATCAAAGCTCTAGGCCTTATGGTTTGGGAGAAGAAGATTTTTAAAGATTACCTTCTTTATTTCCATGTAAAAACAGGGATCATTAAGAAAAGGGCTAATTTTCAGAATAGGGAAATTCTTTGAAGTATTTTGGTAGAGGGTCAATAGATGATGATGTATACCAAATATCAAAGCTCTAGGCCTTATGGTTTGGGAGAAGAAGATTTTTAAAGATTACCTTCTTTATTTCTATGTAAAATCAGGGATCACAAAGAAAAGGGCTAATTTTCAGAATATGGTAATTCTTTGAAGTATTTTGGCAGAGGGTCAATAGATGATGATGTATACCAAATATCAAAGCTCTAGGCCTTATGGTTTGGGAGAAGAAGATTTTTAAACATTTCCTTCTTTATTTCTATGTAAAACCAGGGATCATTAAGAAAAGGGCTAGTTTTCAGAATACGTTAATTCTTTGAAGTATTTTGGTAGAGGGTCAATAGATGATGATATATACCAAATATCAAAGCTCTAGGCCTCATGGTTTTGGAGGAGAAGATTTTTTAATTTTTTTCACTCCGTTGCCATGGCAACCAGAGTTTTTCATGGATTTCAATTCTTTGAAGTATTTTGAAAGAGCATGACCTAAGGATCATTTCTGTGAAGTTTTGTTGAAATTCCATGGTTAGTTTAGGAGGAGAAGATTTTTTTGTAATTGTGAACGAACGGACGGATGGACGGACAGACGGACGGACGGATGGACGGACGACGACCGATCACAATAGCTCCTCCAGAGCACTTCCTGCTCAGGGGAGCTAAAAAGCTAGGAACGACATTTCAAAGTGATGTTAAAATGATAAATTGGTGTTGAGTATTATAGAAAACATTGCGAGAAAAGGGGAAATTATGTGTCACAAGCAATTTCATTCTTTTTTTGTCAAAAAGCAGCATTTTGTGGTGATGGGTTCAGTGCAAATTTCTGACTCCATGAATTACAGCATGAATTACAGCCAAAGGATAAACAAAACTGCCATTGGCCCTGATGAGCTCAAATGAGTCCGTCGCAACCATTGGCCGAAAAAGAACAAATGACCCAATTTTTATCAAAGGTGAGGCTGTATCAAAATTCTCTATCATGGACCAATAACATTTAGACCAAGTTTTAAGATATTTAGGCCATAAATGTAGCCTTTATACTTTAAGTTATTCAGAGTTTTGGTTTAAACATATCTTATTTGCATACAAGACACAATAATTTTAAATAGAAAGCCTGCAAAAAGGATTATAAGGTACCGGTAATATTTGCTTTAAAGTTCTTCTGCTTGTCATTTATTCAAGACGTGTACAAATGTATTCAACCTTACTAACCAAATATTCAGAGGTTTGACATAGTTAACTATTTTTTTTACCTGAAATGACCATTTGAGCTTGTCCGGAATAATCATCGAAGAAACAAACATTTCGATCAAATATCAAGGTGTTTGAGCCTCAAGAAAAGCTTCTAGAGTACATACAAAGCATTCCGAGATTCTATCTAGTGATCAAAATGTTGACCCCATTTAACCCAATATCACACTTTACCAAGATATTATAAAGACAAACATTCTGACCAAATATCAAGATTTCGAGGGAAAAAAAAAGCTCTCTAGAGTGCACAAAAGGTATTTCTATTATATGTCCTACTTTTTGACACCGCATGATTGAATTTCAAAATGACCTTGATCTTATGAAACAAACATTCTGATAAAATAAAGTTTTTTTTACACAAGTTTTTTTAAGATTTAATCTAGTGACCCACTTTTTGACCTCACAAGACCCAATATCGAACTTGACCGAGATATCATGAAGACAAAATTTCTGACCAAATATCAAAACATTTGAAGCAAAATGTGACTTCTAGAGTGCACACAAGTTTTTTCACAGACCCGACTTAGTGACTTAATTTTTGACCCCACATGATCCCAAATCAACTTGTCTGACATTTTATGGAGACAAAAATTGTGATAAAGTTTCGAGAAATTTTAGGCAGACTTGTGGCTTATAGAGGACACAGAAGATTTTGACACACGCCGGACACAGCTAGATCAAAGAAGCTCGACTCGTACTCTTAGTGTTCAGGTGAGCTAAAAATAGAGCCAAGGGATTAACCCATTCTTTAAGAACAGAATTTTAGACTGTTCGAAATCAAAAGAGTTTACATACAACAAAACAGAGTTTGTTTAGACAGAAAAATAAGGGCCACATGAGGTATAAGACATTGTGAGTACAGAAGGAATTGCTTGTTGCAATTTCTTCTTTTCTCACAATGCTTTCCAAAACTTTAATTCTTCATCGCATAAAAAAACTGGCATTTTGAGTGAAAAGATTTAAACTAATGCAAAGTGAGGTTACAAAAATAAATAGTAAAAATGTAATCATTTTGAATATTTTTATTGTCATTTATATATAATATATATATATTTATATATCTAATCATATTTCTTTTTATTTTTGATATGTAAAATATTCGGCACAGTGACAGCTTTGTCTCGTACACCTTTTATTTTCTTTTAGACAAAACTATTATTTTAGTGGAATGTATCAAGAAAAAGTGAAGTTCACAAAAACATTATGGAAAATGCCAAGTTTAAGAATTTTATCCTTTTCCAACAATTTTTTCATAAATTTATTACATTTTAACTGTTTGATAGATTTAAGAAAATAAGCAATTTCCTCTTTTTCTACAATATTTTCTACCATACTGAATGGTTATCTTTGAAATTAAATCCACATTAAATTTTCGTTCAGCAAAACCTCCAAATTTGGACAGGTGTAAAATTTTGCAAAACAGGAAAGGGTTAATTAATAGTGATAGACGCTCCAGTAAGATTGACTGTGGTTGAATTAGATTCAATTCTTTTTTTTTACCTTGAAAAGCTTCAAAAAGAGCTTGTATTTTCAAGGGATAGAGAAAGCTTTACACACAAGATAACATTTCAGCATTATAACTAATTTTTCAGTCTTTAAATAAGTTTGTTTATTCATATGATAAAAGAAATATCACAGATCATTTAGCAGTACAAAAATATGTACAATATTGAAGTCAGAAGGATATAATTATCTCTCCCTAATTTTGTAGCTCGGATTGATAAATGCATGCAAAACGGGAACCTTTGCCTAATAAAAACTGAATATGGTGGATGAATTGTAAATTGAACTTATATGTTCAGGGTTAGTTCTATACTATTGTAACCCATTAAAAGACAGTATTTAGACTGGTCCAAATTGAAAAAGTTGCAGACGACATTCCAAAGTGAGCAAAAATTTGAAAATTAAGGTCAAATAAAGCAGAAAATATTGGGAGAAAAGGACAAATTGCTTGTTACAAGCAATTTCTCCTTTTCTCACAAATTTGTCCTTCTGGGCATTTTCTCCTGGCATCAAAAAAGTGGAATTGTGTAATACTGGGTTAAGTATGTAAAAATACAATAGATTTGCTCTAACCCTTTCCTGTTCAAACACAGGATTTTACGTTCCTATGATTTTATACCTGAGAAAACATTGTGGAAAAAGAAGAAATTGCTTGTAACAAGCAATTTCACCTTTTTCCACAATGTTTTCTACCACATAGGATGGTTTCATTTCAAATGGCATCCAGTTTTCATTGTCGTCTGCAACCTTTCTCAATTTGGACCAGTCTAAAATTTCCAAAAATGGGAAAGGGTTAATTAACATAAGATGTACAGCCTGTTCCACAACAATCACCAGCCCAAACAAGCAATAGACATCACATTAGAGGAAAACAGAGTTGGAAAAAGAGAAATTACTTATTACAAGCAGTTTCTGTTCTTCTCTACTTGTTTCTCTCATTTAAATGACACAAAATCTAAAATTCTTCTTTTATCTGACAACATTGTTGTCAGTACAAACTTCAACCTGGGGATCTCCGCATCAAATGACAATGAATATGCAGCAGAATTTAAAATAATAAACTATGTGACAAATATAATGGATTTCATCTAAGAGAAATTCATAAAATTACAAAAACCTTAGAATTACAACACACTATTATTTACATACAAAACAACAACAGCAATATGTCAGAGGGAATGTTTCAAACATCACAACCTTTCCATTTTTGCCCTTAACCCATTCCCACACAATCCTGCTTTTTGACACTCCTGTAGAAAAAAGCTTTCAAAAAATTGTGAAAAAATAAGAATTTGCTTATAACAAGCAATTTCTTCATTTTCAAAATGTTTTCTACCTACAAAGACAAATGTACAAAATAACATACACTTGAAATTTTCGGTTCAAACTTCTTTTAATATGTATTATTTTAAAATTTTGTTAAAGTTTCATCAACTAAAAATTCTGCAATTTCCTTTAATTTCTTATGTAATGAGTTAAAGAGATTAAATCAATATTTTTCAGTTGCTGAGAAATCGTATAATAAAAACATTGTAATAAAAAGAAGAAATGCAAGTCAAAAGCAGTTTCTCCCTATCCAGCATGTTTTCAACCATGATAGGATGCCTGTTAAAAGATCGAGAAAATCAAAATTGTAGAGTTTTCGATAAAATTATGTAAATGTGTTTTTTTTTGGGTAAAAAACAAAAAACAAAAGAAATCCCATAAAACAAACAAACAAAAAAATACACAAAGACATTAACCACTTAACAATAACAAACACAAAACTATTTGAAATGACTGTTCTGTAAATTTGAAATTAAATTATACACAAAATGATCACATTATTGTGAATTATTTTGAAAATTTTCTGAAATGTTGGGTTGAATTAGACACAATGATAGAACGTTTTTTTCACATAGAAGTGATTAATACTTACAAATTTTGAACACATTCTGATAAAATATTAATCAAAATAATTTAATGATAACTCAAAAAGTAAAAACTTAACACATTCTTATGTATCAGTATCCTTTAGATAGGCTTATGAGTCATATTTCAACAGGTTTCTTAACCAGTTACTAGATGACATTTTAGACTGGTCCAAATTGAAAAAATTTGCAGACAACATTTAAATTTTACTAAAATTGGAAAATAAGTGCCAAAAAGAGTAGAATACATTGTGAGAAAAAGAGAAATTACTTGTAACAAGCAATTTCCCCTTTTCACACAAAGATTGAAATGATTGCATTTTCTCTGGGTGCAGAAAGTGTCATTATAAGGTAATAGGTTAACCCATTCCAACAAAATCCCTCTTTTTTTACACCCCTTTGGAAAACATTGTGGAAAATATAGAAATTGCTTGTATCAAGCAATTTCTTCATTATCCACAAAGTTCTCCTACCCAAAAGATGAAAAAATTAAAATGCCATTAACTTGAAATTGTCGTCTGCAACTTGTTTCAATTTGGACCAGTCTAAAATTTTGTTGTGTGGGAATGGGTTAATCCATTACCAGACAATACCAGAAAACAACATTATAGACTGGTCCAAAATGATTGAAAATACACAATGCACATACAACTTTATACATGTAGCTGTTGAAATTCTAGAAATATCTAAACCCATTACCAGACGACAAAATTTTAGACTGGTCAAAATTGAGAGGAGTATAGATTTTTTACCTTTCTTGGTAGACAACATTTTGGAAAATGAAGAAATTGCTTGTGACAAGCAATTTCTCCATTTTACACAATGTTTTCTGTATCATTGTTTTATGGGTTGTCAAAAAGCGCCATTGTGTGGGAATTGATTAAGTTGATGGAATTTTAAAAATATTTGTCATAAAGGGATGAAAACATTAATAATGATCAAATAGTTTGTAGCAAGCATTTTTCCAATATCCACAATGTTTTCCAAAGCTTTTTTTTGTTGAGGGGCGTTAAAAGCGTCAATTTTGAATTGGTTAAGATAAAATACAATCACAATTCAACATCATACAGAATTATTTTTTCTTTTTGTCTTATGTCCTTCTAATAAAACATAATTTAAAATATTGCTTGTTCACTTGTGCTTTTAGGCTGTGTGACCTTGGAATGAAAGCAAAATTATCAAAATATTTGTAATATTTATAAGGAATGGTATGAAATAAAAGTAACCAAAAACAAAGCTGCCTTTAAATGCATCAATTAAAAAAAAAAACTAAACAACTTTAATAGCAGACTATTCCATAGCATTTTCTATGATGGAGCAAATCTACTCATATAATATGTACATTTCTCACAATAACTCTGTCCAATTTCTACCCCAAGTTTATGGCACAACATACATGCTCGATCTCCAACAATTTCGACTGGTGATCCACTACTCGTAGAATCTTCATCGTCTCTCCGTGACCTTGTGTCGCCTTCACTGTGGTACCCAGTTTGAACTTTACTGGTACCATTTATGCTGTCAGAACCAGCTAAGTTACAAATGTCTGCAGAAAATGTTACTGATTTTCTTGGTTTGCTTGTTTTCTCACCATGTTTACCCCGTTTTGACAGAACAGATTTTGGTTTTTGTTCCGGTTGAGACTCCGACTCAGATTTACTTCTCTGTCTCTGTATTTTTGGTGGGGTTGAGATCTGGTTGGCTGGATGTATTTGATCACTGTTGACTCTTCCAAGATGCTGGTGGCCGTTGACAGAATGGCCCTTATTAGGAACACTGTTACTAGCATTTTTATTGGAGCTATCAGGAATGATACCTTGTTGTTCGAACCGTGATTTCAAGTCTTTTACACTGACTGTTGCATTGTCACTACACTCTGCTTGTTCCAACGAGTGATGATGATTTGTCAACGATGAACTCACTGAATCATCCCTCAAACTGCTGAGATCAGGCTGGCTCTGTAATACAGAAAAACATCATCAGTAAAACTGGTGCAAAAAACATTGACAAAATGAGTGTAATGATGCTGAGAGGTCCTGCTTATTTTTAATCCATCACCAATTGACGATATTTTAGACCTGTCCAATTTCAAGGAAGTTGCACAGAACAATTGAATGTTCATGAAATAATGAGAATATTTATCTCTTGTGTTGGAAAACGTTGTTTATAATGAAGAAACTGCTTGTAACAAGCAATTATATCATATTCCACAATATTTTCTCAAGCAATTTTCTTGAAGGGTGTAAAAACTGCTCAAAGGAGTGCTTAACCCATTACCAAACAATGGCGCTTTTTGACGCCCTGAAGAAATACCACCATAGAAAACATTCTGAGAGAAGGAGAAATTACTTGTAACAAGTGATTTCTCCTTTTCTCACAATGTTTTCAACCCTATTTGACACTTATATACTTATTTCAGTGCATTTTGAACAAGTGGTCTGCAACTTCTTTGAATTTAGACCAATCTAAATTTTTGTTATCTGGTAATAGGTTAATATATTTAATGCTTTATAGTAAATTATTAAGATTGTTCAGTGTACTATCACCCTGATAGTTTGACTGATAGAACAGTGAAATTATTTAAATGATTAACTCATGGTAGTATCTCGAATATATCATATGGTTTCAAAAATTGGGATTGCTTTAGAAAGGGTTAACCTATTCCCAGTTAACCCAATTTTAGACTCGTTCAAATTAAAAAGGTATGCTGAGGACAATTCAGAATTCATTTTAGTTAAATACTTATACCACATAGGGTAGAAAAAATGTAACCTTCTAAAAATTTCAGGAATCATGACGACTGAATTCTGACTCCATTAAGAAATGAAGTCAAATGAAACTTTAGATAAATACTATCAATTATTGGTAAAAAAACATCAATGTTTAACCCGTTACCAGATGGCAAAATTTCAGAAAAATCAAAAGAAGTTGCAGACCACATTTTAAAAAAACGATGATTGATTGGGTAGAAAACATTGTGTAAAATGAAGAAAATGTTTTCCAAATTTTCTTTCTCGAGGGGATGTCAAAAAGTGTCATTGTGTGGGAATGGGTTAAAGACTAGGCTTGTTTTAGAAAGTGCTAACCTTTCTTCCAGTCAACATTTTTTTTTGACTGGCCAAAATTCAAAGAGGTTGCAGATGACAATTCACCGTTCATGAAAATTTTAATGTATTGTACCATATAAGGTAGAAAACAACCCAAGAAAAGGAAAAAAAATGTTTGTTTCATGCAATTTCTCCTTTCCCCCACATACTATTGAAATTATTTTTCATATGAGTTGAAATAAAAAGATTTTGTGGTAATGGGCAAAAGCTTTCTAGGTAGATCTTGGAAAATCAAATAATTGATAAATCACCGCTGTAAATTGAAAATTCAATTGACCAATCAAATACATTCAATTCATTCAGACAGGAAGAGAAATGTTTATATACCGGTAATACAGTTTCCTAGATTGGTGACTTAAATATCATAACTACAGCTTATCTAAGCTGTAATTACAAATTTAGGCTCCAAACAATGAATTCCTTTATGTTTTCTATCTTTGGCCAACTATTTTACAAACTAAATTTGTTTCTTTTGTCAGTCAACCTACCTAGTCACAGACAATTGGCATAGCCAGTGATTGGTCAATTTTCAAAGAACATGTCAAAGAAAGATTCAGGCTATACTAGGTCACACAATCAACACAGAGATTCAGGTTTAGTTGCATAGAAAATGGGAGACATCAAGCTCTACAGGTGTTTACAATGTATGTTTCCTCATTCGTTGTTTTCAGTATCATGAATTTCATGAATTTGATTCATGAAATTAATTCATAAAGTTCTAGTTTAAGACTTTAACCCTTTCCTGTATTTGCAAAATTTAGACTTGTCCAAATTCAAAGGTTTTGCAGAAGAAAATTCAAAGTAGATTTGATTTGAAAATTCCCATTCATTAGGGTAGAAAATGTTGTAGAAAATGAAGAAATTGCTTCTTTTTCTTTTTTTTTCTACAATCTTTTCTCAATTATAAAATCATAAGGACGTCAAAACGAGGAATGGAACAGGAAAGAGTAAAATAGAAAAATAAGTAATAATAAATCATTTAGTAATTGCTAAAAGAAAATGAATGCAAAATGTTTATTTCCTATTTGAAATAAGTACCAATATGGATAAATTGGACGAGAGTGGTAGTCGGTGATTGTGATATGAATGGAGGTGATATGGACAGACAGGAAAACAAGATAGAGATGCAAAATTCTTGACATTCTACGTGCAATGTTCAGATCCCCACCTTTTTTTTTCCTGTTTCATTTTATGTTAAATTCTAAGTGCTATCAAGTGACATTTACCACATTAACCCATTACAACACAAAGACATGTGTCCTGAAGATATAAAATACATTGAGAGAAAAGGAGAAGCTACTTGTTACAGAAATGTCTCATTTTTCTTACAATATGTTCTACCCTATTGGGCACTTGCTTTCGAATTTCAGGGTAATTTGAAATGTCCTCTGAAAGTTCTTTCAATTTGGACCAGTCTAAAATTTTGTTGTGTGGTAATGGATTAATGTTGAGTTGATGCATTCATAACTCATTGAGTCGATTCTAATGAGATCCACCAACTTAGGATTTATTTTTGATAATTGTCTAGTTATGAAGATCCTTATTTTTGTAAAAAAAAAAAAAAAAAATCAATGCTGGTTGCTTCATGAAAGTGGTCACTTAACCTTTGTCATGCTGTATAAATTACCTTACTGAATTGGTGTAAATCAAAGGGCTGAAAGCACTGATAGAACATGTTGTTCAAAAATCTTTTTTTTTTTAGAAATCAGCTTCATAAACAACTCTGGCAGGAACAGTACAAGCAGGAGGTATAGACTAAGATCAGACTGCACATAAGTGCAGTCTGATCTTAGTCTACACCTCCTGCCAAAACCGGAATATTCCGGGTTCAGCATGACAAGGGTTAATAGAGGTGGTAAGATTTACTGTATGTATTGGTGCATGACCTATACATCATAAATCAGTTTATTCTAGCTGGCTTTTTTCTTCAGGCCTGCTACCATTTTTCACATTTTTCACTCAGCATAATGGCCCCAACAAAATCTATAAGTGTTAATCTTAGCAAGCCAAAGGTTCTACACCCACTTTGTCCCAAATATGCATTGCTTGTAAGGAAAAGTTTTTATAAAGAAACCTTGGCTTGAAACTAAAGGAGCTATTTTGAGATCTACCTTTGAAGTGGTTGTACAAATTCAGTCAAAGTGAAAGGTCAGACAGTGCAAGTAAAATGCAAATCAACTCAAAACTGCAAAGAAGTGCATTTTGCTATTGCTTCTTCTTTTTCTTTTCAATTTCTGTTAAAAAATGTAATTTTCTCTGTATGGACACAGTATGGAACCATTTGTGCAAGGGGTGCTTATCATACACAACCAAAAACCAAACCTTCGACCATAAAAAGACACTTCAACTGGTGTTTGTATACTTACTCCACATAGCAAGTTACATGTTAAGCCTATCTGTGGTCTCTTTTCTAGATAAAAATATATTATTATACTTATACTGTGTGTTTCAATGGTCTTCACTGGGGTTTTGTTGTTGTTGTTTTGAATTTTTCTAAAATCTATTATTTTCTTTCTCAATTATCAATATATTAATCATTTGATAATAGATTTTGCAATATAATGGATCACATAGAGACTTGAAGAAATATACATGTATTAACTTCAAAGAACTTACACTTCAATCAAATTGTGCAACAAAATGTTTATGAACAATCATTCAATCTTGTGAATTATCTTGAAAATCAAAATTTACCAAATTACCCCTAAGTTTGAAGTCCTAAAAAGTGTGAATTTGTTTATGCAGTATATCAGTCCTAAAATAAAACTTCCATCTAGTGAATATAACCTGATTAATAGTTTAATTCAAAAATTTGCGTTAAGTCTGAAGATTTTCTAAAAGTGTGACACAGTTTATCTAGAATATCAATAGAATATCAATCTTAAATTAATACCTTGATGATTTGAAAATGGTCGGATTTGGTTTGTGAATGATACACTCCTAGTTAGATGTCTTCGAGAATGTCTGTTACATTTCTGGATCCATGAAAATGATTGGTTATCATGCAGGTATTCCTGTTTCTTATTTTCTTGAGGGACCCCTACACATTGACCAACAGTGGTTATTGTTTGAACTGGGTAAGAATATGCCGTGTGTATTGTGACTGATTCTGGTAGTGTATTTACTATGTTTGATCGCTTATTTCTATTGAGGATGTCATTATGTATTTCGAATTCATTCAGATTATCTTTGTCTATAATTTTGTGTAACATATTTGTATTATTTCTATGCATAAACTGATCTCTATGTTGATTGGTCACCTTGTGTGAAGGTGTACCAACCTCTGTATGTTGTGATTGGACAAAATGTTTCTGAGGTGCAAAGGGGGCACTAGATGGCCCCACTTTACTATGGGTTGAAAAGGCTTGTTCCATGACAGGTCTGTCCCCTCCAGAGTGTAAGTTTCTTTGAGCCCCTTGCTGATGACCCTGTTGTAAGTTACTCCCAGACAAATCAGGTTCATTCACAGGAGTTTGTGCCCCTGAATTTGACCGTGAATGAACACCATTCTGCCGTCTCTGGTTTTCAATAAAGTCCTGATACACTTCATCCTCGTGTTTTTGATTATTGCACATCCTAACATGATCCTGTGACTTCTGAGTCTTCCATCTTGGCATTGTTCCAAAAACGTCTGTATTCCCTGGGGGGTGTGGACAGTTCAGCTCAAAACTTCTGTCTCCGTAAGAATTATGTCCATGTAACGGAGGGACCCTCTCCTCTACTGGGGGTCTGACTTCTTTATCCAGGACTGGGGTAAGGCTTCTACCAGAATTATTTGAAGTTATGCTACCATCTTTCAAACTGTCAACAGAATTCTGGGAGCTTGATCGAGATGGTGGGCGGGAAATTCCGGGAGATTGGGCAAATGGGTGTTGAGATCGTGGAGGGGGTGGATGATTTCCCTTTGTTCTGGATAAATGGCAAAAGAAAAGGTATAGATGAAATATGAATGCAATGAAATTGGAAGTTTCTCAAATATATAGAAGTGAAAGTATATACAAGCCATTTATTTTCTTTATTAATAACTTAATTTTTTGCAAAAAAGAGAAAAAGTGAGGGGTGTGCATAAAAATATTGTATGAACCAATTTAACCCATTCCCACACAATAACACTTTTTCATGCCCCTTAGAAAAACATTTGGGGAAAAAAATGTATAAAATGAAGAAATTGCTTGCAACGAGCAATATTTTAATTTTCCGCAATGTTTTCTACAAAGAAAATTGCTAAAAATCTAAAAATCTTTCAATTTGGACCAGTCTAGAAGTTTGTCATCTAGTAATGGGTTATTTATCTGTACTTACTATAGTTTTGTGCTTACCCCTTGTCCTACTGAATGTTTATGCTATTTTCACTATATTTTTAAACTTTGACTTAATTAGATTGACATTGTATTTAACCCATTCCAACTCAACATAATTTTAGACTGGTCCAAATTGAAAGAAGCTGCAGACGATATTTTCAAGTTGGTGGAATTTAAATTTTCTTTGTCTTTTTGGATAGAAAACATTGTGGATAATGAAGAAATTGCTTGATACAAGCAATTTCTTCATTTTCCACAATGTTTTCCAAAGCTTTTTTCTTAAGGGGCGTAAAAAGGAGGGCTTGTGTGGGAATGGGTTAAAGATTCTTCTCAATGCAACAAGACCAGACAGGTAGCGTAGGCTAAGATCAGACTGCACATTGCAGGCTGATTTTAGTCTATATGCCTGTCAGAGCCAATGTCAAGAAAAAATATTCCAGGATCAGGGTGACAAGAGTTAAAATAAGCTTTATTATTAACAACTAAAGCTCATTTAACTTGAATGGCAAATGATATAAAAAAAAGACTGGATGAAGTTGAAATAGACATTGTTAAAAGCTACAGAAAGGAAGGAGTTGGGAAATCTAAAATGGGTTTCTGTATTTGATACAAAGCTCTGAATACACACAAACAAAGTTTATTAGACTTGTTTTTAAAAAACTTATGCCCCTGTAACATTCAAATAACTGAAGATTGAATTGAAAGATGACAATGACCTTGTATCAATAGCAGTCGAATGATGAAAGAAAAGTACATGCCAACACTAGTAACTACTAAACAAGACATGTGAAATTCTATGTCATGTAACAGCCTTTTTTTCAGAAATGTGGCCTTGATAAGTGACCTTGACTTTGATAGATGACCTAAACCTAACAAGCAACTGATACCTGTCAATTCAAGGCATACATGTCCTAGATGTGAGATATTAAACAGTGTTAACAATGAATGTTGAAGATTTTGCATTAAGTTGACCTTGATAAGTGACCTTGATGGATGACCTTGACCTTACAACCAGCAGATGCATATCAATGCAAGGGATCTGTGTCCCTAATATGTGTAAGGTAACCCAATGGTGTTTGAATAAAATTTGTTAAGTTTTTGCGTTAAGTTTACTACTCATAGACAGAAAGATATTTCTAAAACAATATGCACTCAATCTGATTGATGCTGGGGCATAGAAATTAAAATTTTCTTTTTCTGTTGTACAAGTTTCAGTATACCTTGGGTCTGTGATGGCACTATCACTACTGTTAGTAGATCCATTTGATTCTTGACGAGTGTACATGAGGCGCTTCTGTAGGCTTCGAGACTTCAACAAGCAAGAGTTGGACTTCTTCTGGACGAAAGTGTACGAAGATTGGCTAATGTTCTGAAGTCGCATTGCTATTTTCAAATTGTCGATTGCTTGTTGACAGTACGTTAAGGCATCTGCATACTGCTCAGATGTCTCCGAGAGTACACAACTGTCCATGAGATCTTCTGCTTTCTGACACAGTCCAAGGAACTGGCTGCTCTCTGCAAAAGAGTAAGATAAACCCAAAGGTAGAAAAAGTCCAAAATTTCATAAACTCTAAATTTTTGTCTGGAACAATTTGGACTAGTCTAAAATTATGCCTTCTGGTAATTGGTTAATGGCTTTAGCAATATTGATGATATGCCTCACTTTGCAAGAGTAACGTTTAGCAATTTCCCACTCTGTTTAACCCATTACCAGACAACAAAATTTCAGACTAGTCTAGATTGAAAGAAGTTGTAGGCAACGATTTCTGGGTGATGGAATTTAAAAAATTTGTCTTTTTGAGCTGAAAACATTGTGGATTATGAATAAATTTCTTGTCACAAGACATATTTTTTCACAGGGTTTCAAAAGCTTTTTTTTTTCTTGAGGGGTTGTCAAAAAGCTGCATTGTGTGGGAATGGGTTAACAACCTTTTTTCATTTTAAACACACCTCTGTTATTTTACTGAACCCTCTTCCAACTTGGAACAGTTTTTTCTTGGTCTGTCAAATTGGACTAATCCAAAATTTCGTAAAGCAGGAAAATGTTAATATATGAATATCTTTCCTCACCTTCTTTTACAATCTGATCTCGTGAAGTATGACCTTGGAGATGACCTTGGAGTTGACCATCTTTTGTATGACCTGGAAAATAACACAAGGGAATTTGTTGAAATTTTCTGTTGACAATTAGACATAGCAACAAACAATTAATTCTAATGTTCTGTCTTCATATACACATTACCAGTCAACATAATTTTAGACTGGTCCAAATTTGAAAAAAGTGCATACCAAAAATTCAAGTTATTAAAATCTCAGATATCGCTGTATTTCTCACACTGTTTTCTATTTTATTTGGCTTTTAATTCTGCAATTTAAATCCTTTTCTGTTATTCAAAATTTTGATCCAGTCCAATTTGAAAGAAATTGTAGGCAACAATTAAAAGTGGGTGTAATCTGAGATATAACCAGCCTACTGGGTAAAAAACATTGTGGGAAAAGAATGCTTGTTACATGCATTTTCTTCTTTTCTCACAATATTTTCTTAAGTATAAAATCACTAGAACATAAAACCAAGGAATTGTGTAGGAAAGGGTTAAGGTAATCTGAATGTTGTTTCGTAATTCTTTCATTTCGGAACGGTCTAAAGAAATTGACTGGTAATCGGTTAAGTAAAGGGAAAACAATAAATCATACTAGTTTTGACTGACAAATTGTCTCCATAAAGAACAATAATTGTATCTTTCTTATTGTTACTAGACCAGAAAGATGGAACACAATTTGTACAGGTCTTATTATAACAATTGTCATTTTTTTCATTGTATTTTCCTGTACATTTATCTTTTTTTTTTGTTCCACCAATACCCTTTCCTCACAATCATACCTGTAAATGTTTTACCCTAATGTAGAATAACAATTCATTTAATCAATTACAAAATGACTAAATTTTGGACTGGTCCAAATTCAAAGAGGTTGCAGATAACATTTCAAAGTGTTAAAACAGGAAAATAAGTGCCAAATTCGTAAGAAGACATTGTAAGAAAAGGAGAAATTGCTTGTTATCAGTAGTTTCTCCTATTCAAATTCAAGTTTTCCATACCAATATTTCTTCAGGGCACCAAAAAATGTGGCTTGTGTGATAATGGGTTTACCATTTCCCACACAAACCCACACTTTTAAGCCCCTCTTGATTAAAAAATAAAAAAAATGAGAACATCATTGAAAATAAAGAATTTCTTGAAACAAGCAATTTCTTCATTTTCCATCATGTTTTTCATTCTGATAGAGAAAGAATTTTAAATGTCTATCAAAATTATAAGTGTCATCTGCAGGTACTTTCAACTTGGACTAGTCTAAAATTTCATTGTTTGGTAATGGGTTAGAGACACTCAGAATTCTTTCATGGTATTGGAAAGATCCTACCCATTCCAACATAATCCCACATTTTTATACATTGAAAAAAAATGCTTGAAAAAACAATGCAAGAAAAAGAGAAATTGTTTGTCGCAAGCCAATTCTCATTTTCTTACAATTTTTTCAAACCATTTTGGTAGTAAAAACTTTTGAATTGTCATTTGTAATAACTTTTAATTTGGACCAATCCAAATTTTGTCAGCTGGTAATGGGTTAATTATCAGTAAACTTAGCTTTTTCAATTGTCTCTTTTGACTTGTATTATCATTATCATTACTATTATCACCATTTTTTCTGAGGTGAAAGGGATAATAAGACAGTAAGGTGTTTCTATCTACTAATTGTTATAATCTCAATTGTTCTCTTGTATCTAAAATAACAGAAAACACACCTTCAATGCATACCATTAAAACTAGTGTAACAATACCTACTAGTGCCTAATTGGACAGAAGAATGTGCCCTTTAACCTTTCTTTTGTATTGTATGATAAAACAAAATCCAATCGTGCCATTCTAGAGGATTTTAGAAATTATTCTAAAGCTTAAAATTTCAATTTGCAATTAAGACTTTTTTACATTACCCCTAAATACAAATGTACTAAGTTCTGTTTCTAAAATGTTATTGTATTAAAACCATTCCCACAAAAAATTACTTTTTTTATGCCCCTCAAGAAAAAAGCTTTGGAACACATTGTGGGAAAAAAAGGCGATTTCTTCATTTTCCACAAATTTTTTACCCAAAAAGTCAAAGATCTTTATAATGTCTGTTTAACCCATTACCAGATGAGGAAATTTATGACTAGACCACATTCAAAGGAGTTGCAGATGATAATTTAAAGTGGATGAAATTTGAGATTTTTGCAACTTTCTGAGAAAAAAAAAAAATGTGGAAAATAAAGACATTGCTTGTTACAAGCAATTTCTTCCTTTTACACTATGTTGTCCGTATTGTTTTTCTTGTGAGGGGTCAAAAAGCTTCATTATGTGGGAATGGGTTAATTCAAAATTTAGCCTGGTCAGAGGTTGCTGCAAAATTCAAAGTGTACGATTATTGTAAAGCAAAGGGTCATAATGGCTCTCCATGCTTAAATGTGTTAAGATTCTCGTATTTGGCTAAGGGTTTTTCCCTATTACAGAGTTCTTGAAGCTATACAAAAATATTTACTAATGCTCACCTTGGCCATGTGGTGCTGTCTGCCCTGTTACAGTGTGGTTCTGTGGAGGGGGTGGGGACGCCTTGTTTCTACCACTCACTGCATCATATAGATATTTGTCCTTCACCTCATGAGACAGTCCACTTATCCCATCATCCATTGGTCTCCCAGAGGATTGTGGGTAAATGGGAGGAGCCTGACAGTAGCCAACAGTAGGGTTATTACTGAAATGTTGATCGTGTGGATTAGGGACAAGGGACTTGAGATCACTTTCCTGAGTGTACTCTAAACCATTCATACCGCAACCCTGGTCCATTAGCTTTCGCATGTTTTCCACCATGACCTGGTGGTTGAACGTTTTTGGTGGTATCATACTTCGGGATAAAAAATACTGCTCATATGGGTTCATTGTGATACTACCAGTAGAACTTGAACTATTTCTGTCACTGCTTCCATACCCAGAGTCCTTGTGTGAGTCCAATGAGGCAGCATCAAATGGAATCTCACCCGTTGTCATCATTCTATTGTGAGTTTCTGACTCTAAACTGCTTGTACTCGTGTGACTTAAACATGACCCCGACCGCTGCAATTTTTGGAAGCTCAAGACACTCTCAACCATTTTTCTATCAATATATGACTGATCTTCTGAAAACCCTTCATCTCTAGGTATTGAAGATTGTTTCGCTGGAAGAGGAGGGGGCTTCTGGGAAATTTTGTCTTTCTTCACTTTTTGTTTCTTCTCTTCCTTTCTCAGTTTCCTTTCTTCCTTCTTCTTCTCATCCTTGTCTTTCTTTGACTTTGATTTCTCCTTGGGTTTGTCCGTCAGAGTGTCCTGACTTGCTGAGGAAGACTGTCTGTAATGAGATCCATCACCGTTACCTTGTGAGCATTCAATGACGGTTCCCTGACTCAGTATACTGCTGCTTGAGCTCTGTCTAGAATGGATATCCGTGTCTGTGATGTGGGACGGTTGATTCTGATTGGCTGAATTATGATATGAATATGGTGGGGGCGGGGCATCATATTGGTAGTTAGCTGCCATGAAATGTTGAGATCCTGTTTGATTGTCACTGTGAGATAATGTGGCTGATGATAACTTGTTAGATGACATATTGCTGTTTTTCTTACGTGGAAGTGTAGCCAGTCCAGACTGGACAGGAGTATGTGCCCGAGTGATTGAGTCTACATTTTCATATTTATTTGGTCCAGGACCAGATACTGCAGGCTTTATTACTGTATGCTGACTGCTGTTTGCACTCTCTGCCAAATTATCTTCCAAACTTTGAGAGCGAGTCCTGAAATGTCGAGGCTTAGCTGGAAGTGCAGGCTTTTTGTCTGAGACAAGTTGTCCACTATTATGCACTGGTGAACCATGATCTGATTCAGATGACACTGACGACCTTCGTGTAGGATCTGCCTGGTATCGAATAATATCTGCAGGAATATTTCCCTTCCCCTTCTTAAAACTATCTTTTCGCTGTGATTCACTAACACGTGAAAAGTTCTGAGTCAATGGAAGTTTGTTTGGATCTAAGTTATTAAGTCCTGGTCTCCGATATTGATCGTTATTTGACAGCGTATAGTTATAGCCGTCTGGCACATCTTGACCCTCAGGGATATCACTAAATCCACTTCCCTGACCCGGTACAAAACCACGAACACTAGGGTCCTTCTGTAAGTTCATCACTTTAGAATTATTGTGTGGCACAGCATAAATTGCTTCGTCTTTGTGTTTCTGTTTAGTGACAGCAAGCAGAAAACTTGACTGCCGTCTGTGTTCAAAACTTGACTTCCGTTGTAAATCTCCATGAACCACTTCCTGTTCACCAAGGATATCTGTCTTCTCTGACTTTTGTGATCGCTTTGAGTTCAGTTTATCTTGTGTAGCTTGCAAATCTGAAATTACAGATATTTTTTTTTTACCTCAAATCATGATGATGAATGCTAATTGAATTCAATCTTTAACCATGGAGGTAGTTTATTTCCTAAGTCCTATTACCTTTATTAACCCATTACAACTCAATCCCTCCTTTTTACGCCCCTCAAGAAAAAAGCTTTTGAAAACATTGTGGAAAATAAAGAAATTGCTTGCATCAAGCATTTCTTCATTATCCACAATGTTTTCTACCCAAAATGACGAAAAAATTCAAAATTCTATCAACTTGAAATTGTCGTCTGCAGCTTCTTTCAATTTGGACCAGTCTAAAATTCCACTGTGTTGGAATGGGTTAATTGTCTAACCCATACTACACTATTCCAAATTTCAGCAACCACAGCCATGAAGTCTGTTTAGTTTTGCTAAATTGAAAACAAAAATTGAAAACAACTTGTTTCCACACCTTTTTTTTCCAAATGTTTCCAACATTTCTTAGATTGATAAAAAGAAAACAACTTTTTTCCTTTAACTGTGATGATTTATTTTTGCAATGCTTTGTCATTTCACTCAAGACAGTCAAGCAAGACTCCAACTTTGATTTGATGTATCTACAAAACATTATAGCAAAGGAAAATGTAATTGTTTCATCTTTGCTTCTTTTAAAACAAATTTGTATGTATTTTTTCTTTTGTTGTTTTCTTTTCTTATTTCATCACAATAATAATATGACCAATTTTGTGGAAAATAATTTTTACAGAACTTATCTAAACCCATTACCACATAGATTTTAGACAAGTCCAACTTGAAAGAAGTTGCAGACGACAATTTGAAAATTATGAAAATTTATATTTCTTAACTTTCTGGGTAGAAAATGATGTGGTAAACAAAGCAATTACTTGTTGCAAGCAATTTGTTTATGCCAAAAAGCATCTATGTGTGGGAATGGGTTAAAACTTGTCATCAGACAGTTGTCCCATACTTACTCTTTTCTGGGTTCATAGAGTAACCAGGGGCCATAACCCTAGTACTAGGGGCTGTTTCCGTGGAGACAGGGTTGGCATTGAGATTGGTGAAGATCAATAACAGGGGCTGGTAACGACTCCGGACGATCTTTTCAACAACATGCTCCCATTCTGTACCAACCTTGAAATAGAAAGAAACAATTTATCAAAATCAAATTACTTGCTATTTGGGGTAGGAAACATTGTGAGAAGAGAATAAATTGCTTGTTACAAGCAATTTCACCTTTCATCTCAATGTTTTCCCTAATATTATTTTCATTAGTGTTAAAAAAGGATTGTGTTGTAATGGGTTAAAACCATTCAATTAAAAGTTATAACCTTTCTTATTTTAGTTTTGAACATTTACCTATCTTCTCACATTTCAGAGATAACTTAATCAAATAATGATATACATTTTCAAACATACACTTTTCTCATTTAATCCTAATATAACCAAACACATACATACATTGAATGGTGAAGATTTTCTAATTACTAGTCCTCTTAAATTTCACTTTCAATAACAAATATCTTTTATGGCTAAAAGCAAATCCTTAATTGAAAATGACTAATTTAGCAAAAATGTTAACTATTTTACTGTTTCACTTTCTGAACAGCAAACTTTTGCAGGAAGTCTTAAACTGCAAATTATATCATAATATGGTTAAAATTTTCAAGTCAGTAAATTAATTGGTTTTTACTTTGTAGGGGAGGGTAGTTTAAAGCTGAACTTTGACTTCAAAAGCAGAAATTATCTATATAATTTTACACCTGGGTAATTGAGCAAGATATGCAGAATAATTCTTTTTTCAATTACTGTTACTCCTTTGCTGTTAACTCATTCCCACACAACAAAATTTAAGACCAGTCCAATTTCTAACAAGAGGACCAAGATGGTTCTAAATTGCTCACCTGAATCATCTGCCATTAACCCATTCCCACACAGCAAAATTTTAGACTGGTCCAAATTGAAAGAAGCTGCAGACGACAATTTCAAGTTGATGGTTTTTTGAATTTTTTCGTCTTTTTGGATAGAAAACATTGTGGATAATGAAGAAATTGCTTGATACAAGCAATTTCTTCATTATCCACAATGTTTTCCAAAGTTTTTTCTTGAGGGGCGTAAAAAGGAGGGATTGAGTTGGAATCGGTTAAAAAATGCAACTGGAGCCAAATAATTACAACCATTTTCATAAAGATTAAGCCAAAACTGTGACCTCTATAGTGCACACAAAGTATTTGTCATTAAAGGCCGCATTTCCCATGTTTTCAAATAGAACCTTCCCATAATCTATAGGGTTCATCTTTATGACCTATCAATTATCCTGACCAAGTTTCATGAAGATTCAGCCAAAATTATGTGTAAACAAAGAAATTGTCATGGTCACTTTGAGCCTGTGTGTGACATTTCATACAATTACACGTGGGCACCAATTAAAGACTCAGATCAGCCTTTTCAATGTAATCACATCCATACATTCAAATATATCAAAGGATAGTGAGTGCAATACCATGACTTTACCCATTTGACAAACAGCCAAATTCTTCAATAATTCAAATTGAAAAAAAAAAAATTAACAAATATGAAGCGAAACAAGTACATGTATTTTCTTCTTTTTTAATAGAAACATGAGTATAAAAAGGTTGGGATCGTGTGGTAATGTTTTTTTTTTTTTTTAAACTTAACAAGAGGCTAAGACTTTTTCAAAAGATGCAACATTTTGTGGCCTATTAACCCGTTCCCACACAACAAAATTTTGGACCAGTCCAAATTGAAAGGTCCTGCAGACGACAATTTCAAGTTGATGTAATTTTGATTTTTTTCATCTTTTGGGGTAGAAAACATTGTGGATAATGAAGAAATTGCTTTATACAAGCAATTTCTTCATTTTCCACAATGTTTTCCAAAGCTCTTTAATTGCGGGGCGTAAAAAGGAGGGCTTGAGTTGGAATGGGTTAACCCTAAAGACCAAAATATTTAAGACTGGTCCAAGTTCAAAGATTTTAGTTGTAGACGACAATCTTAAGTTCATGAAATTTTAAAAACACTTGTCTAATGGGATGGAAAACATTGAGGAGAATGAAAAAAGTGTGTGTTACATGCAATTTCTTCCTTCTAAAAAAGTTTTACATGATCACATTTCTTCAGGGCATCAAAAACTAGTACTGTGTGGTAATGAAGTTTGAACATTTTGTTTCCTTCACTTGTGATGCAATATGAAACCCACACAATATAATGCTAATGTATGGATAATTTGAGCTAAAGTGAGTAAACTTATCTCTGCTAGTACTTAGGTCCCAACGGAAGATACTATTACCACTACAAGTGTCATCTATCATTAGAAATGAATTTTTATGGTATAGATATGTCACAGCTGCATTGTGTCAACTGAAATAGTTCACTGACTGTAAATTAGGGTATCTTTGCTTTATCAACTGTTTCATTAACCCACTACCAGACAACAACATTTTAGGCTGGTCCAAATTGAAAAAAAAGTTGAAGACAAGTATTTCTTGTTGATGAAATTTCAAGTATCTCTGTACAACCTATTGTGGGTAATGAAGAAATTGATTGTAACAAGCAATTTCTTCATTATCGGATAATCCACAATAGTTTGTACAAAGCTTTTTTTCCTGGGGTGTCAAAAGTCATCATTGTGCCGGGATGGGTTAATGAAAACTATATATATCAACACTAGAATAGTCCCTAAGCAGACTTATACCTTCAACCTGCATTTGTCACTCAACTATCACAGTTGACCTTTGACTCACCTTACCATAAAACAGTAGAGCACCTCTTTGGGCCATGGATAACATTTGTATAAAGTTTCAAGGTAATAGGTCAAATGGCTTATGAGTTAGAGCATGGAAATGTTTTTCAATCTTAGATCAATTTTTACCTTGACCTTTGACCTAAATGAACAAAAAAACAATAGAGAAATTCCTTGGATTATAGGCAACAATTATATGAAGTTTCATAGTTGTAGGTCAATAGGTTCTACAGAGCATGTCTACAGACAGACTACTAGCTAGACAAATAGAAAGACAAGACATTGTGAAACAAATATACCCACTTCAAAGGCTTGGGCTATGATAAAAGAGCTTCAGTATAGAAAAACATCTTGTTGCAACATAGTTCTTGGGGAACAAAAAGCTTTTTTTTTTCTAACTGTATGAGCATTTATTGCCACCAAAATCACATGTGTTATCATGCGATTGGTTTAACACTTTTTTAACTCTTTAACTACAGCTTAACCCTTTTGGTTTTGCAAAATTTTAGACCTGTCTAAATTTAAAGATTTTGCAGACAAAAATTTAAAGTTAACCTAACTTTGAAAATAACCATTCAGTGGAGTAGAAAACATTGTGGAAAAAGAAGAAATTCTTAATTATAAAATCACAGAGCCGTAAAAAAACAGAGTTTGAACAGGAAAGGGTTAAACAAGTGGGAGTGGGCTAACTGCAGCTTGAAAAAGATGCACTTACAAGGTTTGTGTATCATTTCAAGCATGAGAAACACAGAATGCTTGTCTTAATAAGGTCAATTTGCCTATAAATTTCAATCTGATGGTTATAATTGAGTAGTTTTAATGCACATTTATATACTATATTTCACATAAAAACGGCAATATGACTTTCAATATCTATATTAGAGAGCGAGACTTCCTCTTCATCAACATTTATATCTTTTTCTGTCAACAGATCTCCACACAGAAGTAGTGATTTAACCCCTTCCCACTCAATAGAATTCTAGACTGGTCCAATTTGAAAGATGTTGTAGATGACAATTTCAGGTTAATGGAATTTTTATTTATTTTTTTTTTTTTGTCTTCTTAGAAAGAAAACATAGTGTACAATGAAGAAATTGCTTGAAACAAGCAATTTCTTCATTGTCCACAATGTTTTCCAAAGATTTTTTCTTGAGGGGCATAAAAAGGAGGGATTGTGTGGAAATGGCTGAAATATAAACCTATTAAATTACATTGATAGACTGATCCCTCTTGATTCTGCTTCCTGGAAAATTCATCAGTACTCATTCTCAATGTGCAATCTAGTGAAAGAAACATTATTGATAGCTGTTTCCAGGAAATGAACATAAGACTTCTTGATCAGGGAGTGGACGTTCTCCTCTCGACCACAGACATTGCACAAGCTATCAACTGCTTTGTTCCTTAACCAACAAAATTTTAGACAGGTTTATCTGAAATAAGTTGTAAACAATAATTCATAGTTGATGAAAATTTGAAACTCTCTGTCCCTTGGGGTAGAAAAATATTGTGGACAAAGAAAAAATTGCTTGTTCAAAGCTTTCTTCTTGAAATTAAAAGTGGAATAATGTGGAAAGGGGTCTCCACAGATAAGGGCAATGTTTGCATTTTAATATATTATCTAATTTACATATCTAAAGTTTTACAATAGGTGTCCATTAGGCAACAGGTAGTATATATTGTATCAACTCATTAAATATGCATAACAAGATTTTGGCGGGAAAAATTGTCGCTTAATGGTCTATTATATAGGTTATAAAGCTTTAACGGTTATGGTAATAAGACTGCAGAGTATGAATTTCAAAAATTTACCTAGCTTTTAAAAAAAATTGCATGGGAATGGGTTGACATAAGGAAATTTGCAAGTTTCCATTCTGGATTCAATCAGCTCTTAGATGCTTTGAATATGATCAACCTATTACCACACTATTGCACATTCTGTAAGTTCTCATAATATACTTACGATAGTTTTGCATTATGTAATTGAAATTTAACCCATTTACAGACAACAAAATTTTATACAAGTTAAAATTCGAAGAAGTTGCGGATGACATTATCTTGTTGATTGAATTCCAAAAGCTCTGTCTTTTGGGGTAGAAAACAAAGTGGATAAGTGAGACATTGCTGTCACAAGCACTTTCTTCAATTTACACAATATTCCCCAGATTTTGTTTTCTTGGGGGCATCAAAAAGTGCCATTGTGTGGGAATGGATTAAATCAGTTCTTAGTCAAGCATCTTGTCCAATCAGACAATAAGGCTGGCATTTGATAGACTGTGTTCTTTTTATTATCATTACAGCTCAGATCTTAAATGAGGGTATATAACTGTAAAATCAACTTTCTGCTTTTTTAAACATCTATCTAATTAAGACCTTTAAACATTTATTATGCATGATGTATAAGAGGAAACTTGTGCCCAACTTTCTCTTTGAAATTGTTCTCAGTTCACTTTTTTGTAGACATTTTTATTTCCACATTAAAAGGTAATAGAAACTCACTGAAGCATATCTAATAAGTTTTCTCTCCGTCTATGGGAAAAGAGAGTCTACTGCCCTCCCTCCAAATGTGTGTATTACTACGACCTTATTTAGTATTCATCCACCCTTAACTATCTTCACCTTAACCAATAAACAACATTTTGAACTAGTACGATTGTCAGATTTGGAAGAAGGTGCAGACAACAATTCATAGCTTGTACTAACTAAAAAATAAACGCAAGAAAGCAAAAAAAATACTGTGAGAAGAGAAGAAAATGCTTGTCTTTTTTTCAGGACTTTTTTTTCTATGCACATATAAACACAGGGTTGTGTGGTGATAGGTTAAGAAAATTCCTTTAGTGAAATGGTGCTGTCTTTGACATGTTAAAAATGATGTGTTTGTGACACAAAAATGCTTCTGAAACAGCATTTTTGCCAGAGGTTTAACTTTGCAAGACAATCTTCACTTTGACCGATGACCTTGACCTTGGTGTCATCAGATGTATATTAATGTGAGCTTTAATCATGTCAAATATGAGCATTGTAACTTGAACAGTATGAAAGTCATAGGAAGATGTTAAGTTCATGGGTTAGGTTTCAGCAAACAGACAGATATACACACACAAGTAAAACAATATGCCCTAAATCTATTTGTACTAGGATGTAAAAAATCGAAAATCTGTTTGACCCATTGCAACACAGAGGTTCTTTTTAATGCCCCTAAGAAAAACAACCAGATAAACATTGTCTAAAATGAAGAAATTGCTTGTAAAAGCAATTTCTTTATTTTCCACAATGTTTTCCACCTAGAAAGTTGAAAGATAAATTCATAAACTTGAAATTGTTGTTTGCAACACCTTTTAATTTGGACCAGTCTAAACTTTCACCATCTGGAAATGAGTGAAGTATATCCACAAAGGGAATGCACACAATGCAATGGTTAAATTGTCATGTGTACAAAATTAATGAATATTTTTCATTTTCATAATTCTTTTCAATAGATGAGAACTATCTGTTTTTCAGACAAAGGTAAAGACGTGAAATATGCAATCAAAGAAACATAAACAGAAATGTATTTGGTAATAGCTCTTTTGAATTGATGCAACAAAACCTCTTCACACAATTTTTCGCTGTTGTCGATGGGAAGGGTTAATCCTATTTATTTTATCCCCCTGTCACATGATCACTTCAGTTTGCCCAGGGGCCTGTGGAAAAAACTGGCAATTCGCCAACTTGGTACAGGTAAAAGTCCTCTTAAATAGCAAGGTAGGAGAAAATTAGTGTGACAGTGAATTGCTTTTTTTTCTTCTTAATTGTTCAGTGTCATCTTTAGAACTATTGTCACCTCTATTTGCTTTTGCCAATGACCTACTTCCAAACCACTTAATTTTAGGGGAAATTATGTTAATGCTTTATAATAAGGGAAAAGAGATGTTTTCATACAATAACCGTAAAAAATGATTCTAGAAAGATGACTTAATTTCTAGGTAAAACACTTTGTACAGACTTAATTCCACAACTTTCAGTAATTAAGTTGTATACATAATCTATAAGTTGACTTTAAATGATTTCACAAAATTTTGTCATGTTAAGCTTGTCTTCATTAGTAAATGATTCTTTCCAATTTGTATCATATGTTATTAAAAATTTGTCTTATATTCAGATGTTATATGGAAATAAACTATCAGACTCCTTAAATACTCACACAATTAATCCATTCAAAACAAACCTTGCTTTATTATGACCTCTGAATTAAAGCTTTTAAAAACCTTTTAGTAAATGAATAAAACACTTGTCAAAGGAAATTTGGATTAACGAAATTAATAACAGTTACCAGTGTCTGCATTTTTCTCCAAATTTGGACCATAAATTATACATTTTTTCTGGTTGCAACAAAACAAAGCAAAATTTCATCTAAAAACTTGAAAAAATGGCCAAAATACACTTCAGGGCTTGGTGACTCATTGCACTGCCAAACAATGCTTAAGGATGTATCAATTTCCGATTAAAAAGGGGACAGTAATTTCTTGTTGCTATGGTAACCTTACCTGTATAAAATTAGCCATTTTCATGCTAAATGAGTGTACTTTTGATGTCTGACCACAAACCAAAGAAGAAAATAAATCAGTCCCCTTTCCTTATGTTAATCATAGGATGTCAGAAACCACGACACACTCATTTACGAATTAACCCTTCATCAAACAAAAATGGCTAATTTTGATAGACCAAACAATTATATGAAACTAATTGCACAGTCATATACCTTATAATCATAAGGAATGTAAATTTCAATGGTGTAAATGTAAAACAATTTCAAATTAACAACCTCTGATAATTTTGAGCAAAGCCCATTGAACCATTACCACTGAATCCTGCTTTTTATCCACAGAATTTTAGCATTTTTTTCTATTTTCCACAATATTTTGACACCATCTAAACACAAACTTTTAAGATTAACCCATTACTAGACGACAAAATTTTAGACTGGTCCAAATTCAAAGATATTGCAGACAACAAATATTATTTGATGAAATTACAGAATTTCCTTTCTTTTGGGTAGAAACAATTGTCGATAATGAAGAAATTGCTTGTAACGAGCAATTTCTTCATTTTCCACAATGTTTACTAAAGCCATTTTTTCTATGAAGCATCAAAAAGCGTCATTGTGTGAGAATGGGTTAAGCAACATTTAACTTTTTTCAATTTGGCCTAATCTAAATTCTTGTGGTTATGGGTTAAACGCTACTTCAACCATTTCCTGTTTTGCAAAATTTTAGACCTGTCCAAATTCAAAGGTTTTGCAGAAGAAAAATTTAAAGTTGATTATTTTTGAAAAATAACCATTTAGAAGGGTAGAAAGTTTTGTGGAAAAAGAAGAAATTGCTTGATACAAGCAATTTCTTCTTTTTCCACAATGTTTATTCAATCACAAAATCATAGGGATGTAAGAACCAGGGATTAACCTGGAAAGGGTTAATTAAATGATCTCTGAAGACAATATATCACTGATTGTAATGATGTTGATTTCACAGTGTGACAATGGGGCAATTTTGTAAGAGTCATATCAGAACAATATTTGAAAATAAAATATATTTTCTTTAGTCCCACTAGTAAAACAATAACCAGTTTACTGTAATTACCTGTTTGACTGTAGCATCATCAAAATAGATCCATTCCTGTAGTTTTGTATGCCAAACAAATGTTGAGTAGTGTTTACCATAGTAACAAACAACAGATGTTAAATGTAACCTTGGTAACTTGGACACATCATTGCACATGACAGAATGGAAAATCTGCAATAAATGTGAAAACATAATTTATTGTACAATAACAGTAAACTTTGCATGAAGAACCATATTCATTAACAACAATGTTTAAATTCTGATTTTAAATTGAAGATGAATTTCAGCTAAAACTTGTGCAGTGACACCAATGATACCATATACCTCTAATATTATAAATGCAGGACATTAAAATTCAATTTCAATCTCAGGTAACAAGAGGCCCATAGGGCCCTATCAGTCACCTGAGTCCAAAGAGCACAAAAACAGTTAAAAGTCCACCAGATTATGCTACATACCTAATATTGAAGCTCTAGGCCTTTTAGTTTGGGAGAAGAAGATCTTTTAAAAGTTTTCACTATACAAGCCTATGTTAAACTTGTTACATCTTGGAACGGGCTAATTCTGACAATCTTAATAGATGTTTACCAAGTATTAAAGCTTTAACCCTCCTGTTTTGGAGAAGAGTTTTAAATTTTCACTATATAAGCCCTATGAAAAATTTGTGACGTCCGGGAATGGGCTAATTATGACTCTGGGGCCATAATTCATACAAAATTGATAGACTGATGCATATCAATGCAAGGATCCTATGTCCCAAATACAAGCCAAACATCTTCAACAGCGTTTGAATAACTGCAAATACTTCTACAAGCTATACAATATTTAAAGAATTACAACTTTGTTAAGACAGTTCATTTAACCTTTGTAATGCTGAACCTGGAATATTCCTGTCTTGGCAGGATCAGACTACTGAGGTGTCCAGCCTAATTTTAGTCTATGACACCTGTATATACCTTAACCCTTTCCTGTTTTGCAAAATTTTAGACCCTTCCAAATTCAAAGGTTATGCAGACGAAAGTTTAAAGTTGATCTCATTTGAAAATAACCATTTAGTAGGAAACATTGTGGAAAAAGAAGAAATTGCTTGTAACAAGCAATTTCTTCTTATTCCACAATGTTTTCTCAATCATAAAATCAGAGGTACATAAAAACAAGGGATTAACCAGGAAAGGGTAAAACCACTTTTCAATGGAAATGCTTGACATGCAGAGATAACACTTTTGGCGCCTTCAGCCCTTTGAATTTAATGCAAATTTTGAAAAGGACGTTGTTAAGCATGACAAGTTTTACTTTTTCTGAATCACATTGTGAAAAGGAAACAACAAAAAAATTACCAGTAATATATGCCACTATTGCTCTTTGATGATATAATTTGTATTCAAATGATTCATCAAAGAAACATAAATTTGGTTATCCTTTTCCCCATCAAGCAATATGCCCACGTTTTGTGAACACAAAATGTGAAAATAGACAAAGGTATAGTGCAAAGGAATAACATTTTTTCCTTGAAATAAATGGAAAAAAATATAAATCATCGAATTTTTTACAGTAAAAGCTTCTTTAACCTATTCACACACAATCCTGCTTTTTGATACCCCTCAGTAAAAAGGATTTGAAAACATTGGGAAAATGAAGAAATTGCTTGTTACAAGCAATTTCCTCATTATCCACAATTTTTCCTATCCTAAGACAACTTTTTTTCAAATTTCATCGACTACAAATGGTCCTTTTGACCATTCTAAAATTTTTTAGTCAGGTAATGGGAGAAGCTATGGTCAAAAGAAATCAGTCAAATGTTGATAAACCTTATCATTCAAAATGCAGAATATTCCTGCTTTGACCATGGTTCTGGTAGGTGTATAGACTAAGATCATCCTGCACATATGTGAAGTCTGATCTTAGCCTACACTACCTGCTTTTCCTTGTTGTATTGAGAAAATCTTTGAACACAACATCAATCAAATTATGTCAAAGTTTTATAATTTAGTGAAAAGAGGATAAATATTCAGCAGGACAAGGGTTAACCCATTCCAACACAGTGGAATTTTAGACCAGTCCAAATTGAAAGAAGATGCAGACGACAATTTCAAGTTGATGGAATTTCAAATTTTTTCACCTTTTTGGATAGAAAACATTGTGGATAATGAAGAAATTGCTTGATACAAGCAATTTCTTCATTTTCCACAATGTTTTCAAAAGTTTTTTTCTTGAAGGGCGTAAAAAGGAGGGATTGAGTTGGAATGGGTTAATATTTGTTAGTTTCTATCAGGCAGGAAGAATCCATCACAATTCATGTCTACAATGCAAACCTTGTCAAAGTGAAACTTGTGTATTTGGCATGGATAAAATCCCCTTCCTCCCAAACAGCTTGTTCAAACAAAGAGGGAATATTAGTCATGTAACCTTAAGTAATGCATTTAACCCTTTCCTGGATAAACCCAGGATTTTACGTCACTGTGATTTTATACTTGAGAAAACATTGTGGAAAAAGGAGAAATTGCTTGTAATAAGCAATTTCTCCTTTTCCCATAGTGTTTTCTACCACATAGGATGGTTTTATTACAAATTGCATACAATTTTCATTGTCGTCTGCATCCTCTTTCAATTTGGGTTAGTCTAAAATTTTAAAAAACCAGGAAAGGGTAAACACACTTGTGAAAATTAAATGGACATCAATCAAATTTTTGTCTTGTGTGACCTTGGAAACCTTAAGTTACAGTCAAAAATTGGTACAAAGCCATACATATTATACACAAAAAATTTTCAATTTTCCTTCCATTTCTTTAATACCAATCATTAAAATGGGATGAAAAAAAATAGTATGAATATAAACAAGAGCACTGCCATATGGGTGTCTATGCTCAGCTGTTGGGTGCTGGATAGTGGACAAAATGCATCTAGAGTTATCCCCCTTGATAGAATAGGTTGCTCTTTTGATAGTGAACAAGTGTGCTAAGTTTCAAGTGAATGCCTATAGTAAAACCAGAGATATCACAAAATGTCAAAGTTTTCGCATGACAATGACACCAAGGCTATAGCAATACGTCGGGTTTACTCCGAGAAACAGCTGAGCTAAAAAATGTGAGAAAAGGAGATTTTTTCTGTTTTTCTTTTTTTAAATTGTTATCTGCAACTTTTTTGAAATAAGGCTAGACTGAATGTTACATCAGGTAACTTGAACATCAAATGACCAGTCTAAAATTGTTACTCTAACATCAAGTGCCCAGTCTAAAATTGTTACTCTAACATCAAGTGACCAGCTTAAAATTCTGTTGTCTGCTACGAAATTCAGCCCTATTAACCACTTTCCACTCAATGATGCATTTAGATGCCCCGAAGAATTTTTTTATGGAAATAATTGTAGAAAATGAAGAAACTGCTTATTTCAAGCAATTTCTTCATTATCAACAATGTTTTCCATCCCAAAAGTAAAAAAAAATCCAAAATTTAAAAAGCTTTAAATTGTTGTCTGCAACTCTGTTCAATTTGGACCATTCTAAAATTTTGCCATTTGGTAATGGGTTAAATCAGAAAAGGTAAACCACAAAAAGGATTCAAGAGACCTGAACTCCATCCATTTAGTATTATGACCTTCCCTAGCAACTAGTGTTTTGTCAAGCATATCACTCCTGTTAAAGCAATTATAAAACCACCAAATATGGTACGCTGCGAACAAAGATTTGTGCCGCAAAAAAAAGAATTGGAGAAGATGTGTCGCGTGTCAAATATCTACTAAAAATAGGAGTGTATGTATCATTAACAAATCGGTCATGGCAATATTGCTGTATCAACTTAGACAGTTTAACTGAGATACAAGATTAAGAATTTGCTGTCAAAGCTTATTTACAAAAAATCTTTTTGAAGTGTGTTAAAGTTACTGGACCATAAGAAATACAAAAGGTCTTGAACATTTTTTTCCTTCTTTTGAAATATATCATGATTTGATACATTTGGACAAAAAAGAAGACAAATAATATGTCAACAGTGACAAAAAAGAGAACAAAAAATTATGTTCTTCTTAACACAGAAAGATTGAAAATAAATGGTTGTCAGGGCCTTGAAAAACTACTTAGAACTACGTATTTTCATAGCAGATATTCATTTTCATTTCTGATCATATAAATCACAATCAAAGCTTCCAAGTCACTTTTTGCCAGATCACAATAATTTAGACTGTTTCAAATCGAAAAGAGTGTGGACAACAAATAAAATTCCAACTTAATTGAAAAAAAATTGTCAAATAAGGTAGGAAATATTTGAGAAAATTGGGAATTAGATTGTTTCAAACAATTTCTTGTTTTTCCAGTAAATTATCCTAATTTAGTTTTTTCCCCAATACATTGTATATTATCCACTTTTTTTTTCTTTTCTCAATACATTATCCTAATGTAGTTTCCTCTTCTCTGCCTTAACATTATTTGGGATTTGGAAATTGGTTATATCTACCTGCAGTATTCTAAAATTCTTTAGTGATAGCCATTATAAAAAAGATTGCATGGAATAGCTGAGAGATCTAAAGTATATCAAAGATGCTAATGAACAGCTCAGTCAGGCAGAGTGTTTTCATTACATCTGATATTTTTGACCCATCAATTAATTGACTCATTAATATTCATTAACCTTGTAATTTGAGTTATAAACTCATCATTTTAATAGTCAGCCAAGCGTATAGGCAATTACAATGACCTGGGTGTCAGGTCTATTCAAGTGTGTTCCACATTCTTGGTGCTCATTGAATAATTAATCACAGACTCATGATAAAGTAGATAGTATCATAGTATCAGTAGTACTTTGATTATAAAACTGAAAGTGTAACGGCTGCTTAGGGAATAGGACACAATCCAGTCTATGAGATGGACCAATAGATTAGACTATTCAATGATCATAGTATTAAATAAAAGGTTGTTTTTTCAATTCTCACAATTACTGATTGACTCGGTGGTTTGTTTTGATTAAATAGAGTAAATGAAAATTTCATTTATACTCATTGACTCCAAGAAACCATTTTTTTTTGTTTTGAAGTTACATCTTAGAAATACAAAATTTCATTTATTTTTGTTGTTAATGCTGTTGAGTTTTGTGTGTGAGTGATTTTTTTGGTTTAAGTTTTAGGAGGGAGGGGCTGGCGCTTACCAAGATCTTAAGAATTTTTTAAAATCAATGTCAATTTTATAAATATCATTACAAGGTCATTTCAGGGTTAAATGTGATACTGTTCTAACTGTCTATACAATGTATAGACACTTATAACTGTACAGCATTTAACCCTTGATAGTGTAATTCTACTTGACATTGAGAATGAACAGCTTTCCCCTTGTATTGGACCATTTGTAGATATGACTAAAAGCAAAGACACTGTTGCTTTGAGCTCAGCTCATGGCAAACACACAAAAAAGTGTCATTGAATGGTAATTAGTTAAGGATCTCATTAATGAATTCACAATACTCACATCAGGTAGGAGCAATGTAGTCCCAATATTTCTAGCTACTTCTGTGGTCAACTCTGGGTCTGGCTTATCAGATCCCCAAACTAGGCCAATGCTCACTGAAATAGAGATTCAATAAGTAATTGTGTTTACCCTTGTCATGCTGAATAAATCCTTATCCAAAATTGTATTAAAATCAAAGGACTAAAAGCTCTGGGACGTCCAGATATTGAGAGCTTGGGTTTTTTTGTTAACCCTTTCCTGTTTTTGAAAGATTTAGACTGGTCCAAATTGAAAGAGGTTGCAGACGACAATGAATATCAAATACAATTTGAAATGAAACATCCTATGTTGTAGAAAATATTGTGAAAAAAGGAGAAATTGCTAGTTACAAGCAATTTCTCCTTTTTCCACAATATTTTCTCAAGTATGAAATCACAGCAACATAAAATCCGGGGTTTGAACAGGAAAGGGTTAATCAATTCTACACACAACTCTGAAATTAAAATACCAAACAGGTGATTTAGACTAAGATCAGACTGCACTTATGTGCAGGCTGATCTTAGTCTATACCTCCTACCAAAGCAGTAATATTCTGGGTTTGGCATGACAAGGGTTAATGCATAAACTTTCTACCATTTTTTTGAGGAAATACCATAAAAATAGACATAAAAAAAGACATATATTTGCAGCAACACAGAAGGATTAAAAAAAAACTTTAATGGGTATCCAGTACAGAGGAATCCTGTTAATTGCAAATTAAATTTGTCAAAAATTTTGTTGCAATTAACAAGAAGTTGCAAATAAAAGGGTCTATTTGTTTTAAGAATCCTCATTTTGTGCATAATGTTAGTTGCAATTGAGCTGTAAATTGCTATCATCAGGATTGCAATTAAGAGGATTCTATGTTTCTTTAGGGTGCAAAAAAATTAGGGTTCATGCGGTAATGGGTTAAGCAGGATATCATTTAGTTTATAGTGTATTTCAAGCTAGAGTTTCATGGCCGCCGGAAAGTTCAGTTATGAACAATAATAAGTGTCATATTTGTTTAACCAGGCAAGGGTACCGTAACCCTAGCAATGGCAGAACATATTAAACTTTAATTGGTGACAGGCTATATTAAGCAAATCATAGGCTTGAAGTTAGCAATTTTTGTGATTAATCCAATTATGTATTAAATACAGAGTCTGAGCCAACAATTAAAACATTCCAACCCTGCAGTAACTCAAATACAGTAATTACCCATTCTTTATGAGTACATTTTGAAATTTCTGAGCTCTGCAAAGCAGAGAGTTACAATATTGTTGATCACTTATATGTCATAAGGAAGCCAGTTGCAGATGATCACCAGAATTGACCAATCAGTGCTGGCAATCAAGGAATCAATCAACCAATCAAATCATTCATTCAGCCTGGAATTGAGATCTCTGACAATGACCGCCATCTGTGTGAAACAGTTTTGTTGGCTTTGCAACTTAAGTGTTGTAACTACAGCTCTAGTTACAATGTTTAGGTCGCCAACCAACCATTTCACTTTTTGTTTCATGATACTGGCTATGAATTTTGCAAAAAAAACTCTATATAAAATTAAAGTGGTACTTCTTGTCGGAGTCAATGGGCCAACAGTAGAACATAAAATCAAGAACTTTTGATTCATATTACAGACGATTCATGAATCATTAACACATTGCCATACAGTCATACTTTTTGACTCCCTTCAAGAAAAAGTTTTGGAAAACATTGTGGTAAATAAAGAAATTGCTTGACACCAGCAATTTCTTCTAAATCCCCATTGTTTTCAAACCCCTCAGAGATTTAAATGAAAAAAATTGTTTGTCACCAGCAATTTCTTCTTTACCCAAAATGTTTTCTTAACCCTTAGACAGAGATGTTTAAAATTTCATCAACTAAGACTTATCATCTGCAATTTCTTTGAATAATCTTAAGTTTGTCATCTGCCAATGGGTTTAGCTTTAATAGGAAAATAAGTGACATTCTGAACCATCAACAAGAACATTTCAATTTTGATGTAACTAGAGAAACAGTAATTAGCTATTCTTTATGACGATAAAATGTTAATGTCACAGATATTCTACAAGGAATTCTACAAAGATCTATAAACAGAATAAACAAGCACCTCTTCCTTTGGTTATCAGGAAAAAGTCACTTGTGGACACAATAATTATGTTCATCATGAGCAGAGGGACCATATAGTAGTTAACCCATTCCCACACAATATACCTTTAGACCAGTCCAAATTCAAAGAAGTTGCAGACAGCAATTTTAAGTTGAGTAAATCTTCTAAATCTATGTCTTTTAGGCTAGAACACATTGTTGTTACAAGCAATTTCTTCATTCTCCACATTGATTTCCAAAGCTTTAATATGGAGGGATGTTTAAAAGTGTCATTGAGTGGGAATGGGTTAACCCATTCCAAAACAAACCCACTTTTGAATGTCCATCAAGAATAAAGGTTTGCAAAACAATGTGAAAAAAAAAAAAAAAAGAAATTGCTTGTTACAAGCAATTTCTTCATAATCCACAATACTTTCTACCCCAAAAGACAAAGGTTTTCAAAATTTTATCTATTATGAATTGTTGTGTGCAACTTCTTTGATTTTGGACTAGTCTAAAATTTTGTTGTCTTGAAATGAGTCTTCCAATTAAAAGAAGACAAAATTTTTGACTGGTCTTGTAATTAAAGAAATTGCAGACAACAATTAAATGTTGATGGAATTTTAAAAATCTGTCTTATGGAGAGGAATACAATTCTTCAATGAGCAATTTCTTCATATTTCTCAACAATTTTTTTCTGAAGCTTTTTTTCTTTAGGGACATAAAAAACTGGGCATGTGTGGGGATTCATTGAACAATTAGTCAAAAAGTCAGTTATGGGTTGATTTTTCAAAAATTCAGACATGGTAAGGTAGAATAACATACACAGCAGTCGTTACTTTTGCTCTGTCATTTGTGACCATGTTCAGAAATCAAATATGAACAGTTTACTTACCAACATCTGGCACATTTGTAAGTGTTCTTCTGATTTGTACACGCTTTCCACAGTTACCCTGGAATAAAATAAGTGTTTGGTATTTTAACTACATTTTCTCCTAATTCTAACCCATTCCCAGTCCACAAAGTGTGGAAATCAGTTAATCATTGATAATATGTTATATTTATTTATTTTGTATCACTTACCCCATTACAAGACGATAAAATTTAAGATTGGTTCAAATCAAAGGATGTTGCAGACAACAATTTTAAGGTGATGAAATTGAAAGAAAGTTTGTCCTTTGGGAAACATAACATTGTGGATAATAAAGAAATTACTTGTTACAAGCAAATTCTTCGTTTTCCACAATTTTAACCAAAGCCATCAAAAAGTGGGATAGAGTCAGAATAGGCTATGAGATCTGCTGTCAATAAAATTCATAGACAGGCCAATCAAATTGTTATATTATACCAAAAGTGACCTTTGAACTCTGAAATCTGTTTGTTTGGCAAATGTTCTAACTACAGCTTATTCAAACAGTTGCCTACCAAGGATTTGTCTTTTATTTCATGTCTCTGACGATATATTTAACAAAATAATGTCATTTATTACTCCCTAGTAAAACTGTTTGTCAGAGGCCAGAGGGCGGGGCCAGTAATCTATCAAAGTGTGAGAGATACTTCATTCAAACTCGAAAATTAATAAGTCTTATACCAATTTGAAATATATAATGAAATGAAAGAACAGTTAGAAGTTTCTTTTAGTTGCTTTCTTTTTTCCAGTTTTTCTTCGTTGTCAATTACAGCTAATTTCTATAGTATAAATGTTTGATAGTTGAGGTTTTAAAAAGTAACTTACCGGACAATCTCGAATGTTGCCAATCGCACCAGCATTTCTCAACAGTAATCCGAATCGACTTGGATGTAAAATATCACCAGTTTCCTGCATCATCCTGGCTTGAGATCTGAAAATATAAAAACCAAGTCTTTAACCCATTACCGGACAGAAAAAATCTAGACCGGTCAAATTGAAAGCAGTTGCAGACAACAATTCTTAGTTTATGAATTTTTTTCAAATTTCTTTTTTTTTGGGGGGGGAGGGGGGGGGGGGGCCCTCAAAAGTGTTATTGTATGGGAATTCCCACTCAGTGACGCTTTTAGATGCCCCCAAGAAGAGACTTTGGAAAAAATTGTGAAAAATAAAGAAATTTCTTCATTTTCTAGAATGTTTTCTTCACAGAAAGTTGAAAAAATCCAAGATTTCATAACTTTAAATTGTCGTCTGCAACTTCATTCAATTTAGGCCAGTCTAAAATTTTGCTGTCTGGTAATGGGTTAAAGGGTCTATTGATCTCATCGGGAAAACATTTCTCACAGAAAGGAATCCTGAAATCTTCTTTAACCCTTTCCCGTTCAAATACGGGATTTCACGTTCCTGTGATTTTATACTCAAGAAAACATTGTGGAAAAAGAAGAAATTGCTTGTCACAAGCAATTTCTCCTTTTTCCACAATATTTTCTACCATATAGGATGGTTTCATTTCAAATGGCATCCAGTTTTCATTGTCGTCTGCAACCTCTTTCAATTTGGACTAGTCTAAAATTTCCAAAAACAGGAAAGGGTTAAAATTACTTACAGAATCCTAAATAAATAATTCTAGAATAGGTCACATCCCTCTACAAATGTTTTGTTGAACAGAAAAGGAAGAAATTCATGTCTAAACCTTGATTGTAAAAGCAGCCAATAGAAATGAATGACTTATGAAGATAAGCAACAGTATGAAATTAACACAAGTCATGATTTCACAGGACATCTCATTGAGCAAGAGAATTTGGGTAATAATTTGTGCAAAACCTACAAAAGCCAACAAAAGATGAAACTCTATATACCAAGCAGATGTATCCTATATGAAAAACTTGGTGTACAAATGCAGTGTCACCATTAAATAAATACTACAGGATTGGATTCCTATATACAGCTCCATACACAAGCTTTTCTGCAGGTGTAATTAATACATAAATTAAGAAACTCATTTCAGGTCCAGGCTTGATCAATGCTATATATAAATGAGTAGAGTTTTGACTTAGTGGCAAACTTAGAATATTAAAAGACAGCTTTCAAATCATAGGTCATGAACTTCCTGGCAGCCCAAATTGAATTTTGTCACTAAATTTTGTCAATGGACATTTTTAAGATTTGAATGGATTGAAACTAAATTATTCATATAAATGGACCATGAGAGAAATATGAAGCATAAATAAACATAAGAAGTGATATGTTATCGAGATAGTCAACAATACTGGCATATTAATGTCCATTTACATATACATTATAGGGTCAATTTAGGGTTCAATTATCAACAATTGAACTGATAAGTTCAACAAGATATAAAACTTAAATGGTAAAACAACATCGCTTAAGAAAACTCTTAAATGCACATAAATCTGGCTATTTTTTTTTCCAATGAGAGTGTATATCTTCACCTGGTATTGGGTTATTTTTTTGTCAAACAAAGAATACATGTATAAAAGAAAGATTAAAAGTACCAAAAATCATAGGAGTAAAGACGTGGATGGACAGAATAGTTTCAGTAAGTATGTCACATCAGATAATCTAGATTTGAACCTGTTATCAGAAAACTAAAATTTATACAGGTCAAAATTGAAAGAAGTTGTAAACAACAAGCTGGTGAAATTATAAAGATCTTTGACATTTTGGCCCCTAAAAATTTTGCTTGTTACTAGCAACAATGTTTTACTAAATTTGATTTATGATTATTTTTCTCTTTTTGTGGGGGGGGGATGAAAAAGTTCGAGCAGGTTAATTTTAACATTTATAATAAAAATCAAGGCTAACCCTTTCCTGTACAGTCCCTTGATTTGACAACCACGTGATTTTATACTTGATAAAATATTGTACGAAAGGAACAAATTGTTTGTAACAAGCAATTTCTTCTTTTTCAAAAATATTATCTACCCACATAGGGTGTTCTTTTAAAATCTGAACTCAGTTTTCATTATGGTCTGTAACATCTTTGAAATTGGACCAGTCTAAAATTTTGGAAAACGGGAAAGGGTTAAAAATGTAGTCCAGTAGTGGCACCAAACTGTCTATTCTCTTAAACTATAGCTGATGTAAAAGATGATCGAAATAAAATCAAACAGATCTAGACATACTTTAAACTTGATCTAAATTATATATAATTGGCTCAATATTATGGCTAGATTGAAAATAGCAAATCTGTATCAAGCAATTCCAGTCTGATCCAAGTTGAAAGAAGTGGCAAACAATATTTATAAAATAGATTTCAAAAATATTTGTGGGACTTTTTGTGTAAAACATTGTGGATAATGAAGAAATTGCTTTTTACAAACAATTTCATCTTTTTCCACACAGTTTTCACACAGATGAGGGGGGAGGGTTAAAAGAAATTTGGCAGCTTAATTTCAGACTGCAACAATTGTAGCTATAATCTTCATAATGAGGTTTGATACCTTAACCCATTCCCATACAATCCCTCCTTTTTATGCCCCTGGAGAAAAAAGCTTCAGAAAACATCATGGAAAATGAAGAAATTGCTTGATACAAGCAATTTCTTCATTATCCACAATGTTTTCTACCCAAAGAGAATAAAATTTCACCAACATGAAATTATCATCTACAGCGCCTTTCAAGTTGGACCAGTCTAAAATTATGCTGTGTGGGAATGGGTTAAGCAGCAATAGATAGCAATATGATGATAAGAGCCAATCTATTGGCTGTTTCTTACTATTGAAAAACATCAAACTTACACTAAAGCATTAGCAGAAATGTAGTGGACCATTTCATGGAACTTGAGTGGCTCCGAGGTTGCTCCACATGGACACACAAGCTGAAAATAGAAACAAAAATTTGGCTTTCATTCTTCTAAAAAGATTTGTATGACTTTATTATTATTTCAACCCTTGTCATGTTGAAACTGGGAATTTTGCTGTTTTGGCAAGAGGTACAAGATCAGTCTACATGAATTTCATTGATATTCTGATCAACCCATTACCAGACGGCAAAATTTTAGACTAGTTCAAAGATGTTGCAGATGACAATTTTAGTTGATGAAATCTTCTTTTTTTGGATTTTCAGGTTAAGCATTGTGGGTAATGCTTGAACAAGCAACTTTTTCATAGTCCACAGCGTTTTCCAAAGCCCTTTTCTTGGGGGCGTCAAAAATTGTTATTGTGTTGGAATGGGTTAAGAATCACATTCAAGCTTAAAGGGTTAATACATTTTTATTTAATGACATTGTTTTTCTTGCGATGCTTAATAATGGCAATAATAAACTATGAAAACATTACTAAGGAGTAGGGATATGAAAATATATTATTACACTTTCTTTGGTAACTTTCAAATCTTTAGTTGCAATGTTAATCATTTTGTAGTTGATAAAGAATGAAATATTAACCCTTTCCCGTATTGCAAAATTTTAGACCTGTCCAAATTCAAAGGTTTTGCAGACGAAAATTTAAAGTGGCTTTAATTTGAAAATTAACCATTCAGTAGGGTAGAAAATATTGTAGAAAAAGAAGAAATTGCTTGTTAAAAGCAATTTCTTCTTTTTCCCACATTGTTTTTCTAAAGTATAAAATCACAGGGATGTAAAAACCAGGGATTGTACAGGAAAGGGTTAAAGAAAACATGTGTTAAAAGTTTTAATTAAATCTCAAAGGCAGTCTTTAATTACAATATTACAATAGGATGCTATCTGAAATGATATTTATTAATCTTGTATTGACTCTTGAAAAGGCTGGTTTAACACATTCCCACTCAGTGATGCCTATAAATGCCCCCAAAGAAAAAAAATTTGGAACACAATGTGGAAAATGAAAAAATTGCTTGTTACAAGCAATTTCATCATTTTCCACAATGTTTTCTACTCAGGAAGTTGAAAAAAATTTCCAAAATTTCATTAAATTTAAATTGTTGTCTGCAACTTCTTTCAATTGGTCCAGTCTAAAATTTCACTGTCTGGGAATGGGTTGAGCAAAATTTTGACTTGCTTCCTTGGGCATTGATTATTATAAGAGGGTGAAAAGGTGGAACATCTTATGCAATACTGTAATAAAAGTCAAACCTCTTGAGTTGAGTCTAAAGAGCATTCATTCACTTACAGGAGGTCCCGCTTTCAAGAAAAGTTATTTTTGCCCTGACTAAATTCTGCAACCTTGAAATCAGCAGTCATTGTTTACAGGCTTTTAAACCCTACCTGGTCCCTGACAAACAGGTGAACCATTAATTAATGTTTCACCCAATTAATACACGTGACAGATGGCGTTCTCTGCCATTTTGTGCTGTAATATGTACAAAGGGCTCTTTATTCCCTAGTTGTATGTAATTATTTAGGGTAGGACGACCGTAAAAGGGCCTCTGTGTTCAAATACAAATATGAGCGCCTATCTCTAATCAAGCTGATCAAACACATCATTAGTTTATCTTTACCCCAATTAAATCATCATTGCACATTGTACAGATCACAAAAAAATGAGCACAATTATTGCTAAATGAATGAAATTTCCATAAAAATATATGATGAACATATTTCCTTCCGACATAAGAGTACAGATTTTGATAATTGAACCTTAAAAGTCTGGAAATAAACTGAAAATTATCAAATGATAATGTGTTAAATGAATTTTTCTACTAACAGAAAGGGCGAAAGCTCATTTTCAGTGTCAACATAACAGATATCATGGTCAGCTAAGCAAAGTTTACCTTTTCAGCTACAGATCTAATCAATTAATTGATATCACTAATTAGAGGGTAATTGACATGTAAATGGAAATTGTTTTTTGACCTTATCTAAAGTCAAAATCATAATTCTACTAGTTAAGTCAGTACAAGCCTTATTCTTCAAAACTGGGCTTTATAATTTTTAACCTATTACCTGACGGCCAACTTTTTGACTGGTCAAAATTGAAAGATATTACAGACTACCTATCAAAGCTTAATCAAATCTAAAGATATTTACCACATACGGTAGAAAATATTGTAAGAATGTAACATCTCATTTATCTTAAACAATGTGCTCTCAATCCTAGGGTAGTGAGTTCAAACCAAGCTTGGCCAAAATTCTTCACGACATTTGATAAAAGTCTTGTCTCTCATCAATGGGTGAATGATAAGTAGTGCGCTTAAGTGGGTTGCAAAGATGCACTAGTATGGGAAATGATTGAAAAACATGGTAAGTGCACTAGCTATCGCAATATAAAATGAAATACTGTTGAAAGTGGTGTTTTACTGGTCATACATACATTTAATCAAAGTAAAATGTTGTAGATCAGTAAAGACACAGGTAACAATGGAATGTGGATAAGGAAGATAAGTATTGTATGGAATTGTACCTATATAAGTAGTAAGAAAAGTATATCTTATTGTGCCTCCTGCAAGGGGTGGCTAACAATAATTGTCCTATTATGGTGCAAGGGTGGTTAGATAATCTTATCACTTGCCCAATCTTGTTTCTTTTTGTGTGAAAATGAGTAGGCAGTTTTTTAAAGGATTTGTTTACCAATGTAATTTTTCACGCATACATGTAGTCATTTATCATTGAAATCAATTTCAGGACTATGGCTCCTTTTTCTGATCACTATGTATAGCCCATTACAAGACAACAATTTTAAACTGGTCCAAAAATTAAAGAAGTTGCAGACAACAATATCATGTTGATGAAATTTTGAAAACATGGAAAAGTCCATTACCAGACAATTTTTTTAGGTTGGTCCAAACTGAAAGGAGATTCAGACATCAATTTAAAGTTTTCGAAATTAAAGATTTTTCAACTTTGTGGGTAGAAAACATTTTACACAATGCTTTCTTAATTGTTTTTCTTGAGGGGCGTCCAAAAGTGTCACTGTGTGGAAATAGGATAGAAAACATTGTAAATAATGAATGTTACAAGCAGTTTCATCAAAAAAATTTTCATCTTTTTTTTTTAGAGGAGCATAAAAAAGCAGGATTGTGTGAGAAAGGCTTAATTTTCTTAGCTTAACCCAGTCCCATACAATGATGCTTTTTGATGACCGTCAAGGAAAATATTCTCAAATGTTTTCTACCCAGAAAATTGAAAATAATCTAAAATTTCATAAACTTCAAAAGGTTGTCTACAACTCCTTTCAATTTGGATCAGCATGAAATTTTGTTGTCTGGTAATGGTTTAAATTTCATTTTTTTTTTCAAGGAAGAACATATCTCATCTTCACTTCCCCAATTTAACATTTAAAATTTCTCTATTCAAATCTATAGTTGCAAAGAAATCATGCAATTCTAAGATTATTAAAATCATGTAAAAAAATCTTTTTTTTTTCAATTTGGAATTTAAAATCTTCTAATTCCCTTGACCCATTCCCACACAGTGACGCTTTTGGCCGTCCCTCAATAAAAATAATTTGGAAAACATTGTGAAAAAAGAAAAAATTGCTTGAAACAAGTATTTTCTTCATTTTCCACAATGTTTTCTTCCCAAAAAGTTGAAAAAATCTTTAAGTTCATAAACTTTAAATTGTCGTCTGCAACCCCTTTCAATTTGGACCAGTCTAAAATTTTGTTGTCTGGTCATGGGTTAATGATATTTCAACCAGAAACACAGGCCCTGCAATAAGTGGCAGAAATCATGACCCCCCCCCATTTGATATTTAGTGTATAGTAAACTTTTTGTTGACAGGGAAAACATTGCACCTATGTTTGACAATCAAGTATTAAAACCCTTATCTATATGAACCTTTGAAATAAGTGATAGGTTTTTTTTTCAGTGAACTTTCTTGATTTTTAAAAAATTATGCGTAGCATTATTCACTTGATTTGATAAAAAAAAATTGATGCCAAATATTTATTTTTTTTCAAACAGTTTGGTATCACTGTTATAATGTTTGTCTGCAGAAATTCATTTGAAAACAATTTATTGGGAAAGGGAAGTGCTATCGACAAAGATAAATAGTCATTATATGGCATATAAACATTTCAAACCTTCAAATACAAAGCTGCGAATGCGTGATATATTCTTACAGCTTTATTTCCAAATACAGAAAGACAAACATTTTTGTGGCTTTATTTTCCTTTATATGTAACCAAAGTACAATACACCTCATACCAATGTGACCACTATCTTTTTAACTTCCCATGAATTATACCAAACCCATTGCCAAATGACAGAATTTTAGACCAGTCCAAGTTGAAAGAAGTTAGAGTAGAAAATTTTCAGTTGATGAAATTTCAAAAAAATTATTTTGGGGTAGAAAACATTTAGGATAAATGTCACAAGAAATTACTTCTTATCTGCAATGTTTTCTAAATCCTTCAAGCAATTTTATCATTTTACACAAGGTCTTCCCAATTGTCTTTCTTGAGGGTGTCAAAAAGTGTAATTGTGGGAATGGATTAAATCTACTACCAGCTGACAACATCAATGGGTGGTCTATCTTGAAAACAAAGTGATTCAATATTAGTATATGTAAATGGAAAGTATTTTGTGAAAATACATTTTCCACAATGTTTTCTTCCCAAAAAGTTGAAAAAATCTTTAAGTTCATAAACTTTAAATTGTCGTCTGCAACCCCTTTCAATTTGGACCAGTCTAAAATTTTGTTGTCTGGTCATGGGTTAATGATATTTCAACCAGAAACACAGGCCCTGCAATAAGTGGCAGAAATCATGACCCCCCCCCATTTGATATTTAGTGTATAGTAAACTTTTTGTTGACAGGGAAAACATTGCACCTATGTTTGACAATCAAGTATTAAAACCCTTATCTATATGAACCTTTGAAATAAGTGATAGGTTTTTTTTTCAGTGAACTTTCTTGATTTTTAAAAAATTATGCGTAGCATTATTCACTTGATTTGATAAAAAAAAATTGATGCCAAATATTTATTTTTTTTCAAACAGTTTGGTATCACTGTTATAATGTTTGTCTGCAGAAATTCATTTGAAAACAATTTATTGGGAAAGGGAAGTGCTATCGACAAAGATAAATAGTCATTATATGGCATATAAACATTTCAAACCTTCAAATACAAAGCTGCGAATGCGTGATATATTCTTACAGCTTTATTTCCAAATACAGAAAGACAAACATTTTTGTGGCTTTATTTTCCTTTATATGTAACCAAAGTACAATACACCTCATACCAATGTGACCACTATCTTTTTAACTTCCCATGAATTATACCAAACCCATTGCCAAATGACAGAATTTTAGACCAGTCCAAGTTGAAAGAAGTTAGAGTAGAAAATTTTCAGTTGATGAAATTTCAAAAAAATTATTTTGGGGTAGAAAACATTTAGGATAAATGTCACAAGAAATTACTTCTTATCTGCAATGTTTTCTAAATCCTTCAAGCAATTTTATCATTTTACACAAGGTCTTCCCAATTGTCTTTCTTGAGGGTGTCAAAAAGTGTAATTGTGGGAATGGATTAAATCTACTACCAGCTGACAACATCAATGGGTGGTCTATCTTGAAAACAAAGTGATTCAATATTAGTATATGTAAATGGAAAGTATTTTGTGAAAATACATTTTCCACAATGTTTTCTTCCCAAAAAGTTGAAAAAATCTTTAAGTTCATAAACTTTAAATTGTCGTCTGCAACCCCTTTCAATTTGGACCAGTCTAAAATTTTGTTGTCTGGTCATGGGTTAATGATATTTCAACCAGAAACACAGGCCCTGCAATAAGTGGCAGAAATCATGACCCCCCCCCATTTGATATTTAGTGTATAGTAAACTTTTTGTTGACAGGGAAAACATTGCACCTATGTTTGACAATCAAGTATTAAAACCCTTATCTATATGAACCTTTGAAATAAGTGATAGGTTTTTTTTTCAGTGAACTTTCTTGATTTTTAAAAAATTATGCGTAGCATTATTCACTTGATTTGATAAAAAAAAATTGATGCCAAATATTTATTTTTTTTCAAACAGTTTGGTATCACTGTTATAATGTTTGTCTGCAGAAATTCATTTGAAAACAATTTATTGGGAAAGGGAAGTGCTATCGACAAAGATAAATAGTCATTATATGGCATATAAACATTTCAAACCTTCAAATACAAAGCTGCGAATGCGTGATATATTCTTACAGCTTTATTTCCAAATACAGAAAGACAAACATTTTTGTGGCTTTATTTTCCTTTATATGTAACCAAAGTACAATACACCTCATACCAATGTGACCACTATCTTTTTAACTTCCCATGAATTATACCAAACCCATTGCCAAATGACAGAATTTTAGACCAGTCCAAGTTGAAAGAAGTTAGAGTAGAAAATTTTCAGTTGATGAAATTTCAAAAAAATTATTTTGGGGTAGAAAACATTTAGGATAAATGTCACAAGAAATTACTTCTTATCTGCAATGTTTTCTAAATCCTTCAAGCAATTTTATCATTTTACACAAGGTCTTCCCAATTGTCTTTCTTGAGGGTGTCAAAAAGTGTAATTGTGGGAATGGATTAAATCTACTACCAGCTGACAACATCAATGGGTGGTCTATCTTGAAAACAAAGTGATTCAATATTAGTATATGTAAATGGAAAGTATTTTGTGAAAATACATTTTCCACAATGTTTTCTTCCCAAAAAGTTGAAAAAATCTTTAAGTTCATAAACTTTAAATTGTCGTCTGCAACCCCTTTCAATTTGGACCAGTCTAAAATTTTGTTGTCTGGTCATGGGTTAATGATATTTCAACCAGAAACACAGGCCCTGCAATAAGTGGCAGAAATCATGACCCCCCCCCATTTGATATTTAGTGTATAGTAAACTTTTTGTTGACAGGGAAAACATTGCACCTATGTTTGACAATCAAGTATTAAAACCCTTATCTATATGAACCTTTGAAATAAGTGATAGGTTTTTTTTTCAGTGAACTTTCTTGATTTTTAAAAAATTATGCGTAGCATTATTCACTTGATTTGATAAAAAAAAATTGATGCCAAATATTTATTTTTTTTCAAACAGTTTGGTATCACTGTTATAATGTTTGTCTGCAGAAATTCATTTGAAAACAATTTATTGGGAAAGGGAAGTGCTATCGACAAAGATAAATAGTCATTATATGGCATATAAACATTTCAAACCTTCAAATACAAAGCTGCGAATGCGTGATATATTCTTACAGCTTTATTTCCAAATACAGAAAGACAAACATTTTTGTGGCTTTATTTTCCTTTATATGTAACCAAAGTACAATACACCTCATACCAATGTGACCACTATCTTTTTAACTTCCCATGAATTATACCAAACCCATTGCCAAATGACAGAATTTTAGACCAGTCCAAGTTGAAAGAAGTTAGAGTAGAAAATTTTCAGTTGATGAAATTTCAAAAAAATTATTTTGGGGTAGAAAACATTTAGGATAAATGTCACAAGAAATTACTTCTTATCTGCAATGTTTTCTAAATCCTTCAAGCAATTTTATCATTTTACACAAGGTCTTCCCAATTGTCTTTCTTGAGGGTGTCAAAAAGTGTAATTGTGGGAATGGATTAAATCTACTACCAGCTGACAACATCAATGGGTGGTCTATCTTGAAAACAAAGTGATTCAATATTAGTATATGTAAATGGAAAGTATTTTGTGAAAACACATCTCCATATCTTAATTAATATCCGACATTGTAATTTTTTGACAATAAGTTAGTCCTTGTACGCATTTAATACCCCTCCCAAATCAGAAAGCTTCTGAAAACATTGTGGAAAATGAAGAAATCTTCATTATCCACAATGTTTTCCACCCAAAGAGACAAAGATCTTGAAGATTTCATCAACTTTAACTTGTAATCTGCATCTTCTTTGAATTTGGACTGATCCAGAATTTTATTGTGTGGGAATGGGTTAAGCTATCAAAATATAAAGTAGCCCAAGATTATTCAAGCTAAAGGGTCAAGATTTATTTATGACCTAATTAATGTCGTATTTTTTTTCATTTAGAAAGGGATTTGGACTATAGTTGAAAGAGGTTGCTGTAAGACTGAGCAAGAAAGACTATTCCTTTCCTGTATAAACATCACTGTGATTTTATACTTGAGAAAACATGGTGGAAAAATGAGTAATTACTTGTAACAAGCAATTTCTCCTTTCCCCACAATATTTTCTACCACATAGGATGGTTTCATTTCAGCTGCATCCAATTCTCAATGTTGTCTGCAACCTCTTTCAGTTTGGGCCAGTCTAAAATGTCGAAAAACGGAAAGGGACTATACCTGATCACACACGGTCATGGCAAACTTCTGGTGAGGGATACAGTGAGCTGCATTACATGTGTCCTCATTGTGTGTGTTAGCAATGTGGTAATGGATACGAAGTAATATATTCTCCTGAAAAATAATAAGATAAAATTTTTACTAGAAAATTCAAAGCACTGTTGGTACCATTAAGTTCAATAATAGAGGATTACCCTATTATAAGACATTGAATTTTTCTAATTTCCAGCAAAAAGGTTGCTGACAACAAATTCCATAAGCATCAAAATTGAAATTTTTTGGCCAAATTAGGTAGAAAAGAGAAAATAAGAAATTGTCCAAATTTAAAGGAGTTGCAGATGATAATTCTTAGTTGATGAAATCTTTAGTCTTTGAGATTGAAAACATAGTGCATACCGTAATACTGAAATTACTTGATACCAGTAATTTCTTCATTATCTGAAATGATTTCTAAAGCTTTTTCCTAGAGGAGCATCAAAAAGTAGCATTTTTTGGAATGGATTAAAATGAAATAACAGTGATCTTCAATCTCTTGACTTCAGCAAAGAAGCAGTATTGCAATACAAATATCCTTTGCTTGTACAAACAATTTCTTCATTTTACACAATGTTTTCTACTTAGTTGAAAAAATCTAAAATTTCATAAACCTTAAATTGTCATCTTCAACTCTTTTCAATTTGGACCAGTCTTGTCATTTGGTAATGGGTTAAGTGGCATTCTCTTAAGCGACCTCTTTTTGGTCATCCCAAGAGTGTTTACTTAGAACTAGATTTACTGTACTTACAAAACATTCAGCAGCATCATCCATGTGACCCAGCTGGAAGCGCTCCTGTTTCTCGAATGTGTTAGCAAGAGCTTTTCTTAAGGCACTTGGTTGTAATGAAGACTGGTCACTGTACTGGAACTGTGTGAATATTACCTGAAAATAAAGTTATAGATTCTCTGAAAGGACATGCAAATTCAATTCCTATCTTCCTGACATAACCCTATTAGCACAGACACACACCCAATTCACATGTATTCTACCCTTAAAGCACTCATTTTTCTCTGAACATCAAGATGTTGTCTGCTATCTGTGGATTTAGTCTAGTCTAATATTAAGTCATTTGAAAATAATTTGTAAGACAACATTTCCCTATCGCCAAATTTCACCTGATAGTCTGTAAACTCAGAGCTTTAACCAATAAACACTTTTGGTAGACAATGTTATAAGCAATTTCCTCATTATGCACTATATTTTCTACCTCAACAGTAAAAACACAAACCAAAAATTTCACCAAATGAAATTTATAATCTTTGAATTTGGACAAGTCTAAAATTTTGTCAAATGGTAAAGGGTTAAGATTACTCAACATTAATTTTGAAGACAGGAAATCTTGTGTCATCTTTGGTTTAAACCTCTCATTGATCCCAAACTGGTCCATATTGTTAATATTTCCTATTTCCTGTCACCTTTGTGAATGAGACCACAAGCCCTTTTGAAATGTCTATTAAATCTTGCCATACCTAAGTTTTTATGCCATCATTATTGTAGAAAATTGCACATCTATGGAGCAATGTCTGGTAAAGAAATGGATGATTTAACCCATTCCCACACAATGAGGCTATTTGATGCCATTCAAGAAAAATAATTTTGAAAACCTTGTGGAGAAATGAAAAAAATATTCACTATGCTTTCTATCCCAGAAGCCCCAAAAGACAAAGATTTTTAAAATTCCATTAACTTAAAATTGTTGTCTGCAACTTGATTCGATTTGACCAGTCTAAAATGTTGTCTTCTGGTAATGAATTGGACACATTTTCAACCATTATCTGTAATTTTGACCAATGGAAAATTTGTTGACTTGTAAAAAATGTAAGTGTTTTGGGCAGATCCAAACTTTGTGGTTTTATAAAGGACATATTGATACATAGAGATAATGACCATTAAATCCACAATGACACTCCTTTCTAATTAATAAGAAATTAGTCTACTTTTCCTCCCACTTTCTTTGAAAAGGTTAATGATTAGTTTTGATGCATCATTTATTACTGGTTTGAATGTAAAATCCTTGAGTCAAATGACTTAACATTTGTTTCAAGTTATACATATGTTGACTGTTTGAAGGCAATTTAGTTTTTGTCTAGTCAACCCATCACCATACAATCCCACATTCTTATACATCAAAGAAATAAAGCTTTAGAAAAAATCTGAAATTTCACCAACTTGTCGTCTGCAACTCCTTCAATTTGGACCATTTCAAATTTTCTTGTGTGGGAATGGGTTAACTCCTCAGGATGCAGTCAACCATATAACTGAAGAACCAGATAGCTTTCTAGTGTTTCTTGTGACAATATATTATGGCCTATATTCCCAAATAGATAGATGAAGTATCAATAAAGAATAGATAGGTAATATACTATTACTTGACCCACTTTGGGAAAATAAAAGGGCTCTTAAAGTTCAAGACTATAATTGAACCCAATTCAACTGTCAATTACTAAATTATACAGCTAGGGTCCATATAGATTCAAACCAGTACCTTTAGCCACTCAATGTTTGTGTGTATTTTCATTATTTATTGTTGTTAGTGTTTGCACATTATCAGCAATATCCCTAGAAAAATTAAGTGTTTACAGCAGGTTCCTAAGTGAAGACAAAGATAAGATAGATACTTGAGTTGGTTAAGAATCAAATCACCCCCCCCCCCCCCTAACAGGAAGTTCCCTTACAATCTTTAACATCATTATTTTGCAAAATTCATGGGCAGTAGCATGTTTTAACAAGACGACAGAATCCTTCCAGAATCAATAGGGTTCATCCTCATGACCTAACAATTATTCTGACCAAATTTCATGAAGATTGGGTCAAAACTGTGGTCTCTAGAGTGTAAACACTTCAATTGTTGACGCTGCACGCCGCACGACGGACGACAGACATTCAATGATCACAAAAGCTCACCATGAGCATCTTGAGTTCAGGTGAGCTAAAACAGTAGTATGGTTGGCTTGCAACCTAAAAGTCATTACTACAGCTGCAACCCCTCCCTATTATGGCAAGTCTAATATTTTGACGTCTAGTAATGTTTAATTTGTTACAATTTTGACACATTTGTATCATGACATTTAACTCATTCCAACCCAATCAAACCTCTTTTATGAACCGTAAGAAAAAAGGTCTGAAAACATTTTTGGAAAATGAAGAAATTGCTTGCACTATGTTTTCTTTGCTTAAGAAGGAAAACTTTAAAAAGTTCCATCATCTTACAATTCTAGTCTGCAACTTCTTAGAAATTTGGACAAGTCTAAAATTTTGTTGTGTTGTAAAGGTTCTGTAGAGCACTGACCATACAAGTACAGGTAGACAAAAGGGTTTTGGCAATAAATTGTGACTTTTCACAAGCTATTCAATCAATTTACAAGATGAAATTGATATTTTGTCTAGTTTTTACATTGACTAGACAACCCAATTATTTATGCAAACAATATCTGAAATGTCTATTTACTCCTCACTTTATACCGTAATATTTGCACAGCAATTGTTACTTTGCAATTACATAATTTGAAACTGTTACATTCGCTGATCAAGATACATGTATTCTTCTCAAGGGGGGGGGGGTGTTCCCACTGAAAAAAAAGCAACTGTCAATTACTAAATACCCCCCCCCCTTTGAATCCAGCTTAGACTGACTGTAGTCATTTTTGTTTGGCCTTTAATGTATAAAAATTTTTCCTTGTATGTCTCTTTAATCTAAATTTATGTTCGTGGCTAGTGCTGAACAAATATTTCTTTTTGGAGACAAGGGACTAAATTGATATCATTGTCCAACCATGGAAAGATTTAATTCCCTTTAAGAAGAATCTGGTAACCAGACTAGCTCTGGGCATGTGTGAGCCACCTTTAAAATATTCATAACTGTCACTATCACAACCAACAAAACCTATATTGTCACTAGAATAAAGCCTTTTTTCCAGATTTTCAACAAAGGGCCATAACCCTGACAAAAGTTATTTGATCGTTACCAAAATGAAATATAGAAATTTTTGCATGATACTGAGTACACATGTGAAATATGAATCAAATCAATTGGGTGATTAAGGAGAAAATGGGTAAACAAGAAAAACCTACAGACCGACAACCATTAGACCAACCAAAAAGCTGTCCACTCCTAAAATACCATTTATATATGAGGGTAATAATGACATCTACAAGAACAATTGTAAAATTCCATGAAAATATTCCTGTAGGTTTTATCCTATTCCCACATAATTACACTTTGTTATGTCTCTGGTGAAAAAAATTTGGGAAAACATTGTAGAAAATGAAGAAATTGCTTGTCACAAGCAATTTCTCCATTTTATACAATGTTTTATACAAAAAAAAAGACAAAGAATTTTAGAATTTCGCCAACTTAAAATTGCCGTCTGCAATTTCTTTCAATTTTGACCAAACTAAAATTTTGTAATCTGGGAATTGGTTATGGAAGCAGAGCTCATTCCATGTATTTGATATTATCATGGTACTTCATATCAGACGTATAAATTTTAAAGATTAGAAATTACCATGACATATGAGGAAATCATAGGCAATTTATTATAATTCAGGACTCTCATTAACGCATTCACAGACCACATTTAGACTGGTCCAAATTAAAAAATATTACACATGACAAATCTTAGTTGATGAAATGTTGTATTTTCACTTGCGTCATTGTGCAGGAATGGGATAAGCTGCAGAACTGTTTATAACTAGGTTTGTGTTTTCAATAAACCAAGCCAAAACTTTATGATGGCAAAATATGTTGGCAGCCCTTATGTTCATTTGCAGACAAAGAAGTGACAAAAACAGTAACGGTTTTCCTATCAATTTAAACACCTTAATTTGGACACTGGCCACACCTGGTCAAACACTTGGACATTATAGCCAATAAACCTGCCTTTGTCCTGGTCAGCTTATCCCCCTGAATGACACAGCTTATTTTCTTTTATTTCATCCTTACAAAACACTTCAAAATTTCAAAACCTATTGATCCTATAATCATCCTTTCAATTTAAATTCCTAAAAATAGACTATTTTGAAAAAAAATTTCATAGTTTGTCTTATCTAATCTTTCCTAAAATTCTAAATTTTGATATTTTCTCTCCTTTCTTTGTGATGACCACAGTCTAAAAGCCATAATATAGACATCAAGTTGTGATAAGAAGGGGGGTTAAAACTGAGCAAATTTTTGAAAGGTTTTGTTGTTGCAATTAATTAGCAAGCAAGCACTAATACCTGCCTAATGTAAAATTAAAGGTCTTCAAAGCTAAGCTATCAGAGGTGGATATGTGAAAACTGCTGGGATTTGTTTTTTTATTCTAGCCTAGCATTGTGGGCACTTAATTTTGAGTTTTTGAGAATTTGTCTTGGATAGAGGACTCAAATGAGTATCAAAAGCATATGGTTTTGTGGGAAAATATTGATTTTTTTTTAAATTGAAATTAAAATCAGTTCCTTTAACTGGAGCTCTGATAAAAGGTTTTCCTATGCAGGTAACATGCCTCTAATGAGAGAGAGCATTAAGTTGGTACATCAGTCAGTCAGCTTCATTATCATTGTGTGTTTATCAGGAAGTTTCATTAAGCCATTACAAGACTACAAATGTCTAGATCTACGAACTCAAAATGGTCAAAGACAACAATTTATCATTGATGAAATCTTTTAACATTTTGTCTTTTTGCAACAAATCATTGTAGAAAATGAAGAAATTACTGGTTACAAGAAATTTCTTAACCCTTGTCATACTGAACCCAAAATACTATTCCTTTGGTAGGAGGTAAAGACAAAGATCAGCCTGCACATATGTGCAGTCTGTCCTTAGTCTATACCATCTGCTTGTACTTTTAAGCTGGAATTGGGTATTAAGATAAAATTTAAATATAAATATTGACCAATAATTTGGTGTTTCCAGATGTTTTCAGTCCTTTTATCTTAATGTAGTTCTGTTGTTGATTTACAATTCAACATAACAAGGGTTAATTTTCAACAATGTTACACTTTCCAACACTTTTTTGTGCAAAGCGTAAAAGAGTGTGATTGTGTGTGGGTGGATTGTTTGGAAAAAAAAAGAAATCTCCGATTTTTACATTAGTAGATACTAAGTGCATTTTCCAGTCACTTTCTCTATCAACAGTTAGGATCTGCTAGTTTTGTTGCCTCTTTTTTTTTTAGATATATGATGCATCTATAATTTTTCAGAAGGGAAGCTAAAATCAAAGACTATCCATTGGACCTTTGGAGATTTTTTGCTTATTTCTTATCAATGACTACAAACTCTTATTAGCCAATTAACAGACAACACAATTTTAGACTGGTTAAAAAAGGGAGAAGTTGCAGATGACAGTTTCAAGTTGGTACAATTTAGAGAATTTTCATCTTTCAAGATCAAAAACATTGTGGTCAATGAAGAAATTGCTTGTTACAAGCAATTTGTTCATTGTCCACAACATTTTCCAAAGCATTTTTCTTGGTGGGAGTTCAAAAAGCATCATTCTGTGGGAATGGGTTAAAAAGTACAGAAAAGAACTTGAAGTCCTGTGACAATAAATCCGAAAGAACTAAAGCAGGATTAGTCAGACATTCTTTCTCCACAGTTAATAAGCCATGCGCCTGTAGTCTAAGCATGGTCAAACAATAGTGTCACATTATCACTGGGGCTAGTTTGGATTGATCACAGGTGGTCACATATCAATTTTTACTCTTCTCTCCTCATAAAAGTTCGAGTTCCAAAGCTATTGCAACTGCAATTGAATTCATTATAAAAAAGATCTTGACCTTTAAGAATTGGTATTTTCATTCAATTTCTATTTTATTTCTTTGAGCATGCAAAATAATACATGTATTTAGATTGATACAATTATTCAACTTAGACGAAAAAAGAAAATGTTTTTCTCATTTTCTAGGTTTTTTGTTGGTATGATTCTGTTCAAGTTTTCAAAATTTCCGTAAAATACATCATTTCAGTTGATTACTAGTACTGGTGGTATAATGTATGAGAGAGTATTCAAAATAGAAACCCAATCAATATTGTGATTTTTCTTTCATATGAAATGGAAGATTACCAAAGTTGAAAGAGAATACCTGAGAGGTAAAGGTGTTGGCCAGGTGAAAATGGAATTAACTGAAGCCAATAAGGGGAGAGATAAAATTGTCCAGTCTACTCTATCTAACATTAGTCTGGCCAATTATGGAAAAATCAATAGATTTCAATTAGACCTTGTTCTCAAGGTGCTGCACCAAATTAATATAACCCTCTATCTTTCCAACCCTTTCCTAAATTATCTGACTTTTTGTGGCAGTTAGATGGTAATTCTTGTCAAAATCATGATAATAATTATTGCTAGAAACAATCCCCAATATCCTGAAATAGGTGTTTTATAGCATTAGAAAGAACAATGGTTACATTATTGCAGAAGACTGGCCTTTCTGAATTCAAAGATTGTTTTTTTTATAAACTAAATCTTATTTCACTTATTTATATTCAATCATTTCAGTGTTGCATCTAGAAATTCTCAAAATGGGGGGCTGTCCCCCATAACAATCGGAAAAAGGGGGGCCAAGCCAAAATATTGGGGAAAGGGGGGGGGGGATAAAATTCAATGTACATGATAGTATTTACCTTACCATACTTTTTCTTCAATAATATGAATTAGTCTTTGATTCTTCAGGAGAACTTTAAAATATTCAAGTACTGTCTACTAGTAAAGTAACAGTAAGTTTATTTGTTAACCCAAGGTTCTTTACTACTTACAAAGCCATTTCCTTAGGAGTTTTTAGTAAAATATAATCCTCATTTTTACAGCGTAGCCTTTTTTTCGTTTGAATAAAGCCATGGTCTGTATGTTCACCAAGACTCTAAATAGACATGAGGCTTTTTCTTTTTAGTGATCCGATCATGTTCGTCGCTGTTTTCACTCGAATTCACTCTAATAACACTTCACAGAGGCTTGAGGTATCACCATCAGTCCTATTATCCGTCTTATTTTCCGACTCTCGCGTTAGTTTACTGGAAAAATGGTAAATTTTCGATAAAGGAGACTGATTTGCGCTCAGTTCAGCCATGTTGTCCAGACGATTTCCGGTACGTCATCCGAGGCTGGAACCCCGTCTGTTTATTAAACTGGAAGCCCGACCCTTTTCCATTTCCAAAAAATGGCCAGGAGTGCATTTTCTCGTTAATAATGAAAGGGATCTTGAATCCTATCCATTTTTTCTGAATCAGAAACTGTGAAATTGTTTGTGATTTGCTATGTACAGAAACTAAAGAATTATAATTTCTTTTCACTTCTAGTCTAATTTGAAAGACGGAAACCATTCAAGTATTGAAATTTGTCGCCCGTGGTAACCGTCAATAGCTCGTTTTGAAGTTTTAATTCATTCGTTTTTCCATGAACAAAGAATCAAAATTACATTTTACTTGAAAATTTTGAGAATTTTGCGTCAGGTAACCTATTACCTTACCTTAAAAAAATATCACCACGCACGGCAATGTAATTTTCGCGGGCCAATTTATTTTTTAGCGTGACCGGGTACGCATAGAAATGTTCATCATGCGGGATTATGATTATTTTAGCGGGATTCCCGCAATCCCGCACTCTAGATGCAACACTGCATTTGAAGTTTATTTTTAACTTTGCACACTCCCACATTATTATGTTCAGTTGATGCATTTTTTACTAAATAGATTTAACCCATTCCCACACAATGATGCTTTTTAATGCCCCTTAAGAAAAACAATTAGAAAAACTTTGTGTAAAATGAAGAAATTGCTTGAGCCAAGTAATTTCTTCATTTTAAACAAGATTTTCAACGAAGAAAGTTGAAAAAATCTTACATTTCATAATTTAGAATTGTCGTCTGCAACTCCTTTCAATTTGGACCAGTCTAAAATTTTGTCTTCTGAAAATAATGCTCTAGTTGTTGTATTTCCAAATGTGTTCAATCACCAATACTTCATCAACTTTTAAGATGTTACAATGACAGAATAAATCTTTTGTAAAGGGAGGTAATAAAGACCTCTCCAATGCACTAGACAGTACCAATCAATATTTCTTATTGATGCACCATTAAGACCAATCACACCCTAATGATAAAGCACAGCTCAGGTGATATCTCACCCTGTCTCTACCTTAATGTTTCCCATGAAATATTATTGAACGAAACTAATCATTGTTCGCAGAAAATCAGTTTGGCTCCTGGAACATACACTTCCCGCATGCAATATTTCATTCGATTCTTTTCCTCATGCCTTGTTCTTATTCAAATTCAAGCTTAACCGATTCCAAAACAATCCTGCTTTTTCACCCCCTCAAGGTTTGAAAATGTCATGGAAAATAAATAAATAGCTTGTTACAAGCAATTTCTTCAAAGTCCACATTTTTTTCTAGCCTAAAATGCAAAGATTTTCTAAATTTCATCAACTTGAAATTCTTGTCTACAACTTCTTTCAACATTATACCTTCTTTAAAAGCGTTCTTTGACCTGTAAATACTGAGATTTTCAAAGAGGAAGACATTTGAAGTTGGCTTACCTTTAAAGCACAGAATATACAGGAGTGTCCCATACACAAATGACCTGAAAGTCTTCTATAGCTTCTACGAAATACATCAATATGCCAGAAAACCTGAAAAGATAAAGCATTTGTAATCATTTTCTCTTTTTCGAAGTAAATGAATTTTCAGCATCTTCAAAGTATAACCCTATACAAATCATTCTTTATTCCATTCCCACAGCCAAAATTTTAGACTGGTCCAAAATAGAAAAGGTTGCAGTCAACAAAACAGAGTAGGTTTAACCCTTTCCCGTTCAAATACGGGATTTTACGTTCCTGTGATTTTATACTCGAGAAAAAATTGAGGAAAAAGAAGAAATTGCTTGTAACAAGCAATTTCTTCTTTTTCCACAATATTTTCTACCACATAGGATGGTTTCTTTTCAAATGGCATCCAATTTTCATTGTCATCTGCAACCTCTTTCAATTTGGACTAGTCTAAAATTTCCAAAAACGGGAAAGGTTTAAATAGCAGTGATCGTTTATGATGTAAGCAATATATCTACCACACTTATCATATATTTTTCAAGAAGTCTAAGTTACCTACCAACAAACTAGGACCATTTTACAGCTAGCACATGATATAATTAATCCATTACCAGATTTTAAAATTTGAGATTGAAATTGAAAGGAATTGTAGATGACAACTTAAAGTTTATGAATTTTAGAATTTTTCAACTATCTGGCTGTAAAATGCAATTTCTTCATTTTCCACAATGTTTTCACTGGCTGTTTTTATTTGAGGGGCGTCAAATAGTGTCATTGTTGGAAAAGATAAATTAGCAAACTTGTATTGCAGTCACTGTGGACCAGATCTTTACACAAGTTTAACTCTAAATGATTTTGTTTTGACTACATTATGTACATGGTTGCTTTGTGATGGGAATGGGTTAAAAAACAAAAGAAGACATTTTTCAGCAATCAGGAAAGAATTATCCTGAAGAGCAGAATAAATGCTACAAAATTGGGAATCAATATTTTCCTGTGGGACAAATGCTGATGAATGGATCCATTTCCTGATTGGTTTACTCCCACTTTACAGGTGTTCCTGGTTATTTCTGTTACTTTAAAAGCTTCAATTTGTCATTCTGAGTTATGGTACAGGAGATAAGCTAGCCAATGTTGACAAATGCATAGAATGATTGTTGCATATCAATTTTATCATTCAAATGTAACAAGTTTAACCCATTACCTGATGGCAAAATCTTAGACCCGTCCAAATTGGAGATTGCAATTTCAAACATATGAGATTTTGGATTTTTTTTAACCTTTGGGTAGAAAACATTGTGAATAAAAACGAAATTGCTTGTCACAAGTTTTCAGAAGCTTCTTTCCTTGTTTTGTCATTGAGTGGGTAACAGGGTCAAGAATCCATAGATGAGCACAGTGCTGACAATGGTACATTCTTTTGACATATTGATCAAATCTAGCATATCTCCTGCGAACAAGAATGATTGATTGAATGGGGTTGTAATGCCTTTTTGAACAATCTGTCTGTATCATTATGGCAAATTTCACTTATACATTTGCCTACTGGGTACCTTGGGCTCTGAATGCTTTGTATAAAAACATTCTTCTGAGATCAGTGGTATAGCCAGGATTCAAACCCACAACCCTCACTTCTTTTAGATTATTAGTCTGTTTTCTTAACCACTGAACCATGCAAAGCTCTCTTATGTATATAAGAACCAAATTTATGATCATCAACATTTTCAAAATATATTTACCAGTATCTCAGGGTACTAGGCAACCACAGAAAAGAGTGTGACAAAAAGCCAAAGGTTAATTACAATCATTTTTCAGGAGCATTTTCCAGTTTTAAATTTACAATACTGCCACGCTGAGTAAAACCTTTTTGAATATGAATTAAAATCAAAGGCAAAAAGCTCTTGAAGCACTACTTATGTGTCAATATCTCTTGAAAATACATACCATAAATAATTTTAACTTAGCTTGGAGAAGACTAAGATCACACTGAACATATGATTGAGTAAGCTGATATTTGTCAATGCTTCGATGCCAAACTGGTCTCAGCATGACAAGGATTGATATTTATTACCTCATCTTACCAAAATCAAAACTTTAATTTGACATATCAGAATATTTTGAAAGATAATTTGAATAGATAGACCAATTATTGCAATATCTTATGAATAATTCATACCATTTCCCGAACCAAATTCGATAAGTTTCAATAATCTATATTCTACAGGTGTGGTGAACTTGTTTACACTTGTTTGATAATGTATCCGAGTCCCCAATCATGGATAAATATAACTAAACTCATCTGTGAAGCATGTCTCGTTTTCAAAGTTATCCCTGCATCATGTAAAATGGCAAATATTTGGAGAAAATCTTGTTATTACAAAACACATTTTGTGTTCAAGACATTATAATCTGTTGCTAGATTGGTAAACATTTTCAGAGAGGATAGAAAATATTTGAGTAAGGAGAAAATGATGATTATCCAAAGTTATCTTGTGTTCCCATGATGTTGTAATTGATTGGTTATGGATTAAAAGATTTTTTTAACCCTTGTCATGCTGAATTATGAAATCATGTACAAAACTGAATTAGAATCAAAGGGCTGAAAGCACTGGTGGACAAATTGTGGGTTAATATTCATTTTTAAATTTTATTGTACAGATAAATGTGGCTCAAAGGGGGCAAGCAGGTGCTATTGCCAAAGATCAGCCTGCACATATGTGCTGGCTGATCTTTGTCTATACCTCCTGCCAAAATCAGGAATATTCTGTGTTCAGCATGACAAGGGTTAAGTCATATTCTTTAATCATCGTAGAAATTCATGAATCTCGTTTTCTCAGGCTTTCAGTTTCATAAGGTTCATAAAGATTACCGGCTGTTACCAAATGTAAACAGCGGGATTTATGCCGTCCATTGATCTCCGATTTACGTTGACAAAACTGTATTGTAGTAACCATTTATAACTATTTCCTGATGCAACAGATACCATTATATAATGTAATAAACCCATAACCAGATAGCAAAAATTAAGGTTTCCCTAGTTTAAGAAGAGTTTAAGATGATAATTTCAAATTGAAAGAATTAAGAATGTGTCCATTTTGGCAGAAAACAACGTTTACAATTAAGTTTGACAAGCAATTTCTATATTTTCCACATTGTTTTCTCTGTTTTCATGAATATGTTCATTTTACAAATTCCCTAAAAGTTTTGCTTTTAGACGCCCCTAAAGATAGAGCTTTGGAAAACATTGTGGAAAATGAAGAAATTGCTTGTCACAAGCAATTTCTTCATTATCCACAACGTTTTTTTTACCCCAAAAGATGAAGTTTTTTTTAAATTCATACTTTAAATTGTCATCTGCATCCCCTTGAATTTGGACCAGTCTAAAATTCTGTCGGCTGGTAATGGGTTGAAACATTGATTAATCAATGTTCTGATCATTTTTAGAGGCTATGAAAAATTACTTTTTTCTAAACACACCAATAGGTGTAAAGTTACACAAAGTTTATAGACTATACATCTCTGTTTTTATCAATATATCTTCTAGTCTATTTTTAATCTCATACTGTCTAAAAGTAACTGACTTTGATAGAAAGCATTAGCCTTGAAGTCTGCAGAATATGAAATTCAATCTTTTGAAAGTTTAACACACTAATTTGTGAGGTTAATTTCACACTTGATTCTTTGTGTCAAAAGTAATCTTAGAATTGAAATATATGAGTAAGTGGTAATGTTATATGTCTTATTTGCATGTTGCCTCGCTTTTATATACCTGTCACTGAGTGCAAAACAACTCAAGCTACATGGTGACCTTAACCAAAATCCATGTACCTATAAACATTTATTACATTTGTTCAACTCATTCCCACACAATTATGCTTTTTACCGCCCCTTAAGAATGATTTGTAACAAATTATGTAAAATGACAAAATTACTTGCAACACACTATTTCTTCATTTTATGCAATGTGTTCTGCACAGAAAGTTAAAAAAATATAAAATTTCATCAACTTTACCCTTTGCAACTCTTATCAAATTGGACAAGTCTAAAAATTTTGCTGTCTGGTAATGGGTTAATAATAATGCATTTTGAACTTCAAATCATAAATTTATATACATGTATTTTAAGAAATATATTGTAAAAGTTGTTCTTTAGACTAGTATTTTATGTATTCTATTTTCTTTATTCATTATATTCTCTATGCTTTTCTGTATGCAAGATATATAAATTTTAACCCTTTCCTGTTTTTTGAAAATTTAGACTAGTCCAAATCGAAAGAGGTTGCAGACGACAATGAAAACTGGATGCAATTTGAAATAAAACCATCCAATGTGGTAGACAATATTGTGGGAAAAGAAGAAATTGCTTGTGTCAAGCAATTTCTTCTTTTTCCACAATGTTTTCTCAAGTATAAAATCTAAGTAACGTAAAATCCCGTGTTTAAACAGGAAAGGGTTTTAATTAAAGAGTTTGAACAAATCATTATTCAAGATCATCTATTGCTACTACATGTATATTTTTTCATTTTATATATTATCATTTTTTTCACAGTGATTGCAATTTAATTAATGCCTTTTTTGAAATCCTAGGAAGGACTTAATGGCAATATAGAGTTGTCTGATAGGTTACATTGTAACAAAATTCAGGTGACTCACAAAAACCACAAATCTATTCAAAATCATGAGTATAATCAAACAGAGAGCATTTTGGGTACAAAATACCCTTTCAATTCCCATGTAAAGAACAGGAAATTGCTAATCAATACATAAAACAAGCAGTAAAATGGCCAAACAATAGATTTACTAAAACGATTATACAAATCTCTAGATCTGTTTAATTGATTTGACTGATACAATATAAAAGGGTTAATTTTGACGACGCTTGACACACGACAAAGCTGATTAAAAATAGAACAAAACAGAAGTAATTCAATTAATCGAGGAGACCCAATTCATAACCATTTTTATGGTTGACAAAACAATCCTTATCCTTAATTTTATACGAGAGCACTGCTAATGGGTGCCTATGGTCGGCTGTTTGGTGCTGGATAGTGGACAAGATGCATCTAGAGTTATACCCCTTGATAGTATAGGTTGCTCTTTTGATAGTGAACAAGTGTGCCAAGTTTCAAATGAATGCCAGAGAAATCACAAAATGTCAAAGTTTTCGCACAATGACGACAACAACGACGACTATAGCAATACCTCAGGTTTATCCAAAAACAGCCGAGCTAAGATTGGAAAACATTGTGAGTGGGTCATTTAAAGGTTGGATTTTACAGGAGACTTAAAAGGCTCAGACTCTTGAAAAATTTTACTGCTGGTTTGCCAGGGTTTCCACTGTTGTACCTTGATTAACCCATTCCCTCACAGTGAGGCTTTTAAATGCCCCTCAATATACTAGCTACAGAAAACATTGTGGAAAATGAAGAAATTGCTTGTTACAAGCAACAAGCAATTTCTTCATTATCCACGTTTTCTCTCCCAATGGTACCAATAATTCAAATTTCCTAAGCTTTGAATTGTCATCTGCAAATCCTTTCAATTTGGACCAGTCTAAAATTTTGCCATCTGGTAATTGGTTAACATGGTCCCAACATTTAGAGGATTCTCATACATTTTCTGATTCAAGAATAATCAGTGAAACCAAAATAAACAGTCATTGACAGAAATAGTATAAATGACACAACGTTTGTCAAATGATGCACAGCAACTAATTTATTTCATTAGTCATAGACCAAGGAAATAGGAAATGTACTAATGGAAGGCAATTCCCAGATATACAGCCAACATGAAAATATTACTACAGCAACAACATTTATAAAGTAATCTAACAGGGCAACATAATACAATGACCTATCCAACAAGGTGCCAAACTGTCACAAGATACGCCCGTCAAACTGCTTAATATTAACTGGGGGTTTGAATAGAACTGAGGTTATTTTGAATGAATTTTTTTGTCAAACAAAGTATGAAAAGCAACAAAGGGCAATAACTCAAAATATACGCTAGGTAGAGTTATGGTTCTTGTACACTGCACTCCCACTTGGTGAGCTCTATACACCCATGAAGTTTCATGATTCTAGCTATTATACTTTTAGAGATATACTCCGGACGAGATTCAAGTATGAAAAACAACAAAGGGCAATAACTCAAAAAAAAGGGCAGGTAGAGTTATGGTTCTTGTACACTGCACTCCCACTTGGTGAGCTCTATCCATCCATGAAATTTCATGATTCTAGCTATTATACTTTTAGAGATATACTCCGGACATGATTCAAGTATGAAAAACAACAAAGGGCAATAACTCAAAAAATAGGATAGGTAGAGTTATGGTTCTTGTACACTGCACTCCCCCTTGGTGAGATCTATACACCCATGAAGTTTCATGATTATAGCTATAATACTTTTAGAGATATACTCCGGACAAGATTCAAGTATGAAAAACAACAAAGGGCAATAATTCAAAAAATAGGCTAGGTAGAGTTATGGTTCTTGTGCACTGCACTCCCCCTTGGTGAGATCTATACACCCATGAAGTTTCATGATTCTAGCTTTTATAATTTTAGAGATATACTCCGGACAAGATTCAAGTATGAAAAACAACAAAGGGCAATAACTCAAAAAATAGGCTAGGTAGAGTTATGGTTATTGTGCACTGCACTCCCCCTTGGTGAGATCTATACACCCATGAAGTTTCATGATCCTAGCTATAATACTTTTAGAGATATACTCTGGACATGATTCAAGTATGAAAAACAACAAAGGGCAATAACTCAAAAAATAGGCTAGGTAGAGTTATGGTTCTTGTGCACTGCACTCCCCCTTGGTGAGATCTATACACCCATGAAGTTTCATGATCCTAGCTATTATACTTTTAGAGATATACTCCGGACGAGATTCAAGTATGAAAAACAACAAAGGGCAATAACTCAAAAAATAGGCTAGGTAGAGTTATGGTTCTTGTACACTGCACTCCCACTTGGTGAGCTCTATCCATTCATGAAGTTTCATGATTCTAGCTTTTATTCTTTTAGAGATATACTCCGGACAAGATTCAAGTATGAAAAACAACAAAGGGCAATAATTCAAAAAATAGGCCAGGTAGAGTTATGGTTCCTGTGCACTGCACTCCCCCTTGGTGAGATCTATACACCCATGAAGTTTCATGATCCTAGCTATAATACTTTTAGAGATATACTCCGGACAAGATTCAAGTATGAAAAACAACAAAGGGCAATAACTCAAAAAATAGGATAGGTAGAGTTATGGTTCTTGTGCACTGCACTCCCCCTTGGTGAGGTCTATACACCCATGAAGTTTCATGATCCTAGCTATAATACTTTTAGAGATATACTCCGGACAAGATTCAAGTATGAAAAACAACAAAGGGCAATAACTCAAAAAATAGGCTAGGTAGAGTTATGGTTATTGAGCACTGCACTCCGTATTGATGAGAAGAATATAACTGCCAAGTTTAAAGTCAATCGGACTTACGGTGACAGAGTTATGCTCCGGACAAAGAAGTGGACACCGCCGGACAACCGGACGCCCGGACGGCCGGACGCCCGGACACCACGGGTGATCCCATAATACGTCCCGTCTTCGACGGGCGTATAAAAAAGGGAACTGCTCATCTAAAAGAATCAAGTTTACCAATTATCGATTTAAAATTTGTGGTACGTAGGTCAAGGAGTCTCTGGATCAGGGTACCGTATCTGAAGGTCAAGACATTATTTACTTGCATGAAGGTCAAGTTCTCTTCAGATCAGGCTACAATATATCAATGCCATTAATGATAGGGAAATGTATGGTTAAATACAATTATCATTTCTTATCATGATTTGATGGTCCCTAAAACCTCTGCTTATTGTTTTGGCCAATTGAATGCCAATAAAATGACAAATGTTACATTCTTTTATAAACAAGTTTGAGATCTGTTTTGCTCAGGTTAATTAATGCTAATAATTGGGTCTTCAAGAACACTAAAAAAGTAACAATATCTCAAAGAAAACCCATGCTAAGTATATGAAATTCTACCAGTAGTATCAATTCAGAATGAGTTGTTTATTTTACAGTAAATATGAAGTTCAGGGTCTGATCTAAAGCGTCATTTTGTTTTCAATTTCATTTCATAGACTGTAATTTGCTAAGCCATATGCCTTTTATGAAAGGTTTAACTCTTTCTCACACAACAAAATTTTAGGCTTATACAAATTCAAAGAGAATGCAGACAACAAATGCAGGTTGATGAAATTGAAACATTTTTAATCCTTGTTTTTTAAGAAAGAAAACATAGAGGATAATGAAGCAATTTCTTCATTTTCAACAGTGTTTTCCAATGCCATGTACTTGAGGGGCATAAAAAGCGGTATTGTGTGGGAATGGGCTAATGAGAGTCTAGAGCATTGTAAGAGTGATTGGTGAATAGTTTAGACACAGACAGTTGATTATCTTTTAAGATGTTGCATCCAAAAAGACACAATAAGTGAAATTAAAGGACAGCTATTGATGCTATAATAATTGTTTCCTCGAGGTACTGAATATCTTAGCTTCCCATCAGCAGGAATCTAAAATACTGTAAATGTAGTTTGAATAAAGCTGTATTTACAACATTTTGATTACCCACCTATGTTTCAGTCTTGTTACAAGTATTCAAGCCCACTAAAACAGCCCCAGCAGAACGTCTGTCCACCATGTTATCATGATGATAGTTATTATAGAGGAAAGATGTTTTAGTAGGGTCGTTTATTGTCATCAGGTGTCTATTTGTCACCTTTAATTACTGTTTTCATGATTGACCGCTTGCTTACTTTTACACACTAAGAGCTATTAAACACTACCTCCATTTTTATTTTTACTTTTTTTTCATTCACACTAATTCATTTTTCGTGAATGTGAAGTGTACTTATTTCAATTCAAAACTTTTTCCTAATGGGGTGTAAAGTGCTTCGAACAATCTTCCAATCATGGCAAATTTTACTTATACATGTGCTTCCTTGGTAATCATCAGAATTAGCATATCTCTGAAATTTCTCCACATGACCAGCAGTACGGTTGAATTTCAAACCCACAACCCTCGGCTTCTATCAGATTAAAGGGTCACCATCCTAACATTACACATACAGAGCCATACAGGTAACTGTTTTCAATGAGAATTTTAGGAAGGATGTTTAAATTAACCTGTTCCCACATAATGACGCTTTTTGATGCCCCTCAATAAAACAATTGAGAAAACATTGTGTAAAAAGAAGAAATTGCTTTTGACAAGCAATTTCTTCATTTTACACAATGTTTTCTTCCCAGGAAGTTGAAAAAATCCAAAATTTCATAAACTGAAAATTGTTCTCTGCAACTCCTTTCGATTTGGATTGGAACAAAATTTAGCCATCTGTTAATGGTTTAATATTGAGTATGCACATTTCAAGCACCTTTTGACTTCTTTTGTAAAATTCAAGAACAATACACATCAGTAAATAGGGAATACAAGTTTTCAAAAGGCATGAAATTCTAATTTGTTTTGTTTAAAACCTTTTAAAACATTTTTTTTTGAGAAATAAAAGCAAATGCCAGTAACAAAAAATGTATAATTTAATTTATTTTCAAATCTTTCACAGAGGCCAATGAAAAAGAAATTCTGTAAATATGTTGAAACTTGCGAGTTTACAAATCCTTAAGCAGATTATAAATATTAAAAGTAAGATCAATATCGCTGAAGAGTTTCAATGGGCTGCACCTGAATTAAATTAGAGTTTAATTTTACTCAAACTTAAATCTTGTTTAAATGATAACAAGGCCGTCATTCAAGATTAAATTTTGGCGATATTGAGTCTTATTGATTTTAACGTCTTTTTGGTTCCTTCATGTGGTTTCTCTCCAAATAAGGTTAAAATCTTATTTTATTTACTCTGAATTTTTTATATCCCATAACCAAACTTCTTTCTTTCTTCTTTTCCTTTATTGCATAATAAACTATTACCGTAAGACTTGTCACCACTCTAAGTTCTATAACAAAAGAAGTAAGATATCTGAGTATATGCCAGAAAAATATACATTTTTACTAACATAAGACAACAAAAATTAACCCTTTCCTGCTTTTGAAATAATAGACAAGCCAAAATTGAAAGAGGTTGCAGACAACAATGACAATTGGATGCAGTTTTAAATGAAACCCATGTAGTAGAAAATATTGTGGGAAAAGAAGAAATGGCTTGTCACAAGCAATTTCTTCTTTTCCCATAATGTTTTCTCAAGTATAAAATCACAGCATCGTAAAATCCCGGGTTTGTACAGGAAAAGGTGAAACCCTGATTTTTAATATTTCCCACTTCAGGTAAGAAATGACCATATAAAGATAACAACTTTGAACCCCTAGCTCTCTCCAGGGGGGATATATACACTAGTGTTCTGTTTATTTACTTTCAAGATTATCTTCCATTGTAACCTGCTTACTTGTATAAAATCCACATTTTGAAATATATGATAATTGTGTTCCAATTGTGGTCTTACCCTATTATAAAATTTCAGTTATTATTTAAGCTTGAGTTCCCTATAAATACATTTAACACCTAATGGCCCTGTCACACCATAATGTTTTAGCCAGTGTGTGCCAAACATGTTTGATTTTAATTCACACACTCCCAATATGTTAGATACCCTATGGCCAAGTTCTGCTTAATCTGCATACACACTGGCACATACTATGATATGCCGAGTGTCTTGAAAAAAAAAAATTCACATGCACAAAATCTCTTGATGTGTGCAAAGAGTGTTTACATACACTCTGCACATGTTCCACATATACTCACATATGCTTTGAGAACGTTCACACAAGTTCTTTAGAAACTTATATGCACACAGTCTAATGCTTTTAGCGTGACCTAACGTTAAGCGTGTGCTGAGATTAGAAAAACATTTCTAGACCAGCATATACTGACATTTTAGGGACTTAAGCTACAAATGCTGGTGACTTTCATAATAGAAGTAGCAAAAGAACTGATTCATACACAGTTAGATTCTGTATATTGCACTTGGCTATGACTAATTATTTAGGAAAGGATGAGATTTTGTGTGCAATCATGAGCTGTCTACACTCATATCAATTGGTCAGCGTGTAACAGTTGTAACTGCCTATATGTTTATAGGCAATTACAACTGTTTTGCGTTGACCTATTGAATAATGAAGGATTATCAAGGATTCCTTATTTCTCTTGAAAGCATCTTCCATTGTCAAAACTTCCACAAGAAGTTCAAAACTATAATGTCTCTTTACTTCAATTTGGACCCCCAGTAAAGCTGGTAAAGGTATAAACAACAATGCCTGTATTTTGACAGGTGTCACAATTTACCTGGTGAATGAACTTGACAAAGACCAGCAGCTTACTCTAGCCACTATACAACACAATTCCAGTGTTAATAGTATTTGATAATATTTCATTTGTTTTGTATTGTGACCTATAAGTCTGTATGTACAAGATTGAAGTTAGAAGGGAAATATTAGAATTCTCTCAGAAATTAATAAACTTGCTTTCGAATCAATCTTATTGAGAAAATATTTAAAGACCTATTACTACACAAACCTGCATTTTTACTCCCTGTAGAAAACTCACAATTTGAAAACATTATTTCCCTTTTCTAACAATGATTTTTACACAATTTTGAACTTATTTTCAAAATAGCACAAGCATTTGAATAGATGTCTGCAATTTCTTTCAGTTGGGACTGGTCTTAAACTGATTACACAAATACCCCCCAACAGCATTTTGCTACTCAGATAGCACAGTTTTCTTTTGACCTATGTTACCTACACAAAAGAACATGTCCTTAGGTAAAGGATGACTTCAGCATAAAGTTCTAGGTCAAATGGCTTATGAGTTATAATACAAAAACAGTTTTCAATCAAAGTTCAATTGTGACCTTGATTTTTTACCAATATGACCCTAAAAAAATAGGACACTTCCTTGTGTCATTGACAATAACAATATGAAGTTTCAAGGTTGCAGATCAATTGGTTCTAGAGTTAGAGTATCCCTTTCCCGTACAATCACTGGTTTTTTGTCCTTGTGATTTTATACTTAAGAAAACATTGAGGGAAAAGAAGAAATTGCTTGTAGCAAGCAATTTCTTCTTTTTCCACAATATTTTCTACCCGACTGAATGGTCATTTTTCAAATTAAACCCACTATAAATTTTCGTCTGCAAAACCTTTGAATTTGGACAGGTCTAAAATATCTAAATAAAAAGGGAAAGGGGTATAGAAATGGTTTTCAATCAAAGCTCAATTGAATGAGGCTAAAAAACAAAAGGTACCTTCCTTGGATCATAGGCAACATTTGTATAAATTTTCATGGTTGTAGGTTTGTTAGATTTAAAGTAAGGAAATGAAAAAGTGGGCAGACAGACAGACATAGTGAAACCAATATACCCTTCTATACTTTGTCCATGGGGGTATAATTCTGTCATCTTGTAATGGGTTAAACCAGCAAATTTAGAAAGCCATAGAAACTCATGGATTACAGTCTGAATTGAAAGCCTTAAGGGAAGCAAAGAGTCAAGTGGCAATTTTCACCCATGACACAGGCCGTTTCAATTGCCTTGTTCAGTCAAAATTAAGTAACAGTTCATTTGATTAATGGCTTTTTTTTCCCGAAATTTTCAAAAATCACCCTGAATGCAGTCAAAAACTCTGTGGCTCTATGACAACCTCATACTTTAAACCTGTTCCTGTAGATCTTAACTCTTGTCAAGCTGTATAAATTACCTCACTGAATTGCTGTAAAATCAAAGGGCTGAAAGTACCGATAGAACTTGTTTTTCAAATACCTATATATCTTTTAGAAATCAATTTCATAATTAACTCTGGCAGGAAAAGTACAAGAAGGAGTAGTAGACCAAGATCAGATTGTACTTTATGTGCAGGCTGATCTTGGTCTACACCTGCTGCCACAACCAGAATATTCTGGGTTCAACATGACAAGGATTAACATTGAACCCCCACCTCCACAAAAGCTTTGATACAGGCTCTGCCATGTAATAATGATGAAGTGCACCAGCAAGATATCTGTTTCAGCCATCAAGTTATAAACAAGCTTGTGATTTCTTGATTTTCACATATTTTCCAAAGCTTTTTTTCCTGATGGGCGTAGAAAAGCAGGATCATATGAAAATGGGTTCCTAAATAAACACATAAATTAAAAGCGACAATTTTAAATTCATTAAATTTATTTTTGTCTTCCTGGGAAGAAAACAATGTGAACAGTGAAAAAATTGCTAGTTGCAAGTGTTTCTAGAGCATTCTCGAGTGTCAATGCTTTTTTCTAAATTGACCTGAAAAAGCTGAAATGGGTGTGAATGGGTCAATCGAACATAACTCAAACTTAAGTATGACAAGGGTTAAAATATCGAAGGATTGGATCCCAAATGTAGACTGATGAATGTTAAATTAGAAACCATTACAAGCTGTGTCAGACGAAATCTAATGATTTGTTATTGTGCTAGACAACAAAAGAACGACCGAAAAAGGTTGTTGCCATGGCATCATGTGTACGCCAGGTAAAGAAAACAACAGGTATTGTCCTGAAATTGGAGACCGGTCAGAATCAATAGCAAGTCAATACACTGATGATCATGTTTCATGCAGAGTTACTGTCGATGATAATGACTGGGTCCTAACCTAAATACAGTCTGACAGGCTACCTGGCTATAATTAGCTCTTGTGACAGTCCAAATCAGTCTGTGAAAGTCAAACATAATGAACGGTGCATTCAAAATGAATGTGCGTGTAATTTGTCTATTACCAAAATCTCGGTTTATGTTGATTAAGCAGTGGAATTGCTTCTTATTGCCTAGTATAATCATGTCTCAAGAATTATCCATTTCAAATTGATTTGTTTATGAAAACGATTTAAAGTGCACATTTTCTTAAATTTGCAAAAGATGAATGAATGGGAAGTGTCCACTTGCAATGCAAATGTTTTGACATTCTCTTGTTATCACTTAGATTTGACCACCATGGCCCCCAGGACTCAACACCTCTTACTTAAAAGTATTTGCCCATAGTCAAATACAACACTTTATTCTTCATATTTATGAGTGTCTAATCGTAGCAAGATCAATAGCTTGCTTTTGGTTAATTTTTTTCAAGTTAGCACTTTTTCCCCAAGATGATAAGACAGGTCTTTGGTGAAAAAAGATGACTGAAGTACTTAACACTTTTCTACCTGAACTGCATGGGCACTTTCTTGTTTTGGCAGGTAATGTAGACATAGATCAGCGTGCACATAAGAGCAGGCTGATCTCAGGCTACTCAAAATGTTGTTCTATTTGAGCCAGAGTTGTCTAACCGATTCCCTCACAGTGACGCTTTTTGACCCCTCAATAAAAATGTTTGGAAAACATTATGGAGAATGAAAAAATTACTTGTTACAAGCAATTTCTTCATTAACCCATTCCAACTCAAGCCCTCCTTTTTACGCCCCACAAGAAAAAAGCTTTGGAAAACATTGTGGACAATGAAGAAATTGCTTGTAACAAGCAATTTCTTCATTATCCACAATGTTTTCTATCCCAAAAGACAAAAAAAATTATAATTCCATCAAATTGAAATTGTCGTCTGCAGCTTCTTTCAATTTGGACCAGTCTAAAATTTTCTTGTGATGGAATTGGTTTAATGTTTTCTAACCTAAAATGTAAAGATTTTTAATTTTTCATCAACTTGTCAATTATTATCGGCAACTTCTTTCAATTTAGACGAGGCTAAAATTTTGTTGTGAGGTAATGGGTTAATAAATTATTTTTCAAAAGAAATATTTGCCCACAACTAGTACTATCAACCTTTTAATTAAAATTGTTTAAACAAATAATTTCATTCAGCATGGGTTAAAAGATTATCTTGTCCGTTAAAATTATGCAACTCCAAAAATGTTAAGGGGCGAAATTCCCACAAGGTAAAACCAAGATAAGTTAAGATTCCTTAACAATTACCTTAAATGACCATATTTCAAGGAGAAAAGATTTATGTCACAATTACCATGTAATTTTGATAAAAGTCCATAGCTTAGCTTGGGAAGGAGAGAAGATGAAGATGGCTAGCTTCCCAGGTATCAAATTTTGGTAATTGAAAGGTGTCAAATTCAATTAATCCTTAACAAGAAAAATATAGTTTTGACCAAGATTTAAGAAATCATAGAATAGTTAATGCAAATATATATGTACATTTTTGGTCGTTTAAGTAGTTTTATTGTCCTTGGAATCTAATATCATTTGGAGTATAAATTTTTTATCATGGGAATTTCAACTCATGAGATACTAGGAGAAGAATTTGTGAAAGTGGTTAATTTGAATACATAATTATAAAATTTATTTTTGAAACAGCATTACTAATTAAACTTTACAATCCAAATAAATTTTGATATATCGGTAGGGTAGTTGCTTCTACCTGCCAAACAACATACAGAAATCAAATCTTCCCACGTACCACAATCTGGCAAAAGTTGTCAATTGAAATTCGAATTTGCGTCTTTTAAATAAGGTATGATACTTGCAAAACTATTGTAAGTGAATTATCTAATGTGTTTGCTTTACAATTGTATTGTACTATGTCATTAGCCCATACATTTTTCACATGGTGACAATCTGTGAAACCCTACTGTGTCGAGTATCTTCACAACAGCGATTTATCCTTCTTAAGGTGTCTTATGCATCTTCATCTTGAATACGACTGAACAAATTGGAAACAATCATTCATTCTCAAGTGGATCTACACCTTTTTACCTTTTGTGGCAGTAGCCTATATAAAATACTCTTTCTAGACACGAGGGTTTAATAGCATTCTAGCGCAATATGAAATGCTTTCTGCAACTTTTATCAATTTGGACGAGTCTGAAATTTTGCCATGCTTTGTCTTTTTTTCTCACACAATTCTGCTGCTTCGTAAATGATTTTACTCAAGTTTCTAGCTCATAGGATGTTCTGTGTACAATCGTTTTGAGTCTTTCAATCCATTACCAGATGGCTAAGTTTTAGACTGGTTCAAGTTGAAAGAAGTTGCAGACAACAATTTAAGGTTTAGAATTTTTCAACTTTCTGGGTAGAAAACATTGTGGAAAATGAGGAAATTGCTTATTACAAGCAATCTCTTCATTTTCCATGATATTTTTCGAATTGTTTTCCTTGAGGGGCATGCAAAAGCGTTAATAAGTGGAATGGGTTAACTTCTTTGATTACCAAAGATTTGTCATCTTATAATTCAAATGGTTTGAAAAAAAATATTTACCTGAACAGCACTGTTGAGAAAGCAGTTATTTTCTCCAGGTGCATTGCGCAATCCTTTTGTGGTCATGGAGAAGTTCTGGCTTGCCTGTCTGTCCCAGGTGTCATACCAGTGAGCTGGCGCATGACCACCAGGGAGTCCCGAGTCTAAACTGTCCATTATCAATTTAAGTCAGCATAGTGTTCAATCTGAAAGTATACACAAATAATGAAATCTTTGCAGTTGCAATATCACTAGATCTAATATTTTTTCTGATTCATACAGTTTAAGATCTGTATAACCCATTCCCACACATTGATGCTTTTTGACGCCCCTTATGTAAAAAGGCTTTTGATAACATTGTGAAGAATGAAAAAATTGCTTGTTACATGCAATTCCTTCATTACCCACAATTCTTACTAACTCAGAGACACAATAATTCAAAATTTCGTTTACTAAAATTTGTCTTCTGCAACATCTTTCAATTAGGACCAGTCTAAAATGTTGTTGTCTTGGAATAGATTAAAAGAGGTCTCAATTGATGCTTGCTTATGATGTTTTCAATTATTTCTTCAGTTTTACCAGAGGTTTGGACAGATGCCTTGTAATTTTGTTATAAATGTACCAACACTATGAATCAAAGTAATGCCATGGTAAATGCCATCAACATGGTAAAGAATCATCATGTGCGCTTGGATTACAATACATGAACGAGAAAAACTACCCTAGACAATTAAATTTTAACCCTTGTCATGCTGAACCTGGAATATTCCTGCTTTGGCAGGAGGTAGAAGGCACTTATGTGCAGTCTGATCTTAGTCTAAACCACCTGTTGACTTTTTCAAGTCAGAATTATTTATTTCATTGTTTTCCAAAATAAATGTTGACCTACAATCAGGGTATATCAGTGGTTTCAGCCCTTTGATTTTAGTGTAGTTCTAAAAAAAAATAATATTCAGCATGACAAGGGTTAATAACTTTACAGTTCTATAATAAATGTGTCACATGGTTGATAAGGAAAGCCAAACAAATGGACACCAGAGCATCAGATCAGGGGGAAATATTAAATTGTAAAATTCAATGTTGACTATTTTCCATCAAACCCTTTGTTATAGGCATACATTTAAATTGTCTCAAGAAGACGGTTTAAAAGAATTACCACAATATAGGGTTTGAAAAAACAAACATTACATTTAAGTTGTCAACTTTTTTTTATCAGGAGCTCCCAGCGCCCACTGTTCACCAGAATAGCAGTGTTGTCATCAAATCTTTAGCAAATACTCGATCTGTACCGGTAGTTCAATTTCAAAATGATTTCGATAAGAAAAGTAAACTTGAGTCAACTTGAATCACCCCTAACTGATATAGTTCATGACCTTGTTCCTTACTGATGAAATTCTGGTTTTGTCTAAATCATGCAATCAATCATTTGTTTTAATAAAATTCAGACTCATTCGATGTTTTATTGACCATTTTGATGCCGAGCCATTGTATATAACCTTGTCATATTTTAGGCCAAGTCTCTAAATAATTTGAATTTACTTAACCAATTACCAAACAGTGATGGTTTTGGACACCCTTCAAGAAAAGCAATCGGGAAAACATTGTGAAAAATAAAGAAATTGCTTGTAAAAAGCAATTTCTTCATTTTCGACAATGTATTTTATCCAGAATGTTGAAAAAATTTCAAACTTCATACACTTTGTTGTCTGCAACTCATTTCAATTTGGATCAGTCTAAAATTTTGTCGCCTGAAAATGTGTTAATTTTCTTAAGAGAGTATGTGTATGACATTTCCAGCAGTACAAGGGCTCAGAAACCTGTCAATATCCTATTTTGATCCTGAGAAATTTCTAAGGTAAAACAGGGTTCTCAATTTTTCAGTGATGTACTTATATGTATCTTGAGCACTATTGAAAATTGTTCTTGAAGCGTCAAAAAGCCTCTTTGTGTAGGAATGGGTTAAGTGAAGACTCAGACCAACCTGTGAATCTGCAAAGTCTAATCAGAGTGTTCACTATGGCCTCTGTATATTAAATTCTGCTCAGTATATTAAAGTGAAGTTTTGGGTTAAAGTTGAGTAAACTCTCTTTTTTGTAGAACAGGTATCAAGAAATACAGAATTGTTTAAGATGATTTTATCAGTTGTTGCCAATCTCATTTCTGTTTAAATTACCAACAGATGCATTAAGGTTTTATTTAGGGTCTAACAAAATTAATACCAGAGTTTGCATGATACTTAGAATATTTAAGTTTTCTTTGCAGCATTTGGCTTGACAAATAAATTGACCATTTGACAATCACCAAATATATAACCCATTCCCATATGATAAAATTTAGACCAGTCCAAATTGAAAGAAGTTGCATATGACAATTTTAAGACCATGGAATTTAAAAAATATTTGTCTTTAACCCTTTCCCATTTTTGGAAATTTCAGACTAGTCCGAAATGAAAGAGGTTGCAGACGACAATGTAAACTGGATGCCATTTGAAATGAAACTATCCTAGCTGGTGGAAAATATTGTGGGAAAAGGAGCAATTGCTCCTTACAAGCAATTTATTCTTTTTCCACAGTATAAAATCACAAGAACGTAAAATCCCGTATTTGAACAGGAAAGGGTTAACGTAGAAAAGGCTGTGGATAATGAAGAAATTTTTTCAATTTGCACTATGTTTAACCCATTCCCACATGACAAAATTTTAGACTGGTCCAAATTGAAAGAAGATGCAGAGTTCAAGTTGATGGAATTTTATTTTTTTTTCACCTTTTCGGATAGAAAACATTGTGGATAATGAAGAAATTGCTTGATACAAGCAATTTCTTCATTTTCCACAATGTTTTCCAAAGCTTTTTTCTTGAGGGGTGTAAAAAGGAGGGATTGAGTTGGAATGGGTAAACAAAGCTTTCACATTGAAGGAGGTTTAAAAGCGTCATTGTGCGGGAATGGGACATCAAATTCAAAATTGTTAAGACAAATAGTCATTAGCCAAAAAGTCATTATTGACAAGCCTGTCATATAAGTTTGACATAAGGTCATTATTACTTAGATATATTTCATGACACAAGGCCATGTTTATCAATTAAACCGTCTCAATAATGGGCAACTGTAATCCTATTTCTTCAAAGATATTAATTTTGTTACAATTAACCTATCATCAGACAACAAAACTTTTGACTGTGATCAAATCTTTTGCAGAGAAAACATATAGTGGATAATGGAGAAATTGCTTTTTATTTCTTTTTTTATCACTTTTCCATAATCAATTTCTTAAACTTTTAAATGGGGAGGGGTTTAAGTTTAATCCATTACCACACAACAAAATTTTAGACTGGTCCAAATTCAAAGTTGATAAAGTCTTCAAAAACTTTGTCTGTCAGGGTAGTAAAACATTGTGGATAATGACAACAAGCAATTTCTTAATTCTCCACAATGTTTCCAAAGCTTTCATATTGAGGGGCATTTAAGTTCGTAAAATGAGGACAAGTTCCGCAAAACACATAAATCCATAAGCTTTTTTACGCTTGACCTGTAATCCATTAAATCAACCCAGTCTTAAGGTTTCTGATAAATTGCCAATCACAATATTTAGTGTGGAAGAAATCAAAATATACTATGCAATAATGCATTCATTTTAATATAGCTTTTTTTTTCAGAAAAAAAAAACCCACAACATCTTGCCATGAATTTGTTGATTGATTGAAAGAGGTTTAACGCCATTTGTAAGTTTTAACAGTATTTCAGTCAAATCGCAGAGGCACCTGACAATGGATTCCAGGTATTTCCATCCTTTCCAAAGTACCAGCTGCTCATCCCACTTTGGTTTATGATTATCCAATGTTGGAAAGGATATTTGCCTCAACCCATTCCAACTCAATCCCTCCTTTTTACGCCCCTCAAGAAAAAAACTTTGGAAAGCATTGTGGAAAATGAAGAAATTGCTTGTATCAAGCAATTTCTTCATTATCCACAATGTTTTCTATCCAAAAAGATGAAAAAATTCAAAATTCCATCAACTTGAAATTGTCGTCTGCAGCTTCTCTCAATTTGGACCAGTCTAAAATTTTGATGTGTGGGAATGGGTTAACTGAGGTTTGAAATCTGGACCTCAGGATTGAGAGTCAGACATACTACCACATGCACCATGGCCACTGCAATGAATTTGTCAGTAAATGAATATCAATTTTTATTATATACCTTTAAAAGATATTGAGTAAAACCTGGCTGTCAAATACAACTCGACAGAAAAAAAATCAATATTCGGCGTGTAGCAAAAAAATGTATTCGTCGAGTACCGTTAAACACTGACTTCTTTTTTGTGTATTTACGTTCCGGGTTTTTTGGTAAGTTGGTTATTTCTTAGCCATTTAAGAGAATTTTCTTAATGTCATTTCCTAGAAGGTATATAATAAAAGGAATATTACAACAGTGTGTTTTTCTATTTGTTATTATCGTGTTCTCGAATCGTGTGTAGGTATTTTTATTGGATTCGACCTTCGGTCTCATCCAATAAAAAATATCTACACACGATTCTCGAAAACGATAACAACGCATAGAAAAAGACACTGTGGTAATATTCCCTATATATAGAACTCATTAATATTCTCCTGATTTTGCTGAGTATAGTTTGCATTGTGGCATTTAGAGCTGTGTAAGATTTTGTCATATGCTTGTAATTTAACATTTAAATGGCATTTAATTGACATTTTCTTTTACCTACTTGTCATATCAAATCACAAAATTATGATACACATGGATATCAGTTACCAAACATGGAACTCTGTATCATAATGACTTAATGATTTCCTGTAAAATCCCTGATTTTTATTTCTGTGTGATATTATACTTGACAAACATTGTGGAAAAAGAAGAAACTGCAATATTTTCTTTTCTCACAATAGTTTCTAACCTGTAGGTTGGTTACTTTTTCAAATTACCGATACACTCACTTTTAATTGTCATCTTTAACTTCTTTCAAATAGGATGCATCTAAAATTTTGAAAAGCAAGAAAGGGTAAACCTTCTACCATATATAGTACCCAAAATGAAAGACTGGTGTTAATTGATAGAGGTTGCAGATTATACTCAATGTGTGTGTTAATTTAGAAATAAGAACCAAAATTAAAGGAATTGTTACAAGAAAAGCAATTTCTATTTTCTCATTATTTTCCAAATTACTGAACATAAAAAGAATAAAACCAAGAAAATTTAGTTTGCCAGTTTTAGATGGCTAACAAGAGTTTTAATACCATAAAATACTTATTTATCTATTTAATTTTGGGGGGTTGGGGGGGGGATAAGATAGCTCTCTTTTAGGTAAGTCATGCATATTGTTCCTTTTTATAAACCATCCCCTAACCCGGAGTTCGGGTTTTTTTTGTCCTTTTTTCACTCAACCCATTACCACACAATCCTACTCTTGATGTCTTGCTGATACACATTTTAACCCATTACTACACAACAAAATTTAAGACCAGTCCAAATTAAGGAAGTTGCAGATGACAATTTTAAGGTGATGAAATTTTGAAAATTTGGGGTAACAAGCAATTTCTTCATCGTCCACAATTTTTTCTTAAGCTTTTATATTGAGGAGCACTTAAAAGCATCATTGTGTGGGAATGGGTTAAACAGAAGCTATAATATTTAATTTCCTTTCTTACAGTAATTTCTTCCTTAATGGTTCTCATTTTTTTAAAATTCAAGAAAGGTTAAATTAACTGTGTCAATTGCAACTTCTTCCAATTTTGACTAGTCTAAAATTTTTTCATCATGAAATTGGCTTTTGACATAGTTAATGATTCAAAAAGGTTGGAACATTAGAACCCATGGCACCACGACCTGTCCACACTTAGGGTAACTCTCAGGGGTGTTTAGTATTGTATGCATTGTTAAACATATATATTATCTTACCTAAGATCTTATCAGTTAATTTTTAGACTGGTCAATTGTATACAAATTTGGGTAACAAGGAGACAAGATTAGGATCACAGAAAATAAACAACAATAGAATTTCTTTGTGTTTATATGTATTGGTAAGAAGCAATTATATGCTACAGACAGAAATATTTTGATGATAATCTTAGAAAAATGGTTTAAATTGAAAATATGATGCAAAATAGTTAGATATTATATTATTATTTGGGTATGACCAAGCATTTCAGTGGTTATCATGACATTATTATATATATATATTTATAAAAACATAAAAATGATAATCTTTTATAAGTTTGTATCCTTATCCAGGATAGAACGCTAAGATTTTAACTCCTTGCTAAAACACATTATCATGAAAATATCTCCATTTTGATATGCTGATAAGGAAAACATAAGGAAACATCTAGAGAAAAGCTAAATTATAAAATATCTTCTTTTGAAAATGGATATCATTCATCAATTTCAATTTTACTTAACCCATATATATATTTAGAAAACATGGTGGGAAAGAAGAAATTGCTTAAAACGAGCAATTTCTCCTTTTCTCACAATGTTTTCTATCCCATTTGGCATACTATTTATCAACCCACTCTGAATTTCCATCCCATATCTCCTTGAATTTTGACAGGTCTAAGCTTTTGTTATGTGGTAATGGGTTGATTTGTATAATGCACAATTATCTTTTTTTGGAGTAGTCTAGTTTTGTGGTCTGCTTATGAGACAAGATTTCTGAATCTTACAGAATGACCTGACCCTGACTTCAGTGGTATTTCAACTCATTCCAACACTTTTTTAAGACCATCAGAAAAAAGCTTTGGGAAAAATTTTGGAAAATGGGAGTTATTTATAAAAAGCAATTCCCCCTTTCCCCACAGTGTGTTTTCAATGTGCAAAAAATGTAAGACTGAGGTAACAGGTAATTTTTTTTCATTAATCCATTACTAGATGGCAAAATTTTAGACAAGACCAAATTTAAAGGACAAGCAGACAGCAACTTAAAGATTAAGAAAAACTTTTTTCAATTTTCTTGATACAAACATTTTGGAAAATGAAGAAATTGCTTTAAACAAGCAATTTCCACATTTTCCACTATGTCTTCTAAATCTTTTTTCTTGAGGGCTTATTCTTGTGGGAATGGGTTAATAAAACGCTCTTGCCTAGAATTAGAATGCTTGAATGTAACAAGAAATTACTCCATAGACTTACATATTTACAAGCTATTTCTTCTTATCCTAAAATGGTAAAACAATTACCTCTCAACAAAATAATAGACTAGTAGAAGCTCGAAGAAGTTGCAGACAACAATCATTTGTTGATGAAATTTTTTTTTACCTTCTTTTTTTCTTTGAGGTTGAAAATGAAGACATTGCTTCTTGCTTCATTACCAAAAATGTTTCCATACCTTTTTTTTTTTTTGGGGGGGGGGGGGTGTTGTCAAAAAGCCTTTTTGTGTGGAAATGGGTTAATTACCACCAACCTTTTAAGACTGACAGAAAGTGTGATTGTATTAATTATTCAGTGATGTAGGACCCCTGTTTTACATGTCAAGAAAGGATTTATACATTGTACAGAAACAGTTAAACATTCCGCAAGGGATTACAATAACACATACATTGTGAATATTGAATAATCATTATTTGACAAATTAATGTAAATATTTCAGGGGATTTATCCATAAGGAATGATATCATAACAGTTAACTGATTAAAATTGTTACAATGTATTCAGAAAAAGATAAAAGCATGACATTTCTCAATGTTCTAACAAAGATTTAACAAGCTTTGTCATGCTGAATATTTATTATTTAATCACAAAAATTTAATTTTTTGTCAAATTTAGATCTACTTTTATGTACAAATGTTTCTTCAACCCTAATAAGAACAAGCAGGTAGTGAAGACTAAGACCAGACTGCGCTTCTGTGCAGGCTTATCTTAGTCTACACACATGTCAAAACTGTTGTCAAAACAGAAATATTCCAAGATCAGCATGAGAAGGGTTAACATTCAAATCACCTGAATATGATACTTTACCAGCCATTTCAATACATCATAAAAAGCAACAAGAAGACAAAATTTTGGACTAGTCAAAATTTGAAAATCTTGTCGACAACAATTCTCAACAGGTGGATTTTTTAAATCTTTATCTCTCTGGGTAAAAACATTGTGGATACTGATGGTCCAATACAATATATTCCAAATCATTTATTGTAAATTGAGGCCTCTGGCCCAAAATGAAGTATTAAATTACAATCATAATATACATCTATATATGTTTTTGAAATCACTTCAGAAAAGGTTTTGGAAAACGAGGAAAAAGAAGGAAGTGTTTGTGACAATCAATTTTTTTCATTTCTAACGTTTTTTTCCAGCAAAACAAAGATTTTTGGATTTCATTAGCTTAACATAATTATCTGCAACTTGAATTCTGACTAGTCTAAATTTGAGTTGTCCTTTAATGGGTTAACATTAATTTTACAATAAATTCAATTAATATGCATCAGTTACCTTTATTATGACAGTTTAGTTTGCAATTGCCATAATCAATATTAGAATGGCATAATATTATATCTTATTCAGCTGATCAGAAAAAAAATGAATGTTGCAAGATATCAACCATTCCTACAGAACAAGGCTTAAACTACTTTTAACATGACCTTAAAGATAAAATGCTTTTGAAATCATTTTGGAAAATTTATAAACTGCTTGTAAGAAGCAATTTGTTCATTTCCCACAATGTTTTTTTCCTTATTAGACAAAATAATGTTTAAGGTTTCAAGTTCTTTTAAATCATCTTCATAACTTCTTTCAACTCTAGAATATTGTACATTGTATGCACCTGTAAATTTTACTGCACTTTACAAATACTGTATATGTATACAACAGCTTGTGCTAGGCTTTGTTATTCAATCAACTTAACATATGGTTTCAAATCTTGTTTTGACAGAAAGGTGTATATGTTAAAATCAAAGACCAATGTTATTATAATGCCTGCTCAAATAATTTGAAATTCTCTACCTATTACTAGATGACATAATTTGTGACTACTTAGAATTGACAAAAGGTGCAGTTGACTACTGAAATTCTATAAACTTTAATAAATGTTTATTTTGAAGAAATTGCTTATAATCCCATTGCCAAACAGCAAAATTTTAGACCAGTCCAAATTCAAAGATGTTGCAGACAACAATTTTAAGTTGGTGGTTTCTTTTAAAATCTTTGTCTTTTGGGGTAGAAATAATTGTGGATAATGAAGAAATTGCTTGTCACAAGCAATTTCTTCATTGTCCACAATGTTTTCCCGTGTTTTATATTGAGATGTGTTTCAAAACTCATGTGTGAATGGGTTAAATGCATTTTTTTATTTTCTTCAGTCTTTTCTCAAGCCTTTTCTCTCGAGAGGCGCCAAAAAGTGCAGTTCTGTCAGAATGGGTTAGCATACAGCTGATTTATGCGCTTCGACCGTATATTTGCAGTGTTTTTATTTTTCTTCAAATGAGAATGCTTCTGCATGCGACCAAACTAACTTGGGTAATCCCATTCTTTGAACACAAATCCATTTCAATTTAGACACAATATCGGCGACGAAATGAAATCTTGTTTGTCGTAATTTACTTAAACGCGGAAAAGGGTTAAAAATCTCCTTTTTTACAAATTTTGTATGTATGAATAAAGTTTATTTCGTAGAATTAAAGCGATGCGCGATTTTTCGAAAATTTCATTGCGCACACCTTGACACAGGTCACGCACAGGTAAGTCGAGGACCGGCATCGTATCACTTTTCACCTAAGATTATTATAGATCTATGAACGAATTGAAGATACTTACGTAGAATTAATAATATCCAAGCGTACACTGTTAAATTCCAATATAAAGTCTGTTCAAATTCACAAAATTACGAGAAATATCCAGAAAACAACTTTACGTGGGAAGCAGTTGACACGGTCGCCATTACACATTACTGTCAATAAAGCGTATGAATATCCATGACGTAGAAGTCTAATTAAAATGACAATGAAAATAGACCCGTTCATTCGGGCGACACTTTGAAGTTTTGACACACGACTGCCTGTGTTCATCCGCTACTACAGGTATAGTAAAAAGTAGTGCAGCCAATTACTCATTTAGCCCTCGATAATAGATAAATGGTTTGACAATACACACCTACTCTTGCAGCTTGACTGATCATAAGGATAGAAATAACGGTGTATCTAGACAGATGAACGTTTTCTTTTTTTGCCAAAAATACCATTTAACCCATTTCCACACGACACGATAAACTGGTCCAAATTGAGTTGCAGACGACAATATAAGTTTATGAAAATCTATTTTTTCTTTCAAGTTTCTGGGTAGAAAACATTGTGAGATTTTCCATAATGTTTTCTCAAAGCGTCATTATGTGGTAACGGGTTAATTCATTTAAACCAAAATAAAATTTAAAAGTCTAGAAATTGTTCAATTTATCACCAAGAACTTTGTATAATTTGGACCAGTCAGAGCAATTTAGTCTTTATATAATGGAAATGGGTTTATGATTGTAAATACGCGCGCATATAACAGGAACTTTATTGAAAAGTTATAAAGTTCGGATATCTAGAAATAGTATAAAACATTCAGATGAACTGGTTCAGGAAGTAAATAGACCTTTTCACGCAAAGCGCCAGATGACTAAAAAGTCTACATCCGTTAGACGCTTTCAAAAAATAACAACAACAACATTTTCCCGTTGCGGGGAGTTTTTACTTCCGGTTTGAAAAACTCAATAGAAAATAAGAAGGCTCGATACGACCCCGAACTTTAACAGTGTTAAAATGTCAGAAAACAAATTTCTTTTTGTGAAGTCAGTGTTTACAAATCCGAACAATAGATGGGAAAATGGTTTGAAAAATGTTCCGGCCTTTGACATATCAAAATTAAAAAAAATATTTAGTGGAATCGCGGGACAAATCGTTTGACAAAGAAAGCGTCCGGGCCTACAAGTCGTCGAAGGCGTTTAAATACTTTGAAGAGGGATTTGTCCAGAGGCTCAGTCACATTGAAAAAACTGTGGAAAACACCAGCTTGTATTTAATCAGTTCCCGTGTCCTTGCTTCACACCAGGGAAAGTCCTACCAAACTTACGTTAGATTTTAATTGAAATCGTACCTCGCAGGGGATTTGGCAATGCAGCATTTCGCATTCTGTCATTTCATCTGACCGCTCATGTGAAATCTGAACTTCATTCTGCACATTTCTAAGATCAATTTCAGGCAACAAAACGCGTTTCTTGGTGTAACACACGCTACAGTTTTCTTTCACAAGGGTTTCTACTACTCCGTCATATTTGGACGATTTCATACTGGAAACAGTAGCTCTCCTTTGCCTCAATGTTGCTGGCAAAGTCACCGGAAGATTCATTGTCGGTGTAAAGTCCACAGACGTTGGATCATCACTTCTCTTCCCATTCACAAAATGTCGACCACAAGATAAAGAATTATTCGTTGGTGCAAATTTATTTCTTCCATGGAGGACTCTCCCAGTTGCCTTTATCCACAATTTTCTTCTAGATTCCGGTTTCTTCGGAATTCTATGGAAGGATATATTAGAGTTATGCCTTGTCGATCTACAATCTGCCACGCAACAATTGTCATTTCCACCCATCTTTTAGGATAATATATATCCCACAGCAAAAAGTATCCACTCAAAGTTGTTAAGCGTATTTAATTTATTTTTATTTTAGTAAAAGATTGAAATGATAATGATAAATAAATAAACACCATGCAATATTCCTGTGCCGATTGAAAACGACGTCTGGTCGGATTCTTTGATTCGTCGATCAGGGCCCAGTACTTGGCGGCATATCGGTTGAAACATAAAAGAACAAATTTGTTTCATCAATTCCTAAATTTTACTAATATACATAAAGAGTGTGCGGTGTTGTTTATTAGATGCTTGGTGTCATGTTGCCGTCTACACATAACACCATATAGATGTGATATACCAAAGGGAACCCTTTACATCAAGACTGTTTACCGAACAGCACTCCATTATAATCATTTCATTTGATTATTTCTATTTTTCATTCTTTTCTTCGCACTATTAACATCGTCATCATACTATTATGATTTCTGTAATAATCCTTTTGTCGTTAATATATAGTGCTCTCAATTTTGAATTTCCATATACACTTTTTAATCGGTATATGGCATTTCTAGACGAAACGCAGATTATATAAATCAAAGAATATATTTTCTCCTTTCCTCCAACACTTCTATTACCAGAACGCTGCGAATGTCAATTTGAGAAGAAGCATATGAAAACATTGTGGAAAATGAAGAAATTGCTTGGATAAAGTAATTTCTTCGGTAACCTCAATATTTTTCCTGTCCCATAAGGAAAAAAAGAAAATAAATAAACAATTTAATTCCATTAGCTCTGCAGCTTCTTTTGGAACAGTCAAAAATTCATTCATTGGGAATGGATTAATATTGGAATGTTATTTTAGTCAATATTATATCTGTCAAGATGTTTGACACTTGTCCGTATACTGCAAGGCGGGATTTTCCATTCATCAACGTAATCATTCAGTGTTTGCGTCGAGTGTCAAACTATGTCTATTTACTTTCCCTTCCTTGTATTTGTGTGAGGGGGGGGGGGAGTTAAAAATATGTCCAAAATATCTTATTTCGTAGGAGATATTATTGTATGAAAGGGTAATTTTCGCAAAACTCGAGGTACGTAATGTTTCATATGGCCTAGACACCAGGTCGTTTTAAACTTAATTTTGTTACTAATACACGATAATATCATCAATATTACTCGCTACAACTAGTCTGCATATATCTGCCCACATATTGAAACCCTTTTTGTACCAAAATTTTGATTTTTAACCTTTATTTTTGCTCGTTCAAAATAGTCAATTTATATAGGATTATATAGTGATAAATTATCGACTCCCCGCAATCGATCACGTGACAAAGTCTCGGGTAAATATCTCCTTTAACGAGATTCGATTTGACGCATGCGCTGTGAGACCGTGAAAAGGTCTATTTCAGACAACTTCAATGATTTCATTTAACCGTATTCAACCATTAACAATGAAATTATTGACTGGTCCAAAATCAGCCCATTAGCAAACAACAAAATTTTAGACAGGCCAAAATAAAGAAGAGTTGCTTTAAAGTTGTTGAAATTTTGGATTTTCTCTACAACATTGTGGAAAATGAAGAAACTGCTTGTGACAAGCAATTTCTTATTCACAAAATGTTTTCCCAGTTGTTTTTCTTGAGGGGCATCCAAAAGCCTCACTGTGTGGGATTGGGTTAGAGAAGATACAAACAATAATTTTATGTTTGGTCAATTTTTTAAGGATTGAGTAGGAATGGGTGAAACCATTTAGATATACTGGTTGGGGAAGTAAATTTGAGACTATTTCAATGATTTCATGTAACGATTATGTGACATCCCATATAATCAACATAAGGTCATCGTGACCCCAGGCAGATTTACGAACAGTGACTAACAACCTGACAGCTCACTTTTTTATTTACCTTAAATGACACTGAAATGTATGTATTTTAGATGTGCAACATCCCTTTATTCATTACAGAGAGACAGTCAGCCTGATTAGCTCAGTTGGTAGAGCACTTGACTTCAAACCTAAAGATCACGGGTTCGAGCCCTGGGCTGACCATATCAACTAACAAAACTAATTGTCTTTCGGATGAGACATTAAACCGAGGCCCTGTGTGACGGTGCTATCCATCGAGCACGTTAAAGAACCAGGCGGAGCTCTCAGCAGTTTGGTCCTGTATCCTTGCACTATCCCCCGTAACTACTGTCTTCTAGGGGAGTCGCTCATATGGGCATGTTCTACGGTAGCGACAATTAATAAACGAAAAAAAAAAAAAAAAAAAATACAGAGAGACATAGAGGATAATTGTTTGTTTCAGATTAAGATCCATTTATCTGTCATTGACTGAATTAACAGCAAAAGATGCAGAATTCTTGAGTGGTGGAGCCACAGGTGAAAATACAGCTTTTTTTTGCTTAACCCATTTCAACACAATGAAATTTTGGACTGGCCCAAATTGAAGAAATTTGCAGACAACAATTCTAAATCTGAAGAAAATACTAAAATTCCTATGTCCTATGGGATAAAAACATAGTGGATAATGAAGAAATTGCTTATGACAAGCAATTTCTTCATTATCCACAATGTTTCTCAAAGTCCTATTCTTGAGGGGCATAAAAAAGCCGGATGTTATGGGAATGGGTTAAGAAATGAAAGTTAACATGATTTTATAAGAAAAATGAACAATTAGTATTTTTCTTTAATGCAAAAAGAAAAGAGATAAATTATGATTTTTTTCGTTTAAAAGCCTGACATTAAGTACATGAGTTCCATATTAAGATGATGACATAATCCTTGTCTTTGGGGCTACTTTGATGATGGTTATTAGCTGGAAATGAACAAAGTCCAGAAAAATCTCTCAAAACAGTGAGACTATAATTTTTTGTTATTTCACTGTGTTTTAAGTGAAACTATCAAAGGATAGTTCACAGAGAAATCTTAATAATCTACAGAATTAACCCATTCCCACACATTTAAGCTTTTGGATGCCCCTCAATAAAAACAATTGGAAAAACATTGAGTAAAAAGAAGAAATTACTTGTAACAAGCAATTTCTTCATTTTACAAAATGTTTTCTACCAGAATGTTGAAAATCAAAAATTTCAATTGTCTTCTGCAACTCCTTTCAGTTTGGACCTGTCTGAATTTTTGGTACCTGTTAATGAATTAAAGTTGGTTTTTTGGGTTTTTTTTTGCGACATTGTTAGCTTGGCTGTTTTGGAGAAAATACAAGGTAGTACCATAGTCTTTGTTGTCGTCTGCATCATTGTCACACCAAAAATTTTGACATTTTGTTATATTTCTGGTATTACTGAAGGCATTCATTTGGACATTGAAATATAATTACGTTCACCAACAAAAGAGCAGCCCATTCTATAAAAAGAGATAACTCAGGGTCTCTTATTCTGACTTGTAACAACACCAGGAAAATTAAATGCTGAAAAAGATATTGTGTGAAAATGGGAAATGGTTTTGTAACATTCCAACAAAGCTTAAGAATTGCATTGGTTTCTCTGCCTTATGTAGTACTGAATTTCTCTTTTTCACACTCCTCCCTAAAAAATGCTTTTGACAACATTGTGGAAAAAGAAGAAATTGCAAGGTCACAAGGTCAAGGTCATTGTCTCAAATGAAGGCTCATGATGAGTGCATGTGTGAAATAAGGGCCAAGACATTTGTCCTGGGCAAGCTAAAAAAGGAAAAATCATCAACTGAAAATTGTTGTCAGCGAGTTCTTTTAATTCAAACCAGTCTTTCTCCTCTGGTAATGGCTTAACCTATTCCCACTCAACAAATTTTTAGACTGGTCCAAATTGAAAGGAGTTGCAAACGACAATTCAAGGTTGATGAAATTTTAGATTTTTTCAACTTTCTCGGTAGAAAACATTGTGGAAAATGAAGAAATTGCTTGTTAAAAGCAATTTCTTCATTTTTCACAATGTTTTCCCAAGTGTTTTATCTTAGGGGCATCCAAAAGCGTCACTGCGTGGGAATGGGTTAAAGACATTCTTTACTGTCATTTTCAATCTACATGTACACATGTTTTTGAATATGAACATGTCAAAAATTTTGTGGTTTTGTTTTTTTGGTTCAAGTTAGTTGACAAATAACAAACTCTACTTTAATTCTTATTCAATTTTCTGAGGGATCAAATTTTCATAAAGCGGTTTCAAAAGAATATGGTGAATTCAATGAGTACTCAAAGGACATGTAAGATCTGGAGGAAAATTAGATCTTCAAAATTAATGCAGAAACCCATTTACTAATTAAACCAATTCCCACACGATGATATTAAAGACCAGTCCAAATTCAAAGATGTTGCAGACAGCAAATCTAAAGTAGTTGAAATCTTTAAATCTTTGTCTTTTGGGGTAGAAAACATTGAGAATAATCAAGAAATGGCTTGTTACAAGCAATTTCTTCATTATCCACAATGTTTCCAAAGCTTTCATAATTGGGGTGTTTAAACGCGTCATTATGTGGGAATAGGTTCGCACTAGCAGATGAAAAAATACAAAAATGTATTAAACAGTCCAAATTTGAAGAGTAGACAACAATTTCAAGTAGTAGAAAAGTAGCTTTAACAAGCAATTTCTTCACCTTCAACAATGTTTTCCAGAACTCAAGGTTTGTAAAAAGCAGGATGATGGGGGTGGGGAATTGGTTAAGGGTTTAATTCAAATTCTTGCACTTGGTAATGTAGTTATTGTCTAACATGCAAAATTGACAAATTGCGGCTGTCAATAAATCGATAAACCAAATCATTAATTCACCCCATGATTGAGCTTTGAACTCTGACATTGGCCACCATTCTAGTGAAACATTTTTTTGGTTTGGTGACTTAACCGTTGTAACTACAGCTAATCTAAGCTGTAGTTACGGCATGTAAACCAACCATTTTACCCTTTTGTTACATGCATGCTACGTACTGGCTATAAATTTTGCAAAGTGACGCAGGTTAAAATCAAAGAGGAAGTTCATGTCAGAGTCAATGGACGGGGCCTAGGGAGTCAATAGGTGGGGCAAAGAGTAAGTGGGCGGGGTCAGCAATCAGTCACTATTGACAAGACAAGCAATACAGACCAAAGTATAATATTCCTGGTCTTTCAACAGGTGGAAGAGAAATAGGCTAATAATAATGTCCATATCTGTGGGTTACAGATAAAGATTCCCCTACTTTACTTTGCCTTTGTCCTTACATAACTGCAATGACAGATCTACCAAAGTCTCCTTAGAATATTCCATATGATAATACCAGAATGATATAATTATGGGTATTAACCCATGTCATGCTGAACCCAGAATATTACGGTTTTAGCAGGAGGTAAAGACAAAGATCAGTCTGCACATAAGTGCAGTCTGATCTTAGTCTACACCTCCTGTCTGTGCTTTTGAAATCAGAGTTGTTTGTGAAATTAATTTTTAAAAGATGTATTGACAACTGAACAACAAGAACTACCAGTGCTCTCAGCCCTTTGATTTTTATACAATTCTGAAAAGGAATATATTCAGCATGACAGGGGTTAAAGTACAGTACCTTAACCCAATCCCACACAAGCCCCCTTTTTACGCCCCTTAAGAAAAGACTCCATGAAAACAAGGTTAGAAATGAAGAAATAAAAAAAAATCTGTTTGGTAATGGGTTTAGGTGATTCTATATGAAATATGTAAACCCTAATGTTACAAGCAATTTCTCTCCTTTTCTCAAAGTGTTGTCTACCCTATTTTGCACTTATTTTCCAATTCTGGCACCATCTGAATTGTCGTCTGCAACTTCTTTCAATATGGTGCAGCCTAAAAAATTATCGCCTGGAAATGGGTTAACCCATTCCAACAAAGTTGAATTTTAGACTGGTCCAAATTGAAAGAAGCTGCAGACAACAATTTCAAGTTAATAGAACTTTGAATTTTTTCGTCATTTTGGGTAGAAAACATTGTGGATAATGAAGAAATTGCTTGACACAAGCAATTTCTTCATTTTCCACAATGTTTTCAAAAGCTTTTTTCTTGATGGGCGTAACAGGGAGGGATTGAGTTGTAATGGGTTAACTCTATGTAATATCCAGGATCATAGAACACAACATAGGGCTTAGGATAATCTCAGAGTATTACTCTGAACCCATTCCCACACAATGATGCTTTTTGACTCTCCTCTAGAGCAACAATTGGAAAACATTATGGAAAATGAAGAAATTGATTGCAACAAGCAATATCTTCATTTTCAACAATCATTTTCAACAATGTTTTCGTCCCAGAAAGTTGGAAAAGTCTAAATTTTCATCTGCTTTAAATTGTTGTCTGCTACTCCTTTTAATTTGGACTAGACATCTGGAGAAGGGTTAAGCATTTGATAGAGTAAATAAGGTTAATCTTGGTATAAATTCAAAAGCTCTAGGCCATATGGTTTGGGTTGAGAAGCTTCCTCAAGATTTCCTTCTTTATGTCTTTGTGAAAAATGGAAACCCTAAACCTAGGACTTATGTTGATTGTAAGGTTATAATTTAGGTATTTTGGTAGACAACCATTAGGCAAGACTGCATGCAAAATTCAAAAGCTCAAAATCCATGACTGGGATAAGACTTTTAAAAAATTACATGTAAAATCTTGCATCCCACAACAAAGGGCTGACATTGATCCTGAAAAATATTTTGAAGTATCTATGTAGAGTCCAATGAGATGATTATGTATGCAAAATTTAGTTTTAGTTTATACATGTACTAATTTATTTTAGTTCAATTGCGACGAAAGCTTTAAGCTTTTAGAGTCACTCTCGACAACACATAACCCAGATGTTTTCACATCCTTGAAAGAGAGGTAGTGATTTAAACCCACTGCTCCCGAATTCTACAGCTGGGTGGATTGGGGCTGGCTATTAAGTGTCTTGACCATAAGCACACCCTGTTGACGGTGGGACTCAAACCTGTGACCTTCAGATCACAAGTCAAGCACCTATACAACTTGGCCATCGAGGCAGTCCAAAACGCAAAATTTGTAAACATTGTTCCTGAAAAATGTTTTGAAGTATCTATGTAGAGTCCCATGAGATGATTATGTTCACAAAATTTGAAAGCTTTAGGCAATTTTTAATGATATCCTTGTTTCTTTGTAAAATCAGTTTGAAGTAATTTTGTGGAGGGTTATAAGGCAACACTACATGCCAAATATTAAAGCTCTGGGCCTTGCAAGATTTTTCATTTAGTTGCCATGGCAACAAGAGTACTTCGTGGATTCTAATTCTGTGAAGAATTTTGAAAGTCCTTGACCTACAAATCATTTGGTGAAGTTTGAAATCCCATGTTACTTTGGGTGAGAAAACAACATCATGCAATCAGCCTAAAATCACTCATTATATAGAGAATTAAGACTTTAATGCCAGGGGATAAAACAGAAATAGAATGGATTAAGTCACCAAACCAACAGCAAAATTTCAGACAGATCCAAATTGAAAGACTTTTGCCATCTGGAGATGGGTCAAGTCACCCAATCAACAGCAAAATGTTGAGAGTTAAAAGTTCATTTATGGTCTACATGAATGATTCAATCTGTCGATCTTGCTTTTGATCAGTTTTCAATGATTTCATATTTGTGAGGGCATATGAGGGCGCTTGGATTCTAACCATAGATTCCTGGTAATACTTGTACTAATACTACCACCAAATCCTTTCTGAGCCTCCAGATGCTCATCCTAATTAGGTTTATGATTACCCATCCATTGGTAGAAGACAATTGTTGGAAAGGATATTTGCCACAACCTGGGAACGTACCCTGGACCTCATGATTGATAGTCCGACATGCTAATGCTACCAACTGCCCTATAGTCGTGACCTTCCTTTGACTAAATGAACCTGAAAGTGAATGTATCAACACACACAAAACTCCATATTGGTCAATTAATGGTACAGATAGACAGATGGACAATTAGATGACTGACATTGATCAATCACAATAGGGAATAGATCACTAGAGCAATTTGAAATATATATATCAACATTTAATAGATTATCATAATCAAAGAGTTACTGTTTGATACTATGGGTCCTTCAACTTTTTATATCAAATTATGACGTCTGGTATTATCTGTAGACTTACTACAAAACAATATAGTAAAGTTATCTTGATAAAATTCTTTTGACAAGGAAAGAATTGATACACGGCACTTTGATTTCTGCTTTGAAGTAACGAAAGAAAACGCAAGAAAAGCTGAAATGTGACATGTTATTACATAATATTTTGCTTCGGTTTTGGTCTCCATTAATCCATTCCCTCAGAGTCTCACACCCTCTCCCGATCTTTTTGACGCCCCTTTAGAAGAAATCTTTAGAAAATACTAAGGGTAATGAATAAATTGCTTTTCACAGGCGATTTCTTCACTACCCACAATGCTTTAAACCCCAAAAGACAAAGATTCCTAAAATTCTATTACAAATTATTGTCTGCAACTTTTTCAAATTGGACCAGTCTGAAATTTTGATGTTTGGTAATGGGTTAAGACTATTTTCTGAAAAGCAAAATTATGAAACATGAAAGAAGTTATTTGAATGGAATTTAACAACACTTTCAACACATTTCAGTTAAATCCCCACAGCTGGTGCATCTATCCATGGCTTCATGCTGTTGTTTTTTCACAACAGTACAACCACAACATACAATCAGAGCTATCAGCTGATCATCCCATTTAGGCCAACTACATATTTTCTCAATGGTGTGAGACAAATTACACATATAACGATGAATATTATCAAATGGCAGAAAGAATGTTGGCCGAGCTAGGGTTCAAACTCAGTATTTGAAGATTGAAAGCGCAGAATTTTACCAACTGAGCTAACTAAACCTACCATTACATCCCTTCCTAGCCTCCAGCTGCTATCCTGCTTAGGTTTAAGATTATCCACCCATTGGTGTGAGACAAATGTTGGAAAGGATATGTGCCAAATATGAATCAAACCCAAGACATTCCACAATATTAGATTGGGAGTCTGGTGCGCTACCAACTGAGCTATGACGGCAGCATGTAAGAAGTGACAACAACTGTATTCCTAGAAATGAATTTCAACACCTCTTGTTATTATAGTCATTAGTTATATCCCTTGTACATATTCTTTACTGTCAATCCATATGGATGCCCTAAAAGAAAACGAAAATCAACAGCAGACAACATAGCTTGCCCTATGGGGTGCTATTTGAAACAAGGTTATGAGTTTACCCATTCCCAAACAATCCCACTTTTTTAGGCCCCTCAAGATAAAAGGTTAGAAAACATTTGGAATAATGAAGAAATTAATTGTGAAAAACTAATTCTTCTTATCCACAATGTTTTCTACCCCTGAGGACAAAAGATTCTAAGATTCCATCAACTTAAAATTGTTGTCTACAACTTTTTTCAATTTGGACCAGTCTAAATTTCTCTATGTGGGAATGAGTTAAGGTACATGTTCATGGAGTCAAGGTCATTCCCTTATGAATGCATGTGTGAAATATGAGAACCCTAGAATGAATAATGATTAAAATATATTAACCCTTGTCATGCTGAACCCGGAATATTCCGGTTTTGGTAGGAGGTGTAGACTAAGATCAGACTGCACTTATGTGCAGGCTGATCTTAGTCTATATCTCCTGCTTGTACTTTTCCCGCCATAATTACTAATGAAGTTGATTTCTAAAAAAATATTGATTTTTGAACAACAAGTTCTATCAGTGCTTTCAGCACTTTGATTTGACAGTAATTCAGTAAGTTAGTTTATACAGCATGACAAGGGTTAAGTTAAAGTTTTAGTTTAAAGTTTTTTTATAAAGAGTAAAGAGTTTATCAGGTAGGTCAAAGGTAGAACACATGGTCAAGGTCATTGTCTAAAACAAAAGCATGTCCCCTGAAGAAAGCATGAGGGAAATATGAGCTTGAACACGAAATAGGCTGTCAAGGGACAACATGTCGAGCCAGCTGATTTGTACAGAGAATATGGTGCACAGAATTTTTTTTTTTTGAAAGATCCTACCTTGTAACTTACTTACTCAGCACACATGACCCATATTGCATCCTCTGAGGTATCAGTAAGAAAAACATTCTGACAAAATTCACTATTGTTGCCATGGCAACCAGAGTTTTCTTTTGATTCTTTAAGCTACTTTTATACTGGGCCACCTAAGGAACAAATTGACCAAAAGGTAATGGAGAAGATGTCCTTTGAAAATTGCTCTTTTTTTCTATAAACCTATCCCCCTTGGGACTTGAGGATAATCATTTAAGTACTTTGAAAGCACTTTGAAAGAGGTCAATATACTGATGTTTGATGCAAAACATCAAGGCTCTACGCCATACGAGTTAGGAGGAGAAAATTTTTACAGATTTTTTAAAAATTTCACTTTTGTTGCTATGGCAACCAGAGTTTTGAACGGATTTGAATTCTTTTAGTTTTTCTTTTATACAGGGTTACCTAAGGAACATTTTTGCCAAATTTGGTTCAAATTGGCCCAGTTGTTTCGGAGGAGATGTAATTTAAAGAAATTATTGACAGACTTGTGCATTTCTTGTTCAGATGAGCTAGAAAATTGCTGACAATAACTTCTAGTTGTTGAAATTTAAAATGTCTGTATTTAAGGGTGGAAAACATTGTGGACTTTATAGAAATTGCTTTAGACAAGCAATTTCTTCATTGTCCACAATATTTTCTACAGCTGTTTTCTTGAGGTGTGTAAAAATGGATTTTTGGGGAATGGGTTAACCTGGTAATTTGGGTATGGAAATGGATAGCTTTAGCCATCCCACTTTTCTGATGAATTTTGAGCCATCATGCAATAAGAGACCATACTGAAATAGCATCAAGCATATATTTCAATAAAACATAGGTCACTTGGATAATTCAAGAATGAATCAACATAATGGTAGCCAATTCAATATAATTTTCCTTTTTGATTAATCTACCAAAAGCCAAGAGTAATTGAGTGTCGATTCTGGCAGCCCAAGTACTCTGGGTATTCTGATCAAGGTCCATTTCTTTCATTATCCATGCTCATGTAACAGCCTTTTTTGGAAATGTGACCTTGATAATGGACTTTTACCTTGATGGATGACCTTCACCCTTACAACCAACTGATACCTATAAATTCAAGATATCTGTCCCAAATATGACTCATGCATTTTGCAAGGTGTTTTAAAAACAGCACATTGTTTAGTTTTTGTGTTAAATTGGCTTCATTGATTGACCCCTTGGCCTTGTTGAAGGACCTTGACCTTACAACCAACTGATATCTATCAATGCAACAAACCTTTGTCCCAAATATTAGCCAGTTATCTTTAGTAGTGTTGTAAGAAATTGCAAAATGTTGTTTTTTTTTTCATTAAAATGATATTGATAAGTGACCTTGAGCTTGAAAGATGACATTGACCCTTACAACCAACTGATGCCCTATATATGGATGTTTGTACAGTACAGAACATCATTAACCCTTTCCCGTGGTTTCCTGTGTTTTCAAAGTTATAGAACTCTCTAAATTTGAAGGTTTTGCAGACAAAAAATTCAAGTGGATTCAATTTGAAAAATAACCATTCATTAGGGTAGAAAATATTGTGGAAAAAGAAGAAATTACTTGTTACAAGCAATTTCATCTTTTTCTACAATTTTTTCTCAATTCTAAATTGCAGGGACGTAAAATCCAGGGATTGAAGCGGAAAGGGTTAATTTGACAATCTGATTGAATGATTGTGATTGAACCCCTATTGCTTTTTCCCTCTTAGCAGAGTGAACACTCAGATGCTTAGATGCAATTGTTCAATCATTGCAACATTTCATTCAATCCCTTTAACATCGGAAATCATCTTGAGCATAAATATTATTGTTATTTTTAAAATTCGAATTACCAAATTTAATATAAATGAACTAATATGGCAAAGTTAATCATCAGAATGCTCATGACTGAATGCTTCCGTTTCAGGACTGATTGATCACAGATTAGCAAACCTTAATTGCTACTGGATTGAAAGCTGAATGCTGAATGAACAAGTTTGAATGTGATTGCCCAGATTGTGATTGAAATGATTGTAAAATTAAGGATATTCAGTACAGTTGTGATAAATATATTTGGTATAGCACAGTATTTATTCTGTTCAATCACTCTATCCATCCTATGAGGAACTCAGGTTATTCTGAGCTTTCCTGCTTAATCTGTGGTTTTCATGTGCCTTTGATTTATAATTGAAAAAAAATGTAGAAAAAGAAAAAAATTGCTTGTGACAAGCAATTTCTTCTAGTGCAATTTGTTCTTTTTCTATAATATTTTCTATCCTACTGAAAGGTTATTTTTCGAAAAAAAATCCAGTCCACTTTAATTTTTGTCTGAAAAAACTTTGAATTTGGACAGGTCTAAAATTTTGCAAAACAGGAAAGTTTTTTTTAAAAAAGAAAGTGGAACTGGAAATTATATACAATACCAATTATATAACAATTTGTCAATCAATGCTCATAAAAGAAAATATCAATGACAAAGGAAGATAATACAAAAGCTAGCAGTATATGGTCAAAAGATTTATTTCCCTTCCTTAAAAACAACCTTATCTCATGGGTAAATCATCATTTTCCTTGTTGATTAATCCATTACCAGAAATTTTGGACTTGTCCAAATTGAAAGAGGCTGCAGTTGGTAATTCAATATCTGTTAAATTTAAAAAGTACATGAATTTGTAGTATTGTATAGAAAACAATGAAAGATTTTTTTTCACAATGTTTTCTGATGCTGTATCCTATCAGCAGATCAATACATGGGATTGTATGGTGATGGGTTAAATGAAAAACGAAGGGGTCTGAACAGAGGTATTAATTAAATGAACAAGTACTCTACCCTAGGTATCTTTCAATTTTATGGTAGACTTTAAAGAAAAGATGCGTCTCATTGGGATAGTTAGAAAGGGAAGAAACTGCATGCAACATTTTTTATCAATCCAGCAACTTTAACTATTGCCCTTTAATAAATCTTACAGTTAGGCCAAATAACCCAAATGTAAAGGTATACCAAAATGGCAATAACTCAAAAAGTGGGTGTGGCAGAGTAATAGTTCTTTTACATGACACTTCTCCACATTGTGATCTAATAGTGTTCAAAGTTTGAAGCTGCTAATACTAATGTTTTAGGAGAAATGGTCCTTACAAAAATGTAAATCTAAAAGCAACAAAGGGCAATAAATCAAAAGGAGGGCATGGCAGAGGAACAGTTTTTGTACATGACAATTCTCGACATTATGATCTATTAATGTAAAAAACTTGAAGTTGCTCGTACTTATGGTTGAGGAGATATGTTCTGGACAAAAATGTATAGGATAAACAACAAAGGTCAATAACTCAGAAAATCGATATGGCAGAGTAAAGTTCTTGTTCAAGACACTTCTCCACATTGTGATCTATAAGCGTAAAAAAATTGATGTTGCTAGCACTTATGGTTTGGGAGAAATGGTTCGGACAAAAATGTAAAGGATAAACAACAAAGGGCAATAATCAAAGAGTAGGCATGGCATAGTAACAGTTCTTGTTCATGACACTTCTCCACATTGTGATATATGAGTGTATTTAGTTTAAAGATGATAGCACTTATGGTTTAGGAGAAACAGTCCAGACAAAAATGGAACAGTCAAAACAACAAAGGGCAATAACTCAAAAAGTTGGCACATCAGAGTAATGGTTCTTGTTCATGACTCTTATCCACATTGTGATCTATAAGTGTATTAAGTTTGAAGTTGCTAGCACCTATGGCGAAGTGTGACAGATAGACAGACTAACGGATGGAAATGAGCAAACCTATAGTACCCCAACCAGTTACCGATGGGGGACTAATAACATTTATAATTGAAGTGGAACTTCCTGTCGGAGTTAATGGGTTGAGCCAACACAGTGAGTGGCAGGGGGCCAGTAACTGGTCAACAGTCCACTGATCTTCTAAGACAGAATCAGTCCTTGTATTTATCCTTGTATAAATAAATCTTACAATGCTTCTTTGTACATAATGTCCACTCTACACTGATTTTAGTTCTATTGTGATGAAAGCGCTTAGCCTCTTGAGACACTCTCGAAAAATCTATCCGAATGTTTTCACTTACCTGAGAGAGAGAAGGTGGCTTAACACATTCCCACAGAAGCCCTCTTTTTTATGCCCCTCAAGAAAATAGCTTGGGGAAACATTGAGAAAAACAAAGAATTTCCTTGGATCAAGAAATTTCTTCATTATCCACAATGTTTTCTAATTAAAAAGACAAAAAAATCTAAAATTATATCAACTTGAAATTGTTGTCTGCAACTTCTTTCAATTTGGACCAGTCAAAATTTTGTTGTGTGGGAATGGGTTAAGCCTACGACTACCAAACATTGGGGCTCGCCAGTCCTACCTGAGAATACAATTCAGTGATAGTGTAGCTTGAACACATGTGAGCACCATTTGTCCATTAACCCATTCCTAAACAGTGACGCTTTTGGACGCCCTTAAAGAAAAATGCTTTGGAAAACATTGTGGAAAATGAAGAAATTGCATGTTACAAGCAATTTCTTCATCATCCACAATGTTATCCAGCCCAAAATACAAAGATTTCCAAAACTTCATCACTTAAAAATTGTCGTCTGCAACTTCTTTGAATTTGGACTGGTCTAAAACTTTATCGTGTGGGAATGGGTTAAGGCTGTAATTTCATATTGCCTTGCTATTAAGCTTGCCAAAAATTGACAAGGAGCATTTTTTTTTAATACAGAATTCTGTCATGTACTTCAAATGCTGTCTTCTACTTCATATTCCACTAATTTGATAATTAACCCTCTTCCATGTGAAAGAATTTTAGACTGGTTCAAATTGAATAAAAGGTTGTAGATGACATTTTCAAGTTGGTGAAATTTAAAATTGTATTTGTCATTTAGGATAGGAAATCATCATGTACATTGACAAAATTGCTTGTCACAAGCAATATCTTAATTGTCCACAATGTTTTTTTAAGCTGTTTTCTTGAGATGCATAAAAAAGCAGGATTGTGAGTTTTTTTCCCCCACCTGAACAACCCTATTGTTAATTAGAGGTAATCCTCCTTAGAAGGAAACTTAAATGGTTCTGCAAATTTGTTATCTGAATTGCAGAAATTCATTTATATTCTACGTTAACCAGCGACAATACAATCCCATTGTTGAAAGACTTAACCCATTACCAGAGGACAAAATTTCAGATAAGTCAAAATTGAAAGATAGTGTAAACAACATTACACAATTTGAAAATAAGTGCTAAAATAGGGTAAAAACAAGAGGGCCAGAATGGCCCTAAAATCGCTCACCTGACTAATTTAAATGCTTCAAGACGTGTAGATTGTCAATATCATGATAATGATAATTAATTTCAATGTCTATTTACCCAGAGTTCTCTTTTTCATTGAATTGAATTGGAGGCCATTTATTGCTTTCGTATCCAAATTCAATTCATGTCCGGTTACTGGTACACTTAAGATGTTGCTTTGGATTTTCTCCTAAATACTTGTTTTATGTACTTCCGGTAGCCTGTGAATCCTGGACACACCATGATTATAGATTGGGTGACTGACGCATTTCTAACTGGCTATGATGACAGCCCTGAAGTACTCACAGACATAACAGCATGGTAACCCCCTTGACCATTGTCAGTGAGATTCATGCCCATTTTGATTGAAATTGGCCCAATGGTTAGGGAGGAGAAGATTTTAAAGTCAAAAACAGCCATGCCCATATTTTGGCTTCATTCAAAATTCAACAAACTAATATTGAAAAAGGTAACCCAAGGAACATTCATGCCAAGTTTAGTTGAAATTGGCTTGATGGTTACTGAGGAGAAGATGTTTAAATATTTCTAAGTAAAAAACTACCCCAACTTGTCACGCCCATTTTTGAGTGTCATTCAAAATTTTGCCAACATCTTTTGAAAAGGGTCACCAAAGGAATATTCATTTCAAGTTTGGTTGAAATTGGCCCAATGGTTACTGAGGAGAAGATGTTTAAAAATTCAAAAGTAAGAAAACTGCCCTGCCCTGCCATGCCCATATTTGGGCGTCAATCAAAATACTGCAAACACCTTTTGAATAGGGTCACCCAAGGAACATTCATGCCAAGTTTTGTTAAAATTGGCCCAATTGTTACTGAGAAGAAGATGTTTAAAAATTTCAAAGTCAAAAACTGCCCCACCCTGCCACGCCCATATTTGGGCATGAATCAAAATTCTGCAAACACCTTTTAAAATTGGTCACCCAAGGAACATTCACACTAAATTTGGTTGAAATTTGCCCAATGGTTACTGAGGAGAAGATGATTAAATATTTTTAAGTCAAAAACTGCCCCCCCTGCCACGCCCATGTTTGGGGGTCATTCCAAATTTTGCGAACAACTTGTGAAGAGGGTCACCCAAGGAACATTCATGCCAAATTTGGTTGAAATTGGCGCAATGGTTACTAAGGAGAAGATGTTTCAAGATTTCTAAGTAAAAAACTGCCCCACCCTGCCACGCCAATATTTGGGGGTCAATCAAAATTCAACGAGCAACTTTTAAAAAGGGTCACCCAAGGAACATTCATGCCAAGTTTGGTTGAAATTGGCCCAATGGTTACTGACAAGAAGATGTTAAAAGATTTCTTAGTCAAAAACTGCCCCATCCTGCCATGCCCATATTTGGGCATAAATCAAAATTCCAAGAAGAACTTTTGAAAAGGGTCACCAAAGTAAAATTCATGCCAAATTTGGCTGAAATTGGCCCAATGGTTACTGAGGAGAAGATGTTTAAACATTTCAAAGTCAAAAACTGCCCCACCCTGCCACGCCCATGTTTGGGCGTATATCAAAATTCTGTGAACAACTTTTGAAAAAAGTAACCCAAGGAACATTCGTACAAAGTTTGGTTGAAACTGGCCCAATTGTTACTGAAGAGAAGATGTTTAAACATTTCAAAGTCAAAAACTGCCCCACCCTGCCACGCCCATGTTTGGGGGTAAATCAAATTCCGGAGAACAATTTTAAAAAGGGTCACCCAAGGAACACTCCTGCCAAGTTTGGTTGAAATCTGCCCAGTGGTTACTGAGGAGAAGATGTTTAAAGAATTGTTGACGCCTTCCGACAGACGACGCACGAAAGATGATCACAAAAGCTCACCTTGAGCGCGTTGTGCTCAGGTGAGCTAAAAATTGTGATTCTTGTCGCAATTTTTTATTTCTTTTTCCCACAAATTTTACCGTGAACATATTTCTTCAGAGCATCAGACAGTGTCATTGTGTGGTAATAGGTAGAAACAATAAAACTATTGAAACTGTTTTGGGAGTAAAGCAATAACTATTTTTCTCGGAATGTTCTCTTCCTTTTTTTTTTAATTTTAGCACAATTTAACATGTAATCTGCAATTGATACTTTGAATTTAGACATCATGACAATTTTGTTTTCTCTTCAAGGTTTAATCTTTAACCAGACAACAAAATTTTAGTCTAGTCCAAATTCAAAGAAGTTGCAGACAGCACTTTTAAGTAAGTAAGTTGGAGAAATTTTAAGAGTTTTTGTCTTTCAGGGTAGAAAACATTGTGGATAATGGAGGAATTGCTTGTCAAAAGTAATTTCCTCATTATTCATAATGTTTTCCTAAGCCTTTTTGTTGAGGAGTGTCAAGAAGCATCATTATATGGGAACAGATTTAACACTGGAGGCAGAGATACCACATGTATCAAAGATATAGCAATTATTAGTAGGAATATGGTACACCAGTTTACTAGATGTATCTTATCATCAAAAATAAAATGTCATCTCCAATAAATAGACCTTTATTTTCTATTGAATTACAATGACCAAACTGTTTACAAATACTTTAACAATGTCTCTATTGCACAAGTTATGGCTTATGAATGAAGAGTGAAAACTCTCTTTCTAATTTGAAAGAAACAGTATTCCTAAGTCTGAAATATATAATTCCACATTCAAAAAATAAACCTGGCTGATCAAAGAATTTAAAAATTACCTTGATAAATCACCTTGACCTCCACAGATAACCTTTGATTTCTATTTGTTTTCAATATAAATGTTTATCAACAAATATCACAATCGGAATATGACCTCCCAATGAATTTGCTACCAAAAGAATACGAATTTTTTTCACTGACCTTGAAAGTGACCTTGATCTCATAGCAAACAGAAAGATTATACAGAAAGGAACAAAAAAGTAAAATATGAAGCCCAATTATTAACAATTTGAAAGCTTTGACCAATCCTAGTTTTTCAAAAGACAAACAGAGAAACAGAAAGGAAAAATCGAATCTCTGAAGTGACTGAATAACTCAATCAGCCTAAAATCACTCCTTATATAGAGAATTAAGGCCTCAATGCGAGGGGATAAAACAGAAATAGAATGGATAAAGTCACCAAACCAACAGCAAAATTTCAGACTGATCCAAATTGAAAGACTTTTGCCATCTGGAGATGGGTCAAGTCACCAAAACAACAGCAAAATGTTGAGAGTACGAAGTACATTTATGGTCTACAGGAATGATACAATCTGTCAATCTTGTTTTTGATCAGTTATCAATGATTTCATCAATGTGAGGGCACAAACAAGAGGCACTTGAGCACCTGATTGCTCCACCAACCTGAATTTACTTATCATGAAGCTAATTCAGTATTCTTTAACATAAGAAGCAACACATTCTAAAAAAAGAATTAATTTTTTTGTTATTTACTTCTGGAGGCAGCATTCTTTTATGCAATAAATTTTTTCAGTCGAGCAGCATCAGATATTTCTCTTGCATCACTATGTGATCTCAATCTGAAATTTGGCCGATCTCCCTAAATTTATTACGAAACCTCTTAAAAAATTTAACAAAGTATCACCAAAGAGCACTCCTGAGAAATTTGGATTATTTCTGTGTAATTTGGTTGAAATCTATAGACTGGATTCTGTGAAGAAGATTTTCAATGTTTGCAGTATTTACAACATATGGAAAGTAGCCTCCCCCTTTTTTGCCATGCTTTTCATCCCATCAAAATTCAACCTGAAATTTTGCTAATCTCCCTAAGTTTATTACGAAACCTCTTACAAAATCTAAAAAAGGATCACCAAAGAGCCTTCCTCAGATATTTTGTTTAAAATCATCTTCTGAGAACAACATTTGCAAATTTTCAATTCACATGTACATTGACATAAGCCCTGTCCATTAAAGCCATTTTTTTTAAGAAGGAATCTGACAAAGAGTCACCCTAGGAGTAATTCGGTTGAAATCTATAGACTAGATTCTGTGAAGAAGATTTTCAATGTTTGCAGTATTTACAACATATGGAAAGTAGCCCCCCCCCCCCCCTATTAGCCATGCTTTTCATCTCACCAGAATTCTTGAAGAAATCTGACAAAGTGACAAAGGGTTACCAGAGAATCAATCTGGTAAAAATGAGCTCTGTCCATAAAATACATCCCATCAGTTTATTTCAAGGAATCTGATAAAGGGTTGTCCTAGGCTCTTTCCCCTAAAATTTGGGTGAAATCGACCCAATGGATTCTGAGATGAAGACTTTTAAAGTTTTCATCATATTTGGAACTTAGCCCAGCCCACTAAAGCTGTGTTTTTAATCCTATCAAAATTCTTTAAAGAAATCTGATAAAATGTCACCCAAGAATTATTCCTGTGAATTTTGGTTCCATTCTGTTCAGTATTTTCTGAGGAGATAGGACTTAACAAATTTATTAAGGGTTGAAGAAGGCATTATAAAGTGAATAAAACTAAACTAGATGGTTGTCTTCGGACAACTGCTGTCTAGCCCTCAAAGTTTTGACAATCAACTTGACCTTGACCATCAATCTTAGTGTTTGTCTTGAGCTTTGACCTTGAACTTGAAGCTATCCAAAATATTCTTCAAATGGCATGTCTACTCATGATGGAGAATAATTGTGTCAATTTATTTTGAAATCCATCTATAATTGTAGGAGAAATTAATGCTCTTGACAATCACAATTTTAGTGTTTGACCTTGAGCTATAACCTTGATATTAGAACTATCCCAAAATTTATTTCAAATGGCACATCTACTCATGATGGAGAATAATTGTGCAAGTCATTTTGAAATCCATCCATAAATGTAGGAGTAATTGTCCTGACAAACACAATTTTAGTGTTTGACCGTGATCTGTGACCTTGACATTAGAAATATCCAAAAAAATCTTTCAAATGGCACATCTACTCATGGTGGAGAATAACTGTGCCAAGTTCTTTTGAAATCCATCCATAAATGTAGGAGTAATTATCCGGACAAATTTGGGCGGACAGACGGACTAATGCATATACACCCTCTTGTCATAGTGACAACTATGTCTCGCTCACCGCAACTGGGCTTGACAAAAAGTAACCATCCTATATGATAAACAAGATGTGTTTGACCATGCCCCCGAAACAGGGTGATTTTTATTGTTTTTTTATTTCTTTGTTTTGGAGAAAAGGGTTAAAATTTTGACCTTGAACTTGATGAAATGACCTTCCCCAGTTGTGCCTTGTTACAACCTAACTACATACCAAATATTAGCATTGTAACTTAATTAGGGATGAAGTTATAGGAAAATGTTTAGTTGGCAGGTTAAGTTTATGAGTAACGTTTTAAGGAAAAGGGTTAGTTTTTGACCTTGACCTTGATGAAATGACCTTCCCCAGTTGCCCCTTGTTGAGACTTATCTAAATACCAAATATTAGCATTTTAACTTAATTAGGGTTGAAGTTATAGGAAAATATTTAGTTGGAAGTTTTGCAGACAGACAGACAGACGGACAGACAGACGGACACCAGTAAATCAATATGCCCCAATCTAATGATGCGGGGGCATAAAACAATATTGTGGGAAAAGAAGATATCACAAGAGCGTAAAAAGCAAGGGCTGGACAGGAAAGGGTTAAAATAAAGGTTCACTGACACTTGTTCAGACGGATACAGGCCAGTGATCTAAAAGTGAAATTGATACAGGCAATGATGTTAATCAACAATTACATTAGTTGAGAAATCAAAACTTCAGATTGCCCAATGATGGTAAGTCTGGTAACTTCATGTCCTTGATTTTCTGTGGAATGTTCATATCTTTGACAGCCGACACTGCACGAGCCGGGGCAGCAGCTATACCAGCCTGTAAATATATAACAGATGGAATATTAAGTGTTTGGAGATTGAATTCAACATGTTAAGTTTTTATCAAACTACATATAATTATAATGCCAATCACTTTTACAATAAATACCTTATCATTGTGACATCTAAACAAGTATATCTTGTATACTATAAAAATGTAACTGTAATAAACTACATGTACTTTTGTGCAGCATTCTTTCATGAGATCAAGCATCTGATATAAATTCCTGCAGTCTTAGAATTAAGAAATAAAGTCCCAACATGAAATAGTGCTTATAAGTCATAATAAACCCGCTGGAGACAAAAAACCCTATTCACAATGACTTTTATCTTAAGTCAAAAATAATCTTGGAAGACAAAGAAGCTGCAGATGATATATTTTTTTTTGATGATATCTTAATAATCTGTGTGTTTTTTGGGGGGGAGAGAAATCATTGTTGATAAGGAAGAAATTGCTCTTAAGAAGCAATGTCTTCATTTTCCAAAATATTTCAAAACGTTTTGTGCTAGAGGGGCGTAAAAAAGCAGGATTGGGTGGGAATGAGTTAACTCACAATCCCAGCATTATTGCTTGGTTAAAACTTGTGTCATTTGGGGTTTAGAACATTGTGAGAGTTGGAGAATTCAGAATAATTTTATCTTTATCAAAAATGTTTTCCAAAGTAATTTTACTTTAACCCATTCCCATATATTCCCTCCTTTTTATGTCCATCAAGAAAAAGACCATGGAAAAGATCGAGAAAAATGAAGAAATTGCTTCTATCCAAAAAAGAGAAAATTTTTAAATCAACTTGAAATTGTTGTCTGCAGCTTCTTTTAGTTTGGAACAGTCTAAAATTTGTTGATTGGGAATGGGTTAATGTATCAAACAAGAGGACCATGATGGTCCTATATTGCTCCCCTGAATATGATGACTCAAGACTTTATGATACATACAAAAAATCAACGCTCCACACCTAATTATTTTGGGGAAGAAGATTTTCGCCTTTAATCAAAGGTACATTTTTAATCCCAAAATATAGCTCAAAATTCCAGGCTAAGGTGATTCTTTGAAGTATTTTGGTACAAGGTCAGTAAGCATTGAAAGACGCAAATTATCAATGCTTTAGGCTTAACCCATTAACACATGATAGAATTTTAGAATGATCCAAATTGAAAGGACTTGCAGACGACAATTTAAAGTTGATGAAATTTTAGAATTTTTCAACTTTCTGGGTAAAAAACATTGTAAAATGAAGAAATTGCTTGTTTTATTCCAGTGTAAAATCAGGGTTTGCTCAGAAAAGGGCAAATTTTCAGAGTATGGTTGTTCTTTGAAGTATTTTGGTAAAGGGTCATTAGATGCTGATTTATACCAAATTTCAAAGCTCTAGGCCTTATGGTCTGGGAGAAGAAGATTTTAAGAGATTTCCATCTTTATTCTTTTCAAAATAAGGGATTGCACAGAAAAGAGCTAATTTTCAGAGTATGGTTATTCTTTGAAAATTTTAGGTAGAGGGTCATAAGATGATATATATATATATATTTGAAGTATTTGAAAAAGCATGATCTGAGGATCATTTCTGTGTTTTGTTGAATCTCCATGGTTAGTTTAGGAAGAGAAGAATTTTTTCGTAAAGTGCGTATGGACAGATGGAAAGACAGATGGATGCCAGGTGATAACCAATCACAAAAGCTCACCAAGAGCACTTCTTGCTCAGGTGAGCTAAAAACAATGTACTGAATTTTGTAGTAATGGGTAATAAATTGAAAGTCATTTAAATATGCAACTTAGAAATAGAAAATAAACACATAACTTTAATGAATAAACACCATTTAACCAACCAGGAAGTAAAACAAGAGGGCCATTGGCCAAATGCACTCACCTAAGTCCTTGGCAACAAATGGCCAATAGAGTGACTGAATTTTTATCCAAGGTGTAACATATCTAAATTCTGTCTTGGATATACCATAGAGAAATAACATTTAAACCAAGATTTACTGTATTTGAGCCAGAATTATAGCCTCTAAACTGTATACAAAGCTATTGAAAGGTTTGACCCAGTGACCTAGTTTTTGATCCCAAATAATGTCTATTTAGTCTGAATTATCAGTTAGACAACCATTTTAACTGCACATCAAGGCTTTTTGGCCAAAAATAAGACATGTACACAAGGTACATGTATTTCAATATCTGACCTAGTGACCTAATATGGAACTTGACTGATACTTTATGATGCTTTTCTGACCTTGTATCTAACCATGTGAGGCAAAAATGTGCATTTTAAGAGTGCAAAAAGGTATTTCTAAGATTTGACCTAGTGACCAAATATCAAATTTGACAGAGACATTATGGAGTGGAACATTTTGACCATTCTAGGCATTCAAGGCAAAAATTGAACACAAGAAATGACCTAGTGACCTACTTTTCACCCTTTTGACCCAATAACAAAGAGTACACACAAGGTTTTTCAAACATTTGACCCTTAGACTTTCTTTTTGACCCAACATAACCCATTAACAAACTTGACAGTGATATAATGAGGAAAAGTATTCTGACTCATAATCAAGCCTTTGAGGTAAAAATGTGCACACAAGATATGTGTCCTTGTGACCTACTTTTTGATCCACTTGACCCAATAACAATCTTGTAAAAGATGTCATGCAGACAAACATTCTGATTAAGTTTGAAGACATTCGAGTGCACACAAGATGTTGAAAAACGACAGAGGCTTGACAATAAATATCAGACAAAGCTAGATCACAATAACTTAACTTGAGCACTTTGTGCTGAGGTGAGCCAAAAGTACTTCAAAATTTTAATTTGAAAAATAAATGTGCAGGCTGATCCTCCTGCCAAAACAATAATATTAACCCATTCCCACACAAGAAAATCTTAGACTGTTCCAAATTCATAGAAGATGCAGACAACAATTTTAAGTTGATGTAATCTTTAAATTTTTGTCTCTTGTTTCAGAAAACATTGTTGATAATAAAGTAATTGTTTGTAACAGGCAATTTCTTCATTTTCCACAATGTTTTCCAAAGCTTTTGTGTTGAGAGGCGTTTAAAAGCGTCACTGTGTGGGAATAGGCTAAGGGTTAGTTTATTAGAATCCTTAATTTGGCCACAATAAGAGAAAGGTGAAAAAGATTAACATGTTAAGTTATACAGTTCTCAAAAACCAAAATGAATGTTTGAAAAATCAATTTCAAAATAAAATGTAAACTTGTTGAAGGCATATGACTTCTATTGTCACACATTAAAAGATGAAAAATGTTAGACTGGTTCACATTCAAAGAGGTTGCAGACAACAATCTTAGGTTAATGATTTTTTTGTGTGTCTTTTTGGGATAGAAAACATTGTGAAAAACAATGGCTTGTTATAAGCAATTTCCTGCCTTTTTGATAATGTTTTTTAATTGAAGGGTGTGAAAAAATAGTTTTATTTGGGAATGGTTTAATACTTACCCATTTCCACACAATGATGCTTTTTCACACTCTTTTTCACAAAGTAATTTCTTCATTTTCCACAATGTTTTCTACCCAAAAAGTTTAACAAATCTAAAAATTTCATAAACATTGAATTGATGTCTGCAAATCATTTCAATTAAGTCCAGTCAAAAATTTTGCCTTCTGATAATGGATTAATTGAGTATCGACGATTATAATTACCGGGTAATGATTAGTGTAATGACTGACAAACAAAAGGAAAAGACAGCAAACCATATATTCTATTCCTAACTATTATTTTCAAGAAGCTAGAAAAAAAAAATCACATGCTAGATAGGGTAATTCAAGTAAGAAAGAAAGTATAAACCAATTACTTGAAGGTTGAAGACGACAATTTATAATTGATAAAATTTTTAAAAGTCTTGGTCTTTTAGGGTAGAATAGATCGTGGGTAATGAAAAAATTGCTTGTTAAAAGCAAATTTTCATTATTCACAATGTTTTTGAAAAGAAAATAAATTGAGGGATGTTGAAGAGCGGGATCGTTTGGCCATTGGTTAATACATCTCAAGTCTAAAAGGGGATATAAAAACTGTATTAATAGCATTAAGATAAAGTAAATGTAATTAATTGCCTTTTTGAAATTAACATTCATGACTTCATAGGCTAAATTTCAAGTCAGTTTCTTCTGTAAAACCAAGCTATAACAAAATGTTTGGAGTTTTGAGTGACCCAATATCAAACTTTTTGTATTACAACAAATGCAAATGACAACCTGGCTAGAACAATACCCGTGATTTTTTTTCTTAAAGAAAAACAACAAAGCTAACATAACCCATGACCAGAGGACCGAATTTAAGTATCATCCAAAGTGATAAAAGTTGCAGATAACAAATCTATGCTAGTGAAATTTAAACAATCTTTGTCTTTCTAGAAAAAAAATGTGAACAATGCAGAAACTACATGTATTTGTAACAAGTTTTTTTTTTTCATTTACCACAATTTTTTTCAAGTTTGCTTCCTGAGGAGCATTAAAAAGGATGGAGAGGGACTTTGTTGAACATTTTCCAACTGTGAACATTAGTAACTGAACAGCAGCACAGCACACAATCATTTACCTACTTTGACATTGTTCCACTGATAGCTTTTAACACAACAGCATCAACACTTTGCTGAAAGCAAGATGGTCTAATTGAAGGATCCCTGGCCCAACCCAATGACCTCCAATATGAGTTTGACAGAGGTAATAAACTACACTGTTTTGTGAAATATGTGGCCAAGGACACAAAATAAAAGGCAATTCCTTGGGTGGCTACCGAAAGTCATAACTACAGCTTCAATAATCTCTAGTTACATCATGTTAGTTGAAGAGAGCAACAAAATGCTTAAACCATTAACAGATGGCAGATTTTCAGTTTGGTCCAATTTGAAAGAAGTTGCAGATAACAATTCATAGTTGATGGGATTTGAAGAATGTTCTTCGTTCGGGATAAAAAATATTGCGGATAATGAAGAAATTGCTTGTTACAAGCCATTTTTTTATTTTCCACAATGGCTTCTACGTTTTTTTCTTGAGAGGCCTCAAAATGCGCCACTGTGTGGTAATGGGTTAACATAAATCGCAGTATTCAAAGTTCATTTTCCGTCTAAACAAAAGATTTGAATAGTCAATCAATATTTTTAATTGACAGCCATGATCCAACATTTTACAGAACAATTTGAAAGATTTGTACAGAATATGGACAGATCAACCAATAGATAGCATGCTGACATACAGTTCAGAGATTACTGATTATTAACCCTTGTCATGCTGAACCCGGAATATTCCAGTTTGAGCAGAAGGTATAGACAAAGATCAGCCTGCACATAAGTGCAGTCTGGTCTTGGTCTACACCTCCTGCTTGTACTATTTCTGTCAGAGAAGTTTTTGTAATTGATTTTCAAAAGAAATATTAATTATTGAACAGCAAGAGCTATCAGTGCTCTCAGCCCTTTGATTTCAATGCAATTTCGTAAGAGATTTCATACAGCCTGACAAGGGTTAATGATTGATTAAAACTAGTTTAGTAATACTCTCTCAAATTGCAAACTTTCAAAGCTATGACATTAATTTACCAATACCCTCACAATCCTGCTGTCTAATTACCCTCAAGGAAAAAGATTAGGATAACACAGTGGAAAATGAATATAAATTGCTTGTTACATTCAATTTCTTCTTTGTCCAAAATGGTTTCTACCCTAAAGGACAAAGAATTCTCAAATCCCTTCAACCTATAATTGACGTTTGAATCTCCTTTCTATTTGGATCAGTCTAAAATTTTGTCATCTGGTAAAGGGTTAAGTAAACAATGTTGCCTAAAGAAAGTTGTCAGAACTAGTATTTTCATCTTCCATCATGTTTTTCAACTTATCCCTTTCCTGTTAAATCCTTGCTTTTCACATCCCTGTGATTTTATTATAACCTGTATTTGTGGCAAACTAGCATGATTTCATCAATATTTGTCTGAAATTGAGTATAGAGAGTGCACCACAGGGAGTAAAAGGACCCTCCTGTAGATTGAACACTCTGAAATTGAGTAAAGAGAGTGCGCCACAGGGAGCAAAAGGGCCCCCCTTACAGATTGAATACTATAGTTGAATGCAAGACTATTCCAAGTGTCTATAAATTATAGAGATATGTTCAGTCTTTCAATGGAATGAATTACACAATATTCTATATATCACAGTTGAACAGGTAGAGGATGATCGAAAATATATGTGAAAGATCCTTACATCTCCATTCAGAGAATTTACAAACTTACAGTCTTCAACAAAACTTTCTTTTCAAAATTCTCTACATTCTGTAAAATCTTCTATGAAACATGGTAAAAACAAGAGATAGTGAAGTTGTTTCATAACGTCATTAGGATGTGGTTTCAGATTCACATCTTGGCTTTGACTCACTAGAGTCGCTTCTTCTGTAGCACTCCATCATCTTTAACCAATTCCCACACAACAAAATTTTACACTGATCCAAATTCAAAGAAATTGTAGACTACAATTATTTGTTGATGAAATATTAGATTTAATCTGTCTTTGGAAAAGAAAACATTGTGGATAATGAAGAAATTTCAAGCAATTTCTTCATTTTCCACAATGTTTTCCACAGTTTTTCGGTTTATTTTTCTTGAGGGACGTCAAAAGAGTCATTGTGTGGGAATGGGTTTATCTATTTCTCATACAGATGATAAGGGGGTTTTGTTGCTGTTGCTGGGGGGGGGGAAGGCTAAACAAGGGAGGCTACTCAAGTATTACTTCCTTTTGTAACTTATTTACATAAGAAGAAACCAAAATTACTATGCAGTAATATCAAACATCTCCCATGCATTTCAAGTATGTTCCTTGACCCTATTACATGTACTAATGGTCTTAAGCCTTTACCACACAATGGGTTATTGTAGCAAGCAATTTCTTCTTAGTTTACAATGTTTTATAATTTCTTCATTTTCCACCCATGAATACCCATGAAGACAAATATTTTTTTTGAAATTGAATCAACATAAAACTGTCATTTGCTACTAATTTCAATTTGGACTATTCTAAATGGTGTCTTCTGTGATGGGTTAAGTCAATACTAACAACTAGTCTGCTTAACCCATTTCCACATGATGAGACTTTTGGATGCCTCTCAAGAAAAGCAATTGTGAAAACACTGTGTAAAATTTTACACAATCTTTTCTTAACAGAAATTTGAAAAAAATCTAAAATTTCATAAAGTTTAAATTGTCTTCTGCAACTTCTTTTCATTTGGACTAGTCTAATATTTTACTGTCTGGTAATAGGTTAAATGAAAACTAACAACTAATCTGCTTAAGAGAGCCTTGATTTCATCTTAACTGACCAAATTTTGATTTCCTTACACTTCTTTTAACCAATTTCTACTCAATACTACCTTTTAGAAATCAATTCAGGTAAACAATGTGGAGAGTGAAGAAATTGCTTGTTACATGCAATTTTATCATTTCCTACATTGTTTCATACCTAGAATGATAGACATATTCAAAATTCTGACAACTGACAACCTTTCAACCTCATCCATTTAAAGTCAATAAGGATTGCTATCAAACTAAGGGCTTGTGTCTTATCCTTAAGACCTCCTATAAGCTTTAACCCATTGCCACACGATGCAGTTTTCTATGCTTGTTAAGCTGTTATTAATGGAACTACTTTCTGCGCAAGCATACCAAAAATACCATTTCTTTCATGAAGGTATGAAACAGGTTTTCTTGCCAATCAGAATGCAGAATTTTGTTAGACCCACTAAAATGAAAGTATTTTTAAGTAAGATGTTTACCTCTGATTTTTCTAACTTGTTTTGCTCCTCTATTCTTGTTAAAATTTCAGTCATATTTGTTTCTAATACCATCCCACCCATAACAAGTTCTGTCAGTATGTAATGCACCTGGAAGATAATAAAATAAATACAACACCCAACCTATTTTGACTTTTACCCAAGAAATACAAATGCCATTGTCTAACAATTGAGAATACCATAATATTCTTAACCCAATCCCACACAGTAACACTTTGGGACGCTCCTCAATAAAACAATTGAGAAAACATTGTTTAAAATGAAGAAATTGCTTGTAACAAGCAATTTCTTTATTTTACACAATATTTTCTACCCAGAAAGTTGAAAAAACCTAAAATTTCATAAACTTTAATTGTTGTCTGTAACTCCTTTCAGTTTGGACTAGTCTAAAATTTCATTGTGTGGTAACAGGTTACAAGATATAAAAGTAAAATCTATTTTATTCAATTCACAATATGTGGTCAAGGACATAAAATAAAAGGCTAATCATTTGCTGAACAAGCTGTAGTTATGATGTTTAAGTCATCCAACCAACAAAAATGATGACAGTTAAGTTGGAGTCAAAATTCACTTCAGGTCAAAAGAAATGATTTCAGTTGGTCAATCAATATTTTGTTTGACAGCCACAATAGCAATTTCTTTATTATCCAGTGTTTTCTACCCCAATAGACAAAGATATTTTAAATTTCATAAACTATATACACTGTATTGATGTCTGTGACTTCTTTGAATTTGAACCAGTTTAAAATGTTGTCGTCTGGTAATGGATTAAATTATGTATCTCCTTACCTTGTCCACATGAAAGATGAGATCTAATTCACAAACATTCTCAAAACATTTATCTAGAGTTTCTACAAAAACCTGTAAAAAACAAGAGCTAGACTTTTATTACTATCCCCTGCTATTAATATAGGGAATATTATACTATAATAGCAATACAAAATCTGGTATTTGCTTTGAACTTCCAAGGAAAATTTTGATATTTCATGCAAAAACAAGACGTCGTATAGCTATCTTAACATAATATTCCATTTATCATATACTTTAATTTTCTATTAAATAAATTCAACAAAATAATAGAAAGATATGTACTTTCACAAGTATTTCCTTTCTCCTTTAGCATTCTGATTACATTTAATCACATTATGACATCATCTATAGAAGGAAAATGAGGTCATCTTAGACTCTAACATATGGAACTATATTTGATAATATCAGATACAGATTTTTTTCTGATGTGTCCAATTATGCATGTGTGAGATGTACATATTTCACTAGAAATATTATGACGTATAAAATAAATGATTATAATTTCCTATCTAACCCTTTCATACTCATCCCTGTTTTTTGAATGACCATCTAGCAAAAGAGTTTATGATAACATTGTGGATTGTTTGACACAGGCAATTTCTTCATTGCCCAGCATATTTTCTACCTTGAATGACAAATGCAGTTTAGATTTGATCAACGTAAAATTGTCATTAATTTTTGTAAATTCTTCAAATTTGGCTCAGTCCAAAAATGTTGTTGTCTGGTAATGGGTTTTAAAAGAAAAATACATGTACTTTAATAGGGAAGAAATGGATTATCAATTCTGAATTCTTCAAAGACAATAAATGAATTGGCAATCCTCTGTGGCGGGCCTGAAAACTATTTGAATTTCATTTTACATATAACAATTTGTTTGCATGCACTACAAGTCTATAATATTAAATGATGATGGATGTTTTGGGACAAAAAATTCAAAACAAAGATATTGTAATATCAATAACCAAACAATCTAGTATTTTGAGGTAAATGGGCAAAAGGTATTAGAGAACATTGCAGGAAAAGAAGAAATTGCATGTAACAAGCAATTTTTTTTTCCTCACAATATCTAATACCATAGGAGGTATCATTTTGACCAATTTGCATGCACTGTGAAATGTTGTCTACATTTTCTTTCAATTCAAAAAAGTGTTATATTTTGTCCTCTCATAATGGATAAACCCATCACCATACAAGAAAATTCTAAGACAGGTCGAAATTGAAAGAATTTGCAGAATGCAATTCAAAGTTATTGAGCTCTTAAATTTTATAGGTATTGCAAGCAATTTCTTCATTTTATAGAATGTTTTCCCAATTATTTTTCCTAAGGGGCGTCAAAAAGAGTCATTGTGTGAGAATGGGTTGAATTAATACTTTACAAACCTGAATCAAGTCTAGGATACCAAGCTCACTTTCTGAAGAATCTACACAGAATACAAAATAAAGAGTAGCGTAATGTCTGTAGATGATTTTGAAATCAGACCCACCAATCAACCTAAAACATACAAAATAGGTCAAAGTGAACTAACAATCAAACATACAAAATAGGTTCCCATTAAGAAATCATGTTTGAATGGGGTGCTCTATTTCAGAGTTACCACAAAATTGTGAACAAGAGCACCTCATTAGGATGCTAAAGCTTGGCTGCAGTCACTTTATAACTTAAGTAGAGATATACGAAAGTGTCAAAATTTTTGGACGACCAAAAACGCTGACACAGACATGGGATAACATCAAGGATACAACAATACCTTAGAATTTCTGTGAAAACAGTGACTTCAGAGAATATTGTGGACATGCATCTAAACAACAAAACCATAACTAATTCGAAAATAGAACATCAATTCAGAGTTTAGTTTCTAACATAAATAGCACATGTATAATTATTCTGACAGTTCTTCAGCAATTTAATTAATGACCACTAAATCCAGCATTTTTATGTGCCCAAGAAATATAGGTATGGGAAACATTGAGAAAAGAAGAAATTGCTTGTAACAAGCAATTTCTTCTTTTCTCACAAAATTTTCTACCTCCTACGGTTAATGCTATTCAATTTAAACCAATTTTATTTTGCCGTCTGCTACCTCTTTCAATTGGACCAGTCTAATTTTTCATTGTTTAGGAATGGGTTAATAAAACAAGAGGACCATGATGATCCAAAATTATACACCAAAAAGACAATCACAAATATTGATATGTGAGCCAAATGAAAATAGTGCGTGCCTAGGCAGGGCCATAATAGAACCATAACCCATTCCCACACAGTGACACTTTTGCTTGATTGATTGATTGAATGGGGTTTAACGCCGCTTTTAACAGTATTTCAGTCATATCGCAGAGGCTAGAGCACCTAACAATGTATTCCTTGTATTTCTCACACCAGTACTACCATTACATCCTTTCTTAGCCTCCAGCTGCTATCCCACTTAGGTTTACGATTATCCACCCGCCAGGGATCGAACCCATGACAACCCATGATTGAAGATGAAGAGTCTGACGTGCTACTGACTGTGCTATGACGGAGGCAGTGATGCTTTTAGACGCCCCTCAAGAAAAACAATTGGAAAAACATTGTGTAAAATGAAGAAATTGCTTGGAACAAGCATTTTCTTCATTTTGCGCAGTATTTTCTATCCAGAAAATTGGAAAAATCTAAAATTTTATTAAATTAAAATTGTCATCTGCAACTTCTTTCAATTTGTACTAGTGTAAAATTTTGTCATCCGGTAATGGGTTAATGAATATTATTACAACAACTATTGAATATGTTGTCCAATATTAAATATGAGAATCTTAGAGGTTTTATGGTTTGTCAGGAGAAGAAATATCATAAACTACAAATTGTTGTCTACGACTTCTTTCAATTTGGACCAGTCTAAATTTTCGTCATGTGTTAATGGGTTAAAAGAATTTCCTTCTCGAGTCTATGTTAAATAAGGTAAGACTCAGCGAATCCAAAATAGGATAGTTGGTCCATAAATCTAACAACAGTAGAAAGCAACAAGGTGATGCAACACACATGAAACCTCAAGGCCTAATTGTTTTTCAGGAGAAATTTTCTTCTTTGTTGTTTTTGGTAAAAAAACCCAAACAAGCTGTATTTTTGATACCTTAACCCATTCCCATACAGTGACGCTTTTCGACGCCCCTCAAAAAAAAAAATTTGGGAAAACATTGTATAAAATGATGAAATTGCTTGTGACAAGCAATTTCTTCATTTTACACAATTTTTTCTTTCTAGAAAGTTGAAAAAATCTAAAATTTCACCAACTTTTAACTGTTGTCTGCAAAGCCTTTCAATTTGGACAAGTCTAAAATTTTACCATTTGGGAATGGGTTAAAGTAATATAGCATTGGAAGATATTGATACAAAATGGAAAATTGCTTGTGACAAGGAATTTCCCCTTTATCACATTCACATTTACTAAATTCAACACTTATTCTTCGGTTTAATTTGAACTTTTATCTGCATCTTCTTTGAACTTGAACCCGTCTAAAATTTTGTCCTCTGGTACTGGGTAAAGCACTAACTACAGTGCATGGTGTAGGATACTAACGTTCCACCCTCCAGAAAATTACACACATTATCGTCCCTCTTTGAAACTAAATGAAATGTCTCTCGGATTATCTGTTGCTGTAGATCTTCAGGCTGAATAAAGCGAAAAAAAAAGAAGAAAAATTAACACATTCCACATCACAAAATTTCAATCTAGTCAAGATTCTGCAAATGTTGCAGACGACAATTCTTAGTTGATGAAATCTGAAATTTTTAATGCTTTATTGTGAAACTGACAAGTAATTTGGACTTAGTTTTCAGAATAACTTGACTATGTTTCTGCACATTTATTTGCTTTTGTCACCTGATTTATGATTAACTTAATTTAATAATTATTTGTTTATAAATTTTATTCATTTTAGATCATTGTTCGGCGATATTTAAATGATATCAAACCATTTCAAGCATTTATTGTTTTAATTTCTGTTGTTGTTTTTAATAGACAATTATCTTTTTAAAAAGTTAATATCAATTGCAAAACAAATCAACTGGAACATAATCATGTTGAAATAATTGTCTGCAACTGTTATTGAACCAGTTTGAATTTTTTCATTTATTTCTGAAAGAAACATTTATTAAATAAATTCTATACATATTCTCATTTGATGAACAGTGTTTCTACAGTGGTCTGATTATAATCCTGGCTGTAATGATGAAAGCAGAGAGATAACATTTTTATTTGCAAATTTGGTGTTAAGGGAATATGGTGTAAAGGGATGGCTAAGGATTATTATCAATATAATATTTATTTTTACACAAAATCTCAAAAACTTAAATTAAGATATTTTAAATGCCCATCCACATGGGATTTTATCTGAAACAGTGAGTTGATATAGTACACTTCTTCAATATTAAGTGCTTTACGTGATTATATAGATTTTTTAGGGTGTTAAGGGTTAAGAATTTCAGCTCTAATGATCTTGTGATGTTAACCCTTTCCTGTTTTTTGAAAATTTAGACTGGTCCAAATTGAAAGAGGTTGCAGACGATAATAAAAATTGGGTGCAATTAGACATGTTACCATCCGATGTTGTAGAAAATATTGTGGCAAAAGAAGAAATTGCTTGTTACAAGCAATTTCTTCTTTTTCCACAATATTTTCTAAAACACAAAAATATAATGACGTAAAATTCCGTGTTTAAACAGGAAAGGGTTAAATTAACTGAGGTCCAAAAATATAAAAGAAATATTGCATAAAGACCAATTTCTGACTATCAAGATTTCAAAAATAAACTTGGGCTGTCATTTAATGACTTTCTGACATTTTTTATTGTTTATGGGGTTAAGAGTTAATTTGCGGATTAAATGAGCAAATTTTTAGATATTTGTCAAGAATAAACTTGTTTGCAATTCTTTGAGAGGCATATTTTTTCAAATCTATTGCTCCTGTCCTTAAAATTTGAAGTTATTAAAATCATATTGCATAGCTAAATTTATGGAGCATGTTGCTTGGACTAGATTCTTTGCATGGCAGATTTTTCAAGATTCTAGAGAAGTTTTAGTATGCTTCCCATTTAAAATTATTTGCAGGAACTGTTGTATAAATCTATCGATCGAATAGTTATATCATTAAAAGTCATAAAAAAAGCAATTTATCTGAATCATGCTACGTCCGACCACTAATCAACTTCGTAACTGTCACTTGTTGAGTGCATTTTCAAAGTTAAACAAATGGCTACGTACATAAAACTGATAAAATCTTGACAATCGTGGTTTTCCATGGTTGTTGAATACAAGAATAGCTTTAATCATCGTTTCGATTGTTTTACCATCAGAGAATTTCTAACACAAAAACACCCCTCTCACGTAGTCTCAAAATTTATTTCCGTCTCATGAAATAAGCGAATTACGTGAAGAATACATGATTACCCACCTCCATATAAAACCGTTGAAACAAACCCTTTTGCGTCAAATATATATCTTCTTAACAATTCTTAGATAAAATGTGTTGAAAACTGGATCCAAACTGGTTACAATCAGTTTCCTTCATGGCAAATAATTGCCAAAGATTACTAGATAATTAATGTGAAACAAGAGGGCCAGTGGCCCTGGCGGTTTCAGGTAACTTCGGTAAATTACAACTTCGGTAAATTGATATTATATAGTAAAATAATGGAGACTTCGGTAAAAAGGTAATTATAGTGTAACTATCGCTTTGTGGTTGGGTTTATCGGTAATTTAAGTGTGTTTTTTTTCATTTTAAACTTAGTCATAGTAAAAAAATCTTACATTTCATCACAAACAAAAAGGAGAAAAGTGATTATTATTATTGATGATAGGTATATATGACAAACACTTGCACCAATCCCCCCTAATGAAGCACACAACAATTAAAAATATGAACAATAATCATTGGTCTTTAATTAATATTCTTGATCAGAATCAAATATCGATATCAATTAATCCAAGATAAATCTTTTTACCAAATTGCTATATTGTCCTCGACTTTGGTGTCTTAAATCTGTGTAAAAAGTTAAATCATTAAGAAAAATATTAAAAAGTTATCAATGTTATATCGTTCTGTATCAAACATTTTTCTTTCTCCTTTTGTTGTGGCATATTAGTTGAAATTTGGTAAATAAAGTATAAAAATGCATGTTAAAAACAAGTTCATCGCCTTTATTTTCTTGTCATTTCGATTAAAGTTAAAACTAAGATGAGGATTCCTTGTCTTCAGCAATTTCTTCATTTTTGCTATATTTCAACCAATTGTTTAGATTATTGGCAACTTCTTATGCCATTGAACAGTATGATTTTTTTCCTTTGGAAAAGAGTGTATATTCCTATTTCAGGTTTGATTAATATCCATGAGGAAACACAGCTTTAATCTTCAATCTGTATTTACATTAACAATTTCCTTTTATGAAATACGATATTTGCTGTTCTGATTATTCCATTTTCACTTTGTTATAGGATGTTTATATCGAATCAATTGTTTTTTTTTTTTAAAAACTTTAGATAATGTTGCTATACAGGAGGTACTTGCGTTCAGATCTGGAAAACAATAATATTAAAAGAATAAATAGATGAATCGTAAAAAAAGAAGAAAAAAAACCTGACCACCAATTCAAAATATCTGCGCTGATAAGGCTGAACTTTTCCCAAACCGGGTCCACATTGAAAGAAGCTGCAGATGGCAATTTCAAGTTGATGATTTTTTCTTTTTGTCATTTGGACAGAAATCATTGTGGAGGACGAAGAAATTGCTTAATACTAACAATTTCTTCATTTTCAACAATGTTTTAAAAGCTGTCGTAAAAAGGAGGGCTTGTGGGGGGAATGGTTACTTTCTTGAATTCTATTTTCTGATTGAATAAAATTGTTTTTGTTTTTTTATTTATTTATTTCTTGTTTCTCGACCAATTCTTCAAGTTCAAACACTTACTCCAAGATAAATTTGTTTTATTACAAACTGTCATAATTAATTAATTAATTCAATACCCGTTCGGGAGGTGATAATTACACTATAATTACCTTTTTACCGAAGTCTCCATTTTTTACTATATAATATCAATTTACCGAAGTTGTAATTTACCGAAGTTACTATCACCCGCCCTGGCGCTCACCTGAGATAAGGCTTTTTTTCTTCTTCAAGGCCTAATACAAATTGGGTCAGGAGAATATCTCCTTTGTGTTACCATGCCAAACAATGCTTTCAACAGATTTCAAACATTTTGGAAAATATTTAAGGGGGCAAACTAACGTATTTCTGCCCAGTTTGGATTAAAGTGGCCAAACAGTTTTGAAAGGGTTGCCTTCTTTATTTCTATTTTAGCCTAATCACCCTTTGGCTCTGAAATTTTATCAATTTTGAAAGAGGTCAAAGTACCGATGCTTCATGCAAAATTCAAGACTTTTCAACTTCTGGGTCAGGAGGAATTTTTTTTTTATTTTAATTCTTTTTTCAAATTTACTTTTGGTGTCATAGCAACCAGAGTTTTCAACTGATTGAAATTCTATGGTTAAAATCAGCCCAGTGGTTTGGGAGGAGATGTCATTTTAAAAATCCTTCTTTATTTTTTATAAGCCCCATCCCCCTGGGGCTCCACCCCTGGGGACCTCAGGGTGATGATTTTAGCAATTCTGAAAGAGGTCAATGTACTGATGCTTCATGCAAAATATCAAGACTCTAGGCCTTCTGGGTTAGGAGGAGCTAATTTTTAAAGATTTAATTTAAATATCAGTTTTGTTACCATGGCAAGCAAAGGTTTTTTTTTATGGATTTCTATTTTTCTAGCAATTTTTAGGGGCACCACGTAAGGATTATTTCTGCCAAATTTGGTTGAAATCCGCCCAGTGGTGAGCTAAAAACGGTCAATATCATATAATTTTCCCTTTTTTCCGCAATAATGGTTTGCATTCTTCTTTTTATAGGGTTTTCTCATCTGCCTATGGATTAAAATGAATCAGAATGCTTATCCTTAGATTTCTAACAAAGCTTTGACCCAACATTTGTTTATAAGTTGTAAATCCTATGTTCTGTTTAGTATTATCCTGGCATTGTATACCGCATTCCCACACACCAAAAACAGGTTACAGACGACAAAACAAAGTTGGTTTAAATTGAAAATTAAGTGCTGAATGGGGTAAAAAACATTGTGAGAAAAGAAGAAATTGCTTATTAGAAGTTCTAACAAGCAATTTTTCTTTGCTCACAACGTTTGCCAGTTATATTTCTTCGGTGCCTAAAAATGTGGGATTGTGTGTTGACCTGTTAAATGACAGAATAAAGACGGTCTTTTTAAAAGTCAAGTAAAACTAGCAGTGATTTACCTCCATACAAGTATTCAATAGGTTGGAAGACTGATTACTCAATTGATCAATTGCGGCTGTCAATCAAAGAATCAATCCACCAATCAAATAATTCATCTAGACTGGAAGTGAACTTTGAACTCTGACATTGGTAGACATTGAGGTTAAGCATTTTAGTTGGTTTGACAACTTAACCATCTTAACTACAGCTTATTAAAGCCTTATAAGCCTAGGTTGCCCACCAACCATTTTTTTGTTTGTTACATGTTACCATGAATTTTGCAAAATAATGTCGTCTAACAGTGAAGGGGAACATCCTGTCTGAATCAGTGGGAGTGGCCAACTGAGTCAGTGGGTAGGGCCAACCATACATCAGTAAGTAAAATGGATACTCCTTCTTGTCCCTTTTGAGGAAAAGATATGGACATTTCAGTTTAGTATCTGTACTCAGAGTAATATAATGTGTTTGTTTACCACAAATTCCTATGAAATGGCATTTTTGGCCTTGATAGATGACCTTGTCAGATGACCCTTTCCTTCATATCTAAGACACATATCAGTAATATCTATCACCACGTCACATTTTGGCCTTCAGCCAGTGGAGCTTAAAACAATTTGCCCTGATCTTTCTATGCAGAGGAATAATCTGGACAAAATTTTGTCCACGGAGACAGCAGAGGCATTTCCAGTATACCCAGAATTGTGTACTCAAAGTAATCATTGATGGATCTCCACTTACCACTGTCAATCAAACAAGAAATACTTGAGTGTCTGTTTGACTCCACCATCCTGAATTTTCTGATCTAACCATGATTTTGCATTTTTAATGCTCTTCAAGATTATATTATGGAAAACATAATTGGAAAAGGAGAAATTGCTTCTAACAAGTAAATTTTTCCTTTCCTCGAAATGTTCTGTACTCAATTGAATGCCTACATGTACTTTTTCTGCAAATTCTTTCTCCTTTTCCACAAAGTTTTCAACCCTATTTGGCACTAATATTCAAATTCAGCACAATCTGAAATGTCAACTGTAACTTCTTTTATTTTGGATTAGTCTAAAATTTTGTCTGCTAGTAAAGGGTTGTGATGGTTTTTTAGTCAAGGGAAGCAACTAAATTGCAACATTTACTCAGTCTAAAAAATTTATTTCCCTTGTACGACTATTTGATGAGAAAAAAACGATGAAGATACCTTATTACCTTTCTTTAAATTCTAGAATAAATATAGAATGAATCTTTCAAAATAAGGCCCACAATGATAAACGGATCATAGTTCTTTCAAGAAATCCAAAGGACACCTGAAGAATATTCAGGTAAAATGCAGTTGCAATAAAATTGATAACTTCTGAGGAGAAAGTTTGCTCAGTTCATACACTATACAAAAAAGGAAAGTTAGCCATGTCAACTTATTTCGAAGAATCTGAACATGTAAGAAACATACCTTTGAAGTTTGATTGAAATCCACCACACTGTTTGAGAGGTGACTTTCAACTTTTCCCACTTTCTATTATAAAAGGAAATTAGCCCCTCCCATAAAAGCCATGTTTTTAATCAGATCAAACTTTCTTAAAGGAACAAGTAAGGATCACCATTGGATCATTCCCGTGAAATATGATTGAAATTCAGCCAGTAGTTTCTGGGGAGGTTTACAATGATAAAATTTATGGACAGACACATGCATGATGACAGAAGCAACGCCACAATAGCCTAAGGTGAGTGGGGCTAAAAACCAGTTGACCAAGCAATTGATATAGACCCAAAGTGAATGTTACCTCTGATATTTATGTCAGAGAATATTTTTGGTTTAGCATCTTTAGAGCTGTAACTAATCATTCAATGATATTTAGGTTGTCATCCACAATTTTCTTTGTTTCATGTTTCTGATCATATATTTTGTATGTTTATATCTTTAATCAGCTGTAGTTACAACACTTAACCTATTACCGCACAAGAAATTTTTTAGACTGGTCTAAATTCAAAGGCATTGCAGACAACAATTTAAATTTTATGAAATTTTGATTTTTCAACTTTCATGACAAAACATTTTGTAAAATGGAGAAATTGCTTGTTACAACCGTTTTTCTTGAGGGGCGTCCAAAAGCATCACTGTGTGGGAATGAGTTAAGTCACCAAACCAACAAAATGCTTCACCTAAGTATCTACCAATGTCAGAGTTGAAAGTTCTCTTCAAGTCTAAATGAATTATTTGATTGGTATATCGTTTTTTGGATTTACAGCTGTGATCCAATCAATCCACTGTCCTAACCAAGATGTACTATGCTGGACCCAGGACCACAAGGGTTCACAAGAAATAAAAGTGAAAGAAAAAAATTATATACTTTAATAGGCAATAAAAAGTTAAAGCAATAAATATAAACTTTTGATTTCATAAAACTATGAAAAACAATTCAAATGCACATAGAACAAATATATCCCTCTTTCTCAACCCATTATTATACAAAGGCAAAAATTGAAAACATTTTACTGGATCAATGCATGATACCTCAATATCAGTTGATGAAAACAGGGGAAACAGTGGTGTAGATAGAGGGCGAAATTCAGGTTTTAGATTTAAATATTTCACCAATACTGCCTCAAACTCTATGTTGTAGGTACTCATTTAAATCGTCTCGATGAGGCACTTCAAATGAGTACCCACAATATAGGGTTCCATTGTGAAATTAGGATTTTAGAATATTGTTACCCCCTCTTATCTAGACCTCTGGGAAAGGATGTTAATTCTTTCCAAAATTTTCAAATCTTTTCCTTGTGAAGCTGCCTATACAGTACCTCAAATCCCTTGGTTTGAGATTTCCAAAGAAACATAAAACAAACAATGGTACCATAGTTACAATATATGCCATCACACAATTGTTTTTGTTTCTATTTTCTTTTTTTTTTTTTTTTTTTTTCCAAGAAGGTAGCTATTCATAAATGTAAGAATTTGCATTAAAAAGCACTTTTCCATTACGGTCTCTTTTCCTGTGACACAGCCTAGAATGGTAAAAACCTGATAATAGGCACAAGATCAGAGGACTAGGAACAAACATTCTGTAAAAGTTTTGTATAAGGCTACAGAAATGGTGGAAGATTTGCTATAAAAAAATTTGCATTAAGTCCCCTTTTTCCGTAATTCAGACTAGAATGTCAAAACCAATACAACATGGGCAAGATCAGGTGACTAGAAACATTGTGAAAATTTGATTGAAATTGGTCCATGAATATAGGAGGAGACGTGTTAACCCATTACCACATAATGAATTTTTTAGACCTGTCCAAATTCAAAGAAGTAGCAGACGACAATTTAAGGATGATGAAATATTCAAAATCTTTGTCAATTGGGGTAGAAAACATTGTGGATAATGAAGAAATTGCTTGTAACAAGCAAATTCTTCATTTTCCACAATGTTTTCAAAGCTTTCATATTGAGGGGCATTTAACCCATTCCCACTCAGTGACGGTTTTGGACGCCCCTGAAGAAAATCAATTCTGAAAACATTGTGTAAAATGAAGAAATTGCTTGCAACAAGCAATTTCTTCATTTTGCACAATATTTTCTACCAAGAAAGTTAAAAAAAATTAAAATTTCATAAACTTTGAATTGTCGTCTGCAACTCTTTTCAATTTGGACCAGTCTAAAATTTTGTTGTTTGGGAATGGGTTAAAAGTGTCATTGTGTGGGAATGGGTTAACAAGATGTGGACGGATAGATATACAGACATACATCAAGAAGGACAGAAATTAGGAAAGTTAGACAGAGAGTATTATACCAATATACCTCCAAGAGGACCAATTAGGCCCTAAATTGCTCACCTGAAAATGATTTCTATAAGTCTGATAAGGCCAGTCCTGCAATGCCCACATTTTATGAGAATTAAAATTTCATGAACAAGTTTTGAAAAGGATCACCCTAAGATCATTCCTGCCAAGTTTGGTTGAAATTGGCGCAATGGTTTTGGAGAAAAAAGGTATTTAAAGAATCATATCATGATTTCTCTGAAGTCTGATAAGCCCTTCCATGCCAGTGCAACATTTTTGTGCAGATGAAAAATTGAAAAAAAATGAAAAAGGTCACCCAAAAAACATTCCGGTCAAATTAAGACCAAATTGGCACAATGGTTTAGGTCGAGAAGATAGATTTATTTCATGATTTCTCTAAGTCTGATAAACCTGCCTTGCCACACCCTATTTTTTTTCAAAATTTCATCAACAATTCTGGAAAAGCGTCAGCTCAGGAACAATCTTGCCAGGTTATGTCCAATGGTTTAGGAGTAGATGATTTTTTACCCATTACCAGACAGTTAAATTTTAGACTGGTCCACATGAAAAGGAGTTGCAGACGACAAATAAAAGTTTATGGAATTTTAGATTTTTTCACATTTCTGGATAGAAAACATTGAGTAAAAGTAAGAGATTGCTTCAAGCAATTTCTTCATTTTCCAGAATGCTTTCCCAATTTCCTATGGGGCGTCAAAAAGTGTCATTGTGTGGAAATAGGTAAAGGGAGAAATAGCTTTTTCCATTCAATTTCTACATTTGCCCAAATGTCTCCTTTCCTTTATGAGACCTTTTAGAATAATAGACTTTGAATGTTGTCAACAATATAAATATTCGACTTAATTTTTAAGTTTTGTTGTTCAGTAAAGGGCAATAGCAAGGTGTCAAAAAAGTAGGCCTGTTACAATCATCAAAGCATTGACAAGAAACAAATTATAACAAAATCATTACAGCGTCAAATATAATGACATGGTATGCCATTTATTCTTTACAACTTCTCTAACAAGTGAACTTGTAAATGAGGTCACAAAGAAATAAAATTATAAAGTGATGAAGATAGTGGATAAAAGTAATGAAGTCAAAGAAAAGTAATTGTTCTTCAAAAATGCATTCAGGGTTAGCCCCCTTAAAAGCCAAAGCAGTGAACATAAATTAACAGTTTGAAGTGTATGTCACTAGCTAAAATCAAGATCTCAAAAAATGGTTTCACAACAGCATTACACCAACCTGGTCCAAATTGAAAGAAGTTGCAGACGAAATCTACAAGTTGATTGAATTCTAAATAGTTCAGTCTTTCTGAGTAGAAAACAATGTGGAATGAAGAAATTGCTTTCAATAATCATTTTCTTCAATTTCAATATTGTTTTCTAAATAACTTCCTTAACCCATTCCCAGATGATAAAATTTTAGGTCAGTTCAAATTCAAAGAAGTTGCAGACAACAATTTCAATGTGATTGAATCTTTAAAATAATTGTCTTTTTGGGTAGAAACATTGTGGATAATGAAGAAATTGCTTCATTTACCACAATGTTTTCCAAAGCTTTCATAATGAGGGGTGTTTAAAAGCGTCATTGTGTGGGAATGGGTTAAAGGTCATAAACTAGAGGTGCTTGAGCACCTGAATACTCCACAGGCCTGACTGCTGATTAAGCACAATATTTTCAGGAATTCAATATAGACTGAATCATATTCACCATGTGTGGCTAGTAAATCTTGTCAATTAAATATCTAAATATTTCAAACTTTTCATTGTTTTACAAAAGTCAAAGCATTTAGTGTCACCAGAGGATCAATCCCATGAGATTTGGTTGAAACCAATCAACTAGTTTCTGAGAAAGATTTTTTTTAAGCTTTCACCATATATGGAAATAAGCCCCTTCCATTTCAGCCATGCTTTTCATCTATTCAAATCATTTGAAGGAATTTAATAAAGGATGATGTGAGCATTGTGAGGATAATTCAAAATTAGTTGAATTCAATCGGCTGGTTTCTGAGAAGATTTTCACAGCTTTCACCATACATGAAAATTAGCCCACCCATTTAAGTCATGCCTTTCATCCATTCAAATTCTTTGAAGGAATCTGATATAGGGTCATGTGTGGATCATTCCTGTGAAAATTAGCTGAAATCCATCCACTGGTTTCTGAGAAGATTTTCAAACCTTTCGCCATATATGGAAATTAGCTCCAACAAATTAAGCCATGTTTTCCATCCAATCAAAAAATTTTGAAGAAATCTAATAAAGGGTCACCCAATGATCATTCCTATAAAATTTGGTTGAAATCCATCCTCTGGTTTCTGAGAAGAAGATTTTTAAAGGTTTCCCTACATGTTGAAACTAGCCCCGCCCATTTAAGCCATGTTTTTCATCCGATCGAAATTCTTTGAAGGAATCTGATAAAGGGTCAGGAAAGGATCATTTCTGCAAAATTTGGTAGAATTCTGTTCAGTACTTTCTTAGAAGCAGTTTCTTAAAGTAAAAGTTTATGGACGGATGCACATATGCATGCATGCACAACAGACACAACACCATGACAATAGCTCGCTGGATTTCAGCCAGTAGAGTTAAAAAGCTGGATTATGCGAGAATGTGTTAAAAATGCTATAAATGCAAAATCCATACAAGTCTGCATTGGTTTCCATTTACCCCCTCAAAATATTGACATGAATTTTTTTTCCTAGAGTTATTCTGTTTCCTCTATATTCAGCACTATTCTAGAATGAAAGCCAAGATCATTTAGTGTAAGGTCCACTTTATCTGTTAGCTGTTGTCTTGGAAAGGTTGTTGCCAGGGTATATAGCTTCTCTTTGAATCCAAGGGTTGTCATATAATCAAAGACTACCTGAAATAGAAGGAGACACATTTAACCCAATCCCATAAATCCTGCTTTTTTAGGTTCCTTAACCCATTACCAGATGTCAAAATCTAAGACTAATCCAAACTAAAAGAAGTTGAAGACAACAATTCTTAATTGATGGAATTTAAAGAATATTTGTATTTTGTGAAGAAAACATTGTGGGAAATGAAGAAATTGCTTTTTTATAAGCAATTTCTTCATTTTCCACAATCTTTTCTAGGGCTTTTTTCTTGAGGGGCATCAAAAGGCTTAATTGTGTGAGAATGGGTTAAAAAAAACTTTAAGAAAACATTGTAGATAATAAAGAATTTGCTTGTTACAATGTCAACAATTATCCACAATTTTTTTGACCAAAAAAGATCTTTTAAAACTTTATCAACTGACAAATTTGGACCAGTCTATTATTTTGTTGTCTGGTAATGGTTTAAACTAGATATTATAGACAAACAATTAAAGCGAATAGAGTACTATCCATACCATATATGGTTGGCCTTGTATTTAGGTTATCAGCTTAGTTAATAGTTTTATGAGTGTCATCCATGTATTTCTACTATGAATATCTAAGCAGTGATGGAAGAAAAATGGGTCATAGCAACAGTTTATGGACGGACAGACACACATTGGACACACAGCCATGACAATGGCTTGCTGGTTTTCAGCCAATGGAGCTGAAAAGTGCTTATATTAATTTCAACGATTTTAAAGCTCTGATTCAGAGCCCTTATTAACCCTTGCCATGCTGAACCCGAATATTCCTGTTTTGCCAGAAGGTATAGACAAAGATCAGCCTGCACTTTTGTGCAGTCTGATCTTTGTCTACACCACCTGTTAGTTCCTTTCAAGCTAAAGATGTTTATAGAATCAATTGTAAAAAGAAAAGCTGACTAACAATCAGAGCCATGCATTGATTTCAGTCCCCAACAAGGATTTTATTCAGCATGACAAGGGTTAAAATTCAAGGTTTTAGAAAATAGATAACATACAATGAAAAGTCATGCAATGACAAAATGAGAGGATTATTTTCAAGGCTGATTGATAATGAAACTTATTGTATTTGTGATATTTATCTAAGCATGAATAATGCAAACAAACAGGACTTACCTACAGATATTTGTCATGAAGTTGCATTTAACATTATGTAACTTTTTGTCTTGTCTTAACCCCCTACCCCATAATCCTGCTTTCTTTTACACCCTGCAGGAAAATCTAACTTATTTTGACTTTGCCAAATGAATGCATATGTTCATATGTGTTTTATGATGACTATTTTCAACATGATAATCATGTTAATGATTATTTAGAGGAAATTATTATTGATTTAGAGGAAAACCTAAATTAAATCTCCAAATTGATGCAATTTGATTCAAAGGTTGTACAATGAATTGTCATGGTTTCACAAAGTACCAGATGTTAAATTTTTTGACTTGTCAAAATTGACAGAAGTTATAGAGGAAAAGTTCAGGTTGATGAATTTTGAACATTTTTTTACTGTGTAAAAATCATCATGGGAAACGAAGAGGTTGCTTTTTCAAAGAAAATTCTTTATTTTCCTCAATTTTTTCCAAATCCCTTTTTGTGAGGGGGTAAATAGCAGGATTGTGTGGGAAGGGTTGTGGGTTTTCTTATTTAATCTATTACCCACATAGCTGGTGAGATACAGATATAGAAAACAAGAGGACCATGATGGTCCTAAATCGCTCACCTGAGGCATCTGAAAATTACAGTACTTTTTAGAATAAAAAAGACACGACTTGAGGAAAATAAATAAAACAAATATAAGATTTTGGGCTTTGTACAAAACAATCCAATAATGCTTTACAATAAGAATGAATTCCTTTGGCTTTATAGTTTAATCCATTACCAAACTATCCAAGAATTTGTCACCCTCAGGTTTGAAAAAAAAACATAGTGAGAAAGGGAGTGACAAGCAATTTATCCATTTCTCACAGTGTTTTCTACCTGAAATTCTTTGTATTTAGATTTCAATCAAACTCTAATTACTGTCTGCAACTTCAATGGGTGTAATTTTAGCAACCTTGGTAGAGAACAATCTGGATGTACTATAAATCAAAATATGAATGCATTACAACTTATACATGAGGAGTGGAAGATATTTGAACATGCTTTTATTGAGCGTTTTTCATATCTTTGGATGCCTTGGGAAGGGCCATGTTTGTCCAAAGGATGTAAACATGGTAGATAACAATAATGTTATCCTATGTTTTTAATGTAAATGCTCTTGAACCTATATTTAAGAAGAATTCTTTCAATGCAATTTACGCAATTTTCGAGCCCAGGAGCAGAGACATTTTTTTATTCTAAGAGCATATTTTCCTGTTACATAGTACAAAATTATTTAGTCATGCTACATACCAAATATGTATGCCCATCACCTTGTATTTCAGAAGGAGAAGACTTTTGATGTTGCTCTAATTGGGTGATTTCCAAAATATTTGACCTCTGGGGCAGTGCCATGTTTTATCCCAGGGCTAAGATTTTAGCTCACATGGTAGAGAACCATCTGGATATGCTATATACAAAATATGAATGCCTTAGACTTTGTAGATTGGGAGGAAAAGACTATTGAACATGGTCTAATTGAGCATTTTTACAAACTTTGGACACCCAGGGAAGTGGTGTTTATTAACCTACAGGCATAATTTAATCAAAAATGATAGATAATAGCCAGGCTATGCTACGCTCAAAATATAAATGCCCTCCTCCTTAAAATGAAGAATTTTTTTTTTGCATACTCAAATTTTGCGTTTTTCCAAATTTTGGACCCCTAGTGCTGGGCCGTTTTTGACCTTAGGAAGACACTTTTAGTGATATAGTACAAAACTATCTAGTTATGCTAAATACCAAATATGAATATCCTAGACCTTATTGTTTAAGAGGAGAAGTCTTTTGAAATTGCTCTAATTAAGCATTTTTCGAAACTTCAGACCTCAAGGGCAGGGCCATTTTTGACCCCAGAGATAAAATATTTAAAAACTTGGTAGAGAACCATATGATTAAGTTCTATGTAAAATATAAATGACTTTTGCCTTGTAGTCTGTCAAAAAAAACAACAACAGAGATTTTCTAAAATTTCCCATTTTCATATGCCGCAGTTACCAGAGTTTTTTCACAGAATGAAATTCTTTTAACTTTTGAAGAGCTTCACCCAAAGAACATCCCTGCAAAGTTTCAGCTTGTTGCCTACTGGTTTAGGAGAAGAAGATTTTTAAAGATTTTTAAAGATTTACTAAAGATTCCCATTTTTAAATGCCGCGGCAACCAGAGTTTTTGACGGAATTAAATTCTTTTAACAACTTTTGTAGAACTTCACCCAAGAAACATTTTTGTAGAACTTCACCCAAGGAACATCCCTGCAAAGTTTCAGCTTGATTGGCCTACTGGTTTAGGAGGAGAAGATTTTTAAAGATTTACTTAAGATTCCCATTTTCAAATGCCACGGCAACCAGATGTTTTGACGGAATTAAATTCTTTTAACAACTTTCTTAGAACTTCACCCAAGGAACATCCCTACAAAGTTTCAGCATGATTGGCCAACTGGTTTAGGAGGAGAAGATTTTTAAAGATTTACTAAAGATTCCCATTTTTAAATGCCGCGGCAACCAGGGTTTTTGACGGAATTTAATTCTTTTAACAACTTTTGTAGAACTTCACCCAAGGAACATCCCTGCAAAGTTTCAGCTTGATTGGCCTACTGGTTTAGGAGGAGAAGATTTTTAAAGATTTTTAAAGATTTACTTAAGATTCCCATTTTCAAATGCCACGGCAACCAGAGTCTTTGACGGAATTAAATTCTTTTAACAACTTTTGTAGAACTTCACCCAAGGAAGATCTCTGCAAAGTTTCAGAGTGATTGGCCCGGTGGTTTAGGAGGAGAAGATTTTTAAAGAAATTGTGGACGGACGGACAGACAGACAGACAGACGGACGGACGACGGACAACGACCGATCACAATAGCTCACCTCGCACTTTGTGCTCAGGTGAGCTAAAAATGAGATAAAATGAGAATTTGCCTGTAACAAGGAAATTTATCCTTTGCTAACAATGTTTTCTACTGGTACCCTATAACACTTGTTTCTGAATTTAGACTAATTTTGAAACTTATTCTGCAACTACTTTTAACCCCGGCCAGTCTTAAATTTGTCATCTGGCAATGGGTTGATAATTCCCAAGATGCATCTAGTATCAGGAGGTGTTGGCTTATATGAGAAATAAAGTAACAAAAAGAGTAAATGTGTAAAACACCTGAACACTTACTTGTAATTTACAACTTGACAAGAAACCTCTTCGATGATTAACCCCGATTGGAGATCGGAGGACAACAATTGTAACATTTTCAATATCATCACCAGGCTCAGGGGGAAGCTGTATCACCTGTGGGTAATTTAAATTGAATATGAGGCATTAACCCATTACCTGATGGCAAAATTTTAGACTTGTCCAAAGGAGTTGCAGACGACAATTTAAACTTTATGAAGTTTCAGATGATTTCAACTTTCTGGCTAGAAAACTTTGCGTAATAAGGAAGAAAATGTTTTCCTTTTTTTTCTTATGAGGTGTCAAAAAGTATCACTGTGTTGGCATGGGTTAATCAACTCTTCCAATGCTGAATATTTCTGTTTTGGCAGAAGGTGGAGATAAAGATCAGCCTGCACATATATGCAGTCTTATCTTGGACTACACTACCTGTTTGTCCCTTTTAACCATTGTCATGCTGAACCCGGAATATTCTGGTTTTGGCAGGAGATGTAGACCATGATCAGCCTACACATAAGTGCAGTCTCATCTTAGTCTACATCTCCTGCTTGTAATTTTCCGTCCAGAGTAGTTAATGAAATTGATTTCTGAAAGAAATATTGAATTTTGAACAACAAGTTCTATGAGTGCTTACAGCCCTTTGGTTTTACAGCAATATAGTAAGGGTATTTATACAGCATGACAAGGGTTAAGCCAGAGTTGTTCTTGGGCTACACCACCTGTTTGTCCCTTTTAAGCTAGAGTTGTTCATAAGATAAATTTTAAAAACTGATAGACCCTCAATCAAAGCTTCCAGTGCTTTGAGCTCCTTGCTATAAATGCAATTCTGTAGAGGATGTTATTCAGCATTGGAGGGTTTAATCCATTCCAAGACAACAAAATTTATGTTCAATTTTAGAGAGGTTGCAGACGACAAATCAAAGATGGTTTGAATTAAAAATTTAGGGCCATGCAAGGTTGGTAACATTGTGAGAATTCCTTCTTTTATCACAATGTTTTACAAAGCTTTTTTCTTTGGTGTGTAAAAATGCGGGATTGTTTGGTAATAGGTTAATCCATTACATGGGTCTTTAATTCACAAGCCAGTCTAATTTAACTTTTTAATTTATGAACTCCATAAGGAGGGCTTTGATTAGACAAAGACATTCAGACCTCATTATGGAATTCAAAGAAACTCACTTCTTATCAGGGTCGACACTAACTTTGCTTCAGTGAAATCCCACAGGAATCCCTACCTTTTACTTCAGGGTTTCCTCCAGATAATCAGGGATCCCTCCTTGATATACATTAACTCATTTTCAGGCAATCCTGCCCTTCTTAGGCAAACTTGAAAAAGCTTTGGAAAACATTGTGGAAAATGAAGAAATTGCTTGTAAAAAGCAATTTCTTCATTATCCACAATGTTTTCTACAAAAAACAAGCAAACAAAAAACATCAGGAGCATTAGTTGATACATCAAGATATATTGTACTGGAGAAATATTGAAGGATCCTGACTGATCCCTAGCCTGAGATTGCTGGGGTCCCTTCCAATTTTCAGGGATCCTTGGGATCCCGGGACACTGTTAGTGTGGACCTCTGCTTATCATTTGCCCATTGGTGAGAGACAAACCATCACATGTTGCGATGGCAGAGGTTGGTTCAAACCTGTGACCCAAGGATTGACAGCATAACCAACTGAGCTAATAAAAGGCTCAACTCAAATTTAAAAAGTTCCAAAGTGCAAATCTAAGATAATTACATAGACAGATAAGAGCCAAATACGGTATATAAATTGTGGCATAAGGAGAAATTGCTAGTAGCAAGCAATTTCATCTTTTGCCACAATGAATTTCTCAGTTATTTTTCTTCAATCTGGCAAAATGTGGGATTATGGATTATGAGTAAAATGAAAAGTGAGCCTATTATGGGGTGCAATAAACCGTTAATTGTAATTTTGTACCAACAACCGTTATTTTCTTCAACATGTCATATTATCAGGATTTCGAGGTAATGGGTCACACGATAAGCAGACACAAAATTTTATCCCTGTTTTGCAAAATTTTAGACCTGCCTAAATTCAAAGGTTTTGCAGATGAAACTTTAAAAAGGATTTAACCCTTTCCCGTTTCTGGAAATTTTAGACTAGTCCAAATTGAAAGAGGTTGCAGACGACAATGACAAGTGGATGCTATTTGAAATGAACCCATCCTATGTGGTAGAAAATATTGTAGAAAAAGGAGAAATTGCTTGTTACAAGCAATTTCTTCTTTTTCCAGAATGTTTTCTCAAGTATAAAATCACAGGAACGTAAAATCCCGTATTTGAACGGGAAAGTGTTAATTTGAAAATAGCAATTCAGTAGGGTAGAAAAAATTGTGGAAAAAGAAGAAATTGCTTGTTACAAGCAAGTTCTTATTTTCCAACAATATTCTCTTAATTATGAAATAACAGGAGCTAAAAAACCAGGGATTGAACAGGAAAGGGTTAATACGACTCTCATTATTGGGGAGAAAATTTTGTGAAAATTTCCACGGTTATAGGAGTCTTTCTCTTTTACCCTTGTCAAAGAGCTAACGGCACTAGAGGCACTAATAATTGGTCAATATTTACATTGAAATTTATCTTGAAGCCCTTTCTAGCTAAAAAAGGACAAGCATTTGCTGTAGACTAAGATCAGACTGCACATATTTGCAGGCTGATCTTTGTCTATACCTCTTGCCAATACAGGAATATTCCAGGTGTAGCATGACATGGGTCAATATTCTATCATTCAGTGTGTTAAAATTCATGATCCTGTGGTAATGGGTGAAAAGGGCAAGTCACCTTGACAACTACCCGTGTATGGAAAATTTTACTACTTGCATAGATAAAATTACTGCTTACTTTGCACTCAAATGTGGTATGTTATTATTACAAATTAACCCTTTCTGGTACATTTCCTGTCTTATTATACTTGAGAATAAAAATGTGCAAAAAGAAGAAATTGCTTGTAACAATTTCTATTAAATAGGATGCTTACTTTTTGAATTGTACTTACTTTATAACATCATCTGATACCCCTTTGATCAGGACAAGTCTAAAATTTGAAAGGCAGTAAAAGGATTAAACCAATTTCAAGACAACAAAACTTAACCACACTTAGTTTAGTTAAATTTGAAAGCTTTCAGTTGATCAATTTTATGGATTTTAGGTTCTCTATAAAACCATTACCAGATCACAAAATTTTAGACTGGTCCAAATTCAAAGTTGGCAGATGATAATCTAAAGTTATGAAATTTTAGATTTTTCAACTGTCTGGGAAGAAAACATTGTTGAAAATGAAAAAATGCTTTCCTCAAGTAGTATCTTGATTTTTTAATAGTTTTTCTTTAGAGGCATCAAAAGGCATCATTGAGTGGGAATGGGTTTAGAGTACCGGTATTTGAATTACACTGATTTCGCTGGTGCACCTAACCTTGGCTTCCAGTTATTTCTCTCACCCGTAGCAAGCTGCCTAGCCACCAGCTGCTGATCTTACTCCTGAGAAACAAATGAAGGATTTTGAAATTCCTTTCTAAAGTTGTCAGAAGAAAGAATGTTGGTATAGCCAGGATTGAGAGTACATCACATTACCAGCTGTGCCATAGATTTATAGGGAGCATGCAAGCTCTTTGGGCTTAACCCTTTCCCCTTTTTTAGAATTTTAGACTGGTCCAAATAGAAGGAAGTTGCAGACGACAATGAAAATTGGATGCAATGTAAAATGAAACCATCCTATGTGGTAGAAAATATTGTGGGAAAAGAAGAAATTGCTTGTTGCAAGCAATTTCTTCATTTTCCACAATGTTTTCTGAAGTATAGAAACACAAATACGTAAAATCCCGTGTTTGAACAGGAAAGGGTTAACAAGTCCAAAATTTTGTGGTAAGGTAATCAAGGTTATGTCTCATTGTTCTTAACCCATTACCACACAAGATGATTTTAGACAGGTCCACATTGAAAGAAAGCACATACGACAATTTCAAGTTTAAGAAATTTAAGATTTTTCAAGTTTATGGGTAGAAAACATTGTGGAAAATGAAGAAATTCCCTCAATGTTTTTCCAGTTGTTTTCTTGAGGGGCGTCAAAAAGTTTCATTGTGTTGGAATGGGTTAATCTTCAAAGTTTTTTTTGAAAACTGCTTCTTTCAAGTTTGTTACTATTTGGCATTTGGTGTTTGAATTGAAATTTCCAGTACTCTTCTAAATGCAAGAAAGCAAAATTAAAGATTCATACATGTATAGAGATCTTCTTAACCCCTTTCATGCTAATCCTTTAATAATCCTATTTTGGCTTGAAGGAGTGAGGTATAAGTTTAAGATTTTTTCAGCTTTCCGGGTAGAAAATAAAGTGGAAAATGCAGAAATTGCCTGACGCAAGCAATTTCTTCATTTTATACAATGTTTGCCAATATTTTCTCTTGAAAAGCATCAAAAAGCATCAATGTCTAGGAATTTTGTTAACCCATTACAAGATGACAGAATTTTTAACTGGTCAATAAGAGAGGTGGCGGACAGAATTTCAAATTACAAAATTGAAAAAGAAAGGGTCATAAAAGGTAGAAACCCAGTGAGAAGATTAGAAAATTATCTAAATCCTTTTTTCACAATGGTTCCCTACATAAATTATATATGTAGAAAGTTGCTATTGTGTGGTATTTGGTTAACCCATTCCCTAACAATGATGCTTTTTGACGCCCCTCAAGATAATCAATTTGGAAAACATTGTGTAAATGAAGAAATTGCTTGTAACAAGCAATAATTCATTTACAAATTGTTTTTTCTATTCAGAAAAGTGAAAAAATTCTAAAATATCAACTTGAAATTGTCTCCTGCAACTCTAAGCAATTTCTTCATTTTAAACAGTAATTTCTACAAAGAAAGTTGAAAAAACTTAAAATTTCATGAACTTTAAGTTGTTGTTTGCAACTCCTTTCAATCTGGACCAGTCTAAAATTTTGTTGTCTGGTAATGGGTAAATCTACCCAAGCTACAAAAGTGCATAATTAGAGCAAGACTTGTTTTACTGTTTTCTAAAGACCAGGCATTTGGACCTGATTTGAACTATTTTCCTTGATGCGTGACCATGCATGAACTCGTTATTTCAATATATGAATGGACGGATTATTGAGTATGTCAGTCCTTCAAGTTGAATGACACATATCCATATTCAATATATCACCCTTTACAATGAACCACTTGATTGAATGTTGGAGCATTAACCCTTTCCTGTTTCACAAATTTTGGACCGGTCCAAATTCAATGGTTTTGCAGACGACAATTTTAGAGTCGAATTTATTTGAAAAATAATTATTTGATGGAGTAAAAGATATTGTGGGAAAAAGGAGAAATTGCTTGTTACAAGCAATTTCTCTTTTTTTCACAATATTTTCTCAAGTATAAAAACGCAGGGGCAATAAAACAAGGGATTAAACAGGAAAGGGTTAAGTTAACATTACAATATAGCCAATTCAAACATAATCCCACTTTTAACAACCTTTTTGAGGCCCTTCAGGGGAAAACATTGTGTAAAATAAAGAAATTTCTTCATTTTCCACAATGTTTTCTACCCAGATATTTGAAAAAGTCTGAGATTTCATAAGCTTAACATTTTCGTCTGCTACACCTATCAATTTGGACCTGTCTTAAACCATTGCCAGACAACAAAATTTTAGACTGGTCCAAATTGAAAGGAGTTGCAGACTATAATTCTAAGTACAGTACATGAAGCTTTAAGTTTTTCAACTTTCTTAGTAGAAAATATTCTGTAAAATGAAGATATCGCTTGTTACAAGCAATTTCTTCATTTTACACAATGTTTTCGGAATTGTTTATCTTGAGGGGCGTCCAAAAGTGTCATCATGTCGAAATGGGTTAAGTTTTGTCATCTTGTGATAGGCTAAAAGCTAACTCTATCTGGGAATCACCAAATACATACAACTGATTGTAAGAGAAGGAAAAGCCACCGCCATACAATACAATATCATCATTAGTATTGGTAACTAAGCCATTCACTAATTAAAATAAAGCTGTTTACTTCATTGATATTATACTGAAAAGAAATACCATATATCACCATGCAAACTAGAAGACTGACACCAAAATAAAGTTTATCAAAGTGAGGTTTTTTATTGTGTGGTAATGGGTTAATCTGAAGCTTTATTTATATCCCTGCTAAGCAGGAACATTACAAATTTCACAAGATCCTCAGTCTTCCAAAATACCAAACTGTTCCTACACAGCTTGGATCCTAAACAAATTACACAGCTGCTTAACCCATTCCCATGCATTATGATGCTTTTAGACGCCCGCAAGAAGAATGCCTTGGAAAACATTGTGGAATGTGAAGAAATTGTTTGTTACAAGCTATTTCTTCAATATCCACAATGTTTTCTTCCCTAAAATTTAAAACAAGAGCACCGCAGCCTTAGCTGGGCTGTTGGGTGCTGGATAGTGGATAAAATGCATCTAGTGTTATCCCTCATGATAGTATAGGTTGCTCTTTTGATAGTGAACAAGTGTGCCAAGTTTCAAGTGAATTCTTTTAGTAGAACCAGAGATATCACTAAAATTTTGCCATGTTGAAATGAGTTATAGTCTACACAATGTACAGACACTTAGCAATTACCTGATTGAATGATCAATGGCTATGCCAACTGACCTCCAACAGGAAGATTGACTTTGACATCAAACGGTGTTAACCCTTTTTAGACTAGTCCAAATTGAAAGAGGTTGCAGACCACAATGAAAACTGGATGCCATTTGAAAAGAAACCATCCTATGTGGTAGAAAAAATTGTGGAAAAAGGAGAAATTGCTTGTTACAAGCAATTCCCTCTTTTTCCACAATGTTTTCTTGAGTATAAAATCACAGGAACGTAAAATCCCGTATTTGAACGGGAAAGGGTTAATTAGCAATAAAATTTGCCAGTAACATACATAGCCATAGTCATTGAATATTTACTATTGATGTAATAATTAAAGTGAGTGATTAGAGGTTAATTTTGTCTATACCTGTATACTCACTATAACTTGTACATCTAAAGGGTGGACTTGATTCATCTACTCCCAGTGCTTGGAGTACTCTGAATACACCGTGTGTCAATAGATGTCACATTGTGGTGTAGATAACAACTACATTCATAGGAACAATCAATAGGAGTCTTATGGTCTTTTCCCATCATACAACTTACAGAATGGAGTACTCTAATTACTCTGGTGCAATACTCCCTTGCACATAACCAATATTTATTTGAAAGTGCTAATGTTAACCAGACAGTGTTTTGAGAAAGTATTATAGTTACTTATATTAGTACACCACCACCATAAATGTTCTGAATATCAAATCCATTCCTTCTTACAAATATCAAAAATTTGTTTGTGAGAATTTAATATCAAACATTGACCCATTGAAGCAAGAAATTTCTGTGATGGTCACAATGCCTTTGCCTATTTGACACTTATTTTTGAACTTAACTACTCCTAAATTGTTGTTTGCAAAGTCTTTCAATATGGACCAGTCTAAAATGTCATCCTCTGGGATAAATGGCAGTCTTTAAAAGTTTCATCAGAATTCAAATTTAAGAGGTATCATTGGATAAATGAAAATATTTTGAAAATATGCCTAAAAAGCCTATTTTTCCATGGCACCTCAAATTCAAGTTGAGCTAGACTATCACTGGATTTGATTAACCCTTGCCTGTTTTTTTTTAAATCTTAGACTGATCCAAATTCAAAGAGGTTGCAGATGACAATGAAAATGGGATGCAATTAGAAATTGAAACATCCTATGTAGAAGAAAATATTGTGGGAAATTGAGAATTTTCTTCTTTTCCCACAGTAACGTAATATCCCGGATTTGTACAGGTAAGAGTTAATATCCAAAAAGGCTCAATGTTAGAGAAAAAAATATTATTTCAACAAAGTGCTTTAACCCAAAGAAAAGTCAATGGACTATAATCAGTATTGAACATGCACATCTTTGGTTGATATGGAGAGCACATGTGAAACTTGAGTCAAATCCTTTCCCTAGTTGTTTCATGCAATTTCTTCAATGTCTACAATTTTTTTCTCAATCTTTGTTTGTCCTTCTTTTGGGAAGCGAGACGCACATGCACAAAGATTTTTCTAATCTTAGTAACAAATCTCTTAAGTAATCGCTGCTATTTCAAACAATTCTTAAATGGCCCTTGAAAAAATTTAGTAATATTTACGCAAAAACTTAACATTTGGCTGTTTTTCAAATACTGTTGAAGATGGCTTATATTTGGGACATAGCTTTTTGAATAAAGAGGCGATAGTTGGTCAGTAAGATCAGGGACATCCTTCAAGGTCAAGGCCACCAATCAAGGTCACTAATTTTGTGAACTCAATTCAAAACTCAACATTTTGCTCTAATTCAAATACTGTTCAAGTACATGCCTCATATTTGGGATATAGGTTGGCATCAGCTGGTTATAAGGTCAATGCCATTCATCAAGGTCACTATCAAGGTCAACTTAACACAAAAGTCAACACTGCTGTTATTCAAACACATTTCAAGATACATTGTTGATAGGCATCAGACGGTCACCCATCAGTGTCAAGATCACCCATCAAGATCAGCTTAATGCAAAAAATTAACATTTTGCAGTTATTCAAACACAGTTCAAGATATATGGTTCATATTTGGGACATAATTTGACACTTTGCATAAATAGGCAACAGTCTGTTGTAAGGTCAAGGTCATCCATCAAGGTCAAGGTGACTTATCAAGGTCACATTTCTGAAATAGGCTATCATGGGGACATGGTGTTTCACAAACACATTTTGTTTTTTATTCAACTATACCCTAATATAAAGTACCCAGTACCAATCTTTTTTAATCCATATTGTCTATGTAATAGATTATTGGATTAAGCCCAAAGAAATTATATGCCAAACAAACATGCTTATAATATTTTAGCAGGAAGTTCCATTGTTTATGTTTATACATATACTATTATGTACTCTGTATTGTTAATTTAATCTTTCGGTGAAATTCCATTGTTGAACTAAACAGGCCTGTCAAATTTGTATGAAAATACAATGCTATATTATTGTATAAGTTTTTTTATTTACTTCTCCAAATCGAAAGAGATTCCTAGGGCACTTTAAAATGCGTGCAAAATCTAAAACAAGAGGCCCATGAGGGCCTGAGACGCTCTACTGGTTATCAAGTTTTCCGTTAAAGAAATCTGATATTTTAAGGAAGTTAATTGCTCAAAGAAGAATGCATAAAGAAAAAAAAGGGGCTTTATCCCCTTTATCATTTTAAGCAATAATCCTCAAGGCCCCTTTTCCCATGTTTCATGACGGATCCACTCCATTTCCAAAAGAAAGTTACCTTATGACCCTACAATCATTCTGTGAATATTTCATCAGAATCTGACAATAATTGTGGACTTAATCACATAAACAGGATTGTTTTGAATGAAAATCAATAAGGCCCCTTTTCCTGTGTTTTCTGATGGATCAATTTCATTTCAAAAGGAACTTTCCTTACAACCCGACAATTGTCCTGTGAAATTTAAAAGACAACTTGATAATGATTGTGATCTTCATCACATACACAAGAATGTTTTGAATGATAATCTGTAAGGCCCCTTTTCCTGTGTTTCAAATGCCACAATTATTCCATGCATCTTTGAAGAGAATCCAATAAAAACTGTTGACTTTATTGTGTTAACAAAGATATTAAATTCAAGTTCTCATAGGGCCCCTTTTCCCGTGATATTTTACTGTTGATTTTATCATTCTATGAAAATTAAAAGTGAATCGGATAAAATATTGGAAATTCATTATGTTTACTAGAATATTTGAAAGAAAAAAATCATATGGCCCCTTTTTACATGATACTTGATGGATTGTACCCAGTTCTGAAAAGAACCATTTAAGTATTTCTACAATCATTCTGTGAAATTTTGAAGTGAATCCGGTGAAATCAAGGGACATCATTGTGTTAACCAGAATATTTAAGAGAGTTTTTCATAAGGCCCCTTTTTATGTGACCCTTGCTATAGTCAGATCCACTGTCAAAATCAACAATTGGAATGATGGTACAATCAATCTGTTTAATCTGTGGAATTTATTGTGTTAATGAGTTTATAGTGAAATATTCATAGGGCCCCTTTTCTCATGATACTTTACAGAACAAACAAAATTTCAAAAGGAACAATTCTAATAAAGGTAGAATCATTCTTTAAAAGTTAAAGAGAATCAATGAAAACAGTGGACTGAATTGTGTCAAGAATTTTTGAAACTAAATTTTCATAAGGCCCCTTTTTCTGTGAAACTTAACAAATCAGACCCAATGTACAAAGGAACAATCCTAATGATAGTTTGAAGAAAATGATAAAGACTGAGGACTTTATTGTAATAATGATGTTTTGTAATAAAATTTTTATAAGGTCCCTTTTCTTGTGTCACTTAACCAATCAGACCTAATTTACAAAGGAACAATCCAAATGAGGGTACAATCATTCTATTAAAGTTTGAAGAGATTCTGATAAAGACTGAGGGCATTGTTGTGTTTATGAGGATTTGGTAATACTTTTTCATACAGCCCCTTTTCCTATGATACTAGACAGATCAGGCCCAATTTGGAAAGAAACAATCCTTATGATGGTACAAACATTCTGTGAAAGTTTGAACAGAATCTGATGAAAACTGCAGACTTTATCTTGGTGTCAAATTTTTAAAATAAAATTTTCATAAGGCTCCTTTTCCTGTGATACTTGAAGGATCAGGTCTCATGTCAGCATCAACAATTGTGATTATTGTATAATGATTCTGTGAAGGTTTGAATAAAATCCAATGAAAGCTCTGGACTTGATTACAAGGTTTATAGATAAAATTCTCTAAAGGCCCCTTTTCCCATGATACTAGACAGATCACGCCTAATTTGAAAAGAAAGAATCCTTATGATGGAATAATCATTCTGTGAAAGTTTTAACAGAATCTGATGAAAACTGTTGACTTTATTGTGGTACAATGATTTTAAAATTAAATTTCATAATGCTCCTTTTCCTGTGATACTTGACGGATCAGGTCTAATGCAAACATCAACAATCATTATTATTGTACAATTATTCTGTGAATGTTTGAAGAAAATCCGATGAAAGCTCTGGACTTGGTAACAAGGACTTATAAATGAAATTTTCATAAGGCCCCTTTTCCTGTGCTTCTTGACAGTTCAAACCCTGTTATGAAAAGAATGATAGTTATGACCTTCCAATCATTCTGTGAAAGTTTCAACTAAATCTGATCAAAGCTGTGGGCTTTATTGTGTTAACAGGGTTTTATTAATTGAATTTTCATATAGCCCCTTTTCCCATGTTACTTGATGGATCTGAACCAATTCCAAAGGGAACTCTTCTTACAAAAGTATAATTATTCTGTTTGAGTATAAAGACAACCCCATCTCATCTGTGGACTTACAAGCATTAAGATTTTTTTAATTGAATTTTACTAAGGCCCCTTTTCCTATGTTTCTCAATGGATCAGACCCAATTTGAAAGGAACAATCCTTATGATGGTACAATCATTATGTTAAAGTTTGAAGTCAATCAGGTGAAATCTAGGGCCATTACATGTTAACTAAGATTTTTTTTATTGAATTTTCATAGGGCCCCTTTTCCCATGAAACTTGATGGATCAAACCTACTTCCGAAAGATCAATCCATTTAATGTAATAATCATTCTGGGAATGTTTGAAGAGAATTTGTTGAAAACTATGGACTCTATTGTGTTTACGAGGACTTTTTCAATCCAGTTTTAATCGGGCCCCTTTTTCCCGTGGTCCTTGACTGATCATACCAAATTTTGAAAGGAACAATTCTTATGATGGTACAATCATTCTTCGAAAGTTTGAAGTCAATCAGATGAAAACTGTGGACTCTAGAGTGTTAACAAAGATCTTTGAATTAAATTTTAATAAGGCCCCTTTTCCTATGTTTCTTGAGGAATCATATCCGATTCCAAAAGGTACAATCCTTATGATGGTACAATCATTCTGTGAAAGTTTGAAGAGAATCGGTTGTAAATTGTTGGCTCTAGATTATTAATGAGAATTTTTTATTAAACATTTCATAAGGCCCCTTTTTCCTGTGTTTCTTGAAAGATCATACCAAATTTCAAAAGGAATAATCCTTATGATAGTACAATCATTCTGTCAAAGTTTGAAGGGAATCCGATGAAAACTATTGACTCCAGAGTGTTAACAAGAATTTTTTAATTAAGTTTTAATTAGGCCCCTTTTCCCGTGTTTCTTGACGGATCTGACCCAATTTCGAAAGGAACGATCCTTATGATGGTACAATCATTCTGTGAAAGTTTGAAGAGAATCCGATGAAAACTGTGGACTTTATCGCGAAAACAAGGAAAAGTTTAACGGACGGACGACGGACAGACCGACGGGCGGACGGACGCACGGACGCCGGACGGAAAAAAGCCATTGCTATAGCTCTAGTGGCCTTCGGCCAGTAGAGCTAAAAATAAGTACCAAAAATTTGTCAACAAGAGGCCCATTAGGACCTGAGTGGCTCTTTAAATTAAACAGTTCACTGTACTTCCCATGGCCCCTTTCTATACACATGCTTTTTTTTCAAAAGAAAATATTTCAAAATTAGTGAAACTGATTAAGTTAAGATAAAGTCTTTTACAGCATCAGAATCTAATGAGAGAGGTTTTATTTTAACTCATTTCCATAACATCCCCCATTTTTACACCCTACAGAATAACAGTTTGGGAAAACATTGTTAGAAAAGGAGAAAATGCTTATAACAAGTAATTTCTCCTCTTCCCAAAATGTTTTTTATTGTATTTGTTACTTTTTAAATGTCAGTACATTTTGAGTTGTCGTCTGCTTTTTATGCCAGAAATGCCCTAGTCCAATGTAACTTCCATTTGGAGATTAACTATTCTTATGATTTCATTAACACTTTCGGAAAATTAAAAAGTTAAAAAAGAATCATTTTAGGATTCTTATTGTTTTAATAAGAAAGTTTAATTAGTTTCTATGCCACTTTCAACAGCAATCAGCTACATCTGGACATTAACAATGGTTTCCTGACATATCTCGTACCAGTAAAACCATGTATTCATACCGAGCAACCGGCTTCTCATCCCACTTAACCCATTCCCACTCAATGATGCTTTTAAATCTTTGGAAAAAAAATCTTCATTAACCACAATGTTTTCTACCGCAAAAGACAAAGATTTTAACTATTTCAGACAACAATTTTTAATCTTTGAAACGTTGAAATAGTTGTCTGTAGAGGAAGAAAACATTATTGATAATGAAATAGTTATCAATGAGAGCCTAGAGGTAAAGCTTGCTGTTTCCTTAACCCATTCCTATTTTTTGAAATTTTAGACTGGTCCAAATTAAAAGAGGCTGCAGACAACAATGAAAATTGGATGCAATTTGAATTGAAACCATCCTATGTGGTAGGAAATATTGTGGGAAAAAGAGAAATTGCTTGTCACAAGCAAATATCTTCTTTTTCCAAAATGTTTTCTCAAGTATAAAATCACAGTAACGTAAAATCCCGGGTTAATACGGGAGAGGGTTAACCCATTCCAATATCATGATGCTTTTTGATTGATTAAATGGGGTTTAACACCGCTTTTAACAGTATTTCAGTTATAGCGCAGCAGCTGGAGCACCTAACAATGGATTCCCGGTATTTCTCACACCAGAACTACCACTGAATCCTTTCCCAGCCTCCAGCTGCTATCCCACTTAGGTTTGCGATTATCCATCCATTGGTGAGAGACTAATGTCGGAGAGAATATGTGCTGCCGGCAGGGATAGAGCTTTTTGACGCCCCTGAAGAAAAACAATTAGGAAAACATTGTGTAATGAGTTAACAGTCGCAAAACAAGAATTTTTAATTATTCCTAGTGTTTTTTTGAGGGGAGTTCTAAAAGTGGGTTAGGGTGGGATTGGGTTACGAACCCACAGCTAACAATTATACAGCATGAAAGCACTGGAAACACTGAATAAGGGTCTAAATTTATTTTCATTTTTTTATTAACATTTCTGGTTTGAAGGAGACAAACAGTAGGTGTAGACTAAAATCAGACTGCACTTATGTGCAGGCTAATCTTTACTATACCTCCTGTATAAACACGAATATTCCGGATTCAGCATAACAAGGGCAAAGAATCTTACTGAATACACCTTGGTGAGGTTAAAGCATGAACCCACAACCTCAAGATCACCAACCAAGCATCTTTATCACTTAGAAATCAAGCATCACGTTCAAAATTTAGTTCCTAAAAACCCATATACAGAGGTTCCTCAAGGTTGATCCATTAACGGCATTGGGCTTAATATTTTCCCTTTCAATATTTCTTCAGTTACATCCCAGTGGTTGGTTTATCTTATCTTAATCTCCTATTATTTCTCACAAGTGTAAAACAAGTCTTTCTGAGCCACCAGGTGCTCATCCCACTAAGGTATACTGCTCATCATTCACCCGTTACCAGATGGCAAAATTTTAGACTGGCCAAAATTGAAAGAAGTTGCAGACGCCAATTTTAAGCTTGTGAAGAAAATATTATAGAAATTGAAGAAATTGCTTGTTACAAGCAATTTCTTCATTTTCCACAATGTTTTCCAAAGCCTTTTTTCTTGGGGGCGTCTAAAAGCGTCACCGAGTGGGAATGGGTTAATTGATAGTCTGATCTTGGTCTACACCTCCTGCTTGTACCTTTCCTGTCAGAGTTGTGTAAGAAATTGAATTCTTAAAGAAATATTGATTTTTAATCAACAAGATCTATCAGTGCTTTCAGCCCTTTGATTTTACAGCGATTCTGTAAGGTAATTTAAGTAGCATGACAAGGGTTAAAAGAATTATTCAATAATACATGTAATAACCCAATACAACAGGAGAAAATTTTAGACTGGTCCAAATTGAATGGTGTTGCAGACAGCAATTCAAAGCCTATGAAATTTTGGAAATTTTTTACCTTTGGGGTAGAAAAAATTGTGGATAATGAAGAAATTGCTTGTAACTAGTTATTTCTTCATTTTCCACAATGTTTTCTAAAGCTTTTTTTTCCTTCTAAAAGCGTCATTGAGTGGGAATGGGTTAAGCAACCAGACAGGTGGCCTAAAAGGTCTTACAATATAGCTTTTTGGATTATTAGTAAATAGGAGCAGATGTCAAGAGCTCAAATAGTAAATATATCTAATAAATGTAATTACATATACAGTACATGTTTTGCTTTTTTACATACTAAAAACACACTACTAGTCATTGAGGGCCTAAAGGTGAGCCTTGCTGTTTGCTTAACCCGTTACCAGATGGCAATATTTTAGACTGGTCCTAATTAAAAGGAGATGCAGATGACTACTGAAAATTTATGGATTGTTTTTTTTAATTTTTTCAACCTTTTGGGTAGATAACATTGTGCAAAAAGAAGAAATTGCTATATTTTAAACAATGTTTTCCCAAATGATTTTTCTCGAGGGCGTCAAAAAGTGTCAATGTGTGGGACTGGGGTAAACCTAGTCCCACACTATCCCACAAATAGCCCCTAAGCTCCTCAAGAAAACAGCTTTCGGAAACATTATTGAATTTTTCATGATAAGCTATTTCTTCATTTCCCACTATGTATTCCATCCCAAAAGACAAAGCTTTTTTAAACTTCACAAGAAAAGATATTCTTGTAGTAAGTTAACCCTTTATGAGACATCAAGATTTAACCCATTCCAACACAGTGCAATTTTAGACCATTCCGAATTTAAAGGAGCTGCAGACGACAATTTCAAGTTGATGGAATTTTTATTTTTTTCGTCGTTTTGGATAGAAAACATTATGGATAATGAAGAAATTGCTTGATTCAAGCAATTTCTTTATTTTCCAAAGGTTTTTTTGTTGAAGGGCGTAAAAAGGAGGGATTGAGTGGGAATGAGTTAAAACTGGTCCAAATTCAAAGAACTTCAAGGAGACAAGTCATGAGTGTTTGGATTGAAAATTAAATGTATAGTAGGACAGAAAGCATTGTGGAAAAAGAAAAAATTTGCTTTTAACAAGCAATCTTTACTTTTCTCTAAATGTCTCGCTATCATTCTTTTGAGTGCGTCTTGATATGGGCTTATGGAGTGTGGTTTTGGGTTACAAGTGACCTTGACTTTTGTACAATCTGATTACTAAATGTATTTTAAACAGCTAATATCGGTATACTCATCCAAGGAAAACTTGATATATCTTCGCATTCAATAATTTCAAATTTATGGTCTACACAAACTTTATCTAAGCCAATTCATTAATTTGACCTTAAAGTGTGACCCTCACCTTTGGAATATCTACATAGATGTCTTTATATATTCATATTCACCAATATTTAGCATCTGGTCCTAAAAACTTCATTTATATCAATTATAACTTTACCATATAGTGTGACCTTGACCTTTGGACATACTACATCAAATGCTAAAGGTTTTGCACTATATTAAAGCATGACTTAGCTTAACACTTTCCTGCACAATTCCTGATTTTTACATCCCAAAGATATTTTACGTGAGAAAACATTGTGGAAAAAGAAGAAATTGCTGGTCTAAAAAGGGTGGGGACATTTTACAAAATTGATGGATCACACAAACAATCTAGCTATTGGGCTTTAGAACTGTGTCTCAATGGTCTTAACCCATGCCCACACAGGAAAATTTTAGACTAGTCAAAATTGAAAATGCAGATGACAAATGACAATTTTAGGTTGATGAAATTCTAAAACTCTTTGTCTTTTGGGGTAGAAAACATTGTGGACATTGAAGAAATTGCTTGAAACAAGCAATTTCTTCTACATTCGCAATGTTTTCCAAAGCCTTTCTCTTGGGGGGCGTAAAAAGGAGGGCTTGTGTTGGCAAGGGTTATAAACTAGGGACATTTGCAGATGACAAATGACAATTTTAGGTTGATGAAATTCTAAAACTCTTTGTCTTTTGGGGTAGAAAACATTGTGGACATTGAAGAAATTGCTTGAAACAAGCAATTTCTTCTACATTCGCAATGTTTTCCAAAGCCTTTCTCTTGGGGGGCGTAAAAAGGACGGCTTGTGTTGGCAAGGGTTATAAACTAGGGACATTTGAGAGCATGCGTGACATTTCCAACCATTACATATGTGCGCCAAGTAAAGACTCCGATTAGCCTGTGCATCCCCTCAGTCTGATCAGAGTCTTCACTCTTCACTCAATAGATAGATACTGACCCACAGCTTCTTTAAACAATAAGCAAATGTTCTAATTGCCCCGAATGGCTGTCCAGGGTGCTCAATGTGAGCAAGTCACGCACATGCGAAATGGTTGGAAATGTCACGCATAGGCTCATATATAATTGTTCGAGATAATTAAAACACAGCTTTTGTAGATCACTACTATATTTATACAGTAACCTTTGAAATAAAGGTTTCCCCACTAAAACATGATGCCGGCTCCCATGTGAATGTTACCATATATGTATGTGATAATCCACCAGGGAATTTGTTTGTTCTAATGGGGTTTAACGCCACTTTTAACAGTATGTCAGTCATACCACGCCTGCTGGAGCACCTAACCATGGATAACTGTTATTTATCTCACCAGTGCAACCACTAGATTTTATCTGAGCTTGTTGCGAGCAATTTCTTCTTTGCCTGCAAAGTTTTTTTTATTTCAGAAGCATCAGAAGGTGTCATTGTGTGATAATGGGTTAAACCAGCTTTGTTTTGTTGTCTGCAACCTCTTTCAATTTGGACCAGTTTTTTGTTGTTTGTGAATGGGATAAAGTTGACAGATAAACAGTATGAGTTTCAACTTACCCTTCGTTTCCTTACTGGTTCTGTATTAGGAATATGTAAACGAACAGTTTCTGGCAATTTTCTTATATCTCGAGATTCAACACTAGGGGTTTCTGTTGGCCCCTTTGCTCCCCTTTCATCTTCCTATATGATAAAATAAAGGCTTATCATTAAATAGTGGAACATTTCAGGCTTATACCTTATCCCATTTTGAGACAACAAAATTTTTGACTTGTCAGAACTGAAAGAGGATGCATACAATTGAAATTGTATTTCAAATTTAAAGATCTTAGCACTAAGTCAGGTGGAAAACTATGTTCACACAATGATTTCCACAATTACCTTGGGGCATAAAAAGCTGGAATTTTGTTGTAATGGGTTAATTTGAGATAATTCTAATTTGCCACAGAATATTGATTTTTTAAACATTTTACATTTCCAAAAATCAAATTTAATCTCTTCTGGAGGTCAACCTTATGAAACACTGCTGACTGCACTCACTGGTGTAAGAAGAATTTTAGCAAAATAACATGCTTTGAAATGAATAGGAAAATTATTTAAGACTGGTGAACACAACAGAATTTATTCTATTGATTAGTTGTACATTTAGTATATTTCAACTATCATAAACAAGATGTGTTTGTGAAACAGCATGCCCCCAAAACAGGAATTCTTTAGAAACAGGTGATTTTTATTGTTTTTTTTTCCTTTGTTTTAGGGAAAAGGGTTAAAATTTTGACCTTGACCTTGATTAAATGACCTTCCCCAGTTGCGCCTTGTTGAGACCTATCTACATACCAAATATTAGCATTGTAACTTAATCAGGGTTGAAGTTATAGGAAAATATTTAGTTTGCAGGTTAAGTTTTGCAGACAGATGGACAGACACACAGACGGACACCGGTAAAACAATATGCCCCCTGATCTATCGATGTGGGGGCACAAAAATGCCTTTCCTACATGCAAAGTATAACAGACATAATTGAATGATACAGAAAAGGATCACAGTTAACCCTTTCCTCTTTTCAAAATTTTAGACCGGTCCAAATTCAAAGGTTTTGCAGACAAAAATTTACAGTGGACTTCATTTAAAAAGTAACCATTCAGTAGGGAAGAAAATATTTGGGAAAAACAAGAGATTGCTTAGACCATACTTAGACTCAAACCATAACCCTAAGTAGTAATAGAGATAAAAAATCTGCACTTAAGAATCTAAGTCTAAAAATGTTAAAACTCTAATAAAATGAACCTCAGAGGGGGCTTAGACGAATGAATATTTGCAAAGGGGTTGATACCATGATCAAAGAGGCATGTGCACTGTTTCACAGCAGTGGCAATATTATGAACAGAGATTGGACAGTTGGACATAAAACTTAAACAAGAGCACTGCCTGCAGGTGCCTACGCTCGGCTATTGGGTGCTGGATAGTGGATAAAATGCATCTAGAGTTATTTCCCTTGATATTATAGGTTGCTCTTTTGATAGTGAACAAGTGTGCCAAGTTTCAAGTGAATGCCTTTAGTAGAACCAGAAATATCACAAAATGTCAAAGTTTTCGCACAACGACAACAACAACGGAGACAATGCCAAGGCTATAGCAATACCTCGGGTTATCTCTGAAAATACGAGCTAACAAAGAATTTCTAAGTCGAAAAAGGGTCAAACTTCACTAAAAGGAATGCAACGGTAAATAATTTTTTCAGTGGGGTTGATATAATAGTAAAAAAGCATATAGAGTTTCAAAGTAAAAGCACATGTAGGAACAGAGATATAATAGAAATTAGACAGCTGCACTTAAAACTTTAACCAAATATGTTTAAGTCTAAAAATGGTAAAAATGCCACTTAAATGAATGTCAGAAAAAAGAATCTTTGTGTAAGAGATGATATTATTGTCACGAGAGAATTTGCAAAGTTTCAGAGCAATAGCACTAGCAGAAATGGAGATTTGATATTTACATGTAAAACTTTATCCATATATATCAGTTGAAAAGAGGGTCATAATTCCACTAAAATGAATGTCAAAGTTGTGAATCTTTGTCTATAGGATAACATGATGGTCTGAAAGGCATTAGCAAAGTTTCAGAGCAAAAGCATTAGTAGAAACAAAGATATGAGACTTGCGCCCTTTTTAATAAATTTCCTTAATAATTTGACAAATAAATTGTTTACCCCTCCCACTACATCTCCCTTTCCTTTCCAAGCAGGACCTGTAAATCTTTGAAACTCCTCTTCCTTTTTCTTCCTTTTAGCTTCTTCCCTTGGTATCAGTATTCTCTCCTTGTAGCTGCGAGCCTGTAATTAAATTAAGTAAGTTGGTTCCCTTTCCTATTCCTGCACAATCAAGCTATTCAAGGAAACAGCTGTGGAAAAGCAATTTCTACATTATCTACTGTGACCACATTGTTTTCTCCCAAATAGATAAAAGACTTTTAAAATTCTATCAACCATAAATTGTAGTCTGCAACTTCTATGAACTTGGACCAGTCTAAAATTTTGTCATCTAAGAATAGAAACACCATTCAGGACAGATAGGGTAGCTCATTACGAGACAAGAAAACTAAAGACTGGTCTAAATTTCGCAATCAAAATTAAGTGTAAAGTGAAATAGAAGTTTAGAACAAGAGGACCATGATGGTCCTAAATCGCTCCCCTGAGTATGATGGTTCATGGCTTTATGATATAAACAAAATGGCAAAGCCCTCTGTCTAATTATTTTGGAGAAGATGTTTACAGATTTCTCTTTTAATCCTAGGTATATTGATGATCCCACCATATAGCACTAATTTCCTGAATATGGTAATGCTTTGAAGTATAGACATCAATTCATACCAAGTATAAAAGCTGTAAGCCTAATGCTTTAGTATTTTGGAAGAAGGTCAATAGATGATGATTTGTACCAAATATCAAAGCTCTAGGCCTTACCGTTTGGGAGAAGAAGATTTTTAAAGATTTCCTCCTTTTTTTCTATGTAAAATCAGGGATCACAAAGAAAAGGGCTAACTTTCGGAATACAGTAATTCTTTGAAGTATTTTGGTAGAGGGTCAATAGATGATGATATATACTAAATATCAAAGCTCTAGGCCTTACCGTTTGGGAGGAGAAGATTTTTTAAGTTTTTTCATTCCGTTGCCATGGCAACCAGAGTTCTTCATAGATTTCAATTATTTGAAGTATTTTGAAAGAGCATGACCTAAGGATCATTTCTGTGAAGTTTTGTTGAAATTCCATGGTTAGTTTAGGAGGGGAAGATTTTTTTGTAATTGTGAATGGACGGACAGACGGACGGACGACGTACGATGACCAATCACAATAGCTCCCCCAGAGCACTTCGTGCTCAGGGGAGCTAAAAAAAAGATGTGTTTGTGAAACACTATGCCCCAGAAACAGGAATTCTTACAAACGGGAAAAGGATTAAAATTTTGGCCTTGACCTTGATTAAATGACCTTCCCAGTTGCGCCTTGTTAAGACCTATCTACATACCAAATATTAGCATTGTAACTTAATCAGGGTTGAAGTTATAGAAAAATCTTTAGTTGGCAGGTTAAGTTTTGCAGACAGACAGACGGACAGACAGATGGAAAGACAGACGGACACCAATAAAACAATATGCCCCGATCTTATCGAGAGGGGGGGGGGGGGGGGCATAAAAATACTATTTTTCAAATTGAAGTTGTTGACTGTAACTTCTTTTAATTTGTTATAACAAGAACACTCTGTCTCAAATTTTTGGTCACTTGACCCTTATCAAGAAGCAAATTAAAACTATCGAGAATTAAAAACTACATCTCTCCTCCATTACTTAGTACATAAAATTTGAGTCAGAGTGTTCTTGTAATAATATAGTCCCTGTGGATTATTACATATTGAAGAATCTTTCAATTTGGACCAGTCTAAAGCTTGGTTGTCTGGTATTGGTAATCAGTGCATCCAAATGTGAGTTTACACAGTAATGGTTGTACTTAACTGAGGCTGGTGATTTCAAAGATGAAATCAAATTTGCCCTTTTCTCACAATAGTTTAAACATGTGTGCTCTTTCACCCATTACCAGGCAACAAAACTTTAGATTAGTCCACATTGACAGTAATTAACCCATTCCCACGCAGTGACACTTTTTGACACCCCTCAAGAAAAAAGCTCTTGAAAACATTGAGGAAAGTGAAGAAATATCTATTTCTTTTATTCAAGGGCGTCTATTGGGACATTGCAAGGGAATGGGTTAAACATCACATTTTCTTCTTCAAATGACACAACCTAAGTTTAACTGGCCTACCAGCTTGATGTTTACTCAGCAAAATAAAGCAATCCTCTTCACTTACTTTTTGATTATGATATTCCTGAGTTTCCTTCCGTATTTGTTGAGCTCTTTGTCTAAAACTCTCTTCATGATTTGATGTATCTGAAACATAGTCATAACTAAACCATCACAAAACAAGAGCTGGTCACAGTCATGTGACAAATGCCCCCATAGGACAGGGTCAAGCATGTGGCACTTTGATTTGTTTTTTAAACACAACCACATGCATTTGAGATCTATACGTCTGGGTTTTTAATAATGAAATTTTAATACATATAAATTTTCTATAAATACAGAATGAAATGCATTATGGACAGATTTTTCTGAGGTCAAAAGTAGGTAAAAGGTCAAGGTCACTGGCTCAAGGTCAAGTAAAGTGGTCCACCCAATTAAGCCTCTGTCCAAATATGGAAGCAATCCATTAAAGAACAAGAGAGGAAATACAATTTAACCATTCCGGACGCAATTTAACCATTCTGGACGCCCCTTTGACGCAGGATTGTGACCTTGACCTTTGAGATAGGAACCTGGGTCTCTTTCGCGACACATCGCCTGAATGTGGTTAACATATGTATGAAAGAAATTTGTACCTGCATGCATGATTATAGAAGTTACAGAGCGGACATGGCAAAAAGTGCTGATTATTGACCTTTGACCCAGGATTGTGACCTTGACCTTTGAGATAGGAACCTGGGTCTTTTTTGCGACACATTGTCTGAAGATGGTTAACATTTGTATGAAAGAAATTTGTACCTGCATGCATGATTATAGAAGTTAAAGAGCGGACACGGCAAAAAGTACCGATTTTTTACCTTTGACCCCAGATTGTGACCTTGACCTTTGAGATAGGAACCTGGGTCTCTCCTGAATGTGGTGAACATTTTCATGAAAGAAATTTGTACCTGCGTGCATGATTATAGAAGTGATAGAGCGATCACGGCAAAAAGTGCCGATTTTTTACCTTTGACCCCAGATTGTGACCTGGATCTTTGAGATAGGAACCTGGGTCTTTTTCGTGACAAGTTGTCTTATAGCGGTGAACATTTGTGCAAAGTTATATTGAAATCCACTATTGCATGTAGAAATAACAGAGAGGAAACAAAAGCGGGAATGACTGACTGACTGACTGACGGACGGACAGTTCAATTACTATATGCCTCCCTTTGGGGGCACAAAAAATCTTTTTTGACATATTCCCACACAATGATGCTTTTAAACGCCCCCCACCCCCCACCCCCCTTGATATGAAAGCTTTGGGAATTATTGTGGAAATAAAACAAGAGGCTCATGAGACGCTCTACTGACTATCAAGTTTTCCATTAAAGTAATCTGATATTTAAGGAAGTTAATTGCTAGTTAATTGAAGAATCCATGAAATGAAAATAACAAATTGGACAGTATTCCCTTAATAATTTTCAGCAACAATCCTTCAGGCCTAGTTTCCCTTTTTTCATGACAGATCCACTCCATTTCCAAAAGCAAGCTTCCTTATGACCATACAATCATCTTGTGAAATTTTCTGATGATAATTGTGGACTTTAATCACATAAGCAAGAATTAGTCCCCTTGAAAACAGAGTTAAAGCTTACCAGTACTTTTGCCTAAAACATCAGGAAAGTTTATTAAAATTATGAAAAAATTACTTTCAACTTGTGTTCCTTGAGTGGATCTATTTTCACTTCTCATCCTTCGTACAATGGTATGAAAAAATCCACCAATCAAGATAAGTTTAATGCACATTTTCACACCAAACCATGCAACTGTACTGGCATCTGAAAAGACAGTTTGATTTCATTTTCAATTTAACATTTTCTTTTTAAAAAAATAAAAGAATTTATACACTAGATATCATACCAATTGGTATTTTCTTTTACAAAAGAATAATAACTAGAACACATTATTGGAAAATTAATTGAAAGGAAGAAACTTCTTGCAAATTAGTGCAACCAATGTTGGTCAAATTTAAAAGCAACTTAGACTAGTCACAAAAGTTTGGTAATGAGAACAGAGGTGCATTCTCTTCGTTGAGATTATTAAGATTCTTATTCAGATTTTTGAAGATGAAGCATTCTTTAGATTAAGATTTTTCAAGCCGCTAAATAAGAATCTTAAGAATTCTAAATGAGGAATTTAAGCGTACTCTAACCATTAGCCTTGACAATGTCGAATGTTTTCGTTTAAAATAACAAAAATTGTTCTTGAGGATATTCAAAAAATCTTATTTAGCAGGATTTTTCATCCCGACAAAAAGAATGCACCTCTGATCTTCTATATGTCTGCCTTGTATTTGTATACAAATTCAAAGATATCTTCTCTTATTTCATACAAGATTTATAAACCCATTCCAACATAATCTTGCTCTTTGATTACACTCAAGAAAAATGCTTAGAAAAACACTGTGGAAAATGAAGAAATTGCTTGTCAAAATCAATTTTTTAATCACCCAAAATGTTTTATATCCCAAGACAAAGATTTTTAAACTTTGTGAACTGTAAATTTTCGTCTACAAATTCTTTGAACTTAGACCAGTCTAAAAAGTTGTCATCAAGTAATGGATTAACTCATTACCGGACGACAACAGGTCCAAATTCAAAGGAGTTGAAGACAACAATTTCAAGTTAATCCTTTCCTTTTTTCACAATATAAGACTTGTCCAAACCCACAGAATTTGCAGACAAAAATCCCAGATTGAATTTGAAAAATAACCACTCCTTAGGATGGAAAATATTGTTGAAAAAGAAGAAATTGCTTATTACAAGCAATTCCATCTTTTTTTACAATGTTTTCTCACTTATAAAATGACAGGGACATAAAAACAATGGATTGAAAAGGAAATGGTTAATAAAATTTTTTTGTTGTTTTTTTTTTCAACTAACTGAGTTAAAAACTTGTTGGAAATGAAGAAATTGCTTGAGAAATAGCTTGATTCAAACTATTTCATCATTTTACACAATGTTTCCAAATTACTTTTCTTAAGGGGCGTCGAAAAGTTCCTTTGTGTGGGAAAGGGTAAAAGGGTACTAGAAGAGGATTAAGTTCGTAAAGAAGAAAAAATATCCAACAGAAGTCACAAGATCTTCAAAAATAGTCTACAATACTGTATTATGGCTTCCAACTTCAAGTATAAATTTGCAAAATAGCCAAAGGCTGTAACAAACAAAATGATACGTGGCCTTTCTAGAATCTTATTAAAACAAATCCATTTATTAAATTCCATTTATCAAATTATCTGTGAAAACTAGATTTACCCATTTCCAAGTATAAAGCACATGCAGTGCACGTGCAGGCTGTCAAAATCAAGGGCCATTTCCAAGCAAACATGTTGTTCACTTACTTCCAAGATACCTTTGACCTATTAAACCGCAGTTTCGTATCAATTTAAAAAAAAAAAGATATTAATAGAGAAGGGGAAAGTTTACCTAGAGCATATTCATAATTCTGTACTTTACTCTAGATACGTTCATTTTACAATCTAACCCCTAATTAATCTACTACATTTCATTATTCCCCCAAGACGTATAATGGACCCGTCCGATTCAAACCAATGAACTTACTTTAGAAGATCACGTGACAATAGAAGGTTATAAATATAGAAGAAGCCCTATTCACTGCCTCTTTTCCAAAACGATCAACTCGTCACAGGGTACACAAAATGTCGGGAGGCACCGTAAATGGGACAACTGGTAGCCACTATCAGGAACTACACAATCATTATGCAGAAGAATGCAGTCAAGATGATATCGGAACATTCTTATTTACATCTGAATCTGTCGGCGAAGGACATCCAGGTAAAATTCTTAGCCGAATCGCAGACTTGGATCACGTGGGTTTGTTTATTTTTGTGCAACCATCGTATCACTGTTATTATAGCAGGATTGAGCTTGTCCTATTTCTTTTGTATGCAAATAAAATTTAACAGGAGTTATTGGCTATACATAGACGAGTATTCAGTGAAATGATCTGTATTTCATTACAGTACTGAATAAGGTAACCACACAAAATTAATAAGGAAAGGGGGGGGGTACTTCTGTGGGCACTAAATTGATGCTTGTTTAGCTCCTCTGACTGAAGGTAACAGGCTTTTGTCATGGAGATCTGCAGATTGTATTTGCATAAGCAAACTAAGTCTTTCATATCTCCGAAAGAAAGAATATATTTCAATGAAATTGCAGGAGCAATAACTTTGAAAGTCCCAACAGACATTAGACATTCATCAATCAGATTATATAGTTATATTGTGAGTTTGTTAGTGGGAGTCTGATACAGATAATGTGTTTACCCTTTCCCGTTCAGATACGGGATTTTACGTTCCTGTGATTTTATACTTGAGAAAACATTGTGGAAAAAGAAGAAATTGCTTGTAACAAGCAATTTCTCCTTTTTCCACAATATTTTCTACCCTACTGAATGGTTATTTTTCGAATAAAATCAACTTCAAATTTTCGTCTGCAAAACCTTTGAATTTGGATGGGTCTAAATTTTGCAAAACAGGAAAGGGTTAACAAGGCATCATTTGTCATATGTTGGCTGTGGCCATGGCCTAGTTGGTAGCACGTAGGGCTCCTAATCCTGGGCTTCGTGGGGCTCCTAATCCTGGGCTTGATCCCTGGCCATAGGGAATATTCTGTGACATTTGTCTCCAACCAATGGGTGGATATTAATTGTAAATCTATGTTGGATGAGTAGCTTAAGGCTCAGAAAGGATGTTGTGGAAGTACTTTTGTTTGTATAAGGAATCGATGGTAAGGTGCTCCAGCTGCTGAAATATTGTGAAAAAGTTGCTTTTAATACAATTAATCGGGTAGAGATAACATAGTGATGCAAGGGAAATAATTGCTACTGCTTGACTGAGTTGCCTCCTGTTGTAAGAAAACTAATTGACCTGTATGATACTCAAATTCAGGATGATTGGGGCATCTCTAGTTTTATTTCTATTACTAAATGATTTTGATCTCTAAATTTACATGTGCACCTAGATGCACAAAGATGTGCGTATCCTATTTTCATTAGTATCGATGTACTGTTGGAGTTATGGTCCTTTGCTGAAAAAACTTTATCCCAGCAACAAAATGTCTATTGTGACATGAAATTACTGGAGTACTTTAAAACTTGACGAGAAGCATTCCAATTGGAAGGTGCTCAAGATTTGTTCTCATCATGGAGTTGTCTTCCCTGAGGACTCCATAAGGGGCCAATTTGAACCAAATTTGGCAGAAATGTTCTTGGGTTGGTCTAAAAGAATTGAAATTTTAGATTAATCTTTAAAAATGTTCTCCTCCTGTCCCAGGAGGTGTAGAGCCTTGATATTTTGGATGAAGCATCAGTATATTGACCTCCTTCAAAATGGCTAAAATCCTGACCCTCTGAAGCCACAGGGGTATGGGTTTATTTAGAAATAAAGAACAATTTTTAATCATCTCCTTTCAAATCAATGGGCCAATTTGAACCCAAAGGTTGCAGAAATGTTCCTTAGGTGGTCCCCTTTTAAAACCACCCAAAGAATAAAAAATCTATTAAAAACTGTGGTTGCCATAGCAACAAATGTGAAATTTTAAAGTAATCTTCAAAAACCTCCTTACATAGAAGGCGCAGTGCATTGATATTTTGCATGAAGCAACAGTTCATTGACTCGGTCTCATTTTCTGAAATTATTTCTCGTGGATCCAGAGGGAGGAAAAAAGGCTCTCCTTTCAAATTAGTCATAAAGTATTAATATTAGTCTTTTAGACTTTTGGATCCCAAGGTACAGAGCCTATATGAATAAAGTACGGCCAAATGTATCATGATTTCATCCTTGACATAAAATAGACTGTTTAAAGAAAAAGAGCCTTTATCTCAGGTGAGTGCCCGAGGCCAGTGGCTGTCTTGTATAAATTGTGGCCCCATGGTACAAATTAGGTCTTTCCTTGACGTAAAAATTTTAACATGCTTGTATGTTGAAAACTTTAAAAAGAAAATCTTCTTCCAAACAGAAAGGCTTATGATATTTGGTATGTAGCCTCATCTGGTAGACTTTTATCTTGTTTTGTCCTTTTTGGGACTAGTGTGATTGAAAAGGCCCAAAGGGACTCTCGTTCTTTTGCATTTCATATATATTCTATTGAAAAATTGTAATTTTTGAACAAGCAATGGAAAAGATGATTATCTGAGTGCCATAGCTTACAACTTCAATGTTATGATATGCCTTTTATGTCCTTGAATTATTACAGATAAGATATGTGACCAGGTCAGTGATGCAATTCTTGATGCTCATTTGAAACAAGATCCAGAAGCCAAAGTTGCCTGCGAGACAGTTTCTAAAACTGGAATGATCCTTTGTTGTGGAGAGATCACGTCAAAAGCAAAAGTAGATTACCAGTCAGTAATAAGAGGAGCCATAAAACAAATTGGATATGACGACTCGTGCAAAGGTATATTTGGCAATGATATTCATCCCTTAAGACTTCACTACTTAAGCTGTTAAAAATTGAAAATGGTTAACTGCGACATTTTTCTGAGAAAACCGGAGTTATTGCTTTACTAGGTCAGCATTGTAATCATCAAAAAAAAATAGCCTGGCATTTTGCAATATGTCTGGTAATACTGAACACCTTCACTTGAAACTGAATGTATGTACACCTTTAAAAAAATTAGCTATACCATCAAATGGGATAAATCTAAATGCATTTTTTAACAAATTTTGGCCCCTTTTCAGCTTAGAAACTTTACTTACTATCAAGCACTTGAACAGTTGGGTGTGGGCAACTGCATGGGGTGCTCTTGTCTTCATACATTGTTAAGTGTATAGGTCTGGGCAGGATTCCAATTATTTTCTCGGATATGGTATCAAGATAGAACGGATCATATTTTTATGCCCCACATCGAAAGACTGGGGCATATTGTTTTAATGTCTGTCTGTCATTCAGTCTTTCTGTCTGTCTGCAAAACTTAACCAAAAAACTTAACATTGCCAATCAAGATACAATGCTCATGTTTGGCGTGATGATACATCTTCATAATACGCTTCTTCTCATGTCAAGGTCAAGGTTATGTGATAATGTCAAGGTCACATACCAAGATCAAACGCCAAAAAAATCAACTTGGTACAAGTCGACAACAGTTTCATAGTTAAGTCCTGTTGCAGGGGCATTGTGTTTCACAAACACATCTTGTTCACATTGAAAGTTTTCTCAATATAGCATACCAAGTGAAAATTAAATGTTTAATTTGATGTTTTATATATGTATTAATAATGACATTTATGGCTCAAACATTTTAAAAATGTGCCCCTTTTTTGACCGATGACGAGTCTTTTCCTATAAACCAAAACCCTTGGGTATCCATGATTGTAGCATTTGGTATTTGTTGTAAATAATTAACCCAATGCTAGATGACAAAATATTAGACGGGTCCAAATTGCAAGAAGGTGTTGTCATTCTAGAAATATTTGTCTCTGGGTAGAAAACATGGTAATGTGTTTATAGTTTTGTTTTAGGCTTTGACTACAAAACATGTAATGTATTGATTGCCCTTGAAGAGCAAAGTCCAGACATTGCCCAGGGGGTCCATGTTGACAGAGATGATGATAATATTGGAGCTGGTGATCAGGTAAATACCTCTTCAAGCATCATGAATTTTCAAATTAATGTTGGCCCATTTCTGTAAGTCATTTTTCAACTGGTCCAAATTAATAGACATTGCAGATGCCATCTATATGTGATACAGTATGGGTGATGTACCAAGGATGCAATTTTACTTGAAATTAAAAACTAAATCAGTGCACCAGATAAGGTCCGTTTTTACGTAAATTGGGTGGTTACACATATTTTTCAGCAAATTGCCGAACAAGTTACGGACCGTTAATCATGTGTACGGACATTAATAGGTATGTACGCGTAAACAAAAGGGGGCTTACTCTTGTAGCATTTCATGTAATCACTTGGCTATTTCCGACATTGCCAAAAATCTCTGTTACTTTGTTATTGCCTACCCTAATTACCGATCGATTTCCCGGCTCTTTCCGTGACATTGGAATGCAGACCGTTGGAAAATTTTTGTCAACAAGGGCGGTACCTGGCATTGAATCTCTTTCTACTTTAATGTCATGAGCGATGTGAAACCAGGGGTTCCGACTGACTAAATCGCAAAATGTTGAGACAGAAAACTTTGACAAGTTTTTTTTTCAGTCGTCTATGGACAAATCCCTCCCAAAGCCAAAGAAATCTTAAGACCAATTATAGAGATAAGTGTTTGCTCCATCTTGGAGAAACATTTTCTAAGGCATGGTAAGTCTAGGGCGTAATACGTATGCATCAATTCACTCAAGGCAGATTCGTTCTCGCCGGTTTGGACATCTGTTTGAAACGAGTGATAATTCTGAATAGAAATGGTTTCTTGTTTAATTAAATAGAATTTGAGATACTAAAAACAAAATGAAAATAAATTAAAAGATTTGTTGCTGAGTAGAATGTAAAATCGATTCCGGACGATTCATAGAAGTTCAGGAAGAGTTCGGGTGTCTACTACGGTAGATACTCGTATTTATAAAATGTCATATTCAAACAGAGCTATAGCTCAGATTTTGATTTACTGACTGTAATTCAATGTTTGATGAGCAATTGACCTGTTTATTCATATTACTTTTAGTGTAATATATAATCAGGACAATCATGCTTTGATAGCGATCAATTGGCTACATAGAAAAGTTCTAGCGTTCTTGCTATATTCTAATAAACGAAAGAAACAAAATATGATATTCCTTCTGTTTATTTGATACTAAAAGTAAGCTGGTACTGATCCTCATATCAAGTACTGATTTAAAATTATTTGGATCGGTACAGAACTGATGCCTCTTGAAATTATCTGGAGCACTGTAAATGATAATGTCAATGTTCTAATTTTTCTAAGCTATGGATACTTTGAAAATTATGGTGACAAAACATGAAGAGAAGATTGAATTTTCAAGTTGTTGTTTGTTCCTTTAACCCTTTCCTGTTATGCAAAATTTTAGACCTGTCAAATTTCAGAGGTTTTGCAGACAAAAATTAAGAGACTTGCAAATTAGTAGCCTTGATAATGTCTAATGTGATCCCATTGACTAGCTAGGACTCAACTTCTATAAAGAACTGTTTTAACCATCTTTGATTCGTTTCTTGTTTAGCCCCCAGAAGCTCAAAGCTGTCAAGAAGTTGCTTGAAATAAGCAATTTCTAGTTATTTCTATCCATATTCAAAAGCCTTTTTGACCTTAATTAACAATTTCTCCTGTGGAGTGTTTAAATGCACATCAAAGAGGTCACTGGTTCAGCAAACATTTTCCAGCAATTCTTTGGTTATTTGTCTCTCACCAATTAGTGAATGATTACTGAAGTTAGGTTAGAAGATGGAAGGTGGGAATGGATGTTTTAGTTTTTGTATGGAAAATACCATGTACCAATTGTTAGGTGCTCCAGCTGTCACATAATGACATAACATTGAAAATTGAAAAACTATGCAACAAAAGTTGTTTCATACATTTCATAATAGAAAAAACTTGAATCATTGCAGGGTCTCATGTTTGGATATGCTACAGATGAAACAGAGGAATGTATGCCACTCACTGTTGTACTGTCTCACCAGTTAAATGCTAAAATTGCAGAACTCCGGAGAACTGGCGAGTTTGCATGGGCAAGACCAGATTCTAAAACACAGGTTTGTTGACTATTTTTGTTTCTGATTATTGATCTGATTTGTTTGTTCCTTTTGTAATTTTGAGCATCACAAATATTGTGTGCCGACTTATGGGCAGTCTGCATGTGAGTAGTAGATTTCACTTAAATTGAGAATTAAATGTTTAGCATTTATTTATCCTCCTAAATTTGTTTACAAATTTGCGATTGCATATATTTTTTCACAGGCATATTTGTTTATTTAATTTTAGACAACTGAGAGCAAAGTGTGAGATGTCTCTTCTGAGCTGTTGTGATCAATAACAGTGCTTTCAAACATCTATAAATTCATTAAAAATCTTCTCTTTTTTAAACAGTAGCACAACAGAGTTTTCACAAATGTTTTGGAAATGTTTTTTTCGAAATTGTGATTTTCATCGAAACAGAAAGAGGTTTAAACCATCTTACATGTAAGAAAGGAATCTCTTTACCTCTCCAAACTATGAAGGCTATGAACCTTCAAGTCTGCATGCAGATTCTGTATTGGTCCTTTACTAGAATTGCTTATGTGATTGGATTTGAAAAATCTTCTGACAAACCATAAAGTCGAGAGTATTGACCCTTTCCTCCTCAACCCTGGTGGTCCCCTACTAAAGTTCTTGAAAAATAAAACATTAAGGTGCCATTCTGAGGAACCTTATTTAAACCTAGGTGGGATGAGCAGCTAGAGGCTCAGAAAGGATTTTGTGGTAGAACTCGTGTGAGAAATGCCAAGAATCCATGGTATGTGCTCAAATTGCTGCGATATGATTGAAATAATGTTAAAAATAACATTGAACCTCATTCAATTCATCAGTTGAAAAGAAAAATATTTTGAAAAACGATAAAGCCTAGAGTTTTTTATGCCCCCTATTGTTTTGCCGGTGTCCGTCTCTCTATCTGTCTGTCCGTCTGTCTGTCTGTCTGCAAAACTTAACCTGCCAACTAAACATTTTCCTATAACTTCAACCCTGATTAAGTTACAATGCTAATATTTGGTATGTAGATAGGTCTCAACAAGGCGCAACTGGGGAAGGTCATTTCATCAAGGTCAAGGTCAAAATTTTAACCCTTTACCCGTTTCTAAAGAATTCCCGTTTCGGGGCTTAGTGTTTCACAAACACATCTTGTTTTACAAGCAATTTCTTCATTATCCACAATGTTTTCTACCCCAAAGGTAGAAAATATCTAAAATTTCATCAACTTTAAATTGTCTGCAACTCCTTTCAATTTGACCCAGTCTAAATTTTTGCTGTTCGGTAATGGGTCAAGCTTCTATGACTACCTAACACAGACATATACTACTTCCTTTGGTATGCAAGCCTTGCCACGTCAGTATACGAAATTGATACTCGGGTTTGCAACTTGCCATGGTCGCCTTTTGTTTTATGTGTTGCAGATTATATATTTATATTTGAATATGCTTTTCACTTTCTAGGTTACCTGCGAATATGTTTACGACGAGGGTGCCTGTGTTCCCCAACGTGTTCATACAGTTGTGATCTCCGTACAACATAGTGAGGACATTACAGTTGAAAAATTACGAAAAGAGATCATGGAAAAAGTTATTAAAGTAGTGATTCCAGCTAAATATTTGGACGCTAAAACAATTTTTCATATTCAACCATCAGGGAAATTTATCATAGGTGGGCCTCAGGTGGGTTTTAAATTTTTCTATGTTAATCCTTTTATTAGAATATTGTGCTTCAAAGTTTGTGCAAGCAGGGACAATGTTGAAATGGATACGTTTTTTACACAAATCATACATTTACGTAGGCTGACCATTCTGTTTCAGAAATTGGCCAAAAGCCTAACCCATTCCCACAGAATCCCATTCTTTTCTGCCCCCTAAGATAAAAGTTTTTGAAAACATTGTGGAAAAAGTATAAATTTTAACAAGCTATTTCTTTATCATTCACAATGTTTACTACTCCAATTGACAAAGATTTTTGAAATTACATCAACTTAAAATTGTCTGCAACTTCTTAACCCATTCCCACTCAGTGACGCTTTTAGATGCCCCCAAGAAAAAAAAGCTTTGGGAAACAGTATAGAAAATGTGGAAATTGCTTGTCACAAACGATTTCTTCATTTTCCACAATGTTTTCTAGCCAGAGAAATCCAAATTTTCATAAACTTTAAATTGTGGTCTGCAACTTTTTTCAATTTGGGCCTGTCTCAAAATTAGCCATCTGGTAATCGGTTAATAGGTTAAACTTTAAAGCTGGTCAACCGGTACAGTGTGACTTTAGGAAATACTTGACCCATCCCCTCATAATGTAGCCGTTCAAGAAAAGAGAATGAGGAAAACATTGTGGAAGAAGAAATTGGTGAAGACAAAAATCGGACTGCACATATGCATAGGTTGATCTAAGTCTTTACCTTCTGCAAAAGCAGAAATATTCTGGGATTGGCATGACCAGGTTAAAAGGTTCATCAGGGGATGAAATAGAAATTTTAAAACCCTAGTTTTGATGTTGAAGTTAAAATTTAGGACTCACCAACTGTATTTTAAAAAAAAAAGGCAAATCATTGCAAAACTCTGTCGCATACTTCTATTCAATACACTGTTGTCAAAAGCATTCCTGCTTATAGAAATGTTCCAGAGAAAATACTACCAAAGCACTCAATTTGTGGGAATTAAAGGAAAGTATCAATGTTTTGGCATGTCACAGATTTTAAGCATGATACCTCCCTCTAAAAGTTTCTAAGAAAAGGGAAAAAGACAGTACAATCTTGCAAATTTACCTGAAATGTCAAATTATAGAACACTGCGTTGGTCACCTTAGAGAATATCAGATGATTTAAGATAACTTTAAATTGAGGTCAATTTGTTTACTACAGTTTGATACCCTTTCTCTAAGTTACTTACTTAAATCCTTTCCCTTACAATCTGAATTTTATATTTGTGATATTGTTCTTGCGAACACATTTGGGTAAAAAGAAGAAATTGCTTGTAACAAGCAATTTCTTCTTTTACCAGCCAACATCATAGCGCAGTCGGTAGCGCATCAGACTCCTAATGGTCAATAATTGGATGTCATGGGTTTGATCCTGGCGGCAGCACATATCCTTTCCGACATTTGTCTCACCAATTGGTGGATAATTGTATTCCTTAGTGGGATGGCAGCTGGAGGCTAGGAAAGAATGTAGTGTTAGTACTGGTGTGAGAAATACCAGGAATCCATTGTTACGTTCTCCAGCCACTGCGATTTTACTGAAATACTGTTAAGTGGTGTAATCCCCATCCAATCAATCTTCTTTCACCACAATATTTTCTACAGTATAGGATGATTACTTTTTGAATATTTGATTAATACTTTACATTGTCATTTGCTAGCCCTTTGAATTTGGACTAGTATAAAATTTTAATAATACAGTAAAGGGTTAACCTGTCAATCTTTGTCTCGTTATATCTGTCTCTATCAAGTGATTGGCTTATTCATCTTCAAAGATAATTAAACACCAACATCTGCTATGCTTTGAAAGCTGGAAATATAGCAATGTACAGTATTGTGAGAAAATAGGGAAATGCTTAAAACTAGTATGTCTTTGTTTCACATTGGACTCTTTCCTCACAGATACAGGATTTGGCTGTAATACTTGTCTTCTCAATTTGGACTAATTGGCTTCCGATTGTTTAAAGAAAGAATTAGTGTACTATGAGTGATTATTCCATTTCCACACTATGGAGCCTCTTGACCCTTCCCCCCCCTCCCCCCCCCCCCCCTAGAAAATGTCCGAAAAACTTGTGGAATATAAATAATTTGCTTCTTATAAGTCATTTCTTTATCATATGTTTTCTACTCCAAAAGACAAAGATTTTTGAAATTTCATCAATAAAAGGTTGTCATCTGCAACTTCTTTGAATAAAGATATCTGGCAATGGTCTCAGTTTTTGAAACTCAAAAGTGGTAATGTCCTAGATTAATAAAATGTTAAAGGTCATAAAGGAGGTATCTTCTATCATTCACCAAGTTATCTTTATTTTGGCAAACAGAAATTGTGCAATAATTTGATATAGGACTTTGACCGCTATTTTATTATAGAACCACAATTCTTTACACTTTCTTAATTGTTTTGTTAAGCAGGTATTTGGCCAATATACCGTAATTAAGATTCGCATAACAGATGTGTTAGACTTGAAGCCTTTATCAGGCAATATTTTAACCTTGCTATAATCATTCTGTTGGATCTTTTATCAAAGTGAAAACATTGTAAGAAAGAAATATTTCTCTCTTTTCCCACATAAAAGGATGGGGGTTTGCAGAAAAATGTTGAACTTGCTTTTGGAATCAATTCCCTCCCAATCAAACGAACCCCCCCCCCCTCCAAGATAAAAGCTTTTGAAAATATTGTGAAAAGTGAAGAAATAGTTTGTCAAAAGCACTTTCTTAATTATCCACAATGTTTTCTACCCAAATATTTTTTAAACTCCAACTATTATTTGTTGTCTTCAACTTTTTCAAACTTCGTTCAGTCTATAATTTTTTTTTTAATGATTTTGTTAATGTCCCGATGTGCATCTCGGCAATGGCAATATTTTTACATACATTTTTGACTTTACAGAGTGACGCAGGACTAACAGGCAGAAAGATCATTGTAGACACATACGGAGGCTGGGGAGCTCATGGTGGAGGAGCCTTTTCTGGAAAAGATTTCTCAAAAGTGGACAGATCTGCAGCCTATGCTGCTAGATGGGTGGCCAAGTCATTAGTCAAAGCTGGGTTAGTCAGGAGAGTTCTAGTACAGGTTAGTGTACCCTGTTACCAGACAAAATTTTAGACTAGTCCAAAGTGAAAGACTACGGGAAGTACCACACAGATTTAGCCTCAAATATTTCTTGAATAACCAATAGGGCTGCGGTGTTAGCCCTTAGGACTTCTAGTCTTGGGTAAGATCCCAAACCGTGACTAACATTCTTTCAGACATTTGTCTTCCTCCAATGGGTTGATAATCATAAACCTATGTGGGATGGGCAGCTGGAGGCTCTTAAAGGATATGGTAGAACTGGTGTGAAAAATACCAGGAATCCATGGCCAGATGCTCCAGCCACTGAAATATGACCGAAATACTGTTAAAAGTTGCATTAATCCCCAATCAATCAAGGATAAAAAGAGTTTACCAACACCATTTAAAGTGAATGTTATGGTTCCATATTAGAATGAAAATGTAAAGAAAAGGGGGGGGGGTGAGTCCAGATCAGATAAAAAGTTTGAATTTTAACAATACCTTTGACAATTTCATGATGTTATCTTTATTTTTACTTAACCCTCTCCTGTACAAACCAAGGATTTTAACAAGCAGTTTCTCCTTTTCCTGTATTTTCTACCACATAGGATGGTTTCATTTCAAATTGGATCAAGTTTTCGTTGTCCCCTGCAACCATTTTGAATTTGGACCAGTCTGAAATTAAAAAAAGACCAGGAAAGGGTTAACATATACCTTGTGTTTTCAGTTTAGTAACATGGAATTTAAACTGTCGAATTAACTATAGTTTGGCTTTCTTTAAAATCTTTTTCTTGTAGTAATTTATTAATCCTTGTCATGCTGAACCCGGAATATTCCGGTTTTGGCAGGAGGTGTAGACTAAGATCAGACTGCACTTATGTGCAGGCTGATCTTAGTCTACACCTCCTGCTTGTACTTTTCCTGCCAGGGTTGTTTATGAATTTGATTTGTAAAAGAAATATTGATTTTTTAACAACAAGTTCTATCAGTGCTCTCAGCCCTTTGATTTGACAGTATTTCAGTTAGGTAATTTATACAGCATGACAAGGGTTAATATTTGTCATGAATGTAGACCAACCTGTAATGTTGAAAATTAATCTATTCCCACAAAGTGATGCTTTTGACACCCCTTAACTAAAATATTTTTGAAAAATTTGCATAAAAGGAAGAAATTGCTTGTAACAAGCTTCATTATCCACATTTGTTTCTATAACGAAAATTGAAAAAAAGCCAAACTTTGAATTGTTGCCTGCAACTCCTTTCAATTTGGACCAGTCTAAAATTTTGCCATCTGATAATGGGTAAAGCCTTGAAAATAATTCCCATATCTAGCGACATAAATATTTGCTGTGGTATGGGTTGATATTTAGTACAAATGCATCACTGTTATCATTAAAAGATAAAAGTAGGGGCAAAAACACTCGGCATTCAACTTTATACCATTGTCACTGATGATAGACTGTGGTCTCTGATGTAAGAAGTGGAATGTTGTCCTCATGGGGTTAAAATTAAGAAGATCATTACTTAACCTATTACCAGATGGCAAAATTTTAGACTAGTCCAAGTTGAAAGGAGTTACTGACAACACTTTAAAGCTTGTGAAATTATAGATATATTTTCTTTTTTGGATAGAAAACATTGTGGAAAAAGAAAAAATTGCTTGTTGCAAGCAACTTCGTTTTACACTTTTTTCCCAATTGTTTTTTTTGAGGGGCGTCTAAAAGCATCATTGTGTGGGAATGGGTTAGAGATTGATTTTTTTTATGATTTAGCCTTAAGCTTTAACCAGATAAAATTTAGACTGGTCCAAATTGAAAGAATTTGCAAATGACAATTTTAATTTTGTGAAATTTGAAAATTCTTTTTCTTTAGTGTGGAAACTTGTGTTAAAATGGGTTGAGAGTTAATGATTAATCAACCATGTCTGGGCACCCATTTGTCCTGAAATGTGTGTAATTTACACCCTGTTTATCTGTGTTGATTGAAGGTCTAGTTCCCTGTGAGGCTCTGGTGAGGGCTGAAGACTCAAAATCTAATTGTCATGGGTTCTACTTCACATTGAAATTGAGAATGTGGGCTTGTTCTTCGTTTAAACATTTTACAGCCCCAGCCTACTACTGGTTATAACAAGGAAGCTAGGAATCATCTATTAGGTTCTTCAGCTGCCGCGATATGACTGAAATACTGTTAAAAGCGGCGTTAAACCCCATTCAATAAATCAAAATTGAATGGTTGTTAGTTGTTGTTTTAAGTCCTTACCAGACAACAAAATTTTAGATTGGTTGAAATTCAAAGTAGTGACAGACAACATTTCAAATGAAGCTAAAATTGGAAAACAATGTTGAATAAGGTAGAAACATTGTGAGAAATCGGAGAAATTGCTAGTCACAAGTAATTTCTCCTTTGCACAAGGTCTTTCCTTATATTGCTTCAGGGTTGAAACGTGGTTGTGTGATAATGGATTGTATGAAACAATGATTTTTTAAGTTCAACATTTTACATTTTCATTGTCTTATTTTTAGGTGTCTTATGCTATTGGAATTGCTGAACCATTATCAATCACAGTTTTAAGTTATGGAACATCATCAAAATCAGAAGCTGAATTATTAAAGATAGTGAAAAATAATTTTGATCTACGCCCTGGCAGAATAGTAAAGTAAGTCTTGTTATATCTGTTATAATTGATTCAATAAGTAACTAATTATTGAGTGTTCAGATTTTCTCCCTTGAGCAATTTAATACTAATTTGTGTACAAGTTTTATTCTGACATAAGCTTTAACCCTTTCCTGTACAATAACTGGTTTTACGTCCTTGTGATTTTATACTTGAGATAACATTGTGGGAAAAGAAGAAATTGCTTGTAGCAAGCAATTTATTCTTTTTCCACAATATTTTCTACCCTACTGAATGGTTATTTTCTAAATTAAATCCACTATAAATTTTAGTCTGCAAAACCTTTGAATTTGGACAGGTCCAAAAATATTTAAAACATGAAAGGGTTAAACTTGCAGAGCCTCTCTCAAATACAATCAAGCTGTTATCAGGTCTAGGGAGAGAGGCAGTTGCCTTTACCCACTTCTACCCAAAACTTCGGCTGGATAGACTGGAACTGTCTATATAGTGCCTTGCCCGTGATCACACCACAGCCACAGTAGGGCTCAAACCTGTAACCTCAAGATCACCAGTCAAGCAATCTTACCACTTGGTCACCAAGGCAGTCTGAATAGCCTTGAGCATTATTAGTAAATTAAGATGGGAGGTATATCATGAATTGGTAACTAGATTTCTTTTAACCCATTACTGTTTCAGAATGATAGAGGTCAACTGAAATTGGCTTTAATCTGAAAAATAGTCATTATTTGGTGTAGAAAACAATGGAAAAAGAAGAAATTGCTTGCTTGCCACAAGGTTTTCTTTAATGTATTATCTGAGAGTGGTAAATTGTGCAAGATGTGTAGGAATGGGTGAATTGCACGGCAAACAACACATTTAGAATGGTCAATAAATCAATTTTGCTCTCTTATTTCTTTTAGTAAAAGAATAGTCCAACATGAAAGAAGTTGCAGACAACAATTTATATACAATATTTGGTAGAAAACATGAGAAAGTAGTTCCTTTTTTTCTCACAATGTTTTATTAGTATTTTCCCTCAACTGGTAAAAATACAGGAGTGGTAATGTGTCAAGTTTATTCACTCTTTTGCCTTGGATAGATAACATTTTAATATATTGCTTTTTTCTGTTACAGGGACTTGAACTTGAAAAATCCTATTTACCAGAAAACTGCATGCTACGGCCATTTTGGAAGACCAGAATTCACATGGGAACAAGCAAAACCACTAAAGTTTTAAGTGTGGCTCATACAGACTTTATTTCCATATCATAATATGCATCTATAACTTCTCCTTCAACCATTTTTCAGTATTTTGCAAATCTCGCTCCATGTGACAAGGAATGATTCTTGTATTTTTAATTATAAATCCATTACCATACAGCTAAATTTTAGACTGGCCCAAATTTAAAGAAGCTGCAGACGACAATTTAAAGTTTCTGAAATATAGGATTTTTTCATTTTTCTGGGTAGAAAAGATTGTGGAAAATAAAGTAATTGCTTGTCACAAGCAATTTCTTCATTTTCACAATGTTTTCCTAAGCTTTTTACCTTTGGGGCATCTGAAAGTGTCATTGAGTTGGAACGGGTAAAAATGACTGACTTTGGAAGGGGGGGTCAACATATACAGCTTTTTTGTTAAGAAGATAGTTGTCTGTGAAAACAATTTGGATTTAGGAATTTGGAGACATCCCAGTTATATTCTTTCTATCATCTCTGACTTTCCCTGTTGGATATTTTGATTAGAAATCGGAATTTGGTTTTCTTTTGGTTGTTTATCACACCATCATGGATTTAATCATAGGTTAAACAAATAAAAATCTCATAAATGGCTATCCATTGTAAAGCCACTTTTTAGTCCTTGTCTATTCTTGTAAGTGTACACTCTTTGTCAATGGAGTCCGGAGGTTTGCAAAATGACATTATTCATTAAACATACATGTAATTATTTGATGAATGGAAGAGTAACATCATACAGACCACAGTAGTTAGAGGGATAGACTGACATCGGATTTGACCTTGTTTTAATAAAATATTGATTTTACTCTGATTAGTAAGGCATTCATGATTTTAAATATGGGTACTTAATGTTGGCTTCCAGAAGCTTGTACCCACTGCTTAATTTGAAAGTAGATACAAGGCTTTTGAAGCTAACTAATGGTATATCTCCAATTTAGAATTGTAAAAGCATTCATCTTGATTATAACTAGTCATAAATGATGAAAATGGCCTTTACTGATGTCTCCCTGTTGGGAGGCGTCATTATTGTTAAATGAATTAAAATGATTTTTCTCTTGGTCAAATCTACCCTCAGTTTGCTCCGCCCTCTAGTTAGTGCAAATGTGCCCATGATTTGATTCTTGTGAGCATGTTTGTCTTGTGTTTATAGAAATTTATTGGAAAAGAGCACTATTTATAAACACTCGGGTCTGGTCTTCCATAACATTCTGTGCTCAGAATTAGACCATAGTTCAATTTCCAGAGTTTAAGCTAAAGGGAGTGATTTGACTTCTAAGTTAGAACTATCAGTTGTTCTTCACTGACCTCTACTTTAATTACTCATTAGAATGGTCTCTTTGAGTACCCACTATATAGCATTTCAGTTAGAATGATAAGTTTTCTAGTCATCACTGTCTTTAGCAAGAGCTCTGTGGAATCCTTATTTCCGGGGTTAGTACTCACAGAGGATTCTTAATTCTTGTTCTCCTATCCAGTACTTTTCGTTCATTAGGCAAAATGAATATAACCTGGCCAATGAAATAATTGTCCTTGAAGTTGAAAAGAATTGAAAAAAGCATGATGAGTTCCCCATATGTGCAAGTAACTTACTGACTATTGTATTGTTTATATATTTTTTCATATGTTTTATATTCATTATCATGCTTAACTTGTTTTACCATTCGAATATGAAAAACTACAAATATTGTGTATATTAAGAATGTTATTATTGATCTTGTAAAATGCTTTGGAGTTTAACTTGTATATAGACTTTTTTGTACATCATTCTTATACATGTATTTGAACCTTGTGGTCTTGCTTTGGTAGTATTAATATTTGCTGAAAATGTAAAACTAATGTGAGGAATTCTATAATTTGAAATGTTTTAGTCCCTTTGACAAAAAGTTAATTATTCTCAAGTGCTATGCCAAGTGCATATCTTTAGGTACGCGCAAGGCTGTACTAAGGGTTTGTGTGCAGTGTACACTTTGTACCGTCCTTTGACTTGCCCTCTGTATGCTGAACATTTAGGCTGCAATGGGTCTTGCAGTAAGATAGAGGCTCTTTCTTGGATTTTAGGTTCAATTATTTTAACAATACTTACACAAACCCTATGTTTTAGGTATGCATTGGAATTGTCTCATTAAGAGGATTCAAATGAGTACCCATAACATTCATTGAGAAAAAAATAGATCTAGACTTGCAAAATACCCACTTATCAAGACCTCAACTCGACAGTTAGATTCCTCTAGTCTACATACAACTACCAGGCAGTTGGATAGTTATGGGTTGCTCAAATTTTCGTATTATGTCACAAAGTTCTGTTATTAAAAGCATTGACACAAAAAGCTAGGGCAAAATTATTGTATGTGCCTTTATATGAAGACAGGATCACTTACATTATTTTAGACCCATCTTTTATAGGTTTATAACTTACAAAAGTTTACCCAGTGATTTCAATTCATATGTTTACAGAACACGGATCTAAGTAGAGAAATCTACCTAAATTGCAGTTTGATCAATGCTTTGATTAGGGGGTTGAAGAAGTGTGTGCTCGAATTATCCTCCTGAATTTCATGTCCACTTGCTGAATGCCGTTTATTTTCAATGAGCATTTCAGCAAGGTTGCAGAGTTCAATAGAAAGTACGTGACCAAAGAATAGGAATAATACGAATTAATGGTTCCAATTTTATCAAGGTGGATAATAGTGTGTTACACACAGCCATTTGTCTGTGATAATGTTTTTAACTTGTGAATCCATCATTCATTCCAAAGGAAGCTAAATGCATGTATATTGTACTTGGGAGACCTTGTAGATAATCATGTGAAAACTTGATGGTAATAAACTGTAAAACAATCAAGACATTTTTTGTGTGTTTCTGTCCTCTTGCGAACCATCTGTTTTTATTCGCCGCCGAAGGTGGTCTTGTATTGACATCGTTTTTTTCCGTCCCGACGTCCGTCCGTCCAATTTCTTAACACATCTCTTACATTTACGGACGGATTTGAATGTTTTTTGTCACCTGACCTTGCGGACATTATCGGCGTTTCGCCATTGCAGACTGAATCAGAAAAAGGGGCTTAATGCAACACTTAGCTCCACTGGCCAAATGCTAAAGAGATGGCATTATCCCGTCCGGCGTCCGTCAGTCAAGTCGTCCGTCCGTACGTTTTCTTGTCCTAATTAACACACTAGAGTCCACAAGTTCATCAGATTCTCTTCAAGCGGTGTCTCCGGAATGATTTTGCCATTGGGTCCGATCCGTCAAGAAACACAAAAAGGACCTTATTCAAATTTAATTAAAGAATCTTGGTCTTTGGCATTAACCCATTCCCACTCAAGCCCTCCTTTTTACGCGCCTCAATTATAGAGCTTTAGAAAAAAAATTGAGGAAAATGAAGAAATTGCTTGTATCAAGCAATTTCTTCATTATCCACAATGTTTTCTACCTAAAAAGGCCAAAAAAAATAAAATTCCATCAACTTGAAATTGTCGTCTGCAACTTCTTTCAATTTGGACCAGTCTAAAAATTTGTTGTGTGGGAATGGGTTAAGTCCACATATTTAATCGGCTTGTCTTCATACTCTCACAGAATGGTTATACTATCGTAAGGATCGCTCCTTTTGAAATTTGATCTGATCCATCTAGTAACGTGGGAAAGGGGTTGTAGGGAAATTTAATTAAGAAATCCTCGTTAATGCAATAAAGCCCACAGCTCTGATTGGATTTTGTTGAAACTTTCAAAGAATGATTGCAAGGTCATAAAGATCATCCTTTCTGAACTGTCTGGAAACGGGGCCTTACGAAAATTTCATCTAACCCTTTCCTGCTTTGCAATATTTTAGACCTGTCTTAATTCATAGGTGTTGCAGAGGAAAATTTAAAACGGATTTGACTTGAAGAATAACCATTCAGTATTGTAGAAAATATTGTTTTAAAAAAGCAAATGCTTGTTACTAACATTTTTTTCTTTTTCTGCAATGTTTTATCAATTATGAAATCACTGGGATGTAGAAATCATGGATTGAACAGGAAAGGGTTAACGAATCTTTGTAACCAAGTCCAGAGCTTTCATCGGATTGTCTTAACTTTCACAGAATGGTTGAACTATCATTACGATCGTTGAAGTTAACATTAGACAAGATCCGTCAAGTATCGCTGGAAAAGGAGCCTTATGAAAATTTCGTTTTAAATCCTTGTACCCAATTAAAATCAACCGTTTTCGTCGGATTCTCTTCAATCGTTAATGGGATGATTTTACCATCATTACGATTGTTACTTTACTAATTCTGTCTGTTTCGTCAAGTATCGTGGGAAAAGGGACATAACAATAATTTTATCTAAAAAATCCTCATAACACAAGACTCAATTTTATCGTATTCTCTTCAAATTTACACAGTATGTTTTTATCACCATTAGGATTATCCCTTTTGGAATTTTGTTCGTTCCGTCAATTATCACGGGAAAGGGGGTTGTATGGAAATTTCATCATAAAATCCTTGTTAACAACTAAGTGAACAGTTTTCATCGGATTCTGTTCAAACTTTTACAGAATGTTTGTACCATCATTAGGATTGCTCCTTTTCAAATTAGTTCTGATCTGTCTAGAATCACAGGAAAAGGGGCTGTGTGAAGATTTTATTACAAAATACTCATTACTTGAAGATTGTCCTCAGTCTTTATCAGATTCTCCTCAGCCTTAATTGATTGATTGAATGGGGTTTAACGCCACTTTTAACATTATTTCAATCAATTCTCGGCACGCCAGCAGATTGTCAGAAAGGGGTCTACGATATCGCAGCTATTTTGAGTTCCGAAAACAATTCTATCCCGTATCATTTCATCGGAAGCATGGAAATTAGTTCCGAGCTTTTAGCTTTAGCCTTGTCACGTATGAGTCAATTGTTTAATTTTTTTTTTACTCTCATGGTAGAATTGATATCGAGCGAATATAGGGTTGAGGGTTTGTCTCACATAATTCCGAAATCTGGTGTAAAACGTATCTATTTTTCCCCGTCTTCTTCTGAAATATCTGTCCATGTATGTTGAATATCTCGGCCTTTATCCCCAAGCCAGAGAAATAAATACGAGACATGTTCACTTTCCTCCTTTTCACTAAAAGGTCCAGAGAAAAACTAGTTCACAATGTCGAACAAATTTTTCTAATTGTTCTGGCAGATTACTGTCTTCCTAGTTCATAGAAGGTGGCCGAATTCCTTCCATTCTATCGCACTGTAGATGATGGTATATAAAATGGTAAATCCAATTTAATCACTTTATTCTGACACCTGTTTATAACATTAAGAATTCTATTGTTCCAATAAGATATCGATATCATAGAAAATGATAAAACAAAAAGTGTTTATATACAAGATGTACATTCTACAGTATAACAATAATAGAATACAAAGAGTATTTAACTCTAGTAACTCATTTGACTCTATTCGTCTGCTTGTGATGGTACTGACATATAGGTATCTATATTTAGAAATTGTCGTCTGCATTTGGTTATACTATTCTTAGAAATATAATATAACAACAAGAGCCCGCATCACCGATCCATACCTCGAACAAGCCACAATTGTCCATATGGAATGGCCAGCTAGATCCCCGGACCTTTTGACGCCCCTCAAGCAAAAGGCTCTAGAAAACATTGTGGAAAATAAAGAAATTGCTTGTTATTAAAAGCTATTGATTATGTTTTATATAAAAAAGATGAACAAAAAATTAAAATATCATCAACTTGAAATTGTCGTATGTAGCTTCTTTCAATTTGGACCAGTCTAAAATGTGGTTGTGTGGGAATGGGTACAGGAAAAAAAAATAACTTTAATTGTAGTGTTTTGTATATACTTTGCATGTTACTTTGTCTGGTGACCTTCTACAAAAATTGTTAACATTATGCTTCTTGGGTCTCGTTTTTGCTCTGCCCTTCTTTGTTGATTGATTGAATGGGGTTTAACTCCACTTTTGATAGTATTCAGCCAAATCGCGGCGGCTGGAGCACCTAACAATGGATTCCTGGTATTTCTCGCACCAGAACTACCACTACATCCTTTCCTAGCCTCCAGGTGCTATCCCACTTAGGTTTACGATTATCCACCCTTTGATGAGAGACAAATGTCGGAAAGGATATGTGCTGCCGCCGGGGATCGAACCCATATGCCAAGCCATGATTGAAGATTCGGAGTCTGGCACGCTAACGACTGCGCTATGCCCTTCTTTGTGAGGACATCACCTTTATTCTTTGTTAACCCTTTCCTGTACAGTACCTGGTTTTGTCGTCCATGCGATTTTATACTTAAATAAATATTGCAAGAAAAGCAGAAATTACTTGCAAAAAGCAATTTCTTCTTTTTTCGCATTATTTTCTACCACAGAATGGTCTTGTTTCAAATTGCACCCACTTTTTAAGAGTTGTCTGGAACCTCTTTCAAATTGGACCTGTCTAAAATTGGTAAAAACGGGAAATGGTTAAAGAAATTTTGTTCAGATAATAAACTTAATAGGCGGGACTTATTAGCACTAATTGGTACCAAATGATAAAAGTTTTAGAATTTTCTGAAATAATTTATTGGATTGTTTTCAGCTCACCTAGGGACAACGTGCTAAATGTGAACTTTTGTGGTGTGTGTCATTTAACTTGCAGACACTAACGAGATCACATTTCTTGCTCTATTAACCCAAATATTAGTCTTGATAAAAAAAATGGACAAGTTGGAAATTAGGTCACTTTGGGGACCAAACAGAAGGTTCAATTCTAAGACACTCTAGAACCCAACATGAGATTGGTCAGAAGTCTTGACGAAATCTGGGTCAGGTTTGGAATTTGGTGGCATCGGGTCAAAAACAAGGTCACTTGGAATTCTTTTAGAAAAAAAAACAACAAAAAAACAGAGGCAATAGTATTTGCGCAATCAAATACTGGAGTGAAACAACTAGGTCTATTCTAAGTAATACTTTGTAGACACTCTAGAGACCACAGTCTTTGCTCATTTAAACCTTTCCCGTTTCTTGAAATTTTAGACTGGTCCAAATTGAAAGAAGTTGCTGACGACAATAAAAACTGGATGTAATTTGAAATGAAACCATCCAATGTGATAGAAAATATTGTGGAAAAAGAAGAAATTGCTTGTAACAAGCAATTTCTTCTTTTTCTACAATGTTTTCTCAAGTATAAAAACACAGGGACGTAAAAACCAGGGGTTAAACAGGAAAGGGTTAAACTAATATTTGATCAATCGTGGCTGGCACTCAAAGAAAAATCGAACAATCAAACCATTCATTTAGAACGGGAGTGAAGTTTCAACTCCTATATTGGCCGCCATTTGTGTGAAGCATTTTTTTTTTTTTTTTTTTTTGTTGATGTTGTTTTGCGACTAATACTTTGTAACTACAACTTATTCAAGCTGAAGTGTTGCCAACCAACTATTCTACGTTTTTGTTATATGTTGCTATCCATGTTTTTTTTTTTTTTTTTTTTTTTTTAAGATGACCCCGTTTAAAATCGAAGCTAGGCTTCCTGCCGGCGTAAATGGGCGTGACAAATAGAGAAAGTGGGTGGGGCCATCGATTGTCCAAAGCACGAGAGTGTAAGTCTAAATGGAATCTTGGACAAGGCGAAATTTGTAGTCATTTTGGATTGAAAAAATAGTGAAAAATAACTAGGTCAATGTGCAAATTCGTAGGGAAAAAAGGAAACTGGTAGATACTCTGGAGGTCACGGATTTCTCTGATATAGCAATAGAAGAACTTTGAAATGAATTGTTCTAATGAAATGAACTAAGCATTTTTATGATGACGTGAGCGGCTTTTTGTAGGCATGTAAGCGTCTTGAATAGGCTGTAACCGTTAGTTCAGTGACGACGTTCAAGTGGCAAAACCAACAAAAATGCCTCACAAAAATGTCGGATGTCAAAGTTAGTTTTCGGTCTAAATAAATGATTCGATTGAATGGTCGAATTATTCTTTGATAATTGCGGCAATCCGTCAATTAAAATGTAAAGTATTGTAGGCCTATACCATTTCAGAATGGTCTTTTTTCACGAGATGCGGATATATACTAATAGTTCATGTTGTTCACGAAATGGATGATTTAACTATCATACACGAAAACATACGCTTACTCTTTTTATTGAGTTAAACTGTATATAGATAGCTATGGCGAGGGCAAATATCACGAGAAGTGGAGTTACACCCCAACATATTTCTCATGCTTCCATGAATTTAACGCGATCCAAGAAATTGCGTTTTTGCATGGAGCGAGGTACATGACAGAAGATTATTTACGATGAGTTTAATCGGGATTCCAGACAGTAAAATAAACTCAAAACACACGGTTAACTTCCAGATCAATAAAATTGGTGGATCGCCTGTAAGTTATCTTAATATGCCCTAGATCTGATAAAAAAAAGGGGGGGATAGAAATGTCATTTAGACATAGTACTGTAAGACATGGGTTTTGACGCCATAAGCTAAGATTACAAAATTCAGACAAAGCAATGAAAATAATTAAATGGTCTGTTGTGAAAAGTTACATTGGTTTAATTCAACTTTCATTAATAGGAAAAATATTTTTTTTATTGATTTTCCCAGTAAAAGATAAAAATGGTACTTTATGCTTTGTTCTCAATAAGTCGTGCCCCTAAGACTTGGTAGCTAAAGTTTTATTTTGAAAATTATTCAACATCTTGATATTTTTTCATCAAAAGGGAGAGAAACATGTAAACTTAAAGTACCATTTTTATCCCGATTAAACTCATCTTTATTGACGCCTCTGTTTAGTCAGTTCTATAGTCAGTCTACTGTGGTTGAAGTATTACAATGGAACCATTGTTAGATAGTACTTTCAATTTGGTATACATATCTATTTATAAAAAAGATTTAAAAAATAGCATTATGATAATGATCTTTGCTTTTCCTCAGATAAGCCTTAGGGTTAATTCAAATATCTTCTTACCTAAGATTCTTTGCTTTTAACCCTCAGCTCAACAAATAAAATTAAAACAAAATCATCCCATTTTAACAGTCTTTCATGTGAGAAACGCCAAAGATTTGTTTAACATAAAAAAATTATGTTTTCACAATGCAGTAATGGATAAACAAATAATAACACATTAGAGGTTCATGCAGAAGTATGAATAAAGCTATAGCATGTATAATCCATGTTGTAGGTAGCACCTTTACAATGGTGATTTAAAGGGTTGTTTACCTACTCAATTCGACTGGCATCAGGATCTTACTCTTATCTCTTCTGTCTTCTCTTCGCATCATAACAATTCTTACATCATATTTATTTTATACTACCTATTATAATCTTTTCTTTTTCAAATGAATAATCGAATTATTATTGCTAGTAATTTCTCTATAACTGGAACTAAAATGTCTTCAATGCTCTGCATATAGAATAAGAAATACACTCTTTAGTTGAAAATGAAGACTGAAAACTATGTATATTCAGTAAAGGGAATGGCCTAATCTAAGTTGTGAGAACTTGTGGCCAGACCCTATTGCTAAAAAACTATATTTTATCACTATGAATATTATGTTATGATGTAAAAGAATGTAAAGCAATAAAATATGTTTAAACCAAAACCCACTCAATTCATGTAATTGTGGTTACATTCTGTATATGACATTAATTTGCATGATAATCAATGTTAATAATATTATCCAGGGAAAAAGACTATTAATTTCAATTTAATTTTTCAGTAAAAATATGTAATTTTGTTCATTTTTAGCACCACTGGCTGAAAGCCAGACAGCTATTGCCATGGCGTGGTGTCTGACTGTAAACTTTTCCTTCCAAAATCTTTTCCTCACAAAGTACGGAACAGATTTCAACCAAATTTCACAAAAATTATCCTTGGTGACCAGGGCTCTGGAAATTTGGAAAACTAAATTGGTCCGGGACATCCCCCTGCCGACAAAAACGAACCACCACCCCCAATACGCCGACAAAAACAAATACCCCCGCCTTTTTTCACCTTTCCCGTACATAAAGGGTTCATCATTCATTCAGTAGTTGCCTTCTTTTTCAAATGTTCCGAGATGAATATTATCGTCAATAAGTGGAAGATAGATGAAAACAACTGACAGTTCCTACTTTCATTTTGTTCTTGAAAATTCGGCTGAGTATAATTTGCAATTCCGGTAATGTACGGCAGTCCACGAAATTCCAATATGTTGTAAGATTAGATAGACAATGGTCGCCCATGTGTTGCAGTATTTTCCTAGAGTGGAATTTGTTCACAAATCTCGGGCTTTTATTTATTGTAGTTGATTTCCTATCTATAATTTGGACGTTTTCCACTCCTGAAGTAAGATTTAATTTTATGACGGAACTAGAGATATCATTAAGCTATCGTTTTCGTTTATATTTAAATTATCGGTATTCCCCGGATTTCCAATACTTGTTTTAATTTACCGGCTATGTTTCTTACCGTGAATGAAAAACTATAAAACATATATTAACAACGTGACTTTTTTATATAAATTTCAAACCTGTTCTCACGCGCTTACTTGTGATAAATTAATTTCATAAAAGCGTTGTGCTGAGCTACTCCGACTTTGAACGAACGGCAACTGAAGCCTATTCATGTCTCGATTTATATACGCATCCCATGTTGACGTAAAAGAAATTAGTTTCACGAGGAACGGCAATTTAAATCGACGCAGTATTAGATGTCTATTTCTTCGAACATGTGTAAGTCTAACCGATTCTCCATTGCAAATAGTTTACAAAACTTGATACCCGAAGTTCGGTCAAGCGTGAAACTGCAAATTAGGCCCATTAGACTGGCCAGCGGGTAAACTAATTATCGATTTTTGGCACTTTTCTTTATCTCTTAACCCTTCAATATTTTGGTTTATCAAATATGAACGTGAAAATTTCGGACCGATTTTTGTTTAACTTTTGGGATTCCAATCGGTCTGGCAATTCAAAATTTGGTCCAGACCGGCAATTTATCAGATTTCTGGAGCCCTGTTGGTGACTCTATCTGAATTCTTCAAAAAATTTTGATCTGATGTCAAATATGGCTTTAATATGGGCGGTGCTAATTTCCATATATGGTGAAAGCTTTGAAAATCTTCTTCTCATAAACCAATTGATGGCTTACCCGGTTTCATCCAAATTTCACAGAAAAGATCCTTGGATAACCCTTTTTCAGATTCCTTCAAAGAATTTTGATCGGACGAAAAACATGGCTTTAATGGGCGGGCTAATTTTTGTATCTGGTAAAACCTTTAAAAATGTTCTTCTGAGAAACCATTCAAAGGATTTCAACCAAATTAACAGAAATGATTCTTCGGGTCCACGTTATTTGGATTCCTTCAAATTTTGATTTGGATGAAAAATATGGCTTTAGTGGGCATGGCTTATGAATAAATCGTGAAAGCTTTGAAAATCATCTTCTCAGAAACCAGTAGATGGATTTTAACCAAATTTAACAGAAATGATCCTTGGGTGACCCTTTATCAGATTCCTTCAGGAATTGTGATCAAATGAAAAACGTGGCTTTAATAGGCTGGGCTATTTTCCATATTTGGTAAAAGCTTTGAAATTCTTCTTCTCAAAAACCAGTTGGTTGGATTTTAACCAAATTTTACCAAATTGATCATTTAGTGACTCTTTATCAGATTATCAAAAAGAATTTTGATCGTAAGAAAAATATGGCTTAAATGGGCAGGGCTTATTTCCATTTCTGGTATATACTGAAAATGGACTATTGATGGATTTTAACCAAATTTCACAGGAATGATCCTCAGATGACTGTTTGTCTGATTCCTTCATATAATTGCAGTGTGCTTGATTGAAAAGCTTGGCTCTTATGATTGTGGCTTATGTCCTTACATGGTATAAAGTGAAAAAATTTAAATTTCGTTAATACCTTTTCATCTTCCCCAGTAAATGAATAATACATAACTTAACTTGACTTTTTAAAAACAATGAAAAAGTTGAAATGCTTCTCTAGAACTATTTCAATGATTTCAGTGCCTTAGATTTATTTTCCCAGGGCTACCCCTGGGAAATTTTATTCTTGCACCAATGAATTCGCCAATTGCCAAAGTTTGGAGCCATTTGAAGCCAATTAGAGACAAAAGTGGAGCCAGTATGAATAAGTGAATGAAAGAAATCTACTATATTGAAAACAAATAACCTGTTATGTATATATATTATGTTGAATGAATTATTAAGTATCTGACTTTTTTGAATTTAAAGAATGTTTTGAAAGTGACAATACTGACTGAAACCAGAAAGAAACTGTCTACAATTTCTCTTTTGTTTGTACAACTTTTATAACAAAAAATGCTCAGTTGAACTTTTTTAGCTCACCGGAGCACGAAGTGCTTAAGTGAGCTATTGTGATCACCTTTTGTCCTGCGTTTGTCCGTTGTCCATCCGTCGCCAGCCATCAGCAGTCAGTCATGTGCCGTCCGTCAACAATTTCATTAAACGACATCTCCTCCAAAACCACTGGGCCAATATGAACCAAATTTGGCAGAAATGTTCCTTAGGTGGTCCCCTTTAAAAATAGCTAAATGAATTGAAATCTGTTAAAAACTCTGGTTGCCATGGCAACAAAAGTGGAATTTTAAAGTAATATTTAAAAATCTTCTCGTCCTGACCCAGAAGGTGTAGAGCCTTAATATTTTGCCTGAAGCATCAGTATATTGACCCCTTTCAAAATAGATAAAATTATGATCCTCGAGTCCCCAGGAGCAGAACCCCATGGGGGTGAGGCTAATATAGAAATAAAAATCAATTTATAAATGACATCCAGGGTTTTCGTTTGACTCGAGACCTCGGGTTTTGACGCACAGAAATTCAAAAAGAAGCAGTTTTGACGCTCGAAAATTTGTCACTGTGCGTCATTTTGACTCTCGAAAATTAGCAGCCATGCGTCAAGGGTCATCATAAGTGTGCCAAAATTATTGGAAAATGGTTAGTTGATTATGAAAATATACACCCCTATCATGGATAACACCAAGCTTGATTAGTAATCAACACTCTCGAGTGATGGACATGCATTGACGATCGTAATTGACAGGTACTTGACACCTGTAAAATTAATGATGAAACCCACTTTCAGAGTTCTTATCCTACTGAAATTTACTTATTTGCTATTTCTTTTATAAAAAAGCTCACAGATAATAACCAAGAAGTAAAATGAAACCAAAGGAAATGTTGCCCAAGAAATGTCATTGGTTTTCGTGCATAAAATCGGCACTTCTTTTTTATGAAAAATAAGATAATTTGATCCTCTTAGTGCTCTTGAGATTTTCTAAAACTGATTCAAATTAATAATGTATACTAAACTTTCCCCAATATTCACCTTATATTGAAAAGTAGAGTAATGTCAAATTGGAGAAATGTTTCAATCCGAGACAGAGTTTATTCTAAGGCACCATTGCTAAAAATCATTGCTAAAAAAATAAAAATATATTAACACTTTTAAGGCAACTTTGCTAAAAAAATAAACAAATAAACACTTCTAAGGCACCACACTTTCTTAGGCACCATTGCAAAAAAAGTTAAAACCTTTTTTTCTCTTAATTTCGGGCGGGGGGGGGGGGAGGGGGCATATCACATTTTGACTCTTGGGATTTCAATTTTGACTCTTGGAAATTTTGGCTCAAGGGTCAATGACTCTTGACTTTTGGGAACTAATGAAAACCCTGGACATCTTCTCCCAAACCACTTGGCCAATTTGATCCAAATTTGGCAGAAATGTACCATAGGTGGTCCCCTTTAAAAATAGCTAATAGCTTCAATCTGTGCTTTGATTAGAGAATCTAGTCTTTGATGAGAAAAACAGCTGTCTCTGATGTGCTAACTATATTGATATTCAAGGATGCTGACATAATTTGAATAATGGTGGAAATTAACAAACATTACACCATTTACTATAGATCAGATTTTGGATATTAGATCAGAATATTAGAAATAAAATGATACATAAAATCCACAAAAATAACTTGTTTGACATATTTTTTTATTCTTCTTTTCTCACAATGTTTTCCATGTCTAAATTTCATTGGGGCTTAAAATGATATTGGATTGTGTGGTAATGGTTTAGTTCATGTGTGATTGGATGGAATTTTTGAAAGTTTCTTTAATTTGGAAAATGTTTGTGTAAAATTAGCTCTTTTTTTCATGTATCTCAGAATCATCATTCTGGTAAAGATTTTTCCAACCCAGTATGCAAGTTGTGTGGTAAGATGTTACATCTGGTGGTACAGCTATACTGTCCTTTACAAAGCTCAGACTATCACAGGACCCTCTATGTGTTTGCTTGTTCCTTCTCAGGCTGCTGGAATAAATCTGACAGGTGAGTGATTTTTCATGACCTGCTCCTACGACTGCTCATCCCACTTAGGTTTACTATTATCCACCCTTTGTTTCCTAGCTATGAATCTAAGTGGGATGAGAAGCTGGAGGTTTAAAAAGGATATAGTAGAACTAGTATATTTGTTTCCCAGCAATAGATGGATACTTGTAAACCTAAGCGGGACCTTGGGAAGAATGTGTTGGTAGTACTGGGTTGAAAAATACCAGGCATCTATGCTTAAGTACTCCAGCCATCACAACTTGACTAAAATAATGTAAAAAACAGTATTTTATAGTATAGAAAAAGATTTAGGTAAAGAAAAAAATGCTTGTAAATTGTTTGTCACAAGATAATTTATCTTTTCCCACATCATTTTAGATTCCATGTTATCTCCATTTAAAAGTCTAATTATTTAACGAATAGATCACAGTTGATATATATTTATTTAAACTAAGCATTGAAAATAGTCCATCAACAAAATATGATAAAATAAGAAAATACATGTATTTGTGACTTAACATTTTCAGAATTTCCATCTGTTGCCTTGCACACCCTATAGAATATTCTTGTTTCTGTATTCAGAGGTTTTTTAGAACAGGACAACAAATAGAATCAGTTGCTGAATATAGGTAATTGGTCAACTATTTCATAAACAATTTGTTTGTTTGAATGGGGTTTTAACTCCACTTTTAGAAGTTTTTTAATCTCACTGCTACATTCTTTCCAAGCTCCAGCTGCTATCCCATTTAGGTTTAAGGTTATCCAACCATTGGTGGTAGACAAATGTCGGAATGGATAATTGCTACGACCGAGGATCAAACCCTAGACCTCATGTTTGAGAATCTGACATGCTATATTTTTAAACAAAGAAAATAAGATAAATATAAAGAGAATTATCTCTCATAAAATCAGAAAGCCTCAAAGATATTTTTTTGTATCAGGGATAGCACATGCAAGTATAAGTCGTACATCTCCTTGTATTTATAATTCAGTATTTAAAGTAATAACATAGGGGACTCAAGTAGCCACAGGTAACAATTGATGGATCACTTGCATCGCTCACTGACCTCAAACAGATTTTTATTTAAGAGATGAAGAGAATATTTTTTGTTTTCATGGAGGTATGAACCGAAAAACCTAATCACACTGTATGAATACGCGAAGCGGATTCATACATTATGTGATTAGGTTTTTCGGTTCATACCTCATCGAGCGAAAAATGGCTATAACAACTATACAAATTTTGATACATTTTTGCATGGAACTATTTTGTGCGGAAGCATATAAAATGGCTGCGTGCCCAAAATTTTGTTAATGGAGGTATGAATTAAATTTTTCGACCAATCAGATCGCTCGTTTTTGATAGACGAAGCTAACAATTAAATTATTTAGACATAAACCCAATACCACACACTGACGCTGTGGAAATATCGTCTTTAGTTTTTTTGAATTTAGACCAGACTAAAATGTGTCTTGTAATGGGTTAGGGTGCATTTTTTTGCAAAATTTTTGATCAGTAACACATAACAAAATGATAGATTAATTGTTTCCAACATAAATGTCATAACTACAACTTGAATAAGCTATAGTTATGACGATCAAGTGACCAAGCCAACAAAAATGCTTTGTATAAATGTCAAAGTTCAAATTCCACTTCCTAGCTAAATGAATGATTTGTTGACCAATCAATTTTTAGTTCACCTGTGCTCTGGGTGAACTATTATGATCCATCATCGTTTGGCGTCCAGCCATCCATCAAAAAATCTTCTCCTAATCAAACCATGAAATTTTAACAAAGCTTCACAGAAATGATCCATGGCAACCAAATGAAATAAAATTAAAAAATCTTCTCCTTCCAAACTATAAGGCCTAGAGCTTTGATATGTGGGTTGTATCATCATCTTATGATCCTCAATCAAAATACTTCAAAGAATTCACATACTCTGAAATTATTGCTTTACTAGGAATAAGGAATGAAGTCTTTGAAAATCTTCTTCTCCCAAACCATAACGCCTAGAGCTTTGATATTTGGTAAAAATCATCATCTATTCACCCTCTACCAAAATGCCTAAAAAAATACTGTACTCTGAAAGATAGTCTTTTCTGTGTAATCGGATCCCTGATTTTAGATAGGATTAAAGAAGATCTTTGAAAATCTTCTCCTCCTAAACCATTAGGCCTAGATTGTTGATATTTGGCATGAAATTAGCCCTTTTCTAAGCAATCTCTGAATTTACACAGGAATAAAGAAGGAAAACTTTTAAAATCTTCTTCTCTAAAACAATAAGACCCTGAGCTATGACATTTGGTATAAATCATTATTTATAGACCCCCTACCAAAATACTTCAAAGAATTACCATACTCTGAAAATTAGTCTTTTCTGTGTAATCCCTGATTATAGATAGGATTAAAGAAGAATATCTTTGAATATCTTTTCCTCCCAAACCATTAGGCCTAGAATGTTGATATTTGGCATGAACCAATCCCTAATGACCCTCTACCAAAATACTTCAAAGAATTACTGTATTCTGGAATTTAGCTCTATATTGTGGGATCAAATATATACCTTAGATTAATGGAGAACATCTTCAAAAATCTTCTTCTCTAAACTATTAGGAGTATAGCTTTGATATTTTGTATATATCATAAAGCAGCAAGGATCAATCCATTTTCTAGATGACTAAATTGAAGACTGGTCCAAGTTTAAAGAGACTGCAGATAACATCTTGAGATGCTGGTAAAATGAAAACAAATCACCATAAAGGTTTGTATTTATGTTGTTAGCAAAGAAGAAATGACTTCCTTTTGATTCACTATGTTTTTCTTCTTCCATATTTAGGGTTGCCAAAATTAAAGAATTGTATGGTAGAGAGTTAAGGATTGTATGATAGAGGGTTAATCATGTACTTAATCTTACAGTTGGACCGTCTACAGGTGCCAAACAAAGGTTGCTCAAATTCAAACAGCTACAGTACAATCGTCAGCTATTAAAGATGATTGGGGCGAAGATTGGGGAAGTGATTCCGAGGACTGGGGTACTGACAGTGGTGATACAGATATAGATATTGTTGGTGAAAAAACTGTAATGAACAACAATGAATTAAATGGTGAACAAGAACCATCTTCAAAGGTAAATCTGGTACAAAACGAGCCTGTGTGTCACTTTTCCAACAAGTTCATATGTGCGCCAAGAAGAGACTCGGATCAATCTATGCATCCGCACAGTCTAATCAGAGTCTTCACTTATGATCTGTATAAGGCTGCTCAACGTTTGTGCATAACATACATGTGAAATTGATGGTGCTCGTGTTATGTGGAAGTTATTATATCCCAAGCTATGAGCTAGAGGGGTTGGGGGTGTTGTTGGTTTGACTTTGTCTATCTATCTGTTTGTCTGTATACTCTATCAATTCCGCATTCTAACTCTGGAAACAATTGACCTACTACTATGAAATTGTTGCTAATGAACCAAGGAGGTACCCTTTTGTTTTGGGGTCATGTAGGTGAAGGCCACTATTGAAAATCTTTCCAGTGCTCTAACTCATATGCCATTTGTTCTTTGAGCTTGAAACTTTATGTAAATTTCATCCATGACCCAAGGAGGTACCCTCTTGTTAAGGGGTCACAGGTCAACTTTGTTAGCTGAGGAGTGACAGGTGTATAAATCTGCTTTGTTACAATTCTAGTTCATTCAGCTTTGACACTCTTAGCTTCTTTAAGTTTGAACCAGCTTTAGATAACGTTGCTTGGTAATAGATTAAGGTAGAAAAAAATGATTTGACGCTTAACCAAAAATCCGGATTTAAATTTCTCCATATTAACTGAAGTTTCATGTATGTATTATCAAAATATCAGCATGAATTTCAACCATTTGAAATTGTAGTCTGCAGCTTCTTTTAATTTGGACAAGTCTAAAATTTTGTCTTGTGGGAATGGTTTAACTTAGCCTGAATGATTTTTATATTGTTATCAATTAGAAAGACAGGGTTCAATACCACTCACTTTTGCCATTTAACAGTCGTCGTCATAGCGCATTAGACTCCCAAATCTTCAATCTTGGGATGTCATGGGTTCGATCCCTGGTGGCGGCACATATCCTTTCCGACATTTGTCTATCACCAATGGTTGGATGATAATAAACCTAAGTAGGATAGCAGCTTGAGGTTAGGAAAGGAAGTAGTGGTAGTACTAGTGTACAACCAGGAATCCATTGTTAGGTACTCCAGCTGCTGCGATATGACTGAAATACTTTTAAAAGTGGCTTCAACCCCATTCAATCAATTTACCATTTCAGATAATCTGTGATGGAACACAATTGGACAATATAAATGAAGGGGAATGGCAGTTACTATTGGAGAAAATGTGTATCGAAGATGCAGGAGACATCGCTGAAGATAGGGAACTAAGTCATGCGATATCAGAAGACCTACCAGCTGTCTCTTCGTGTTTAAAAACCAAATTAGTGTCAAGTGTTAGATCTCCAAGTGAAATATTTGACCATGATGGACAGGAATTTGAGTCGTATTTTATAAATGTATTTGATGAAAGTGATGTGATTGTGGATAAAGATGTTCATGTTTCTAAGTTACTAAAAGAATATGAAAATCGTGAGGGTCATGTACAGTGTGTTGTTTCCAAGGATACAAGGTTTGCTTTCTCTCTTAACTGATTTCCAAACAAACACACAATTTTACACACTTAAGAAATGAAGCATTTCAAATATTTTGAGTAAAGGGGGAATTGCTTGAAACAATCTATTTCCCCTTTTCTCACAATATTTCCTACCTGATTTGGCACTTATTTTTCATTTTGAGCATGCTTTGAATTGTCACTTTCTACTTCTTTAAATTGAAACCTGTCTGGTAATGGCTTGGCTGTTTTCAGAGAAATCTAAAGGTATTGCTTTAGCTTTAAGATCATCTACAGCATTGTATGTTAGTTGTCATAGTTAAAATTCTTTGACAATTTGATATATTTCTGTCGCTACCAAAGAAATTCATTTAAAAATTTGAATATATTTTTACTAAAGAGTGACATATATTAGCAAGGAAGATAACAAATTTTCTAATTTCGCAAACAAGGCTTAAAAAGCTTTTTGTTTACATTTGATTTTTATAGCTTATAGCTTATAAACTTACCATTATTCTTTTTTAGCTCCACTGGCTGAAACCAGAGAGCTATTGTCATGGCCTTGTGTCTGTTGTGCGTGCATCCGTCTGTCTGTCCTGTTGTCAATCCATCCACCTGACTATCCATAAAACTTTTCTTTTGAAAATCTTCTCCTCATAAAGTACTGAACAGAATTCAACCAAATTTCACAGAAATGATCTTTGGGTGACCCTCTATCAGATTCCTCCAAATAATTTTGATCGGATGAAAAACATGGCTTTATTAGGCGGGGCCAATTTCCATAATATGGTAAAAACTCTCGTAAACCAGCAAATGGATTTCAACAGAATTTCACAGAAATGATCTTTGGGTGACCATCTATCAGATTCATTCAAAGAATTTTGATTGGATCAAAAACATGGCTTTAATGGGGGGGGGGGCTAATTCCCATATATGGTAAAAGCTTTGAAAATCTTCTCATAAACCAGTCGATGGATTTCAGCCAAATTTCACAGAAATGATCTTTGGGTGACTCTCTATCAGATGCCTTCAAAGAATTTTGATCGGATGAAAAACATGGCTTTAATTGGGGGGGGGGGTGTCCCAGAAACCAATGGATGGGTTTCAACCAAATTTGACCTGATCGATCCTTAGTTGACCTTTTATCAGATTATAAAAAAGAATTTTGATTGGATTATAAATATTGCTTTAATGGTCAGGGCTAATTTCCACATATGGTATATACTGAAAACTTTGTTAATTTCTCAGAAACCTGTGGATGAATTTAACCAAAATTCAGATGACTGGTTGCCAGATTCCTCCACATAATTTTGATCGGTTGAAAAACATGCCTATTATGGTGGTGGGTTATGTCCATATATGGTATACAGTGAAAATTTTACATAATGAATTTTACATAATTTGACTTTTGTAAAAAACAATGAAAAATTTCAAATGGTTCTCTAGAACTATTTCAAAGATTTCAATGACTTAGATTTATTTTCCGTATATTCAATTTATTTTGAATTCATGCAAAAATTTGCTTAATCATTACATTCATGCCTGTGGAGCAATCTAGGGGCTTAAGCACCTCTAGTTTAAATGGAGAGGCAATTTCCTTTGCAACATCCTTCCAAACAACAATTTAAATGGGAAACTTTTCATAATTTTGCGTTCAAGTATGTTTCAAAATGTTCTCGTTTCTATTTTACACCTCTGCATGAATTATTTTGGGTCCAAAACATTATTGTTTTCAATCAATCTGTTTGACAAAGTCCCTGTCCCTTAAAGCATCACCGTATTAATATCCACCTGCTAATAACAAGGTCATCTAGCAAGGTAACTGTTGTATTTTCCAACATGGGCAATCAGCCACATTTACTGAAATATAAGCATTACACAAACTCATCTTGTTTTTCATGAATTGTTTCAATTACAGTTCAGCCAAGGGACAAGCAGAGAAATACGAGAAGACAAGACATGGAGACGTTTATTTTCATAGATTCATGAAACAGATTGCCTTGTTTCCAGAACAGTGTATTAGGTAGGTTTGAATTTAGTTTTTACTTATTTATGTGAGTTTAATCAATTCCCATACAATCATGCTTTTTGATACCCTCAAAAAAAGAAACTTTGAAAAACATTATGGAAATTTAACAAGCAATTTCTTCATTATCCACAACATTCTCTATATGTCTGGTATGACATTCAGTTGCAGAAGTGAAGAAAAGCAGGGCTAAATCTGACAAACAGTGGGTTGTTATCATTTTTATAGTTTCACTACTGTATTGGCTAAGTTATCAAGTGAAAATCCAGCAAGAAATAATGATAATTTACTGAAAAACAGGGAAGAAAATGTGTCAGGTCAATGGAAAAGGGACTATCTTGGCATAGAGGGCTGAGTTCAAAGTTGTTGAAAGCGCCTAAAGCACTTTTTGCACTAAATTCTGGAGTTGTTAACTAACTACTAGACAACAAAATTTTAGACTGGTTCAAATTGAACGAAATTGAAGACAATTGTTCAAAATGTGTCAAGATTGGAAAAAAATGGGCCAAATAAGGTAGGAACACTGTGAGAAAAGGAGAAATTGCTTGTTACAAGTAATTTCTCTTTTTCCCATATGATTTCTGTAATTATATTTCTTAAGTGTCAAAAATGAGGTAGTAATGAGTTAATTCATAATTAATATAGAATGAATGTATAATAAGACAGATGTACCATTGAAAAATATGCTCTGAGTGGGAAGTTTCAATAAAAGTCAGCCTATACAGTTTACACAGGCTGACAAGCTACATGGACTGATCAGCTTGGACTTTTTTCACATTTCATTGATGGTCCTATTGTATTGATAGGTTGAAATGTTGATTATGTCTAAGGCATCATTTGTCAAAATATAATTTTTTGACATGGAAAACCTGCACAGTTTGTGTATTTAACTGAGGTCAATACTTTTAACTAATCCAAAATATTCCATTTTGTATCAATGAGTCAAAAATGATTCTATTTAAGGTATTGTTGGAACAGCAGTCCACTGTTTATTGGAACACCAACTTCTAGTATTTCTAACACCTGCACTCACTGTAACGGTGAATCAGTCTTTGAGCTACAATTGATGCCGGCCTTAGTTAATGTTTTGAAATTTCTGAAATGCACAGGTATGGAATTAATAAATCACTGTGGCCCCTACTTATTGTCCAATCACTGCTGTCAATCAAAGAACCAATCAACCAATGAAAGCATTCATTTAGACGAAAAGTGAACTTCAAACATTGACAACATATTTGTGAAGTGGTTTTGTTGTTTCCTAAGTCAGTGTATTCAAGCTGTAGTAATGACATTTAGGCCATCAACCAACTATTTTACTTTTATAGCTCACCTGAGCACAACATGCTAAAGATGAGCAATTTTGATCAGTAAATGTCCGGCGTCCGTCTGTCTGTCCGTCCATCTTTAAACAATTATTAAAGAATCTTCTTCTAAACCATAAGGCCTAGAGCTTAGATATTTGTACATATCATCAATATTGACCCTCTACCGAATGCTTTAAAGAATTACTGTACTCTGAAAATTAGCCCTTTTCTGTGCGATTCCTGATTTTACAAAGGAAATCTTTGAAAACTTCTGCTCCCAAATTTCTCAGAAATCAGTTGATGGATTTCAACCAAATTTTACAGGAATGATCCTTAGGTGACCCTTTATAAGACTACTTCAAAGAATTTGAACAGAAGAAAAACATGGCTTTAATGGGCAGGGCTTATGGTAATTATGGTGAAAGCTTTGAAAATTTTCTCCTCAGAAAGTACTAAACAGAATTCAATCTAATTTCACAGAAATAATCCTTGGATGACCCCTTATAAGATTCTTTCAAAGAATTTTGATTGGGTGAAAAATATGACTTTAATGGGTGGGGCATATTTCCAGATATGGTGAAAGCTTTAAAAATGTTTTCCTCAAATACTAGTCAGTTGATTTCAATCAAATTCTACAGGAATGATCCTTTGATGGCTTCTTGTCAGATTATTTAAAAGAATTTAGATCTGAAGAAAAATGTCTTAAAAAAAGAGGGGCTTATTTCAAAATATGGTATGTGGTGAAAGCTTTAAAAATATTTTTTCTCATAAAACAGTTTATTGATTGCAACCAAATTTCACATGAAATATCCTTTGGAGACCCTTTATCAGATTTCTTCAATGAGCTTGATTGGATGAAAAACATGACTTTGTGTGAGGGGAAGCTAATTTCCCTATGTATTAAATATACTTTGCAAACTTCAAAAATCTACCTGTAGATGGATTTCAAACAAAATTTTGAAGGATTGATCCTCAGGTGACTCTTTGTAAGATTCCTTTATATAATTTTGATTGGTTATTGTAGTGGCTTATGTTCATACATGGTGAAAATTTTGTTAATACCTTTCTATCTGACTTAGTAAATAAATTTTACATAACTCGACTTGACTTTTGTAAAACAGAAAAGTTTGAAATACCTCTGTAGAACTATATCAAAGATCTAAGTGACTAGATTTATTTGCCAGAGATGGAAAAGATGATTAAGTTTATATTGAATTTCTGAAAACACCCTTTGCTCAACTAGTATATTCAGGCCTGTTGAGCGATACAGGTGCTCAAGCGCCTCAAGTTTAATTTGAACACACCTTCAGCTGTCTTCTGCAACATCTATTAATTTAGATGAGTCTAAAATATTGTTGTCTGGTAATGGTTTTGTGGAAGTTTGTTTGGAATAATTATGATTCTCTCTCCAAGCAACCGTCTGCTCCCTCTTTTTACAAGCCTTAAGAAAAAAGTTTGGGAAAACATTGTGTACAATTAGAAATTGCTTGTTACAAGGAATTTCTCTATTCAATCCCAAAAGACAAAGATTTTAAAAATTTCATCTACTTAAATTTGTTGTCTGCAACTTCTTTGGACTGGTCTAAAATTCTATTGTGTGGTAACGGGTTATGTGACAAAATAATGACTTTTGCTAGTAAATGGGAAATATTTGAAAAGAAACCATCCTCTCATTTTTTAAGACCAGAAGTCAAACAAACAAACAAAAATAAGGTCAAGCTGAGATATTTTAAAAAATGGTTATATGACAGACAAGAATGAGGGATCAATATTCAAAATATGTGCCCCCAATTAAGTTTTATTCCCTGTCTGTCAGAGCATTTTGAGGGGACAATTCAAAACCATTGTTATTGCTATAGATTTATAGGCACTTACATTAGTTTTGTTAAAATTTCTCAATACTCATTTAATGCAGTTTGACCAGGATGAATATTTTAGCACTGCAGAGAAGTTCCTTTATTTATAGATTGCCACTCAATCTAAAAGGATAGACCAATCTAATCATACATTACAGGTACCTTTATGCTCATATTGGATTATTTCAGATCTTCACAAATATTCATAACAATCTCATACTTCATTTGCCATTAATGCTTGCCATTGATCCAATGATTTAACCATATGAAAACTTATATAAACACTCTTTTCCAATTTCATTTATCTTAGACACAATATTATAATTCAGTTTATTTTTATTGCTTTTATCTTTACATATCTAAATGATCTCACCTGTTGGTGCACTGTAAAACCCCTGTAATTCATGAATTGCTGGCTCCGCCCACTGACTGCCCTGGTAACTACCACCGACTTCTACAGGAAGTTCTACTTTGATATTATATGGCTTATTTTGCTAAATTTATGGCTAGTAATATGCAACAAAAAAGTTAAATGCTTGGTTAGTGACCTAGATGTTGTAACTACAACTTATTCAAGCTGTAGTTACGACATTTAAGTGGACAAAACAACTAAAATGCTGCACAAAAATATTGGCTGATGTTGGAGTCTGAAGTTCTATTTTTTAAAAAAGAATGTAAGCAAATTTTCATCAATAATTCAAAGAGATAATTTCAATATAAATAAAATAGAAGTTGTTTGCTGTATCAATTTTACAGACATGAATTTTGCAACAACCCTAATTTGAAAAATGCCTTGAGTCAGGTGATCTTCTCTGAATAAGAGTTATTGAAAATAAACTTTACTAATACACACACTGGCATTTGCTAATAATCAATCGCTTCTAATTTTTGAAATGTATTCATGAATAGGGTTTTGTTTCTTTTGAAAAGAATTGTGTATGTCTTTTCTGAGATTTCATATTAGAAAACAAGAGGACCATGATGGTCCTACAAGAGGACCATGATGGTCCTGTATCACTCACCTGAATATGATGGTTCATGGCTTTATGATATATACAAAATATCAAAGGTCTACTTATAACAGTAGCCGCCGTCATAGGGCAGTCAGTAGCGCGCCAGACTCCTAATCTTCAATCATGGGAAATCATGGGATGTCATGGGTATGATCCCTGGCTGCTGTACATATTCTTTCCGACATTTGTCTCTCACCAATGGGTGGATATTCATAAACCTAAGTGGGATAGCAGCTGGAGGCTAGGAAAGGATGTAGTGGAAGTATTGGTGTGAGAAAATACATTGTTAGGTGCTCCAGCCACCGTGATATGACTGAAATACAGTTAAAAGCGGCGTTAAACCCCATTCAATCAATCAACTTATAATAGTCTTAGAGAAGATTTTTTTTGTATATTTTCTCCTTTCATTCTAAGCAAATCCAAGATCCAACAACACAGGGCTTATTTTCAGAGTTGAGTCATTCTTTGAAGTAATTTGGTAGATGGTAAATGAGCAATGATATAATTTCAATTGTCAAGGCTCTAGGACTTTATAGAAGAAATTTTATAATTTCCATCTTTATTCCTTTGTAAATCTAAGATTGCACAACATAGAGCCAATTTTCAAATACTTTATATATTCAGGCATATAATGGACAAGGGCTTATTTTAAGAGTATGATAATTTTTAGCTCTACTGGTCAAAGGCCAATAGAGGTATAGCGATGGCTTTTCCCATCTGTGTGTCAGTCTGTCTGTCCCTCTGTCTATCCGTTAACTTGTGCTTGTTTAGGCAATAGAGTCCACAGTTTTCATCAGATTCTCGACAAACTTTCTCAGAATGATAGTCCCATAATAAGGATTGTTCTATTCAACATTGGGTCAGGTCTGTCAAGAAACACAGGAAAAAGAGCCTAATTAAGGTTTTAAATAATAAATCCTTGTTTATGCAATAGAGCCCATATTTTTCATCATATTCTCTTCAAAGTATTATATCTTCATAAGGATCGTTCCTTTCGAAGATGGGGCCAGATCCATCAAGAAACGCAGGAGGCCTATTGAAAAATTGAAAATCGATTCTAAAAGATCTATTAAAAATCCTCATTAACGCGATAGAGCCCACAGTTTTCATTGGATTCTCTGAATGATTGTACCATGATAAGGATGGTTCCTTTGGAAATTAGGTCTGATCCGTTAGGAAACATGGAAAAAGGGGCCTGAAAAAAATTTGATTATAAAATCAATTTACAATCCTCGTTCACGCAAGAAACATGGGAAAAGAGGCCTTATTGAAATTTAATCAAGTAATCTTCATTTACGCGATAGGGTCCACAGTTTTCATTGGATTCTTTTCAAACTCTTGGGATGATTGTTTCATCATAAGGATCTTTCCTTTTGAAATTGGGTCTGATCTGTCAAGAAACTTGGGAAATGGGGGCCTTATGAAAATTTGATTATAAAATCAATTTACAATTTCTGTTAACGCAATAGAGTCCAAAGTTTTCATTGGATTCTCTTCAAACTTTCACAAAAAGATTGTACTGTTTTAAGGCTTGTTCCTTTTGAAATTAGGTATGATCCGTCGAGAAACATGAGAATAGGGGCCTTTTGATAATTTAATTAAAAAAATCATCATTTACACCCTGGAATGCATAGTTTACATTTGATTCTCTTCAAACTTTCGCAGAATGATTGTACCATCATAAAGATTGTTCCTTTTGAAATTGGGTAAGATCCGTAAAAAAACACTGGAAAAAGGGCCTTATAAAAATTTTAATGAAAAATTTTAATTAATGCTTTAAAGTCCACAGATTCCATTGGTTTGTCTTCATACTCAAATAGAATGATTATACTTATAAGTATAGTTCCCTTCAGAATTGGGTCAGATCCATCAAGTAAAATTGGAAAATTTATTTCAAAAATGCCTGTTAACACAATGAAGCCCACAGCTTCGATCAGATTTTGTTGAAACTTTCACAGAGTGAGTGTATGGTAAAAGTGATCATTCTTTTAAAAATGGGGTTTGAACTGTCAAGAAACACGAGAAAGGGGCCTTATGAAAAATAGAAATCCTTGTTACTAAGTCCAGAGCTTTCATTGGATTCTTTTCAAACTTTCACAGAATGATTGTACAATAATTCTTGATGTTGACATAAGACCTGAACCGTCAATTATCACAGGAAAAGGAGCCTTATGAAATTTAATTTTAAAATCCTTATGCCACATTACACCACATTAAAGTCAACAGTTTTCATCATATTCTGTATAAACTTTCACAGAGTGTTTGTACCATCATTAGGATTGTTTCTTTCCAAATTGGGCCTGATCTGTCTAGTTTCACAGGAAAAGGGGCTGTATGAAAAATTGTTACCAAATCCTCATTAACACAAGAATGTCCTCAGTCTTTATCAGATGCTCTTCAAACTTTGATAAAATGATTGAAGCATCATTTGGATTGTTCCTTTGTAAATTTAGCTTGATCTGTTGAGCAAAACAAGAAAAGGAGCCTTATGAAAATTTTATGGTAAAATCATCAATATCAGAATAAAGTTCCCTGTCTTAACTGTTTTCTTCAAGCTATCTATCATTAGAATTGTTTGTTTGTAAACTGGTTCTGATTTGTTAAGTTTCACAGGAAAAGGGGCCTCATGAAAATTTTACCTTCATTAGAATTATTCCTTTTGAATTTTTTTTTGTTCTGTAAAGTATCATGGGAAAAGGGACCCTATGAAAATTTCACTATGAAATCCTTATTAACATAATAAATTCCACAGATTACAAAGATTGATTGTACCATCATTACAATTGTTGATTTTGACAGTGGATCTGATACAGCAAGTATCACATGAAAAGGGGCCTTATGACAATTTTTCTTAAATATTCTAGTTAATACAATGATGTCTCTAGATTTCACCTGGTTCACTTTAAAATTTCAAAGATGATTGTACAATTACAAGGGTTGTTCTTTCCAGAATTGGGTACAATCTGTCAAGTATCCTATAAAAAAGGGGCCATATGATTTTAGCTCCACTGGCTGAAAGTGAGAGAGCTATTGTCATGGTGTGGAGTCTGTCCATAAACTTTTCCTTTAAAAATCTTCTCCTCAGAAAGTACTGAACTGATTTCAAACAAATTTCACAGAAATGATATTTGGGTGACCCTCTATCAGATTCCTTCAAAGAATAATGATCTGATGAAAAACATGGCTTTAATGGGCGGGGCTAGTTTCCATATATGGTGAATGCTTTGAAAATTTTCTTCTCAAAAACCAATGGATAGATTCATCCAAATATCACAGAAATGATCCTTGGGTGACCCTTTATCAGATTCCTTCAAAGAATTTCGATTGGATGAAAAACATGGCTTTGATCGGCGGGGCTTATTTCAATATATGGTAAAACCTTCCTCTCAGAAACCATTTAAAGGATTTCAACCAAATTTCACAGAAATGAGACCCTTTATCAGATTCCTTCAGAGAATACTGATCAAATGAAAAGCATGGCTTTAACCCGTTCCAACTCAATCCCTCATTTTTACACCCTTAAAGAAAAAAGCTTCGGAAAACATTGTGGAAAATGAAGAAATTGCTTGTATCAAGCAATTTCTTCATTATCCACATTGATTTCTATCAAAAAAGGAGAAAAAATTCCATCAACTTGAAATTGTCGTCTGCAGCTCCTTTCAATTTGGACCGGTCTAAAATTCCACTGTGTTGGAATGGGTTAATGGGTGGGGCAATTTCCATATTTTGTAAAAGCTTTGAAATTCTTCTTCACAGAAACCAGTTTCAAATTTCACCGAATTGATCGTTTAGTGACTCTTTATCAGATTATCAAAAAGAATTTTGATTGTAAGAAAAATATTTAATAATAGGGCTTATTTCCATATATGGTATATACTGAAAAAGGACTATTTATGGATTTCAACCAAATTTCACAGGAATGATCCTCAGGTTGTCGGATTTCTTCAAATGATATTTCTAGGTTGGAAAGCTTGGCTATTATGGTTGTGGCTTATGTCCATAAATGTTATACAGTGAAACATTTTTTAAATCTTGTTAATACCTTTTCATCTTCCCCAGTTTATGAATTATGCAAAACTTAACTTAACTTTAGTAAAAACAGTGAAAAAGCTGAATGCTTCTCTAAAACTATTTCAAAGATTTCAGTGACTTAGATTTATTATGCTCCCCAAAAAAATTTTTCAGGGGGAGCATGTAGTCGCCGGCCTGTGCATCCGTCTGTCCATCTTTCCCTCCGTGCGTCCAAAGTCATATCTCAGCAACCCCTGGGCCTAATTGGACGAAACTTCATATATAATCTTCCTAGGAAATTTCCAAGACCTGTTTTTATGCCACCGCATCGATAGATCAGGGCCATATTTATGTTTTACAGGTGTCCGTCTGTCTGTGTGTCCGTCCGTCTGTCTGTCTGTCTGCAAAACTTCCAACTAAACATTTTCCTATAACTTCATCCCTAATTAAGTTACAATGCTAATATTTGGTATGTAGATAGGTCTTAACAAGGCGCAACTGGAGAAGGTCATTTCATCAAGGTCAAGGTAAAAATTTTAACCCTTTTCCCTAAAACATTACTCAAAAACTTAACCTGCCAACTAAACATTTTCCTATAACTTCATCCCTAATTAAGTTACAATGCTAATATTTGGTATGTAGTTAGGTCTCAACAAGGCGCAACTTGGGAAGATCATTTCATCAAGGTCAAGGTGAAAATTTTAACCCTTTTCCCTAAAACATTACTCAAAAACTTAACCTGCCAACTAAACAATTTCCTATAACTTCATCCCTAATTAAGTTACAATGCTAATATTTGGTATGTAGTTAGATCTGAACATGGCGCAACTTGGGAAGATCATTTCATCAAGGTCAAGGTGAAAATTTTAACCCTTTTCCCTAAAACATTACTCAACACTTAACCTGCCAACTAAATATTTTCCTATAACTTCATCCCTAACTAAGTTACAATGCTAATATTTGGTTTGTAGTTAGGTCTCAGCAAATTGCAACTTGGGAAGGTCATTTCATCAAGGTCAAGGTCAAAATTTTAACCCTTTTCCCTAAAACATTACTCAAAAACTTAACCTGCCATCTAAAGATTTTCCTATAACTTCATCCCTAATTAAGTTACAATGCTAATATTTGGTTTGTAGTTAGGTCTCAACAAGATGCAACTGGGGAAGGTCATTTCATCAAGGTCAAGGTAAAAATTTTAACCCTTTTCCCTAAAACATTACTCAAAAACTTAACCTGCCAACTAAACATTTTCCTATAACTTCATCCCTAATTAAGTTACAATGCTTATATTTGGTATGTAGTTAGGTCTCAACAAGGCGCAACTTGGGAAGATCATTTCATCAAGGTCAAGGTGAAAATTTTAACCCTTTTCCCTAAAACATTACTCAAAAACTTAACCTGCCAACTAAACAATTTCCTATAACTTCATCCCTAATTAAGTTACAATGCTAATATTTGGTATGTAGTTAGGTCTCAACAAGGTGCAACTGGAGAAGGTTATTTCATCAAGTTCAAGGTCAAAGTTTTAACCCTTTTCCCTAAAACATTACTCAAAAACTTAACCTGCCATCTAAACATTTTCCTATAACTTCATCCCTAATTAAGTTACAATGCTAATATTTGGTATGTAGTTAGGTCTGAACAAGGTGCAACTTGGGAAGATCAGTTCATCAAGGTCAAGGTGAAAATTTTAACCCTTTTCCCTAAAACATTACTCAACACTTAACCTGCCAACTAAATATTTTCCTATAACTTCATCCCTAATTAAGTTACAATGCTATTATTTGGTTTGTAGTTAGGTCTCAGCAAATTGCAACTGGGGAAGGTCATTTCATCAAGGTCAAGGTCAAAATTTTAACCCTTTTCCCTAAAACATTACTCAAAAACTTAACCTGCCAACTAAACATTTTCCTATAACTTCATACCTAATTAAGTTACAATGCTAATATTTGGTTTGTAGTTAGGTCTCAACAAGATGCAACTGGGGAAGGTCATTTCATCAAGGTCAAGGTAAAAATTTTAACCCTTTTCCCTAAACATTACTCAAACACTTAACCTGCCAACTTAACATTTTCCTATAACTTCATCCCTAATTAAGTTACAATGCTTATATTTGGTATGTAGTTAGGTCTCAACAAGGCGCAACTTGGGAAGATCATTTCACCAAGGTCAAGGTCAAAATTTTAACCCTTTTCCCTAAAACATTACTCAAAAACTTAACCTGCCAACTAAACAATTTCCTATAACTTCATCCCTAATTAAGTTACAATGCTAATATTTGGTATGTAGTTAGGTCTCAACAAGGCCCAACTTGGGAAGGTCATTTCATCAAGGTCAAGATCAAAGTTTTAACCCTTTTCCCTAAAACATTACTCAAAAACTTAACCTGCCAACTAAACATTTTCCTATAACTTCATCCCTAATTAAGTTACAATGCTAATATCTGGTATGTAGTTAGGTCTCAACAAGATGCAACTGGGGAAGGTCATTTCATCAAGGTCAAGGTAAAAATTTTAACCCTTTTCCCTAAAATGTTACTAAAAAACTTAACCTGCCAACTAAACATTTTCCTATAACTTCATCCCTGATTAAGATACAATGCTAATATTTGGTATGTAGTTAGGTCTCAACAAGGCGCAACTTGGGAAGATCATTTCATCAAGGTCAAGGTCAAAATTTCAACCCATTTCCCTAAAACGTTACTCAAAAACTTAACCTGCCATCTAAAGATTTTCCTATAACTTCATCCCTAATTAAGTTACAATGCTAATATTTGGTTTGTAGTTAGGTCTCAACAAGGCGCAACTAGTGAAGGTCATTTCATCAAGGTCAAGGTAAATTTTTTAACCCTTTTCACTTAAACAAAGAAATAAAAACCAATAAAAATCAGCCTGTTTAGGGGGCATGGTGTTTCACAAACACATCTTGTTTTATTTTTCTTATTTCAAGGCTGCGTCATGGAAAAAGGGTCCTTAATGTGAAAACTAGTTTTTGCCAATTTCTCCAAGACTAATTGTTATAATTTCATGAAAGTTCATATTTGAGTAGCAAATCAGATCCCCTTGTCCTTAAACAAACGGGAATTTTTGTTTAAAAAAATGTGTCATGGGAAAAGGGGCCTTCATGTTATAACCTTTATGTTAACTGTCTTTTTCCCCGCAAAAACTAAAATTGGCAATAACTTTTGATTGGTTACAGATTAAGTCTTCATATTTCACATGTGCATTGCTTGTGACAAACCCTTTCTGTTGGTACCAAGTTCAAGGTCATCATTCAAGGTCAAGGTCATTTCTGAAGATCAAAATTTAGAAAATCTTAACTTAAACATTGTCTATAAGTTTACAATATTAAGTGATATAACCTTCATATTTCACATGTGCATTGCTTTTGACATGGACTTTCTGTTGGTACTAAGTTCAATGTCATCTTTTTGACCCAATGAGCCTTACCATGCTAAAAGGGGGCTTAATGCCATGTAGCTTTACATTTTGTATATATCCTATTCTAAAATAAATCAGTCTATTGTTTCTGCAAGACTACTCAAGTTAGAGTCTTTATTTTTTGTATTGAAACAATTTTCATTGATAACTTGAATAGTGGAGGTAAAATATTTAACCCTTTACCATATAATGATATTGAATTTTACTAGAATCAGGCCTGTGAAGCCGAACAGCTTCCTTCATTGTTTGTCAAACTTCCAAATTTCTTGTAAACTGAACTCTCAAACTATAGTTGCATTCAATAAAAAGTTTTTTGTCCAATAATGGCATATAGTTCTGTGACAAAAGCCTTATTCGGGGAGCATAATCCGTCTCTGACGGCACTTGTTTTCCTTATATCAGTTTATATTGAATTCATGAAAAATTAGCTTAACCAGTACATTTATGCCTGTGGAGCGATACAGGGGCTCAAATGCCTCTAGTTTTTTATTGCATTCATGATACTGACTGTAATCTTGGAATCAGCCAAATTCATTCTTTCCTTCTAGGAACCGTATAACAACCTGAAAACTTATCCTTGCCTGTGAAATGATCCACAATTTCTTGTAGTACTACTTAAAAATGTAAGCCCATTCATGAAAAAGCCGAATCACTGATGTGTGCTTTGATTAAGGTCATGACCTCAATCTAATCTAATTGGTCTGGCAATTCAAAATTCGGTCCAGACCGGCAATTTATTGGATTTCCGGAGCCCTGGTGCAGATACACATGTACTTCATTTTAGAGAGGATTTTTACTTGTAATGAAATTTTACTATGTTTCATTGTATAATAGTCTTAAGCCGTCATTATGAGCTCTATTAACTGGATAATGAGGTCAATCAAAATTCAAGATTTTTTGTAGTATTTCTTTAGGCATTAGTATATAATGGCTAAATGTAGTCAATTCTTGTTATTTCTGACAGTTCACAAGAATTGCCTTTGTCACTCTTGTCACCACCTCTATTGATTATTATGCTGGTTTGACTAAATCTTGATTACAGAATATTTTTACGATTATGTTTTTATACTTGATCAAACAAGTGGATCCCCATTTGTGTAAGTCCTTTTAGCTCAAATGCACCTGACTTTTACCTTCGAGGTTGTATATTTGATCCTCGTTAACAACAAGGATTCTGTTTCTACATATAAATGCATGTAAAGATTTCACATATAAAATGTTTTAAGAAAATGGTCAAAATATCACAAAATGAATAAACCAACAATAAAGTATCATCGGAAAAGGGGCTTTATGCGAACTTAATTGAAATATCTTCATTAACACAATACTGTTCACAGTTCTAATCAGATTTTCTTCAAAGATGCAAGGAATAATGGTGGCATTGGAAACACAGGAAAAGGAGCATTACAGATTATCATTCAAAACATTCTTGTTTATGTGATGAAGTTCACAATTATTATCAGATTGACTTTAAAATTTCACATAGAACTACTGTATAGTCATAAGGAAAGTTTCCTGAAATGAAATGGATCTGTAAGAAAACACAGGAAAAGGGGCCTTATGGAATTTCACTCAAAAAAAACCAGTTTACGTGATAAAGTCCACAATAATAATCAGATTCTGATGAAAATTTCACCGTATGATTGTATGAGGAAACTTCCTTTTGGAAAATTACGTAGATCTGTCATGAAACTTGGGAAAAGGGGCCTTATGGATTATTGCTAAAAATAACAAGAGCCATGTAGGACATGTCCCATCCCCCGCAGTAATAGCTTGATAGTAAACATAAACCAGTTAGATTTAGGCTTCTAGTGCAGTGCATTTCTTCTCAATAAGTTTGATAATAGCTATTATACTTTCAGAGATGTGGTCTGGACAAAATCTAAGTCTTAAAAACAAGAAAGGGCAATAACTCCAAAATTATGCAAGCAAGAGTTGTGGGTCTTATGCACTGCACTTCTTCTTAACGGATCTATTAGGGATTTATTCACCTATGAAGTTTCAAGTTAATAGCTATTATACGGTACTTTCAGAGATATGGTTTGGACAAAATTTTAGTCTTTGAAACACTATTGGGCAATAACTCCAAAATTATGCAAGCAAGAGTTGTGGTTCTTGTACACTGCACTTCTCCTCAATGAGATCCATCCACCTATGGAGTTTCATGTTGATAGCATTATTACTTTAAGAGATATGCTCCAGACAAGCTTAGTGACAGAATGAGGGAGTGACATACAAAGACCATTGTTATATCCCCTTTACCAAAACAATGGGGGATAATAAAGGGGATAAAGTCCAATTTGTTATTTTTAGCTCTACTGGCCAAATGCCACTAAAGCCATTGGGATGGCTTTTTCCCGTCCGTCGTCCGTGCGTCAGTCAGTCGTCCATCCGTTAAAATTTTCCTTGTTAAAACTCTAGAGTCCACAGTTTTCATCCAATTCCCTACCAACTTTCACAGAATGATTGTACCATCATAAGGATCGTTCCTTCGAAATTGGGTCAGAGCCATCAAGAAACATGGGAAAAGGGGCTTATTAAAATCTAATCAAAAAATCCTCGTTAACACCCTATAGTCGACAGTTTTCATCTGATTCTCTTCAAAATTTCTCAGAATGATTAACCATCATAAGGATGGATCCTTTCGAGATTGGGTGTGATCCGTCAAGAAAAATGGGAAAAGGGGCTTTATGAAAATCTAATTAAAAATTCCATTAAAAATCCTCATTAACGCTCTAGAGTCCACAGTTTTTATCCAGTTCCTTTCAAACTTTCACAGAATGATTGTACCATCATAAGGATTGTTCCTTTCTAAATTTGGTCAGATCCGTCAAGGACTATGGGAAAAAGGGCCTGATGAAAATTTAATTAAAAATCCTTGTTAACACTCTAGAGTCCACAGTTTTCATCCAATTCTCTTATAACTTTCACAGAATGATTGTACCAACATAAGGATTGTTCCTTTCAAAATTGGGTATGATCGGTCAAGAAACATGTGAAAAAGGGCCTTATGAAAATTTAATTAAAAATTCCATTAAAAATCCTTGTTAACATTCTAGAGTCCACAATTTTCATGTGGGTTACTCTTCATACTTTCACAGAATGATTGTACCAACATAAGGATTGTTCCTATTGAAATTGGGTATGATCTGTCAAAAAACATGGGAAAAGGAGCCTTAAGAAAAATCCTTGTCAACACTCTAGAGTCCACAGTTTTCATCGGATTCTCTTCAAACTTTCACAGAATGATTGTACAAACATAAAGATCGTTACTTTCGAAATTTGGTATGATCCGTCAAGAAACATGGGAAAAGGGGGCCTCATGAAAATTCAATTGAAAACCCCATTAAAAATCCTCGTTTACGCAATAGAGTCCACAGTTTTCATCTGATTCTCTTCAAACTTTCTCAGAATTATTGTACCATCATAAGGATTGTTCCTTTCGAAAATGGGTCTGATTGGCAAGAAACATGGGAAAAGGGGCCTTATGAAAATTTAAAAATCAAAAATTCCATTCAAAATCATTGTTAACACTCTAGAGTCCACAGTTTTCATCAGATTCAATTCAAACTTTGGGAGAAAGGGCCTAATTAATTTTTAATTAAAAAATCCTTGTTAACACTCTAGACTCCACAATTTTCATCAGATTCAATTCAAAATTTCACAGAATGATTGTAGCAACATAAGGATTGTCCCTTTCAAAATTGGGTATGATCCGTCAAGAAACATGGGAAAAGGGGCCTTATGAAAATTTTATTAAAAATTCCATTAAAAAACCTCATTAACACTCTATAGAGTCCACAGTTTTTATCAAATTTCCTTCAAACTTTCACAGAATGATTGTACAATCATACGGATTGTTCCCTTGGAAATTGGGTATGATCTGTCAAGAAAAATGGGAAAAGGGGCTTTATGAAAATCTAATTAAAAATTCCATTAAAAATCCTCATTAACACTCTAGAGTCCACAGTTTTTATCAAATTTCCTTCAAACTTTCACATAATAATTGTACCATCATAAGGATTGTTCCTTTCAAAATTTGGTCAGATCTGTCAACAACTATGAGAAAAAGGGCCTAATTGAAATTCAATTAAAAAATCCTCGTTAACATTCTAGAGTCCACAGTTTTCATAGGATTCTCTTCAACCTTTCTCAGAATGATTGAACCATCATTAGGATTGTTCCTTTTGAAATTTGGTCAAATCCATCAAGAACTTTGGGAGAAAGGGCCTAATTAAATTTTAATTAAAAAATCCTCGTTAACACTCTAGACTCCACAGTTTTCATCAGATTCAATTCAAGTTTCCACAGAATGATTGTACCAACATAAGGATTGTTCCTTTCAAAATTGGGTATGATCCGTCAAGAAACTTGGGAAAAGGGGCCTTATGAAAATTTAATTAAAAATTCATTTCAAAATCATTGTTAATACTCTAGAGTCAACAGTTTTCATCAGATTCTCTTCAAAATTTCTAAGAATGATTTTACCATCATAAGGATTGTTTCTTTTGAAATTGGGTATGATCTCTCTAGAAACATTGAAAAAGGGGCATTATGAAATTTAATTAAAAAATCCCTGTTAATACTCTAGAATCATCAGTTTTCATCAGATTCTCTTCAAACTTTCTAAGAATGATTTTACCATCATAAGGATTGTTTCTTTTGAAATTGGGTATGATCTCTCAAGAAACATTGAAAAAGGGGCCTTATGAAATTTAATTAAAAAATCCCTGTTAATACTCTAGAGTCCACAGTTTTTATCAGACTCAATTCAAACTTTCACAGAATGATTGGACCATCATAAGGATTGTTCCTTTCGGAATTAGATATGATCTGTCAAAAAATACATGAAAAGGGGCCTTTTTAAAATTTAATCGAAAATTCAATTAAGAAATCCTTGTTAACACTCTAGACTCCACAGTTTTCATCGGATTCTGTTCAAACTTCAGAGAAAGATTGTACTATCATAAAGATTGTTCCTTTCGAAATTGGGTATTATCCGTCAAGAAACACAGGAAAAGGGGACTTTGAAAATTTAATAGAAAATCCTCATTATTAATCTAGAGTCCACAGTTTTCATCAGATTCAATTCAAACTTTCACAGAATGATTGGACCATCATAAGGTTTGTTCCTTTCAAAATTGGGTATGATCAGTCAAAGACCGCGGGAAAAGGGGGCCTTATGAAAATTTGATTAAAACAATCCTCATTTACACAATAGTGTCCACAGTTTTCAACAAATTCTCTTCAAACATTCTAAGAATGATCATTACATTAAATGGATTGTTCCTTTCGGAATTGGGTTTGGTCCATCAAATTTCATGGGAATTTGATAAAAAAAAATCTTACTTCACACATCATGGCCCTAGATTTCACCTGATCGACTTCAAACTTTCACAGATTGATTGTACCATCATAAGGATTGTTCCTTCCAAATTGGGTCTGATCCATCGAGAAACATAGGAAAAGAGGCCTTAGGAAAATTCAATTCAAAAAATCTTAATAATGCTTTTAAGTCCACAGATTTCATGGGGTTGTCTTTATACTCAAACAGAATAAATATACTTTTGTAAGTATAGTTCCCTTTGGAATTGGTTCAGATCCATCAAGTAACATGGGAAAAGGGGCTATATGAGAATTCAATTAAAAATCCCTGTTAACACAATGAAGCCCACAGCTTTGATCAGATTTTGTTGAAACGTTCACAGAATGATTGTAAGGTGATAACGATCATTCTTTTCATAACAGGGTTTTAACATAACATAACATAACATAACTTTATTGGTTTCGACTTGAACAGAGATGTTCATTGTCACAAACAAAGAATAATACAATCATGCAATAATGGCTGTGTTAACCATAGTTGTGGTAAGTTATAAATTAATAATTTGACATTTCATATCGATATGCGGAAGTACAGCAGAAACAATAATAAGAAAGAGGCATTGAAATGTTTCATACATTATCAATTTTTATTCTGTTTGTACTGAGTTTTTCAAATTCAGCTATTCATATTTCTGAATAAGCTACGCTAACACCTTGCGGTCTAAATGAAATGCAAGGTGTCGGCCTTTTTTTAAAGAAACTATAAAGTTGTGCTTGTAATTCCACATGCTCAGTCTCTTATCGAAACGAAACGTAAGGGTCTGAGGAGAAGGATTCCAAGCTTAATTTAACTTCCAATTTATAAAACATGACTATGCAATAGACTGGCGAACTTTTGATATCCACAAAAAACACTTTCTTCTGACCGAACATAATCTGGCAGGATTTTTATCGGCGACGGGGAACCGAAATACCGTTACTACAGCCTAAGGAGCTGCAGCTAAGACATTTCGATTTCCCGTCTACAAATTATATAAGCATTACTGTTATAGTTTTCATGTGTTTTTGAATTATATTATTACTGTGTCCGACTAGTCTGAAAAACAATATATACATTTATGTAGTAAAACGCATTTTATTAAAACTTTACAATAAATTACTGTAACAAAAGAGTATACGATCTATTTGGTTTTTGGCTTCGATATATGATACCAGGCTGATCAAATTTTTATGAAATAACTAAAGGTAAAATTTTTCTCACAAAGAAGGACTAAATAAAATATACATTTTGTGCGTGGAAAAAATTGTCGAAACTACAGCTTGAAAATGCAGCCACGACACTCCGATCGACCATCGACATTTTTTTTTTTTTGTTATTATTCATTATTAATTTTTTTCAATACCGCTTCGTTAGTTGGTGTGATCTATTGAAACTGTTGTTCAGACAAGTAAGTCCCAGTACAATACCATTATACAATTGAAGATTCGTCTGAATTTGCAACGGTTAAAATAGACATAGTGTACTTGCTTTATGTATTTGTACTATATATCTTGTAGAATTGTAATATTTAATTCATCAAATTAACTATAAAAGAAAGAGGATGTGTTTTTATACAATTTAGTCTATTATGTATGGGCATTTTGAATTAATTGCTTCCTATGTTCGAATGCTTTCTCACAGTAAACTGCCAATTTTTTCAGGATTTTTGGTTTTGTAGAATTGAGAAGTTGGATAAACGTAAACATATTTGGGCGCCTGTAGTAATAGTTTTCAATGTAATTTTGTCTAAGTGGGTGAAACTGTCAAGTAACATGGGAAAAAGGGCCTTATTAATAAATCATTTATAAATCCTTGTTACCAAGTCCAGAGCTTTCATTGGATTTTCTTCAAACATTCACAGAATAATTGTACAATAAAAATGATTGTTGATGTTGACGTTGAGAAAAAGGAGCATTATGAAATTTAATTTTACAGTCCTATACCTCAATAAAGTCAACAGTTTTCATCAGATTCTGTTTAAATTATTCCATCATGAGGATTCTTTGTTTTCAAATAAGGCCTGATCTGTCTAGTATCATGGGAAAAGGGGCCTTTGAGAATTTTATCTATAATCCTTGTTACCAAGTCTAGAGCTTTTATTGGATTTTCTTCAAACCTTCACAGAATCATTGTACAATAATTACGATTGTTGATGCTGACATGAGACCTGATCCTTCTGATTTGTTAAGTTGCACAGGAAAAGGGGCCTCATGAAAATTTTATTACAAAAATTCTTGACACAATTCAGTCCACTGTTTTCATTGATTCTCTTTAACTTTTAAAGAATGATTGTACCTTCATTAGAGTTATTCCTTCTGAAATTTGGTTTGTTCTGTAAAGTATCATGGGAAAAGGGGCCCTATGAAGATTTCACTATAAACTCATTAACACAATAAATTCCACAGATTACACAGATTGATTGTGCCATCATTACAATTTTTGATTTTTACAGTGATTTTTGTCCGTCGTGCGTAGTGTGTCTTGCGTCGTGCGTCAGAAGGCGTCAACAATTCTTTAAACATCTTCTCCTCAGTAACCACTGGGCTGATTTCAACCAAACTTGGTAGGAATGTTCCTTGGGTGACCCTTCTCAAAAGTTGTTTGTGGAATTTTGATTGACCCCCAAATATGGGCGTGGCAGGGTGTGGCAGTTTTTTACTTTGAAATCTTTAAACATCTTCTCCTCAGTAACCAATGGGCCAATTTCAACCAAATTTGGTATGAATGATCCTTGGTTGACCCTTTCAAAAGTTGTTCGCAGAATTTTGATTGACACCCAAATATGGATGTGGCAGGGCGTGGCAGTTTTTGACTTTGAAATCTTTAAACATCTTCTCCTCAGTAACCATTAGGCCAATTTCAACCAAACTTGGCATGAATGTTCCTTGGGTGACCCTTTTAAAAAATTGTTTGTGGAATTTTGATTAATGCCCAAATATGGGCGTGGCAGGGTTGGGCAGTTTTTGACTTTGAAATCTTTTAACATCTTCTCCTCAGTAGCTATTGGGCAAATTTCAACCAAATTTGGTATGAATGTTCCTTGGGTGACCCTTTTCAAAAGTTGTTTGCGAAATTTGATTGATGCCCATATATGGGCGTGGCAGGGCGTGGCAGTTTTTTTACTTTGAAATCTTTAAACATCTTCTCCTCAGTAACCATTGGGCCAATTTCAACCAAATTTGGCATGAATGTTCCTTGAGTGACCCTTTTCAAAAGTTGTTCACAGAATGATGATTCACGCCCAAATATGGGCCTTTCAGGGCTTCGCAGTTTTTGACTTTGAAATCTTTAAACGTCTTCTCCTCAGTAACCATTTGGCCAATTTCAACCAAACTTGGCATGAATGCTTGGGTGACCCTTTTCAAATCGTGTTTGGGAAATTTGATTGACGCCCAAATATGGGCGTGGCCATTTTTTATTTAGAAATCTTTAAACATCTTCTCCTCAGTAAACATTGGGCCAATTTCAACAAAACTTGGCATGAATGTTCCTTGGGTGAGGCTTTTCAAAAGTTGTTCGTGAAATTTGATTGAGGCCCAAATATGGGCGTGGCAGGTTAGGGCAGTTGTTTACTTAGAAATTTTTGACATCCTCTTCTCAGTAACTATTGGGCCATTTTCAACAAAACTTGGCATGAATGTTCCTTTGGTGACTCTATTCAAAAGGTTTTTGCAGAATTTTGATTGACGCCCAAATATGGGCATGACAGGGTGGGGCAGTTTTTTTACTTTGAAATTTTTAAACATCTTCGCCTCAGTAACCATTGGGTCAATTTCAACTAAACTTAAATGAATATTCCTTGGGTGGCCCTTTTCAAAAGATGTTGGCAAAATGAATCATCTTACATTAGTCAGGTGAGCGATTTTAGAGCCATTCTGGCCCTCTTGTTTTAAATATTCTAGTAAGCATAATGAAGTCCATATATTTCATTGGATTCACTTTAAACTTTCACTATAGGGATGAGTGTATTTTTCACTCCGTTTATTGGAGTATAAAGTGCAATTACCTTAGCACATGGCAAATAACGCCCGTAGGGCGTTATGTTTAAGCCATGTGCTAAGGTAATTGCACTTTTTACTCCAATAAACGCAGTGAAAAATACACTCGGCCCATATAATTGCAATACTTCAAAATAGAGTATTTTCATTGGCCCAAATCGTATCACGTGATCAAATCAATGGCATTTTATACCTAGATAAAAGGCAGAACTATTTTCGACAAAAATAGAAACAAACAAGGTCAGGGATTTCCGATATTTGGGAATTCACTTCCAAGAAATACCAAACTTGTTTTGTTACTATTTATAGTCATCACCTTTTGAATTTCGATTTCCTCGAATTCCTTTATACTTCCATGGATTTTCAAAAAATAGATAAACAAATAGTGTCCTTATAACAATTATAATGTTCGTTTTAAACATGAAGATTTCGAAAAACTCACATTTATTAGCCGTAAATCCGAGATGTCGAATCGGCTTCGTCACATCAGCATGCATCGTGTCCATGTGGTAGGTTTATATTTCTTGTCTATTACAAAGCATCTATTCATAATTCTAACTGTTATCGACCCAGATATCATAATTTACAGAGTTTAAAGTTAGTATTTCCTCATAATAATTCCAAATAAATCCAACGAATGTTCGAATTTCCATTTCAAAAAACCCAAGCGACGAAACAAAATGTCCGCCGTTACAACGACTCGAGCGATAAACTGTGTCAATGTATCCATACGCCTGTCAAATACAAGTAACTCCGCCCACAGTTCGTTTATTTGTTTTTATTTTCATCTCTCTATCCGTTTCCGTTTTGAAAATAGACGTATTGCAATTATAGAATGATTAAACCAACAGTAAAATATCACATGAAAAGGGTCCTTATGAGAACTTGATTTTAATATCTTTGTTAACACAATAAAGTCAACAGTTTTATCGAATTCTCTTCAAAGATGCGTGGAATAATTGTGGCATTGGAAACACAGGAAAAGGGGCCTTACAGATTTTCATTCAAAACATTCTTTTGTATGTGATTCAGTTCGCAATCATTATCAAATTGTCTTTTAAATTTCACAGAACAATTGTAGGGTTGTAAGGAAAGTTCCTTTTGGAATGAAATTGATCCATCAGAAAACACAGGACAAGGGGCATTATGGATTTTTATCAAAAAAATCCTGTTTATATTTTATAAAGTCCACAATTATTGTCAGATTTTGATGAAAATTTCACAGGATGATTGTAGGGTCATAAGGTAACTTCCTTTTGGAGATGGAGTGGATCCGTCATAAAACATGGGAAAAGGGGCCTTGAGGATTGTTGCTCAAAATAATAAAGTCCATTTTTTTTCCTTTATGGAATCTTCTTTAAGTAATTAACTTCCTTATATATCAGATTTCTTTAATGGAAAACTTGATAACCAGTAGAGCGTCTCAGGCCCATGAACTTGTTTATTTTTAGCCTTTTGGAATAACTGTAGGTACTTTGAATTTGGACTTATCTAACTTTTTCTTTATTATTAGATCCTGTTTTGGAATTTGGAACAGTGTTGATATTCACGTGTAAACGGAGCTGCTGGGACAATAGGGACTTCTATAGATCAGAATGTGTTTATGTACAGGGTGATCCAGATCAGGACAGATTCAACTAGGTAGCCATTATATGTAAACTTCTGATATTACAAGGGTGGATGTAGACTGTTACAGATCTTAAAGTCTTTATGCACAGATTGATCAAGATCAGGACAGAATTAATACTGTGGTACCATTGGTCTTGAAGTAGCACATTAAGAAAAAATCTTATGTTCAATTATTTGGAGAGGCTATTGATGACTTTCAATTACTCACACTTTTTGAACAGGTACTAATGTATTTTTTTGGCAACAGAATGGAGAAGAAATAATTCTGATTAAGAGACTTAATTGTTTTGGGTTTCCCTTTCAACACTATTCAAAGTCTGAAAGACTTAACAGGCATGCATTCATGGTTTAGTTTGCTGATGTTTCATGCCTGATTTTACCTAAATATATTAATAAGTGAAGTCTGTTTACCAAAGATTTTTTTCCGACTTGCCATGTTATTTCAAAAGTTACGTATTCTTGAAACGGACAAGTACTAATTTTTTTAATTAAAAAAGGGAAGTGAAACAATTAAACCAGCAAAATTGACAAGTTTAGATAAAAAGGGTCTTCTTGTATGGTCGGCTGGATTTAAGCACTTACTAACTACTTGTTATATAAAGTAAGAATTTTTGATATAAATAGGCCAATGTCCCTCCATATTTCTGGTTCTTTATAAACTCCTCATAAAATATCTCCACAAAGTTTTCCCAAGTTACTCATTACTACATAAATTATATTACTAAGTAACTTCATATCTTTATTTTTGAAATCATAACATTTTAACTAGGATATATATGCAATTATATCCTGTTTGCTGATCATGAGATTAAATCAAAATTTGGGGAACTCATTTGTTAGCTCACCTGAGCACAAATTGTGAGGTGAGCTATTGTGATCGTTGTCCGTCGTCCTTTTGTCCGTCCACAATTTCTTTAAAACTCTTCTCCTCCTAAATAAGTAGGCCACTCAAGCTGAAACTTTGCAGGGATGTTCCTTGGGTAAAGTTCTACTAAATTTGGTAAAAGAATTTCATTCCATGAAAAACTCTGATTGCTGCGGCATTTGAAAATGAGAAATTATAGTAAATCTTTAAAAATCTTCTCCTAAACCAGTAGGCTAATCAAGCTGAAACTTTGCAGGGATGTTCCTTGAGTGAAGCTCTACAAAAGTTGTTAAAAGAATTATATTCTGTGAAAAACTCTGTTTGCCGCGGCATTTGAAAATGGGAAATTTTAGTAAATCTTTGATTTTTTTTCTCAGAAACTACATGGCCTAAGGCATTTATATTTCAGTTGTAGCTTAATCACATTGTTCTCTACCAAGTTTTTAAAAATGTATTCGCTAGGGTCAAAAATGGTCCCACCCCTGAGGTCCGAAGTTTGGGAAAATGCTGAATTAGAGCAAGTTCAAAAGAAATCTCCTTGCAAACTAAAATGTCTAGGATATTCATATTTGATATGTAGCATTACTAGATGGTTTTTACTATATCACTGAAAATTGTTCTCCTAAGATCAAAAGCGGCCCTGCACTAGGGGTCCAAAATAAGGAAAAATGCAAGATTTGAGTAAGTTAAAAAAAAAATCTTCACTTTTAGACCAAGGGCATTTATATTTGGAATGTAGAATTGCCTGGCTATCAATTTTGATTAAATTATGCCTGTACGTCAAAAAACACCCCTTCCCTGGGTGTCCTAAGTTTGTAAAAATGCTCAGTTAGACCAGTTCAACAGTTTTTTCCTCCCAATCTACCAAGTCTAAGGCATTCATATTTGGTATATACAGGGCTCTGCAGACTCTCATTATTAGGGAGAGGTGACTTCTCCCTAGTCTGAGAATATATTGGGAGAAGTTTTTCAAAATAGGGAGAAGTGGTGAGACTTTCAGGAGAAGTGGATCATGTTAAAAAGTAATTTTTTGTCTGTATTCCTTAATTCTATAGGTAAATAAAAAAAAGCTTTACAAGTAGCTGCATATTTTATTTTATATAGTATGCAGTTAATACTAAAGTATTTCTCATCCTTTCTTTCAGTCCGTATTACAGAGATCTTATTCCTGTGAACAAAAGTTTTTGTCTTCTTTCTGCGGCTCGAGAATATAGGAATCTGATTCTGGAATTACTGTTTCATTTAACTCATTACTAGAAGACAAAATTTCTAGACTGGACCAAATTGAGAAAAAGTTGCATACCACATTTCAAATCAGAATATTCTCAAAACAGAAAATAAGTACCAGATAAGGTAAAAATATTGTGGGAAAAGGAGAAATTGTTTGCTACAAACACTTCCTCTTTTTAGCTCACCTGAGCACAACATGCTCAAGGTGAGCTTTAGGTATCACCTTTTGTCCGTTGTGCGTCGTGCTTCATGTTGAAATCTTTAAACATCTTCTCCTCAGTAACCACTGGGCGGATTTCAACCAAACTGGGTAGGAATGATCCTTGGGTGACCCTTCTCAAAAGTTGTTTGCGGAATTTTGATTGATGCCCAAATATGGGCATGGCAGGGCGTGGCACTTTTTGACTTTGAAATCTTTAAACATCTTTTGTCATCCATTGGGCAGATTTCAACAAAACTTGGTATGAATGTTCCTTGGGTGACCCTTTTCAAAAGTTGTTTGCAGAATTTTGATTCACGCCCAAATATGGGCGTGGCAGGGTGGGGCAGTTTTTGACTTTGAAATCCTTAAACATCTTCTTCTCAGTAACCGTTGGGCGGATTTCAACCAAACTTGGCAAGAATGTTCCTTGGGTGACCCTTTTTAGATGTTGTTCGCAGAATTTTGATTTATGCCCAAATATGGGCGTGGCAGGGAGGGGGCAGTTTTTGACTCTGAAATCTTTTAATATCTTCTTCTCAGTAACCATTGGGCGGATTTCAACCAAACTTGGAATGAATGTACCTTGGGTGACCCTTTTCAAAGGTTTTCGTGGAATTTTGATTTATTGCCAAATATGGTAGTGGCAGGATGAGGCAGTTTTTGACTTTGAAATCTTTAAACATCTTCTCCTCAGTAACCATTGGGCAGATTTCAACCAAACCTTGCATGAATGTTCCTTGGGTGACCCTTTTTAAAAGTTGTTAGCAGAATTTTGATTTATGCCCAAAAATGGGCGTGGCAGGGTGGGGCAGTTTTTGACTTTGAAATCTTTAAACATCTTCTTCTCAGTAACCATCGGGCAGATTTCAACCAAACTTGGCATGAATGTACCTTAGGTGACCCTTTTTAGATGTTGTTCGCGGAATTTCGATTTATGCCCAAATATGGGCGTGGCAGGGTGGGGCAGTTTTTGAGGTGGAAATCTATATACATCTTCTCCTCAGTAACCTTTGGGCCAATTTCAACCAAACTGGAAATGAAAATTTCTTTGGTGATACTTTTCAAAAGATGTTGGCATAATTTTGAATGACACCCAAATATGGACATGGCAGGGTGGGGTAGATTTTACTTAGAAATATTTAAATATCTTCTTCTCAGTAACGATCGCGCTAATTTGAACTTGACTTGGCATGAATGTTCCTTGGGTGACCCTTTTCAATATTAGTGTGTTAAATTTTGAATGAAGCCCAAATATGGGCGTGGCTGTTTTTTACTTTAAAATCTTCTCCTCCCTAATCGTTGGGCCAATTTCAATCAAACTGGGCATGAATCTCACTGACAATGGCCAATGGGGCTATTACCTTGCTGTTATTTCTGTGAGTGCTTCAGGGCTGCCACTATAGCCAGTTAGAAATGCGTCAGACACCCAATCTATAATCGTGGTGTGTCCAGGGTTCCCAGGCTACCGGTAAAATGGGAAAAAGTCTTGGTTTTGTGATGTCTCAAAAAAAAAAAAAAAAAAAACAGGAAAAACTAGGAAAAAGACAAATCAATTTGATGAAAGATGCAAGACCCAATTAAAGTTCATGTTCCAAACGATTGACAAGTATCCCCCTCGCCAGTAAATTACATGGGGATGCATTATCACGTCACAATGTCTGCAGAGAAAGAGAAATTGGTATTTATTTCACAAAAAATACAAGCATGGTACTTAGTTTTCTGCTGGGAATGAAGGTAGGTGTCCAATTTTACTAAATACACTGCAACTCCTCTATTACGCTACCGGGCACAGCGCTGACTCCATTATAACGCGGGGTCCGCTTGGCTCCCAAAATTTTGGAGGGGGGGGGGCATTTCGGGTTGCAGATGCTGAGATACGATGCTAATGCTGATTTGGCCGCGATTTTCTCATCCCGTCTTCGGCCCGCTCGAAGAAAAGGGGTTGCACATAAAAATCGATAATAACCCGAAGCCAGGTAAGTTTTTACACCTTACGTGGACGGTCCTGGTCATTAATGCATTACTTCAGAGGTAATTGCCTTTTTTGATTGATAACACGCGTAGTGTTTCAATTTACAAAATCGGTTTGATTGTTTGGTCTTACTATTTGACAATGAGATGATCAATGCCTTTGGTCTTTTATATTTTTTAAATCAATAGAGAATAGGCACACACCTCGGTATCCTTCAGTTACAAACATTGAAGGTGGTGCGATTAAAATATCAGACTGTTTCACTCTCGGCGTTTTTAATTTTCTTTAGTCCCCGGTAGGACGTGTTCTTAAAGTAATGCGCGAGCGTGAAATTAGACAAATTGACTTGAGCCTACTATTTATATCACTTCATAGTTTGCTGGTATCCGAAGCTCGTAGATGAAAATGGCTTCAAGATAAAAACGCAACAATGTGCTTTGAAAACAATCAGTTGTAGTTGCGACGTTTTCGCAAAATACAGAAAATACGTGAATTTGAATTGTAAATGTCACAATATCGGAAGATTCTCATCCGAAACGAGGTAGATTAAAATAAAATACCGTTATTTTTCCGCATTGCTTTCAATAATCCGAAAATTTAATGCCATCCTGTATGATCAAATACACGGCAAAAAGCTCGTCGACAAATTTGAAGTCAAGGTTTTTCGGGCACTGATTATTTTATTCTGAGGGAGGAAAGGTGATCAAAGGTGCCGCCGCCAGATGTTCATCTATTTATGGGAGAGTTTCCGGAGTTGACACGTGCCAGACACGTACCCCGTGAGAATTCTTACTGACCGAATTTTTACTCTTGTCGTTATGAAACCAAACAATCCGCCGTCTCGGATATTTTTCGATTATCATGACCTTCATTTTTACGAGTAAAAGTTAGCCGCTACAAAGTTTAATCCAGTTTTGTATACGTGCAACTGGTCGTTTTAAATTCCAGATTCGTAAATGACTAGGTTCAGATAGAGTTCTATGTCGGTTTATTGTTGCCGTATTTTTAACCATGGTTAAGAAATTAGACCAAGTCCATTACCGCGAAAGAGGTTCGAAGGTCGATCCACGCGACATTTTCTCAACGCTTCAGTAACCCCAGGTGTTCAACAACTCGTCGGTCTCCAAGGAGACGTCGCTATGCGGAATACTTAGATTTTATCCCTTTTGTCTAAGGATGAAAATATTTACGTCCGTGTAAAACTAAATTCAATTAGATTAATGCCGACGACTAGCATAATAATAAAACATGTCTTGGGTAAAAGTTCTAGCTTCTTAATATTGGGAGAAAGAGAACCACAATTTATAGACCTGTAGAAATTTACGGATTATTCAATCCTGATAGACCGGGAAGGTAAGGTTAGAGATTAATTCTCCGCACGCTGAATTTCGTCGGTTTCTGCCAAAATCTCGTAACTACAGTTGTTTTTCATTTCCCGACTAGTAACTTGTATAGAATTAATCTTGTTACAGGAATTTTATCACGAATTATCGGGTGTTTAGTTCCGATTCCGACGGTTGAAAATTTCAGTTACGGCAGGGGGGGGGGGGGGACAGCGTTATAGCATGATAACTCCACTTCTTCCGCTGTTTCATTTCTTGAACCCCACCAACAGCGTTATAGTGGAGCTGCAGTGTACATGTATATATATGATTAGAGTACATAAAGCAAATATTTAGTGAGAAAATCCAAAGCAACATCTTAATTGTACCATTAGCCTGACATGAATTGAATTTGGATACGAAAGCAATAAATGGCCTCCAATTCAATTCAATGAAAAAGAGACATAGAATAAATAGACATTGAAATTAATTATCATCATAGAATAAATAGACATTGAAATTAATTATCATTATCATGATATTGACAATCTACACGTCTTGAAGCATTTAAATTAGGTGAGCGATTCCAGGGCCATTCTGGCCCTCTTGTTCTCACAAGTTTTCCATGTAATTTCATCAAAAATTAAAAAAAGCGGGATTGTGTGGTAATGGGTTAATGTCTGACAACTTCACCTGTATGTAACAATAAATGGATAAAAAGCTTTGAAATAACAGATTTAAAAAGAGTTCATTTTGACTGAGTTGCAGTTATTGTAAGTAAAGGGAATTAAAGATAACAGCTGATTAATGTTACATAAATCATAGACTGTGTAGAGAAGGTTTAATTTTGAAACTATATTAACACGGAACCATTTGTTCTAGTGTTTTCGATTATAATTCATTGAATGGATTAATTACCAAAATAAGATAAGTGAAGTTTAATTTCTGGATAAAATCCTCAAATGTTACTTATGAAAAGATCTTAGATTGTTTTTCTTAGTTTTTCTATATTTGTTAACCAAAGTAGATAATTAGAGTCCAAGGATTTCATCGAAAAATATTTTTTCTATTTAGTTCTACGGACAAATCAGTTTTTATCACCATGATTTTATTCCTTTTATCAATGAATTTTAAAATACGGCAAATGACATGACGTTCGTAATAAAATCCGCCATTATTCTCGCTGCTTGAAGTACGAAACAAGTCTCGTAAATTGATAAGATAAACATAATGTGCCACTAAAATAATTGAATCTTCAAAGGGAAAGGTTTTGATATTAAAAAGTTCCTAAATTCCAGCAGTTCATAAGGGCTTGCAACCATCCAATCAGCCGAGGTGCAAATAAAACAAGCATATCGTCTATCGATACACGCTTTGATTTACAATCAAAATGTCTTCCAATCAGCAGTTGTATGATTGATTTACTGTCCCCTAATTTGTCCCCTAATTAAGCAAAATGCGATGATCGCCTATCATAACGAGGCGACTTCCCGTATTTTCCAGGCGACTTCGACTTCGCTTTGATCAGAAACTCAGGTGAAGTTTTTGAAACCAGGCGACTTCGCTATGATCAGAAACTCAGGCGAAGATTTTGAAACCAGGCAACTTCTTTGCCTGAGTCGCCCACTCTGCAGAGCCCTGATATAGCATAACCAGATGGTTCTCTACCAATGTTAGCTAAAATCGCTGGTATAAAGCATGGCCCTGCCCCGGAGGTCCAAGATGTGGGAAAATGCCCGATTACAGCAACTTCAAAAGTCGTCTCCTTTTAAAATAAAAGGTAAAGGACATTTATATTTGGTATGTAGCATTTCTAAATAATTTTATACTATGTTATAGAAAAATATGTCCTTAAGATCAAAAACGTCTCTGCTCCAGGGGTGTAAATCGCATAATTTGAAAGAATTCTTTTCGTTTTAAATATAGGGCCTACAGCTATTATGCATAATGTTATGTAAATCTACCATGTTTTATCATTTGGACAAAAGTATCCCTTCCCAAGGCATCAAAAGTTATGAAAAACTCTCAATATGAGCATGTTCAAATATCTTTCTCTCCCTATGTACAAGTTGTAATGTATTCATATTTGGTTTATAGTACATCCAGATCAGGGCTCCGGAAATTTGGAAATTTCAATCGGTCCGGGAAAATGCCCCCCCCCCCCCCCCCGCCGGCAAAAACGACCCCTCCCCCTTCGCCGACAAAACGAATACCCCCGCCTTTTTCACCTTTCCCGTACGTAAAAGGGTTCATCATTCATTCAGTAGTTGTCTTCTTTTTCAAATATGATGATTATAATCTTCAACGCGTGGAAGATAGATGAAATCAACTGACAGATCCTACTTTCATTTTGTTTTTGAAAATTCGGCTGTGAATAAATTGCAATTCCGGCAAAGTACGGCAGTCCACGAAATTCCAATATATTGTAATATAAGATAGACAAATAAATTGCATTATTAGTATTGAGATACTTTTTCATTTTCATAAGCTAGTTTTCCAAAGTTCTGTTAATTGAACTCAGTCATGTCGATTTTCTTTTAACACGAGCGTTTGTTGATGGAAAAACACAGCTGACGTCACAAAAATGTCGGGTCAGTCCATTCTACCCAATGGGATCGCATAGTCGTGACGTACATCAAAAAGACCGACGAGACAAACTCGAGTCGTAATTTCCGATTTATTATTCGGACATTTTCCACCCCTGAAGTAAGATTTAATTTTATTGACGGAACTAGCGATATTATTAAGCTTTCGTTTTCGTTTATATTTGAATTATCTGTATTCTGCGGATTTCCAATTATTGTTTGAATTCTATCGGCTATGCTTCTCACCGTGTAGGAAAAACTATAAAACATATATTAACGACGTGACTTTTTTTACAAATTCCAAACCCAGTTTCACGGTTTTCTGGTGATAAATTAAATTCATAAAAGCTTTGTGCTGAGCTATTCCGGATTATTTACGAACGGCAACTGAAGCCTGTACATGTCTCGATTTATATACGCATCCCATGTTATAGTAAAAGAAATTAGTTTCACGAGTAACGGCAATTTAATTCGACGCAGTATTAGATGTCCATTTTGATAAGACTTCAAACGTGTGTAAGTCAAACCGAATCTCTATTGCAATTGTTTACAAAACTCGATACCCGAAGTTCGGTCAAGCGTGAAACTGCAAATTAGGTCCACGTGCGGAAGGGCATTTGACTGGCCGGCGGGTAAACCAATAATCGATTTTTGGCACTTGTTTATCTCTTAATTTGCAGGTAACGTGTGAAACCCTTCGATTATTTCGGTTTCAAGTGAATTTGAGAGATGGTGGGCGAGTTTATCAATATTTCAACGTGAAATTTGATTAAAATTCCGGACCGATTTTGGTGTAATTTTTGGGATTTCAATCGGTCTGGCAATTCAAAAATCGGTCCAGACCGGCAATTTATCGGATTGCCGGAGCCCTGTAAAAACCATTGTGAGAAAGGGAGAACTTTGGAGTTACAAGCAATTTCTCACAACGTTTTCTATCCTGAAATTCTTTGTATTTAGATTTCAATTACTGTCTGCAATTTCTTTTAATGTGGACAAGTGTTAAAGGAGAAGAATTTGATATTGCTCTAATTGATCATTTCACCAAACTTGGGGTCTCAGGAGCGGGGCCATTTTTACCCAATGGGTACAATTTTAGCAACCTTGGCAGTTTTGTTTGTTTCAATGAGGTTTTACGCTGCTTTCAACAATCTTTCAGTTATATCGCGACGGCTGGAGCACCAAACAATGGAATCCTGGTATTACTCACACCAGTACTATCATTACATCCTTTCCTAGCCTCCAGCTGCTATCCCACATAGGTCTACGATTATCGATCCATTGGTGAGAGACAAATAGTCGGAAAGGATGAGTGCCGCCATCGGGGATCGAACCCGGGACCTATAAATTGATAGTCCTACGCACTACCAACTGTGTTATGACGGCGGCGGTGTCGGGTCAAAAAGGCCCAGTGTCAGAAAGGCCCAGTCCAAAAAAGCCCACTTTTAAAACTGACCAAAAAGGCCCGGTCCAAGAAGGCCCAGACCAGAAAGGCCCACTGTTAAAGAGGACCAAAAAGGCTCACTAACCTATCTTAAACATTTGACATTATTTTGACAATGAAAATATGTATTTCTTCTGTTTAATTTTAAACTAACCTAAAATTAATCAGTGTGAAATAAAACATTTTTCAGTAGCAATAAGAGAATGACACTTTTATGTTTATTACCTGTATTGAAAGGTGTTGGCATAAGGAACCATTTATAATAAGTATATCAATAAAGTATGGTTGCTTCTGAGAAGCAGTTTCTCCTTTATCCGCAATGGTTTTCTATCATCATAGCAATGTTTCTGGAAACCAAGGTGTTGTTAAAAATTGCTGATTCTTTCTATGCTATACACTATATATCATTGTTGTCTAATGATGTATCATTTGAGCAAGTCCATAAAATATGCTCATGAGTGGTAGGATAAGGTGATAGAATAAAAATACTTCTTAATATATATATTACTTCTAACAGTTGAGTTAAATACATGTATAATCAGACTGACTTGCTATTCTCTTACATGTATATGGGCCTTTTTGGACTGGGCCTTTCTGGTCAGTTTTGAAAGTGGGCCTTTTTGGACTGGGCCTTTTTGACCCAGGCCTTTTTGACACTGGGCCTTTTTGTACACTGGGCCTTTCTGTCACTGGGCCTTTTTGACCCTAATTCACGGCGGCTACAACCTTGGTAGAGAACAATCTGGATCAGGGCTCCGGAAATCCGATAAATTGCCGGTCTGGACCGATTTTTGAATTGCCAGACCGATTGAAATCCCAAAAATTACACCAAAATCGGTCCGAAATTTTAATCAAATTTCACGTTGAAATATTGATAAACTCGTCCACCATCTCTCAAATTCACTTGAAACCGAAATAATCGTAGGGTTTCACACGTTACCTGCAAATTAAGAGATAAACAAGTGCCAAAAATCGATTATTTGTTCCACTGGCTGAAAGCCAGCGAGCTATTGTCAAGGCGTTGTGTCCATCGTGCGTCTGTCTGTCCGTCCGTAAACTTTTACTAAAAATTCTTCTCTAGGGACCTTGTGACAATTTAATTAAAAGATCCTTGTCAACACACAAGAGACCATCTGTTTTCAACAAAATCTCTTCAAACTTTCACAGAATGATTTTACCATCCTAAGGATTGTTTCTTTCGATATTGGGTATGATCCATTGATACTATCCTAGATATCATTCCTTTCGATATTGGGTATGATCCGTCAAGGACCACGGGAAAAAGGGGCCTTATGAAAATTCGATTAAAAATATCGTTAACACAATAGAGTCCAACTGTTTTCAAAAAATTATCTTCAAACATCCACATAATGATTATTACATTAAATGGATTGTTCCTTTCCAAAGTGGGTTTGATCCATCAAGTATCATGGGAAAAGGGGCTTTATGAAAATTTAATGAGAAAATCTTAGTTAACACATCATGGCCCTAGATTTCACCTGATCGACTTCAAACTTTCACAGAGCGATTGTACCATCATAAGGATTGTTCCTTTCAATATTGGTTCTGATCCATCGAGAAACATAAGAAAAGGGGCTTTAGGAAAATTTAATTTAAAAAAAATCTTAATAAATGCTTTAAAGCACACATATTTCATGGGGTTGTCTTTTTACTCAAATAGAATAATTATACTTTTGTAAGTATAGTTCCCGATGGTATTGGTTCAGATCCATCAAGTAACATGGGAAAAGGGGCTATGAAAATTTAATAAAAAATCCCTGTTAACACAATGAAGGTCACAGTTTTGATCAGATTTTGTTGAAACTTTCACAGAATGATAGTAAGGTCAAACGATCATTCTTTTCATTACAGGGTTTGAACTTTCAAGAAAAACGGGAAATGGGGCCTTATGGAAATATCATTTAGAAATCCTTGTTTACAAGTCCAGAGCTTTTATCATTTTTTTCAAACATTCACAGAATAATTGTATAATAAAGATGAATGTTGACGTTAATATTAGACCTGATTAGTCAAGTATCACATAAAAGGGAGCATTGTGAAATTTAATTTTAAAATTTTGTACCACATTGAAGTCAACAGTTATCATTGGATTCTGTTTAAACTTTCACTGAATGATTGTTCCATCATGAGGATGGTTTCTTTCAAATTAGGCCTAATCTGTCTAGTATCGTGGCAAAATGGGGCCTTTTTTGAATTTTATCTATAATCCTTGTAACTAAGTCCAGAGCTTTCATTGGATTTTCTTCAAACTTTCACAGAATCATCGTACAATAATCACGGTTATTGATGCTGACATGAGACCTGATCCTTCAAGTATCACAGGAAAAGGAGCCATATGAAAATCTTATTTTAAAATCTTTTCACCAAGATAAAAACCACAGTTTTCATAGGATTCTGTTCAAACTTTCACAGAATGCTTGTACCATCATTAGGATTGTTTGTTTCTTTCCAAATTGAGCCTGATCAGTGTAGTATCATGGAAAAGGGGCTGTATGAAAAATTGTCACCAAATCTTCATTAACACAAGAATATCCCCAGTCTTTATCAGAATCTCTTCAAAATTTAATAGATTGATTGCGCCATCATCTGGATTGTTCTTTTATAAATTTGGTCTGATTTGTGAAGTGACACAAGTAAAAGGACCTTATGAAAATTTTATTACAAAACATCATTATCACAATAAAGTCCTCAGTCTTTATTATTTTCTTCAAACTATCTATCATCAGAATTGTTCCTTTGTATATTGGGTCTAATCTGTTAAGTTTCACGAGAAAAGGGGCCGTATGAAAATTTTATTACAAACAAATCTTGACACAATTTAGTCGACAGTTTTCATTGATTCTCCTTAACTTTTACAGAATGATTGTACCTTCATTAGAATTGTTCCATTTGAAATTGGTTTTTTCTGTAAAGTATCGTGGGAAAAGGGGCCCTATGAAGATTTCACTTCAAACTCATTAACACAATAAATTCCTCATACATGTTTTACACAGATTGTTGTACCATCATTACAATTGTTGGTTTTGATAGTGGATATAATTAATACAAGTGTCGCATAAAAGGGGGCCTTATGAAAAACTTTCTTAAATCTTTTAGCTAACACAATGATGTCCCTTGATTTCACCGGATTCACTTCAAAATTTCACAGAATGTACATTCCTTTAAGTGGTCCTTTTAAGATCTGGGTACAATCCATCAAGTATCATGCAAAATTGGCCATATGATTTTTTTAGCTCTACTGGCCGTAGGCAACTAGAGCTATAGCGATGGCTTTTTCCCGTCCGTGCGTCCGTCCGTCCGTCGTCCGTCTGTTAAACTTTTCCTTGTTTACGCGATAAAGTCCACAGTTTTCATTGGATTCTCTTCAAACTTTCACGGAATGATTGTACCATCATAAGGATCATTCCTTTCGAAAATGGGTATGATCCGTCAAGAAACATGGGAAAAGGGGCCTTATGAAAATTCATTAAAAATTCAATTTAAAATCCTCGTTTACGCGATAGAGTCCACAGTTTTCATTGGATTCTCTTCAAACTTTCTCAGAATGATTGTACCATCATAAGGATCTTTCCTTTCGAAAATGGGTATGATCCGTCAAGAAACACGGGAAAAGGGGCCTTATGAAAATTAAATTAAAAAATTCTCGTTTACGAAATAGAGTCCACAGTTTTCATCAAATTCTCTTCAAACTTTCACAGAGTGATTGTACCATCATAAGGATTGTTCCTTTCGAAATTTGGTATGTTTCATGGGAAAAGGGGCCCCATGAAAATTTAAATCAAATTCCATTAAAAATCCGCGTTTATGCGATAGAGTCCACAGTTTTCTTTGGATTCTCTTCAAACTTTCACAGAATGATTGTACCAACATAAGGATCGTTCCTTTCGAAATTTGGTAAGATCCGTCAAGAAACATGGGAAAAGGGGCCATATAAAAATTCAATTAAAAACTCCATTAAAAATCCTCGTTTACAAGATAGAGTCCACAGTTTTCATCGGATTCTCTTAAAACTTTCTCAGAATGATTGTACAATCAAAAGGATCGTTCCTTTCGAAAATGGGTTTGATCTGTCATGAAACAGGAGAAAAGGGGCTTTATGAAAATTTAATTAAAAAATTCTTGTTAACACTCTAGAGTCCACAGTTTTCATCAGATTGTATTTAAACTTTCACAGAATGATTGTACCATCATAAGGATTGTTCCTTTGGGAATTTGGTATGATCAGTCAAGGACCACGGGAAAATGGGCCCGATTAAAACTGGATTGAAAAAGTCATCGTGAACACAATAGAGTCCATAGTTTTCAACAAATTCTCTTCAAACATTCCCAGAATGATTATTACATTATGTTGATTGTTCCTTTCGGAAGTTGGTTTGATCCATCAAGTTTCATGGGAAAAGGGGCCCCATGAAAATTTAATAAAAAAATCTTAGTTAACACATAATGGCCCTAGATTTCACCTGATTGACTTCAAACTTTCACATAATGATTGTACCAGCATAAGGATTGTTCCTTTCAAATTGGGTCTGATCCATTGAGAAACATAGGAAAAGGGGCCTTAGGAAAATTCAATTAAAAAAATCTTAATTAATGCTTGTAAGTCCACAGATCAGATGGGGTTGTCTTTATACTCAAACAGAATAATTATACTTTTGTAAGAAGAGTTCCCTTTGGAATTGGTTCAGATCCATCAAGTAACATGGGAAAAGGGGCTATATGAAAATCCAATTGATAAAACCCTGTTAACACAATAAAGCCAACAGCTTTGATCAGATTTTGTTGAAACTTTCACAGAATGATTGGAAGGTCATAACTATCATTCTTTTCATAACAGGGTTTGATCCGTCAAGTATCGCAGGAAAAGGAGCATTATGAAATTTAATTTTAAAATCATTGCACCACAATAAAGTCAACAGTTTTCATCAGATTCTGTTAAAACTTTCACAGAATGATTATTTTATCATGAGGATTCTTTCTTTTCAAATTAGGCGTGATCTGTCTAGTATCATGGGAAAAGGGGCCTTTAGAGAGTTTTATCTATAATCCTTGTAACCAAGTCCAGAGCTTTCATTGGATTTTATTCAAACCTTACAGAATCATTGTACAATAATCACGATTGTTGATGCTGACATGAGACCTGATCCTTCAAGTATCACAGGAAAAGGAGCCTTATGAAAATTTTATCTTAAAAATTTGACACCAAGATAAAGTCTGCAGTTTTCATCAGATTCTGTTCAAACTTTCACAGAATGTTTGTACCATCATAAGGATTGTTTCTTTCCAAATTTGGCCTGATCTGTATAGCATCATAGGAAAAGGGGCTGTATGAAAAATCATTACCAAATCCTCATAAACACAACAATGCCCTAAGTCTTTATCAGAATCTCTTCAAACTTTAATAGAATGATTGTACAATCATTTGGATTGTTCCTTTGTAAATTAGGTTATAAAAAATTTATTACAAAACATCATTATTACAATAAAGTCCTCAGTCTTTATCATTTTCTTCAAACTATCATTAGGATTGTTCCTTTGTACATTGGGTCTGATTTGTTAAGTTGCACAGGAAAAGGGGCCTCTTGAAAATTTTATTACAAAAATTCTTGACACAATTCAGTCCACTGTTTTCATTGATTCTCTTTAACTTTTAAAGAATGATCCTACCTTCATTAGAATTGTTCCTTTTGAATTTTGGTTTGTTCTGTAAAGTATCATGAGAAAAGGGGCCCTATGAATATTTCACTATAAACTCATTAACACAATAAATTCCACAGATTAAACAGATTGATTGTACCATCATTCTAATTGTTTATTTTGTAGTGGATCTGACTATAGCAAGGGTCACATATAAATTGGCCTTATGAAAAACTCTCTTAAATATTCTGGTTAACACAATGATGTCCCTTGATTTCAACGGATTCACTTCAAAATTTCACAGAATGATTGTACAAATACTTAGATGGTTCTTTTCAGAACTAGGTACAATCCATCAAGTATCATGTAAAAAGGGGACATATGATTTTTTTTAAATATTCTAGTAAACATAATGAATTCCCAATATTTCATCGGATTCACTTTTAACTTTCATAGAATGATAAAACCAACAGTAAAATATCACGGGAAAGGGGGCATTATGAGAACTTGAATTTAATATCTTTGTTAACACAATAAAGTCAACAGTTTTATTGGATTCTCTTCAAAATTGCATGGAATAATTGTGGCATTCGAAACACAGGAAAAGGGGCCTTACAGATTATCATTCAAAACATTCCTGTGTATGTGATGAAGATCACAAGCCCCATCAAGTTGTCTTTTAAATTTCACAGGACAATTGTCGGGTTGTAAGGAAAGTTCCTTTTGGAATGAAATTGATCCATCAGAAAACACAGGAAAATGGGCCTTATCGATTTTCATTCAAAACAATCCTGTTTATGTGATTAAGTCCACAATTATTGTCAGATTCTGATGAAATATTCACAGAATGATTGTAGGGTCATACGGTAACTTTCTTTTGGAAATGGAGTGGATCCGTCATGAAACATGGGAAAAGGGGCCTTGAGGATTGATGCTCAAAATGATAAAGGTGATAAAGCCCCCTTTTTTTCTGTATGCATTCTTCTTTGAGCAATTAACTTCCTTAAATATCAGATTTCTTTAACGGAAAACTTGATAACCAGTAGAGCGTCTCAGGCCCTCATGGGCCTCTTGTTTAAATATTTTACTAAACATGATGAAGTCCACATATTTCATCGGATTCACAATAACAAATGATAAAACCAACAGTAAAATATCACCCGAAAAGGGGCCTTATGAGAACTTGATTTTAATATCTTTGTTAGCACAACAAAGTCAACAGTTTTATCGGATTCTCTTCAAAGATGCAAGGAATAGGGTCATAAAGAAACGTCCCTTTGGAAATGGAGTGGATACGTCATGAAACACGGGAAAAGGGGCCTTGAGGATTGTTGCTCAAAACATTAAAGGGGATAAAGTCCATTTTTCCCTTTATGCATTCTTCTTTTAGCAATGAACTTCCTTAAATATCAGATTTCTTTAACGGAAAACTTGATAACCAGTAGTGCGTCTCACGCCCTCATGGGCCTGTTGTTTTGCTTTTATTTTCATTTTGAAAAAGTTTTATTGGTTAATTTATAAAAAAAAAACATTTATATTCTTCGCACATCATATAAACATCTTGTTCTGGCCTTAACACATTCTTTCATTGTTTTAACATGTACAATATATATCTATATTATATTTGCAGTGTAACATTCTATACAAATGATTTATAGTTCTATAACAGTTATGTAAAGAGAAAAACTGAATTAGCAGATTACTTCAAAGTTGTCATAACAATAGCACATTGATTAATTCCAATATTGATAATGTAAGCACAGAAATAAGAACGATTCTGATTCTCTTTAAAATAGTGCTGCACTTGAATGATCGCCTCTGTCAAGCAAAAAATCAAATTATTTATTCATAAGTCCAACATTCATGTCATACATGTTCGTTGTTAGGAGTCCTAAATACCGCAAATGCTTATGTAACTGTACTTACAACATGTAGATTACCAACCGTCAATTCGTTGCTTATTTGATGACATATAGAATTTATTCTGGCGAATATTTTGCAAACTATTGTTTGGCCAGCGCGTGGCCAGCGATCTGTCGATTATGTCACATGATAGAATACAGTGAGAATGGTCATCACACATTAGAAGAGAAATACACTGATTTTTGTGGTTTTGTAAGACAAAACAGGTATTTCAAACAAGTTTTCATGCATTTCCGCTAATTTCCACGCGTATTCATAAACTTGAAGTGAAAATCTATGTGATCGCCCCATCTTGTGTCATCGCTGTTGAAGAATATAACTTACTTGCTGAATGCAAACAGCCCCCTTTTAGTCATACATATCAAGGAAATGTTTAAAACTTCGACTTAATATATCCATGGTAAATTGTCTAATGAATTGTCTAACGGAGAGAAATCATTTCCTCGCGTTTCAAGATAGAATCTAGGTCAATGTTTAGTGGAAGCAGCGAATACATGTAAACAAACTCCTTATCATGTCTGTTAGTTTTGACCTGGCAGGGCTGAGCAAATTTACAGTGAAAACCTTATTATAGTCAAGATTAAACAACCTACTTAACCTACCGAATAAACACCCTTTTACCTCTCGAATTCGACTTTATCTTTGAAACGGACATGTAGTACTTCAAATGTAATAATAATTTAACCTCATTGAACTATAGAGCTCTTACACATAATGGAGGTACGTGTCAACCCCACGTAGGTTATTTTACATAGAGTAGCTTACAGAAGACTTGTCACTATCATGAAGAATTACAAACTCTTTGAACATTTCTGTGATTGAAATATTTATCAGCCATTCATAAAATTCTGGGATTTATGTTATGTTTAAAAATTATGTAAGATAGATATTTTAATTTCTTATTATTTCTGGTAAAGGCCTATAATAAAATGAATACTACAGCAGTCATTCTTTCATACAGCCCGAATCTTGTCTCGTAGCTTGTATAGAATACCATTTGACTCGGTCTTCGGTCTCGACAGATACGGCCCGTAAGAAAGAAAGACGGTTGTTATATTCCATATTTATCTAGTATAGTTTCAATACTCTTGAAAGTGCAATTATGTTTTGGTCAGGATTATTTTCTGAAATGGTCTCGAGTTTACATTCAATATGTGATTATTTATAATCGTAAACATTTACCTTTCTATCTGAAAAATTCATTATAACTCAGTAACACAATAGACAAAAAATAAATAAATAAATAAATAAATATATATATTAATCGGCTACGTTTTTTACGCTATGATTATTTATATTGTTTTACCCCCTTGCTGTACTGGACATCATAAATTCTTTCCTGTTTCATTTAATGGAAAATACATTTACCTTTTCTTGGAGTCTTATATTACCTTGGATATATTGTAAAACATATCATAATTTTAATGCTTTGTTCGGAAATACCTCAACGAATGGAGCCGTTGAAGAATCAGTGTTACCCAGTTTTGAAAAACCCAGTAGGACGTTACTAGTTTAGTTTCGGTTAACTATTTTTCTAAACCTGTCTCCCCGAAGCAACTATACATTTTGAAAATGGCGTATATGGATTCTATATGATTCGTAAATCGCGTAAAGACTCCTATTAAATACGAAAACATCTACCAATAACCCGATAAGCGTAGATGCGGTTATGGTTTCAAAAACGCGGAGACTTTCAACTCCGCATACCAGCTGTATACCGCGGGAGTGATAAGCCATACAGTAACATATATTTCAAGACAATTATTATTATTTAGAATTAGCCTTTTCAATCCATTATCAATTGACAAAATTTTGAACTAGTTACAGGAGACAATTAAAATCGCGTTGAGAATGAAAACTAAGGTCCAGATCTCCTTTTCTCACAATGTCTTCTTTAATGCAATTCTTCAGGGGCGCAAAAAGAGTTATTGTGTGGGAATCGGTTAAGCTTCCTCTGGACCACGGAAGGTTTAAAAGATATACAAAAACTCTCATTTGTTTCTAAAAAGTAATGATTCACAAAGAGTATTGTTAATCTATTGTTGTCTAAGTTTCTTAATTGATGTCTTAATCATTTGTGGCATGTCTTCGGGAAGGGATAATCTGAGAAAAAAAAGTATTGATCTTGAAAGCTAGTTAAACTGAGATGAAGTGAATTAGGTTTAACGTGCTTCAGTTGTATTTCAGTAAGCCGCAGTTTGTAGGTGCACTCAACCATGGTTTCCTGTCATTTTTCACACGATGAATATGTACAACTGCAACTATAAATTTGAGCCATTACATGTGTAGCTGCTAAGCCAACTTAACCGGCAAATTACTTATTATATTTCTATCGATGAAAGACAAATGACGTGTGTAACAAAGGTGTTTTTTTCCGAACTTGTGATCGTGCTAAGGATAAGCCAAGAGATAAGGCCTGGATGTCAATTGGCAAGACATTTCTAGTGGTAAAAATTCAATGGCATTTCTTAGGTTTGATGCCAATGTCATTTAGTGCAATTTAGGGCACATGGGTGTCCCAACAAAATCATCTTATTTCATGCTCCCTAATGGGTGCGCATATCGTCGCCACAATGTCCGTCATTCCTTCCGTCATTCCATCTGTTCGCCCGCCTCGATTTCTCAACATACATCGGGCCAAGATGGATGAAACATGTGAATTCCCTGTGATATTGCGCTGAAGGTTTTTTCACGGTTTTTGATACCTCCAAGGTAAAGCTAACAGTTCAGGGTCATTTTTTAAGATTAACGTGACGAGAGCACATCTACTTAAGTATCAGATGGATTTCAGTATAACTTGGCACAACTGTTCTCTTTTATGAGTAAATGACCGATTGAAAGGATTTTCAGATAGCGTCAAAGATCAAACGTTTAGATAAAGCAAGTCTGGAGCTGGGCTCCTTTAGTTATTGATTGTTTCGAAATATCACAAAACAATTGTTTTCTTTCATGAGTAAATGTGCCATGAAGAAAAAATCATAAAGCTCTAAGGTCAAGGTCACACATGAAGGTCAAATATTGAAATAAGGCATATCTAGAGCATGGCTACTATATTTATTGATGGATTTCAAAATAACTTTGCACAATTTTTCTCTATCTTGGAAAGATGTGCCATTTAGAAAAAAAAATTATTTAGCTCCAAGGTCAAGATAGCACTTGAAGGTCAAACATTAAAATTAATCGTGTCCAGAGCATGGCCACTTCAAATAAAGATGGTTTTCAAAGTGCTTTTGCACAGTCGTTCTCTATCTTGAGTAGATGTGCCATTTGAAAAAAAAATGAGATTGCTCAAAGGTCAAGATCGCAGCCTAAGCTAAAACAATAAAATTAAGCATATCTCCTATAATTATGGATTGTTTTCGAAATAACTTGAAATTGTTCTCTATCATGAGTTGATGTTCCACTTAGAAAAAAATCAGCTCGAAGGTCAGGACCACAGCTCAAAGTAAAACGTTCAAAATTAAGCATGTCCAGAGTATAGCTCCTTCAATTATGGCTCGATTACAATGTAACTGGCACATCTGTTCTCTATCATGTGTAGATGTACAAATAGAATAGCTCTAAGGTCAAGGTCACAGTCCAAGGTCAAACGTTAAAATTAAGCAAGTCTGGACCGTGGCTCCTTTCATTATGAATGTATTTCGGAATAATTTTGCACACTTTTTCTCTATCTTTGGTAGCTGTACAATTTGAAACAAATTTTCAGATAGCCCCAAGGGCAAGTTCAAGTTCAAACGCTCTGACAAGAGCGAACTAATAGCCGTCGCTTCGTGTGCCTGTCCCCATTAGCTCTATACTCTTTAGCTCAGCTCTGGTTACGCTGACTTTACTGGTCATCATCCTGCGTCCGTCTGTGTGTCCGTCCTTCTGTTCAAAATTACAAAACAATCTTCTCTTTCTACACGTGGTATTTCAACCAAACTTCACGTAAATGATCCTTTTGTCATGCTCTTTCAAAATACTCCAAAGAAATAAAATCAACGAAGAACTCTGGATAATGTGGTATCCGACAAACTTCTTCTCCCTTCAAACTAAAGTCCTTGAGCTTTTGAATGTTGTATTTATCATAATTTATTGACCCTCTACATACATGTTTCAAAGAATTACCGTACTCTGAGAATTAGCCTCTTTGTGTGCGATTGCTGATTTTACTTTGGAAAAAAAAGAAGGAAATCTTTGAATTTCTTCTTCTACCAAACCATAAGGTCTTGATCTTTCATATTTGGTTTGTATCAATGCCTATTGACCCTCTACCAAAATCATTAAAAGAATTACCGTACTCTGAAGCTAATTTTCTCCGTGATCCCTTATACGTTCGAATAAAGAAGGAAATCTTTGAAATTCTTTTCTCCTAGACAATTAGTCCAATGGCTTTAATATATGGTTTGTATCAACCCTATTGCCCATTTTCTATGCGTTTTCTTTTTTAACATAAGAATAAAGTAAACGGTTTCAAATTCTTTTGCTCCAAGTCCGCCAAACCATAAGGCCGTACTCTGAAAAAAAGCATTTTTCTGTGCGATCCCTTAGTTTACATAGGAACAAAGAAGAAAACTTTTGAAATACTTCTGCTTAATAACCACTAGGCATTGAGCTTTAAAATTTGGTTATGTATCGATGCCCTTTCCCTCGTAATCACTTATTTTACATTAGGCCTAGTGCTTTTATATTTGGTTGCATAGAAACCTAATGCCCCTCTTCCAAAATACTTCAAAGAATTGTCGTATTCGGAAAATAGCCCTTTTCTGTGGGTTTTCTTATTAACATAGGAATGAATAATTAAATCTTTTAAATTCTTCTGCTGCCAGCTACCAAACCATAAGGTCTAGAGGTTAAATAGTTGGTATGCATCCATACCTATTGACCCACTACCAAAATACTTCAAAGAATAACTGTACTCTGAAAAATAGCCCTTATAGAATCTTCGATGTACTTAGGATTAAATGAGAAATTTGTAAAAAATCTTCCTTCAAAACCAGAGTAAAGCTTTGATATTTTATCTTTATCCTACAGCTTTGATCCATCATACTCAGGTGAGCGATATAGGACCATTATGGTCCTCTTGTGACAGGGCTATATTCGGGAACATAATCCGTCTATGACGGCTCGGTTCGTATAAATCTGAGGTATTTGAGAAGGGATGTACAAATGTCAATTCATACTAGCTATATGCTAAAAGTTACTTCATTAATAAGTAATACAACGTCGTGAGAAAGAAGATGTTGTAACAACTAACTTTCTATTTGATTGGGGGGGTGTCTTTGATATATGTCATATTAATGTCTTAGCATCAAGTGATTGTACAAAGAAGGGTTAAGACTTTACCATGCAGCTTCTATTAATTATTTTGTATGTTTCATATATGAATTAAATAAGAAATGAATGAATAAGTATACTTAACAAATCATTCTTACTCTCCACTTCTCACGTTTAAATAAATCATTTTTACAATTTTACCAAATCGAATGGCGATGCCTTTGGAAATCTTATATACAGAAGTATAGTTGAAAAAAAATATATTTCTATAGTTTGACGTGTACTTGATATTGTCAAACTGATTCTTGTATGTCTTAATTTGACTATAGTCAAATCTCCCTACTCTTAACTTCAAACGATTAAGGTAGAAAACATTGAATTGTGGTAATGAAGAATGGGTATAGAAACAGTGATAAAAGAGGAAAGCTACAAAACCATTGATTAAGTCTTTGTACTCATTCGCCGTAATAGATATACGGTATCCAGCCAAAGTTTGGAAAATTTCAGAGCACGATACCTCCAGACTAAGATTTCTTTTAAGGGTGAATATCTTTAAAGAGAGCCTGGTTTTCTTTTCCTGTCGATGCCTTTCCGATTTATCAAGTTGTGCAAAGAAGCCGCTATTCAGCCTTCCCTTCAAAATTTTTGACATAGTATCGAATGCACTTTTGAGTGCAACACAAGCCCGCTTCATTAATCCAATTTCTCTGATGGAGAAAGGTGCGTAGGTATGAAGATTCTCAAAATTCATGTGTGTGTTGTTTGACACCAAGACAGAAAAAAGTAATTTAGCTGTTATATGGAAACTTTGCTGAGTAGAAAAAGGTCCGAAATCGACCTTTAAACTTTTAAGGAATTGATAATTTCTCTTTATTACTGTCCTCATTACCATAGAAGGTAAATCTGTGTCAGATATAAGGTCTTGTCGTCTGAATTCCTTGATTATCTTTCTGAAACACCTTACCATCATCATAATTTTTCTAAACTTAGCAGAATTCAAAGGCCCGATGATATCAGAAGAAAAGCATTCTTCGAATTTTTTTTATCGAAGTAAAACTGCGTTTGCAATGCAAATAAGAAAGATTGTTCCGAATCCCAAGACGGTATTTGTAATTCAAACCCTTTTGATTCAATATATTCAATAACGTCTGTAGAATTAAAGATGTAGGCAAAATACAATGGTGAAAAGAGTTGGTAATTTCTACAGCTGAGAATGAATTCACCAAAAAGATTCGAGACAGTTTCGATGCTCAGTCTGAAATTCTGAATTGCTAAGTAGTGAATAAATGAGATTTCAATAGTGTTTCTGGCACAAATACAGTTCGAAGGAATGTCCATTTCGAAACGCTTTAGCAGAAATTGGACTAATTTATCATACTGGGAAAAGACGTTAACGGTAAAGGAAACCAGCTGTTCATCTAAACTTAAAAAGCCCCTATTTTCCATTTCAATTAGAGCAGATCTGTTCATTACGATTACTTCGAAGTCTGACCTTATGTTGGTCGTAATATCCCATGTGAGGTTTGATCGCGAAAAAAACTTTTCAGGCATAATTGGCATAAGGAGTAATTCACAAACATTGCGTTTTGTTTTAGATCCATTATCTAAGAGAAGCTTAACAAAATCTGAATTTCCCCCTTGAATAGCTCTCTCGAGAATGTTAAATCCACCAGAATCATAACAATTACTTAAGGTTTCACCAGGCATTTGTTTAAAAAACCCAGAAAGTTTTCTTAGAGACCAATCAAGTACGTTTAGAGACCCATCAAGAATTGCAAATAGTTGATGTATATCACTGAAATAAAATGCAAAATAGTGAATTATCGAAAAGTCAGACCTCCGTTTACAAAATAAGTTTGAGAAAGCTGTATATTCAGTTGCGTTTTGCCAAGTGTTTCGAAAATAATCCGCCTTAATTTTGTCTTCTAAAATATAGATATAATTGATCATGTATACAAATCTCATTGCACCAGAAGCATCATATGTAGACAAATGATCAAATAATTTCCCTTCGTCCTTCATCGATAAAGCGGGACGAATACAACGCAATATCTCTGCGAAAAGCTGAAATCTATTCTTTTGCACGCAGCGTGCAAGAATACGCCTAGGGACAAACCTTAAAACTATATCACCACCCGAATGCTTTAACAACAATTGATAAATCGTGTATTCAACTGGTGACATAAGTTCTTTTTGTCTTTTCTCTGAACATTCTTTGTCAAAAAAAATTGTATAGTTGAAAAAAAAACTAGAAGCAATTTCTATTTCTTCCATTCCATACGAAAATGGTTTTAGTCCATTTACGTCAGCCTGATTCACTAAACGTGCTGTTGCTGCTGGAAAACGAACAAACAATTCCTTAACGACATTGAATTGTCCATTAGCTACTGCGTAATGTAATAATGAACGTTGGAAGTCATCAACTTCTAAAATCTCCTGTTCCCGAATTTGAAGTTCATCAAGAATATGTAGAGTGTTGTAAGCGATTTTTTCACCATCGATTGCTACTTGTTCTCGTATCTTTCTGAAAACAGCACACATTGTAATTGACCTCCCTGCTCTATCCGTTACTTGTTCACTAAAATAATGCTTTAGGTATTTCACCGACTCCAAGGAGCCACATACGGCAGCTGAATGTATAAGACTTGAACCGTTAGTGCATTTTAACTTGGTTATATCTACATGTTTTGTAAAGGAATCAAGGGAAGTAACAGAACCTCGACAGGCTGCGTAGTGTAAAGGGTGACAGCCATGTTCATCACGAAATTCGATGTAGTGTTCTTTTATTATTTCACTTAACCAAATTCTGCCATATTGAACACTCATATGCAGCAAAGAAAAACTTTCTGGGCAGCGGTTATCATTCAAATTCGCAAATTCTAATTTGCTTAGTAAAGAGGTATATTAGAATTGTTCCGTCTTCTTGCAAGATTCTCCGGGGTTGAATCTGCTGTCGTTCATAAAAAGAGTTATGATTTCAGAGAACCCGCTCATGATCGCATACATTAATGGCGTTTTTCCAGTTCTGTCGTAACAACTAATATGATTACTTCTGTGCCCCAATAATAACCGCACTATTCTAGTTTCGTTACCTAGTACAGCTACATGTAGCGCTGTTTCACAGTTAAGAAGTCGCCAGTCGTCGTACAACACTACTTCTGAATCATGATAATATAAATCTCCTTGAAGTCTTACTTCATTTGGCTGTATCCAGTACATTGATGTATTACATGGCAAACATTTTTCAGTAAGACCGTTATCCAGACAATATTTAACGATATCACCGAATCCTTTCTTTGCACTATGATACAGACAGACTTCATCTAACATCCAATTGAACCTCTGGTAAAGCATACTTACGATTGTTATATGGCCAAACTTGCACGCCAAGTGTATTGGCAGTAGATTTGCAGCGTTTCTTTTGTTAAAATCATACTTGCCATTATTTAAGAGGAACTTAACTATATTTGTATGGCCATTCATGGCTGCAATGTCAAGCATCCCAAACCCCCATTGAAGATAAGTAATCATTTCTATTGCCTTATGAGCACCAATTATTTTCGGAAATGGAACTCTATAAGACATGTTAGCTCCAGATTCTAGGAGTGCACTGAAAACTTCTAGATTTCCAGTTGAAGCTGCTTTGTAAACGGCAGTAGCATGGTAGCGATCTACAGCATCAACATCTTTGTAGTGGTGGTAAGCAAGTTTAACTGTATCTCTATCAGAAGATAAGACGAGCAGTCTGTGATAAGTAGGTTGGCGTTGGAAAGACTCTTTCAACAAAAGATAACTTGTATTTAATTGTTTGTAGCGTTCGACTAAATCTCTACTGTAAGATGATTGTGAGATATAAAGCAACAGATCTATAGGGTCAAAAGAATCTTTTTCGAGAATTAATTGGTCTGTGTAATATAACCCAATGTCATAGTTTCCTTGTTTCAGATCAATCTGAAATTCAGTGTTTCCATGAATGAGCCATTCCTTCAGAGAAAAGTGTATGAGATACAGTTTGTCTTCAATAACTTTCGTAAATGGCCCAAGTTTTAGAATTTCTTTTTTTACGAATTCGTGGTGTATATCCCTATGTGCGTTAACTACGACTTGTGCAAGAGTTTCTCTTTCTAAAGGTTCCCGAGAAGCACAGATAATGCTTAAGATCTGTTTTGCCAGTGCAAAATTATTCCCATAAAGCATATCAAAATTCTTTGTATAATACGTGTTAAAGGACGCCTCTATGTTGTGTGCTGTTTTTATTTCTGTATTATTCTGTGTGATAATCAGTACGAGTAACTGAAAATTCCACATCTGCATATCAATGTTGGCTGTTAGAATTCGACTATATTCTTTTGAAAAATCTTTAACGTCCTTGATGTTCCTTGCATCTTCTGCACTTAACGGCATTACATGAAAATAACGATGAAGTGAGGATAAGTTAAATGTGCTTCGAGAGGTAATGAGGAGTCGAATCCATTTTGGTATTTGGTGTAGACGGTTTTCTAATAAATCTTTCAATCTATTTGAAGATGTCATATCGTCCATACACTCATCTATGGCATCAATTGCTATAATAAGTACTTTGTTATATCCAAGATATTCATTTCTTAACGGAAAGAGTATACAGTGATCAAAACATCCATACATATCCCCTTCACACTCTCCCCTTCCGCTGTAATTATTTAAACATGTTCGATCTTTCTTTAGAAATAGCGTAAAATTATGTAGCTTTACAGAAAGCATTGAAACCATTCTATGAATAAAGAGACCAACATTCTTAGTCATTCGCGATTCATATCGACACAGGTGATACGCTGCTAGATGTTTCCGAAGTGTACTTCCAGGCTGATCTTCTAGTGAACAAACTAAGTTTGCTACAAATGCCGTTTTACCATAACCCATTTCAGCAATAAGAATAGCTCCATGGTCAGATGGGTGTATGACCAGCAGCCATTTTTCAACTTCTTTATAGAGCCATTTCCTGCCGATGAACTTTTTAGTGTGGAAACGTAAATAGTTATTCATCGAAAAGTTCGCCTCCAGCGCTGAACCCTCAGGATTTTCCAGCAAGCAATCTGTTCAAAATAAATGATGCAGATATATTATTAAGATTGGTAAGAAATTTTCTTCAATGCCAGCAATGGGGGTTTTCTTGTTCCTTTTCTGCATATTTAAATCTATTTACTTGGCTGTTGTTGATCATTTCAATTCGGATATAAGTCTGCGTGAGACATTTCCAAAAACTGTGCGTGTGCACAAATTATAGACAGGATAGCCACAAAAAACATCCGAAAATTATCTGATCGTCAAAGAAAAAGTTGGTAGCTATCTCAAGAGTGAGTATTGCTCGGACTCTGCAGACGAAGATCCTGATCTAAATGTTAATTTTACACACACGTGTAATGGTTGTAAATGTCATGAAAAGATCCATTTTACACGTGATGTAACTGTATGCTTATTAATTTTTCAAGTTATACATGAGGATAAATAAAAAAAAAACGTAGTTTATCAGACACGTGTATATAGATATTTTATAGGCGTAAATATTTCGGCTTTCATTAAAAAAAAACCTTGGGAAATGAGTACATATGAAAATTTATTCATTCCTTTTCATCCACAAATATAACACAAATTTGATTTTGATGTATACAAGAACGACGACATTGTGTTGGTTGTCCCCTAAATCGTTTTGAGAATTTACATCAAACAGTTTCGGGGGGGGGGGGGTTAGAATTAAAGTTATATTTAGGCGACTGTTGCGGACATCAATGGTGTTCTATCGATGATCATACGAGTGCAAGCTTCATGTTCAATCAGATCTGCATAATCTCAACCTGTTTAGGCGCTTTATCATTCGCACAATGTTAAGGAACAAAAGACTCTAGTTTGTTTTTAGCTCCACTGGCCGAAGGCAAGAGAGCTATTGTCAGGGCGTTGTCCGGCGTGCGTCCGTCCTTCCGTGCGTGCGTCCGTCCGTCCGTGCTTAAACTTTTCTTTTAACATCTTCTCCTCCTAAACCTATGGGCGGCTTTTAATGAAACTTGGCTGAAATGTTCCTTGGGCCGCCCTCTTCTTAAATTGTTCAAGAAATTTTTATTCAACCAAAACTATGGGCGTGGCATATTTTCATTTTAAAATCTTTAAAAATCTTCTCCTCTCTAAGCATTTGGCCAATTTAAATCAAAATTGGCATGGATGTTCCTTGAGTGACCCTCTCCTTAAATTGTTCAAGATATTTTGATTGACCCCCAAAATTTTTGTGTGGCAGGGCGAGGCTTATTTTCACTTTGAAATTTTTAAAAATCTTCTTCTCCCAAACCATTAGACCAATCTCAACAAAACTTGGCATGGATGTTCCTTGAGTGACCCTCTACTTAAATTGTTCAAGAAATTTGATTCGCCCTCAAATATTGGCGTGGCAGGGAGGGGGGCTTATTTTCACTTTAGATTCTTTAAAAATCTTCTCCTCTCAAACAACTTTGCTGATTTCATTGAAATTTGGCATGAATGTTCCTTGAGTGACCCTCTCCTTAAATTGTTCAAGAAAATTTGTGTGACTCCAAATATTGGCGTGGCGGGGCCGGGCTTAATTTCTCTTTAAAATCTTTAATAACCTTCTGCTTTCAAACCATTTGGCCGATTTCATTGAAACTTGGCACGAATGTTCCTTGAGTGACCCGCTCCTTAAATTGTTCAAGAAATATTGTTTGATCCCCATATGGGCGTCGCAGGGCCGGGTTTATTTTCATTTCAAAATCTTTAAAAATCTTCGCCTCCAAAACCATTTGACCAATCTCAACAATACTTGGCATGAATGTTTCTTGGATGACCCTTTACTTGAATTGTTCATGAAATTTGATTGCATCCTAAATTAGGGCATTTCAAGGCAGAGCTTTCTTTTACTCTAAAATCTAAAAAATATTCTACTTCCCACTCATTTTACCAATTTTCAATGAAACTTGATATCCATATTCCTTAGGTGACCCTATACTCAAATTGGTCATGAAATTTTGATTGGCCCATAGATATGGGCGTGGCAAGGCGTGGCCAATTTTCACTTTGAAAACTTATAAAATCTTCTCCTCCCTATCGATTGGACTAGTTTCAATGAATCTTGGTATGAATGTTCCATGGATGACCCTTTACTTAAATTGTTCCTGAAAATGTGTTTAGAATAGTTTAGGTGTTGCAATCACCTAAATGTTGGTATTGTTAGTAAAGGGTAAGCGAGGTAGGGGTAATTAAATATTTGGTAGACTTCGGGTCAGACCCAGTAAATCATCACAAAATAGTTGTAAAGAGACCTCAAAATGCTGTTTTCAGTCATTGTGAGCTTTATTTAGTAGAAATATTAATTTATCACTTTAAAGATGCAAATGCAAAGAGATATAAATATTGTGTAAGTTAACATGTGTAAGAATATCTGAATAGGAACATTTTCTAGAACATAAATCAAAGGGAGATAAATGCATCGTATTAAGCTATAGAATTTCCCTTACAGATTTGTATATTCCAAATGCCTCACAAAATCATTTTGATGAACTGACAATAAGTTATGAAAAACATTGTAGCTAAAATTAGTCTGCTATAATTTGTTGAAATTCAGATTAAACAAAACCAAAATTTTTAGGTTATGGGAGAAATATATTTATTTAACAATTTTGAGTTAAATAAGTGTGAGAGTGCTATTGTCATGGCATTGTCTGTCGCGCGTGTTTCGTCAGTGCGTGCCTCTGTCCGTCTGTGCGTAAACTTTTTCTTTTAAAATCTTCTGCCAAACCAATGTACCGATTTGAACCAAACTTGTTAGATATGTTCTTGGGTAACCCTTCTTTTAAATTGTTCAAGAAATTTTCATTGGTCCATAAATGCCGATGTGGCAGGTCGGGGCTTATTTTCACTTCAAAATCTAAGAATCTCCTTCTCCTAAACCAATGGTTCAATTTCAATGGAATTTGGCATAAATATTTCTTGGGTGACCTTTTATCTAAATTGACCGAAAAATATGATTGGCCCTTCATATATGGGCAAGGCTGGGCGGGGATTATTTTCACTTTATGAATTATCCTCCTTGACCATTGAGCCAATTTATATTAAACTTTGCATGAATAATTGCTTGCTGACCCTTTATTTTAACTAATGAAGGAATTTTGATTGGCCAACAAATAAGTGCATGGCAGGGCTAGGCTTAGTCAAAAGTTAACCCTCGTACTACCAAATTAGTGGAAAAGAGACAGGAGTGTAACCAATTAGAACAAGGAGGAGAACAATGTTTAAAAGTGTAAAGGTCATCTGCGTAGTAATTTGAGGTAAAATGAGTTTAAGAAAGTAAATTGTGTTGTAGGTGAAAATCATGAGATGTTAAAGCCAGTGGAGCGATACAGGCCCTCTTGAGCCTCTTGTTTATTGTAGTCAGGAACTGATTGTAATATGGCATTCGATGCAATTCGTTCTTTACTTCCAGTAACCGGAAACGATGCAAATATAAGTATCATTGCTCTTGTATTCATACAATGAATTTCTCGTAGTACTATTCGAAAAAGTAAATCCATTCTGGAAACTAACCGTGGGAAAAGCCGAATCACTAGTGTGCGTAATGATAAAGGATGACGTCGACTGGAAATTACAGCCTTTTTCGCCTGGGACCAACGTTTTTACCATTTTAAATAAAGTACCAGTCGAACAAGTATAGTAGCTACTAAAATGGCGTCAACCCCTTCTAAACGCTAATTTGATTTGTCGAATTGGTCGAGGAGATCCGATTGCATCTACTGTTGTCGGAACGTTAGTACCAGTCGAGAACGGCCTATTTTTACCAATTTTACCTGATATCCTATACTGGTACCATTAGGCCTACTAGACTGGGACCGCTTTCCACTTTAACAAAGCTGGCAGGTAGATCCCAAATAACTGCATCATTGATGGGCATTTAATGACGTTTACCCAGACATTGAATCTAATTGTTGGTGTGAGAAATGTTTTGACATCAAAATAGAGTACTTTAAAGCTACAAAATTAAGATTTTTTTTATTGTATAGAATGGAAATCCTGCTGTGTGTCCAAATTTACAAACAAAATTTAGCTGTGCACGCGTAGATTGTGAGAAAAAATTCATTAGGGGCTAGGTTTCCCGTGTATACATGTCTGCTTTGTTTAAGTAGACAGTGGTACCAGTCCATAGGCCTACTAGATTCTAAGCGGTATTTAAACCCGAATCACATTTATAATAAGTGGCACAGAGTTGCATTGCATTTAAGATGAGTTTTTCCGTAACAACTTATTCAAAATCACCAAAAACGCATTTTGAAAATAACCAGAAATTTAAAAAACGCATTTAAAATCACCGATCAGCATTTCAAACTTTTCAATTGCTTATTTTTCTTACTCGCGAATATTAACTTAACTTAGAAACTCCTAGTCATTTGAGGATCTCTGAACGATCGGAGGGCGATGGTACTTTAACTATCATTCAACTGCCATTCATATATTTTGTGCGAAATTGTCATTTACGCGGATGACTCAAACCAGTTATGGAAACACGGCGGGGATTCCGTCACCGTAAAGACGGTTGACAGATAGAAAACGCATTTTCCGTGGATCGGAAAAGGTCGGCGAGGGAGAATACAGGTTATTTATCTAGGACCGCCAACTCAATCATGATTATGTTTCATAACCTATCATACTAGTGGATTCCCATATGGGTGAGGCCTTTATACTCAGATGTTTAAAGCACTACACTTTAACCTACGAGGTTGTGGATTTGACCCGTGTGCAAACCCACAGGCACTTGGTGTTCAGAACTTTTATGTTTCTTTTAAAAACTTGTGAATAGTTCACAGCTGCTATTCTGTAAACTGAAGAAATTTTTTTAGTAAGTGTCATGGGTATGTATTATAAGCTTTACCTGTGCATGAAACTAGTCAAAATACTCGGAAGAATAAAAAGAAGTTTTCATTTGTGACTGCATAAGAAACACGTGTCAGACTAATCATAGAATGGCTTTGATTTTCATTCTATTTGTTGATATTCTTTTCTGATTGCAATTGAGGCCGTTCAGGCCTTGATTATCGGTTAGCAGACGGCTTATTGGCAGAGCGACCCAAGCATGGATTGAGAATACAGCACGCTACCAAATGAGCTAAGCTGGCTCAGCGCACATAATAATATGAGCTCATGAAAGACGACCAATAAGGGTCGCGGTGATTTATTTACTATCTTACCGATTACGATGTTTGTTTTAGTCTGCTCTTTGACCTGTGGTATATACCCAGAAGCTGAATATGCAATAAAGGAAACAATCACCACCATGAATGCGATAAAAGTCCGATTCCAGTGCTTTTGAGTCTGTTCCGATAATTTCTTGGTCTGCGTTTCTAGGTATGCAAATCGCTTTTGATTTATTTTGTTCTGGTTTTCTAAAAGTTCTAAACTTTGATTCAACAACTTTTGATCAAACCAAATATTTTCTCGTCCCAGCTCGTTAAGTGTGTTAGAAAGGACATCAAAATCAGTAAGAGTACAATTTATGTCCTTTTCCTTCAGCAAGCTATTGACACATTGTAGTATTTGATTCCGTTCGTCTCTACTGATGGTTGTCTTGTTATGAAACAATTCATTACGATGTATCTTTAAATCTATTGATTTCTGTACCAAACAATCGTCAAACTCGAAGCAGTTTCCCCAAACAGTTAAAATGTTAGAGATGTCTTTCAAATTCGGACTATTCCTCCCTAAAAAAACTTCAGCGATTTGGCTGGGGTCAGTCGGCCATAGCCAAGAATGCATGCTTCTCCAGTCGACTTTCTTTGGGTTTCTGTGAAGTTTTTCAAGTTTTTCCTTCCAGTTTTGGCAAGTTTCACACCATCTGCAATAATGTAAAAATATTGAAAGCATTATGCATATATATCTGAGCGAACAACACCACCTGATCAGCAGCCAATCTGTGAACAAAGGCAAACTAATTTTCCCTGTTCAAATTTTTTGAGTAAATGAGTATTGTGAACAGGAGCCAGTTATGAAATGCAGCCAGAGGCGAATCTAAATGGTTAATGTTGATAAGTTTGAATGCGCAGCATTTTGAAATTAGTTTAAACAAAACTATAATATTGAAACATATTAATTCATTCCGGGCTCCCGAAGACCTCATCATATGATCTTTTTGATATGAATACACCTAGGACTACTTTTCATGTCACTTTTCTATGGACAACCGGTTAGTGTAACCGAAGAGAGTGTTTTCACTATATTTGGTGACTTGGTAGTTCTTTATTTGGAATCAATTGATCTCCCTATCTGGTAATCACGTGATCAACAGTCAAAAAACACTCGAACAGTTCCGTTAAATTCTACTTTCACTTTCTACAGACTTTAAGATCAAAGACCAATCAGCGCCGGAGGAGGAAAATATTGCCAGAAAGCTTACAGTACAGACTAGATCTACATCGACGAAACACAATGTAGATACTAACATAAAAAGATTAACACCAAAACTCCATTACACTTTGCTGGGTACTGAGGTTCTGAAGTTCCACAGTCAATACCACATTTGTACGCAGCCCAAAAAGTATACTTATGTTGGTATCCTCTTCTCGATTTATCTGTACGGCTGTTAGCCCATTTTCTGTACCATGGGTTCGATCCCCGGCGGTTGCACATATCCTTTCCGTCATTTGTCTCTCACAAATAGGTGGATAATCGTAAACCTAAGTGTGATAGCAGGTGTATGCTAGGAAAGGACGTAGTGGTAGTATTGATTAGAGAAATACCAGGATTCCATTGTTAGGTGCTCCAGCCGCCGCGATGTGACTGAAATACTTTTAAAAGTGGTGTTAAAACCCATTAAATCAAATCAAATCAAACCATTTTCTATACGATTTTTGTGTTAGATTTCAATGGAATTTTCACAGAACCTTTGTTGGCATATTACCTTTTGAATTTTCTGTTGTTTTTTTTAAATGCGTGGATTGTCTCAGAAAATAGAAATTCGCTAGACTTTTCTTTTTTCACCCAGTATTTCATGCAATTCACTCGCCGTCATAGCGCAGTTTGTAGCGCTTCAGACACCCGATCTTCTATCATGAAGTGTCATTGGTTCAATGCGGCGACACATATCCTTTCCGACATTTGTCTCTCGACCAATGGGTGGATAATCGTAAACCTAAGTGGGATAGCAGCTGGAGGCTAGCAATGGATGTAATTGTGGTACTGGTGTGAGATATACCAGGAATCCATTATTAGGTGCTCCAGCCGCCGCGATATGACTAAAAAATTGTTATAAGCGACGTTTAACCCATTCAACCAATAACCAAATTCTATAAAGATTTGAATGCAATTTTCATAGATTGCTAGTGGTCATAATTCTTCATTTGGAATTATGTTATTACTTCGCCAAGACATTAAGCTGTCAATTTGCCGGACTCTTTAGATCTAGATTACAAAGTGTGATACCCATGTAATTCTGATATTTCTCTTCTTGTAAGGACTCATTGGTATTGTCTCGATGAGCCTTAATTCAAAACCTTTCCTTTTATAAGTTTGTTTTAGTGTGTGAAATTGCTTCCTTTCAATTTATATTCTCTAAACTAAAGATTACAAAAATACATGTTTTATTCTTCATAATAATATTTCACTGCTTTTCAAGTGTAGTAATTTTGTATAGCAAACATTTCCGAAAAATATTTTTTGGTCAAAGGGAGATAAATAGAAAAAAATCCCCGTCCCTTTTAATTTGAGTCAGCCTTTCTAAATGATTACCTACTACTTAATCCTTTTCTGTCCATTCTCTGTTTTTATGAATGTGAGAAAACGTTGTGGGAAAAAAGAATTGCTTTTGACATCCAACCAACTGAATGGTTATTTTTCATATCAAATCCACTTTTGGTCGTCTGAAATTGCAAAACAGGAAAGGTTTTAAACCTAAAAATAACTCGTTAATCTATGCCAAATTTACCCCTCCTTATATATTTGAAGATATTCTGTCTGACAACATGAAAAAAGGGGGCATTATTTTTTCTTCTCTTCTTTGGGTAGTCAGAGTTTTTCTTCTATGAGAAAAATCAACACAATAATAATGCGGAGCAATTCCAACTTAGATTTAACAAAACCGCAAAATGAACACAAGACAATTTCATTTCGGGTTTTTTGATAACACATATCACGTGATCTCTTAGATATGAATACACCTCGGGTTACTTCTCACCTCAACTTGCCACGGACAATAATATGGCGCATGTAAAGGATGATATAAAAAATCGTTTAGAGACTTCTAAACATGCTTTAGTTTGCTTTAAATTATTGAAAAATAAGGTAATTATCAGCGCAGTAATTTGTTTTTTGTGATTCGCCGTCCCGTGTTTGATAATCACGTGATCTAAAGTGACATGTGGTAGTCATGTGACCACATATAGGCAATGTTTACAAATATGGCTCAAGTCGCAAATGAATTTTTACTATAATCTCGCCGCCCAGTGTCAGCAGTATGCTTGTAGAGGTTTCCTTTCGGTGGCAAAAAGGATATAAAAGGAAAAAAGGAATATTACAACAGTGTCTTTTTTTTCTTACGTGTTGTTATCGTGTTCGAGAATCGTGTGAAGGTATTTTTTATTGGATGAGACATTCTAGAGCGATGAAGGGGGATCGTAGCCACCAAGCAAACGCGATTGTTGTGGGATTTACAGCTTTTACTCAATAAAAATCAAATAGATGCAAAACGAAAGTAGAAGATTTTGAAAATTAGAATGTAAACATATCAACTTCCGGTTCCTACTTATTTCCTAAATAATTACGCTTTATTATGTCGTTATTTACAAGTTTTAATCAATAATAACACACCAAACCTTAAATAAGTGTCATCCTTTTTACTTAAGATTTTTTACGGTTCTTAAGTCGAATAACGAATAAGGAAATCGCGCGACTACAGGGCGCCGAAGATAATTCGATACTTTCTTCATCGTATTATAAGAATTCTTAGGAAAAGGGCAAAACTACCACGTGCAAACAATAACGTTAAAATAACGTTCACGTCTTTTTATTCTTTTGAATTTTACTCACAATGCTTTAAATATTCTTTTTCCTAAGCCTAAACCGGTATTTCAAATCGATCAACCTGAAACAAGTTTCCGCGCAATTTCGCAAACTTCGACGTATACTCATAAACTTGATGTGCAAACACTAAGTGAGTTTAGAAAGATCGTTACAGAATTGACCGAGTTGAGGGTCAAATAATCATCGAGGTCATTGATTTCTTACTGTAGAAGCTGTTATTCTCTGTTTTCAAGATTCTAAAAGGAGTTCACGTATTACAGTTGATCAAAAGGATAATGTTATGCTTGAAAATTCTAATTTTGCTGTGCGTGACACGAGCTTATAACCTATTCCAACACGATAAAATTTTAGACCAGTCCAAATTCAAAGAAGTAGCAGACGGCAATTGTAAGTTGTTGAAATCTTTAAAATCCTGATCTTTTTGGACAGAAAACATTTTGGATAATGAAGAAATTACTTGTTACAAGCAATTTCTTCATTTTCCACAATGTTTTCCAAAGCTTTCATAATGAGGGTCGTTTAAAAGCGTCACTGTCTTGGAATGGGTTAAGACATTGCTAGTTTTTGATTTCTGTATGTGGATTTATGTTTTAACGCGTTATTCACGCACATATGTACACGAATGGGAATGCTGGTTTAAGATTAAAGGAGGGAGGCTTACTCGGAAAGTAATAAATGAATTTGAACCGAATTCCACAGTTAGGACCCTTTCAGCGCATTCCAACTACTCAGTACTTTCAGTCCGTTGATTTGTCCAAAAAAGCAAGCTGGCCAATTCACTGAATCCAATCCTTTTTAATGCACCGAAGAAATGTAACTTGCATAAATATCACGTAACAAGAATTTTATCTTTTTCTCACATGTATTTTTGGATCACTTTGAAAAGTCATCTGCAACTTCGTTCAATTCGGACCGGTCTAATTATTAGTTTTTACTGAAACAGAAAGACTCCCTAAAATCAATTTTCACTTTCATAAAGAAGTTGCTGTCAACGATATTTACTCCATGAAATTTAAGAAAAAATATTTGCCTTTTTGAAAAGAAAACATTGTAGATAATGAAGAATTTGCTTTTAACAATCGATTTCCTCATTGTCCGCAACGTTTTCCACAGCTTTCTTTCTTGGGGCGTCAAAAAGCGTCATTGTGTGGGAATAGGTTAACCTAAAACTGAGAGGGATATTTTAGATTCATTCCCTGTAATTATGAATAATGAAATTATAATCCCATCTGGAACATGGCGAAATTCGGGACTTTCAGTATTTTGACTTTCAATTTCATTTGCTGTCTCTAACTGGGTAAATCTATTTGAGAACTACTGAACTAATTTATCCATCTCTAGTACTCCCCTAATATCACTTGTGACCATGGGTTTAAATTAATGCTATGTTTCTATTCTCAATGGTTTTTCATTGGACAAAACATTTCAGTAATTTAGCAGAACACTGGCTAATAGTAAGGAAACATATGCACAAAAGATAACTGACGCACAAAAGATAACGTTGAAGTGATATACTAGTAACTTGCAGGTTGTTCAAGGTTAAAATCAACATTACACATTATATCTATCTCCTTTCTCAAAATAAGAGTTCAACAATTTTTTTTCTCTGCTGTTTCTTATGCAAATGTGTACTATGTGTCGCTGAATCTACTAATCATCTTATAAAGGAAAACAAGAGCAACTACTTTAATATTTATCAGAAATATAGTCTTTAATTGTTTATGACATATATCTTGAACATTACTTACATCAGACATATAATAATCCAATATATAGTCTGTTTTTAATGTCATCAAAGTGGTTATTTTAAAACTGTTCTTGTTCTTTTTGTCATTCGCTTACTGCTGATGTAAAGAGATTTAATCTAATGATAGAAAAAGAATAGGTAGATAGGATAATTTGTTTGTTTTAAGGGGTTTAACGTCTCTTTGAACAATCTTTAAGTTATATAATGACAGAATTCATGTACTCATGTGCTGCCTGGGTATACCAGCAGGTGCTCTGAAATGTTTTGCCAAACGACATATCCATGTGACCAGCACCACAGCTTAGATTCAAACCCGCAACCCTCAATTTCTCTCAGATTAAGAGCTATAGTGCCTAAGGACCTAGACATAGGGTAAAGTACGGGAGAACATGCTGTACAGAAAAAGTAAACAATTTAAAACTATAATTATCATTATGATGTGATATCCAAATCTTTTGTTGAGCAAGATTGCTTGTTGTAAGAGCTTGATTTTTCGCCCGTTTTCTAGCGTTTGCCTAATTTCATATTAGCTACTAAAATAACGCCATTTAAACTTTAACCCCTTCTGAAAAGTAATTTGATTGGTAGAACTAACTGAGGGATCCAATTGAATCTACTACAGTAGGAACGTTAGTGCCAGCCGAAAACGGCCATAGTTCGTAAAATGGAGCTGAAAAAGAGGAAATTCAATAAATTTTATTACAATGCCTTTGTCTCCCCCATCTCTCTATCTCTCCCCCCCCCCTCTCACCTCTTTTTTCTTACTTCTCACAAATGGATAAATCAGTAAACTATTTAATCCATAATTTGTCCCAGAGCCACCAATTACCTCGTAATTATAGATTTCATGTTTTACAGAGTACGATTTTTAGCAAGAAACCTGGTATCGTTTGATAAAATGAATCGATCGCTTTCATATTCATCAATCAACAATTTAAGTTGTAGGTATTTCATATCGAGAAGGCCCTCATTATATCCCCGCAAACAAATGTTTTCGGGGGGGGGGTATACTTGAATCAGCCTTTCTGTCTGTCTGTCTTTCTGTCTGTCTGTGTGTCTGTCCGTTTACAAAAACGTAATTTTGTGTCGCGAACTCCTCCTACAATTTCGCTTGGAAAGTAATAAAACTTCATACATATATTGATCCCATACTGAGGTTTTGCAAAATGCAATTTAGAAGTCTCAACCCTCCCTGAAAGAAGAATGATCTCCCGTTGATCTAGATACCTTTTTATATTTTACATAAAAATTCAATTAATTTTGTGTAGCTTCAAATATACTAGTAGTCGAATTGGTCACATGTAAAAGTTTTACAAAACGCCAACTTGAAGTCGCAACTTCCCCTTGCAGAATTATCTCCCATTGAACTTAGACACTTTGTCATATTTAACATATAAACAATCGAGTTATTTTGTGTCGAAAACTCCTACAATTTTGCCAAGAAAATAATAAAACTTATTACATACATTGATAATTTGATGAAGTTTTGCATGACGGTATTTGAAGTTTCATTTCCCCTGGTAGAGGCATTATTTCTCCCTGAACTAAGACACTTATTCGTGGCCATCACATTCAAGTAATTTAGTATCGAGAACTCATCCTACATCTTGAAGTCGCAACTTCCCCTTGCAGATGAATGATCTCTCATTGAACTTAGACACTTTGTGTCAGAACTTAGACACTAAATTCTTACGTTATTTAGAATTAACTTTACGTAGAGTTATAATGGAAAAATAACTAGGGGGGTATATTTGCTTATCGTTTATCATCCGGGAAAGTTGACTGTTTCTCTGAATCGAGTTTTCATGCTTATTTTAGCTTAAGATGAAGTAGATGATGAGTACCCGTCAAAAGTTGACCAGTGGGCAAAAAAATGGCCACCCAAAAGTCTTATGGTAGTCTGAGTCTGTTATACTTGTAACATATAGGCGGTCTTTCGCCCGTACTATACTTGTTCGACTGGAACATTAGTTCAAATAGTAGGAACGTTGGTCCCAGTCCAAAAGGGCGTATGAAATCAGGTCTATGGTTACGCGCACATCCAATCAACACTGGGTGGAAACGGGTCCCGGATATTGCTTAAAATTTAATCAAAATCCGCCATTTTTTATCTATAGACTCATCGACACTGGTAAGTAAATGCCTAATTTCTTTTATTCTGTTATTCTTTAGCGCTAATTGGACCCATTACAAGAGACACAATATCCATACTTTACATTCAATGTGTGTAATACTAACTTAAATTCCACACTCCCTTTAAAAAACGACTGTTTGTAGGGCATGTTCACACAAAAGTGGATACATTCATCTATCATTTTATATCCATGAGCAATAAAATCATGGTTTTAAAAAAATCTGAAGCGAACATTTTCAACTTTTATCATTCAAGTTCATATCTTGAAATTTTCAGCCCCCATCTTCCAAAATTGAAAGAGATATGGTCGTAAATGTGCGGTCTCGTGCTTAGGAGTAGGGATACTGGGAATTTAAAAATGTATACTGTGGATTGCATTTTTCAAAATATTTGGGTACTGGGAATTGACAATCATTCCAAAACTTTTAACTTGTTTTGAAGCTTTAAAGAACGGATGACCCGACAAAAAATACGAACAAGATTGTAAACCAACTTTAATAAAGCGGTACTGTTCATTTTATTGGTATCTTTTGTGTCTCATCTAAGAACATGTAGTCGTGGAATATAAGTTAAATTTGGACTAAGATGAAGCAACAAGAATCGACTTCAAATACAATGTACAGTAAATATGCTTATTTTTGGCTACAATATAGTTTGTATGAGTCATCAATAAACATCTAAATGGTAAAATTGCAAAGCGCTTATACCACAAAAAAGCCATTTTAGCAAAACACAAGGGGAGGATGCATGTGAATTGACTTTGTTTTCTCATCTGACACCCATGCTTTAGCTCACCTGAGCACGATATGCTCAAGGGGAGCTTCAATGATCACACTGTGTCCGGCGTTCGTCTTGCGTCGTGTTGAGTTTGCATGTATATTTCTTTAAAGTGAAGTGCTGACATTGAACCTACGTCAAAAATTCAAATTGCACACCTCTTCAAATCAAGGCACACAATCGTATTATCATTTTGAATTTTTTCATGAATATCGGATTTATGGTTCTTACAAAGTAGATGCACCAACGCTCATTCGCCGAAGAGTTCTTGTAGGAAGTGAGTAATAACAATAAATCATATCGAATATTAAAAAAATATTATTCACGAAAGCATGTCACATTAATTGCAAAAGTGAATATGTTTGCATGGCATTTAATGCCACTTCTATTACAGAAATAATTCAGCTTTTTCTCAGAAACTATGTCCGCAAAACATTTCAGTAACTAGCTTTCACTGAATCGTACTACTTACTTTTTCATACATCGAATACCAATGACATGTGTTACAAAAATTTGGAAAAAGTCAGAGGAACATTGGATCAACCGCGTGATGCTTTCGACATTAGGTTTTACGGCGCATTATTTGGCAAAGGATAAATTGAATGAAATCAAGTTTATATGAGGCATTCAGCCTTCAGTGACAAAACATTGTCTCATTGATTGCTGTATTTACATACTTCGTATTCATTTTATCTCACAAACTACATAAAATGCTACTTCTATGTCTATAGAAATGACGGCAGCTTATCTAACAAATGGTCTAAGCATTCTCATAACATATACAAGATATTAATGAAAAGGTCCGAAAATAGGTCAGTCTTTAAATCTACTAATCTACATTAGAGCCGAAAAATAATGTATCACAAACAAGATATCGGTGCATGGCGACATAATGAACTCGACATCAATCCATTTTAGAGCAATTTATATGTATCACATATAATCATTTTCTATGTAAAATAATCGCTTGTCTCAAAGCAAAAAGATTACTGCTATATAAACCGCAGTTTTTGCATAGTTCATGAATATACTTATCAGACCTATCTTCCTTAAATTCATATTTGCATTCGACTTTGCTTTGATTTCTACGAATACAAACAATGTATCGAAAAATACCCGTTGTTTGTTAATTCAGGATAGAATAATGTAAGCGCATTTGTGAATAAATAAGTTTATTGAACAGAGCAAACATGAAAACTAGATACTACAAAAGTATCCGTCAAAATTGTTCATACAGTATTATATGAAGCACAAACCACCTGGGCAAAAGTTTAGATCAGGACATTGCTCACTGGGAAGCCGTTCTTATATTTATCATTTACAAAGATGAGCTACTTTCAAACAATATTTCATAAATCCCCCCCCCCTAAAAATAGTGCGCTTTATAGAACTCCAGAGCAAACATAAAGCCAAATAAGTGATTTCGACAATTGAAACGTTTTCGTTCCAACAAGACAGCCCTATTATTTTGTATGAAGAGAAAGTTATTATGTTCCGCTCTCGGGTACTACACGTTGACATAAAGCACTAAGTCTCGAAATTAAACGTAAATTTTTCATTTTTGCTCAGTATATTTTAGAATCACGATTGAAACGAATCGTCAAATATATTACAAGTGGGCTTTGCTAGCTTCTTTGAAAATTCACAAAGCACTCTGAAATCTAGCATTCTGTGAAACATCATTTTGTAGAATTAGTTTAAGCGTTTTGAAATAGTAGTCTTGGTGTAAAAATATCGTGATTTGTCCTTAAGGGTTCAGATAAAATGTAAAGAAAATTTACATTGCAATTCTCAGTACCCTTTTAAGCAATTCCCAGTTTGTCAAAACAGCTATGATATCAATTCCCAGTACCAAAAAGAATTGCTACAGTCCACCGAAAATTGGTCATATCTTTGTCAAATATAAATGTTAGTGGCCTATTTTTTCAGCATTGTTTCGTGGATTGTATTTAAATCGATCGCTCGATTCAATTTTTTAAAAGATACTCCTTATTTTGTATCTTGGTTGAATAAATGCGAGTGGGGTAAGGCTCTTCGTGGTAAACACTTGGTTCATGTGGTGTTTTGACGACAATCCTTCGAGTACAGGACGTAATGAATATGTAAACTTAATTTTAGACACATACTGTCTTTAAGGCTAGACTTAATTAGCGTGAGTATATAACTTAATAATAGAAATTAAACAAATTCTTACACTGGTTCCTTAATATTTTGACATGGCGGCCATTTTGAGGAGCAATATCCGGGACCCGTTTCCACCCAGTGATCAAAGTTTAATTTATATATAGCCTGTGCTGGTTTTCCCAAACCAAAGACCCCACTCAGCCTATTTTCCTTTTACTCAACTTTTGGAAATTGTTAACTTATATTACTCAATATTGAACGTATCTTTAATGTAATTGGGTGCTTTAATGCATTACATTATGGCATGTTCTGAAAATGATACTCCAGACTCGACATCCTAAAAAATTCAGATGCTCCTTTAACGGTGGCCTTTCGAACTTCTCATTACCCAGAATGTTCAGTATTGTATGCGTCCACTAGAGTTAAGGAAGTATAGAGATGGGAAATAGGGTTACTACCAAATTTCTAGAATACCGTCATTAATCGCTACCACTAATCGCGATTGAAAGCGATTTGCTTTAACTTTTCTTTCTCTCTGAACTATCATGTAGAAGTAACCAATCTTTGTATTTATACTATAATGTATTGACTCCGTAGGCGTTAACAGTGTTACCCAGTTAGGATGTTGCTATGTTAGACGAGAAGTAGTGCCCAGTTAGGTTCGATTTATCAAACCTGTCTTCCCCTTACAACTGTGTATTTGAAAATTGCGTAATACGATGATTCTATATAACTCGTAGAACGCGTAAAGACCCCTCTTGAATACGAAAACTCCTACTAATAACCCGCTTAGCGTAGATGCGGTCACGGTTTCAAAAACGCGGAATCTTTTTATTATATAGTGAGTAATTTGCAGCATCGCGGGAGTGATAAGCCATACATTTACATATATTCAAAGATGTTTATTATTATTTAACTAGCCTTTTTAATCCATTACCATACGACAAAATTTTGGACCACTTACAGACCACAATTCAAATCGCTTTGAGATTGAAAATTAAGGCCTAGATTGGGTAGAAAGCATTGTGAAACAAGCACTTTCTCCTTTTCTCATAATGTTTTTAATGCAATTCTCCAAGGGTGTAAAAAAGCGTGATTGTGTTGAAATGGATTAAACTTCTACTGGATCACGGAAGGTTTAAAAGGTATACAAAATCTCTCATTTGTTTCTTACAGGTAATAATTCTAAATGAATATTGCTGATCTAATATTGTCCAAGTTTCTTAAATGATATCTTAACTATTTGTGAAACGTCTTCGGAAAAAGATAATCTCGGAAAGGTAAAACGAACCAGGCTTGGCGAGAGGTTATGCTTACAAAAGATTATTTATATAAAAATTGCCATTTTGTACACCAAAACGGGCATATTACTCTACTGTGCCAACACGAACGACCGTCATTAGTACTTTCAGGGTTGGGTTTTTTTTTGTTGTTGTTTTGTTTTGTTTTGTTGTTGTTAGTGGTGGTGCCATTTTTTTAACGTTGTTGTTGTTGTTTGAATTTTCTTTTGTTTTCAAAGAAACGTTACATTTAGAAAGTTAAACGTGATGCTGGTCTACGCATTGCATATTCCCGCTTTTAAGTCAAATTTCATTGAATTAACATTGTACTTAGAATTTTTTTGACAGAAACTTTTCAGAAAGAATTGCCATTGTTAATTAGACCTCGAAATGTACGGTCAGTAAAGTCATGTTTACCGAAAGAGGAAGGACCAGATTAAAAACGAAGAAACTTTTCTCTGCATGTGTACAACCATTAATGTGTTTCTTTGACCTATCTGACTTTGGACATGTATATATCAGTGTTGAATTGTAAGTCCCACAGGCATGTACTGGATCAAGGCATAACAGAGTAAAACCTCTTACTTACAACCCGGATGACTCATGATAAGTGTAATAAAATTTCGAAAGGCTGTGATTATGATAATAATATCTTGCTTAATACAGGTGATTTTGAATATATGTTTGGAATTTCCCTTGGTACAGTGTACAAGACAAGGGGTTATGCATGTACAACTTCATTTAAGAACTTGTCAGAAAATGTGAAATACTAATTGGATTAGTTTAAATTGCTATCGCTTAGATGACATTTATAGTAAAAACTTGTCCATTTGGCCTCTGTCTCCTTTTCACAATTTGCTGCTGTTCACAGTATACTTAAAGAACAAAATTGCACGGGGGAGATGAGCTGGACTTTGTTGACAAATTGGCAGCTGTTCAGGTGTGGCTGCTCACTCATATTTCACTCTAAGTGTTGTGCGAAAGCCCCGCCCATTAGCCCCAACAGGAAGTCCCGCATTAATTTTAAACGGCATTATTCTGGAAATGTACGGCCAGTAGCATGTAACAAAAAGTAGTATGGTTCGTTTGCGACCTAAAGGTCGTAACTACAGCTTGAATAAGCTGTAGTTTCGACGTTTTAGTCTCCAAACCAGCAAATAGCTTAACAAAAATGGCTGCCAGTGTCGGAGTTCAAAACTCACTTCTGCTTAAAATAAAAGAGTTCGTTAGTTGACTGATTATTTAATGGCCCTTTCCGAAAACGTGGTTTACTTCCCTTTGATCCAAAGTGGTTAGAGTGACTTCCCTTTGTACGGGTATCAAATTTTGATAGAACTCCGTGAACCACGGAGGATGACGGCTTGCTACTAGACGAAAACATCGACTTTTCAACCTTTAAATTTGCTATTTGAAGAAATACTTGCGTGCCAGTAATTGAAAACTAAGGTTTTTTTCAACCGACAGCTTAATTTAAAATTATATGAAATAACCTTGACAGATGCATATTATGTCAAAGTTATTAGAATGAAGTCTTATGTGGAAAGATTGTTTAATTTTTTACCAGCCATTTTCCTCAAGATCTTTTCCTTAACATAAGTAATATTTATCTATAACATAGAAAATGGAATAGATAAAGAATTATACTGCAGAAAAAAAAGCAAAAAACAAAAAACTCTCCTATCTGAAACAGGTAAATTAACATCATATTAACATGTAAAAATATGTCAAAGTTATTAGAATGAAGTCTTATGTGGAAAGATTGTTGGGTTTTTTTCCAGCCATTTTCCTCAAGGTCTTTTCCTTAACATAAGTAATATTTAACTATAACATAGAAAAAGGAATGGATAAAGAATTATACTGCAGAAAAAAAAAATAAAAAAAACCTCTCCTATCTGAAACAGGATTATTAACATCATATTAACATGTAAAAATATGTCCAGCATCATCAAATACATGTACTTGAAATAGGTAAACCTATAATATGATACTGTTTTGCCAAATTTTAGACCCGTCTAAAAATCAAAGGTTTTGCAGACGACAATTTAAAGTCAATTTTATCTTAAAAATAATCATTCAGTAGGATAGAAAATATTGTGGAAAAGGAAGAAAGGAACAACTTCAAAAACACAGAAACGTAAAACCAGGGATTGAACAGGAAATTGTTAAGGGGTTGCAAATTAAAACCAATATATATCATTGTGAAGCATGGTCGTGTGTCCTATCAGTATGTCATGTTTGTACTTTACTTTGATCATAAGAAGTCATCTCTTTTTCACATCTGCTGTATTTAAGTTTTCTCGGTAAATAATCCTTGCACACCCTTTAACATTTTCTTGTTTCAGTTTCGTTTAACTTATTTTGGAAACTTGAATGAGAAGTTCATTCTTTTCAAAAATATTTCCATCAAAACTGTAGTTATACATTTTTTCTCTTTTATCGAAGATAACTTATTTTGACAAAGGTCTAAATTTTAGCCCTCATTTGTTTCGTTTACTTTGATTGATTAGGTTATAAATTTCTCTGGAATAACTTTGTGCTCATAAATTTTGAAATAATGTTGGAAAAAATAACATGATGTATATCATTTAAAGGGGTATTCAGAAGAAAGCCATCATTAGACTTTGACATTTTGTTCAAGTTTAATGTGCAATTATTTCTACATCTCTGCAATGACTTTAGTTTTGTTTTGAACATTCGCTCATGTATAATGGGTCTTACAGTGTAAGTCAACCTTTTAACCCCTTACCAGGCAAAATCTTAGACTGGTCTTATATGAAAGTTGCAGAAGGCGATTAATTTTGGGGATGAAAAGGAATTCCTTGCTAAAAGCAACTTATCCTTTTCTCATTATGTTTTCCACAGTTTATGTGCTCTAGTGTGTAGAAAAAAAGAGATACGGAGGTAATTGGTAAACCAATTCCCACACAATTGTTGCCTTTTGACACCCTTCAAGAAAAGCGATTTTGAGACATTTTGGATAACGAAGAAATTGTTACAAGGTTGAAGCAATTCCTTCATTGTCCATAATGTTTTCTGCCATAAATGAAGAATTATTTAATTTAATCAGCTTAAACTTGTCATCTGCATCCCCTTTGAATTTGGACCAGCATATTAATATTTTGTTTTCTGAGAATGGGTTAACCCATTCCCTCACCATCCTGCTTTTGTTATGTGGGAATGTGTTAACTAGCTTCCGCTTATTTCCGCCACTAAAGGAAACAACTTTGGAAAACATTGTAGAAAATGGAGAAATTAATTGAAACAAGCAATTTCTTCATTTTCAACAATGTTTCCTACCCTATACATCAGATTTTCAAATTTTATCAACTTAAAGTTGTTATTTGTGACTACTTTCAATTTAGACCAGTAATATTGTTTTGTAAAGGGAAAGCAAGGATTTATTATCCAGGCAATCATTGGAGTTGAATCTAGTGTTGCTGTTTACTGACAGCTCTTATTTGGTATCTTACAAAGGTTTGTTCAACTCTGAGTGTGATTGCATCATACCTCTAATAAAATGTGTTTGATCTGAGGAAACATTTTGACTTTTTTACTAACATGCGCATTTCAAAGCATTTCAACACATTAATTACTATATTTCTTTATTTTTCGAAGAAAGCAAAATATTTGCTATTCAAAACAGATATGGTGTACACAAATGAAATTTGAACTCCAAACACAGATTTGTATGCAATATAAAGGAAAGTATTTCCTATTACCATTTTTGAAGTTCACCTATATTATATCTGAAAATGTGGTCTTTAACATTAATTTTGACCAGTCTAAAATTGCGTTATTCGGTCATAGGTTAAAGACATGGGACCAATCATTACCAAGGACTTATTTACTTTATAATCCTTTTCAGAGACAAGTCACACTAAGAGGAGATCTTTTTGTGCATATTTTATTCATTATATATACTCTTTGTCCCTATTAACAAGGGTTACTCTGATCCGAACTAGTGTTTGAAACTCGCCTTTTTTTTAGCGGCGAGCTTTAGAGATGGTGCCGTGTCCATCGTCTGTCATGAAAGATTGGCCATCAACTATTTTCCGTCGATAATTAGAGTATACGGAACAATGAAGTCGATTTAATTACTGCCTTATTATCTGTCATTTCTTTTATCTAAATTTGCTACCCGGAAGTAGAATTGGGACCGTTTTGTAGTTTCACCACATGGGAGAGTATTCAAGCGCAATAACTCTTTCAACGTATTTTCGGAATGGGCCATTGACACACGCGATTGGTCAATTCTTTTACGCCTCGGCATGAAAACTCTTCATGTGAAATGTAAGGGTGTCGTTCAAAAGAAACCTCTCGTTAAAAGGTAGTTCTTGGGTGTTTTTCAACCCCTTCTTTTTAAAGTAGCATTTTAGAAAAGAAGAGAATATTTTTTGTTTCCACGAACCGAAAAAACTAATCAGATAATTTTTTTTTTTGTTTTCATGGAATATGAAGAGAAAAAACTAATCACACTGTATGAATAAGTGTGATTAGGTTTGTCGGTTCATACCTCCGTGAAAACAAAAAATATTCTCTTCATTTTTTATAATTTCTTAGCACTAAACGAATAAAGCAAAAACTATACGAATTTTGATACTTTTTTGTATTGGGCTATTTTGTGCGGAAGCATAAAAATAGATGCGTGCTCAAATTTTGCTCAGAGATATGAATGTTTTTTCGGCCAATCACAACGCCCATTTTTGTTAGACGAAACTAAAAATTAAATTATTGAATTCTGAATGGGTGTAGAATTGGTTACATATCATAATGATCAATCACTATCAAGAGGTCACGAGTATGATTCCCGGCATCTTGACGTACCAAGGGCGATGAACGCTCTACTTATTACAGAAAAAGATGATCTCGATATCTCTCACTCGTGAGGATTGATTCCCGGGAGCGGTTACCGATCTAGGGGCGAGTAATAACGTAGAGCCGGGTCGTATATAATAAATCAAACTATTAATCGTATCATATATTTTAGATCACCCATTTAGGGTTATCGATTGTAATCAATACTATCAAAATGCATAAGAAAAATAACTTACTCATTATCGTCAATATCTTCTTTTTCCACAGTGTTTTCTATGGCACCGTATTCTCGGGAGTTAAATCCGCTATTTTAAAGGAAAGTGAAAGATGTTCAAACAATCTATTATAACACTTAATGGGCACTGTAGGAAAATTAAAGTAAGTGTTTTGAATGACATACCTTTTTTTCGGAGAAATATATTGACTGCATCGCTCTGTCGTGCATAATGGGAATTTGGATACACACAATGCCTTTTTAACTGTGTCGTGAGCAGCTTTCAACGTTTGACGTGTAAACGTCTCCAAACTATTTCCAGCTAAATGTAGAGCAACCACTCCACTTATATAGTACTCGAACTTGGGATCACTCCTGTTTTTGCTGATAAAGTCCATTTTCACCTCTAATTTCAATGTTAAGTCTGTCTTGAAAACGAAACAAGAAAGCCACGTAATTGGATACATGGCAACGCAATAACAAATGTCACATGTCATTTGCCACGTTTGAATGGTTTGGTACTCTCCCAATTTTACCCTTGTATGAACCTATATTAAATTTCAACATTCGCGTGGCTAACAGCCTTTTAGGGCCTTTAAATATGATTAGATAGTTGACCAATCGCTGGCCCCGTCCAATTGCTTCTTTTGCTTCTCCTATTAACTCCGACGGGAAGGTCCACTTCGGATTTAAACGGCTTTATTTTGAAAAAAGCAAAATCGTTGGTTGGCGACTTAACGTCGTAACTACAGCTTGAATAAGCTAGAGTTGCGACGTTTAAGTCGCCAAACCAACAAAAAATGTCTCACAAAAATGGCAGCCAATGTTAGAGCTCAAAGCTCAATTCCGGGCTGAATGAATGTTTTGATATTTGATTGACAGCCGTGATCGGTCATTTACTATGAATTTGGTTTTGCACTACAAATACCTCTGATTTTATTAAGCAGACGGCATATTACAATAACCTTGGTACGAAATTAAACGATGCGGAGTGATATTTACCGATTGCGAAAATTGTTCAAGTGTCGTTTCGAGTTGTTCAGCTGGCATCGTTAAACCCTTTATCAGACGGCAAAGATTTAGACTGCTCCAAACAGAAAGGATTTGCAGACGATAATATAAGGGTTATGAAATATGATATTTTTTCAGTTTGATCAATCTGAGATATATAAGGTGGGACAGTAAATTATAACACAAGGAATTAAACACAAAAGACACCGACATCAATAACCCGTAATCATTTTGATCTGCCGAAAAATCTGCTTGACAAAAAGTTAAACAATAGGTAGTTAAACTGCTACGTGTCAATTGTGCAAACTGTATAACTGCCATTGTTTGGTTTCTTCGTGTTTAATCTAAGATTTTCATTGGATAAAAATGATTAGAATTGTATATGATTGGCTAAATAACTGCCACCAAACGGGTATATTTGACCGAAATTTAGTACTTGGTCAGCCCGATTAGCTCAGTTGGTAGAGCACTTGACTTCAAACCTCAAGATCACGGGTTCGAGCCCTGGGCTGACCATATCAACTAACAAATCTAATTGTCTTTCGGATGAGACGTTAAACCGAGGCCCCGTGTGACGATGCTATCCATCGAGCACGTTAAAGAACCAGGCGGAGCTCTCAGCAGTTTCGTACTGTATCCTTGCACTATCCCCCGTAACAACTAACCGTCTTCTTGGGGCGTCGCTCATATGGGCATGTGCTACGGTAGCGACGATAAATAAACGGAAATAATCAATCACTTGGTCAGCCCGATTAGCTCAGTTGGTAGAGCAGGTGCTACGGTAGTGAAGATAAATGAATAAACGGAAACTTGATCAGCCAGATAAGCTCAGTTGGTAGAGCACTTGACTTCAAACCTAAAGATCACGGGTTCGAGCCCTGAGCTGGCCATGTAAACTAACTAACTAATTGTCTTTCGGACGAGACGTTAAACCGTAGTCCCATGTGACGGTGCTATCCATCGAGCACGTAAAAGAACTAGGCGGAGCTCCAAGTAGTTTTCTCCTGTATCCTTGTCTATCCCCCGTAACAACTAGCCGTCTTCTGGGGGCGTCGCTCATATGGGCATGGGCTACGGTAGCGACGATAAATTAACCGAAATACACATTGAAAGGAAAGGAAGACTACATTCTGAGGGAGTCCGTTTCAGATAATTTGACAAGGAGTACCTTGACAGTATAACTTGACTTTGGAGAGCCAGAGACTTTATGGTAACAAACTGGAGTTCAAGCGATTTCTGTGTAAATTGTATTGTTTTGTTATTGGAGATCCAATATTTGTGTTTCTGTCGCGTGAAGATTTAAAATAGTTGAAACTTTACGTGTTCTTACGTCATATTCCCCAAACAGCAAAAACCCCGACAGGAAACCAGTAATAATTGTTTCTTACTCTATGTGCATTTCTTATCTTTGGAAATGTAAGATCATTCAGCAAATCGCTATTGAAAACACTTTATTACAGCTAGAATAAGACTAAGGTTAATATACTTTGAAGGACAATACACATTTAGAAGTCTTTTTAGGAAATTTTAGGGACATACCCTTCAGGCAAAAAAAAGTTGAGCTTAATAATCGTAAGGAGTATAACTCGTGGTGTCCGTGGTCGAGAGGTAGAGCGTCGGCTTCCCGATCAAGAGGTCCTGAGTTCGATTCCCGGGAGCGGGTATCGAGCTTGGTTCTGTCATTGGCCCACACTTTCGGCGCGAGTACTGGTGCATTTTCCAGGAAGCAGAATCGAGAGGGATTAATCTAAGTTGGAAGAACTTGTTTCCCAATCGATGTAAAATAAATAGGTTTAAACTTAAATCGTAAGGAGTAATCTCAATGCCAATGCATTACTTGATCCAAGAGAACGTCGTTTCAACAAGAGGAGTTTCTGAACGTCGCTATCGCTTTTCCTTTGGAGTTCCTGTAATTGACTAATTGCTGACCCCGCCCACTGACTCCGTCGGCCCATCCGATTGACTCCTATAGGAAGTTGCGCATTGATTTTAAACGCCGTTATTTAAAAAAATTATAGCCGGAGTCGTGTAACGAAAAAAGTAAAATTTGTGGTTAACGACTTAAACGTCGTTCCTACAGCTTGAATACGTTGTAGTTACGACGTTAAAGTCACTAAACCAATTAAAAGCTTAACCTAAGTATAGGAGTTCAAAACTCAATTCTTGTTTAAAGGAATGATTTCATTGGTTACTGGGTATTCTATTGACATGCTGCGATCGGTCAATAGGAGACGGACAACATTTTAAAGCTTATTTCCTATTTTTCAAAAATTATCAACAACAAAAAAATGAAATAGAAATAAAAATGAAAAAAGAAAGAAAATAAAAAGACCTACACAGTACAAAAAAATAAGATATTCAAAGACCAAAAGAAAGTGTTAAATCAGTTTAATTTGCCAAAGCTATCATTCGACTTGAAAAACAACGCTGGATTGTGAAGGTATGTACCAAGGGACGTTCACCCTTTACCACGCGACAATTTCTGGACTTGTCCAAATTGATGCTATTTATACAACTGTTTCAAGTTGTTGATATTTCAAAAATCTTTGTCTTTAAGGGAAGAAAACTCTGTGGAAAACAAAAAAAAACTTGCTTGTACCAGGCATTTTTTTTTCAATTCTCACATTGTTTTCGAAAGCTCCTTTCCTGTGCAGAGGAATCGTCTTACCAAATCATCATCATATTCAGAATCAGAACTAAGTTTTGGACAAAGTGCTATACGCGTTCAAAATGGCCCACGGTTGACTTCTTTAATATAGATCATTTCTTCATAATCAAAATTAAATCCAAATTATTTCATTGACTATCTTTCATTTTCACGACCCTTTGACATTATACATTTTGTTATTACAAGTTATTATTAGCCCATTTTTCATCTGTATTTGATGCATTCTTTTCAAATATATTCTAGCTCCGATAGTGTCTGCAATTTTTAGCTCACCTGAGCACAACGCGTTCAAGGTGAGCTATTGTGATCGGTAATTGTCCGGCGTCCGTCTGTCCGTCCGTAAACAATTATTAAAAAATCTTCTCCTCCTAAACCATAAGGCCAAGAGCTTTGATATTTGGTACATATCATCACCTATTGACCCTTTAACAAAATACTTCAAAGGATTACTTTACTCTTAAAATCAACCCTTTTCTGTGCGATCCCAGATTTTACAAAGGAAATCATAAAAAATCTTCTCCTTCTAAACCATAAGGCAAAGAGCTTTGATATTTGGTATGTATCATCACCTATTGACCTTCTACCAAAATACTTCAAAGAATTACCGTATTCTGAAAATTAACCCTTTTCTTTGCGATCCCTGATTTTATAAAGGAAATCTTAAAAATCTTCTACTCCTAAACAATAAGGCCTAGAGCTTTCATATTTGGTATGTATCATCACCTATTGACCCTCTACCAAAATACTTCAAAGAATTACCGTATTCTGAAAATTAACACTTTTCTGTGCAAACCCTGTTTTTACAAAGCAAATCTTAAAAAATATTCTCCTCCTATACCATAAGGCCCAGAGCTTTGATATTTGGCATGTATCATCAAATATTGACCCTCTTCCCAAATGCTTCAAAAAATTACCGTATTCTGAAAATTAGCCCTTTTCTCTGCAATCCCTGTTTTACAACGGAACAAAGAAGGAAATCTTTTAAAATCTTCTTCTCCCAAACCATAAGACCTAGAGTTTTGATATTTGGTACATATCATCATCTTTTGACGCTCTCTCAAAATACTTCAAAGAATTACTGTTTTCTGAAAATTAGTCCTTTTCTGTGCGATCCCTGATTTTACAACAGAATAAAGAAGGAAATCTTTTAAAGTCTTCTTCTTCCAAACCATAAGGCCTAGAGCTTTGATATTTAGTACATATCATCATCTATTGACCCTCTTCCAAAATACCTAAAAAAATAACTGTATTCTGAGAATTAGCCCTTTTCTGTGTGATCCCTGATTTTACAAAGGAATACATAAGGAAATCTTTTAAAATCTTTTACTCCTAAACTATTAGGTTTTTTGAGGAAGATGCGGATGCTGGACTGATTTTTGGTATGTGAGTTCGCGCAAGCGATTTTCAGATCAAGTTTGAGTTTGGTTCTGGTCCATTGATCTTTTAGGAAGATATGGATGCTGGACTTAGAAAATTAACCGGAAATTAAGTTTTCCGGTCTTTTTTTCTTAACCCTCGAAGATATTGAGCTTATTTTTGGTATGTAGGTCCACATCAATGAGTTACAGAACGAGTTTAAGTTTGGTTTATGTCCATTGATTTTTGAGGAAGATACGAATGCTGGACTTAAAAAATTACCAGAAAATTTCAGTTTTACGGACTTTTTTTTCTAAACCCTTTGTGATATGAAGGTGGTTTTTATTATGTGAGTCAATATTGATAACCGAAAAGCATTCACAATCCTAAACAGATTTTTGAAAGCTTTTGTTCAAAGTTTACTTGGCCTTTAGGGTCTTAATTCTAAATTCTCTCGGAACAGATGACTTTATGAAGTATAATTTAGCTAACAACAAAAGAGACGCCTATTTTTTATGTTTGTGTGTATGTGTGTGTGTGTTTAAGAATTGCTCATAAAATCTGATACAACTGTAATATTTAGGCGGGGTAGTAATCCCTTTACCACCCAAAAATATATACCGCTCTAGGGAAATATATAAAACCGGTAGGGGACTTGGTATTGCCATGCAATACTTCAGAATGCTTGTTTTTTTTTTTAATTATTCCCCTTTGTTGTTTTCACATTTGATTTTGTTTCAAATCTCTTATAGTGTGACAGCCTATAGTTTTCTTAACCTCATTGTAACAAGAAAAATCACCAGAACCATAATTTATCTTTGTGAATTGTTACTCTTTCTTGAAATTAGACCCCTTCCCCAGTCAACAACCAGTAGTGTTACGGGCGTATTTTGTGACAATTTGCCACCTTGTTGAAATTGGAAATACTTTGTCTGACAACTTGCAAAAGGGCCTTTATATCTTTTTCATCTTTTTTGGATAAAATCAGCACTATCATAATGCGGATTCTCATGACAGAAAGTTTTTGTAGCTATATGGAAAAATCTCAATCAAAATTTTAAACACAAGAAAAAGGGCCAATTGTCTTATTAGTTTTATGTTCAAAGAAGCAAGCTAGTCAGTTCACTTAACCTATTTTAACTAATTCTATCCTTTTTATACTCTGAAGAAATACCTATTTTGAAACTATTGTTAAAGGCAGTTTCTCCTTTTTATACGCCCGTTGAAAAACGGGACGTATTATGGGATCACCCTTGGTGTCCAGGCGTCCGGCGGGCGGGCGGCGTGCGCTTTTGTCCGGAGCATATCTCTTAAAGTATTCAAGCAATGAATCTTTATGGGTAGATAGATCTCATCGAGTGGAAGTGCAGTGAACAAGAACCATAACTCTACCTGGCTTATTTTTTGAGTTATTGCCCTTTGTTGTTTTTCACACTTTTATCTTGTCCAGTACATATCTCTAAAAGTACATAAGCTATGATCATGAAACTTCATTGGTAGATAGATCTCATCAAGAAGAAATGCAGTGCACAAAAACCATAACTCTACCTGGCTTATTTTTTGAGTTATCGCCCTTTGTTATTTATCATACTTGGATCTTGTCCAGAGCATATCTCTAAAATTATTCAAGCAATGATTCTGAATCTTTATGGGTAGATAGATCTCATCAAGTGGAAGTGCAGTGCACAAGAACCGTAACTCTACCTGGCTTATTTTTAGCTCACCTAAGCACTGGGTGCTCCGGATGAGCTATTGTGATCGTCCGTCGTTCGTCCGTCCGTTCACATTTACAAAAAAATCTTCTCCTCCTAAACTAACTAAGGAAATTCAACAAAACTTCACATAAATGATCCTAAGGTCATGCTCTTTCAAAACACTTCAAATCCATGAAGAACTCTGCTTGCCATGGCAACGGATTCAAAAAATTTAAAAAATCTTCTCCTCCAAAGCCATAAGGCCTAGAGCTTTGATATTTGGAACAAATCATCTTCTATTGACTCTCTACCAAAATACTTCCAAGAATTACCCTATTCTGAAAATTGGCCCTTTTCTGTGCGATCCCTGATTTTACATAGAAATAAAGAAGGAAAACTTTAAAAATCTTCTTCTCCCAAACAATAAGGCCTAGAGCTTTGATATTTGGTATACATTATCATCTATTGACCCTCTACCAAAATACTTTAAAGAATTACCGTATTCTGAAAATTGGCCCTTTTCTTTGCGATCCCTGATTTTACATAGAAATAAAGAAGGAAATCTTTAAAAATCTTCTTCTCACTAACCATAAGGGCTAGAGCTTTGATATTTGGTATACATTATCATCTATTGACCCTCTACCAAAATACTTCAAAGAATTACCGTATTCTGAAAATTAGCCCTTTTCTGTGCGATCCCTTATTTTACATAGAAATAAAGAAGGAAAACTTTAAAAATCTTCTTCTCACTAACCATAAGGCCTAGAGCTTTGATATTTGGTATACATTATCATCTTTTGACCCTCTACCAAAATGCTTCAAAGAATTACCGTATTCTGAAAATTAGCCCTTTTCTGTGCGATCCCTTATTTTACTTTTAAAGGAAAACTTTAAAAATCTTCTTCTCCCAAACTAAAAGGCCTAGAGCTTTGATATTTGGTACAAATTATCATCTATTGACCCTCTACCATAATACTTCTGGGCGATCCCTGTTTTTACATAGTATTAAAGAAGGAATTCTTTAAAAGTCTTCTTCTCCCAAACCATAAGGCAGAGGGCTTTTATATTTAGTGTGTAAGAGTGCCTATTGACCCTGTACTAAAATACTTCATAGAATTACTGTATTCTGAAAGTAAGTGCTTTTTGTGCAATCCCAGAAAGGAGTAATGAAGGATATCATAGAAAATGAGGTTGGATCTTCACTATACTTACGATTAAAGGAGAAAAATTTCAAAAAATCTTCTTCTCCAAAAGGATAAGGTGTAGGGCTTTGATATTTTGTATATTATCTCATAAAGCCTTGATCCATCATACTCAGGGGAGCGATTAAGGACCATCATGGTCCTCTTGTTTTGTTGTTGTTGTTAGACTAGTCTAAAATCGGTTTGTTTTGTAAAGAATTAAATGTTTATTTAGAAGCAAGTCTTCAGCGGTGGACGATCAAAACATCATAACTACACCTTTATGCTTAACGATCACCTACGGTTGTGACGGTATATCCACACAATATATAATAGTTTCAAATCCTTTCTCAAAACAGTCAGTCACGTTTCTTTTGAGGTCTACGTAAAGCATATGAAAGGGAAATCAAATTTTGCAATATGTCATTGCTAGTCATAATTTATCGTCTTAAAGGATGACCCAAACGCTGTATAAGGTATTTAGAAAATGCTTTAAATTTCAATAACTACATTGTCCTGTAAATAAAAGCGGTATGCAATTTATACAGATTATGTATAAGCGAGTAACGCAGTAGTGCACTTGGCCATCACGTTTTTTATGTCGAAAATTTCCGAATGTAAACACTTTGGATGATTAACCGTCTCTTCTTTCATATTAGTGAGGTATTGCATGATTGTTATTTTTCTTTCTTCAATATTAGCCAGTGACGGTCGAGCATCACAATGAAATGCTGATTGTGACGAGTATCACGAAGAATGGTGACGGTTAGCCATCAAATACTACTGCAGTTACGATGTTTATGTCTACAGAAACGATACTGGTCTCTAATGATTACCCGGTATATATGCATGTCAGCTTAGAGCTCGGGTAACCGAGCAGCTTAACATAAATGGCGACTTATGCTGGAGTTCAAAGTTCACTTCCAGTCTAAATGAATGATTCTATTGGTCTTCTGATAAAATGATTGACAGCCGATTATATGACTGGTTATTTGGTCATATTAGGATGAGCAATGTCAAATCATAGACAAAAAAGTGTGTGCATTCTCTTGCTACAATTTTGTCTCAAATTACTCAAAACTTGTCTAAAATACATGTCCTATTTTTCGCCTTTGGGTTAAAATCCATGTCACTTTGGTGTAAATTATGCGATTTTCGAGACTATCAGTGTTTTCTATAACTATAGTTGCTAAGAGCGTAATCACCCGGGGTATACCAAACGGTGCAGTCATTCAATCAAGACGCTTCCTTGCACCACTATTATCGCCCTAGAGTTATTGCTTTTACTAGCCCTTGTCATGCTGAACCCGGAATAGACCGGCTTTGGCAGTAGGTGTAGACCGAGATCAGCCTGCACATAAGTGCAGTCTGATCTTGGTCTATACCTCCTGCTTATACCTTTCCTGTCAGAGCTGTGTGCGAAATTGATTTCGGAAAGAAATATTGATTTTTGAACAACAAGATCTATTAGTGCTTTCAGCCCTTTGATTTTACAGCGATTCCCCAAGGCAATTTATACAGCATGACAAGGGTTAAACTAGTTCGAGATATACGCAGACGGTTTTTTGGGGGTTTTTTTTTTCGAATTTCCTTGACAAAACCTATCTGTAGTAAAAAAAAAAAAATAGCCTTTTTTCACAGATTCAGAGACTTCAAATCTGTGCGATCGACATTGCAAACTGCGTGATATGAAAAGAGCACTTTTTGATTGGCGGACGCAATCTGTCAATTGTCAATACATGTATATGGTTCGGAGATCATAGCCAGGATAATTGACAGGCAATGTCAATTGGATTTCATTTACTTGGATATTTTTGAAACTGACTTTCAAATGAAAAAAAAAAAAAAAACATTCTTTAAAGTCTCAGTAGACAAGAAACTTCTTACTCTGCTCCCCTCATAGTGGTTTTAATGCATTTCTGTTAATTTTAGTTTTACCGTTTTGAGAATTTAAAAGTTTTACTATCGACTCTCCAACACTTTTGACCAATCACCGGGTCACGAATAATGGTAATAATAATAAAACAGCTGAACTTGAAATTAGGACAAAAATGGTGGATCAGAGGAAAGCTAGAAACAATGCGTGCCAATTATCTAAACCATCATCCAGCCATACCTGTTTATTATTGTTGTCATAAGAATGCAGATTTCTAAGCCCTGGGAAAAGTAAAAGTCACGTGTTATCGTGACATCACATTCCTAACAAGTCGGATCTAACCGACCTGCTTATCATTGCGGTTAAGCATATTTTTTTTTAAATATAGAATCACGAGTTGCCGTGATCTAATTTTTTGAAGCACTATATAGCACGACTAAGATTATTCGCTGGGGTTTAGATATATTTGTCCTCAGTTAATCTTACTTGAGAGTAGATTATCTTCAATTCTATTAGAACAAGAATATAAGAGCCGTGGTAAAAGTTTATGCTAAAACTGTTACTTTTTGTCCGTTACTTTTTTTGCATTTAACTTACCATCCGATAGACTGGTAACGAAAAGTCTATCTAACTTTCCGAGTACCGGAAAGATTAACGCGGGGGGGGGGGGTCGCAAAATTATATTTGTGGTATTTTTTACTAACATTTTTGTTACATCGAGATCCGCACGGTCATTTCCTGTATCAAAATCGAAAGTTTGTTACGGTAAGTTCTACTTTTAGAAATTGTAAACTCTACGTGCTCAAAAATTAAGATAAGCCCTTACACATTAGGATTTTTTTATTTTGCCTTTTTATATCAGTGCCTTGTAGTTGTTAGTATTTTGTTCAAAATGTGTGATTCGTCACCAAGTGATTTCGCCTATCAGTAAGTTATTAGTAAATGTACTAAAATGCTATCTGCCTACACAAAGTTATTTAACTTAGTTTTTGAATCTGGTTTTATACCAGAGGAGTGGTCTCAGGGGATTATATCCCCTATTTACAAAAATAAGGGTGACAGAGGTAATCCTGATAACTACAGAGGAATCACTATTTTGAGTTGCTTTGGCAAGTTATTTACAGCTGTATTAAATGATAGGCTAAACCGGTATCTCGAAAATATGAACATACTATGTGAAGAGCAAGCTGGCTTCCGCAAACAGTATAGCACAACTGATCACATTTTTAACCTTAAATGCTTAATTGACCTTTATTTATACAGAGGTAAAAAATTATATTGCGCTTTCATTGATTATAAGAAAGCATTTGACTCAATTAATCGTTCTTATCTATGGCAAAAACTTATTTCCCATAATATTGATGGCAAAATGTTCAGAATTATCCATAGTCTATACGCCAATGCAAAATCTTGTGTCAAATCCGGAATTATCAAGTCTGCATCATTTTCAAGTAATATAGGTGTCCGTCAGGGAGAAAACTTATCCCCAGTATTGTTCTCGTTATTTCTGAATGATTTGTCAGAATTCATCTCCCACGCTTATGATGGTCTCACATATGTTAATGATATTGCGAAATTCCTGTTAAGCAATGAAGAGGTTGAAGTCTATTTCAAATTATACATTTTACTGTATGCCGACGATACTGTTATTTTTGCTGAATCTGACAGAGAACTACAAGCTGGTTTGAACGCAATGTTTTTATATTGTAAGTCTTGGGATTTGGAAGTTAATCCTACAAAGACTAAAGTCACTATTTTCTCTAATAAAAAACTGCAACAACAGCCTATCTTTACTTACAATGGTCATGAACTTGAAATGGATGATAGTTTTGTTTATCTTGGAGTACAGTTTTCTTACAATGGTCGCTTTCTTTCTCATAACAGAAGACTAGTTGACCGTGCTCGTAAATCCATGTTTGCTGTCCTTCGTAAATGTAGGAACCTCAATTTACCTATAGACCTTCAACTCCAACTATTTGATTCTTTAGTTTCACCAGTGTTACTCTATGGCTCAGAAGTAACTGGGTTTGAGAACTGTGCAATCCTTGAAAAACTATGTCTTGAGTTTTATAAAATAATACTTAAAGCCAAGAAATCTACACCAAACATTATATTATATGGTGAACTTGGACGTTACCCAATTGAAATTTTTGTTAAATCTAGAATGATTGGTTTTTGGCAAAGAATTATAAATGGTAAGCATGACAAGATTTCCCATAAACTTTATGAGATTTTACTTAAGATGCACGAGGAGAACTATTTTCATTCTAAATGGCTGTTAAGTATCAAAAATATTTTGCAAGAAACAGACAAGTTTCAATTCTGGCTTAATCAAAATTTATGTATCCCTAAAGGTATTTCAAAAGCTGTCAAATTAGCACTTATTGAAAATTATAAGGAACTATGGGAAAGCTCTGTTTATGAATCGTCTAAATGTCTTAACTACAGAATCTACAAACATTCTTTGGGATGCGAAAAGTATTTTAATATTTTGCCGATTGATCTAGCTCTTTCATTTTTTCATTTTCGATCTATGAATCATAGATTCCCCATTGAATGGGGTAGATTTCTAGGTACTGCACGTGATGACCGAATATGTGAGCTTTGTTTTTTGAACAAACTTGGTGATGAGTACCACTATCTTATGGAATGTACATATTTTGAAGATTTAAGAAAGAAGTATTTGCCAAGAGATCTGTACAAAAAGCCTACGAATATTATTAAATTTGAAAACATTATGGGTACATGTGATTGTCATCTTCTTTTCAAGATCTCAAAATATTGTAAGGTTGTGCTTAAAACTTTTCTTGAAATATATAATAACATTTAACCTTCTTGGAAAGGATTGTAGTTTTAGTTGATCAGACTTTGGCTCTCTAGTCAGTGAATTGAAATAAGTGATATATGTAGAACACTTTTTAACACTTGAATATATTGTATTGATTCGGGTACTTGGCTGAAAGCTTCAGCCTTTTTAACCCTTTCCTGGTCAAACCCTGATTTTACGTGGCTGTGATTTTATACTTTAGAGGGAGTTGTGGAAAAGGAGGAGGTTGCTTGTAGCAGGCAATTTCTTCTTTTCCCACAATATTTTCTACCACATAGGATTGTTTGATATCAAATTGCATTCCATTTTCATTGTCGTCTACAGTCTCTTTCAATTTGGACAAGTCTATACTTTCCAAAAACAGGAAAGGGTTAACCTAAACATGTGGATGGTGTGGGACCTTTGTGGGTGTGCATATTCTTTACATAACTGGTCCTGGGCCTGTACTGGGATTATCAATCCCCTTTTTTTTTTTTCTAATGATTGAGTCTTAGACCATATACACGTACGTACATCTCTACAGGATCAGTTCAAGATTTTGTTATCTGTTTAGTTGTTAATCAAGTTAAATTAAAAGACTAGTCCTACTCTTGCTGTTTAGCTCTAACATTTTCAAGTACCAATTTTTCCTTGCTTACGTACAAATTCAAACTTCAAGGTTGGAACAGTCAGAGAGATTTAGTTGTCTAACAACAGGCTATTTGGTAATAGAGTTTGTAAGATTACCAAGCGCCTTTTATATCAAGTTTCATAGCGAACCAAGAGATTATCTTCCTCACAATTATGGCTAGATGTTAGTTTTTGATATGCATTGTTTGTAACTTTCCTCAGTTATGATGTTCATGTATTTTTTGACTTGTGCCCCAGTTAGGGGCGAGAGTCGATAATAAAATCTTCTAAAATCTTCTAAATCTTCTAAGTATTTGTAACGCACAGTTTCAGCAAAGTTAGCGATCAAGTATTCAGAATAACAGGGGCTAGTCGCCAATGCCCTTTAATGTTTGGAGATAATGCCCATACCTCTAAATAATGCATTTTTACAGTCTTGGCCCCCAGTTCAACTAGTTTTTGTATCCTTGTCTTTTGACCTGAAGATACTGGTATCCAGGTATTAAGTGAGGAATTGGTATTTTAACAATTGCAAACAATATTACAGAAAAATGATATCAATTATTATCTATCATTATTTCTTCATTTGGTTAAAGAATGTGTAAGGTGGTTGCCAACAGCAGGGGTTTACACTAACTTTGCTTCAATGGGATCCCACAGGAAACCCTTCCTATTACTACAGGGTTTCCTCCAGATAATCAGGGATCCCTATTCAATATACATGAACTCATTCCTGCACAATCCTGTCCTTCTAAGCCCAACTGGAATAATAAAAAGTGTTAGACAACATTGTGGAAAATGAAGAAATTGCTTGTTACAAGCAATCTCTTCATTATCCACAATGTTTTCTACAAAAAACAAGTGAATAATAAATTCAGGAGCATTAGTTGCTAACTCAAGGTCTATTGTACTGGAGAAATATTGAAGGATCCTGACGGAATCCATAGACTGAGATTACTCGGGTCCCTTCCAATTTTCAGGGATCCTCGGGATCCCGGGACACTGTCAGTGTCGACCCCTGAACAGAAGTAAAGTTATTGTTTTATCATGTATGAAACCTGGGTTTTTACAAATATTTATGGAATATTCAGTATTCCTACAGCTATTTTCAATAAGGGGTTTTGTCTGCCCGCAAATTATTGGATTTGAATAAATTTGGAGGGGTCTGAAAAAGCAAGAGGTTATAATATATTTCTGCAAATATTTATGTACTGAATTAAAGGTAGTTTATTTCATCAAGGTACATTGTAATGGTTCAATACTTATTATTTAGTTAAGGCTAGATTTTTTTTTTTCTTTGACTGAGGTTACTGTTCAGATTTTAGATAAAGAGGGTGATTTTTAATTTCAAAATGTAAAATTTCATTGTGTGTAATAATTCATCCCTATGTTGTTGATACACTGCAACTCCACTACAGTGCTGTAGGTGGGGTCCAAGAAATGAAACAGGGGAAGAAGTGAAGTTATTATGCTATAACGTTGTCTAGTTCCACTTTAGAACAACAAGTGGTTGAACACCTGAGGTTAGTGACGCGTTGAGAAAATGTCATATGGATCAACCTTCAAACTTTTGTTTGGACTTCACTTTAATTCTTTAACATCATTTAAGTATGATTACAATGACTTATTTAAACGTGCATTTATCTGGATTTCTGCCAAACAACTGCATACGGAGGAAATTTGATTTAACATAAATGTTAACTGGTAGAAAACACATTGATTTCATCCATAATTCTTCATCTGTCACAATAATCAGTGTACTCATGCAAATGGTCTCATCAAGACAATTCCAATGATTACTTCCAACTGAGTGTATAGATGAAAAATGATACATTTAGATCATCTTCTTATCTTGAGCTTTGTACCAGCAATCCAAAGAACACTTGCATGTATCTATCCTTTGACAAAAGCAAAAACGTGTCATATATAATCATTGGAAAAGGTCAAGATAGAAAAGATTTTACCTTTGTTATAAGCTCTGCAGACTCCCAGAATTTGGGGAGAAGTCACTTCTCACTAGTCTGAGAATTGGGAGAAGTTTTTCAAAATGGGGAGAAGTGGTGAGACTTTCAGGAGAAGTCAATCTGGTTAAAAATTAAGTTTTTGCGCGTATTCCTCATTTCTATCAGAAAATAAAATAGCTTTACAACCAAGTAGTTGCATTTTATATTATGTATCATGCAATAAACACAGAAAATACTGCTTATCCTTTCAGTCCTCAATAAAGATCTTATTCCTGTGAACAAATACTTCTGTATTTTTCTTTTTTTTTGTTTTAGATTTGATTTTTTTTGTTTTAGATTAGATTTTGTTTTAGTTTGATTCTGAATTTATATATTTTTTAATATTTCATAATAGATTCATATATGATAAATATATGATAAAAAAAGTCAACTAATAAAAAAAAATGCAAATAGTGTATAGGCAGTCTGCATAAATGAGTAGTGTTTCTATTTGAAGCAGAAAATGAGAAAAGATTTTATTGTAACAACATGTATTTAATCAAACTATTACCAGAAGAAAAAATTCAGACTGGTACAAATTAAAAGAAGCTAAATAAGACATTTCACAGTGAGCTTAGAGAAGAATGAAGGTGCCAAAGAAGGTAGAAACATGTGGGAAAGGATAAATTGCTTGCTGCAAACATTTCCTCCTTTTTCCACAGTATCCTATAAAAACATTTTCAAGATGTCAAAATGGGGGATTGTGTGGTAATGAGTTAAAGTCTGTGCACTTTACCTGACAACATATATATGGATAAAAATTGTCATTAATTGGTCAAAATAGGTCCTCTGTGATTAAGTCAGTTATAGTGTGTAAAGGGTAAGGGTTACTGCTCAGTACACAAAAACAGACTCTGTACATGCAGAGGTTTAAAGTTAACACAGGATAATTTGCTCCATTTTATAGGATTACATGTTATTTAAAGGAATTATTACCAACACAAGTAAGTGAAATTTAGTTTTTGGATAGAATGTATCATAACAAAAATCTCAGGAAAAGACCGTAGAAGCCTTTAAATTGTTTGCCATAATTTTCTTCACTTGTTATAATTAAAGCAGTAACTCAAATTGAAGGATTCTAATGAAAAATGAATTTACTCTACGTAGATTTTTGGCAGAATTATTTTTCATCAAGGTTTCAAATTTTTAAAAATATTTTGACTTCTGGTAAATGACACGGCGTCCGTAAATGTCGGCCATTATTCTCATTATGTGATAGTAATTAAAACTTAAGAAGGGAAAGGATTTTAAATAAAGATTTCTAGTGCCGAAAGTATACACAGCATTGCCGAAATCAATCAGCGTAGGTGTGAATGAAGCAGGCATGTTGACTACATACCCCTATTTCTGATCACAGGTCAAAGACGCGGTGATTGGTCAGTTGGTGATAGCCCGCCCCCCCCCCCCCAAAAAAAAAAACTTAGAAAAAAAGCCTAAAATTATACATTTTTTTTTATTTTTATCAAATTCAAACCAAAATATGATTTTACAGAAAAATTTTTTTTTACCTATCAGTACTGATACGTAAAAAAAAAATTTTCTGTAAAATCATATTTTGGTTTGAATTTGATAAAAATAAAAAATAATGTATAATTTTAGGCTTTTTTTCTAAGTTTTTTTTTGGGGGGGGGGGGTCGGGCTATCACCAACTGACCAATCACCGCGTCTTTAACCTGTGTTTCTGATAATCTGCTGGTCTCGCGACTACAGTATCGATACACGCTTGATTTACGATCAAAGGGCTTCCGACGGACAGTTGTATAATTGCACACTGTCTTCTACTTTTATAGCCACTGGGCCAGATTTTGGTTATCACCTATCGTATCCAGGCGACTTCCCGAAAATTCCAGGCGACTTCGACTTCGCTTTGATCAGCAAATCAGGCGAAGTTTATGAAACCAGGCGACTTTTTCGCCTGAGTCGCCCACTCTGCAGAGCCCTTCTAGAATAGTAGGCAGGACTTTATAACCTTTGTTAGGTGACTTAGTGTGGTGAAATGATTGTCTTGCTTTTTTTACTTACCTGTAACTTTAGATATTGTTTTTCAGATGGTTATAAATCCTTTCCATATTCATAATAAATTTGAAAAGAGACAAATAAACTATCCTTTGTGCTAAAATGCATGAATAATGTAAATATGCCTCATGGCAAAATACAGTGATCATAGACATACCCAAAATAAGCTAATGTGTACTATGTGCACACACTTTTCATTCACATAAATAGAAAAACCAATGAAATAATTATAACGCAATGTATAACATGACACTTTGTGAGTGAAAAAACCTGGCAATTATTTACAACCATCCAGCACGGCCTGTGAACCTCAAGCTATCTCTGAATTCAGTATGATGGTTACGGAATAGGCCATAGTTGTAGGTCAGATAATTATCCAGGTCATTGATTTCTAATTATAGAAGAAGTTAATTCTCTGTTTCTAATATTCTAAATAGGGTCCACATATTATGATTGATCAAAGGAGAATTTTATATGTTTCAATTCTACTTATGTTGTTAGTTTTGAATTATAAGTACAGGAATGAGAACGCTGAATATCCCAAAACAATCAAATAAAAATATCATGAAAGGATTGTATTTTTTATCAATTCGTCATGTGTGCTCATTTTCATTTGGGCTATTTCAGAGAAAACTTGAAGTACTGGTATGTCAGTGTTGTTGCCACCTAGGTCATCGTTGTGAACAAATTTTGACATATCTCTGGTATTGTTGGAGGCATGCTTTTGAAACAGGGTATTTATTGGTGGCTTAGTGCAAAAACATCATAAGTGTCAACACATTATGATGTTTTTTTTACACTAAGCAAATGATGTGTTCACTATCAAATGTGCGTCCTGTAGTTTCATAAGAGGTAACTAATTGCACTTATGTAGGAGTGCCTAATGCCCATTTTTCTAAAAAAAACAACACTTTGATCTTTATCTCCTTTATCCAGCACTCAACAGCTAGATTGTGCTCTTTTTCTGAGCATGTCTCAGTTTAACTTTTCTTGACTATGAATTCACATTTCTTGTCCAGTATCAGTTCATGAATATTCCTGAGGAGTGTCAGAACAAAGACTTGTGTCCAATTTAATATTTGCGGTTTATTTCTGAAAAAGATCTACAATGTTATACACTTGAGCGCCGTTTTACTAGTTTTCATTAGAAATTTGTTAACTTTACGTTAACGATAAAACTTACATAAGTTTATCGTAGACGTAAGTGTATTTGTGTCGTAGCTGTGATAAAGGAGAATACAATAATAGTGCAAGTGGATTGATATCTTTCAACATTTCACACACAAACTTCACCTTAAAAATAATGAATTGAAAAATAAAAATAGCATACTTTAATTTGTCGAGATGGAAGTAATCTAAAGACATAATAGAGATATCTAACCAGTGTAATTTTAATAATGACTAATCTAAATTCTCCTAAAATGTGACATCACGTAGTAGTGAATGACGTAATCATGACACACAAAATCCATAGATTTCATAGAAAACAATACACTACACTATTTCGTCTAAAGTTTAAACATCAATTTTTATGAATGAGCTTTAAGATTACAATCATTGGAGTAAATATAGACAAAAACTTAGACTCATCATGTTTGAAGGAAATGTAGACGACATTTCAATGTTTCAATAAGAAAATAAGTAAATTTCTATTGGCCTGCATATTTACAAAGAAGAAAGATTTTGGTAAAAGGAGAACTTCTTTTATTATCAATGTAACCTTCTGCTAGACTGTTTCGTTTTCATTCTCGAGTGTAAGGTAAAGGGTCAAGCTTATGGAACTTGCTAAACTAACAACATAAAAAGAACCAAAAGAAAAATTGCTGTTTTTTGCTCTTATAAATTATCAATTTTGTTATTACTTGATCAGTTACTGAAATTGACCAAAAAGTCATTATAATTAGTTGATACAATGCCAAACTAATAAAGTGCAATATTTATTCTAAAGACTTACGATCCTACTTACGCCACGTTCTTCTGAACGTAACTTTACGCATAAAGTTACGTTAATCTTAGTTATGAACATGTTTGGTAAAACGCTCTTACAATTGAAATTTGACCATATGTAAAAACTTACGAAAAAAGTGTTGAAAAGAGGCGGAAACAACTTGAATAAGATAATTGCTTATCATTTTTGGAAAATTTACTGTTACTTTTTCTTTCAGAAAATAAACTAAGATGTCACAACCACTCATAGTTGCAGGGGCAGCCTTGGCTTTTGTTGCAGTTTTTGCCAATTTCTCTCTGCATAAAATAGAGGAAGGTAGGTGTCCATTACAACATATTACAGAGCTTTAGCTTAGTTAGGAGATTGTGACAGAACAAATGGTTCTCACTTTCAAAGAGTGTTTAAAAGTTAAAAACTGATAGCCTTATATGTTAGAAAACATTATGAAAGGAAAAACTAGATATTGCATGCATCCTCAGTTCTACTTTTGTCACAATTGTTGTCTAATTTGAGTTCTATGGACCTACATTATTTAATTTCGAAAATTACAGAAGATGTTATGAAGCAGAGACTTTAAATATGTTGTTTACCTTTCACCTCTAAACTTTTGAGGTAAAACTTTGAAATCAGAATTAATATTTCTACCCTAACCCCCTATAAATCAATGCATTGGTATTTTTATCATAGGTTGATGTTTTATACATATTGAGCACCCAGATTTCAAGAATCTTTGACTTCCTAGCACTTTTATGACTGCTAATTATTGTTGTTAGGATAAACCCTGGGAGTAAATGTACAAAATTTTAGACTGGCCTATATTAACCCATTCCCACACGACAAAATTTTAGACTGGTCCAAATTGAAAGGAGTTGCAAACAACAATTTCAAGCTTATGAATTTTTGGTGTTTTTTTTTCAATTATCTGAGTTGAAAACATTGTGGAGAATGAAGAAATTGCTTGTTACAAGCAATTTCTTAATTTACCACAATGTTTTCTCCAAGCTCTTTTTCATGGGGGCGTCTAAAAGGGTCATTGAGTGGGAATAGGTTTAAAGAAGTAGCTGATGACAATTTTAAGTTGATGAAATTTTTAAAAACTATTTATTTTCACTTAGAAAACATTGTGGATAACTAAGGATTTGTCAATAACAAGCAATTTTTTATACGCCCCTCGAAGACAGAACGTATTATGGGATCACCTATGGCGTCAGATGTCTGGGCGGCATCCACTTCTTTGTCTGGAGCATAACTCTGTAACCTTATGTCTAATTGACTTGAAACATGGCAGTTATATTTCTCTCATGATTACGGAGTGCAGTGCACAAGAACCATAACTCTACCTAGCTTGTTGGGTTATTCCCCTTTGTTGTTTTTCGTACTTGGATTTTGTCCGGAGAATATCTGTGAAAGTATAATAGCTTTGAGCATGAAACTTTATGGGTGGATAGATGTCATCAAGGGGAAGTGCAGTGCACAAGAACTGTAACGCTACCTTGCCTATTTTTTGAGTTATTCCTTTTTGTTGTTTTTCATACTTGGATTTTGTCTGGAGCTTATCTCTGAAAGTATAATAGCTATGATCATGAAACTTTATGGATGGGTAATGTTTTTTATCAAGAACGTTGGAAAAATCTAAAATTTCATAAACTTTAAATTGTCGTCTGCAGCTCCTATCAATTTGGACCAGTCTAAAAATTTTGCCGTCTGGAAATGGGTTACAGTTATGAAGTAGGCATTTATCTATTTAGTTTTCACTAATGCATGATATTCATCACTGAAAATTTCTTACAGGACATTTACAGAATGTCAAAACTCTGGTTTATTAGTTAAGCAAAAGACCTTTGAAATTCAAATAAGCCTGTATACTAGTTGTTCTGAAAATGTCTATGATCTTGTCTCTGTTGCAGGTCATGTTGGGGTTTATTATAGAGTAAGTAGTTATATTTCTTTTCACGCAATCTTGCTTTAATACTACCTTTTCTTAGTTGAAAAATTATTCTTAACTCATAACTTATTTCAATTTGGACCAGTTTAAAATTTTGTTGCCTTGTAGTGTGTTACACGGACCAGGGTTGATCGTTTTTGTTACCATCCCTTTTTGCTTGACAGATTTTATTCAGACATTTTTCTGAGCCTAGGCTTGGGTATGAGCTTTTGTGGTCTATGGCTGTCCATCTCTATGAATCAGCACAAAACTATTATAAGTGACCAAAGATATATAGGCATTTAGAAATAGTTTTGCATTAACTACTCATCTGATAGATCGCTTGCCATGCCAACTGACCCTCAGCAAGGCAGTTAGTTTGAGATTTCAAATAACATTACCTTGTCAAATATATATGGTCAAAATTGAAAGATTGATTGAATGGGGTTTAACGCCGCTTTTAACAGTATTTCAGTCATATCGCGGCGGCTTGAGCACATAACAATGGATTCCTGGTATTTCTCACACCAGTACCACCACTACATCCTTTCCTAGCCTCCAGCTCCTATCCCACTTAGGTTTACGATTATCCACCCATTGGTGAGGGACAATCGTCGGAAAAATATTTGCCGCCGCCGGGGATCTAACCCAAAATTGAAAGAAGTTGCGGGCAACATCTCAAAGAGTGCTTAAACTGGAGCATAAGTGCTAAATAAGGAAAAAATATTGTTAAAATGAATAAATTGTTCGTTACAGGCAATTTATTTATTTATGCTTCCCCAGGGGCAAGCATAAAAGCCCCCACTATGTCTCTCCACAATCAAAATTGTATGAAACTTCACCATAAGAGTTCTTAGCTCTAGGTCAAACATTGAAATTGAGCATGTCCAGAGCATAGCCCCTTCAATTTTGTATGGATTTCAATATAACTGGGTACAATTCTTCTCTATCATGAGTAGATGTGCCATTTGGGAAAAAGGTCAAGGTCATAGCTCAAGGTCAAACATTAAAATAAAGCATTTCTGGAGCATAGCTCCTAAAATTATGGATGGATTTGTTCTCTTTTATGAGAAGATGTGTCATTTGAAACAAATTTTCAGATAGCTTAGTTCAAACATATTTTATTTGCGACTAAGATATTCATAATACTATACAACTAATCTGAATTTACAGCAAATTGGATCAGAACGAAAGCAAAGCTTATAGAGCTCTTCTCCATAAAGATGGCATTGTATGAGTACAAGTCATAAGTATATAAACATTGAAGAAACTAACATTTAAACAATAAAGGTTTAGAAAGAGGAGAGGACTAAAAAATAAGGAAGAGTGATGGAAGAAGACAAGGGAGTGTTCATTCTGAAATTTGGTAGTTTTATGATCTACTAGTACAATATCACATTGACATTCTACTTATCAACTGAGAATGGAACAAGTAAAATAATATCATTGTGAGAATCTTTTACTTTCCCAGATAAAGTTATGGACTTCAGGAAAAATCTTTTGATTGTTGTGGTAAGTCAAGTCATCTTTTCCAAAAAGAAGCATGGTTATGTTGATGTTATCAAACACTGAGAGTCTAAAAGACTATTCTTAATAGTATCATTGTCTGTAAATTGGAAAAAAAAGTGTTCGCTCGTTTCGGCAATACCACAATTGCAGAGAGGGGAATCGACAATGTTTTTGTCAAATAAATGCTGATTAAGACAGCTTCAATGATTTCTAATTTGTCTATGGATGACTTAAAGTTTTCTTTCGCCAATAGAATACAAGTTTTTACAATTTGGTTTATTTCAATAAAGGTATCTTTTAAAATGTGACAATGAGTTTTGATTGCGAATTTCAATTAGTAGTTAATTCCATTCCTCAATTGTATAGGGAAGGAATGACTTTTTAGCTCACGTGAGCACTTCATGCCCACATGAGCTATTGTGATAACTTTCGTCCGGCGTCCTGCCCGCATCCGTCGTGCGTCCTGTTTGGTGTGTCGTCCGTCAACAATTTCTTTAAATGACATCTCCTCCCAAACTACTAAGCCAGTTTGAACCAAATTTGGCAGAAATGTTCCTTAGATGGTCCCCTTTAGAAATAGTTAAAAGAATAAAAAAATGTTTAAAACTCTGGTTGCCATGGCAACAAGTGAGATTTTTAAATTTTAAAAATCTTCTCCTCCTGACCCAGAAGGCATAGAGCCTTGATATTTTGCATGAAGCATCAAATTTTTTTTCGTCCTTTGATTATTGTTATCTGCTCTATTTTTTCCGTTTCGTTCAAATAACATTATGTTGGGTCAACTTGAAATTATATGCTCATCAATCGGAACTCCTTGGTCAATTCTACGAATCAAAAGTTTCGAATTCTACGGGAATGTCCGCGTGAGTTCCTATTGGATGCGCATGCTTGGTTTATTTGGAACGCTCTGTTTCAAACCGCGAAAATGGCGTTGAATGATGCGGGTGGGCTTTTTTTGAAAAAAGTCCTTGAAGCCAAAAATATTTTTTTTACCATGTAGCCTGTAATAGTTAGACTTTCAAGCGTGTCACTTGAAATCAGAAACTGAGGTGGTGCTGTATATCAATAAGTGTGTTTGGTGTAATGATTTCCAAAGTGAATACGTTCATCACATCAGCTCTACTGTGAACACCCAAGCAGGAAAAATCATACATTGATAAGTCACATATTATATCCGGTGTAATTTTTTCCTTTAAAAAAACCTCCGAGTACCTATTCATATTAGGCTTTTCTAAAATGTTATTCATGTTTTACAGAGTTTAACACATCTGAACTATCTGGACTTTGATATACAAACACCATGGATTCAATGGCGAAAACGAAACGAGTTAGGAAAAAAATGAAAACAAATGATATAATGTAACTGAGCTTTAAAGAAAAATAACACGAAAAGTGCTTATCAAAACCAAATTAAGCATTCTTCAAGCATACATGTTATCAAATTATCAGCTAAACCAAATTAATGTTTATGTAAGTCAGATTATAAGCAATAAGATGGAACATATGAAATTATCAAACCAAAATAATTTTGATTTAACCTTATTTGATAATAAAGGGATTAGACATACAATAATCTTAGTCATAACATGTTACATACTAACCAAATATGGTGTCAATCTGAGTTTATATAATGAGAACTTGGCCTAACATAATGAGCTATGAACCTAAAAAATGTTGATATAAACATTTTTAACACTAAACGAAGTCAACATACAATAACTTTAGACGTTATAATTACTTACAAGCTGGATGTAATATTATTCTGACTTAATTTAACGATGGTTTGACCTAACACGATGAGTGACCAACAAAACATAATATTGATTTAACAACAGCTAACAGCATATGAAGAAATCAGAAATTTATCTGGGTCAGTACCTTATCTTGTAATCCATGCAAACCATAAATTAACTCTATTGGATAATAAAGGAACTCAATATTATGATAACTTAGCCTAATAAAACGACTTAAGAACCTTACCAAAATCTAATACAGCTGTATAAAGTGAAAATCTAACAACACATTTTGTCAATGAAACTCAAAACATTTTCAAGTTGATTTAACAATACTTTTTATTAACAGAATAGTTCATATATACAAGTAAATAGCATCTTTGTTTAACTGCAGATAATGAAAGACCAACTCTGTCAAACAGAAATGAAGCGGATAATATGTCTGATTTATACAAAAGACAGTTACGGTGTTCCATAGCCCCAGGGTCAGAATTAGCCCTATCCAAGATGTCCAAAGGTTTAACATAGGCTTGTTAAGTGAAAATCTTCTTTTCCCAATTTAAATGGATTAGAGCTTTGATATTTAGTATGTAGCATAATCTAGTGGACTTTTATTAGCGCGGCTGAGCACGAAGTGCTCAAGTGAGCTATTTGTGATCACCTTTTGTCCGGCGTGCGTCGCCTGTCAACAATTTCTTTAAACGACATCTCGGAGCCCCAGGGGGTGGGGTTTATATAGAAATAAAGAACTATTTTTTGAATGACATCTCCTCCCAAACCACTAGGCCGATTTGAACCAAATTTGGCAGAAATGTTGCTTAGGTGGTTCCCTTCAAAAGTAGCTACAAGAATTGAAATCCGTTAAAAACTCTGGTGGCAGTGGCAACAAAAGTGAATTTTAGAAATAATCTTTAAAAATCTTATTCTCCTCCTGACCCAGAAGAAGTAGAGCCTTGATATTTTGAATGTAGCATCAGTATAATGACCTCCTTCAAAATTGCTATAATTATGATCCTCGGGTCCCTAGGGGCCGAGCCCCAGGGAATGGGTTTTATTGGAAATAAAGAATCATTTTTTTAAATGACAACTCCTCCAAAACCACTTGGCCAATTTGAACCAAATTTGGATGAAATATTCCTTGGGTGGTCCCCTTTGAAAATAGCTTAAAGAATTGAAATCCATTAAAAACTCTGGTTGCCGTGGCAACAAAAGTGAAATTTTGAAATAATTTTTAAAAATCTTCTCCTCCTGACCCAGAAGGTGTAGAGCCTTGATATTCTGCATGAAGCATCAGTATATTGACCTCTTACATAATAGCTAAAATCATGAATCTCGGGTCCCCACGGGCAGAGTCCTTGGAGAGGTTATAGGCATGAAGCGTCAGTTCACAGAATTCTTTCTTATTTCTGAAATTTTAACCCATGGATCCAGAGGGAGAAAAAGTTTATTCCTTCTTTCAAATTTGCCCTAAAGCCTTGAATTTTTAATCTAGACTTTTGGATCCCCAGGTGCATAGTCTATATATGTAAGTATGGCCCATTTGTATCATAATCCTATCCTTACCATGAAATTAGACTGTCGAAAGAAAAAGAGCCTTTATCTCAGGTGAGTGCTCCAGGGCCAACGGCCCTCTTGTTAAAAAGTTCTGTTCTGCACTGTGGAACTTGATAATTTTGTGAACCGCGTAGGCTAAAAAATGTTTTGCTGCCAACAGTTGGTGGCACTAATGAAATCAAATAATCAGGACTTAAGCCTTTAAAGATTTTGAAATATAATATCAATTTTTGTTTTGTTCTCCTACCCTGTAGAGTTTCCCAACCTGCTTCAGTTTCTAGATTTTCAAGTGATACCAATTTGGTACAACCAGTCACGATTCTTGCACATTCTATCTGAATTTTGTCGAGCGCTTCTTTTAAATTTTGTGGGCAGTTATCCCATATTAATGGTCGAATAAAACAGAAATAAATAGTTTGAAGAGATTTCCTATCTAAATGATATTTAAGAGTCAGCAATATATTTATTCTAGCCCAAGCTTTATCGACCACATTTCTAATATGATAGTCCCATGTACTGTCTTCTGATATAAATATACCTAGATGCTTATGATTTGTATGCCCCCGCATCGATAGATTGGGGGCATATTGTTTTACCTATGTCTATCTGTCTGTCTGTCTGTCTGCAAAACTTAACCCGCCAACTAAACATTTTCCTATAACTTCAACCAGGGTTTTCACTAGTACCCAAAAGTCAAGAGTCATTGACCCTTGGGCTAAAATTTTCAAGAGTCAAAATTGAAATCCCGAGAGTCAAAATGCAATATCCCTCCCCCCAACACACACAGCCAATGTAATTTAGAAAAAAATATTGTAGATTTTAAATATTTTTAAATGTTTTGCGATGATGCCTCAGAATAAATTCTGTCTCAGATAAGAACATATTTCTCCAATCTACCAGTATTCCATTTTCAATACAAGATAAATTTTAAGTAAGTACTCATGCACATATCTTAAGTTTGAATTAGAAAATCTCAAGAGTACAAAGGAAATCAAATTATTCTTATTTTTCATAAAAAGAAGTGCCGATTTTATCCACGAAAACTCATGACATTTCTTGAGCAACATTTTCTTTGATTTCATTTTACTTCTTGGATTATATTTTGTGAGTTTTTTTATAAAAGTATTTGCAAATAAGAAAATTCAAGTTAAATTAGAACTAAACATTAAATTTCACAGGTGTCAAATACCTGTGAATTACTATGGCCGATGCATAATCAAGCAAGGTGTTTTTCCTGATGAGGGTGCATATTTGCACAATCAATTAAACATTTCCAATAATATGGCACACTTATGATGACCTTTGACGCATGGCTGCAAATTTTCGTGCATCAGTATGACGCACATTGGCAAATTACTGAGCGTCAGAATTGCTTCTTTTTGAATTTCTGTGCGTCAAAACCCCGAGGTCTTGGGTCAAACGAAAACCCTGTTCAACCCTGATTATCATACAATGCTAATATTTGGTATGAAGATAGGTCTCAACAAGGCGCAACTGGGGAAGGTCATTTCATCTAGGTCAAGATCAAAATTTTAACCCTTTACCCGTTTCTTAAGAATTCCTGTTTCGGGGGCATGGTGTTTCACAAACACATCTTTCTTTGCAGAAAACATAGAAGAAAATGAAGAAATTGCTTGTCACAAGCAATTTCTTCATTTTACTCAAAGTAATCCCAATTGTTTTCTGATAGGGCGTCAAAAAAAAGTCATTGTGTGGGAATGGGTTAAAAAACGACAGGAAGCCATGGTAAGGTGACCTCTGTTACAACTTAACTTAATTACTTTGAAATTTGTGTTAAATCCCACATTATCATTCTTATTTCAGGGAGGAGCTTTGTTGAGTAGTGTGAGTTCCCCGGGATATCATTTTATGTTTCCTTTCATAACAACATTCAGATCTGTGCAGGTTAGTTTAAGTTTAGCGGGAAATCTTGATGACATTCCAAGAAAACAAAATTTTAGACTGGTCCAAATTGAAAGAAGTTTCAGAGCACAAGTTTGAGTTCCTGAAATCTAAATTTTTTTTCAGGAAAGAAAAGAGTGGTAAATGAATAAATTTCCTATTTCAAGCAATTTCTCCATTTTCCATTTTGCTTTTCAAAGCTTTTTTTTTGAAGTTGTGAAAATAAGTTGAATTGTGTTTGAAAGGTTTAACTGTTAACAACATTTTTTTGAATAGTTGAAATTCAAAGAGAGTACAGACAACATAATATGCATCAAATTAGTAAGCTTCTTTCATAAAAGGATAGAAAATATTGAGACAATATGTATCTGATCCAGTTATCTGTCATCTTGTGTGCTCTTTAACTCATTACCAGACTACAAAGTTTTAGACTGGTCCAATTTGAAAGATGTTGCAGACGATAATTTCAAAGTGATGAAATTTTAAATATCTTTGTCGATAGAAAACTGGGGGAAATGAAGAAATTGCTTATCATGAGCAATTTCTTCATTTCCCACCATGTTTTCACAAGATTTTTTTTCTTGAGGAGTGTCAAAAAGCATCATTAGGTGGGAATAGGTTGAAGGCCATAGTTTTGGCTCAACCCTTGTCATGCTGTATAAATTACCTTACTGAATTGCTGTAAAAATCAAAGGGCTGAAAGTACTGATCGATCAATATTTCAATAAATCAATAATCAACTTCATAAACAACTCTGACAGGAAAAATACAAGCAGGAGGTCTAGACCAAGATCAGACTGCACTCTTGCTGTAAAATCAAAGGGTTGAAAGTACTGATCTATCAAAATTTCAATAAATCAATATTTCTTTTAGAAATCAACTTCATAATAGCTCTGACAGGAAAAATACAAGCAGGAGGTCTAGACCAAGATCAGACTGCACTCTTGCTGTAAAAACAAAGGGCTGAAAGTATTGATCAATCAATGTTTCAATAAATTAATATTTCTTTTAGAAATCAACTTCATAAACAACTCTGACAGGAAAATACAAGCAGGAGGTCTAGACCAAGATCAGACTGCACTAATTTGCAGGCTGATCTTGGTGTACACCTCCTGCCAAAACAGGAATAATCTGGGTTAAATGTCGTGAAACTTGGTCAGAATGTTATGTCATATTTTTTCCTCCAATGATTTCAATATTTGGTTGTGTTGGGTAACAAGTACGTCAAGTTATAGAAAAATTTGTGTGCACTCTAGAGGCCACATTTTTGCCCAAGTGTCTTGATAATTTGTCAGAATATTTGTCTGTATTATATTTTGGATTTGTCTCTCACCAATCGGTGGATTATCATAAACCTAAGTGGGATAGCAGCTGGAAGCTAGGAAAGGATGTAGTGGTAGTACTGGTGTGAGAAATACCAGGAATCCATTGTTAGGTGCTCCAGCCGCTGTGACATGACTGAAATACTGTTAAAAGTGGTGTTAACCCCCATTCAATCAATCAATGATATCTTGGACTAGGCAGTGAGGGTGGGGGTCAAAACGTAGGTCATTGGATCAAATCTTAGAAAATATTTGTTTGCTCCCACATTTTTAGCACAATTGATTTTATATTTTATCAGAATGTTTGTCTCATTGATATATCTGATAAGTTTGATATTTGTACAATTAGGAGGAGGTAGCATAGGCTACATTTCACACGTTTTCCGGCAAAGGTATCTGCAAGAAGTAAGGATGTCAGGTTTAGATATATTCCCTAGTTCAGCAAGAGATTATCCAGTGAAAAACAATCAATGTATCTTTTTTTACTTATATACTTTTGGTCAACCTGAAAAATATTTGACTTAATTAACCCTTTCCTGTATAATCACTGGTTTTTACGTCCCTGTGTTTTTATACTTGAGAAAACATTGTAGAAAAAGAAGAAATTGCTTGTAACAAGCAATTTCTTCTTTTTCCACAATATTTTCTACCCTACTGAATGGTTATTTTTAAAATAAATTCAACTTAGAATTATCGTCTGCAAAACCTTTGAATTTGGACCAGTCTAAAATTTCAAAAAACAGGAAAGGGTTAAAATTATTTACCTAAAATTCAACAAAGATGTCATCATAATGATAAGTGTTATCAAAGAAGCATATTTACAACTCTCTGTGAGGGGTATTAATTTTGCTCATTGTGATTCAAACTCAATCAAACTGGGACATCTGATAGCTCAAAGAAACAGAAACATATTGATCAAATTTGTATTAAAATGTATTGCACCGTAAAGTAATGAAGAAAACCTACATTTACTATAAAAGTCTCTTGTAGGGTTTAAATAGATACAGGTTTTGTGAGTTTGAGACATGCAAATAAGAAGCTAAGACCCTCATATTTGTCTGATGTGAATCCCATGGACAGTCTTGGGCCCAACTTCAGTAAAGAATTGAGGACTGTTTTAACAGTCGTAAATTCCTTACTGAAGTTAAGCTCTAGAAGGTAACAGCTGCCCAATACTATGCTTACCTATAACTATGCTATAGCTTCTTTTATTATATACCTATAAAAGATATGGAGTAAAACCTGGCTGTCAAATACAACTCGACAGAAAAAAAATCAATATTCGGCGTGTAGCAAAAAACCGTATTCGTCGAGTACCGTTAAACACTGACTTATTGACGTTCCGGGTTTTTCGGAAAGATGGTTATTTCTTAGCCATTTAAGAGGATTTTATAAATGTCATTTCCTAAAAGGTATATAATAAAAGGAATATTACAACAGTGTGTTTTTCTATTTGTTATCGTGTTCTCGAATCGTCTGTAGGTATTTTTATTGGATTCGACCTTCGGTCTCATCCAATAAAAAATACCTCCACACGATTCTCGAACACGATAACAACGCATAGAAAAAGACACTGTGGTAATATTCCCTATTTATAGGCTACAGCCATAGACCAGTTAGTAGTGTGTTGGACTCTCAATCATGAGGTCTTACATTTGATCCTTGATTGTGGCAAATATCCTTTCTGATATTTGTCTCCTACGTATGGGTGGATAATTAAATACCTAAGTGAGATGAGCAGCTTGTGGCTCAGAAAGGATGTAGTCATTGTACTGGTGTGAGAAATGCAAGGAACTCATGGTTAGGTGCTCCAGCCACCTTGATATGACTGAAATACTGTTAAAAGTGGTCTTAAACCCAATATGAACAAATAATGTTTACATAAAAACTTATCATCATTGTTAAAAAAGACCTACGGATGTTAAACCTGGACCTCCTAAATATTAAGTACCGGCCTTTGTGATACTGAATGGTGAGTCCCTGGGATCCTACTTTAGACTAAAACCAAATAACATTAATTTCTAATCCTAAATAGATTTTAGGGGTATTTTTGTTTATCCCATTATCACACTGCAAAATTTTAGAATGGCCCAAATTTGAAGAAATAGTAGCCAACAATTTTAAGTTCAGAGATGTTTGAACATCTTTGTCATTTTGGGTAGAAAACAAGGTTGAAAATGAAGAAATTGATTGTAACAAGTGGTTTCTTCATTTTCAATCTTGTTTTCCTTAAATTTTTTCTGGGGGGGTGTAAAAAACTGGGATTTTTTGGGAAAGGGTTAACAACGCCATGCCTGTTTCTGTTTTGTAGACAACACTTCAAACAGATGAAGTAAAGAATATTCCGTGTGGTACAAGGTAAAGTTTGTTATTTGAATTAGATTTACAGTAGTGCTTGCACATAAATGAAATCTTGCAGGGGCCAATACACTGTCAATGTTATTGACTATGATATTGGTTAAATATATTGATCAATTTTTGATATCACCCACACACTGTCAGTAATATTGTCATTACTATTTATTGTCAATATATTGATCATAAAAGACAATTTTTGTTTTCCGCTTAATGCTTTGTTTCACATGATTAATCCTTTACCAAAATTTAAGACAAATACATTATGAAAGAAGTCACAGACAATAATAATAAGTTCATGGATTTTTATTTGTATTTAGCTCAACTGAGCACAAAGTGCTCTGGATGAGCTATTGTGATTGGTCATCATCTGACTGTCTGTCTGTCCCTTCACAGTTAGAAAAGAAAAGGAATTCTCCTCCTAAAGTATCATGGAGTTTCAACCAAACTTCACAGAAATAATCCTTATGCTCTTTCAAAAAACTTCAAGATTGAAATCCATGAAGAACTTTGGTTGGCATGGGATCTTGAGATCTGAGGTAAAAAAAAACCTTAAAAGTCTTCTTCTCCCAAACCATAAGGCCTAGATATTTGGATATTTGGTATGTATCATTGCCTGTTGTACATGTATATGTATGTGGATTAACCTGCCACAAGCAATTTCTAATTTTATCACAATTTTTCCGGTCCATATGCCAACTGGTTTTGATTTGATGGGACTTTGTTTCAATTCTGACCAGTTTTGATTTTTGTTGCCAGGTTTTTTGTTAACCCATTCCCACACAATGAGCTTTTTGGCACCCTTGAAGTATAACAATTGGAAAAAACATAGTAAAAATGAAAAAAATGGCTTACAGCATGTTATTTTCTTGTTTTACACAATGTTTTCTACGAATGAAGTTGAAAAGATTAAAATTTCGTATACATTGAATTGTCGTCTGCAACTCCTTTCAATCTGGACCAGTCTCAAATTTTGGTGTCTGGTAACAGGTTAACACAATTTGTATTTCAGTGGAGGTGTAATCATATATTTTGAGAGAGTAGAAGTGGTAAACAAGTTAGAAGTAGCATCAGTTCACGAGATGGTCAAAAACTACACAGCAGATTATGATAAAACACTCATCTATAATAAAATACACCATGAACTGAACCAGTTTTGTAGTGTTCATAACTTACAGGAAGTTTATATTGACCTTTTCGGTGAGTTGTTTTTTTTTTCAAACAATTACTAGGCAATATTTTGTTAGACTTTTCCAAGTTCAAACAATTTGCTGATGACTATTTTCTGTAGATGGAAATGAGAAAATCCTTTTCTTTTTAGGCAGAAAACAATATTGGAAATAAAGAAATTGCCTATCACAAGCAATTTCTTCATCTTCCAAAATGTTTGGATGTGAATTTGAATGTTTTTGGAAAAGTTGCTGTATATTTAGCTGTTTTACTTGCATGTAAGTGATTGTGTTTTTTTGACCATGCACATAATTATTGGAGTTCATGTGCGGATATAATATGCAGCCTTTATTATCCCCTGCCGTTTCGTGGAAGGGGATATAGCAATGGTCTCCGTCCATCATTCCGTCATTCCGTCCTTCCGTCACTAAACTTGTCCGGAGCATATCTCTGAAAGTATAATTGCTATCAACTTGAAACTTCATAGGTCGATAGATCTCATTGAGGAGAAGTGCAGTGCACAAGAAGCACAACTCTTACTCGCATAATTTTGGAGTTATTGCCCTTTGTTGTTTTAAAGACTAAGATTTTGTCCGGGGCATATCTCTGAAAGTATAATTGCTATTAACTTGAAACTTCATACGTGGATAGATCTAAGAGGAGAAGTGCAGTGCACAAGAACCACAACTCTTGCTTGCATAATTTTGGAGTTATTGCCCTTTGTTGTTTTAAAGACTAAGATTTTGTCCTGAGCATATCTCTGAAAGTATAATAGCTATTATTGAACTCATTGAGAAGAAATGCAGTGCACAAGAAGCCTAAATCTAATTGGCTTCAGTTTACTATCAAGCTTTTATGGGGGGATGGCCATGTTGGACATGGCTCTTATTTACACGTCAACTAGTCATGGCACACTCTCTAATAAAGAGCAAATAAGGTGATATCCAAGCAATACTAGCAAAATTTTAGACTAGTTTTAAATGAAAGGAGTTGAGGATGTCATTCAAAATTCAGTGTAAAATAAGACTAAATTGACCATTCGCTGACCTGCCCACTGACTCCCTAGGCCCTGCCCTTAACTCTGACAGGAAGTTCCACTTCAATTTTTTAACGGCGTTATTTTGCAAAGACTATGGTAAGTAGAACATCTTAAAAAAGTAGAATCGCTGGTAAGCAACCTAAATGTAGTAACTACAGCTTATTCAAGCTGCAGTTACGATGTTTAGGTTGCCAAACCAACAATAAAGGTTTAAAAAAAATGGTGACCAATTTTGTAGTTGAAAAGTTCAGGTCTGGGCTGAATAAATTATTTGATTGGTTGGTTTATTCCTTGACTGACAGCTATGGTTGGTCAATTGATAGCATAGAAACATTGATAAAAAAGGGAAATGGCTTGTAGCAAACAACTACTATCCACATGTTTTCCCTCATGCTTTTTAGCTACCAAAGCGTCAGCTTTAATAGCTTAAGTTAACAGACAAAATTTTGAGGTCGTCTCAAAGTTCAACAAGTGCAAACTGCCACTGGAGGCTTAACCACTTAATCCATGAAATGCCTACGCCATAAAAAGTAGTTCTTATGTATTTCAATCATCTACTAGGTATTTTTAGCTCACTTGTGCACATCGTGTTCACAATGACTCTAATCAGAGTATTCAAAAAGTTGCAGACGACAATTTCAAATTGTTGTAAATTCTAAAATATTTATCTCTCTAGGTAGAAAACAATGTGGTAAATGAAGAAATTGCTTGTAACAAGCAATTTCTTCATTTTCCACATTATTTTCTTCAACTATTCTTTACCATGATAACGTCTGACAAAGTAGATTTCTGAATAAACAATGCTTTGCTAGCTTACAGTTCTTTCATTACTTTGATTCTTTATCCATTACCAAACACAAAATAATGTGAATTTATCCAAATTGAACTATGTTGCAGAAAACAATTTCAAATTGATGAAATTTTAAGAATTACTTGTTAGAGAAGCAATTTCTTCAATTTTCTGCAATGTTTTTAAGTCTTTTTCTCAAAGGGCCTTCATCCATCCCCACACAATCCCTGTTTTTTACGTCCGTCAAGAAAAAAGCTTTGGAAACGTAGTGGAAAATTAAGAAATTGCTTGTATCAATTTTATTATCCAAAATGTTTTCTATCCAAAAAGACAAAAAAATGAATAAATGAAATTCCATTAACTTAATTTGTCGGCTACAGCTTCTTTGCATTTTTACTAGTCTAGATTTTTTGTGTGTGGTGAAAAAAGGGTATTTTGTAGGAATCGGTAAAGCAAATCAAAATGTTAAATAGTGCTTGAAAAAAAAAGAATATTTCCTCAATTTTGTTTCAGACCAGATAGATGAGAATTTGAAGAACTCGCTGCAGAAAGATTTGACGACCAATGCCCCAGGATTGACTGTACACAGTGTTCGAGTAACAAAACCTAAGATTCCAGAACAAATCAGGAAGAATTATGAACAAATGTAAGAAATAACAATTTACTTTCAATAATAGAAATAGTTTCATTATACGCCCGTCGAAGACGGGACGTATTATGGGATCACCCGTGATGTCCGGGCGTCCGGGCGTCCGGTTGTCCGGGCGGTGTCCACTTCTTTGTCCGGGGCATAACTCTGTCACCGTAAGTCCGATTGACTTTAAACTTGGCAGTTATATTCTTCTCATCAATACGGAGTGCAGTGCGCAATAACCATAACTCTACCTGGCTTATTTTTTGAGTTATTGCCCTTTGTTGTTTTTCATACTTGAATCTTGTCCGGAGTATATCTCTGAAAGCATTTTAGCTAGGATCATGAAACTTCATGGGTGAATATAGCTCACCAAGGGGGAGTGCAGTGCACAAGAACCATAACTCTACCTGGTCTATTTTTTGAGTTATTGCCCTTTGTTGTTTTTCATACTTGAATCTTGTCCTGAATATATCTCTAAAAGTATAATAGCTAGAATCATGAAATTTCATGGATGGATAGAGCTCACCAAGGGGGAGTGCAGTGTACAAGAACCATAACTCTACCTGGCCTATTTTTTTAGTTATTGCCCTTTGTTGTTTTTCATACTTGAATCTTGTCCGGAGTATATCTCTAAAAGTATAATAGCTATAATCATGAAATTTCATGGATGGATAGAGCTCACCAAGTGGAAGTGCAGTGTACAAAAACCATAACTCTACCTGGCCTATTTTTTGAGTTATTGCCCTTTGTTGTTTTTCATACTTGAATCTTGTCTGGAGTTTATCTCTAAAAGTATTATAGCTAGGATCATGAAACTTCATGGGTTTATAGATCTCACCAAGGGGGAGTGCAGTGCACAAGAACCATAACTCTACCTAGCCTATTTTTTGAGTTATTGCCCTTTGTTGTTTTTCAGACTTGAATCTTGTCCAGAGTATATCTTTAAAAGTATAATAGCTAGAATCATGAAATTTCATGGATGGATATAGCTCACCAAGTAGGAATGCAGGGCACAAGAACCATAACTCTACCTGGCCTATTTTTTTAGTTATTGCCCTTTGTTGTTTTTCATACTTGAATCTTGTCCGGAATATATCTCTAAAAGTATAATAGCTAGAAATCATGAAATTTCATGGATGGATAGAGCTCACCAAGTGGGAGTGCAGTGTGAAGAACCTTAACTCTACCTAGCCTCTAGCCTATTTTTTGAGTTATTGCCTTTTGTTGTTTTTCATACTTTGTTTGACAAAAAATATTTATTCAAAATAACCTGTTTTATTCAAATCCCCAGTTAATATTAAACAGTGTGACGGGCGTATCTTGTGACAGTTTGGCACCTTGTTGATATATTGTGTTGTGTACCTTAACCTTTTCCTTTTTTTTTTAAATTTTAGAATGGACCAAATTCAAAGGTTTTGCAGATGACAATTCAAAGTTGAATTTATTTTATAAATAATCATTCAGTAGGGTAGAAAGTATTGTGGAAAAAGAAGAAATTGTTTGTCACAAGCAACAATTTTTTCCCAAGTATAAAAAAAAACAGAGATGTAAAAACCAGTGAATGTTTGAGAAAGGGTTAACCCATTCCCACACAACCCCTCCTTTTTACGCCCCTCATGAAAAACGCTTTGTGTCAAGCAATTTCTTCATTATCAACAATATTTTCTATCCAAAGACATGAAAAAAAAATTCCATCAACTTGAAATTGTCTTCTGCAGCTTCTCTCAATTTGAACCAGTCTAAAATTTTGTTTTGTGGGAATGGATTGAAATTATCAAAAAGACATAGGAGAGAGAGTTCATAAAAATATCCAGTATGGAACATTGAACTGCTTAACCCATTACAAGAATCCAAAGTTGCAGTCAACATTTCAAAGTGCACCTAATTTGGAAAATAAGAGCAAAATAAGGTAAAAAATATTGTAAGAGAGATAATGCTTGTTACTAGCAGTTTCTCCTTTTCCAATAATTTTTCCATAACCTTATTTCTTTAGAGCATTATAAAGGAAGATTGTGTTGTAATAGGTAAACTTTTCATATTTGTGATTGTCAAGAAGAGGAGTTTTGTTAAACAAATATGGGAAAAAGAGATTTGATCAATCACAAGTCAATGGGCATTCATATTTGAAAAAAAAAAAATTATATATATATATATATATATATATATAACGAGGTAGAATGACCATTCTTTATATTCAGATAACATTCTAATAGTAAAGAGTTTTGTGTGGTCATTTTGTGTGGTCAACCCAGTCTCGTCAAGGTTCAATACCTGCCACACTGGCATAATGGGGTACACTTTAGACCTTTTATCTGTTTATAAGAAGAAATATTTTTTCCTATGTAGTAAATTCCACTTTACCCTTTCCCACACAATGACATTTTTTGACACCCCAAGAAAAAATGCTTTAAATTTTTTTTGGAAAATGAAGAAATTGCTTGTAACAAGCAATTTATTATTTATCCACAATTTTTTCCCTCAAAGGACACAAAAAATAGAATTGTTTCAACTAAAATTTGTTGTCTGCAACATTTCTGAATTTGGACCAGACTAAAATGTTGTCATCTGGTATTTGGTTAGTTGCAAGCCTTGTAATAGAAATATACTTCACAGTTGCAGCTGGTATTATGCACAAATTTGTAAAACAAATATTTCTTTTAATTGCACTATTTGCAACAAAACTTTTGACAATTTCAGAAATTAGAATCTAACTAGAATTTTTGTATGTTTTTTTGGCTTCATGAATACACATGTGACCTGTCAGGCAGGAAAGGTCCATCTGGAAGTACATAAAGGAATATTTGATGAATTGTCAAACTACAAATTCGAGACTGGTCTGAATTGAAAGAAGTTGCATAGACAACATTTCAAAATAACCACTCTAGATTATAAGATTCTGAAAAGTGCAGAAAGTTTTAATACGGCCAGCCTGTGCTTTCTGGCCTAGATCAATACTTTTGGCATGTGTAGAAAGTTCCTGGCTATTTGAGAAATATAACATGTTATTTTGATAACTTTCAGGGAAGCAGAGAAAACCAAGCTTTTGATAGCAACAGAGAAACAGAAGGTTATTGAAAAAGAAGCAGAGACTGAAAGAAAGAAGGCCATTATTGGTTGGTTTTTGTTTGTAACTCATTCATTTGAACAAAGCTGTTATTAGAGACAATCAGAGCTATCGCTGCAACCTTGATGGCATCCTAATTTATATTCTCATCATGCAAAAAACGATATTTTATAATATTTCTGCTATTACTGAAGATGTTCACTTATAACTGTTCACTACCAAAAGAGTAATCTATACTTTCAAGGGTAGTAACTTTAAATGCATTTTTATTACAACTATGCCCCTTTTACTATACTTATTTATTAAATACTATTAGACTTTTAATTCACTTTCCAGCACTGATTGCTTGTGAAAAGTAATTTCTTCCTTGTCTTCAATGTTTTCTCTAGTTTAATATTAGAGGGGTGTAAAATTTGGGGATTGCACAGGAAATGTCAATATAGAGTGCTCTTGATGTTTGCCTGCCCAGTAAGACTAGCTTAACTGAACCAACTTACACTTTACTCACGGTTCCAGGGTCGCTTGTAAGCTGTAAGCTTCTGTTGACCAGTCTCTTATACTTCTTCTGGAGTATTGGTCCAAATAACAATTTGGACTGAACTTTTGTAGGAGGATGCACCAATGTTTGTTTAATTGTTCCTTGAAAGAGTTTACACTTGGAGCCAGTACTACGTCATAGGGTAGAGAATTCCAATTTTCAACCACTTGTATGCTGAAGATGTTTTTTAAAGGGGCGATTAAAAAAAAGGACTGCTTGGAAGTAATATTTGCACTGCGAAAATCAAGAAAACTTTGAAAAATACAAAATTGCTTGAAATAAAGCAACATCAGCCATTTATCTTGGTAGACCAACTACCCTTGCTATCTGATATTATCACTAGGGAATAATTCTTGCAGCTATCACCCTCCATCATGTCTAATTTTTAGCTCTACTGGCCGAAAGCCACTAGAGCTATAGCGATGGCTTTTCCCCGTCCGGCGTCCGTGGGTCTGTCCGTGCGTCCGTCAGTCCGTCCGGCGTCCGTCCGTTAAACTTTTCCTTGTTTACGCGATAAAGTCCACAGTTCTCATCAGATTCCCTTCAAACTTTCACAGAATGATTGTACCATCATAAGGATCATTCCTTTTGAAAAAGGGGTCAGATCCGTCAAGAAACACAGGAAAAGGGGCCTAATTAAAACTTAATTAAGAAATCCTCGTTTACGCGATAAAGTCCACAGTTTTCATCAGATCCTCTTCAAACTTTCACAGAATGATTGTACCATCATAAGGATTGTTCCTTTCAAAAATGGGTCAGATGCGTCAAGAAACACTGGAAAAGGGGCCTTATGAAAATTAAATTAAAAATTCAATTAAAAATCCTCGTTTATGCAACAATAGAGTCCACAGTTTTCATCGGATTCTCTTCAAACTTTCTCAGAATGATCGTACCATCATAAGGATTGTTCCTTTCGAAAATGGGTATGATCCGTCAAGAAACATGGGAAAAGGGGCCTTATGAAAATTTAATTAAAAAATCCTCGTTTATGCGATAGAGTCCACAGATCTCATCAGATTCTTTTCAAACTTTCACAGCATGATTCTACCAACATAAGGATTGTTCCCTCGAAAATGGGTATGATCCGTCCAGAAACATGGGAAAAGGGGCCTTATGGAAATTTAATTAAAAATTCCATTAAAAATCCTCGTTTATGCGACAATAGAGTCAACAGTTTTCATCGGATTCTCTTCAAACTTTCTCAGAATGATTGTACCATCATAAGGATCGTTCCTTTCAAAAATGGGTCTGATCCGTCAAGAAACACAGGAAAAGGGGCCTAATTAAAACTTAATTAAAAAATCCTCGTTTACGCGATAAAGTCCACAGTTTTCATCAGATCCTCTTCAAACTTTCACAGAATGATTGTACCATCATAAGGATTGTTCCTTTCAAAAATGGGTCAGATGCGTCAAGAAACACGGGAAAAGGGGCCTTATGAAAATTAAATTAAAAATTCAATTAAAAATCCTCGTTTATGCGACAATAGAGCCAACAGTTTTCATCGGATTCTCTTCAAACTTTCTCAGAATGATTGTACCATCATAAGGATTGTTCCTTTCGAAAATGGGTATGATCCGTCAAGAAACATGGGAAAAGGGGCCTTATGAAAATTTAATTAAAAAATCCTCCTTTATGCGATAGAGTCCACAGATCTCATCAGATTCTTTTCAAACTTTCACAGAATGATTGTACCAACATAAGGATTGTTCCCTCGAAAATGGGTATGATCCGTCCAGAAACATGGGAAAAGGGGCCTTATGGAAATTTAATTAAAAAATCAATTAAAAATCCTCGTTTACACAATAGAGTCCACAGTTCTCATCGGATTCTCTTCAAACTTTTTCAGAATGATTGTACCATCATAAGGATCGTTCCTTTCAAAAATGGGTCTGATCTGTCAAGAAACACAGGAAAAAGGGGCCTTTTGAAAATTTTAATAAAAAAATCCTCATTAATAATCTAGAGCCAACAATTTTCAATGGATTTTCTTCAAACTTTCACAGAATGATTGTACCATTATAAGGATTGTTCCTTTCGGAATCTGATATGATTCCTCAAGAAACATAGGAAAAGGGGCCTTATTAAAATTTAATTCAAAGATCTTTCTTAACACTCTAGAGTCCACAGTTTTCATCTGATTAACTTCAAACTTTCACAGAATGATTGTACTATCATAAGAATTGTCCCTTTCAAAATTTGGTATGATCAGTCAAGGACCACGCGAAAAAGGGGCCCGATAAAAACTGGATTGAAAAAGTCCTCGTAAACACAATAGAGTCCATAGTTTTCAACAAATTCTCTTCAAACATTCCCAGAATGATTATTCCATTAAATGGATTGTTCCTTTCGGAAGTAGGTTTGATCCATCAAGTTTCATGGGAAAAGGGGCCCTATGAAACTTTAATAAAAAAAATCTTAGTTAACACATCATGGCCCTAGATTTCACCTGATTGACTTCAAACTTTCACATAATGATTGCACCATTATAAGGATGGTTCCTTTCAAATTGGGTCAGATCCATTGAGAAACATAGGAAAAGGGGCCTTAGGTAAATTCAATTAAAAAATCTTAAATAATGCTTGTAAGTCCACAGATGAGATGGGGTTGTCTTTATACTCAAACAGAATAATTATACTTTTGTAAGAAGAGTTCCCTTTAGAATTGGTTCAGATCCATCAAGTAACATGGGAAAAGGGGCTATATGAAAATTCAATTAATAAAACCCTGTTAACACAATGGAGCCCACAGCTTTGATCAGATTTTGTTGAAACTTTCACAGAATGATTGAAAGGTCATAACTATCATTCTTTTCATAACAGGGTTTGAACTGTCAAGAAACACAGGAAAAGGGGCCTTATGAAAATTTCATTTATAAATCCTTGTTACCAAGTCCAGAGCTTTCATTGGATTTTCTTCAAACATTCACAGAATAATTGTACAATAATAATGATTGTTGATGTTCACATTAGACCTGATCTGTCAAGTATCACAGGAAAAGGAGCATTATGAAATTTAATTTTAAAATCATTGTACCACAATAAAGTCAACAGTTTTCATCAGATTCTGTAAAAACTTTCACGAATGATTATTGCATCAATAGGATTCTTTCTTTTCAAATTAGGCGTGATCTGTCTAGTATCATGAGAAAAGGGGCCTTTTGAGAATTTTATCTATAAAACGTCACATAAAAAGGGGCCTTATGAAAAACTCTTAAATATTCTGGTTAACACAATGATGTCCCTTGATTTCACCGGATTCACTTAAAAATTTCATAGAATGATTGTACAATCACTTAAATGGTTCTTTTCAGAACTGGGTTCAATCCATCAAGTATCATGTAAAAAGGGGCCATATGATTTTTTTTTAAATATTCTAGTAAACATAATGAATTTCCAATATTTCATCGGATTCACTTTTAACTTTCACAGAATGATAAAACCAACAGTAAAATATCACGGGAAAAGGGGCCTTATGAGAACTTGAATTTAATATCTTTGTTAACACAATAAAGTCAAAGGTTTTATTGGATTCTCTTCAAAGATGCATGGAATAATTGTGGCATTTGAAAAACAGGAAAAGGGGCCTTACACATTATCATTCAAAACATTCTTGTGTATGTGATGAAGATCACAATCGTTATCAAATTGTCTTTTAAATTTCACAGGACAATTGTCGGGTTGTAAGGAAAGTTCCTTTTGGTATGAAATTGATTCATCAGAAATCACAGGAAAAGGGGCCTTATTGATGCATGGAATAATTGTGGCATTTGAAAAACAGGAAAAGGGGCCTTACACATTATCATTCAAAACAATCCTGTTTATGTGATAAAGTCCACAATTATTGTCAGATTCTGATGAAATATTCACAGAATGATTGTAGGGTCATAAGGTAACTTTCTTTTGGAAATGGAGTGGATCCGTCATGAAACATGGGAAAAGGGGCCTTGAGGATTATTGCTTAAAATGATACAGGGGATAAAGCCCCTTTTTTTTTCTTTTTGCATTCTTCTTTGAGCAATTAACTTCCTTAAATATCACATTTCTTTAACGGAAAACTTGATAACCAGTAGAGCGTCTCAGGCCCTCATGGGCCTCTTGTTTATTCAAAAATTTGTTAAGCTTTGACACTGACGTTTAGATAGTGTTCACAGGAATAGGTTCCATTAAAAATATCAAGTTCATTTTCGTTTGCCTCACACAAAATGTCACTGGATTTCTCTTTACATTGAAAATAAGTGGGTGGGGTAAGCGGTAGTCACATGGTAAAAGTTCGACGACTTTAAGTCCTGTAATTAACAATTTTTTTTCCAAAATGATTACTTCCCTCAATTAAATAAGAAACTGGATTGTAATATAAACCAGGTTGAAAAATACAGGAGAAATTGATGGTATTTTCATTTCATAACTTTATTTCTTTCATCAACAGAAGCAGAAAAGAATGCCTCTGTTGCCAAAATCCACTGGGAACAAAAAGTGATGGAAAAAGAGTCAGAGAAAAGGATGTCTGAGATAGAAGGTTAGAACAACTCATTCATATATATATCTCTTCTACTCTTGATGTTGGTCAGGATGTACAAACTAACAAAAACTATTACAGAAGAAATTATATTCTTTATAGTGAACCTTATATAAGTGACCACACTTCCAATTAACCCATTCCAACACAGCAAAATTTTAGACTGGTCCAAATTGAAAGAAGCTGCAGACGACAATTTCAAGTTGATGGAATTTTGAATTTTTTCGTCTTTTTGGATAGAAAACATTGTGGATAATGAAGAAATTGCTTGATCCGAGCAATTTCTTCATTTTCCAAAATGTTTTCCAAAGCTTTTTTGTTGAGGGGTGTAAAAATGAGGGATACAGTGGGAATGGGTTAAGACTACTATCTCAACCGTTACTGGAATTTTAACCCTTTCCTGTTTGTCAAAATTATAGACTTGTCCAATTTGAAAGAAGTTGCAGACGACAAATAGAAGTGAATGGAATTCTGAAAAAAAAAAACCTACAGGGTGTTACAAGCAATTTCTTCTCTTCCTATAATATTTTCTCAAGTATATTTAGTCACAGGGGCATAAAAACCAGGGATGGAATAGGAAAGCCATTTAAAGAAGTGACAGACAACCGTTTTTAGATGAAATTTTAAAATCTTTGACATTTAGAGTGGAAAACATTGTTGATAATAAAGAAATTGCTTGTAACAAGTAATGTATTTATTTTTTCCTACATTAACCAAAGTTTTTTTTTCTTGTTGGGCGTTTCAACCCAGGTCAGCCTTTTGCAGTTATTCTAGTGTCATTAAACCCTACTAAACCCTACTTAGGAATATTTAGATGCAACAGTTCAGTCTTTTCTAAGTGATTATAAATATCTTCCAGGATAGTCCAAATTAACCCATACCCACACAATGATGCTTTTAAACGCCCCTCAATATAAAAGCTTTGGAAAATATTGTGGAAAATGAAGAAATTGCTTGTATCAAGCAATTTCTTCATTATCCACAATATTTTCTATCTTAAAAGACGAAAAAAAAAAAAATCCGTCAACTTTAAATTACCGTCTGCAGCTTCTTTCAATTTGGACCAGTCTAAAATTTTGTTGTGTGAGAATGGATTTTTGTGACAGATCTCATGCTGGTATTGTGTGTTATTCTCTTACTCAGATTTGACCTTGTTAGCCAGAGAAAAAGCCAAAACAGATGCTAACTTTTATAAAGTACAAAAAGAGGCTGAAGCTAACAAGGTGAGTTGTTTTACATAGTGGAAATTGAATGGGTAATTATGAAATACTAAATCAATTTAATTTTTTTTTATTTATTATCAAACTTTACTGAAGTCTTTATTAAATGAACTAACATGGTTACAGCAAGAAGTAAAATTACAAAATAATGATTTAATATCTAGTTTCGTCTATCAAAAATGGACATTCTGATTGGTCAAAAAAATATTATTCATAACTCCATGAACATTATTAAAATTTAGATATTTAATAACCCATTCCCGCACAATGAAGCTTTTTGATTCCCATCAAGAAAAACAATTGGAAAAACATTTTGTAAAATGAAGAAATTGCTTGCAACAAGCAATTTCTTCATTCTACAAAATGTTTTCTACCCAGAAAAATGAAAAAATCTAAAATTTCATGACCTTTGAATTGTAGTCTACAACTCCTGTCAATTTAGACCAGTCTAAAATTTTGTCGTCTGATAATGGGTTAAGCAAGTAATCTATAAGCAGGTGAAATTGAGGCTTAGCCAGGTTTTCATCTTATTTAGATGACAAGTTTAAGCCATTAACAGACAGGAAAATTTGAGACTGGTCCATTTTGGGAAAGAAAACATGTTAGAGTTTTTTAAGCTGAAAAAAGAGCCATTTGAGTGAGAAAGATTGTGAGAAAAAGGGAAATTGTTTGTTACAAGCAATTTCTGCTTTTCTTGCAATGATTCCTAATGTGTTTTTCTTACATAAAATTGTATTGTGTGGGAATGGGCCAATAATTTGGTATGTAGATAGCTCGAACTTGAAAGTCAACAAATAGTATTGCCATTATTTCTATAGACTTATCAATAAAAGTTATTGAAATTCATCAATTTAAGATATTCCAAGAAACTTATAATGCTCTTTGTTAACCCATTCCCACTCAGTGACACTTTTAGACGTCCTCACGACAAAAAGCTTGGGAAAACATTGTACAAAACGAAGAAATTGCTTGTGACTAGCAATTTCTTCATTACCCACAATGTTTTCTACCTAGAAAGTTGAAAAAATCAGAAATTTGATAAACTTTAATTTGTCGTCTGCAACTTCTTTCAATTTGGGCTAGTCTAAAATTTTGCTGTCTGGTAATGGGTTAAATGAAGTCATCTCATGCAACACATGTCATTATTTTACATATGACATCATTTTTTGTAAAAAGGTGTTGCCATTGGGTTTAGCTTTTTGCATAATTATTTACACTAGTGTAATATCAAAAAGTACTCAAGGGATTTATATTACTCCACTCATTGGTCATATTATGAATAGATGATATTAAATGAGTGGTACCCCCCCCCCCTCACACACACACACATTTGATAAATGAGAGTTGACTGACTGTATTTGACTTTAATATCTGACTCCAGGGTCAGAATTAGCCTGTTCCTGTACATCACAAGTTTAACAGAGGCTTATGTAGTGAATACTTTAAAAATCTTCATCTCTGAAACAGAAAGGCCCAGAGCTTTAAATTTGATATTTGGTATATAGCAACATCTGGAGGACCTCTATTAATATTATTTAAATTATGGCCCCGTGTCAAAATTAGCTAGTTTCAGAATATTATGAGTTTAACATGAAAACTTTAACCCTTGTCATGCTGTATAAATTACCTTACTGAATTGCCGTCAAATCAAAGGGCTGAAAGCACTGATAGAACTGTTCTTCAAAAATCAATATTAAATTTAGAAATCAATTCATAAAAAACTCTGGCAGGAAAGGTTCAAGCAGGAGGTGTAGACCAAGATAAGACTGCACTTATGTGCAGGCTGATCTTGGTCTACACGTCCTGCCAAAACCGGAATATTCCGGGTTCAGCATGACAAGGGTTAAAAATCTTCTTCACCCATACAGAAAGGCCTAGAATTTTGATATTTGGTTTGTAGCATCATCTGGTGGACTTTTATCTGTTTTTTGTGCTCTTTTGACTCAGGTGATCGATAAGGCCCTATGGGCCTCTTGTTATTTATTTTATTCATGTATTTATTCATTTTTTTTTCACAAATTAGATTGAGTTGACTGTGCTAGAAAAAAATGACATCCAAATATCAAAAGTGCACCATGTTATCTCTGTCTTTCAGATGATGTTAACACATAAGTACCTTAGAAATATTAAAATATTAGTTAATAGTCCATAACATGTGTTCCACATCATGTTTTCAACATGAAACATATGATGTTAAGGCCAGAATATTTAGAAATGTTAAGATATCAGCCCATAGCCTCATTAACATGTATTTTACGTCATGTTTTGTATATGGTTCAGATGATGACACCAAGAATATTGAGAAATGTTAAGATACCAGTCTATAGCCTCAATAAGATGTATTTTACAACATGTTTTCTATATATTTCAGATGATGTTCACACCAGAATATTTAGAAATGTTATGATACCAGTCTATAGTATCCATGTTTTCTATATGTTTCAGGTGATGTTGACACCAGAATATTTAGAAATGTTAAGATATCAGCCCATAGCCTCATTAACATGTATTTTACATCATTTTTTCTATATGGTTCAGATGATGTTGACACCAAGAATATTTAGAAATGTTTAGATACCAGTCTATAGCCACAATAAGATGTATTTTACAACATGTTTTCTATAAATTTCAGATGATGTTAACACCAGAATATTTAGAAATGTTAAGATACCAGTCTTTAGTATCCATGTTTTCTATATGTTTCAGGTGATGTTGACACCAGAATATTTAGAAATGTTAAGATATCAGCCCATAGCCTCATTAACATGTATTTTACATCATGTTTTCTATATGGTTCAGATGATGTTGACACCAAGAATATTTAGAAATGTTTAGATACCAGTCTATAGCCACAATAAGATGTATTTTACATCATGTTTTCTATATATTTTAGATGATGTTAACACCAGAATATTTAGAAATGTTAAGATACCAGTCTATAGTATCCATGTTTTCTATATGTTTCAGATGATGTTGACACCAGAATATTTAGAAATGTTAAGATACCAGTCAATAGCCTCCATAAGATGTATTTTACATCATGTTTTCTTTATGTTTCAGATGATGTTAACACCAGAATATTTAGAAATGTTAAGATACCAGTCTATAGCTTCTAACTCAAAGATATATTTTGGAGAGAAGATTCCAAGTATGTTTGTAGAGCCTACATCAACTACTCAAACTATTGCTCAATCTGGTGCTTCAAAGGATAAAAAGGTATGGTTTTGAATTCATCTAATAGCTTACCGCTTTCTTGTTTTGCAAAATCTTGGACCTGTCCCAATTCAGAAAACTTAAAGATGATTTGATTTGAAAACTAACTATTTAGTAGGGTAGAAAAATTTTGTAGAAAAAGAAGAAATTGCTTGTTACAAGCAATTTCTTTTTTTCTACAATGTTATCTCAATTGTAAAATCACAGGGACATAAAAACATGGATTGAACAGAAAAGGTTTAATCCATAACTATAACTACTGTACAGATGAATTTACATAATGTGTGACCTCTTAGACAAAAAATAGACCTCTGTGGTATTCTATAAAATGAGTATTTTAAAACGTTTTTAGATACAAGCAATTTCTTCATTGTCAAAAATGTTTTTATGCCCCTGAATTGAAAGATCTGGAGCATATTGTTTTACTGTTGTCCATCTGTCATTCAGTCTGTCAGTCTGTTTGTCTGTCTGCAAAACTTAACCAAAAAACTTAACATTGCCAATTATTACCAGCCTATTCAAGATACAATGCTCATATTTGGCATGGTGATACATCTCCATAATATGCATGTCCTCATGTCAAGGTCATGTGATAAGGTCAAGGTCACAAACCAAGGTCAAACGTTTAGTCCTGTTGTGAGGGCATTGAGTTTCACAAACACATCTTGTTCTACCTCGAAATCAAACAAAAGAATTCTCCATCTAAAACTAATCTTCTGGAACTTATTTCAATTTGAACCAGTGTACAATTTTGCCATCTGGGAAAGGGTTAAACTGCAACTAGATGAAGAATGATCTCTCTATACCATGTGATAGATAATGGTATTGATATTTAGTAATATTCATTGATCTACAAGATCTGCATTTTCTACACTATTTGAAGACTGTTGGTTTAACCCATTCCAACAAAATTGCTATTTGATGCCCCAAAGAGATAAAGCTTATTAAGATGTGGAAAATGAAGAAAGCAATTTGTTCATTGTCAACGATATTTTCTACCCCCCCCCCCCCAAAAAAAAAGAATTAGAATTTCATTGACTAAAACTAGTCTTCTGCAACTTCTTTGAATTTAGACCAGTCTTTAATTTTGTTGCCTGTTAATGGGTTAAAGGGTTACAACTAAATGTACACAATTTATTGTTTTATTGCAGAATACCAGATGAGAGTTGGTTTCCAGCATTATTATCCGTCATGAGCTGCCTTACTATTTGTGATATAACATCAGCCTACATCAATGTTATTTTATAGAATCATTTCCTTCCTTGTATTCCCTCCAGGGGTCGACACTTACTTTGTTTTAATGGGATCACACAGGAAACCCTACCAATTACATCAGGGGTTTGTCTAGATAATCAGGATCCCTCCTCAATTCACATGAACTCATTCCTACGTAGTCCTGCCGTTTTAAGCCCCGCAAGAAAAAAAGCTTTATAAAACATTGGGGAAAATGAATAAATTGCTTGTTACAAGCAATTTCTTCATTAACCACAATGATTGTACCATAAAAGACAAGCATTTTTAGAATTCCATTATCTTAAAATGATGTTTGAAACTTCTCTGAATTTGGAACCAGACTGAAATTTTGTCCTGTGGTAAAAGGTTTAATGTGAAAAAAAGAACAAGTTGAAATACACTGAAATTTCTTTGGTGAATTGATACACTTAGTTTTTTTGCACTCGAGAAAAACTGAGGAATCCTGAGGGAAACCCTAGCCCAGAATTACTTCCAATTTTCTAGGATTGTTGGGATCTAGGGACTCTGAAAATGTTGATTACTGCCCTCATTCCTTCCCCACATTTTGCCCACATAGATATTAGTGTGACTGCTCTTGAACAAAAAGTCAAGCTATTGTCACCACTCTGGCTTTGTTGGTGTTACATTAACTTTGTTTATATCTCTGTTAATTTTAAGATGTTTACTTAACCTTTTCCTGTTCAATCCCTGGTTTTTACGTCCCTGTAATTTTATGATAAAGAAAACCTTGTAGAAAAAGAATAAATTGCTTGACACAAGCAATTTCTTCTTTTTCCACAATATTTTCTAACCTACTGAATGGGTATTTTAAAATTAAATCCACATATTTGTATATGGAGAGTTCTAAAATTTGCATATCAGGAAAGGGTTAAAACTTTGCATGTATATTCCCTATCACAAGAGCAAGCTTTTCATTAGTTTATCAACATTTTTGTCGCAAAAAGCAATTTCTTAATTTTCCATATTTTTTTCTACCTAGAAAGTAGAAAATACAATCTAAACTTTCATTCACTTTTATCTTACGTTTGCAACTTCTTTCAATTTGGATCAATCTAAAATCTTGTTTTCTGGTACAAAGTATTGAATTGATTAAACTGGTCATCTAAAAAGATGAAATCTCAGCAGGGCTTGATTCCATCTCCTGATACACGACTCTTGATAAATTCCATTTTTCATGACCACTCTTTGAATATCCTTTATTACCAAATATGGCTTTTGAATGATTGCTAGACAATACCATGGGATAAATCTGGTATTTTTGCCAGACTATCCTTACTTTTTTCCCATCTTAACCCATTCCCACACAGTGATGCTTTTTTACACCCCTCAAGAAAAGGAATTTGGTAAACATTGTGGAAAATGAAGAAATTGCTTGTAACAAGCAATTTCTTCATTTTACACAATTTTTGCTACTCAGAAAGTTGAAAAAATCTAAAATTTCATAAACTGTAAGCTGTCATCTGCAACTCCTTTCAATTTAGACCAGTCTCAAATTTTGATGTTTGGGCATGGGTTAACCCATTCCAACACAAGCCCTCCTTTTTACGCCCCTCAAGAAAAAAGCTTTGGAAAACATTGTGGAAAATGAAGAAATTGCTTGTATCAAGCAATTTCTTCATTATACACGATGTTTTCTATCCAAAAAGACGAAAAAAATTTTAATTCCATCAACTTGAAATTGTCGTCTGCAGCTCCTTTCAATTTGGACCGGTCTTAAATTCCAATGTGTGGGAATGGGTTAAGTCTTGTCATGCTGAATAAAATCCCTTCCAAAATCACATAAAAATCAAAGAGCTTAGGGAACTGCAGATTTTGTTTTCCGGTTCTATATCTAGTTTGAGAATTGATCTTGTGAACAATTCGGGCTAAAAAAGACAAACAGGTGGTGTAGACTCATATCAGACTGTGCATATGCAATGGCTAATCTTTAACTATGCCTCCTGTAAATACAGTTATATTCCAGGTTAAGCATGGCAAAGGTTATACCATTCCCACACAGTGACGCTTTTAAATGCCTCTTAATATGAAAGCTTTGGAAAACATTTGGAAAATGAAGAAATTGCTTGTTAAAAGCAATTTCTTCATTATTCACAATGTTTTCTGCCCAAAAAGACAAAGATTTTAAAGATTTCAGCAACTTAAAATTGTCGTCTGCAACTTCTTTGAATTTGGACAAGTCCAAAATTATGTCATGTGGTAATGGGTTAAGGTAAAGTAATATTCTGCAAATACACTTTATAGGTTCTAGTTCCATTTATGTTCTTTAGGAAATGCATGGATAGAATTGATGTCTTCTGTATTATTCAAGGTGTTTAACCTGGTGTGCAATATTTCATTTATGTGTCTTAAGTGCTTTATGATACGCAAGATATTATTTCCTGCACTGCAGTAAATCATGGTGACGGAAATGAAATACTACCTATCAGGATATTATGATAGCAATATAATTGACCAATGGCGACTGTCGGTGAAATAACCTGTCTGCCAATTAAATCATTCATTCAGATCAGAAATGAGTTTGAACTCTGACATTGACCTCCATTTTTGTTAATCTTTTTCTTGGTTTGGCGACTTAAAGATTGTATCTACTGCTTATTCAAGCTGCAGTTATGACGTTTAGGTCACCGACCGACTATACTACCTTTTCATTACATGCTACTTGCCATAAATTTTTCAAAATAACGCTATTTAAATTCAAAATTGGACTTCCAGTGGGAGTCAGTGGGCGTGGCAAAAGGAGTGAGTAGGCAGGGCTAGCAATTGGTCAATTGGATGAATCATGCAGCAGTTAAGAGACAGATATAAGCGTATCAGGTATATACTGTTCTATGATTTGTTGATTGTAAACATAATGTCTTTGTATGAGTGAAAAGGTGCATAATTGAAATGATAGAAACTGTATTTATTAAGGAAAATATGAGATACTTGGGTGTCTAGTTGGTTTAATATTTAGTTTGCTGCTTAAATTGTTGCTGGTCACGTACCTTTGGCTTCCTTTTGTTTCTAGCATTGGTACAGCCATAGGATTTCATCTGAGCTATCAGCTGCTCATGTCTCAGAAGTCTAGTAACACATTTTTAACTCAGCTATTTTCGTAGTAAACCTGAGGAATTGCGATAGCTTTGGTGTCTTCGTCATCATTGTTGTCGTCATGCGAAAACTATGACATTTTGTGCTATCTCTGGTTCTACTAAAGGCATTCACTTGAAACTTGGCACACTTGTTCACTATCAAAAGAGCAACCTATACTACCAAGGGGGATAACTCTAGATGCATTAATTTTTGTCCACTATCCAGCACCCTATAGCCAAGCTTAAGCATCCATAGGCGGTGCTCTTGTTCCAATTCTTGATATATCACTAACCCATTCCCACACAATCCTGTATTTTTAGGCTCCTCAAAGTAACCTTGGAAAATGTGGAAAGTAAGAAATTGCTTGCTACAATCAATTTCTTTTTTATCGGCAATGTTTTCTTCCTGAAAGCTAATGATTTTTGAAATTCTAACAACTTTAACCCTTTCCTGTACAAACCCGGGGTTTAAAAAATGCTGTGATTTAATACTTTAGGAAATATTGTGGAAAAAGAAGAAATTTCTTGCCACAAGCAATTTCTCCTTTTCCCACATTTTTTTCTATGACACAAAAGTTTAATTTTTCAAAATGAATCCAATTTTCATTGTCATATGCAGCCTCTTTCAATTTGTCTAAATTTAAAAAAAAAATAGGAATGGGTTAAATCATTTATTGCAATGGTTTTGACTTTGGACTAGTTTAAAATTTTGTTTTCTGGTAATGGGTAGATACATTTTTAAGGCAACTCTCATTTTATTTCCATAAATAATGTTAGGGTTAGCTTCAAAACTAGATTCTTTTTTTATTTTTCATTTCTTTTTTTATTGTGTATTCTTACTTATTTTTTTATGAAAGAATTACATTTGTATTTTGTATGATAATTTGCTCAACAAATTTTGAGAATCAGGCAGTTATTTCTTTTAAGTCAATTATTTGGCAATCCTTAGTAATAACAATCTTCACAGATAAATCTTTTTTGGAAATGTAGTGATAGAGTAGAATGTCCAGGCAATGATGATTTTAGACGCCCCTCAATATGAACGATTTGGAGAACATTGTGGAAAATGAAGAAATTGCTTGTCTCTTCATTTTGCACAATTATTTATACCCCAAAAGACAAAAGATTTTAAAGATTTCTTCAACTTAAAATTGTTGTCTGATATTTCTTTGAGTATGAACCAGTCTAAAATTTTCTTGTATGGGAATTGATTAAACTTAATTTTCAGCCTCTTTTTGGGAAAGCTTAAATTGTTAGTCCACCCAAACTGTGTTTGGGGGTAGATAGAAATTGTTGTCTGCATCTTCCCTCACTTTGGTCCAGAATAAAATTTTGTCATGTGGTAATTGAATAAGACCGTGATAATTATCAAACTGATTTTTGCTTGAGGGATATATAGTTGTCTCTATGAAAAGTCGTTGTATGTGCTTTGGTATGTCATTTTGTTAGGATTTGTCCAGACCATAACTCCTTTATTTGTGTTTTGGATTTCAAAATAACTTGGTACAATTCCTCTCCATCACACATACTTGGTATCAAGCAAACATATGCTGATTTTATTCATGTTCCGTTCATCTTCCTTGGAGTTATAGCCCTTTCTTCACCAATTTCCTCTTCAACTACTTGATGGATTTGATTCAAATTTCAAATGTGTATTTAATGTCAAGCAAATATATTTATATTCATTTTGGTTACAATCCATGTTCTTTTCTCGGAGTTGTGGCCTTTTGTTTAAAAAGTCTGAAAAATGGCTTAATGTCAGTGACATTTTTTTTGTGACCTGATGGTGCAAGATGGTACTAATCACATGGTGGCTCTCAATCAATCAATCAATGAAATTAGTCATTTTGACCTGAAGTGAACTTTGAATTAAGACATTTGTGAAGAATTTTAGTTGGTTTGTAGACTTAAATGTCTATGCTGTAGTTAAGACATTTAGGTTGCCAACCAGCCATTTAACTTTCTTGCTGTATATATCTGGCCATAAATTTTGAAAAATAATGCCGTTTAATATCTGTTGGAGTCAGTGGGCGAGGCCAATGGAGTCTTTGGCAGGGACTGCGATCTGTCAAAGCTGTTTTAGTGCCCAGGTGCTTCTAGTTTAATTTACAATCCTGATTGACTTCCTCAATGGCTAAGTGCTATAGATGATTGACATATGAATTGAAGGTCATTGGTAGAAGCTCCAATTACTACAGGTTGTGTTTGTTGTTAAGACAATTAATAGGCAGCCTCAGTCTACCTGTCTTTAAAATTAGGTAGCAGTAGGATAACCCATTCCAACATGGTGAAATTTTAGTCCTTCCAAGAGCCGCCGTCATAGCTCAGTTGGTAGCGCGTCAGACTGTCAATCTAGAGGTGCCGGGTTCGATCCCCGACAGCGGCACTCATCTTTTCCAACTATTTGTCCCTCACCAATCGTAGACCTATGTGGGATAGCAGCTGGAGGCTAGGAAGGGATGTTATGGTAGTACTGGTGTGAGAAATACCAGGATTCCATTGTTAGCTGCTCTAACCGCCGCGATATAATTGAAAGATTGTTGAAACCAAATTGAAGGAAGTTGTAGACGACAATTTAAAGTTTTTGAAATTTTACAGTTTTTTTACTTTTTGGGTTGAAAAATTGTGGAAAATGAATAAATTGCTTGTATTGTTTTCCTAACCTTCATTTCTTGAGGGGCATCAGAAAGTGTTATTTCGTGAGAATAGGTTAAGCCACTGCCCCTCTTTCAGGGTATGAAAATATCTGAATTGTGAGTGTTTCCATAGCAAGTATATAAGCTTACAGCTTTCCTCGCAATCAAGCTGAAATAAAATAGGTTAAATCCTTTCCTGTTCAATTCCTATTTTTTACGTCCCTGTGATTGAGAAGACATTGTAGAAAAAGAAGAAATTGCAATTTCTTCTCATTCCACAATATCTTCTTTCATTTTTAAAATTAAATCCATTTCAAATTTTTATTCACAGAACCTTTGAATTTGGACAGGTTTAACCCTTTTTAAACAGAAAAGGGTTAACCTATTCCCAAACAACAACATTTTAGATTGGTCCAAACCGAAAGAAACTTCAGATGAGAGTTTCAAGTTGAAGGAATTTTATATTTTTTCTCATGTTTGGGCAGAAAACATTGTGAATTATGAAGAAATTGCTTGATACAAGCAATTTCTTTATTTTCCACAATGTTTAACAAAGCCTTTTTTGAGGGACATAAGAAAAAGGGCTTGTGTGGGAATGGGTTACACTAACTAATTTACATGTGCTTTATCTAATAATTATGAAATGAATTTCCAAGACGGTTCCTTTCTGCTTGTTATATCATTTTTTTATGACTGTATGTAATCAGAGGGATTTTTTAGGAGTCAGTCTGTGCGCGCCATTTACAAAAATTAATTGCACATTATGATTCACCAAGCTGACAAATAATTCTAAATGCCCTGTGACACTGTCCAAGCTACTCAGTGTCTGCACTTCACACACTTTTGAAATTGGCCAATTGTGGCTGTTGATCTATGTAAAACAGCCAATTAAATCATTCATTTTTAATAGAAATGGAATTTTGACTCCTACATCTGCTGCCATTTATGGCATTTTTCTTATTCAAGCTGTAGTTATGACTTTTATGTCACCAACCAACCATTCTACTTTTATTTCTCACTGTGACTGGCCTTAGACTTTTCAAAATGACGCCATGTAAAATCAAAGTGGACCTGCCTGTTGGAGTCACTGGGCGGGGCTAACGGAGTAAGTGGACGGGGTCAGTGATTGGTTGATTGATGGAAATGTCACACACAGAGTCAAGTTGTAATACTGTATACTAGTTTTTATTTGAGTTGATGAATAAGACTTAAATTCATATATATTATGATAATGTATAATAAATATTTTGTATACGTATTTCAACATTAGTTGAGTTTGATAAAGTTTTCCCTTAACAACACAACACTGATACAGAAGTTTAAGTAAGTTGAAGAAAATGATTTTCAGTGAATTGAATTTTAAAAATGTATATTTTTTTTGATAGAAAACGTTGTTGATAATGAAGTAGTTTTTGTTATATGCAGATTCCTCATTTTCCTCAGTAGTTTCAAAAAGTTGTTTGTTTTCTTTTTTCTTTTGGATAAAAAAATGGAATGTCGTGGGAATGGGTTAATACTTCATACTTAAAGCCATCTTTGGAATTGACCAATCACGGCTGTCATTCGGGGAATATATCGACCAATTAATTTATTCATTCAGCCCGGAATTAACCCTGGTCATGCTGTATAAATTACCTTACTGAATTGCTATCAAATCAAAGGGCTGAAAGCACTGATAGAACTCGTTCAAAAATCAATATTTTTTAGAAATCAACTTCATAAACAACTCTGGCAGGAAAAGTACAAGCAGGAGGTATAGACTGAGATCAGCCTGCACATAAGTGCAGTCTGATCTTGATCCACACCTCCTGCCAAAACCGGAATATTCAGCATGACAAGGGTTAAGATTTGAACTCCTCATTTGGCCGACATTTGTGTGAAACAGTTTTATTGTTTTGGAAAAAGATTCACAGAATACAAGGAAATAATTATAATCCCATTCCAATATTACCGGTAACCTCAAATGGTCAATCTGGATCTACACCCCTGGAGAAGGCTAATATCCTTGTCTAACATTACGCCACAGTCTCAAGTTAAAACAATCTTGAACCTGATGTCTTGGCCTATGGTGTAAAAATGGGTACCTGTGAGGATGCCGCCCAGTTACTGCTTTAGTCACGCCCACTGACCCTGACAGAGCCAATTTTCTCTCCTTGATTGATTCGCCACATTCTGCATTCCACCAAGGGACAATTTTTTTGTTACGGGGAGGTTTTTAGTAACACCTACTTAGCTCAGGCAGGAACTTCTACTTTGATATTCAACAGTGTTATTTTGCCAATTACATGTATATGGCCAATAAATCGTAACAATATAGTAAAATGGTTGGTTGGCGAATTAGGCGTCGTAACTACAGCTTAAATAAGCCATAGTTACTTTTTTTTAACCCATTCCAACTCAAGCTCTCCTTTTTACGCCCCTCAAGAAAAGAGCTTTGGAAAACATTGTGGGAAATGAAGAAATTGCTTGAATCAAGCAATTTCTTCATTTTCCACAATGTTTTCTACTGAGAAAGTTGAATAGATCTACAATTTCCTTAACCTTTAAGTTGTCATCTGCATCTCCTTTGAATTTGGACCAGTCTAAAATGTTGCTGTGTGGGAAAGGGTTAAGTCGACAAGCCAACAAGAATGCTTCACATAAATGTCGGCCAACAATGGAGCCCAAAGTTCACTTTCGGTTTAAATAAATGATTCGATTGGCTGAATGATTCTTTGATTGACAATCGCGAATTGTCATCATTAAAGTAACACCTCAAATCTAAATGTATTCATTCCATGGTTGTCTTATATTCAAGAGGTAGAATTCGAGAAAAAAATATTCCCAGTAAAAAATTGCTGAAGAAATACACTCGATGATCTTCATCGTTCGGCAAAATAGCACATACACAAACATAAAGTTACTTTGTGCACATTTACAAGTTTATTCAAAAATATTGCCCAAGATGCACTAGGCACAAAAATGAGCCCAGGAAATGTTATAATAAAAATACCAATATGATAAAGTGGATTATAAAGTATTAATATGATAATGTGGAACAAAGACAAAACCGATAGGGAGAAAAAAATGCGAACACCATTAAGAGAGTATTAAACGTTATTTAAAACCCGTCCAAATTCAAAGATTTTGTAGACTAGAATTCAAAGTGGATCTAATTTGAAAAATAGCCACTCCATGGGGTAGAAAACATTGTAGAAAAAGAAGAAATTACTTGTTACAAGTAATTTCTTCTTCTTCTACATTTTTTTCTCAATTACAAAATCACACGAATATAAAAAACAGGGAATGAACAGGAAAGGGTTAATTAATTATAAACATTTAACGCTTAATCGGTGTTCAACATGCAACATGTAATACTATTACACTGTCCCTTTCTACAGTAATAAACCCATTACAGAACGACAAAATTTAAGACTAGTCCAAATTGAAAGAAGTTGCAGACAACAATTTTTAATTGGTGAAATTCAAAAATGCTTTATCTATTAGTGCAGAAATTATCATTGACAACGAGGGAACTGCATATTACAAGTAATTCCTTCATTTTCCATAATGATTTCCCAGACCCTTTTCATCAGGGGCGTATAAAGGATAGACTGATACCACCGCCGACTGTAACAAAGCTTCTAGCGAGTCAACAATGATACCAGTCTATAAAAGGCGGGACCATGTGCGATGCTTTGCACGAGATCTTGTAGGTAAGCATGATGTCATGATGAGTGTCCCTATATTATAGAGGTTTGAGATGATAGTGATTAGTAAAATTAGATTGATTCCAAAAGGGATTTATTAGCATCTTCTCAAGGTAAGATTCACTTTTTAGTTCAACTGAGCACACCGTGCTCAAAATCACCCTGTGTGCGTCGTGCATCGGAAGTCGCCAACTTTAAAATTCTCCTCTGTAACTATTGGATTTTATTCGTGTCGCTACAACGGGCCTTTCAAGCAAAATTAGCAGGAATGTTCCTTTGGTGACCCTTTCCAAAAGTTTTTTCTTTGAAATTTTGATTCACTAAAAAGTAGTGGCATGACAGCACCGGGCTTATTCTTTAAAAGCCATCTCTTCTTAAACAACTGAGCCAATTTGGACCAAATTTGGCAGGAATGTTCCTTTGGTGACCCTTTTCAAATTTGATCTTGAATTTCGCTTCGCGAGAAAATGTTGGTGTGGTAGGGCCGATCTTAGTAGACTTCGAGAGATAAAAGAATAATTCTCCTCCTAAACCGCTTGGCCAATTTTGACCAAACTTGACAGGAATGTTCCTTAAGTGAACTTTTTCAAATTTGATCGTGAGATTTTGTTCGAGAGAAAATGTGGGCGTGGAAGGGGCGGGTTTATCAGACTTAGAGAAATAATGGAATGATTTTTCCCAAACCTTCTCCTCCTTAATCGTTGGGCTAATTTGGACCAAACTTGATAGGAATTATTCTTTGGTGACCTTTTTCAAATTTGTTCATGAAATTTTGATTCGTTGGCGTGGCAGACTTATCAGACTTGGAGACATCATGGAAGAATTCTTTAAAATTATCTGCGTGGAAGGTAGGGCTTGGATCAAATCATTCTCTGGTGAGCGATTTAGGTCCATTTTGGCCCTCTTGTTTTATAATTAATGTATAGTGAAGTCGCCATTAGTGGATCCTCCTGCGTGACGGAAAATTATCGTAAATTTCTAGTATTAATACGAATACTGTTATTTCAAAAATGCTTATTTGTGAATATTACTTATCCGTCGGCGAATCCATATCCGTCTGCGAATCCAAAGATTCAAAGAGGTTCGCTCAGATCAAAAGTTTGACATGCCTCCTCGAAAGCACGCGAACATCATCAATATTCTGACCTCACTCTATGAGGTTGCAGCGTCCTCCAGAAACGACAGAAAAGAAATTTTAAAAGCCGACACATTTTCTTGTTCCGGAAAACATTGTGAAAAAGAAAAAAAATGCTTGTAACAAGCAATTTCTTCTTTTTTCCAAAATAGTTTCTACCGTACTGTGTTACTATTCAAATAAAATCAACTGTGTTTAGTCGTTTGCAAAAACTTTCAATTTGTTTAGGTCTAACATTTTATAATACCGCAAAGAGTTCAGATTTGAATTCAAGTTAAAGATAGATATAGTCTTCTCAGGCCAATCAAATAAGTTATCATATAACTTATTAACCCTTTTGTCAGGCTGCAAAATGCTGGACTGGTCCAATTTCAATGCAGTTGCAGACGACAATTTTAAGTAAATAAAATCCGTTAAAATGTTTTTGGGGTAGAAATATTTTGGATAATGAAGAAATTGAAAGCAGTTTCTTTATTTTCGACAATGCTTACCAAAGCATTTTTCTTCAATGGGGTCACCATAAAATTGGATAAATTTTCCTTTTCTTCTATTTGATTTTCTTTAATGAATTATCATCCTTTCATTCTATTTGTTGTAATCATAATTTCTACTTTACAGCTAGAACAAAAAATCTGCTATAATATTTATTTGATTTCAGGTATGAAAACTACATGATATGTAAGTAACACTCAATCTTGTGGTATGCGGCGAACGCTTTACTTATCTGTCGCATCACAAGTTATAGAAACAGATCTATCTCGATTGCAAGAGATAGTTTCAGGTGATGAAAGCTTGATTTATCATTTTCAGCCCGACATTATGGCTAAAAATAAGGTTTGGGTTCCCAGGTATGAAAACTACATGATATTTAAGTAACATTCCATCTTGTCGTAGGCGGCGAACGCTTTACTTATCGGGCCGCCGTCATAGCGCAGTTGGTAGCGCGTCGGACTTTCATTCAAAGGGTCCCGGGTTCGATCGCCGACGGCGGCAATACTCTTTCCGACATTTGTCTACCACCAATGGGCAGATAATCGTAAGCCTATGTGGGATAGCAGCTGGAGGCTAGGAAAGGGTGTAGTGGTAGTACTGGTGCGAGAAATACCAGGAATCCATTGTTAGGTGCTCCAGCCGCCGCGATATAACTGAAAGATTGTTAAAAGCGGCGTTAAACCCCATTCAAACAAACAAAGCTTTACTTATCTGTCGCATCACACGTTATAGAAACAGATCTATCTCGATTGCAAGAGATAGTTTCAGGTGATGAAACCTTGATTTATCATTTTCAGCCCGACATTAAGGCTAAAAATAAGGTTTGGGTTACATGTGAGGGCGATAGTTCTGTTACTGCGCGAAGCATCTTGTCTTACCAAGGGTGGCGATCGTTCTACATATATATAGATATTTATCGATGGGTTAGATTAATTGATTGAATGGGGTTTAATGCCACTTTTGACAGTATTTCAGTCATCGTGGCGGCTGTAGCACTTACAATGGATTCCTGGTATTTCTCACACCAATACTACCACTACATCCTTTCCTTGCCTCCAGCTGCTATCCACCCATTGGTGAGAGACAAATGTCGGAAAGGATATGTGCCACCGTCTGGGATCGAACCTTGATGGGTTAGAGCAAAAACGCATTAGGTGTCTTTATTTGAATAGACCCCTTTCAACTGTTTTGTACAAAACCGTGGATATAAAACTGCATTTGCTCAGAAAGGGCGCTTTCTAAAGATATTGATAAAAGATGAATACAAACGGAAACTCGAATCAAGAATCGCGGTCAGCAAGTTAGGTGAAAGCTCCCAAAATATTCTTTAACTGTTGGATGGCATCAAATCCTCTATCCTGTAATAATTAGCGCTCATTATGTTCCAACGAGGGACTGATAGAAAGCGGTCCCCTTCGATTTACGGCTCGTTAGTCCGATTAGCTTAGTTGGTAGAGCTTTCGACATGAAACTTCAAGATCGTTTGAGCCCCGGGCTGACCAGACTAACAAAGCAATCTGATAAGACGCTAAACCGAGGCACCGTCGCAGCGATTGTGCTTTATGAATAAGACGGAGTTCTCAGTGTTTTTTTCCTGTATTCTTCCATTACCCCAATAAAAACTAACCGTCTTCAAGGGCATCGCTTATATGAACAAATGCAATGATAAATACTTGAAAGATACGGTGTTTTGTGTGTCTGAGAAACACGACCAAGTACTAGGACTTTCAAATTCTTCTGATGTGAGTCCCATGGGCCCGCTGGGGCCTAACATCATGAAAGAATTGAAAGCTCTTTTCACTGTCTTCACCTATTTTCTCAAGTGGAGTCCAAGAAGGTCATAGTTGTCCAATACCTTCTTTACCTATAACTATGCTGTAACTTCAGTATTCAGATAAAAAAGAAAGGAAACAGCCAATGTTAAGACCAGGTACTCGAAAACCTTAATCTAGAGCCCTTTTGGAAACGACTAAGGAGTCCCTTGCACCACACTTTGTTAATGTCAGACTAGAGCTACGATTTACGGCTATTTCTAAAATATCGATGTATTTGGATGGGAACGGAACTTCCGTTCATGGTCAGTGGGTTCGTTGAAGCGATAGAAAAGTCATAAAGAGTAACGCAAGTTCCGTCCAATAACTCAATGATATTCTAACACTGTTCGATGGCACCAAATGAGACTGTCTCCTGTCATAATGAGCGCTCATCAAGGTGAGGGAGGGATCGTATATAAAACAGCTTCCGTTGATATACGGTTCCACCTGAAACTTGCGGCTCTTGCAGAAGTCCCGCCCACTAGGGTAGAGTTTGCCAATCACAGCACCTTTTAGAATCGCATCTGCACATGCGGCGTACCATCGGTTGCAGAATTCTTCGCAGACTGTGAGCTTTTCTCGCCTATAGAAGATGTTTTGGTATGGTGCGCATACATAACACATCAGGTAGTTGGTATATCTGAAAAAAAAAAGGATGTAAAAATTAATTCTATTACCACACGAGAAATTATAAGACTAGTCTAAATGGAAAGGAGTTGCAGACAACAATTTAAAGTTTATGGATTTTTTTATATTTTTCAACTTCCTGGGTAGAAAACATTCTGGAAAAATGAAGAAATTGTTTGTTTCAAGAAATTTCTTCATTTTACATCATGTTTTCCCAATTGTTTTTCCTGAGGGGTGTCAAAAATCGTCATTGTGTGTAAATGGGTTAACCTATTCACATACCATACAGTCCCTATTTAATACACGCCCCGAAATAAAAAGAGGGTTGGATAAACATCGTGAAAAATGAAGAAATTTCTGTAGAAAATCTTCTTCATTATCGCATTTTTTACCCCTGAAGCCAAAGATTCTCATTCAGAGATTCATCGACCAATCAAATCATTCATCTAGACCTGAAGTGAATCGTTGAACTCCGACATCTATATGAAGCATTTTTCTTGGAATGACGCCTTAAACATCGTAACTGCCGCAAGTTCAACCTGTAGTTACGACGTTTAGGCAGCCAACCATTGATTCTACTTTTTTGTCTACATGTTGCTAGCAATTATATCTTCGACATATCGCCGTTTCTCAGGTAATCTACAATAATGGGATGTCATGGGTTCGATCCCCGGCGGCGGCACATATTCTTTCCGACTTTTGTCTCTCACCAATGGGTGGATTATCGTAAATCTAAGTGAGATAGCAGCTGGAGGCTAGGAAAGCATGTAGTGGTGGTACTGGTGTGAGAAATACCAGGAATCCATTGTTAGGTGCTCCAGCCGCCGCGATATAACTGAAATACCGTTAAAAGCGGCGTTAAACCCAATTCATTCGTTCAATCTAAGGTAATCTAAGTGGAACATCTTGTTGGAGCTTATTGGGCGTGGCAAGCGATCCGTCAATTGTTACCAATCATGTGTTAACTCATTCCCACACAATCGCTCCTTTTTACGCCCCTCGAGAAAACGGATTTTGGAAAACAATATGGAAAATGAAGAAATTGCTTGTTACAAGCAATTTCCTCATTTCCACATAATTCTATATAGATTAAAAAGGCTAATAAAAAGTGGAATTCCACCAACTTGAAATTGTCGTCTGCCGCTTCCTTCAATTTGGACAAGTCTAAAATTATGTTGTGTAGAAAAAGGTTAAAAAGATCTCATTATAGTGACAGGGTCGATCCGTTAACCCATTCCCACTCGATCCCTCCTTTTTACGCCCTTCAAGAAAAAAGCTTTGGAAAACATTGTGGAAAATGAAGGAATTGCTTGTATCAAGCAATTTCTTCATTATCCACATTGTTTTCTATCCGAAAAGGTGAAAAAATTTAAAATTCCATCAACTTTAAATTGTCGTCTGCAGCTTCTATCAATTTGGACCAGTCTAAAATTTTGTCAAGTGGGAATGGGTTAAGTGTGACCCTACTCCTTTGAAGTGCGAAAAATATCGATTCTGGTCAGAGAGCAAGAACTGCCAAAGTTCGATACTTTCGATCTTCTGTGATTTCAGGAAGTCGGAGGCACCATCTTATTTCAGAAATTATTCATTTTCCGAATGATCTAGTCTCATTTCTAGCTCACCTGAGTACAACGTGCTCATGATGAGCTTTTGTAATCATTAAATGTCGTGAGTCGTGCGGCGACAACAATTTCTTTGTTTACACTCTAGAGGCCACATTTTTTACACAATCTTCATGAAAATTGGCCATAAAAATTGTTAGGCCATAAGGATGAATCCTATTGATTATGGGAAGGTTTTATTGGAAAACAAGGGAGAAGGGGCCTTGATGACGATCTTTTTGTTTACACTCATGAGGCCACAATTTTGTCTCAATCATAATGAAACATTAAATGAATAATTGTTAGGATATAAGGACAAACCCTATTGATTATAAGAGGGTTCTATTTGAAAACCTCAATGATAATTTCTTCTTTTTTTACACTCTAGAGGCCACAATTTTGGATGATTGAGCGATTTGGTACCATGGAGGTCCTCTTATTTAAGAAGTGTTGTGACGGAACACCGAGAGGTTAGGACACAAATGTTTTAACTACCCGTATTTAATTTTCTATATAAAATCATTGTTGGAACAAACAGAAGAAAGAAATTCCTCCCTTCTTTAAATCAAAGTATCGAAAGTACTGTAAGCTAGCAAAGCATGGTTTTGTTAAGTAATCCTCTTTGTCAAAGGTAATCATGAGAAATAAACGAGGTTAAAGTAATCCAGGAGTTAACCCATTACAACATGACAAAAACTTAGACTGGACAAATTGAAAGAAGTTGCAGATTACAATTTCAAGTTGTTGGAATTTGGTAGAAAACATTGTGGACATAGAAGAAATTGCTTGTTACAAGCAATTTCTTCATTGTCCACAATGTTTTCCAAAGCTTTTTTCTTAAGATGTTTAAAAAGCGGAAATCAGCTGGAAAGGGTTAAAAGGCATGCTTTTGAAACAGTTCACCACATTTGAACAGTTTGTAATATTCTAAAAATACAGCAGAACTACTTTTTATGGCGTAGGCATTCAATGGATTTAGCGGTTAAGCCTCCAGTGGCATTTTGCACTCATTGAACTTTGAGAAGACCTCAAAATTTTGTCTGTTAACTTAAGCTATCAAAGCTGACGCTTTGCTAGCTAAAAATCTATAGAAGGAAATCAGTTTTTGAATCGCAAGTTGTTTATTTGAATCGCAAGTTGTTTACCCGTTACCACACAATCCAACGTTCCTGCGTGGTAGATAAATATACACCATTGTGAAAATATTGTGATTTTTAAGGGATTGCTTATAAAAACGCTTTTTCTTCTATTTCACATTGTTTCTAACCTCATATGATCCTTTTTTTTAAATAAACTAACTTTAGCTTTTCGTCTGAAACCTCTTTCATTTTGTAGCAGTCTAAAAAATTGTGTTTTTTATGGAAATAGGTTAATCTTTTATTTTTCGTTCAAGTTGACATCGTCTGAAATTATATCCACCTGTACTGGATAGCTCATTCCTATGCAATGACGCGTTTGGACGTCCCCCCCAAAAAGGCTTCGGAAAACAATGTGGAAAATGAAGAAATTACTTGTCACAAGCAATTTCTTCATTATCCACAATTTTTTCTACCTCAAAAGACAAAAACATTTAATATTTCATCAACTAAAAATGGTCGCCTGCAACATCTTTGAATTTGTACCAATCTGAAAAAAATGTCGTCTTATAATGTGTTAAAAGAAACCTCAATACCTTTGGCACTCCGGTGAGCTTCCTGGAAGCGGTTTCACTGTCCCAAATATGGCCTCGATTTCCTCCTGCTTACAACAGCTATTTTTCCTAAACCAAGTACAATTCCTGAGCCCGGGCTGTGGGCTCGGAGCCCGGTTATTAAAGAACGAACAAAATGTTCTGTTTTTGCTTTCATTTATAGCCATTTCTGTCTCCACCCCATACACAACTACAAAATGGATCACTAAAATCCAAAAATGTCTGACATCAAAGCACCCCAACACTTTTGTGAAACACGTCATTTTGGCTTCACATTCTATGTGTAAAATATTAAAATCATCTAAACTTAGCAATTTATCACAATGTCTAAATTGTCCTATAGTGTTAGATCCATAGAGCTTAGTTCTTGGCTGGTAACAGAAGACTGTTTACACGAAATATCGGTAAATTCCGACTCCAGTCAGCTGCTCTACTATGGGATTCCTGCCATTTCGTCGATTAACATAACAGAATATTTGCTGTGTGCAGGACAAAATGCTCTTCTATCGATAAATCCACGTCCCAGTGCCAGAGTGAGGTCGTTATTTCCGCCGCAATAATATATTGTGGAAACGGACATAAGATACATGGTACCACGATACATATAACGTTATTTCGTAAGCGAGAGAAATTAATCGCATAACGCCATCGTTATGCGGAGGTTGGCTGCGATATCGTAGCCCGCTTTCTGATATCACAGCTATGCGGAGGTGGAAATGAACTGTCGTAATGTGGAGTGGAAATAAACTGTCGCTAAATGGCACCTGATGTCCTCATTTTTAGATTCATTGGCTGAAAGCAAGCGAGCTATTATCATGGCTTTTGACCGTCGAGCGCCCATGCGGGTGTTCGTGCAAGCGCCCGTAAACTTTTACTTTAAAAATATTCTCCTCACAAACTAATGGACAAAATTCAACCAAATTTCACAGAAATAGTCCTTGTGTGACTCTTTAACACATTCCCTTAAAGAATTTTGATCGGGTGAAACAAATGGCTTTAACGGGCGATGATAATTTCCATAATATGGTGAATCCTTTCAAAACCTTCTTCTCAGAAACCAGCGGCTGAATTTCTACAAATGTTTACAGGAGTGGTCATTAGGTGACCCTGTATTAGATTCCTTCAAACAATATCGATCGGATGAAAAATGGCTTTAATGGGCGGGGCTAATTTCCATTTATGGTAAAACCATATAAAAGACTTCACAGAAACATGTTAATGGATTTCAACCAAATTTTACAGGAATGATCTTTAGTTAACCCTTTATTACATTCCTTCGAAGAATTTTAATTGGGTGACAAACATGGCTGAAATGGTTGGTGCTAATTTCCATATAGTGAAACCTTCAAAAAAAATTTTTTCGGAAATCAGTGGGTGGATATCAACTTAATTTCACAGAAATGTTCCTTGTCTGACCCCTTTTCAGATAAAGATTTTGGCTTAAACGGGCGGAGATAATTTCCATATATTGTGTCCTTTCAAAACCTTCTTCCCAGAAACAAGTTGATGGATTTCAACCAAATTCACAGATGACACTATCAGATTCCTTCAAAGAATATGACTGATTGAAAGCATATACTTTATTGTCTTGGCTTATGTACAAATGTGATATCATTATTATTATTATTTTAAATTTGTAAACACCCTTTCATCTGACGCAATAAATGAATTAACTTTTGTAAAACAACGAAACGTTTGAAACAATAAAGATTTCATTGACAAGATTTATTTGCCACGCATGGTGAATATGATTTGGTTTATACTGAATTCCTGAAAACACCATTTGCTTCATCAGTAAAATCAGGCCTGTGGAGCGATACCGGCGCTGAAGTGCCTCTAGTTAAAACGGTGTAATATGTTTCGCGGGATATTTCAATTAATAAGATTCAAGAATTTGTTGCAAATATGAAGGCCCTACATGTAATATAAATAGAAACATGAAATACCATGTTTATAAAACTTAAACCTTGTCTATTAGAATTAAAACGAGGCTATCTAAAGAATGTGCCGCTGTCATAGCGCAGTCGATAGCGCATCAAACTCCCAATTTTCAATCATGGGATGTTATGGGTTTGATCCCCGGCGGCGGCTCATACCCTTTCCGACATTTGTCTCACACCAATGGGTGGATAATCGTAAATCTAAGTGGGATAGCAGCTGGAGGCTGGGAAAGGATGTAGTGGTAGCACTGGTGTGAGAAATACCAGGAATCCATTACTAGGTAATCCAGCCGCCGCGATATGACTAAAATACTGTTAATGGCACTTGGCGTTAAACCCCATTCTATCAATCAATTTGTCTGATGTTTAGATTAAGTATTTTTGTTGGTTTGACGACTAAAACGTTTCAGTTGTGTGGTAATATATCAAATCTTCAAGCTTACGCAATCGTAAATTAGTTTCACTGTAAACTCAAGAACCATCAACGTCGTGATCAGGTTTGGCAATCATTAGAACTGCTTAATTATATTTTCTCGTATGCTCAATTGGTGGCAGTTTCAATTTGTATCCATTGACACTGATCAAAGGTACGAGCGGTGTTTTATACCTTTGTCTTTTGCCAGTAAATCATGCAACGTTAGACCATCTGTACACTCTATTTTTGTTTAAGATAAATTAAAGTCGCAAAGCATTGTGAACAATGAAAAAATTGCTTGTAACAAGCAATATCTTCAATGTCCACGATGTTTTTACCCTACCATGATTTTTTTTCTAAATTCCACCAACTTGAAATTGTCGGCTTAAAGTTTTGAACCAGTCTAAGATTTTGTCATGTTGTAATAAATGGTGAACTTCTGGGTTACTTTAATCCCGTTTATTTATCATAACTCCGACAAGGGAGTTTATTTTACAAAACCATGCTTTTCAGTACTTTGACCATCTCGTTTTCAGTCTGCCAAATTTTTAATTTTATTCCAACTTCTCACGTATTTTGAAAGTAGGACCCATCACCGGTCGACAAAATTGAAGACTGTTCGTAATTGATGAATCGCGGCTGTCTGTCAAGGAATAAACCGACCATCAAATAATATTTTCATTCCGGACCTGAGCGTATCAACTCCGAAATTGACCGCCATTTATCTTTACCTTCACTGTTGGTTTGGCGAATTAAACGTCGTAACTACAGCTTATTCAAGCTGTAGTTACGACGTTTAGGTCACCAACCAACCATTTTACTTATTTTGTGATATGCTACTGGCAATAAATTTTGCAAAATAACGCCTTTAGAAATCGAAGCGAAACTTCCTGTCGGAGTTAATGGGCGGGGCCTTGGGAGTCATTGGGCGGCGCCAGCGATTAGCCTGTCAGTTAAAAAGAGACCGACCAATAAAAGCATTCATTTAGACCTAAAATGAACTTTTGGGACTCCGACATATAAGTTGAAAATTTATGTTACTTTAACGTGCGAACAGCTTATTTAATCTGTAGTTTCGACGTCAACGTCGGCATCCAACCAGTGTACTATTTTGTTACATTTTACATGTTTACCTGGCTACAATTTTTGCCAAATAACACCGTTAAACCATTACCACATGACAAAATTATGGACTAATCAAAATTGGCAGCAGTTGCAGAAGGCAATGTCAAGCTTGTGAAATTCGATTTTTTCCTTATGCCAGTCAATTAAATCATTGTCCACAATGTTTACCAAAGCTTTTTTTTTCTTAAGGTCGTGAAAAGTTGAGTTTGTGTGAAAATGAGATAATTAGATCAAAGTCAAACTTTCCGTTGCAATGGAGGCAGTCTTTAGGGAGGTACCCACTTTGTATTAACAGATATTGTAGAATAATTAAATTCTGGGGTAAGGTATTAATGTCGAATAACTTAATTGTAAAATCATCATACGAGGCTTTACTTGCAAGCCACGAGAAAGGCGATAATTGGTGTAGTAATGTTAAAAAATTGTTATCAAAACATGGTTTTAGTTATGTATGGAATGATCCACTTATTGTTGATCATAAAGTTTTCTATAAAATGTTTAAACAACAGTTAATCGACGAATTTAGACAGACTTTGTTCAATGATATTCATAGGAGTACGGTGTTATGCACATATAAATTCGTTAAAGACTACAGTCAAATATCTCTTTATTTAAACATTCTTCCACGAAAATGGAGATTATATATTTCGAAATTTAGATTGTCATCACATTCCCTCAGAATTGAGACAGGCAGACATGGTCAAAATAGGATTGATAGAAATCAACGTTTGTGTTTGGCGTGTAATATGAACGAAATAGAAGATGAATATCACTTTTTATTGGTTTGTCCTTTTTTTGCAGATATTAGAAAAACATATTTGAAGAAGTACTTCTATACTCATCCCAGTATGTGGAAATTTAATAGATTGATGAATTCAACTAACAAAATTACTCTTTTCAATTTGGCTAAATTTATCAAGGAAGGCTTCTTACTAAGAACCAATTTAATCTATGATACGTAAAGTAAGCAGCTGGTGGGTGCGATAGTGTTTTAAGAGCAGATACATTATATCAGCATTTACGATAATGTCGTATTTACCAGCGACATAATTGTTTTCGGTAATTAACAAATTTCTCCAGCTTCTCTTCCATGTTATATATAATATGCCTTTGGACTGTTTGTCAATATGTCAACGATTTTTGTTTGTTTGTTTGTTTGTTTTGTTTTGTTGTGTGTGTGTGTGTGTGTTTTTGTTATTATTGTAGGTCTGTATATGATATGACAAGAAACTGTATAGTTTACGTCAATAAAGTATATCTATCTATCTATCTTTGAAACCAGCCGAAGTAAAATTAGGAGATGGTCATATTCGTATAGGATACGTTAAGAAAGCATTGCGGGAAAATGTGAAAATGTTGTCCTTTTCAAAAGCTATCCTCCTCGAAGCGATATGGAAACTCGCGAATGTTAAGTGCAATGTAGGATGGTCTTATGATAATGGCAGGCGGTGTAAACCGCTGATTGATTCTTTGACAGCGCGATCTGTCAATTGTTGTAAATATCAACGGATTTTTCATTTAAGATCTGAATCCCACGCAATGACGCTTTTGACGCCCCTCAAGAAAAGCAATTTAGAAAACATTGTGTAAAATGAAGAAATTGCTTGTGACAAGCAATTTCTTCATATTACACAATGTTTTTCATTCAGAAAGTTGAAAAATATCTAAAATGTCTTAAACTTTAAAATGTGTGCATCTCCTTTCAATTTGGACCTGTCTAAAATTTCTTGAATGGGAATGAGTTAACATGACCGCAGCCCCCCCTTTTTTTTATATAGAGTTAAACCTTTTTCCGTACAATTTCTGTTCCCCGTCATAGTATACTTCAGATAACATTCTGGAAAAAGAAATGTTTGTTTTCCCCCAATATTTTCTATCATCAGGATGGTTACTTTAATAAATTACGTGCTTTGTAATGTTGTCTGCTACCCGTTTGCATTTAGACAAGTCTATAATTTTGAAAAATAATAAAGGTTCAACAACTCTGAAATGCCTTGTTCATATACACTCACATAATTTACTAGCCAAATGATGAAATGTGTTTTGACAAGAAGACGAAATTTTTGGCTGGTAAAAATTAGAAAAAAAAACCCCGACAATTTTAAGTTGATAAAAAATTGTAAAAAAATTGGGTGGATGATAATGAAATTGCTTGTTACAAGATATTTCTTAATTTTCCACAATGCTTTTTTCCCCTACGCTTTTCTATTGAGGGGTGTAATAGTCAATGGGTTCACAAGTAAATATAGAGAACAAAATACCTAAGGAAAATATACATATCATCATTTTAATACTATATTCTTTTATACATGTATTGCTATTAATATAATATGCGAGTATTTTATGGCATGAAATGTGTATAAATGTACATAAAAAATCATAACAAAATAATCTTGACAAACAGACCATTATAAACATTTGAATCTAATTTAATCCTTTCTCATAAAAGCATACACTCACTTTTATCATAATCAAGGTAAGCATTCCAAAGGCAAAAAAAAAAAAAAAAAAAATACTTCTGAAGAGTAATTTCTTTTCTTTTTTTTTTCCTCATACTTTTTTTCTATTCATTCTCAATTAATGCACACTTTGATTTGCCATCTGAAATCACATCACAATCCCATATTTTTATGCACTGAAGAATAAAAGGGGAAATTGCTTGTAACAAGCTATTTCTTCTTTTCTCTTTAAGTTTTCTACTTGTTTTTTTCCAATTCAAATGTAATTGATCTGCTACTTCTTTGAATTTGGACCAGTCCAAAGTTTTGTCAATTGGTAATTGGTTAAGGGCTGTGCTCAAGAACATTCTTTAGAAAAGATTAATAGCAAATGTATAGTTCCATACAATTATATATGACCTTGTGAGAAAAATGTCATGTTTTCGCGCTCAATCTATTTCCCTTAATGATTATTTACAAACACCTAAACCCATTACCACACAACAGAAATTTAGACTGGTTCCAAGTTGAAAGAAGCTGCAGACGACATATTAAAGTTGATAAAACTTTAGATGTTTTCGTCTTTTTGGAAAGAAAACATTGTGGATAATGAAGAAATTGCTTGACACAGGCAATTTCTTCATTTTCCACAGCAAATTCTTCATTTTCCACAATGTTTTCCAAAACTTTTTTCTTGAGGCGTAAAAAGGAGGGCTTGTGTGGGAATGGGTTTTAAACTATCATGTACAAGGAACAATAATTATCAAAGGTTACGTGCAAAATGGTTGTATATATTTTTGCAATAGTGTTGCACTGAAACCTTGCAATGTATTTACCCATGTCCTGAAAATTTTACACTGATCTAAATAGATTCGATCCAACGATTTTAAGCTTGTTTGAATTACATATACATGGTAGAGTTGAGAAAAGGAGAAAATTTCTTTTCCTTGCCTTTCACACTAAGTTGACCCTACCTGTTTTGCTCAGTACATTAACCCTTTACTGTTCAATCCCATGTTTTTATGTCCCTGTCTATTTTATTTACTTGAAAACACTGTGGAAAAAGAAAAGAGAATTGCTTGTAATAAGCCATTTCTTCTCTTTTCACAATATTTTATACCCTACTTTCGTCTGCAAAACCTTTGAATCTGGATAGGTCCAAGACTTCTCAATACAGTAAAGGGTTGAAATGTAGTATTGTGTGGTAATGGGCCTTACCTTCAACTCCCGTATCAAGTACAGCATTCTATAAAAACAGATGATGATAATTTACAAAGCTTAACCCTTTCCTGTTTTTCAAAACTTTAGACCAGCCCAAATTCAAAGGTTTTGCAGACGAAAGTAGGGTATAAGATATTGTGAAAAGAGAAGAAATGGCTTATTACAAGCAATTTTTTTAAAGTGAATTTAATTTGAAAAATAACCATTCAGTAGGGTAGAAAATATTGTAGAAAAAGAAGAAATTGCTTGTTGCAAGCAATTTCTTCTTTTTCTACAAAGTTTTCTTAATCATAAAATCACAGGGACATAAAAACCAGGGATTAAACAGGAAAGGGTTAACTGATGACATACTTGCAAACCAGCCAAACAAAAGACAATGAATGAACTACTATTAGATATAGATCTATTTTCATTCTATCAACTGTGTAAGTCTACAAACAACTCTACCTAGATCAACCCGTTACCAGACACAAAGTTCCTGAGTGATCTAACTTGAAAGTTTGCGGGAAACAATTAAAAGTGCAATTAAACTGGAAAGTATGCAATAGGGTAGAAAACATTTTGAGACATGGAGAAAAGGAAAAATGCTTTCTTTACTTCATTTAATTGCAGGATTGTGTGGCAACGGGTTAAAATATCTAATGATGGTAATCTCATTAAGAAATGGATTTCATGATGGTCTGTGTATGGTAGATCTGATTTGGTAATTGATAGATTGCTAGCAATGCCCTCTGACCTCGGACAACGCAGTGTTGCACCGACATACCAAAATACGATAGTCTGCATAATATATGGTCTGGGACATGAAACAAGAGGAAGATCGTTGTGACCTAAATTGAACAAATATAGCTTTAACCCTTTCCCGTTTTTTGAAATTTCAGACCTGTCTAAATTCAAAGGTTTTGCAGACGATATTTTAAAGTGGATTTAATTTGAATAATAACCATTCAATAGGGTAGAAAACATTGTGGTAAAGAAGAAATTGCTTGTTACAAGCAATTTTCTCTTTTGCCACAATGTTTTCTCAAGTATAAAATAACAGCTACGTAAAATCCCATGTTTGTACAGGAAAGGGTTAATAAGCTGTAGTTACGTTGTTTAACCCATTCCACAGTCATGCCTTTTTAAGCACCTCAAGAAAGAAAGATTCTGAATTGATTGATTGATTGAATGTCACTTTTGACAGTATTTCAGTCATATCGCGGCGGCTGGAGCACCTAACAATGAATTCCTGGTATTTCTCACACCAGTACTACCATTACATCCTTTCCTAGCCTCCAGCTGCTATCCCACTTAGGTTTAGGATTATCCACCCATTGGTGAGAGATAGATGTGGGGAAGGATATGTTCTGTCACCAGGGATCAAACCTATGACATCCTAAAATAAAAAGCTTCTGAAGGCATTGTTGAAATGAAGAAATTGCTTGATACAAGCAATTTCTTCAATGTCCACAATATTTTCCACCCTAAGTCAAAAATTACCCAAATTCCACCAATTTGAAATTGTCGTTTGTAACTTCTCTTTATATGGACCAGTCTAAAACAATGTCATGTGGTTATGGATTAAGTCTCCTAACGACTAAAATATATCAGATAGATGTCAGTGGTCAACATTGTTAACACGTTTTTCAAAATTTTAGACTGGACCAATTTGAAAGAAGTTGCAGATGATAATTAAAAGAAGGTGTAATTTGAAAACTAACCAACCAAAGGTTAGAAAATATCCTGAGAAAAGAAGAAATTGCTTGTTACAAGCAATTTCTTTTTTTCTTACAATGTTTTCTCTAGCATAAAATCACAGGGACTTAAAACAAGGGATTGTGCAGGAAAGGGTTAATTATTCAAAATAACCATTATCCATCGTAACAGACATATCTATAAATCAGATCTGCAGATATTACTTTATATGAGACAATGATATGATACAATGATAGTCAAAAATACAAAAATAGTCAAAACAATGTATTATTAACAAATTGGGCTTTAACCCACTCCAAGACGATAAAATATTAGACTGGTCCAAATAGTAAGAAAATGCAGACAGAAATTTGAACTTTTTCCTGTACAAACCCAGGACTTTAATGTTACTGTGATCTTACACTCAAGAAAAAATTGTGAAAAAAAATGCTTATTTCATATAATTTCTTTTTTACCCACATAGGATGATTTTATTTTGAAATGCATCCAATTTCCATTGTTGTCTGTAATCTCTTTTAATTTGGACCTGTCTAAAATTTCAAAAAACAGTAAAGGGTTAAGTCAATGCAATTTTAAAAATCTTAGTTTTCTTAGGTAGAAAATATTTTGTGGGAATGGGAAAATCCCAATTCTTTGATAATTTTTTTTTTAACATAGAATATGTACATCAGTTTGTTTCAATTTTGAGTCATTTAACCCATTCCCACACAGTGAAATTTAAGACCAGTCTACATTGAAAGAAGTTGCAGACGACAATTTAAAGTTGTTGAAATTTTGTATAATCTTTGTCTCTCTGGATGAAAAACAATGTGGAAAATGCAGAAATTGCTTGTATTAAGCAATTTCTGCATTTTCCATATTGTTTTCCTGAACTTTTTTCTTGAAGGGCGTAAAACGGAGGGATTGTGTGGGAAATACTCTATTGCAACTTTTAAAAATTTCTATTCATTTGCCATAGTTTTGCATTATCCTCTTATGACAATTCGAATTATATTGTTGACTTCATTTAATTATAGGGCTTAAGACCAAACATTTGCAAGTGACCATATGAATACATGCAATATAGACAATGATTTTGAATAAAGCTTCCTGATTTTTGTAACAATATACAAATGGCAAGAACACAAAGGTAGAAACAATTTACTATTCAAATGAAATGCCGATATATTGGAATGGATCTCAATCTGTTGGAATGCCATGAATGCTCGATATATTGGAATAGATGTTCAAGATCAAAATGTGTGCATAAGAAAGAAATGTCTATTGAACTGTCTGGATAGCATATTTTAATCTATTACAAACAAACAATCATTTAGACTAGTCCAATTCCAAAGAATCTGCACATTATCTTTCCAATTTAACCCATTCCCACACAGTGACGCTTTTACACGCCCCTTAGAAAACATTGTGGAGAATGAAAAAATTGCTTGTTAAAGCAATTTCTTAATTATCTACAATGTATTGTACCCAAAAGGTAAAAAATCCAAATTTTCATAAACTTTAAATTGTCGTCTGCAACTCCATTTAATTTTGACCGATCTAAAATTTTGCTGTCTGCTAATGGATTAAACCTAATATGTGCTATTCACTACAAGCAGTCTATCACTAGGAAGGATTGTAGGATAAGAAAACATTAATCATTAAAATCATTTTCTTTAACCATCATGTTTTCAATCATATTGATATAAAGTTATTTTTTTTACCCTCAGTTTCATTTGTCATCTACACCATCTTTGAAATTGGACCAGTCTAAAATTTCTAAAACTGCCCTCAAGGAGAGCATTACAGATTAACCGTTTCCTATACAGTCCCTGTTTTTTACGTCAATGTGATTTTATACTTAGGAGAGTAAAGTGAAAAAGAAGAAATTGCTTGTTACAAGAATTTTCTTCTTTTTTTTCCACACTATTTTCTACAACATAGTGTAGTTTTGTTTCAAATTGCACCCACTTTTCATTGTCGTCTGCAATGTCTTTGAAATTAAAACAGTCTCAAATTTCAAAACAGGAATGGCTTAAGTACATGTATATAATGTCTTTTTTATGGGTAAATTTTGATTTTCTGTAGCTCCGTATTTCAGCAGTTGGTGTGTTGTCTTTATGCATGGTACACTGCCGAGTCTGAAAGTATACAAAAATAGTAGAATTTGATAAAAATCTATTTTTGTGAAATATCCCAGGTATCTTCTAAAATTCCAATGAGAACTATCAGAATTAGTTTTTCAGCTGTGTGCTATAAATTGTCACATCTCACTCATTTGAATCGTGTTTTATGCCATTTTGAACATTCCATCAGCTATGTTGCTGTGAAGTTGCGTCCCTGGTATCACCAGTGATAGACAGTGGCTTTGAATGTCCTACCCAAGGACATACCAACATGACCAGTGGTGCAGCCAGGACTTGAACCTGCAACATCAAATTCTCTTACAAGGTTACAAGACCACTGCTGTAGCTCTTTAGGAAGGACTTGCACTTGAAATCAGACTATATGCCCACCTCCTAGCTTTGATTTCCAGAATTAAAAAGAGTGTACTGAAAGTTTATTTAGCTGTTTGATACTAATAAGCATAATGAATTTGATACTTTTCTTACGATTTGTGTAACTCTGTCCTGTTCAATCCCTGATTTTTACATCCCTGTTTTTATACTTCAGAAAATATTGTGGAAAAAGAAGAAATTGCTTGTAACAAGCAATTTCTTATTTTTCCTCATTATTGTCTACCCTACTGAATGATTATTCTTCAAATAAAATCAACTTTGAATTGTCACCTTCAAAACCTTTGACCTTGGACAGGTCAAAATTAAGCAATACAGTAAAGGGTTAATAATGTCAATGTTTTAAATTATAATAGATTTTGACACACTGAAAGGAAACACAATAAAAAGACCAACATGCACCAAATCTAGTATTTCTATGTTTGAGACTCAAAATGCTCATATTTTACATCCATTTCACCTAGCCCTTTCCAGAAACATGCATTCAGCAAATTCAACCCATTTCCAAATAACCCCATTTTTCACAAACCCCAAAACAAAACTTTGGGAAAACACGGTAGAAATGAAGAAAATGCTTGTAACAAGTAATTTCTTCATTTCCAACAACATTTTTTGTCATGGAAGACAAAGAATATCATAACATAACTTTGTGGTCTGCAACAGGTTTCAATTTAACCATAACCAATATTTTATCATCTGGCGATGGGTTAAGTCCCTATATCAAACAATCAAAGCTGTAATCATGCAAAATTTCATGCTTCTGACACTACAAGCAAAAGTAACTTTCATTTTTACAGCCGATTCTACCAAAAAAGCCTAAGATAATTAGCCCATTCCCACACAATAATCATTTCTGACACCCCTAAACAAAACATCTATATTGTGTAAAATAAGGAGATTGCTTGCAACAAGCAATTTCTTCATTTTCAACAATGTTTTGTACACAAAAATCAAAAATATGTAAAAAATTTTTAACTTGAGATTTTCATCTATAACTTCTTTCAACTTGGCCAGTCTAAGATTTTGCCGTCTGGTTATGAGTTAACTATATCAACTTGAAAGTGTTGTCTGCAACTTTTTGCATTTTGGATAAGTCTACATTTTTGTTGTTTGGTAAATGGAGAATGTAATTTCATTTTGACAAAATACCTTTTGGATGAATAGTTGGCAGTGTATTGTTTAACAAAATTGAGTATATCCTTTCCAAGGGATAAGTAGACACTTCTTGAGCTGAAGAAAAATGCTTCTCCAGAAATTACATTCAAATCAAAGCACTGAACACATTTGAAGACCTTAAAGTAGTCAAACTTTCCTCTTTGAAAGTTTTTTTAACAACCTTGGCTTGAAAAGGACAAACAGGTAGTGTAGACTTGGATCAGTCTGCACTTATGTTTAGGCTGATTTTAGAGAATCCCTCCAGCCCAAATAGGAATAGCATGGGTTCAGCATGACCAGGAACAACCCATACCCACACACTCCTGCTTTTTATGCACCTCAAGAAAAAAGCTTTGGAAAACATTTAGGATTATATCAAGCAATTTCTTCATTAACCACAATGTGTTCAACTGTGAAACACAAAACAAAAAAATGTCATCTGCAGCTTCTTTCAAATTGGACCAGTCTAAAAATTTGTTCTTTGGGAATGGGTTACATCCATTTTGTATAAACTGTAACTTCAGTGACATTTTGGCTGTCCCACTAACACAAACTAAATGCTATTTTTTTTGTATAAAACTCAACAAAGATAAACATTTCATAGAAATAAACTTCATAATGCATCTACTATCATCAATATTTGGACTAAGATCTAATATCCTAAAGTTTTACAGTACTGCAACTTTATAAAACTTTAATGTAACCAATTAAAATGTTTCACGTAAATGGTGGCCAATATTTGAGTTCAAAACTCACTTCTGGTCTGAATGAATGATTTGGTTTAGTCGATTGATTCTTTGATTGATGGCCTCAATTGATCTGTTAACCCATTCCAACACAGTGGAATTATAGACCGGTCCAAATTGAAAGGAGCTGCAGACGACAATTTCAAGTTGATGGAATTTTAATTTTTTTCGGTTTTTTGGATAGAAAACATTGTGGATAATGAAGAAATTGCTTGATCCAAGCAATTTCTTCGTTTTCCACAATGTTTTCCAAAGCTTTTTCGTTGAGGGGCATAAAAAGGAGGGATTGAGTGGGAATGGGTTAATTACTGCCTAGTAAACTCACAACAGACAGACCAACAAATAACGATGCTTCCTTAACCCTTTCCTGTTATTTTTTTTTTTTTTTTAATTTTAGACTGGACCCAATTGAAGACAACAATGTTGCAGACTACAATGAAAACGGGATGCAATTTGAAATGAAACCATCCTACATGGTAGAAAATATTATGGGAAAAAGAAATTGTTTGTTACAAGCAAATTCTTCTTTTTCCACAATGTTTTCTCAAGTATAAAATCACTGGTACCTAAAATCCCGGGTTTTTTAAGGAAAGGGTTAATATTACAATTAAAGGTCATGAAAGAAGAACTAATGGGGTTTGTTTTAGGTTCTTTGGTTGCAGTAATGTACTGAACAGACTTACAATCAAAGTTAATGCCATTTTCTGGAGCTATAATGACAGAGAAGGAAGTACGAGAAATGTTAGAATTACCAGAGTAGAGAAATACTATACATTGTAGTAAGATTTAAGACCTTATGTTATTTGATTCCAATGTCCACTACTTTTTCTCAGTTCTAATTACTAGTTCAATCCTTTCCTGTTTTACCAAATTTTAGACTTGTCCAAAATTCAAAAGGTGTTGCAGACAAAATCTAAAATGGATTTAATATGAAAAATAATCATTCAGTAGTCTAGAAAATATTATGGAAAAAATTTCTACAATGTTTTCTTAATTGTAACATCACAAAAAAGTAAAAACAGGAAAGGGTACAAATATTGAAAATAGACTGGAAAATTATTTTTGTATTATTGTATAACAGAGAGATCATGTGTATATCACTCAAAATGAGACCATCATGGGAATGAAACAAGATGTGTTTGTGAAACACAATGCCCCCCTAACAGGACTTAACTATGAAAAGTGTTGTTGACTTGTACATGAGTTTTAATAGAGTATTTCAGTGAAAGCAACAAGGAAATTTTTTTAGCGTTTGAACTTGGTCACTTATCACATGACCTTGACATGGGTAGATGCGTATTATGGAGATGTATCATCATGCCAAATATGAGCATTGTATCTTGAATAGGCTGGTAGTAATTGGCAATGTTAAGTTTTTTGGTTAAGTTTAGCAGACAGACTGACAGACTGACTGATGGACAGACAGACGGACAACGGTTAAATAATTTGTCCCCGATCTTTCTATCTTGGTCAGACTGCACTGCATGTTTGGTCTGACAACTGAGTAGAATATTTTTAATTCATGCAGATTTTCTAAATGACAATTCTAAGTCATTATATGTGTATTTTGAAATTTCCATCCTTGTAGTCAATCTCTTTTACCTTACTGAATTCATGACATTCCAAATAGTGCCCTTTTGCATGATAAGTCAAATTAAAGAAAGAAAAAAAACTTATCATGCTGAATAAAAATATTCCAATTTTGGCTTGAGGTATAGTCAAAGATCAGGCTTCACAAATGTGCAGTCTGGTCTTAGTCTACACCACCCATTTTCCCAATTATACAACCATTTTTCAAACGAATTCTTTGTCAACAAAAGGTGCCTTTAGCTCTTTGTTTATATTGCAATTCAAAAATGGATTTTATTTAGCATGACATGGATTTGTAAGAAAAATATACTGAAAAAGATAATTAAAGACAGAAAAAAACACTTGGACATTAAAGTTGTTGTTATCAGTTATTCTGCATTCAGTCCTATGTTATGGTTAGGCAATAAAACTACCTGCCAATGAATGGATATCAAGAAGACTTAATGTCTTCTTAATTCTGTAACCAGTGTTCCAACTGGTATCGTAATTTATTCAAACCAACTATAGGCTCTATGAGCTAACAAAAGCCATGTTAGACATGGCCATCCCCGCCTTAAAAGCTTGATAGTAAACTGAAGCCAGTTAGATTTAGGCTTCTTGTGCACTGCATTTCTTCTCAATGAGTTCGATAATAGCTATTATACTTTCAGAGATATGCCCCGGAAAAAATATTAGTCTTTAAACAACAAAGGGCAATAACTCCAAAATTATGCAAGCAAGAGTTGTGGTTCTTTTGTACTGCACTTCTCCTCAATGAGATCTATCAACCTATGAAGTTTCAAGTTGATTGCAATTATACTTTCAGAGATATGCCCGGACAAGTTTAGTGACGGATGGACGGAATGACAGATGGAGACCATTACTAAACCCCCTTCGCCGAAACGGCGTGGGATAATAAACAGAAAAGAATCAAACCATTCCCACACAGTGAAGTTTTAGACTGGTCGAAATGGAAAGAAGTTGCAGACCACTATTGAAAGTTAATGGAATTCTAGATTTTTTCATCTTTCTCGGTGGAAAACATTGTGAAAAATCAAGAAGTTGTTTTTCCTGAGGGGCATCCAAAAGTGTAATTTTGTGGGAATGGATTAACCAATAGATCTTCAAATTTCATTTCTAATTATCATTATATCTTGTCCAGTATGCCTTACAAATGATAACTTGAATTACAAACACAAATCTAAAACCAACATTTAAAGCATGAAAGCATTTGCATAATATATCCTGTGTCCTAAGCCTTCTTTCTCTTTAGGAAAAGTAATAGACATCATTTTGAATTAGCAAAACAGATCAACAGAATTCAATGAATTTGAAAAAATAGCTCTTAAATTAATTCATCATAACTAGAATTGTCTTTCCGGTAGTATCTATTATGGACACGTTTAACCCATAACCACACAGTAAAATGTTAGACTGGACCAATTTGAAGGAAGCTACAGATGATAATTTAAAGATTGGTGAAATTTTAAAAATCTGGGATTGCAGATACAAGAAGACGTATTTGCAGGAATGTCTTTCATTAAAGATGAAAAAAAAGGAATAGAAAGCACAAAAGTTTCTAAAAGAAGTAAGATATGGGAAATTGAAACTACTAGCAAATTAACTCATTACCACACAACAAAACTGGTCCAAATTAACAGAAGCTGCAGGCAACAATTTAAAGTTTATGGAATTTTATTTTATTTATTTTTTTTTTTTTTGTCTTTTCAGATAGAAAACATTGCGGATAATAAAGAAATTGCTTGATACAAGCAATTTCTTTATTTTCCCCATGTTTTCCAAATCTTTTTTTCTTGTGGGGCTTAAAAGCAGGGATTTTGTGGGAATGGGCTAATTTCACAAAATGCAACATATTTGGAGTTGAATTATTATTAAATTAAAGTAACTAAATAAATACAGTATAAGAAAGAATGTTGAGACATTCCATTATTAAGAAAGTCAGAAAAAAAAATTAAATGGGGCCCAAAATTACAAATATTTCTTGCAGCTTAAAAACAGCATAAGAAGGTAAGCTCAAACATGATTCAGATGAACTTGTTCTAAGACAAGCTTAAAGACTCTAAGAGGAATTTTGTTCGATTGAGGTTTAAAAAAGAAGTAAATTGTGATAGAGTGACCTAAAATTCACTACTACATCTTGAACAATACAGTTGGCAATTGGATATCAACAGAATGGGATATTACAAAAATAAGTCCTACTATTGAACAACTGACCAGGCCAACTAAACTCCAACAAGGCAGTTTGCCTGTGATTTTTTTTTTTATATAATTCATAGTCAGAGACATAGAAAAGGCAATACATTAGTTGGCACTTAATGATTGATTGAATGGGGTTTAACGCCACTTTTAACAGTATTTCAGTTATGTTGTTGTTGCTGGGGCATCTAACAATGGATTCCTGGTATTTCTCACACAAGTACTACTACATCCTTTCCTAGCCTCCTGCTGCTATCCAACTTAGGTTAACGATTATCCATTCATCGATGAGAGACCAATCTCGGAAAGGAAATGTGCCGCTGCTGGGGATTGAACCTATGACATCCCATGAGGTTGGCACTTTAACATCATAACTGCAGTTTTAATAAGCTAAAGTAACAGCATTTGTGTTCCCAAATCAAGGAAAATGTTTGACCTAAATGTTGTTAACATCTAATTCCAGTCTAAATGATTAATTTGTTTGACCAATCAATTTCTTTCCATAGATAAGAATTTGTTGCATCTTTTGAATCAAGAACAATGCAGTTTATTTAACTAACATAAGTATATTAGAGTATATACCTAGAGACCATGAACTTACCCCTGTCATGATGAACTCTGAATATTTCTGCTTTTACAGGAAGTACAGACTAAAATCAGCCTGCACATATGTGCAGTCTGATCTTAATCTACACCACCTCTTTGACTTTTTTACGCCAGAATAAATTGTTGAAAATAAACAATCAAAAAATGTTACAAAGTGAAAAGAAATATTGACCTTCAATTAGGGCCATCCAGTGCTTCAAGCCCTTTGATATTTATACAATTCTGGAAAACAATTTCTTTCAGCATGACAAGAGTTAAAATCCATTTTTCTTAATTGCTGAAGGTTGTCACTTAATCTAAGTTCTACTGCAGTTTTATAATATACCTTAGAAACTTTTGTAACTTTGGTCCCCAATTTAGGTTAAGACATTATTAACAAATAGAAATTATTCCTTTAATATAGAGTAAGGTACTTATAAGAAATCTCTCTACCTATGCTGCCATTTCCTTCTACATCTGAAATAAACATCATTAACACAAATACGGTTAATTTCATCGATGAAACAGTGTTATGGGGTTACAGACATAGGTGAATATCATTTAATAATAAGAGCCATGTCGGACATGGCAATCCCCCGCCATAAAAGCTTGATAGTAAACTGAAGCCAGTTAGATTTGGCTTCTGCGTTTCTTCTCAATGAGTTCGATAATAGCTATTATACTTTCAGAGATATGCTCAGGACAAAATTTAAGTCTTTAACCCTTTCCCGTTCAAATACGGGATTTTACGTTCCTTTGATTTTATACTTGAGAAAACATTGTGGAAAAAGAAGAAATTGCTTGTAACAAGCAATTTCTCCTTTTTCCACAATATTTTCTACCGCATAGGATGGTTTCATTTCAAATGGCATCAAGTTTTCATTGTCATCTGCAACCTCTTTCAATTTGGACTAGTCTAAAATTTCCAAAAACAGGAAAGGGTTAAAACAACAAAGGGCTCCAAAATTATGCAAGCAAGAGTTGTCTTTCTTGTGCACTGCACTTCTCTTCAATGAGACTTATGAAGTTTCAAGTTGATAGCAATTAAACTTTCAGAGATATGCTTTGGACAAGTTTAGTGATGGAAGGACGGAATGATGGAAGGACAGAATGACGGAAGGACAGAATGAAGGACGGAGACCATTACTATATCCCCTTCGCCCAAACAGCGGGGGATAGAAAAGTTTATCTTGTTTGAGTGACCACTTCTATTATGTGACCACGCCCATAAAACAACTATAATCTTAATCTCTTTTCAAACCCATTACCAGATGGCAAAATTTTAGACTGGTCCTAATTGAAAGGTGTTGCAGACAACAATTTAAAGTTGATTAACTTTTAGATTTTTCATCTTTCTAGATAGAAACATTGTTTAAAATGAAGAAATTTCTTCATTTTATAATTTTAAACAATGTTTTCCCAAATGTTTTTCTTTAGTCCAAAAGCTGCACTGTGTTGGAATGGGCCCATTCCAACTCAAGCCCTCCTTTTTACGCCCCACAAGAAAAAAGCTTTGGAAAACATTGTGGACAATGAAGAAATTGCTTGTAACAAGCAATTTCTTCATTATCCACAATGTTTTCTATCCCAAAAGACGAAAAAAATTAAATTCCATCAACTTGAAATTGTCGTCTGCAGCTTCTTTCAATTTGGACCAGTCTAAAATTTTCTTGTGTTGGAATGGGTTAAAGCAAAAGCTCTTGAGAAGTGAAGGGATTTTGCTAAAGTGTAAAATCCTATGTTGTTGGAACTTATTAGAATGATCTCAATGTGACAATTCCATAGAGCCCAAAGGACAGAGGAATAATTGTGAATACTTTAATACAATTGTATACAACACAATTTACTTACAATAAACTTGTGTACAATTAAATCAATCCTTCATAACTTTCCCAAAAAAGTGTATAAATCAACCATTCTTTTAAACGATCATTTTGGTTGTCCCTTATTACAAAATTTACTGTATATCAAAAACAAGGTGAATATAGTTACATGCTTTTTATTATATTTGAGTAACAAATTCTTTTTCAAATATATGATATACCCGAATATCAGACAATATTAAGATGACATAATTAAACAAGTGATTCTAAACCCTTTACCAAAATTTTAGACCAGTCCAAATAGAAAAAAGTTGCAGATGACAGTTTTCAGCTGATGAAATTTAAAAATGTTTTGCCTATTTGGTTTGAAAACATCATGGCTAGTGGAGGAATTTCTTGTAACAAGCAATTCTTCATTCTCCACAATGTTTACCAAAGTGAATTTTTAAACGGAGGGCATCAAAAACCTGAACTATATGGGAATGGGTTAATACAATGATACCTAGAATTCCTGTTTGCCACAGACAGCAAGGGTAGGTAAGTGAAAAGAAAATCCAGCGGATGTTACTGCTTATGGTGCCAACAAATATCTTTCATTCTGGAGTATCCTGTCTTATTAGAGGCGGATGATTCAATACAAATAGACTCACTTTCTTTCAAATAGGCATCATTATCATAGACGACCTCTGGATAAGGAGCTAACATCAGTCTCGGCGTACCCCCATTGTAGGGCCTCTGACCATAGTCATACGATTGCAGACTAGCTTTATCTACTCTGTCACCATTAAATTCACTGTATCGTGTTGGGGCTTTGTTGGTAGCCTGTCTTTGACTGAAAATATATTTGGTTTGCAATAAAATAGATTAAAACAACTCATCCTATTACAAGACAATCCAGCTTTTTGACACCTTGAAGAATTAGTTATTGAAAATTTTGTAGGAAAGGAGAATGACTTGTAACAAGCACTTTCCCTTTTTCAACCTTATTTGACACTTAGTCTCTAATTCTATTATGATCTGAAATGTTGTCTGCAACTTCATTCAATCTGGACCTTTAAAAGAAAAAAAAAAGACAAAAAAACTTGTTATAGGTTTAATTTCATGATTCTCAAATAGTTGAAACTTTCAAGGACTTTAAAATCGAGAAAACTTCAAGTTTTACAAACAGACAGGAAGGTTCTCATTTGCACAGAAAACTCTGGTTAGGATTGTTGAAAACCAGAGAATCCTTTTAAATTTCAAATATGGCTTGCTATTTTATTGCAGTATAATAATATCAATATGGGCAATATTTTCATTATAAAGCATAAAGATCTTTTACCAATTACGAGACAATAAAATTTTAGACTGATCCATATAGAGGGGAGTTACAGTAGACAATTTCTAGTCAATTGAATTTTGAAAATTTTTGTATTTGGTTGAAAATATTGAGAGAATTGAAGAAATTTATACAGGCAATTTCTTTATTTTCAACAATATTTTCCAAAGCCTTTTTATTGAGGAGTTTAAAAAGCAGAATTGTGTGAGAATGGGATAAACTTATATAAAAATTTAAGAATTGGTAAAAACAAGATAATCTATAAGAAGACCAAAACCGCTGAAACAGCATTTTTTCCGAAGTTTGACCTTGATGAATGACCATGACCTTGTCAGAACCCCTTAACCCTAGGATCTGCAAATCCACTTTGGTGAAAAGTTCCAATACCTTTATGCCAAATATGATTTTTAAACATTACTATTGTTGTGACAGGAAAATGTTATCCTATTGACAGATGACAAAATTTTTGACTGGTCGAAATTAAAAGAAGTTGCAGACAATACAATTTGTTTGAAAATATTTTGGCAAATGAAGAAATTCCTTGTGTCAAGTCATTTCTTGATTTTCCACAATCTTTTCCTCACTTTTTTGAGTTTCAGAGTCATCAAAAATCAGAATCGTCTAAATATGAGATAACCTGTTCGTATACAATGACACTCCCCCCCCCCCCCAAAAAAAAAAAAAAAAAAAAAAAAAAAAAAAAAAAAAAAAACAGAAAACTGGTACAAAATGAAGAAATTGCAATGTTTTCTATCCAAACTCCTTTCAATTGGGCCAGTCTAAAATTTTGTGGTCTGGTAATGAGTTAAGCTTCAGACTCAGGTTTGGAATGACAGACGGACACTAGTAATACATTATGCCCTTAATGTAAATGATCAGTCTCTGGCCATGCCCGCTAACCACAAGAAAATTCAACTATCAAAAGACGTTAGTTTGCAAAGTATGTAATACAACATTTTTGCAAACTAAATGCAAAACCTTAACATTATAACTATAGGTTATTCAAATAAATAGCCTACCAAATTATCATAAAAAAGTTGGGTCAATATATCACTGATATAATTATATATTACTTGATTGGTCAATTGATTACTTTATTGTCAGCCACAATCTGTCAATTGACGGATGACTAGCAACACTCGCTGAGCTCCTATAGTACCGTGTAGATATTAACCCATTTCTAGACCACAAAATTTTAAACTTGTCCAAATTGAAAGAAGTTGCAGACAACAATATAAAGTTTGTGAAATTTTAGATTTTTTCAACTTTCTGGGTTGGAAACATTGGGTAAAATATGAAGAAATTGCTTGTTACAAGCAATTTCTGCATTTTCCAAATTGTTTTCCAGTCAGAGGGACAGATGTATTTGAAATAATGTAAAATTGAAATTGTCTGCATCTTCTTTGAATTCTTTGTTTTGTCTGGTAATGTATTAAATTCTTACTGTTTCCAGCACAGGCAGCACACAGCCAATATGATAAGGATTAAGATGAGTCCACCTACTCCGACGGTGACACCGACAATAATATCCTTTGTGTCGTCTGACAAACTCTGGCCCTCTGAAATGAATTTAATTGTAAAAAATAAAAAGCCAAAATTGAATGTCCTACATAAAAAAGACAGTTTGCTGAAAGAAAAGGACTTTTAACAAATTCCCACAGTCTTTTAACCCCCCTCCAAAAAACAACAACAACACAGTGGAAAATGAAGAAATTACTCGTTAACAAGGAAATTCCTCATTATCAACAATGTTTTCTAGTCCAATAGACCAAATTCTATCAACTTTAAATTGTCATCTGCAATTCTTCTCAATTTAGACCAGACTAATCTTTGCAGTCTGGTAATGGGTTGAAGTTTCTAATTAATCTTCTACTTAAAAAAATAATCGAGAAACATTTTAAATATCTCTTAGTTTTAAACCTAAAAAATTAATCACTCTAAACTTTGATAGCCTATAATTCAGAATTGCTGATTTCCCAGCAATGTTAAACCAGTTATATTATTGAAATTATTAACCGTTTCCTGTACAAACCAAGGATTTTATGTCACTGTGATTCTATATGTGAGAAAGTAATGTGGTAAAGGAAGAAATTTCTTGCAACAAACAATGTCCTCTTTTCCCAGAATATTTTCTACCTAAAAGGTTGGTTTCATTTCGAAATTGCATGAAGTTTTCATTATTGTCTGCAACCTATTTCAATTTGGACAAGTCTAAAATTTAAAAAAAAAATGGGAAAAGGTTAACTGTTTGACAGATGTAGTCCTATTTATCTTCATTTCATGCCTCTGATTGTTGTCTAAGCAGGACCAAAGATACTGATGGTGTCATTAAGTTTCCACTAATAGGCCAAAATGCATTTTGAGTTATCCCCCTTTATAGTATAGGCTGCTCTTTTGATAGTGAACAAGTGTGCCAAGTTTCAAGTGAATGCCTTTAGTAGAACCAGAGATATCACAAAAAGTCAAATTTTGAGCATGTCAATGACGACAACAACACCAAGGCTATAGCAATACCTGGGGTTTTCTCAAACAAGAGGACCATGATGGTCCTAAATCGCTCCCCTGAGTATGATGGTTCAAGGCTTTATGATATAAACAAAATAGCAAAGCCCTCTGTCCAATTATTTTGGAGAAGATGTTTAAGGATTTCTCTTTATATTCTAGGTATATTGATGATCCCACCATATAGCATTAATTTCCTGAATATGGTAATGCTTTGAAGAATGGACATCAATACAAACAAAGTATAAAAGCTCTAGGCCTAATGGTTTCGGAGAAGAAGGTTTTCAAAGATATCATTATTTTTTCCTAACTAAAATCAGGGATTGCACAGAAAAGGGCTAATTTTTTAAAGTAATTTGGTAGAGGGTTAATGGCTGATGATATGTACCAAATATCAAAGCTCTAGGCTTTATGGTTTGGGAGAAGATTTTCAAAGATTTCCTTCTTTATTCCTTTGTAAAATCAGAGATCGCACAGAAAAGGACTAATTTTCAGAGTATGATAATTCTTTGAAGTATTTTGGTAGATGGTCAATAGATGATGATATGTACCAAATATTAAAGCTCTAGGCCTTATGGTTTGGGAGAAGAAGATTTTTAAAGTTTTCCTTCTTTTATTCTATGTAAAATCAGGGGTCGCCCAGAAGAGGGCTAATGTTCAGAATACAGTAATTCTTTTAAGTATTGTAGAAGAGGGTCAATAGATGATGATTTGTACTAAATATCAAAGTTCTAGGCCTAATGATTTTGGAGTAGAAGATTTTTTAAGATTTCCTTCTTTTATTCTATGTAAAATCAGGAAATGCCAAGAAGAGGGCTAATTTTCAGAATACAGTAATTCTTTGAAGTATTTTGTTAGAGGGTCAATAGATGATGATTTGTACTTAATATCAAAGCTCTATGTCTTACCGTTTGGGAGAAGAAGATTTTAAAAGATTTCCTTCTTTATTTCTATGTAAAATCAGGGATCACAAAGAAAAGGGCAAATTTTCAGAAAACGGTAATTCTTTGAAGTATTTTGGTAAAGGGTCAATAGATGATGATTTATACCAAATATCATAACTCTAGTCCTAATGGTTCGGGACCAGAAGATTTTTAAAGATTTCCTTCTTTTATTCTATGTAAATTTAGGGATTGTCCAGAAGAGGGCTAATTTTCTGAATATGGTAATTCTTTGGAGTATTTTGGTAGAGGGTCAAAAGATGATGATTTGTACCAAATATCAAAGCTCTAGGCCTTATGGTTTCGGAGGAGAAGATTTTAAAAGATTTCCTTCTTTATTTCTACGTAAAATCAGGGATCACAAAGAAAAGGGCTAATTTTCAGAAAACAGGAATTCTTTGAAGTATCTTGGTAGAGGGTCATTAGATGATGATTTGTACCAAACATCAAAGCTCTAGGCCTTTTGGTTTGGGAGAAGAAGATTTTAAAAGATTTCCTTCTTTATTTCCATGTAAAATCAGGGATTGCCCAGAAAAGGGCTAATTTTCAGAATATGGTAATTCTTTGAAGTATTTTGGTAGAGGGTCAATAGATGATGATTTGTACCAAATATCAAAGCTCTAGGCCTTTTGGTTTGGGAGAAGAAGATTTTTAAAGATTTCCTTCTTTATTTCCATGTAAAATCAGGGTAAAAATTTTTTCACTCCGTTGCCATGGCAACCAGAGTTCTTCATGGATTTCAATTCTTTGAAGTATTTTGAAAGAGCATGACCTAAGGATCATTTCTGTGAAGTTTTGTTCAAATTCCATGGTTAGTTTAGGAGGCGAAGATTATTTTGTAATTGTGAACGGACTGACGGTTGGACGGACAGACGGACGGACGATGACCGATCACAATAGCTCCCTCAGAGCACTTCGTGCTCAGGTGAGCTAAAAAACAGCAGACTTAACAAATATCATTTGACCCATTCCCACACAATCCCTACTTTTTACACTCCTCAAGAATAAATGCATTGGAAAACAATGTGGGAATTTAAGAAATTGCTTGTATGAAGAAATTTTCATTATCCACAATGTTTTCTATACAAAAAGACAAATTAAATCTATCAACTTGAAATTGTCATCTGCAACTTCTTTGAATTTGGACCAGTCTGAAACTTATTCTTTTGGGAATGGGTTTATATACCTTTTTCATTAACCCATTTGCAAAACAATGAAATTTCAGAATTTATAGAGGTTGCAGAGGACGATTTCAAGTTGGTGGAGTGTTAAACAAGAGCACCGCCTGCAGGTGCCTAAGCTTGGCTGTTGGATGCTGGATAGTAGATAAAAAATGATGTTTTCCAAAGCTTTTTTCTTGAGGATTGTATAAAAGAAGGATTGTATGGGAATGGGCTAAAACAATTGATTAATTGTTCATTTTGTATGACTGATGAAATATTGTATTAGTGCACAAAAGGATCTTTACATATGCTACTAGCGAAAATAAAGTATGTGTTGTCTATCTTATACTGAAACAAACTATTAATGGATTGCAGCTGTCAATCAAAATCTCGTTCAACCAATCAAATCATTAATTTTGACAGGAAGTTAACTTTTAACTACAACATGGACATTTATGTGAGGCAATTTTTGTTGTTTTGGCGACTGATATTTCGTAACTACACCTTATTCAGGTGTTAGTTATGATGTTAAGGTCACTTACCAATCATTTTACATTTACGTTACATGAGACAGCCTTAAAGTTAGCAACATGACGCCGTTTATAACTTAGTGGAACTTTGTCTCGGAGGTCAGTTCGGGGCATGGCCAACAATCTTTATAATATCCTCTATATTCCCTACATATTGTTGTGTCAGGGTAAAACAGTTGTAACTGCTTATATGTTTATTGGCACTTACAACTGCTTCACATTGACACATTGAATTATGTATCCTGGGAGATAATTACCTTTTCTAATTTCACACCTATCTCCTTCAAGGTACTCTCCACATACACATGATGGTGTTGGCTCTCTGTTACAAGGTCTGTCATTTAGGCAGTACCCCCGGTCACAAACATCTGTAATAAACAAAATAGAGTGGAGAGTGGAATCCTTTAGTGGAATCTTAAATTTTATTATCATCTAATGATTTAAGCAGTAAATTGCTATATTAGGGTTGCAATGCATTAAGAGAATTTCAATGTATAATCTTTGTTTCTTTAGCCCTTTCCCACACAATCCCACTCTTTTTACAAACCAACAAAGAGTTAAAATAATGAGGTAAACACAAAAAAATGTTAAAAGCAATTTCTTCATTTTCACATTATTTTCCACAAAGACTGAGATGTTAAAGATATCTATCAGCTAGAAATTGTTGTCTGCAAGTTCTCTCAAATTAGACTAAAATTATGTTGTCTTGTAATGGGTTAAAAAGAGCACAGCCTCTATATTTTTTCCGACAGTTGTCTCTCACCAATTAGTGGATAGTAGTAAACATAAGTTGGATAGCAGCTGGAGGCTAGGAAAGGATGTAGTGGTAGTACTAGTGTGAGAAATGCCAGGAATCCATTGTTAGGTGCTCCAGCCACAACAATATGACTGAAATACTGTTCAAAGCAGTGTTAACCCCCATTCAATAAATCAATCTTTCATTTGTTTCACAGGAAGTCTCATTTGTTCATACATTTTCTGGTTATAGTCCATTTTACTTCTATAATGGCCAAACCTTTTTATCATTTACAAAATGTGTTTGTATGAAATCTTTCTTCTTGTAGCCAATCCGTAAGTTAAATCATTACCACACAATGACTCTTTCAGATGCTCTGAAGAAAAAAATTATTGAAAACTTTGAGGGAAAAGGATAATTTGCTTGTAACAAGCAATTTCTCCTTTTCTGGCAATGTTTTCTACCCTATTTGGCACTTAGTTTCCAATTTTAGTGCAATTTTAAATGCATTTTTATAATCCTTCAGAAAAATCAAATTTTGAAAGAAAAGAAAAAAAAAAATGGTTTCAAAATAATGACCTGTTTTATTCAATCTATGTTTCCCATTCTTTAACCAATTACTGCACAATCCCTTCTTTTTACTAGTCTTAAGAAAAAAGCTTTGGAAAACATTGTGTAAAATGAAGAAATTGCTTGTATCAAGCAATTTCTTCATTTCTCACAATTTTTTTTGTATCCAAAAAGACGAAAAAAATTAAAATTCTATCCACTTGAAATTGTGGATTGCAGCTTCTTTCAATTTGGACCAGTCTAAATTTTTGTTTGTTTGGGAATGGGTTAACATGAAGAGTCAGAGCTACAGATGGAGGGCGTAATTTGTACTTTAGATTTAACCCTTTCCCGTTTTTGGAAATTTTAGACCTGTCCAAATTCAAAGGTTTTGCAGACGATATTTTTTTAAATTGGATTTAATTTGAATAATAACCATTCAATAGGGTAGAAAACATTGTAGAAAAAGAAGAAATTGCTTGTTACAAGCAATTTCTTCTTTTACCAAAATGTTTTCTCAAGTATAAAATCACAGGAACGTAAAATCCCGTATTTAAATATTTCATCAATACTGCCATTATGTTGTAGGTACTCATTTGAGTCGTTTTGACGATACAAATGAGTACCCACAACATAGGGATTTGTTGAGAAATAAGGATTTTAGAATGCTGTTAGCCCCTCTCATCTAGATCTCTGGGGATGAAAAAGCTATTTAGCCTATTCCAAAAATCGTCTAGAGAAGGACATACAGGTAGATGCATCAGACTATTAGCAAACAGCAAAATTTTACAATGGTCCAAATTGAAAGGAGTTGTAGACGAAAAATCAAAGCTTTTGAAATTTAGATTTCAACTTTCTAGGTAGAACACATTATGGAGAATGAAGAAATTTCTTGTTGCAAGCAACTTCCTTATTATACACAATATCTCCCAATTATTCATCCTCCAGGGCATCAAGAAGTATCATTGTGTTGGAACGGCTTAAAGATGCAATAAAAGTACAATAGCATTGTTCATGCCTTTAGCCAAAGGAGCTGATAAACCATTCAATGCCTACTTAACAATTCTGAAAAAAAAAAAATCTGTGATATGAAAAAATGGCCTTTTTTCATACTTACGAACACACTGAGTTCCGTTTGGAGATCCAACATCATCATAGTTCACAAAACATGAACACACTGCTCCGTCAGCTGCAGTATTACATGTGGCGTTTATTGAACAAGGATTGGCCTGACCAGAACAGAAACCTGAATAATAAAAACATATCCTTGTTAAAACAATACCAAGTGACAAAATGTTAGGCTGGTTCAGAAAAATTTACAAACAAAAGCTTTTGAAAAACCATTTCTTCATCCACAATATTTTCAATCCCAAAAGAGGAAGATTTCTTAAATATTTGTGTTCAACTTCTTCAAATTAGGACCAGTCTAAAATTTTCATCAAAGCCCCATACAGAGGGTGTTTAATGTCTTATCAATTACCAGATGACAAAATTTAAGTTTAGTCCAAATTGAATTTGATGTTATCTCCAATATCTCTTTATTGTTAGAAAACATTGTGGAAAATGCAATAATTGTTTCAAGGGGAAAATGGTAGAAGCTCGGACAGACGGATAAATCCAGACAGTTCCTTGAAATTAAGTTTTTAAGGAACAATAGGAGAATTATTTGTATCAATGACTTCTTCAAAATATATGTTTTATATTCTATAAGTGAGTTTATGGACTGATAATCTCATAAATATATTGATAGAAAACCGAGCTTACTGAATTCATGTACCCCTAATTGCCTGGAAGTGTACCGACATCCTTATTCCAAAGTTTTTTCCTTGAGGGCGTAAAAAAGCGAGATTGTGTGAAATGGGTTAAAACGAGAGCGCCTGTAGGTGCCTACACACGGCTATTGAGTGCTGGATAGTGGATAAAAGCATTTAGAGTTATCCCCCTTGATTGTATAGGTTGTTCTTTCGATAGTGAACAAGTGTGCTAAGATTCAAGTGAATGCCTTTAGTAGAACCAAAGATATCACAAAATGTCAAAATTTTTGCACGACGACGACAACAACAACAAGGCTATTGCAATACCTTGGGTTTTCTCCCAAAACAGCCGTGCTAAAAATACTTACTGAGACACTGCGTGAGAGAGGTGGATCCAGTATTCTCAGTGAATCTCAATCCTGGAGGACATCGGGTACACACAAACTCATTAGCCCTATCTTGATAATATCCTTGAGGACACGGCTGGCATGCTTTTGTGGCATTGTTAAATTGTTGCCCTGTCTGGCAAGGACCTGAAAACGTAAAAATAAACATGCATTAATCTTTTGTTGTTTTGTAACCCATTAACAGACTACAAAATTTAGACTGATCCAAATTCAAAGGAAATGCAGCCAAGTATTTAAACTTTTAAATTTAAGTTTTTTTTCAACTTTTTTGGTACAAACATTGTAAAAACAAAATGTGTTTGTGAAACACGATGCCCCCGCCTAACATTTGACCTTGGTATGTGACCTTGACCTTATCACATGACCTTGACATGAGGAGATACGTATAATGGAGATGTATCATCATGCCAAACATGAGCATTGTTTCATGAATAGGCTGGTAGTAATTGGTAAAGTTGAGTTTTGAAGACAGACAGACTGTCAACCGCAAAACAGTATGCCCCCAATCTTTCGATGTGGGGGGGCGTAGAAAAACAGGCAACTTCTTCATTTGACACAATGTTTTCCCAAAGGGCATCAAAAAGCGTCATGTGTAGGAATGGGTTAAATCAGCAAAAAAAGAAATTTTTCTTTTCATTGTCCACATAAGCCTTTTTTCTTGGGGGTGTCTTTCATATTGTCTTTAAAGTAATATTTCATTAGAATATTAAGATATAATCTCAAAACAATTACATGTACCTTTCTTCAAATTAGTCATGCACAATCATAACACATAACTTTCCCAAAATTGAGATTAAGTTTTACATAACAAAAACTCTAAAGAAAAACCAAGAAATATTGGCATAGAATTGTATTTGGCACATCTAGGCTTGACCATCTACATAGCTAATATAAAACAACCACCAAAATCACCAACATGATTATACAGTTTTTTTTTTAATTTTGCCCAGATTGAAGCATTGTCTTCAGCCTGAAATATTGATATCTGGAGACTGATTTTAACCCTCTCCTATTCAATCCCTGATTTTTACGTCCCTGAGATTTATAATTGAGAAAACATTGTAGAAAATCAAGAAATTTCTTGTAACAAGCGATTTCGTCTTTTATAACAATATTTGCTACTCTACTAAATGGTTATTTTTCAAATTAAATTCATTTTTAATTTTCATTTGCAAAATGTTTGAATTTGGACAGGTCTAAACTTTCTCAAAAACAGGAAAGGGTTAAACAAGATCTAGATATTTAATTCACTTACTGTTGCAAGCACTGGATGATGTTGACTTTGTTGTTGGGGTAAAATCGTATCCATTCTCACATGTAATACAGGAAAAGTTACCCGCATTAGGTTGGTAAGTTCCCGTCGGACAATCGTTACAAAGCTGGTTCGAAAGGTCGTAGGATTGACCAGCGGAACAAGGACCTGTAGGATAAAGACAACATTTCCTCAATCCTAATTCCAAACAATAAATTCAATATAAGGCAACAATTGACCACCCATTTGCCCATGGACTCTGCTAGCCACTGACTCCGACAGGAAATTCCACTTCGACATCTAACTGGTTATTTTTCAAAATTATCGGCATTAACATCCTGACGGAAAATTAAAAAGGGTTAGTTGGCAACCAAAACAACATAAATACAGCTTTTGTTGGTTTGGTAACTTAAATGTCATAACTATAGCTTATTCAAGCAGTAGTTATGACATTTAACCCATTCCCACACAGTGGAATTTTAGACCTGTCCAAATTGAAAGGAGCTGCAGACGACAATTTCAAGTTAATGGAATTTTTAATTGTTTTGTCTTTAGGGATAGAAAACATTGTGGATAATGAAGAAATTGCTTGATCCAAGCAATTTCTTCATTTTCCACAATGTTTTCCAAAGCTTTTTTGTTGAGGGGCGTAAAAAGGAGGGATTGAGTGGGAATGGGTGAAGTTACCAAACCAACAAAAGTGCTTCATGGATTTGAATTCCAATTCTGATCAAAATGAATGAATTGACTGGCTTTCTTTTACTTTGACTTCAGCTGCGATTGGTCAATCCAATATAAAAAAATTCAATATGAGGCAACAATTATCAAGAAGTTCATTTTTGATCCAGATTCTAATTTAGATTTTTAAGATAGAGTATTTTTAAATAAGGAGTTTTAAGTGATTTAATATCCTGGAATTCTTCTTGAGGAATTTAAATCATCTCTACACCGGCTTAACTGATTATCAGACAGCAAGAATCTAGACTTGTCCAAATTGACATTAGTTGCAGACAACATTTCAAAAGGTGCTAAAATTGGAAAACCAGTTCAAAGAAGGGTAGAAACATTGTGAGCAAAGGAGAAATTGCTTCTTTAATGACGATTTTTTTCTAACCTGTAGGTTGGTTACTTTTTAAATTGCACCCACTTTTACTTGTTGTCTGTAACTTCTTTCAAATTGGACAAATCTAGACATTTGAAAAACAGGAATAGGTTAAATAAATGCATTCAGAGTTACCACTCTTGATAGCACTGGGAATATATATTCAAAGTTTCAGCAATACCATAGATACAATTAGATGTGAAAAGTTTTGCAAAACCACGACAAAGAAACAGCTGACAATTTGATGGAAATACCTCAGGTTTTGTCTGAAAAGAGACCAGTGTAAAGTAATACAAGATAAAAACTTACTTAGGCTGCAATCGCTTGCTGATACAGATCCTGTTCGTGGAGTGAGTAGTCTATTTGGACATTCAGTACAAGTTTCTGCTGTTGCGATATCCTTGTAGAATCCAATAGGACAGGCTTCACATAGATTGTTTGCTCCTACCACTTCACCAAGTGGACAAACCGCTGAAAAGGTAAGATTATTTCCATGATAAATCAAGCAATAAAGGACAATCTTAATCACAGCTATACTGAATAAAATTCTTTTGAAGAATGGCATTTAACCCATTACTAGACAGTGTAATTTTAGACTGGCCAAAATTGAAAAAAGTTGCAGACAACAATTCATAGTGAATAAAACTTAATTTTTTCATATTTCTGGGTAGAAAACATTGTGGAAAATGATGAAATTGCATGTAACAAGCAATTTTTTCATTTTCTACATTGTTTTCCAAAGCTTTTTTCCTTGGGGGCATCTAGAGGCGTCACTGAGTGGTAATAGGTTAAATGAAAAAATTGAAAGCATTGAGAGACAAAATAATTACTTTTTAAACTTAATGCGACAAACTCTGACTTACGAATTATTTGATTGGTTGATCGATTCTTTATTTGAGAGCTGTGATAGGTCAATTGACTCTCATGCCCACTGATCTCCAACAATATAATTCGGCAGGGATACCAAATAATGTTTGTTTGTATAGTTAAAGAAAATGCAAATCTTTAATTCGTGACCTGATTGTAGTAGCTACTGATGAAGTTCATCATCCGTTATAAATGAATGATTGATCCATCAATCCATCTTTTGATGGACAGCCAAGATCTGTCAATAGTCAGATTTTTCCGACAACAAGATAACTTTTCCCCATTTCCCTTTAAATACTCATTTTCAAAATGTAATCCAATAGAAAAAAGCCATTGCCAATCAACAAATTTTTGGACTTGTCTAAACTGAGATAAGTTGCAGACAACGTTTCAAAATTTTAATCAAATTGGTGGTTGGATAGAGTAGAAAACATTGTGTGAAATGGAGAAAATCATTGAAACAAGCAGATTCTCCCTTTTTTTAATGTTTTCCTAAACATAATCCTTGAGGGCATGAAAAGATGGGATTGTTTGGTTGGTTCCAGGTTAGTGCTGAGAGTTAAGAGATTAAATATTCTTACGTATACAATCGCTGGAGGAAGATGACCCAGTATTTCTTGTTGAGAAACCATCACCACATGAATCACAGAAGGTTCTCCATTTCTGCGAATTGTAAGTTCCAAGAGGGCAAGGTTTACATGTGTTGTCAGTGGTATCACGGTATTCTCCAGGGGTCGTACAGTTGGCTGTGGAATAAACAAAATATAGTTGATTGAATGAGGTTTAACACCACTTTTAATAGTATTTCAGTCATTTTGCAGGTGTTAGGGGCATCTAACCATGGATTCCTGGTATTTCTCACCCCATAACTACCACAATATCCTTTCCAAGCCTCAAGCTGCCCATCCAACTTAGGTTTGCAATGATCCACTCATTTGTGGGAAACAAATGTCAGAAAAAATAGTTGCAGCCAGGGATCTATCCTAGGACCTCATGAGTAGGAGACCTATGTGCTACTAACTTAAGAAATGAAGAGAATATTTTTGTTTTCATGGACAGAAAAAACTAATTACACTGTATGAGTACACGAAGTGGATTCATACATTAGTGTGATTAGATTTTTCAGTTCATACCTCAATGAAAACAAAAATATTCTCTTCATTTCTTATAATTTAATATCATCGGACTAAAAAAGACAAAAACAAAACAAATTTTGATACCTTTTGGTATGGGACTATTTTTGTGCAGAAACATACATAATCGCTGTGAGCTAAAAATTTTGTTCATGGAGTTATGAATAATTCTTTTGACCCATCAGAACGCTCGTTTCTGATAGAGGAAACTAAACATTATCTATTGTGCTATGGTTGCAACAGTGAAATATACACATGAGCAAAAGTCCTTGGATGTTTCATACAGTGTGATAAGGCTTTTTCATTTCATACCTCAATGGAAATAAAAATTCTTTTTATTTCTTAAATGTAATTCAATTAGAATAAGAACACGGTCCACATCCATCAACTAGTCTTAAATCAATGTGTTGTCTTTAAATTAAAGACATGGGCTATGATTGGACGAGAAATACGTCTTTTCCAATCAGTGCCCTTTTTTTAGAAAATTTCTTATGAGCTTAAAAAATTAGACTTTATCATAGACACAGATCTAAGAAAATTTCTTTTCATATACTTGTATAAAGCAGGTTTAATTTTTGTTTGCCAAGCTCCATATTCTTTATATGTAAGGCACATACAGAAGAACTTTTAACCCATCAACACACAAAATTTTTTTAGACTGGTCCAAATTGAAAAAAATTGCAGACAACAGTATTTAGTTGAGGGAGTGTTAAGGTCTTTGTCATTTTGGTAAAACACATTTGGATAATGTAACAAGAAATTTTCTTCATTTTACACAATGTTTTCTACCAAGACAGTTGAAAAAATCTAAAATTTTATAGACTTTAAATTGTCGTCTGCAAATCCTTTCAATTTGGACCAGTCTAGAATTTTGTCGTCTTGTAATGGGTTAAGTGAGGGTTGCAGGTAATGCCATTCAACCTCGTTAACTGTCATAAGCTTCTTAATGTTCAATCTTGTATTTCCTCTTATTTTTTGTTCCCCATCCCATAATTCGTTTTCCCCTGTTCATTTTCACAATTCCATAATTCTTTAACCCTTGTTATTATGAATAAAATCCTTTTCAGAATTGCATTAAAATTAAAGGTCTGAAAGCACATCAGGGCTAATAATCTTTTTGAAATTTGTTTTAAAAAACATCTTACTCTTGAAACATACAGCCAGGTGATGTAGACTAAGATCAGACTGCACATATCTGCCTGATAAGGAAAAGCCTGATAAGGGTTAACATGTACTTGTACATTTGTAGTCCTGAGTTCATAATTTTTCCCCTCTTTCTAGGATTTTTTAATGAAAATGCTCCCTAAAACACAAGTACTTTGGGTTACCCTCGTTGTACCTACCAATAGTACAACTAGCACTGCTTGTACTTCCAGTTGAAGGGGTGATAAATCGAATGTCGCACAGTTGACAACCCGTTTGTAGCCTATCTGTTTTGTCTCTGTAGTAACCAATCTGACAGAAATCACAAGCATCTGTGTTGGAGTTGTATTCCTGGCCTGACGGACAATCAGCTGAAATGTAGTTCAGTCATTTTGTAAGTACAATACAATATGGTGATACATCTTTCATTTCATTTGATTAAACTATTTCAGACCCAATTTTAACCCATCCCCACACAGTTACGCTTTTGGACGCCCCTCAAGCAAAACAGTTGGAAAACATTTTGTAAATTCATTTTACACAATGTTTTCTATCAAGAAACTTGAAAAAATCTTTAATTTTATAACCTTTAAATTGTCGTCTGCAACTCCTTTCAATTTGGACCAGTCTAAAGTTTTGTCGTTTGGTAATGGGTCAATTGAGAATGAATTTGTTAGAATATTTTTTGTTTCACTTTTTTTTTCATACTACTAACTTCATGAAATAAAGTATTTTATCTGCAACTTTCAGTCTTAAATTTTGTCATCTGGTAATGGGTTAAATACTATACCTTTCCCATTCCTCTCTGAACTCATTGCCAGAAGACAATTTTTTAGACTTGTTCAAATTGAAATGTAGACGACAATTGAAAGTTTAGGAAGTTTTAGATACTTTCAACTTTATAGCTAGAAAACATGATGGAAAATGAAAAATTGCTTGTTCCAAGCAATTTCTTAATTTTACGCCATGTTTTCCAAATTGTTTTTCTTGAGGGCATGCAAAATTGTCATCGTGTCAGAATGGGTTAACAACCCTTGAGGAAAAAGCTTCCAGAAAATATTAAAATCCATTCCTATCATTCTTAAAACAACCTTCTAGGCAAATGCTCCTGGAAACAATGCAGGAATTTAAGAAATTACTTGAAACAAGCAATATCTTCATTTCTTAGAAAGATTTTGACCCTGAAAGAATTATTTTTGTAAAATCAATTAACCATTGTTATCTGTCTCTGAATTGGATCATCTCCGATTTCTATTGAGCTGAATTTTACCTCGCTGAGATTTAAAACTCGAGAAAACATTGTGGAAAAATAAGAAATTGCTTGTAACAAGCAATTCCTTTTTTCCATAACATTTTCCATCACATAGATGGTTTCACTTCAAATTGCATTCCATTTTCGTCTTCAGCAACCTGTTTCAATTTGGACCAGTCTAATATTTTAGAAAACAGGAAAGGGATAAATGGGGTTGACAGTACAGACCTAACTGACAGATTACTGGCCCTGCCAACTGACCTCAACTGGAAATTTGACTGGCATATCAAACTATTTTTTGAATTAATGCAGATCAAAAAAGCATAATGTTTGGTTGGCAACCTACTTATGGTAGCTACAGTCTGAATTAGCTCAAGTTACAAAATTAGCTTTAGTTACAACGTTTAACCCTTTCCTGTTCAATCCCTGCTTTTCATGTCTCTGTAAATCTATAATTGGGAAAACATTGTAGAAAAAGAAGAAATTGCTTGTTACAAGCAGTTTCTTCTTTTTCCACAATATTTTCTGCCTTACTGAATGGTTATTTTTCAAATTAAATCTACTTTCAATTTTCATATTTAAAACCTTCGAATTTGGACAGGTCTAAATCTAAATTTTTGGAAAGCAGGAAATGGTTAAGTCATCAAACACACAAAAATGTTCGACATGTATGTTAATGTTATTTCCACTCTAATGATTGATTTGATTGGTTGGTTAGTTTTTGAATGACAGCCATAACCCATCAATTATAACCAAATGTAAAAGTCCCTTACAAACACAGTCAGTCACTGCCATTGCTCCTGTCTTCAATGTGACTTCGCTATTTGGACAAGGTTTACAAGATTCTTGCCATTTCTCGTTCTGATATGTGTCATAATCACAAGGTTTACAAACTGGATTCTGTGGATCTGTGACTCGGTCCAGGAAGTTACCAGGAGCACATGCAGCTGAAAATGCATATAAATATCTATGAAGAATTGCGCAAGTATTTCTAACTTAACCCATTACCAAATGACAAAATTTCTGACTTGTCTAAATATATGAAGATAACAATATTTCAAAATTCTTTGTCTTCTGGGGTAGAAAATATTGCAGATGACGAAATTGTTTGAATTGCTTGAAACAAGCAATAATATTTCACACTATTTTCCATATATTTTTGCTATATAGGAGCTTCATAAACTTTCAGATTGTGAGGGTTTAGTCACATGCAATCCCAAGAGATCAAACAAAATGAATGATTTGATTGGTTGACTAATTTATTAATTGACAGCCATGTTCTGTCAGTTACTAACAAATCTCTGCAGTACATTAGGATGTATTAGAAAAACAAGCAATATCCAAATATCCTTTTTGTACCATCAGCACAAGAAGTTGAATACAACAATTTTTAGTTAATGATATGTTAAAAATCTTTTGAGGTAGAAAACATTGTGGATAATGAAGAAATTGCTTGTTACAAGAAATTTCTTCCTTTTTCCTCCAAAAATGTTTACCAAAGCTTAATTCTTTTTGGGCGTCTAAAAGGTGGGATTTCATTTTTATTCAACAAATACAACCATATTTTACTTTTTGACAGGAAATATGGTGCTTGAGGCTTCATTAACCCATTCCCACACAATGACGCCTTTTGACGTCAATCTAGAAAAACAATTGAGAAAATATTGTGGAAAGAATATAAAATTTCATAAACTTTGAATTGTTGTCTGCAATTCCTTTAATAAGGACCGGTCTACAATTTTGCCATTTGGTAATGGGTAAAACCATGGAAATTGGAATACTGGCAATAGAGAAGCTCTACCATATACAATTCAATTGATTGAATGGGGATTAACACCACTTTTAACAGTATATCAGTCATATTGTGGCAACTGGAGAACCTAACAATGGATTCCTGGTATTTCTCATACCAGTACTACCAGTATATCCTGTCCTAGCCTCCAGCTGCTAATCCACTTAGGTTTACAATCATCAACCCATTGGTGAGGGACAAATGTTGGAAAAGATAAGTGACGCCACCGGGGATCGGACATTTATCATTCAAAAGTATAACGTATTGTCTAAATATTACTCAGCATAAGGTATACATTTTTTTTTAAATCTTTCCTGCTTTTTGGACTGGTCCGAATTGAAAGAGGTTGCAGACAACAATGAAAATTAGATGTAATTTGAGATGAAACCTCAAATTCCTTTGTGGTGGAAAATGTTACGGAAAAGAAGACAATGCTTGTTACAAGCAATTTCTTTCTTTTCAACAATGTTTTCTCGAGTATGAAATCAAAGCGGCATAAAATCAGGTATTTGTACAAGAAAGGGTTAAATATACTTACGCAAAACACATAGAGCGGAGGAATTTGCTCCCGTGGATTCAGTGATTGTATCATTTGGACATTGGTTACATCTAGCTGCTGCCTCCTCTACCTTGAAGGTACCCTGTGGACAAGGCTGACACAACCCTCCCACATCCTCATTACCAGGTTGGCACACCACTGTTGTGTAAAGACAATAAAGAAAATAAACACTTTCCATTTTTTGATTATTTAGGCTGGTCTTAATTCAAAGAGGTTGCAGACCACATTGAAAATTGGATGCAATGAGAAATGAAACCATCCTATGTAGTAGAAAATATTGTTGGAAAAGGAGAAATTGCTTGTGACAAGCAATTTTTTTCATACAATGTTTTCTCAAGTATAAAATCACAGCATCATAAAATCCTAGGTTTGTACAGGAAAGGGTTAATTCAATATCTACCACATTGGATGAAACTAGAAATATGTCCCAGACACAGATACCCTACCTTAATTTCTTGCCAAAAAAGAGGACCATGATGGTCATATATGGCTTCCCTTAGTATGATGGCTCAAGGATTTATTGTATATACAAAATATCACAGCTCTACACCTAATTGTTTTGTAGAAGATTGTTAAAGATTTCCTCCTTCAATCCAAAGTATATACATTTGATCCCACAATAAAGCCCTGAATTCCAGAGAATGGTAATTTTTATTAAGTATTTTGGTAGAGGGTCAGTCTGCATTGATACATGCCAAATATCAACACTCTAGGCCTATGATTTAGAAGGAGAAGATTTTCAAAGACATTCTTCTTTATTCCTATTTAAAATAAGGGATTGCATAGAAAAGGGCTAATTTTCAGAGAACAGTAATTCTAGGAAGTATTTTGGAAGAGTTTCAATAGGTATTGATACAAATATTACAGGCCGTATGGTTTCGGCAAAGAAGGTTTTAAAATATTTCCTTCATTATTCCTGTGTAAAATCAGGGATCACACAGAAAAGGGCTAGCTTTCAGAGTACAGTAATTCTTTGAAATACAGTCGAATACCTATACCTCGAAGTTCAGGGGACTTACGAGAAAACTTCGACGTAGAGATAGTTCGACGTGTAGATAATCGAATATTTTCCGTGTACGACCAAAATGGTGGCGAAATACCGTAGGTAAATAGGGCCATAAATGATTTGTACTAGAATGATTATCTAATCGAACGAAAGATATAACGACGTTTTGTTTATCGTAATTTCTTTTATTAATATTACGATATTATTGTAACTTGTAGCTTAAGTTTTATTTAGACTTCGCTTTATTGTTGTTGTTATGTTTGTTTGTTTTTCTTCTTCTGTTATTGCTTATTCTTTGTGTCAATTGCATAGTTTGACTACATGTATTTACTCTTTCCTGTCGAGAAACCCAAGTATCCATCTTGATTGGTTACCGGGTTTTTCCTTCAGCGCGTCCCGTCGGTCGAAGTTGATGGCCATCCTCTTGATCGACCAGGTCCAGCGCCAAACAAGTCCTGCGTGGTATGGGCATAAGATACCTCTTTATTCATTGTAAAATTCGTCTGTAACATTGTCTCCACTTCGTGCAATCTTTCAAATTATCAGATCAAAGAAAACAATCAAACAAAATCAAGTTAGCAATCGATATCCGATACTGTAGGGCACCTATCTCTTGACTGCGTTGACAAGTCGAAATGTGTGAAAAACTTAGTTGATTGCAAAAATCGACCTTTGTGATTAAGGTTCTTCTTAAAGAGGTGTGAATATGTGCAAACAATAGTGATTTGACTTTGCAATTGATTCGACGTAGGGGTAGTTTACGAGATAAAGAGAACGACGTATGGAGGTTCAAATAAATAGAACTAAAGAGTAATAAGATCGGGACTTTAGAATAACTTCGACGTAGAGAGAACTTCGGCTAAGGGACGTTCGAGGTAAAGGTATTCGACTGTATTTTGGTAGAGAGTCAAAAGATGATGATATATACCAAATATCAAAGCTCTAGGCTTTATAATTTGGGAGAAGATGATTGTCATAGTATTTTCACTTGGTTGCTATGGCAACCAAAGTTCTTCATGGCAACAACAACAAGAGCCGTCTGAGACGTATTATGCTCCCCTAATAAGGCTTTGTCACAAAACTGTATGCCATTATTTGACAGAAAACTTCTTATTGAACGCAACTTTAGTTTGAGAGTTCAGTTCACAAGAAATTTAGAAGTTTGACAATCATTGAAGAAATCTGTTTGGCTTCACAGGCCTGATTCTAGTAAAAAACAATATCATTATATGGTAAAGGGTTAAATATTTTATATGGTAAAGGGTTAAATATTTTACCTTGACCATCAAAATTATAAAGTTATTACTGAACTAGTAATCCAGCTCTCTGTTTTTTTTTAGCTCCTTTGAAAGTGCTATAAGATTTTTTCACCCATAATACACACTCATTAAGATTGGAGGATAAATCATCAAATGTTGTTTTCATTTAAGCAGCTAACTTATTCAAAGACAGAAATTGCAATCACTTATCAGTTAGAAATTGACCTTGACCTTGACCAAGAACTTTATCTAAGTTTCTGCTGAAAGGTCTTGTCACAAGTAATAAACATATGAAAAATGCTTAGATATGACGGCTATATCACTTACCATTGCAAAATTATGGCCAATTTTAAAGTTTTAATTTCCCAAATTTTGACCTTGTAAAATGACCTTGACCTTGAATGATGACCTTGAACTTGTTACCAACAGAAGGATTTGTCACAAGCAATGCACATGTGAAATATGAAGACTTCATCTGTAACCAATCAAAAGTTATTGCCAATTTTAGTTTTTGCGGGGAAAAAAGACAGTTAACGTAAAGGTAATAACATTAACCCTTTCCTGGATAAACCCGGGATTTTACGTCTCTTTGATTTTATACTTGAGAAAACATTGTGGAAAAAGGAGAAATTGCTTATATTAAGCAATTTCTCCTTTTCCCACAATATTTTCTACCACATAGGATGGTTTTATTTGGAATTGCATCCAATTTTCATTGTCGTCTGCATCCTCTTTCAATTTGGACCAGTCTAAAATTTCAAAAACCAGGAAAGGGTTAAGGCCGCTTTTCCCATGACACATTTTTTTTAAACAAAAAATTCCGTTAGTTTAAGGTCAAGGGAATCTGATTTGCTACTCAAATATGAAATTTCATGAAATTTTAACAATTAGTCTTGGAGAAATTGGCAAAAAACTAGTTTTTACATTAAGGCCCCTTTTTCCATAACGTAGCCTTGAAATAAGAAAAGTAAAAAAAATGGTCTTGGAAATTTCCTAGGAAGATTATATATGAAGTTTTGTCCAATTAGGCCCAGGAGTTGCTGAGATATGACCTAGGATGGACAGACAGATGGCTGGAAGGACGGACGCACAGGCCGGCAACTATATGCTTCCCCCCCCCCCCCCCCCCGAAATTTTTTTCGGAGAGCATTACAAGAAAGATGCAGCAATACCTTGAGTTTTCTCAATCAATAGTGGCTCTTATTTCCGAAAAAAAAAGGTGACCTAGTATTATAAACTTACAAATACAATCATCCTCTGAAGTTGATCCAACAAACTGAGTTGTTTTGTCTGTACCACATTCTCTGCAAAAGCTCTGCCACATTGAATTTTGATATGTTCCCTTGGGACAGGGTTCACATGTGTTATCTAATCGCAGTCTCTGACCTTTCGTGCAATTTCCTGAAATTTAAAAAATAAAGTTCTTTTCTGTGTTTATTATTCATTCTAAGAACAGAAAACTCTGATTACCCATTCCCACACAATGACGTCTTTTTACGCCCCCAAGAAAAAACAATCAGGATAACATTGTATGAAATGAAGAAATTGCTTGATTCAACCAATTTCTTCATTTTACACAATACTTTCTACCCATAAAAGTGAAAAAATCTAAAATTCTATAAACTTTAATTGTAGTCTGCAACCCCATTCAATTCGCACCGGTGTTCAGTTTTGACAGCTGATAATTAAAGTAAACTTTGAACTCCAACATTTATGTTAAGCATTTTGTTGGTTTTGCTTCTTAAACATCATAACTACAGCTTGATGAAGCTGCCGTTACGATGTTAAGGTGGCCAACCAGCTATTTAATTTTATTGCTACATGTTACTGATCATAAATATTGCAAAATAATGCTGTTCAATATCTTAGTCAAACTTCCTGTTAGAAACAGTGGGCGTGGCCAGCAATATATCAATTAACAAATTGAGACCAATTGCAGCTGTCAAATAAATAACCAGTTGACAAATGTTCATTTGGACCAGAAATGAGATTTGAACTCAGACATTGGCTTCCATTTTTCTTAAGCTTTCCTGTTAGTATGATGACTTAAATATTGTAACTACAGCTTATTCAAGCTGTAGTTATGACACTTATATTGCAAACCAACCATTCTACTTTTTTGTTACATGCTACTGGCAGAAAATTTTGCAAAATAATGCCGTTTAAATTTGAAGCAGGACTTCCTTTTTGGAGTCAGTGGGCGTAGCCAAAGAAGTAAATGGCCAGGGCCAGCAATTAGTCAATTACGGCTTATAATCACAGAAAAACAAGAGGCCAATAGGGCCTTATGGGTCACCTGAGTCCAAAGAGCACAAAACAGATGAAAGTCCACCAGATTATGCTACATACTAAATATCAAAGCTCTAGGCTTTTTAATTTGGGAGAAGAAAATTTTTTTAAAGTTCACTAAAAAAGCCTATGGCAAACTTGTGATATCTTGGAACGAGCTAATTCTGACCCTTGGGAAATAATTTATACAATCCACCAGATGATGCTGTATACCAAATATCAAAGCTCTAGGCCCTCCTGTTTGAGAGAAGAAAAGTTTTACAATATTCGCTATATAAGCCCTATGTAAAATTTGTTACATCTGGGAACTGGCTTACAATGAACCTATGGCCATAATTTATATAATATTGATAAAGATTCACCAAATGATGCTGTATACCTAGTACCAAAGTTTTATGCCCTCTTCTTTGGGAGAAGAAGAGTTTTAAAATTTTCACTATATGAGCCTTTTGTAAGACTTGTGATGTCAGGGGATGATGGGCTAATAATGACCCTGGGGCCATTTTCATACAATCTTGATAAAGGTCCACCAGATTATGCTACATACTAAATATCAAAGCTCTAGGCCCTCTCTTTGGAAGAATAAGATTTTTAAAATTTCCAGTCTAAATTCCTATGTTAAACTTGTGACATCCTGGAATAGGCTAATTCTGTCTCTTGGGCCATTATTTATACAACCTTGATAGAAATCCTCTAGATGTACTACATACCAAATATAAAAACTCTAGGCCCTCTTGTTTGGGAGAAGATTTTTCAAATTTTCACAGTGTAAGCCAATGTTAAACTTGTGACGTCCAGAAAAGGGCTAATTTTGACCTTGAGGGTTATGATTTGTACAATATTGAAAGAGGTCCACTAGATGACGCCACATATAACCATATCAGAGCTGTAGGTCTTTTGGTTTAGTAGAAAAAGATTTTAAAAGTTGTCAATATGTAAACTTATGCCTCCCCGCCCCCCTCCCCCCTAGCATAGCCATTTCTCAACCATTTTTTTTCTTGTACCATCTTGATAGTCCTTGCCCTGAATCAAATCCAACAGCAGATTCATGACAAGAAGACTTTTAAAGATGTACCCTTTTTTGCCCCTTTTTGGGCTCCAAGGTAGGATAACTCAATGATGTGTACAAATCTGAAGTACATTGCCATGAGGATGCTTCCTGGCAAGTTTGGTTGATGGGTCCAAGGGTTTTTGAAGTGGAAAATGTAAGAAGTTTATGCATGACGAAAAAACAATCGTAATACAATCACAATAGGTCACCATGACCTTTGGTCAGGGGACCTAAAAAGCCAATCAAATGATACATTTTGATCTGTAGTGGAATTGGAACTCCTGCATCAACCATCCACCATATCTTAACTGAAGCTTTTTTGTTGGTAGTTACAAGCAATTTCTTCATTTTTCACCATGTTTTCCCATTCTTTTTCAATAATTTGGGATAATACACACCAATAAAGCAATCAGAAAGCTTCGTTGACCCAACGGTAACTGTTATATTCTCTATTGGACAGAGCTGACACAATCCAAATAACCCGTCGTTATTATCCTTGTAGTACCCTCTTAAACAGGCATCGCAACCTCCTTGGGCGTTCTTTTCAAGACCGTCAGCACAGAACACTGTTTACAAAGAAAGATAAATCACTCGATGACAATCTTGAAAATACAGTTTTATTGTTCATTCAGTGAGAAATTAAGAGAATTTACACAATAACTTTTTGACACTTAACCCATTACCAGATGGCAAAATATAAGACTGGTCTAAATTGAAAGTAGATGCAGAATACAGTTGAGTTAATTCTAGATTCTTTTATCTTTCTGGGTAGAAAATATTGTGTTAAATGAAGAAATTTCTTGAATCAAGCAATTTTTTCATTTTAAACAATATTTTTTTCTACCAAGAAATTGGAAAATCTAAAATTTCATAAACTTTAAAATTGTCGTCTGCAACTCCCTTCAATTTGGACCAGTCTAAGAATATCCTTTTGGTAATTGGTAAAGTAGATTGAAGGTCTAGGTGGTCATAGCTAGTGCAAAGTGATAGCCTATTACCAGTTGGAGTTGTATCGACATTATTGTCATCAGAGGTGTAAGGAATCCAAAATTTACCCATTCCCACACAACAAAATTTTAGATCAATTTGATGAAATTTTAGATTTTTTCAACTTTCTGTGTAGAAAACATTGTGGAAAATGAAGAAATTGCTAGTAGCAAGCAATTTCTTTATTTTACACAATGTTTTCACAGTTGTCTTTCTTAAGAGGTATCCAAAAGAGTCATTGTGTGGGAATGGGTCAATTAAAATTTCAAAAATCTTGACAATTAGGTAACAAGAGGGCCGTTGGCCCTGGGGCGCTCACCTGAGATAAAGGCTCTTTTTCTTTCAACAGTCTAATTTCATGTCAAGGTTAGGATTATGAAACAAGTGGGCCACAATTACATATAAAGACTATGAACCTGGGGATCCAAAAGTCTAAATTACAAATTCCAAGGCTTTAGTGCTGATTTGAAAGAAGGAAAAAACTTTTTCCATGGGTCATAATTTCAGAAATAAGAAAGAAGACTGTGAACTGATGCTTCACACCTATACCCCCCCCCCCCCCCGTTCCGCCCCTGGAGACCCGAGGATCATGATTTTAGCTATTTTGTAAGAGATCAATATACTGATGCTTCATGCAAAATATCAAAGCTCTACGCCTTCTGGGTCAGGAGGAGAAGATTCTTAAAGATTATTTTGAAATTTCACTTTTGTTGCCATGGCAACCAGAGTTTTTAACAGATTTCAATTCTTTTAGCTTTTTTTGAGGTGACCACCTAAGAAACATTTCTGCAAAATTTGGTTCAAATTGGCCCAGTGGTTTGGGAGGAGATGTCATTTAAAAAATCGTTCTTTATATCTATATAACCCCCCCCATCCCTGGGGCTCCGCCCCTGGGGACCCAATGATCATGATCTTACCTATTTAGAAAGAGGTCAATATACTGATGCTTCATGCAAAATATCAAGCCTCTACGCCTTCTGGGTCAGGAGGAGAAGATTTTTAAAGATTATTTTAAAATTTCACTTTTGTTGCCATGGCAACCAGAGTTTTTTACAGATTTCAATTCTTTTAGCTATTTTTGAAGGGGACCACCTAAGCAACATTTCTGCCAAATTTGGTTCAAATTGGCCCAGTGGTTTGAGAGGAGATGTCATTTAAAAAATCGATCTTTATTTCTATATGGCACTTTTAAATGCCCCTATATGAAAGTTTTGGAAAACATTGTGGAAAATGAAGAAATTGCTTGTTACAAGCAATTTCCTCATTATCCACATTGTCTTCTACCCCAAAAGACAAAGATTTTAAAAGGTACCATCAACCTTAAATTTTGTCTGCAACTTCTTTGAATTTGGACTGGCCTAAAATTTTATCCTATGGGAATGAGTTAAAGAAATCCGATTAAAAATGTAGACCTCACGGCATTAACAGGTAAAAGGTTAATGGACGACACACAGATACATAAATTGTAAAAATGCCATCTTCAGTCAGTAGAACTACTAACAGCTTCCAAGAGTTTTAACCCCTTCCCACACAATCCAACTTTTGAATAACCCTCAAGAGAAAAATGCTTTGAAGAACATTGTAGAAAATGAAGAAATTGATTGTGACAGGCAATTTCTCCATTATCCACAATGTTTTCTACCCAATCCAAAAAGACAAAGAGGTTTTAATCTAATGTACTAAAAATTGTTTTCTGCAATTTCTTTGTTGTCTTGCCATGGGTTAATAAGCAGATTATGGTACTTACATTCACACTGAGAGGCGTTGACTGATTTGACCTGTCGAGTGCTAGTACCTTCAGAACAGTTAAGACACATCGTCTGAAACTCTTGTGGCTGGTAGGTACCTAGAGGACAATCCTCGCAGGAAGTATCATCAGAGTTTCTCCTGGTACCAGCAGGGCAAGTACCTGTATATAAAACATGAATTTTTTTTCCTTTCTTTACTCGATGAACAAATTAATGATCTTGCCAACAGCTTATTTACAGCACAGGACAGTAGTAATTTTCACCCCTTTGAGGTTGAATACTGTTTCATATTTAATTGATGTAACACATACAGAGGATATTGATAGTGTGGTCATGGTAATTAAACTTTTAAACCCATTCCCACACAACAAAATTTTAGACTGTTCCAAATTGAAAGAAGCTGCAGACGACAATTTCAAGTTTATGGAATTTATATCTTTTGGTCTTTTTGGATAGAAAACATTGTGGATAATGAAGAAATTGCTTGATCCAAGAAAATTTCTTCATTTTCCACAATGTTTTTCTAAGCTGTTTTCTTTAGGAGTGTATAAAGGATGGCTTGTGTGGGAATGAGTTAAAACAAGTCATCTTAACACATTACCAGACAACAAAATTTTAGAGTGGTTCAAATGAAAGGAGTTGCAGACGAAAATTTCAAGTTTATTGTATTTTGGGTGTTTTTTTTTCAAATTTCTGGGTAGAAAACATTGTATAAAATTAGGAACTTGCTTGTTCATTTTATGCAATGTTTTCTCAATTGTTTTTCTTGAGAGGAGTCCAAAAGCTTCATTGTTTGGGAATGGGTTAAAACACAATTTTGCAATGTTTATATCAGTTTTAGACAATCAGATTCCTGGGCTGACCATATCAACTAACAAACTAATTGTCTTTCGGAAGAGACATTAAACCGAGGCCCTGTGTGAGGGTTGTATCCACCTTGCACATTAAAAAACCAGGCGGAGCTCTCAATAGTTTCATCCGGTATCCTTGCACTATCCCCCGTAACAACTAACCGTCTTCTGGGGGCATGGCTCGTATGGGCATGTGCTAGGGTTGTAACAATGAACAAGAGGCCCAGTGGGCCTTAACGGTCACCTGAGTAAAGAGCATCAAGACAAGTGATTTAGGGTTTATTAGAAAAAGATTTTTTAAGAAGTACAAAAATTTACCCCTTTCTGCCCCCTACTGGGGCCCCTTTTACCCCAAGCCCCCCAACCTCTTTTAACAAACTAGAATTGGCATCCCCAAATGATGCTTCCGACCAAGTTTTGTTGAAATCCTCTCAGTAGTTCTTGAGAAGAAGATGAAAATGTTTAAAAGTTACCAAAAATGACCCCCTTTTGGTCCCCATTTTAGGGCCCCTTAACCCCCCAGCCTGTTAATTTTCACAAATCCAAATAACCATTACCAAATGATGCTTTTCACCAAGTTTGTTTGAAATTGGCTTTGTACTTAATCATCAGAAGATGAAAATGTGAATTTTTTAACAAGATTAACTTTGACCTCTGGGTGTGGCCCCATACATGACCCCAGGGGCATGAATTTCACAATTTATAATATACCTGTCCTAGTTGTCATGCACACAAAATATTTGAGCTCTGGCATTGACGGTTTATTAGAAGAAGATTTTTAAAGAAGTACCAAAAATTACCCCCTTTTGCCCCTATTTGGGCCCCTTTGACCCACAGAACCCCTATTTTCACAAACTTGAATTGGTATCCCCCAATGATGCTTTCTACCAAGTTTGGTTGAAATCCCCTCAGTAGTTCTTGAGAAGAAGATGAAATATTTAAAAGTTACCAAAAATGACCCCCTTTTGGTCCCCATTTTAGGGCCCCCTGACCCCCCAGCCTTTTAATTTTCACAAATCCAAATAACCATTACCAAATGATGCTTTCTACCAAGTTTGGTTGAAATCCGCCCAGTAGTTCTTGAGAAGAAGATGAAAATGTTTAAAAGTTAACGGACGACGGACGACGGACGACGAGCGACGCACGACAACGGACAAATGGTGATTGCAATAGGTCACCATGACCATTCGGTCAGGTGACCTAATAAACGGAAATAAATTCCTCAAAACACAAAAGTAACTTTCATCAACTGAAAAATGTCAACTACATCATCCTTGAATTTGGACCAGTCTAAAATTTTGTTATGTGCAAATGAAGGAACTAATGCTAAGCAATTTTTTTATCTAACACATTTTCTTGACTGTTTTTTATTAGGGTAGTTAAAAAGTGGGATTAATTGGGAATTGTTTAATATTCAGTACTGTATTGTCAAGATTTCTCATTGCATTATCACTTATCAATTTCTCTTTTTTTTTTCACTAGAAAGACAAAAAATTTTCAAAACTTCATCTATTGAAATTATCAGCTGCAAAGTTTCCCCTTGGACCAGTCAAAAATTTAGCAATGGGCTAAATGTCCAGGAAAAGTTAACCCATTCCCACTCGGTAACACCTTTTGACACCCTTGTGAAACAACACTAAGGACAACATTGCAGAAAAGGGAGAAATGGCTTGTGTATTTCTCTTTTTGACCACTGTTTTCTATCATATTAAGACAATATTTTTCAGATGACACCACATTGAAATCTTGTCTGCAAGTTCTTTGAATACTGACCTGTCAAAAATTGTGTAATTGTAGGAATGAATTAAGTTTTAGAAGAATTCTATTACTTACGTATGATACAATCACTAGCTGAGGTTGCACCCATGCCTACCGTGGTAAATTCTTCACTACAGGGCTGGCACATGGAAAATAAACCATCCGAGTTTGACTTGTATGTTCCACGATCACACATTTCGCAGGTTCCTTGAACTTTCTGCTGACCAGATGGACAGAAAACTGAAATATCGTAGAAAAAGATGAAAGAATTATTAGAAATGAAATATTATAGTTTTTTTTTTCAGAATTCATGCTTTTTCTTCAACCAAAGACCATTTGAAAAGAAAACAGAAATGTATTCAAAATGGTAGAAACCAATAGCAAAATGAAAGTAAAAAAAAGTGTATAAGGGTTTACTTAACCCCTACCAACACATTCACACTTATGGATCCCCCCCCCCCCCCAAGAAAACATTGTGAATGATGAGCAGATAGCTTATTATAAAAAATTTCTTCATTTTCTATGTTTTCTTCCCCAAGAGATAAAGATTTCAAGCCATACCCACACAATGACGTTTTTGATGCTCCTCAATAAAAAGAATTAAGAAAAACATTGAGGAAAATGAAGAAATTGCTTGCATTAAGCAATTTCTTCATTTTCCACAATGTTTTCCCCCAAAAAGATTGAAAATATCTAAAAGTTCACAAAATTTAAATTGTCATCTGCAAGTCTAAAATTATTTTATCTGGTAATGGGTTAAATTCCATTGACAAAATTTGTTGTCTGGACCAGTCTAAAATTATGTTGTCTGGTAATGGGTTAAATTCTATTGACAAAAATTGCCTTCTGGACCAGTCTAAAATTATGTTGTCTGGTAATGGGTTAAATTCTATTGACAAAAATTGTCTTCTGGACCAATCTAAAATTATGTTGTCTGGTAATGGGTTAAATTCTATTGACAAAAATTGTCTTCTGGACCAGTCTAAAATTATGTTGTCTGGTAATGGGTTAAATTCTATTGACAAAAATTGCCTTCTGGACCAGTCTAAAATTATGTTGTCTGGTAATGGGTTAAATTCTATTGACAAAAATTGTCTTCTGGACCAGTCTAAAATTATGTTGTCTGGTAATGGGTTAAATTCCATTGACAAAATTTGTTGTCTGGACCAGTCTAAAATTATGTTGTCTGGTAATGGGTTAAATTCTATTGACAAAAATTGCCTTCTGGACCAGTCTAAAATTATGTTGTCTGGTAATGGGTTAAATTCTATTGACAAAAATTGTCTTCTGGACCAATCTAAAATTATGTTGTCTGGTAATGGGTTAAATTCTATTGACAAAAATTGTCTTCTGGACCAGTCTAAAATTATGTTGTCTGGTAATGGGTTAAATTCTATTGACAAAAATTGCCTTCTGGACCAGTCTAAAATTATGTTGTCTGGTAATGGGTTAAATTCTATTGACAAAATTGTCTTCTGGACCAATCTAAAATTATGTTGTCTGGTAATGGGTTAAATTCTATTGACTCAAATTGTCGTCTGGACCAGTCTAAAATTTGGTAAACTGGTAATGGGTTAATAAAAGGATTGCCACATTATTCTGCTAATTTTTGGAATTTTTCGGTGACCAAACATGAAGAAAAAATGGATTTATACAATTTCTCCTTTTAATACTATATTTCCTTAGTATTTCCAGGTCATCAATACTCAAGTTTGTTGGTCAAAGATTAAAAAGGAAGAATTGTCACCTTCACAATCATTTGGAGAAGCTGATCCAAGGTTACGAGTGCTATTTCCAGGTCCACAATCGTTACACTTCTCACTAAATTCGACATCCTGGTATGTTCCAAGAGCACATGGACTGCAGCCATCGTTTGTGGCATTTGGCGAAGAGCCAGCAGGACATTTAACTGTGTAAAAACATGTCAGAAGTAACTATTTTGTAACAATATTGGTCTTTTTCAACTGGACCAACGGTTTTACCAAGTTAACTAAAGTTCCAGTCCATTGAGTATAGTAGCAACCAAAATGACGTCATTTGATCTTTTAGACCCGTCCAAATTCAAAGATTTTGCAGAAAACAATTTAAAGTTGATTTTATAGGAAAATATTCATTAAATAAAGTAGAAAATATTTGTGGAAAAAGAAGAAATTGCTTGTTACAAGCAATTTCTTCTTTTTCCATGTTTTCTTAAGTATAAAAACCCTGGGACGTAAAATACCAGGGATTGAACAGAAAAGGGTTAAACAAGGTCAGCATATCCTCCAAGGCAGTTTTCGACTGGTACTTAACTCCCTACCACAGTAGATTGGATCCCCTCGATCAGTTCTAGTTTTCCCACAATATCTTTAATCTTTTTAATGAATATTTTCCAATAAAATCAACTTTAAATTGTTGTCTGCAAAATCTTTGAATTTGGACAAGTCTAAAATTTTGCAAAACAGGAAAGGGTTAACAAGATCAGATTAAAAGACATTTGTTCATTTTCAAAGGTTACCCTATTTACAGATTAAAAAAAGAGCTGGAAAATTGATTGACCTTTTCATGTTTAGCTAAATTTTAGACCCATCCAATTTCAAAGGTTTTGCAGACAAAAATTTAAAGTGGATTTAATTTGAAAAATAACCATTCAGTAGGATAGAAAATATTGTGGAAAAACAAGAAATTTCTTGTGACAAGCAATTTATTCCTTTTCTATTATTTTTTTTTAACTTATAAAATCACAAGGATGGAAGATCCAGGGATTGAACGGGAAAGAGTTAGATAAAATATAAGGTAGTTTGACTGATAAGTGATGCTGTTTTTTTTCAAAAGAAATTGACAAATCATGGCTGTCAATTAAAAAATAATTAACCATTCAAAATCATGCATTTAGACAAGAATTGAACTTTTAATTTGAACTCTACCATTGGCCGACATTAATGATAAGCATTTTTGGCAACTTGAAAGTTTATCCTGTTTATAGGTTCTATTAGAGTAATAACCACAAGTCTGAAAGCCTAAATAAATACTTACATATACTACAGTCTTCTGGTGATATCGAGGCCACGTCAGGGGTTCTGAAATTACCAGAGCCTTTAAATACACCAAGATTATCCTGTTTATAGGTTCTATCAGAGTAACAACCACAAGTCTGAAAGCCTAAATAAATACTTACATATACTACAGTCTGCTGGTGATGTTGAGGCCACGTTAGGGGTTCTGAAATTACCAGAGCAACCTTCACACATACCAAGGTTACCCTGTTTATAGGTTCCAATGGGGCACGGATTGCACGACTGTGAACCAGAAACAACTTCATACCCAGGTGGACAATAAACTGTAATTTAGAGAGTAATTAAGCTTTAACCCGTTACCAGCTGACAAAATATTAGACTGGTCCAAATTGAAAGGAGTTTGAGATGACAATTTAAAGTTAATGAAATTTTAGAGTTATTTCAACTTTCTGGCTAGAAAATATTGTGTAAAATGGAGAAATTGCTTGTTACAAGCAATTTCTTCATTTTACACAGTATTATCCAAAATGTATATTTTGAGGGGCATCCAAAAGCATCATTGCATGGGAATGGGTTAAGTGTTTTCTGATCTTTCATCCATTCCAACACAATTCCACTTTTCAAAGCCCTTTAACCCTTTCCTGTTTCTAGAAACTTTAGACTGGTCCAAATTCAAAGAAGTTGCAGACGACAATAAAAATTGAATTTGAAATAAAATCATCCTATGTGGAAGAAAATATTGTGGAAAAAGGAGAAATTGCTTGTTACAAACAACTTCTTCTTTTTCCACAATGTTTTCTCAAGTGTAAAATCTCAGCAACGTAAAATCCCATGTTTGTTCAGGAAAGGGTTAAGAAAAAAGCCTTTGACAACATTGAGGTAAATGAAGAAATTTCTTATAAAGAGCAATTTCTTCATTTCCGACAATGTTTTCTAGTCACAAAGATGCTCATTTCTAAAATTACAACACCTTGTAATTGTAGCCTGCAATTTCTATGAATTTGGACTGGTCTAAAAAAATTTTTGTGCGGTAATGGGTTGAGCTTTCATTGATCAATTGTCAGAAACTACCAAACGAGCAAAATTGACAGATTCTCACAGTCAATAAATTGACCCATCATTTCATTCATTTAGACTAGAAAGGAACTTTGAACTTTGACATTACATAACATTCTGTTACTGGTTTTGCAACTGAAATGTTATAACTGCACTGAACTCTTGAGATGATCTTGACATAGGCATGTCAATGGACAACTTGTTTTGAGCTCTAAAAAAATTGACCTTCAATTTCAACCTTGAATTTGAACCTACCTGGGAAAATGTTTCAAATAGCACATCTACTCTTGATGGAGAATATATTCAAAGATTCATATTGAAATCTATTGATAAATGTACCAAATGACCAATCGCGGCTATGAATTAAATAATCGACCAATGAAATCATTTATATTAACTAGAAGTGCAGTATGAACTCGGGCATCAGCCGCCATTTTGTGAATCATTTTGGTTGGTTTGGCGACTTACAAATTGTAACTACACAGCTTATTATTCAAATGGCAGCAATCTACTGATAATGAAGAACGATGAAGAGCAAATTTATTTTGAAATCTATCAATTATGTCGAACAAAATTTTGACCTTCAGCTATGACCTTGACTTTTGATCTAGCTGGCTAAATGTTTCAATTAGCAGTCACTCTTTAGCCATTAACAGACGATAAAATATTGGACTATAACTAGTTTAAAAATGTTGCAGATAACAAATTTTAGAGATTTCTTTGACTTTTAGGGTAGGAAACATCATGGATAATGAAGAAATGGCTTGCAACGAGCAATTTTTTCATTATCCACAATGTTTTCTAAAGCTTTTTCTTGAGGAGTATCAAAAAGCATCATTGTGTGGGAATGAGTAAAAGGATCCAACTGCGCCATGTCAATTTGAAATCCCTCCAGAATGAGTGAGTTATGGTCCAGACAAATTTGGATGGATGCACACAAACAAGTAAGGATGCACATACACACATTGATTGAATGGGGTTTTAAGCCACTTTTAACAGTATTTTGGTCAAATCACGACTGCTGGAGCACCTAACAATAGATTCCTGGTATTTCTCACACCAGGACTACCATTACATCCTTTCCTACCCTCCAGCTCATCCCACTTATCCACCCATTGGTGAAAGTCAAATGTCGGAAATGATATGTGCCACCACAGGAAATCGAACCCCTGATATCCTATGAATGAAGATTAGGAGTCTATGGAGAGTTAAGACCATTCCCACAAAATCCAGCATTTTATGCTCCTTAAGAAACAAGAGGCCCAGTGGGCCTTAACGGTCACCTGAGTAAAAGAGCACCAAGACAAGTGATTTTGTTTGAAAGAATTAGAAAAAGGTTTGGTTGAAATTCCCTCAGTAGTTCTTGAGAAGAAGATGAAAATGTTTAAAAGTTACCAAAAATTACCCCCTTTTGGTCCCCATTTTAGGCACCCCTTACCTCCAGCCTTTTAATTTTCACAAATCGGTATGATCAGTACCCAATGATGCTTTTCACCAAGTTAGTTTGAAATTGGCTTAGTACTTCATCAGAAGAAGGTGAAAATGTGAATTTTTTAACATGATGAACTTTGACCTCTGGATGTGGCCCCATACATGACCCCAGGGGCATGAATTTCACAATTTATAATATACCTGTCCTAGTTGTCATGCACACAAAATATTTAAGCTCTGGCATTAACGGTTTATTAGAAGAAGATTTTTTTAAAGAAGTACCAAAAATTACCCCTTTTTGGCCCCTATTTGGGCCCCTTTGACCCCCAGAACCCCTATTTTCACAAACTTGAATTGGCATCCCCCAATGATGCTTTCTACCAAGTTTGGTTGAAATCCACCCAGTAGTTCTTGAGAAAAAGATGAAATATTTAAAAGTTACCAAAAATTACCCCCTTTTGGTCCCCATTTTAGGGCCCCCTGACCCCCTAGCCTTTTTATTTTCACAAATCCAAATAACCATTACCAAATGATGCTTTTCAACAAGTTTGTTTGAAATTGGCTTTGTACTTCATCAGAAGAAGATGAAAATGTGAATTTTTTAACATGATGAACTTTGACCTCTGGGTGTGGCCCCATACATGACCCCAGGGGCATGAATTTCACAATTTATAATATACCTGTCCTAGTTGTCATGCACACAAAATATTTAAGCTCTGGCATTTACAGTTTATTAGAAGAAGATTTTTAAAGAAGTACCAAAAATTGCCCCTTTTTGGCCCCTATTTGGGCCCCTTTGACCCCCAGAACCCCTATTTTCACAAACTTGAATTGGCATCCCCAAATGATGCTTTCTACCATGTTTGGTTGAAATCCGCCCAGTAGTTCTTGAGAAGAAGATGAAATATTCAAAAGTTACCAAAAATTTCCCCCTTTTGGTCCTAATTTTAGGGCCCCCTGACCCCCCCCAGCCTTTTTATTTTCACAAATCCAAATAACCATTACCAAATGATGCTTTTCAACAAGTTTGTTTGAAATTGGCTTTGTACTTCATCAGAAGAAGATGAAAATGTGAATTTTTTAACATGATGAACTTTGACCTCTGGGTGTGGCCCCATACATGACCCCAGGGGCATGAATTTCACAATTTATAATATACCTGTCCTAGTTGTCATGCACACAAAATATTTAAGCTCTGGCATTAACGGTTTATTAGAAGAAGATTTTTAAATAAAGTACCAAAAATTACCCCTTTTTGGCCCCTATTTGGGCCCCTTTGACCCCAGAACCCCTATTTTCACAAACTTGAATTGGCATCCCCCAATGATGCTTTCTACCAAGTTTGGTTGAAATCCGCCCAGTAGTTCTTGAGAAGAAGATGAAATATTCAAAAGTTACCAAAAATTACCCCCTTTTGGTCCCCATTTTAGGGCCCCCTGACCCCCCCAGCCTTTTTATTTTCACAAATCCAAATAACCATTACCAAATGATGCTTTTCAACAAGTTTGTTTGAAATTGGCTTTGTACTTCATCAGAAGAAGATGAAAATGAGAATTTTTTAACATGATGAACTTTGACCTCTGGGTGTTGCCCCATACATGACCCCAGGGGCATGAATTTCACAATTTATAATATACCTGTCCTAGTTGTCATGCACACAAAATATTTAAGCTCTGGCATTAACGGTTTATTAGAAGAAGATTTTTAAAGAAGTACCAAAAATTACCCCTTTTTGGCCCCTATTTGGGCCCCTATGACCCCCAGAACCCCTATTTTCACAAACTTGAATTGGCATCCCCCAATGATGCTTTCTACCAAGTTTGGTTGAAATCCGCCCAGTAGTTCTTGAGAAAAAGATGAAATATTCAAAAGTTACCAAAAATTACCCCCTTTTGGTCCCCATTTTAGGGCCCCCTGAACCCCCCCAGCCTTTTTATTTTCACAAATCCAAATAACCATTACCAAATGATGCTTTTCAACAAGTTTGTTTGAAATTGGCTTTGTACTTCATCAGAAGAAGATGAAAATGTGAATTTTTTAACATGATGAACTTTGACCTCTGGGTGTGGCCCCATACATGACCCCAGGGGCATGAATTTCACAATTTATAATATACCTGTCCTAGTTGTCATGCACACAAAATATTTAAGCTCTGGCATTAACGGTTTATTAGAAGAAGATTTTTAAAGAAGTACCAAAAATTACCCCTTTTTGGCCCCTATTTGGGCCCCTATGACCCCCAGAACCCCTATTTTCACAAACTTGAATTGGCATCCCCCAATGATGCTTTCTACCAAGTTTGGTTGAAATCCGCCCAGTAGTTCTTGAAAGAAGATGAAAATGTATAAAAGTTAACGGACGACGCACGACGGACGATGGACGACGACGGACAAACGATGATCGCAATAGGTCACCATGACCATTCGGTCAGGTGACCTAAAAACCCATAGAAAACCTGGTTGAAATGAAGAAATTTCTTGTTACAAGCAATTTCTTCAATATCCTTAATGCTCTGTACCCAAAATTACAAAGAGTTTCAAAATTCAATGACCATTAAAGTGTTGTCTGCCACTTCTTTAAATTTGGACCAGGCAAAATTCTTGTTGTGTGGAAATGGGTAGAGAAAGACAGAAAATAATAGGAAAATAGAAGCTTTTGACCAGTGGCATAAAAGTAAGTCAAAATGCATACATATACAGTCATTTTGACTTGAACTTCCGGTCGTCAGAGTCAGGAAAAGTGTTGGATCTCCACAAGATATACAGCTTGTCTGCCACTTATTGTTCTGGTATGTTCCGAGTGGACAGGTCTCACACTGGTTTGTATTAGTATTCAGTCTATTGCCAGGTTCACAGGCAGCTGTAAGCAGAGGAAAAACAAGTTGAATGATTATTGTATAAAATTTACAAAATCAACTCTCTTTAAAATGTATCCATTATTTCAGTCCTTGGAGGTTGATTAATTGATTAAATTGGGTTTAATGCCACTTTAAACTGTATTTTGGTTGTATTGCAGCAGTTGGAGCACCTAACCATGGATATATCGTATTTCTCACACCAGTACTATCACTTAACCCTTTCTGAGCCTGTAGCTGCTGCTCATTCCACTTAGGTTTATGATTATCTACCCATTGTATGGAGACAAATGTCCCAAAGGATATTTACCACGACTTGGCTCAAATTGCTTATGAACTAGAGCATGGAAATGGTTTTCAGTCAAAGTTCAATTTGTCCTTGACCTTTGACATATGTGACCCCAAAAAGGGGCACATCCTTGGATCATTGGCAACAACCAAATAAAGTTTTTAGGTTGTATGTCAACAGAAACAAATGTCTATAGACAGACAGATGAAAGGACAGACATAGTGAAAACAATTTAACCCCCTCTACCTTGAAGGTGGGGGTATATTAAACTTCTAGATAAACGTAAAACTGCATATTTCAAACAAAAAAGGAAGGGCACCTATCCCATCATAGATATAAAGATAGACATATGTACTCAATATTTTGAAATTAAGTACAGTAGCTTTAAAATATTGACACTTTGGTTAAATAGACATCAAATTTTAAAATTATTCTAAATTCAAAGATTTTGTACATAACAAATAACTATTATTGTATTTAGAGGAATAAATTTTTCACTTAGCGGAAAATATATTGAAAAAATAAGGAATAGCTTGGCAAAGGTTTCTGTTCTCTTTATAACGAAAACAAGGGTAGATGAAAATTACTTACTGACAGTACACTCTGCAGAGGATTTGGCTCCCGTTCCGGCTGTTATAAATCCGGCATCACATGCCTTACATAGTCGACTCTCAGATATGTTTCTGTAGGTACCAACTGGACATTCCTCACAGTTGCCATTCCCATCAAGTTGTTGTCCATTATCACAAACACCTGGAGAAAAAAGCAAGTTTCTGATTACTACATGTACATATGATGATAATACATTGGACATAGAAAGGCTGCAATCTGGAGGTGATTTCTTTAAGTTGAGATGAAAATTCCCGCTCAGTAATATTTTTGAGAATCCCTAAAGAACAATTTTTGTTATTTTGAATGAAAACATCTGATCTTGCCAATGCTACTTGTTTCAATCAATGCAGAGTAAGCTTAAATTCCTTTAGAAGAATTCTTATTTAGTGGCTTAAGAAACTTTAGGAAAAGAGCGAACCTCTGGTTATAATGGTTTTATTTTTTTTATTCCTGACCAGAGAAATAGTGAAAAATATTTCTTGTTAATAAAGAACTTAGCACTTCTAAAAGGATGACTGTAACCCAGGCATCTGAGTAAAAAATGTGGCCTCTAGAGTAAAAACAAGGTTTTTCTCGGATTTAATCTAGTCTTTGACTCTAAAGACTCAAATTTGAACATGGCCGAGATATTTTGAAAACAGACATTCTGACCAAATATCAAACCATTTAGGCCAAAAAGTGGTCTCTGCAGATATGGACGCAAACATTCTGATCTAATATCAATTCAATCAAGCTAAAAATATGTTCTCCAGAGTAAAAACAAGATATTTCTAAGATTTCACTAGTAACCTAGTTTTTGACCCCATGTGACCAAAATTACAACTTGGCTGACATACCATCAACACTAACATTCTGACCAAATATCAATTCACTAAATCCAAAAATGTGACCTCTAGAGTTCATGAAAGATATTTCTATGACTTGACCAAGTGACCTAGATTTTTACCTCAAATAACCCAAGAGTGAACTTGACCCAAGATATTATGCACACAAACATTCTGACCAAACATCAAGACATTTGAGGCAAAAATCTGACCTCTAGAGTGCACACAAGGTATTTCTAAGATTTGATTGAATGGGTTTTAACTCCGCTTTTAACAGTATTTCAGTCATACCCCGGCAGATGGAGCTCTTAAAAATGGATTCACATTACATCCTTTCCTAGCCTCCAGCTGCTATCTCACTTAGCCTTACGCTTATCAACCCATTTGTGAGAGACAAATGTCGGAAAGGATATGTGCTGCTGGGATCAAACCCATGGCACGGACGACGAACACAGCTAGATCACAAAAGCTCACCTTGACCACTTTGTGGTCAGGTGAGCTAAAAACGACAGCCAGTGTTGGAGTTCAAAACTCACTTCGGGTCTAAATGAACAATTTCATTGGTCGACTGATTCTTTGAATGACAGCTACCATCAGTCAGTTACAAACTTATCATTGATAGGAAAGGAAAAATTTTAAACCCATTAACAATCACTTTTCTTACACTGGCTCAATTTCAAAGAAGTAGCAGATAATAATTCTAATTGATAAAATTATAAATATTTTTCTCTTTTTGGGTAAAAAATATTGTTGGAAAAAGTTTTATGACATTTTTTCTTTCCATAGCCTTCTTGGGGGTGTTAAAAACTTCATTGTGTGGAAATGGGTTAACTGACCTGTACACCTATCTGACGAGTTTGTTCCAACAAATTCTGTTGTAAACCCAGCAGCACATCCTTTACACCGGAACTTTCCAGTCTCATCCTGGTAGTAACCTATTGGACATGGGGAACAAGCATCCGCAGTTCTGTTGAAGAAGAAACCAACAGAACAGGAAGCTGAAAGAAAGAAAAGATGTGTTTGTGAAATACTTAATTAGTCCTAATTATGACAAATATGACCTCAATAATTGACCTTGACATATGACCTTGTCTGCAGTAGTTGTATTTTATGCATAGTACCTTCATGTCAAGAAGAGCCTAGCAACTGCAATAGTTTTAAAGTAATAAGAAAAGAGTTAAATTTATTCAGTGAATAATCCAAGCTATATCCCAAACAAAGTTTCGGAAAAAATATTACATCACTATTCTAAAGTTTCACCCTCCCCGCCCCTTGCTCCTGATACCTAAAGTTCTTACAAGTGACAATCTTTTACTTTTTACAAGCAGTTTCTACATTTTACACATTGTTCTATCCAGGTCACAGTATATTTGAAATTCTATCCATTTGAAATTGTTATCTCTTACCTCTTACATTTTGTACCAGTCTGAATTTTTGTGCTCTGGTGATGGATTAAAAAGTCTGTAATGTTCCCCCAAAGAAGAAATGGTGTTTAACTAGAATTGTCACAAAGCGGACTCATACCATCACTGGTGCTTAGTCAATGAAGTAGTACTGTTGATCTTTGACCTACATTACCCAAAATGTTCAATTGTGACCTTGGCCTTTGACCTATGTGACTCCAAACAATGGAACATCTCCTTGGGTGATGGACAACATGTGTATAAAATTTCAGAGTCCTGGGTCAAATGGCTTACGAGCTAGAGCACAGAAAGGATTTCAACCAAAGTTCAATTATGACCTTGACCTTTATGACCCACAAACAACAGGGCACCTACCTGGCTCAAGGAAAAATGTGTATAAAATTTCAAGGGCCTAGGTCAAATGGATTATGAGTTAGAGCATGGGAAAGGTATCTTAAGTTCAATTGTGACCTTGACCTTTGATCTACCTGACCACAAAAAAATAGGGCACTTTCTTGGGTCATTGGCAACAATTGTATGAAGTTTCAAGGTTGTATGTCAATTTGTTCTTGAGTTAGAGGACAGAAACATAAAAGTCTATAGATGGACTGACATGTTGAAACCAATATACCCTCCTCTACTTAGAAGGTGGAGGGTATAGAAATAGGCAACAAAATCAGGTATGACATATTGTACTTGGAATACATATGGTATTAAAGGTTACTTTTGCAAGCGGTTGATTCATAGGCTCCAGGAAGTTCAGTTGTTTCACCAGCATTACATGATACACAACTAAATTGGCCAGCTGTTGGCTGATATGATCCTATTGGACAATCATCGCAGATGGCGGTGGTATTTGTAGCATCTGTGTACCGGAAAAAGTTTCCTCCTCCACATTCAACTGTAATACAAATGAAGCTATTACCATGCATTTACTTCATTTTTCATGTTTTTTTGTAATCCTCTTTGGTATGTATTTAACTTATTCCCACACAGTGAAGCTTTTTGACGCCCCTGAAGAAAAACAATTGGGAAAACATTGTGGAAAATGATGAAACTGCAACAAGTAATTTTTTTCATTTTTAACAATGTTTTCTACCTAGAAAGGTAAAAAAATCTAAAATTTGAAGCCCCTGAAGAAAACCAATTTGGAAAACATTGTGGAAAATGAAGAAATTGCTTGCATCAAGCAATTTCTTCATTTTTAATAAGGTTTTCTACCAAGAGAGATAAAAAAATCTAAAATTCAATAAACTTTAAAGTGTCATCTACAACTCCTTTCAATTGGGATCAGTCTAAAATTTTCTTGTGTTGTAATGGGTTAATGCAGTTTGAATTGTAGACTGAAACTTCTTTCAATTTTGACCAATCTAAACTGTTTTCATCCAGTAGTGAATCTATTTTAAAGTCCAATTTCACAAGGTAATTCTTATCTGAAGCTTTTGGCGTAAAGGATTTTTTCTTTTTATAAAACAAACAATTTTTCAAGTTTCTGGTCATTCTGCATAGAAAAATTGATTGAAATGAAGATATTTCTTGTTAAGAAATTTCTTCATTTCCCACAATGTTTTCTGAAGCTACTTTGCTTTAGGGCATTAAAAGGCAAGATTGTGTGGGAGTAGGCTGACCAATTACCACACAAGAAAATTTTAGAATGGTCCAAGTTCAAAGGAGTTGCAGACAACAATCTAAAGCCTATGAAATTTTGGATTTTTTACCTTTGAGGTAGAAAACATTGTGAATAATGAAGAAATTGCTTGTAACAAGCAGTTCCTTTATTTTCCTCAATGTTATCCAAAGCTTTATTTCTTGGGGGCATCATCGAGTGGAAATGGGTTAAGGATAACTGTATACACCGCTTGAAAATAATTTATAATTTCATTGAATAGGTTTTAAAAAAGTAAATGCTATGTCATATAGTGCAAATGAGCCCCTTCATAGGTATCTTCTTAATCTTTTCAGAGAAAAAGAATTTCATAAGTCCAATTTATAGCATATTTAGAAACCAATCTACTCTTATACATTCCTACTTTTAGGAGCCCTTCAAAAAAAAAAGCTTCAGAAAACATTTTGGGAAAAGAAAAATTGTTTGTTGTATGCAATTTCTTCATTATCCACTATGTTTTCTACCCTAACAGACAAAGATTTTCAGAATTTTATCAACAATACATTGATGTCTGCAACTTCTTTGAATTTGGAGCAATCTGAATTTTTGTTGTCTTGTAACTGGCTAAAGAAAAGCACAGAAATAATGTTTTTTCAACCTGTAACAAAGTCTTCTTGGAATTAAACCTTTCCTGTACAAATCTGGGATTTTACATTGTTGTGATTTTATACTTCAGAAAACATAGTGGAAAAAAAGAACTTGCCTGAAACATATAATATATTAACCCTTTCCAATTCAATCCCTGGTTTTTACGTCCCTGTGATCTTATAATCGAGAAAGCATTGTAGAAAAAGAACAAGGAATTTTTCCTTTCTCCACAAAGTTTTCTATTTTTTATTTCTAATTAAATCCACTTTGAATTTTTGACTGCAAAACCTTTGAATTTGGACAGGTTTAAAAGTTTTGAAGAACAGGAAAGGGTTAAGAATATGTTTTCTGATTTACCAAAATTTCTTCCATGAATCTGATCAAAAGTCATCTAAGGATCATTCACATAAATTTTAGTTGAAATTTTCTTCATAATTTCAAAGATGAATTTCTTTAACCCATTCCTACACAACAAAATTTTAGACTGGTCCAAATGGAAAGAGGATGTGGATGATAATTTCAAGTTGTTGGAATTTTAAACTTTTTCGTCACTTTTGGAAAGAAAACATTGTGGATAATAATTACCGTAGTTTTTTCATTGTCCACAATGTTTTCCAAATCTTTTTTTCTTAAGGGGGGTAAAATGGAGGGATCATGTAGGAATAGGTGAAAACATTGTGGAAAAAGAAGATAGCTTTTAACAAGCAATTTCTGCTTTTTTTTTTACAATATTTTCTACTTAATAGGAAGGTTTCATTTCAAAATGCATCTAAATTTCAATATCGTCTGCAACCCCTTTCAATTTGGTCTAAATTTTTTTTAAAAAATTGGAAAGGGCTAAATGAGCCTGTGTGTGACATTTCCAACCATTTTACAAGTAAAGATTGAGCTCAGACTTTGATCCACAAAGTCACCAGTGAAAAAATAAAACATACCACATTGGTTATTGATGACAACTTCATTTGCAGCGCAAGACGGTGAAACTGTTACAGTGAAGAGTTCCTCGAGAATAATTGCCCGGAATATATCCTGTAAATAGAATAGTTGTTGTTAGACCTCATCTCTTATTTATGCAGGCTAATCTTTGTCTATACTACCTGCTACTTCAGGACTATTTAACCAATTCCCATTACCAGACCGCAAATTTTAAGACTGGTCGAAATTGAATGGAGTTGAAATTTATGAAATTTTAGATTTTTCCAACTTTCTCAATAGAACACATTGTGTAAAATCATGTTACAAGCAATTTCTTCCTTTTCCACAATGTTTTCAAAAGAGGAGTGTCCAAAAGCACCATCGTGTGGGAATGGGTTAAGAAAATAATTTGGGAAACATTGTTTAAAATGAGGAAATTGATTGACAAGTAATTTCTTCATTTTCCCCAATGTTTTCTACCCAATGAGGCGGAAAAATCTATAATTTCATTCATAAATTTAAAATTGCTGTCTGCAACTCCTTTCAATTTTGACCAATCCAAAATTTTGCTGTCAGGTCATTGGTTAACACATTTCTAGATGACAAAATTTTAGACTGGCCCAAATAAAATTGAATGGGGTTCAACGCCACTTTTAGCAGTATTTCAGTCTTCTTTCAGCAGCTGGAGCACCTATCTATGGATTCATGGCATTTCTCACACCAGTACTACCACCCTTCCTAGCCCCAAGAAAATAGTTTGGGTAAACATTTTGGAAAATGAAGAACTTGCTTGCAATAATATTTTCTATCAAAAAGACAGATTTCTTAAATTTTATCAATTTAAATTATTGTGTGCAACTTCTTTCAATTTGGACTGGTCTAAATTCGTCGTCTGTTAATGGTTTAATGGAAAGTCCCTCTGTTTTAACCCCCCCCAAAAAAAAAACAAAAAACAAACAAACAAACAAACAAAAAAAAAAAAAACTTCAGAAAACATTCTTGAATATGAAGAAATTTCTTGTCACAAGCAAATTTCTTATAATCCACAATATTTTCTATACTTTTCAAAATTTAACCAACTAAAAATTGTCATCTGCAACTTCTTTGAATTTGGACTAGTCTAAAACTGTGTTGCATGGTAATGGGTTAAAAGTATCTAGAAGAGGTACTTACAGCATAGTCAAACACTCTCAGTCCAATAGCTTGGTATGTCAGGAACTCAGATACTGATATATTCTGTGTTGCATAAACGGTACTGAAAATTTAAAGCATTAGGTTGTGTTACTTTTCTGTAAATGTTTATCTCTTTCCTACATAATCTCTTGTTTTTATATCCCTGAATTTTTATACCTGATGCCCCTCAAGATAAAGCAAGAAAAAACATTGTGGAAAATGAAGAAATTGCTTGTTACAAGCAATTTCTTCATTATCAACAATATTTCTATATATATTCAATACAAAACAAAATTCTTAAAATTCATAAACTTAAAATTGATGTCTGCAACTTCTTTAAATTTTGATAATCCAAAAATGGTGTTGTTGGAAATGGGTAAGACTAATTTTCTTCTCCCATTTGTAAAACCTGGAAAGAAGAAATGAAGAAAATGGTGAGTGTAGGCTTTTTCTTTTTTTTTCCCTAAAATATTGAAATGCAAAGAGGATGAATGTGAATCAATATAATGAATAATTTGAAGCTTTAATATCTGTAATAGATAGATTAACCCTTTCCCCTCAGTGACGCTTTGACACGCCCAAGAGGGAAAGAAAGCTTTGGAAAACATTGTGGAAAATGAAGAAATTGCTTGATACAAGAGAGTAAAAAAACTCCAATATTTTATAAACTTCAAATTGTCATCATTGTCAATTTGGGCCAGTCTAAAATTTTTCCCTCTGGTAATGTGTTAGGAAAATTTCCTTCACCAAGTGTCATAAAAAATGGGTCACTACACAACTGACAAGTTAACATTGCATATCGGAGCCAATCAACGCAATCAAATCAATATCTGTGTTTGTATTTCCGTTTACTTATCGCCGCTCCTAACTGTAGAACATCCCTGTATGAGAAACGTCTCCAGGATATTATGGTTATTTGTTGTGAGGATAGAGTAAGGATACAGGACGAAACTATTGAGAGCCCCACCTGGTTCTTAGATGTGCTCGGTGGATAGAAATATCACACACGACCTTGGCTTAACACCTCATCCTAAAGACAATAAGTTTGTAAGTTTGGTCAGCCTAGGGCTTGAACCCATGTTCTCGAGGTTTGAAGTCAAGTGTCTCCCAACTGAGCTAATCAGGCTTACATCAAATCATCATTTAAAAGAAAATTAACTTTGAACTCCCACATTTATGTCAAGCTTTTTTATTGGTTTGGCCCGTTAAATGTCCTAACTACTGTTTATACAAGCTATATTTATGATATTTAGGTCACCAAGCAACAGTTCTATTTTTTGTTTCATGTTACTGACCATAAATTTTGCCTAATATCTCTGTTTTACCCTTTCCTGTACAAACCCATGATTTAACGTTCCTATGATTTTATACTTGAGAAAACATTGTGGAAAATGAAGAAATTGCTTGTGACAAGCAATTTCTCCTTTTCCACAATATTTTCTACCACATAGGCTGGTTTCATTTCAAATTACATCAAATTTTCATCGTCGCCTGCATCGTATTTCAATTTGGACTGGTCTAAAATTTAAAAAATTAAGAAACGGTTATTATTGAAATGGAACTTTCTGTTGAAGCTCTGTGTTCATGGCCAGCCCAATTCTCAGTCATTCAACCGACACCAACATAATCCTGCAATCACAGCTTCAAGAAAAGTTTCAAAAACATTGTGGAAAAAGAAGAAATTTGTTTGATACATGCATTTTCTTCATTATCCACAATGTTTTCAACCCAAATCAAACCTTTTTAAAATTCTATCAACTAAAAATCATTGTTTGCACCTTCTTTTCAAGTTGGACCAGTCTAAAATTCTGCTGTGACCTTGATAATGATATTAATTATTATAGTCAAGATATTCCTCCAAAAATTATAACGTCAATGTTATACTTTGACAATCAATACCTTCTTTTCTCATAATGCTTTCTCAGGGTCATGAAAAATCAGTGAATCCATAAGATGATTTACCCTAATACCAGATGACAAAGTTTTTGACTGCTCCAAATTCAAAGGAGTTGCAGATGACAATTTAATTTTTATAAAATTTTAGATACTTCCAACTTTCTCAGTAGAAAAAATTGTGTAAAGTGATGAAATTTCTTGTTGCAGGTAATTTCTTCATTTTAGACAGTGTTTTCCCTATTGTTTTACACTGAGGAGCATCAAAAAGTGTCAAGTGTCATTGTGTGGAAATGGGTTAAGCCATTTGCACACAATCCTATTTTTTCATGAACCCGAAGAAAAGAAATTGAGAGAGCAATCTAGAAAATGAAGAATTTGCCTTTAACTTCTTTTGATTCTGGCAAGTGTAAAATTTGTTATTTGGTTAATCCTTTCACTCACAAACAAGCTAGTTTACACCCCCAAGATTTAAAGCTTAAGAAAACATTATGGAAATTGAAGCAATTGCTTGATAAAATCAATTTCTTCATTATCTACAATGTTTTCTACCTCAAAAGCCAAACAAGTTCAAAATTTCTTCAACTGAAATTGACTTCTGCAACATCTTTTAATTTGGACCAGTCTAAATTTTTGTTGTCTGGTAATGTATTAATCAAGAAAGTAAAGCTTAGAATATGAAAATAGTTACATAGGGTCGGCATCATTCAGTTCAATTGCAACAGTAGTGACTGTAGAGGTCTGGCGTTTTCTTCGTCCAGTGGCTTCATCGCCACATGCAATATTAATGCTGAATGACACATACAGATTGCCATTATATATCCCGTTCAAACTACTCAGCGTGGCCTCAAGAAGTTCTTGTAGGTTCTGCTTTACTGCAAGGCAAGCTGTAGTACCAATCTCATACACGAAACCAAAATTAACACGAACCTTTGGGCTGATTGCTTTGACTTCTGTAAGGAACATATTAACCTATTACCACATGACAAAATGTTAGACTGGTCGAATTGAAAGGAGTTGCAGACGACAATTCATAGATAATGATTTTTTTTTTCAATTATGTAGGTAGAAAACATAATGTAAAATGAATAAATTGCTTGTGACAATTTTACACTATGTTTTCTGGATTGTTTATCTTGAAGGGCGTCCAAAAGTGTCATTGTTTGGGAATTGATTAAGATATCAAATGTGTGGTTTGTGGAACAATAGTATGCCAAATAAAGAACTTTTTTGACAGGAGTGAGTCATGATTTCTTTTTTACTTTATTGACATATAAACAAAAATCTAATAAGTTTAAGACAGTTTTTGTGGAACTACTTCCTCTGCAAGTGTTAAAAAATGAAGAGAATATTTTTTTTTGTTTGTTTTTAATTAGGCATGAAACTGAACAATTAACCACACTGTATGAATATGTGAAGAGAATTCATATATTAGTGTGACTAAGTTTTTTATACTTATACTTCAATGAAAACAAAAACTATTTTCTTCATTTCTTACAATTAAATACCATCAAGAATAACAAAAAATTTACTACTTTCGCGTAAAATTTTATGAATCCACTTTGTAGTAAATAGTTGTGTGCTCAAATTTTGTTAATGGACATATGAAAAGAAAAATTCAGCCAATCAAAATGTTTGAATCTTGATAGACAACACTAATATGAAACTATCATAATACAGTTCTCTCCTTTTTTATGGAAGTATGACACTAATTTTTCAGACTGCAAATTTTTTAGACATAATTAAATCTAAAGCATTTCCAAATTGATGACGAATAAGTATATGAGCTAGATTACCTCCACATGCAGGGTATCTATATCTATCAAATCTTCTGGCATAGTTCCAAGTACCACTTGGATCACACGTGAATAATTGTGGGGTCACACGGTCAATGACATAGCCGTTGTAGCAGCTGATTCTGCAGCCCTTTCTCCCGATGGGATTGTTGTCAACACATGCAGGATCACGACCACTAAAAGGTGGCTCTGGCACAGGGCAAAACGATTCTAGAACAAGAAAATGTATCAAGTTGCTTAAACCATTTCCACCCTGTTAGACTGGTCAAAATTCAAAGAAGCTGAAGACAATATTTTCATGTAGATGAAATTTTAAAAAAAATTGTCTTGTAGAAATCATAGTGGTTAAAGAAGATATTACAAGCAATTTCTCAATTTCATTGGAGGTTTCAAAAAGCATTATTTTGATGGAAATGGGTTAACCCATTCCCACACTATGATGCTTTTAAATGCTCCTGAATATAACAGCTTTGGAAAACATTGTGGAAAATGAAGAAAATGCTTGTTACAAGCAATTTCTTCATTATCCACAATGTTTTCTACCCTAAATTACAAAATTTAAAAGATTTTGTCTACTTGAATATGTCCTCTGCAACTTCTTTGAATTTGGGTTGGTCTAGAATTTAATTGTGTGGGAATGGGTTAAAGCATCATAATGGAAGATTGCACTCAAGTGCCTGAGATAAAATATATACATTATATTGAAGTTAACCCTTGTTATGCTGTATAAATTACCATACTTAATAGCTGAAAGCACTGATAGAACCTGTTGTTCAAAAATCAATATTTCTTTTTGAAATCAACTTCATAAACAACTCTGCCAGGAAAAGTATAAGCAGGAGGTATAGACCAAAATTGGCCTGCACAAAAGTGCAGTCTGATCTTAGTCTACACCTCTTGCCAAAACCGGAATATTCCGGCTTCAGCATGACAAGGGTTAAGTTTAAAAATCTTAATCCATTACCAGATAGACTGATTTTAGACTGATTCATATTCAAAGGCATTGGTGACAACAATTTTAGTTAATGAAACTCAAATATTGTTAGTCTGTCAGGAAAACTATACAGAGAAATGAAGAAAGTTCTTGTTACATCCAGTTTCAAATTTTTTCTTTTACCCAAGACCAGACGGTAGAATTTTAGACTGGACCAAATTGAAAAAAGTTGCAGACAACAATTTTAAGTTTATGAAATCTGGGATCTTTTCATTGTGAAAAATGAAAAAATTACTTGTAACGAGCAATTTCTTAATTTTCTACGTTTTTGAAACCTTGCTTTCTTGAGGGCGTCTAGAAGCCTCACTGAGTGGGAATGGGTTAATGTTTTTTTGAAACTTTAGTTAGGGTCAATTCAATAGCAGGATTGAGTAGGAATGGATGCAGTTAACCTGTTCCCACTCAATGACGCTTTTAAACACCCCTAAATACAAAAGCTTTGGAAAACATTGTGGATATTGAAGAAATTGCTTGTTACAAGCAATTTCTTTATTATCCACAATGTTTTCTACCCCAAAAGACAAAGATTTAAAAAATACATTACCTTTAAATTGTCGTCAGCAGCTTCTTTCAATTTGGACCAGTCTAAAATTTCCTTGTGTGGGAATGGGTTAAAAAGAGCATTACCACAGGTGACAAATAGTAGGCCTGTAGATGCTCAATACTAAATTAACCAATTACCAGGCAACAGAAAGTTAGACTGGTCCAAATTGTACAGATTTGCAGAAAAGAATTCAAAGTTAATTGAATTTTATTTTTTCAAACTTTCTGGATGGGAAATATTGTGTTAAATGAAGTGATTGCTAAATATTTATTTTGTTACCAGAGTATGAAACTGATTTCAATTCTTATAGCAATTTTAAAAGGGGGAAACCTAAGGAACATTGCCTGCCAAATTTGTTTGAAATTGCCCCAGCAGTTTGGGAGAAATTGTCATTTTAAAAATCCTTCTTTCCTTCTACATAAGCCCCGCCCCCTTGGGGCTCCAACCCTGGGAACCTAAAGTTAATGAATTTAGGGATTCTGAAAGATCCCAAGGTAATGATGATTCATGCAAAATATCAAAGCTCTATACTAACTGGGTCAGGAGATGATTTTTAAAGATTCTTTTTTTAAATTTCACTTTTGTTGCCGTGGCAAATAATTCCAAACTTATTTCAATCATTTTAGTAAATTTTAAAGGGGATCATCATTCTTAGGAACATGGATGCCTAATTTGTTTGAAACGGGCCAGTGGTTTAGGAGAAGTAATAATTATAAAAATCCTTCTTTTATTCTATATAAGCCCGGCCCCACGTAAGATGACAAAGTCCTGATGATTCATGCAAAATATCAAGGCCCTACACCTTTTGAGTCTGGAAGAGAAGATTTTTAAGTATTTCTTTTTAAAAAATCACTTTTTGCCATGGCAGCCAGATTTTTTAACAGATTTCAATTTTTGTAGCAATTTTAAAGGGGACCACTTAAGGAACATTCTTGCCAAATTTGGTTGAAATTGGCCATGTGGTTTGAAAGGAGATGTTACAAAAATATATTGTTGGCACACAACGCACGACACATGGCAATGCCAGATGGATAGCGATCATAAAAGGTCACCTTGAGCACTTCATGCTCAGGAAGGCTTAAACAGAAGAGCTAGAGATTATGATCAGATGAGTTGTGAAACTGATACTGCACTTAAGCTCTACTTCTACTTTATGTTACATAGAATGCATCCATTTTCAATACAAATCTTTCTCATGACCTTAATGATATTACCAATAAAGTTGAAAACGATTGAGCTAAATATGTGACCTTAAGAGTGGTAATAAGGAAACTGTTTCCCATGATAACAATTGATAGAATTTTGCCAGGAATCAACCCGGATGCAAAAAGTTTCTTGCACCAAAGCAACAACAATATTAATGCCTGTTTTGAAGACAATTTTGAAGTTGATGAAATTTTTTTTAGTCGTCTTTTTGGATATAAATCATTATGGATAATGAAGAAATTGCTTGTTGCAACATTTTCAAAAGCTTTTTTCTTCAGAAACATAGAAAGGAGGGCATCTTTTTTTAAAGTTTTAGACTGGTCCTAATTGAAAGGGGTTGCAAACATCACTGAAAACTGGATGCAATTCAAAATGAAACCATCTTATGAGCTTGTCTCAAGCAATTTCTTTTTTTACAAGTATAAAATCACATCAACGTTAAATATCGGGTTTGAACATGAAAGGGTTAAAACAGCTGAAGTTAAAATGTGATAGTCAGCTGTACAGTTGCAGTTTTTGTGCAGGCTAATCTTTGTCTATATTTCCTGCAAACAGGAGCATTTAGAGCTCAGCATGACAAGGGTTAAGTTTTTTTCTAGAATGAGAAAATAAGTATAAATTCAGAATACTCAGAAATTATCAGATTTTAATTCTTTAGAACATTTGATGAGTTTACGAAATAAGGAAAAACATATATACCTTGAACATAGACTCGGAAGCTACAGTACGATGTGAAGTTGGTGTCACTGACTCCGACATAGACAACATCATAGATTCCCCAAGTATATAAACTTCCTAGAAAAAAAAATCAACAGAATTCTTTAACCCTTTCCCACACAACAAAATTTTAGACTGGTTCAAATTGAAAGCAGTTGCAGACAATTTGAAATAAAATTTCAGATATTTTCAACCTTTTAGGTAGAAAACATAGTGTAAAATGAAGGAATTGCTTGTTGTAAGCAATTTCATCATTCACACAATGTTTTCTGAATTTTTTTCCTTGACGGGCTTCCAAAAGCGTCACTGTGTGGGAATGGGTTAACCCATTACAAGATTAAGTACAAAGTGTCACACAATATCATTCACAATATTTTCTTTTTTTAGCTAGTAACAAGAAATTCCTTCATTTTCAACAATGTTTTCAAATGTTTTCTCTCTTGAGAAGCATGAAAAAGTGGAATTGTTAGGAAAAAACTTATACTTGTTAAAAAAGTATCAAAATAATTTTGCGATTCTTTTTCTGAAAATCTGGTTGATTAACCCTTTCCTGTTTTTCAGAATTTTAGACCCGTCCAAATTCAAAGGTTTTGCAGACGAAAATAAAAAGTTGATTTTATATGAAAAATAACCATTCAGTAGGGTAGAAAATTTTGTGGAAAAAGAAGAAATTGCCTGTTACTAGCAATTTCTTCTTTTTCCACAATGTTTTCCTCAGTGTAAAAACAGGGATTGAACAGGAAAGGGTTCATAATATCCAATTTACAGTTTTATAGGAATATGTTATGATAACAATACAATATCTTGATTTGCTTTCAGCTATGGAGGAAAATTTTGATATTTCATGAGACCAAAGATCAAGTGGAATATCAAATATTCCTCTGCAGCCAGAAGCAAATACAAGATATTGTATCATCACAGTAATGAAGTATTCCTTTTATTACATACCTACATTTTTATTATAAAAATCAATGAAATAATAAAAAATCTGAATGAAGCCAGAATGCAGCCAGAAGCAAATACAAGATATTGTATTATCACTGTAATGAAGTATTCCTTTTATTACATACCTACATTTTTATTATAAAAATCAATGAAATAATAAAAAATCTGAATAAATTTGTATGTTTTTTTGCACTCTCCTTTACCATTCCAATAGAATTTATTTGCATTATGACTTCATCTTCAGAATGAAAAATTATGTCACCTTAAACAACCCTATATGGAAAGGTATTCGACACTGTCAGATACAGACTTTTTCTGACATGTCCAATTTGTTTCTATGGAATGTTGATTAACGGATTGAATTGGGTTTAAAGCCACTTTCAACCCTTGTAATGCTGAACCCGGAATATTCCTGTTTGGGCAGGAGGTAAAGACAAAGATCAGCCTGCACATGTGTGCAGTCTGATCTTAGTCTACACCACCTGCTTGTCCCTTTCAGGCCAGAATTGTTTGTAAAATCAGTTTTCAAACAAAATATTGACCTGCAGCTATCGCTTTCAGTGATTTCAGTCCTTTGATTTTGGTTCAATTCTAAACATGATTTTAATTCAGCATGACAAGGGTTAATAGAATTTCAGTCAAATCAAAGCAGCTGGAGCACCTAACCATGGATTCCTGATTTTCTCAGTACTACTACTACATCCTTTCCGAGCCTCAAGCTGCTCATCCCAACTTAGGTTTAAGATTATCTACCCATTGGTGGGAGACAAATGTCGGAAAGGATATTTGCCCAAACAGGGAATCAAACTATGGACTTCAAGATTGAGAGTCCGTCGCGCTACCAACTGAGCTATGGCTGCGGCCTGTTTAACCCTTTCCTGGTTTTTGAAATTTTAGACTGGTCCAAATTGCAAGAGGATGCAGACGACAATGAAAATTGGATGCAAATCCAAACAAAACCACCCTATGTGGTAGAAAACACTGTGGGAAAAGGAGAAATTGCTTATTACAAGCAATTTCTCCTTTTTCCACAATGTTTTCTCAAGTATAAAATCACAGTGACGTAAAAACCCGGGGTTTATCCAGGAAAGGGTTAAATGTATATATTTTAGTAGAAATATTGATTGGTTTATAATAAGTATCAAAACCTTTAAATACTGACCAGACTGGAATTCAGGTGGTAGGGTTCGTCCGCCCTGTCCAAGATTACTAAATTTCGGCTCCGTCCATGTCAGCGTCACCTGTCTTTCACCGTTAGTGTTCATTGGCATGTCATTTGGACATCCTGTCACCATGGGCATGGGTTCAACTGAAATCAAAATTGTACTCAGATACCATTTGGTTATGTTAACCCTTTCCCAAAATTTAGAAATGGTCAAAACTGAAAGAAGATGCAGACAGTCTTCCAAGACTGTAATTTGAGCAATAATGACCGAGTATGGTAGAAAACATTGTGGGAAAAGTGGAAATTGCTTGTTACAAGCCATTTCTCCAATTCTTACAATATTTTCTTAAGTTTTATTTTACAGGTGGTACAATAGGTTCTATTGTGTGGTTTTGTTTGTTTGAATGTTGTTTTACGCCGCTTTCAACAATCTTTCAGTTATATCGCAGCGGCTGAAGCATCTAACAATGGATTCCTGGTATTTCTCACACCAGTACCGCCATCACATCCCTTCCTAGCCTCCAGCTGCTATCCCACATAGGTCTAAGATTCTACAATTATCCTATTGTGTGGTTATTGTTAATCCAATTTCCAGACAAATATAGGAAGTTGTGTAGGGATAACACATTGAGCCCAATGAATTACTTCAACACTCCTCCCCCCTTTTTTTTAAATTTTAGACTGGTCGAAATTGAAAGCATTTGCAGGCAACAATGAAAATTGGATTCAACTTGAAATGTAAGCATCCAGTGATTGAAAAAAATGTGGGAAAGGGAGAAATTGTTACAAGCTATTTCTTTTTTTTCCACAATATTTTCTACTTCACAGGTTTGTTACTTTTCAAATTTTCAGCTTCTTTTAATTTGGACGAAAGTTAAATTTCAAACAAGAGGACTGTTGACCCTGTGGGCTCACCTGAGATAAGGCTCTGTTCTTTCCAATGTCAAATTTAATGTTTAATGAGTCTTTTCTTTATATTTCACTTTTGTTGCAAAGGCAACTGAAGTTTTCAACAGATTTCAATGTTTTAGCTGTTTTAAAGGGGGCCACCAAAGGAACATTTCCACCAAATTTGGTTGAAATTGGCTCAGTGGGAGGAGATATTGTTTAACCCATTACCACACAGCAAAATTTTAGACAGGCAAAAAAAGGAGTAACAGACAACAATTGAAAAGCTATGAAATTTTGAATTTTTTTTTTACTTTAGGGTAGAAAACCTTGTGGATAATGAAAAAATTCCTTGTAATAAGCAATTTCTTTATTTTCCACAATGTTTTCCAAAACTGTTTTTTTTTGTGTGTGGGGGGTGGGGGGGTGGGGGGTAGGGGCGCATCTAAAAGCGTCACAGAGTGGGAATGGGTTTATAAATCTCCTTAGCACTTTATGCTCAGATGAGCTGAAAACTGAAAAGGGTTAATAAATAGTTGTTTCATTGATTGTTTGAATTGGTTTCAATGCCACTTTTAACATTATTTTGGTCATATTACTGTTGCTAGAACAGGGGTTCCAAGTATTTCTCACACCAGTACTACCACTACATCCTTTCAGAGCCTCCAGCTGCTCATCTGAGGTTTATGATTATTCACCCATTTGTGGGTGTCAAATGTCCAAAACACTGGGGATAAAACCTGGGAGCACTTGATTGAGAATCCTACACATTTCCCCAACTTTGCTATGACTGTAGCATACCTGTGAAGAAGCTGCATGGAATTGGTCGATCAGCAACGCTACACAGTGTTCCAGATGCTTGCGAGGGAATAATTCTGTCAGATCCACTCTCCAAAACATTCTCATTCCAAACCAAAATCACTTCCTCAATAGGGTCAAAGACAAGTCTAGGGTCCTGGAACACCTGATCAGCTTCGACAAAACCAAGGATTTTTCTGTACCAGTTTATTTGACTGAGGTAACCATGGAAACTGTTTGTTCCCTTGCACATTTTCATCGTCTTGTCAAACTCACATCCTAAGATCAACCACATTCTGTAATAGATCAATTTAGTTTTCTTTATTGGAATTTCTGCATTCCGGTTGGTTGTTAAACTCTTTTCATACATCATAATGCTATTTACCAATTCCCACACAATGACACTGTTTGGTGCACCTCAAGAAAAACTATTGGGAAAACATTGTGTAAAAGGAAGAAATGGCTTGCAAAAAGCAATTTGTTCATTTAACACAATGTTTTCTATCAACAAAGTTGAAAAAATCTAAAATTTCATAATCTTTAAATTGTCGTCTGCAACTTCTTTCAGTTTGGACCTGTCTAAATTTTCTCATTTGGCAATCAAACACATAGATCATTTTCAGGCACCAAATTTTTTGGGCATCAAATTGTTGTAACAGTATTTCAGTTATATAACAGTCGCAAAAAATCATGTAGATTTTCTTATTATACACTTTGATAATTTGTTGTGATAAAAATAACATAAAAAGTACTCCTGTTTCATTTAGTTATCATAATTATGTCCCACTTCCATTTATTTTTGTACGGGAGTTGTTTACGAAGTGAATTCCTTGCATTGACTTAACCCATGTCATACTGAATATAATCCTGCTTAGAATTGCACTAAAATCATAGCACCAAGACCTCCACAGGCACTAGTTAAAGGTCAGAATTTCTTTTGAAAACTGATTTGATACAATATTCTGGCTTGAAAAGGGCAAGCAGATGGTGTAGACTAAGATCAGCCTGCACATATGTGCAGGCTGATCTTTGTCTATACCTTCTGCCCAAACAGGAATATTCTGGGTTCAGCATGACTAGGGTAAATATTTCTGCATTTTGAATATAATATGTAATTAATATGTTTATTGTTTTACATGTAATATCATTAAAATCACTCGAATATTTTGTTAGTAATTCAGGTTTTTGTATCATGGGCCGATGGCCTAAATTGCCAAAAAAATATCTTGTATCTTTACATACACCATTGGTGCCTTTTTTTTATGATGTTAACATTGTTGTAGAGTTTTAGGAGATTTACTTTGAATTGAATATTTTGCAATTTATCTACCAGTCTTCCCTTTATAGTTACATTGACTGATATCTCCTTTGATTTAACCCATTATCAGACGACAAAATTTTAGACTGGTCCAAATTGAAAGGATTCGTAGATAACGTTTTTAAGTTGATGAAAGTTTAGATTTTTTTCAATTTTTCGGGTTGAAAAGATTGTTGAAAATGAAGAGATTGCTTGTTACAGGCAATTTCTTCCTTTTTATACAATGTTTTTCAATTGTTCAAAAAGCGTCAGTGTGTGGGAATTTGGTAATTTATCTTGACTAATTATCTTTTTTGTAATGAGCGTCCAAATAATTTTCAACATCCCCTTTAACCCTTTCCCATTTTTCAAAACTTTAGACCAGTCCAATTTCAAAGAAGTTGCAGACAACAATCAAAAGTGGGAGCACTTTGAAAAGTAACAAACCTACAGGTTAGAAAATATTGTGGGAAAGGAAGAAATTGCTTGTGACAAGCAATTTCTTCTTTTCCCACAATGTTTTCTCAAGTACAAATTCACAGGGACGTGAAAATAAGGGATTGTACAGGAAAGGGTTAAGGATATCCCATCACAAACCTTTCAAATTTGTCCACATTCAAGGAGGCGGCACACAACAATTTTCATTTGATAAAATTTTAAAACTCTTTGCCTTTCAGGCTATAAGATATTGTGGATAATGAAAAAATAATATAGCTTGTAACAGACAATTTCTTAACTTTTCACCATGTTTTTCCTAAGATTTATAATTGAGGGGTATAGTAAAGCCTGACTGTGTGAGAAAGGAATAACTCTTTCCCACATCTAATGAATGTAGAGAAAGATGAAAACAGTTAATACAGCTGTATTTGTTTAGGTCACCCGCTGATGATCTAATGTAACTCTTAATATTTTCGGTTTTTACCCAATTTTCTTCCTAGCCTGTAGAAGCTTTCTATCTAAATCTTATTTAATTTTCTTAAATGAATATATTCAACCAGTAATGAACTTAAAGGCCTAGTTTAATCCTTCTTTATTTGACCCCCCCCCCCAAATCAGATATACAATTAACCACCCGCTGAGAATTTAACGACCTTATCTGATATGGAAGCTGCATACAGTATACAAGGGATTAAATCTGCTATATTATTATGGGTAAGTGTGGCATATATTTGAACTTTCTTTGTCACTAATTTGTCTCTTGAAATAAAAAATTTTGAATTTTATTTGGTTATAATTGTGAAATGCTTATCAGTAGGGGTCCAACATACACAACATTCCTTAAACTAGGTCTTTAACTTTCCAGAAGCTTGCGATGCCAAGCTCAATAACTTAACAGATTAATCAATTACTACACATGCTTTTTGATGCCCATTAGCCCATTCTCACACAGTGATGCCTTTGGACGCCCCTAATGACAAACACTTGGGAAAACATTGTGTAAAATGAAGAAATTGCTTGTTACAAGCAATTTCTTTATTTTTCCACAATGTTTTCTACCAAGAAAGTTGAAAAAATCTAAAATTTCATCAACTTTGAATTATCGTCTGCAACTCCTTTCAATTTGGACCAGCCTAAAATTTTGTTGTGTGGGAATGGATTAATTAAAAGGTTCAAGAAAACAATGTGGGAAAATGTAGAAATTGCTTTTTAACAGAAAGACAGAAATAGTTGAAATTCTATCCACTTAAAATTGTCTGCAAAATCTTTAATTTGACTTCTTAAAAATGTAATATTCCACATGGAATTAATGTATAATATAGTATTACAAGAAAATTTGAGACTGAGTGTTCTTGTAATACAATATCTTTCATTTAACCCTTGTCATGCTGTATAAATTACCTTACTGAATTGCTGTAAAATCAAAGCACTGAAAGCACTGATAGAACTTGTTCAAAAATCAATATTTCTTTTAGAAATCAACTTCATAATAACTTTGGCAAGAAAAGTACAAGCAGGAGATGTAGACTAAGATCAGCCTGCACATAAGTGCAGTCTGATCTTAGTCTACATCTCATGCCAAAACCGGAATATTCCGGGTTCAACACGACAAGGGTTAAGACTAGCCTAATTTTTGTTGTTTGTGAATGGGTTAAGACAGAACTTGCCTAAAGCATGAGGTACCAAGCTCCATGATATAACAAATCAATCCCTATTCTTTTAGGTCCCTTTGATTTTATAATTAAGAAAAGAAGGAATTGCTTGGTCATTTTTTGAATTAAATCCACTTTAAATGTTTGTCTGCAATATTTATAAATTTAAACGTTTTGTAAAACAGGAAAGGATTAAAACAGAACTGACCTGAAGCTTGTAAAGTCATGCTCACTGAGGTAGCAGATTGATGAATTTAATGGGGTTAAACTCCACTTTAACCCCTTTTCAACACAGCAAAATTTTTACTCCAAATTCAAAGAAGTTGCAGGCAACAATTTCAAGTCAAGAGAACTTTGAATATTTGAGACTTTTTAGGTAGAAAACAAGGTTGAAAATGAAGAAATTGCTTGTAATGAGCAATTTCTTTTTTTTAGCCTTTTTTTCCCCATGTATTTTCTTGAGGGGCATAAAAATGAGGGATCGTGTGGGAATGAGTTAAATAGTACAACAAGATATGAGATAGAACAGAACTTACCTAAAGGGTATGACGCCCAACATAATTCCAGCGTCTTGATATTGATCATGACGAATAGTGTCTAAATACAATGTCATTAATCCTTGAACAGTGTCAAACGAAAACATGACCAGATGCCAGTTGCCATCATTGAGCAAGGAATTACGTGTAAATCGCATCTTATGATTCAGTCTGTTATCAGGGTCAGCACCATAGACAGTTAATCCTTCATGAGTCAATTCCATAAATTTGACAGATGTGTCCAGTTTGTCACTGAAATTAAGCAAGCATTAATCTATTACCAGATGACAAAATTTTACACTGGTCCAAATTCAAATAAGTTACAGATGGCATTTTTATTTGAAGAAATTCTGAAAATCTTAAGTCAGTTAGTAAGAGGCATTGTGGATAATGAAGAAATTTCTTCATTTTCCACAATATTGTCATGAACATTTATTCTTGGAGGTATCAAAAAGCGTGATGGTGTGGGAATAGATTGATAAACAACAAACATGTCTCTATGATGTTTGTAGACTAACAAGTTATTAACCCATTCCCACACAATGGCACTTTTGATGCCCCACAGGGAAAGCAATCAGGAAAGCATTTTGTAAAATGAATAAATTGCTTACAACATGCAATTTCTTCATTTTCCACAATGTTTTCTACCCACAAAGTAAAAAAAACCCCAAAAATTTCATAAAGTTTAAATTGTTGTCTGCAACTACTTTCAATTTGGCCCAGTCTAAAATGTTCTTGTGTAATAACGGGTTGAGTATTTACTGACCATTGCAAAAATCTCCATTTAAAAAGGCCTCACCTTAATCCATTTCTACACTATCCTCCTTTTTGATGCCCAGAAAAAATATGGGAATGGAACTTTTTGGGAATAGGAGAAATTGTTTGTGACAAACAATTTCTCCTTTTCCTTTTCTCATGATGCCTTCTACCTAATTTGGCATTTATTTTCCAATTTTAACACACTTTGTAATGTCAGCAGCAACTACTTACATTAAGACCAGTCTGGAAATCAAAGGACCAGAATTGATCACTATCTTAACCATTTACTATTTTTCAAAATTTGTCTAACTTCAGAGAGGTGGAAGATGACATTATAAAGGAAGTACAATTCAAAAAGTAGTCATTTTATATGATAGAAAATATTGTGGAAAAGAAGGATTTTTTTCCCACAATGTTTTCTCACATATAATAAGTGACATATATAGTATAATTGTACCAGAAGTTTTTTGCTCAACAATTACAATCTACCAAAATTTTGGTAAATGAATCTTAGAAAAATATTTTACCTATGGGCTAGAAATGAAGAATGTTTATCACAAAGAAATAATTCATTTTCCATAATCATTTCTAAAAGCATTTTTCTTGGGGGTTGCAAAAATAGGGGGATTACGAGGGAACAAGATATTCCATTACCAAATAACAAATTTTAATACTGGTCCAAATTAAAAGGCGTTGCAAGAGGAAACATGGTAAAAGAAGAATGAATTGTTTGTTACAAGCAATATCTCCTATTTTCACCAAGTATTTCTGTACATAATCTCCCTTAACCCTTCCCTGTTCAATCTCGGGTTTTTACGTCCCTATGATTTTATACTTGAGAAAATACTGTGGGAAAAGAAGAAATTGCTTGTCACAAGCAATTTCTTCTTTTCCAACAATATTTTCTACCCAGTAAGTTGGTTATTTTTCAAATTACACTCACTTTTATTTGTCGTGTGCAACTTCTTTCAAATTGGACTAGTCTAAAGATTTGAAAAACAGGAGAGGGTTAAGGCCAAATATTCCCTGCATGGTAAAGAGTTAGGAAATAAGATAAAATTTTACACAGGGGTTTCATATGACATTGACCACACGGGCCATGTGGACAAGATCAATTAAGTTAATTCAGAGTGGAAAACAAAACATTATTTGAAAAGGAAGAATAGCTGTTCAATACTAATGGGGACAATTCCAGTGTACCTGGAAAATGGGAGAGGTGGTTGAAGTTGTTTAGATACTTTGTGACTGGATCTGGCGTGACGGATAGATCTCAGAAAAGAGGGTTGTTATTGCATTTGGTCGGACCAGAGGTCCAACAGGAATTATGACACTTGATTATACAGGTGCCGACAACAATAACAATACTGCAGTTCAAAGTTTAAACGATTACTTTAAACCAAAGAAGAACATTAGTTTCGAAAGACATAAATTTAATTCAGAGTGATAGTGAGACTGTGAAGGAATTTACCACCAGGCTAAAACAACTTGCCCTGACCTGCGAATTTGAGGAAGCAAATGACAGAATCAAAGATCAAACAATGGAAAAATGTTCTTCATCTACTTTACGACGAGAAAAATCTCACTTTGGATAGGGTACTGGAATTTGTGTCAACTTACAAAAGAGTTGATCAGTCTAAAATTTCTAAAAAAAGGGTTAAATGGTTTTATTTCATATTTTATCTTCAACAGTTCCCCCCCCCCCCAAAATGCTTTACAAAAAAGTCAAACAATGATAGCATTCAAAGTTCCTTTAAGGTCTAAATGTATCTATTGTTTGGCAATTGTGTTATAATAGTTTTAATTCAACCATCAAATACCTACCCGACGTATTGTGTCATATATATCCCTTCTCCACCAACTGTGCTAAAACGGACCCAGAAACTAGCAGACACTGCACCAGTATCCAGCACTTGTATAAAGTACGGGATCCAGGCATAAGCCATCGGATCACTAAAGTAGAGGTCATAGTTTGGATCATACACTGTAAAGAAAACATGTTATTATATATTGCAAATATATTTTTTTTCTTGAACCTATTACAACTTGACACTCACTGAAGAAATAGAGCTTACGAAAACATTGTGAAAAAGGGAGAAATTGCTTGTAAAAGATTATAACATCTTTTTTTTCAATTTTAGTGCACTTTGAAATTTTGTCTCTTTATTTTGTAATGGGTAAATCATCCAAAATTTTTCTCTTTAATGTGGGGAAAAGTTATGGTTCCCACCAAATTGAAATCATCTGCAAATGCTTTAAATTTTGATCCATGTGAAGTGTTGTCATCTGATCCCGATTCAGGCTAAACCAATATTTGCCTATGAATCTCATAAAGATGGCCCTGATTGGATAAGGCATATGTCTCAACCAATCAGAGCCCATGTTATTCAAAATAATTGGACTTTGTATTCAGGGTTGTTATTCACCAACCAGGTATACCAATTGCCAGATGGCAAATTTATGCACATGACATTTCAAAGTTTGTTTGAGTTGTTTAATAAGTGAAATATAGGCAGTTTCTCCTGTTCTCACATTTTCCATATTGTATCCTTGCAACAAGCAATTTTTTTTTTCATTTTACCTAAAGTGTTATATCCAGAAAGTTGAAAAATTCTAAGTTTCATAAACTTGAAATTGTAGTCTAAAACTCCTTTCAATTTTAATTAGACAAAATCATAAACTGGTCCACAAAGTTTGTTTGAGTTTTTTAATAAGTGCTATATAGGCAGTTTCTCCTGTTCTCACATTTTCCATATTGTATCCTTGCAACAAGCAATTTTTTCATTTTACCTAAAGTGTTATATCCATACAGTTGAAAAATCTCAAACTTGAAATTGTAGTCTAAAACTCCTTTCAATTTTAATTAGACAAAATCATAAACTGGTCCACATTAAAAAAGTTGCAGACAACAATGTTTAGCCAATGAAATATCAAAATTCTTCGTCTTTCTTGGTTATTAGAAGACCTAGTGACCTAGGTTTTGACCCTATGTGAACCAATATTGATCTTCAGCAAGATAACATAGAGACAAACATTCTAAATAATAAGAAATTTTAGCCAAAATTATTTCCTTTAAATTGCACACATTTTTTTTCTATGATTTGACCATTTGACCTGGGTTTTTACCTCATGTGTCCATATATCAAATCTTGACTGAGATTTGATGGAAAAAATCATTCTGACAAAATATCATGACATTGCAGCCAAAAATATGGCCTCTATATTGCATACAAGGATTTTCTTAGATTTGACCAGGTGACCTAATTTTGAACCTATGTGATCCAGTTTCAAACTCGGCTGAGATTTTATGGAGTTATATTCTTACCAAAAATCAAGGTGTTTGAGTAAAATTGTAGCATCTAGAGTGCACATAAGGTTTTCTAAGATTTGGTCATGTGACCTAGTACTTGACCTAATTTCAAACTTGACCTTGATTTCATGGTGATAAACTTTCTGACCAAAAATCAAGACTTTTGAGCAAAAAATGTCTCCTATAAGAGTGCACATAATATGTAGATGGACAGCTCATGCCAGACACCGACACAACATGACCACAAAAGCTCACTGTAAGCACATTGTGCTCGGGTGAGCTAAAAATGTAAATACATGAGATAATGACTTGTGACAAATAATCTCTCAAAAGCTCATGTATTCTAGTTTTATTCCCCAATCATAAAATTCCACTATATATTTTGAAACTATTAAGAAATTTGACTAAACATACATCTGTTGCAATTTTCTCCTGTTCTCTTCAGAGGGCATCGGCAGTAGAAAGTTCCAATCCCATCATAGCACTGACCATTGCCTGGACAAAGAACTCCTTCACATTCGTTGATTTCAGTCTGGCAGTTCGTACCAGTATAACCTAAATAACATCAAAAATGAATTTAAATGAAATGACCTAAATTACATGGTAAAAATGCATCCAATTGAAAAATTTCAGACAATTGAAAAATGAAATTGTGATCATAATGACGAGGCAGGCTCTGAATGGTACAAAATCATAACCCCCAGAGACTCTTGTAGTTTACTTGATTGTATCAAGTTTAATCCATTACCAGATGATAAAAATTTAGACTGATCCAAAATTGAAGAAGTTGAAGATGAAAATTTCAAGTGGATAGACAAACAAGAGCACCACCCACAGGTGCCAACGCTCAGCTGCAGGTGCTGGATAATGCAAAAATCTAAATCCAAAAAAGGGCATAACTCTTACAAAAATTCTTTTAGAGTTAATAGTCTTGATAGTCTAGATAGCTCTTGTGGTGGTCAATACAAATGCAACGTTTCATGAGGATACCTTCAATAACAACAGAAATATGACCAAGGTTAAAGTTTGTCACACCAACACCAACGTGAACGACACTCAGGTGATGACAATACCTTTCTCCTAAAACAGCTGATCTAATAAAAATAACGCTAAACATATCATTAAGGAGTCCATATGAAAAAATCAAAGACGCGACACTTGATTGGTGATGAATTCACTTTTATCATGTGTGAAATTCAAATGGTCAGTCTCAAGGTGTGAAGCTACTGGTCATTTTTGTGGGGTTCAAAATAGTGTATCATCTGGAGCTGGTATTGAGTTTACAGGTTGTAATTCAGAATAGCGGGGTGCCCATTTTAAAGGGGTTTGCAACCATTGAAATAAAGAACATCAAAAAAACAAGAGGACCATGATGGTCCTAAATCGCTCCCCTGAGTATAATGGTTCATGGCTTTATGATATAAACAAAATAGCAAAGCCCTCTGTCTAATTATTTTGGACAAGATGTTTAAGGATTTCTCTTTTAATCCTAGGTATATTGATGATCTCACCATATAGCACTATTTTCCTGAATATGGTAATGCTTTGAAGTATAGATTCCAATACATAACAAGTATAAAAGCTCTAGGCCTAATGGATTAGGAGAAGGTTTTCAAAAATATCATTATTCATTCCTAACTAAAAATTAGGGGTTGCACAGAAAAGGGCTAGTTTTTTTAAATAATTTGGTAGAGGGTCAATGGCTGATGGTATGTACCAAATATCAAAGCCCTAGGCTTTATGGTTCAGTAGAAGAAGATTTTCAAAGATTTCCGTCTTTATTTCTCAGAATAATTTTCAGAATACAGTAATTCTTTGAAGTATTTTGGGAGAGGGTCAATAGATGATGTATACCAAATATCAAAGCTCAAGGCCTTATGGTTTGGGACAAGAAGATTTTTAAAGATTTCATTCTTTTATTCTATGTAAAATCAGGAATTGCCCAGAAGAGGGCTAATTTTCAGAATACAGTAATTCTTTGAAGTATTTTTGTAGAGGGTCAATAGATGATGATTTGTACCAAGTATCAAAGCTCTAGGCCTTATGGTTTGGGACAAGAAGATTTTCAAAGATTTCCGTCTTTATTTCTATGCAAAATCAGGGATCACAAAGAAAAGGGCTAATTTTCAGAATACGGTAAATCTTTGAAGTATTTTGGTAGAGGGTCAATAGATGATGATGTATACCAATTATCAAAGCTCTAGGCCTTATGGTTTGGGACAAGAAGATTTTTCAAGATTTCCTTCTTTATTTCTATGTAAAATCAGGGCATGCCCAGAAAAGGGTTAATTTTCAGAATACAGTAATTCTTTGAAGTATTTTGGGAGAGGGTCAATAGATGATGATTTATACCAAATATCAAAGCTCAAGGCCTTATGATTTTGGACAAGAAGATTTTTAAAGATTTCATTCTTTTATTCTTTGTAAAATCAGGAATTGCCCAGAAGAGGGCTAATTTTCAGAAAACAGTAATTCTTTGAAGTATTTTTGTAGAGGGTCAATAGATGATGATTTGTACCAAGTATCAAAGCTCTAGGCCTTATGGTTTGGGCCTAGAAGATTTTTCAAGATTTCCCTCTTTATTTCTATGTAAAATCACGGATCACCAAGAAAAGGGTTAATTTTCAGAATATGGTAATTGTTTGAAGTATTTTGGTAGAGGGTCAATAGATGATGACATATACCAAATATCAAAGCTCTAGGCCTTATGGTTTGGGACAAGAAAATTTTAAAGATTGTCTTCTTTATTTTTATGTAAAATCACGGATCACCAAAAGGGTTAATTTTCAGAATATGGTAAATCAGGGCTCGCCCAGAAAAGGGCTAATTTTCATAATATGGTAAATCTTTGAAGTATTTTGGTAGAGGGTCAATAGATGATGATTTGTACCAAATATCTAAGCTCTAGGCCTTACCGCTTGCGAGGAGAAGATTTTTTAAGTTTTTTCACTCCGTTGCCATGGCAACCAGAGTTCTTTATGGATTTCAATTCTTTGAAGTATTTTGAAAAAGCATGACCTAAGGATCATTTCTGTAACGTTTTGTTGAAATTCCATGGTTACTTTAGGAGGAGAAGATTTTTTGTAATTGTGAATGGACGGACGGACAATGGACGATGACCGATTACAATAGCTCCCCCAGAGCACTTCGTGCTCAGGTGAGCTAAAAAGATGTCTTTGTGAAACACTATACCTCCGAAACAGGAATTCTTTAGAAACAGGTGATTTTTATTGTTTTTTTCTTTGTTTTAGGGCAAAGGGTGAGAATTTTGACCTTGACCTTGATGAAATGACCTTCCCCAGTTGCGCCTTGTTGAGACTTATCTACATACCAAATATTAGCATTGTAACTTAATTAGAAATGAAGTTATAGGAAAATGTTTAGTTGGCAGGTTAAGTTTTTGGTAACGATTTAGGGCAAAGGGTTAAAATTTTGACCTTGACCTTGATGAAGAGACCTTCCTCAGGAGCGCCTTGTTGAGACCTATCTACATACCAAATATTAGCATTGTAACTTAAACAGGATTGAAGTTATAGGAAAATGTTTAGTTGGCAGGTTAAGTGTTGCAGACAGACAGACGGACGGACAAACAGACGGACACCAGTAAAATAATATGCCCCCGATCTATCGATGTGGGGGCAAAAAGATTAAATTCATATTGTGCATACACTTGTAATTTAGGTGCAAGCGCACATTTTGTACCATTGAACACTCAGTGGTCATGAGCGTCTGCCTAAATGTTATGAGTTCACCTGTATTATTTATGGGTGCATGCGTTTATTTTAACATGTAGTGTAGTACCTAAAGTGGGCTTTAGACTCATTTCGTGCGCCATAGACCTGAAACCCAATATGAGGTTTTGTAGCTCATCTTCAAAACAATATTCTCTACAACTCACCTGTAGGACAAGTGCAGTTATATCCACTGTCTGTGACCATACACATAGCATTGTTCTCACACCTATTGGTAAGACCACAATGGTTCAACAAGATTTGACATCCATCACCCGTATATTCTAAAAAAAAGAAGTATTTCAAAGACTAATCTAACATGATAATGTAAAATACATATTAACCTGTTACCAGACAACCAGTCCAAATTCAGTGATGTTGCAGAAAACAATTTTTGGTTGATGAAAGTTTAAAAATCTTTATATTTTTGTGAGAAAACTTTGAAGACAATGAAGGAATTGCAGGCATTTCTTTATCTTTATCTTTCACAAAGATTTCAGAAGCTTTCAAGGCTTAAGTAGGGGTGTAAAATAGTAGGATTGTGTGGGAATGGATTAAAACAAAGATGGGAGCATAGCCAACCCTTGGCTTTTTTTCTTACCTTGACCACATGTTTCGTAAAGGATGTTGCTTATTACCACAGTCAAACTGCAATATCAGAGGTCATTTGGAGTGGCAAGTGTTTGATCAATTGTGAAATGGAATGATTGACGTGAAAGTGGGAACTATTTTGAATGTGGATTAAGTCAAAAACTTTGCGATCTGTTACCAGGTTAAACTATTCCTAGATGACAAAATTTTAGACCCATCAAATTTGATACAGACGGCAATTCAAAGCTTGTAAAATTTTAGATTTTTTAACTTTCTGGGTAGAAAACATTGTGTCATATGGAGAAATTACTTGTAACAAAGAATTTTTTCATTTTCGCATTTTTTTTCCAAAGCATATTTCTTGAGGGGTGTCCAAAAGCGCCATTGAGTGGGAACGGGTCAAACCATTACTGGTCCTTTGAATGTCGGTTTAGTCAAAAAACTTGTGACCTGTTACTAGGTTAACCTATTACAAGTTAACAAAATGTTAAGACTGTTTCAAATTGATAGAAGCTGCAGACATCATTTTAAAGTTATCAAAATTCTTGAAATCATTGTCTTTTAGTGTAGAAATTATTCTGGATAATGAAATGATAGCAATTTCTAGTAGATGATATTTTTCAAATCTTTGTCTTTTGGGATAGAAAACATTGTGTTTTCCAAAGCTTTTAAATTGATGGGCATTTAAAGGCATCATTGTATAGGTTAATGAAATTTTAAAAAAAAGTTCTGATAACTTACTTGTAGGACATTGACAGTTCATGACGCCACCAGCATCTACGCTACACGTAGCACTATTCTGACACTTATTGTAATCACCACAAGGATTTGGCTGGTTTTCACAGTTTCTTCCGAAAGTATTATCTGGGCATCTGAAATAAAAGTTTGAAAGGAAATTATAATTCTTTACAAAATGACAAGAACAAATATCCAAAGGTAGTAAGATTTGTTACCTTTACCTTGATCAGAATGTTCTAAGATGGAGAACAACTGCCCAAATTCACACTGAAAACTGTCCATAAATAGGGGTTATTATGTTACAATGGTGACCAAACTTCTTGTATTTAATTTGAGCTGTTGAGCAAAATTTTGAGTTTCCACTTGAACTTTAGGTCTCTTGTAATGTTAAAATTCTCCAACCCAGTTTCTGTCTCATCAAATATCAAAATTTTCCTCTGCAGCTCAAAGCAAATACAAGATGTTGTATTGCTACAGTATCTCAGTATTCCGTATTTTACATTCTTATATTTTTTCAATTATAATTGAAAATAATGAAAAAAGTATGCATTTCTACAAGTATTTCCCTTCTTTACCATTTTGTTACATTTATTTGTATTAAAATATCATATACCGATTGAAAATTACATCAACTTGGACTACCTAATATGGAACTGTATTTGACACTATCTGTTTCAGACTTTTGTTTCCAAAATATCCTATTTTGTATGTGTGGAAAAGGTATAATAAATGTCATGAACATAGTTTCAACAGAAATTTGACCACCAGCTGCAACTTTGACTTTGTACCTACATGGACAATTAGTTTACCAATCATGGCTGTTATTCAAGGCATATTCAATCTAAAGCTAGGAGTTTTTGGTCACCCATTTAAGAGATGAAGATAATATTTTTTGTTTTCATGGAGGTATGAACCGAAAAACCTAATCACACTGTATGAATACGCGAAGCGGATTCATACATTGTGTGATTAGGTTTTTCGGTTCATACCTCCATGAAAACAAAAAATATTATCTTCATTTCTTATAATTTAATAGCATCGAGTGAAAAATGCAACAACTTAACAAATTTTGATACCTTTTTGTAGTGAACTATTTTGTGCGGAAGCATTCAAAATGGCTGCGTACTCAAAATTTTGTTCATGGAGGTATGAATTAAATTTTTTGACCAATCAGAACGCTCGTTTTTGATAGACGAAACAAACAATTAAATTATATAATATTGGAAAAAAGTTGTTTCAGCATTAACTCATTCCCATTCAATGACACTTTTAGACGCCCCAAGAAATAAAAGCTTTGAAAAACATTGTTGAAAATGAAGAAATTGCTTGTAATAAGCAATTTCTTCATTTTAAACAATGTTTTCTTCCCAGAAAGTTGAAAAATCCAAAATTGGATAAACTTTAAATTGTCGTCTACAACTTCTTTCAATTTGGAAGAGTCTAAAATCTTACCATCTGGTAATGGGTTAATTATCTTCTTTTACCAGTATTTTATTGTTTCCTCATCAAACATAATATCAGTGTATTCATTCATATAATCTTTAAATAAAAATCATGCCTTTCATAAGGCAATTTATTTTTCTTCCTACATCCTTTACTGTTTAAAATTGGGATTTTAGGTTATTGTGAATTTTTAACTTGAGAAAGTATCGTGGAAAAAGAAGAAATCGCTTGTAATAAGTAATTTTTCCTTTTCCAAAAAATATTTTCTACCACATAGAATGGTTTCATTTCAGATTGCATCCAATTTTCATTGTCATCTGCAACCTCTATCGACTTGAACCAGTCTTAAATTGTGTCATCAACCAACAGGATAAATTCAAGAGGTAGCCCAAGTTCCAAGGGATCTGCCTTATTTCAAGAAATTTCTACTTTTACTCCTAATGCTTTCTAACCTATTTGTCACATATTTTTCAGTTAAAAAACAATTTGAATAGTCATCTGCAATCTCTTTCAATTTGGAAAAAAATGAGTGAAATAAAGAAATTGCTTGTAACAAGCTATTTCTACAGTTTACACAATTTTTTCTATCCAGAAAATTGAAGAAATCTAAAATTTCTTAAACTTTAAAATGTCTTCTGCTTTCAATTTGGACCAGTCTGGTATTTGTTTAATAGGTTAAGCTAGATAACTTACTCGCAATAGTAGTCGTTGAAGATATTCTTACAGTCCGCCAAACATTGAGACCCTCCAAACTGTGGCAAACAGTTATCAACTACTTCATCGCAGTTCTTACCAGTCCAGCCTGGCACACAATTACAATTATAATCATTGAAAACGGGGTCGCAGGTGCTTCCATGAAGACATGGCTCGCTAAGGCAAAAATCAATTAAATCCTGTAAGAAGTAAAAAATAACATCACATCATTGTTAGAAAGAAGGTAACATGCAAAAATGCTAATATTATGAAAAATAACCATAATTTCCATTTAAATTTTTTTTTTACTAAAACAACTCTAAATGAAATACTTTGGTAAAACTACCAGAACTTTAAATACCTAATTGTTACAATGGGCCCCTACCGATATACAGAGTTCTCCCGAAAATTGCCCTTTAATTAATTCCCTTGATTCTACTGGGTAGTTCTGGTTTAAATTTCAACAAAGAGTATATAAGGGCTGAGACTAAAAGCGTCCGTTTTAAAGAGAATTAATTATTTTTTCAGTATTTCACACATAAGAATATTGAGTACTTTTGTAATATTTATAGTTTATGAAAATGTTTTGGTAGTTTTTATTTACGTTGACACATTATAATCGTCTTCCCGTCCAAGTTCCATTCAGTTTTCATATTCTACTTCTCATTTCGAATCAAAATTAGCAAAAGTGTCCTTCATGGTGAATTGTTGCGTTTATTTCCTTGGCTTGAGAATATTTATTAAAACATGCAAACAGACAAAACAACAACAGGGGGAACAAAAGTATTGCGATAAAAGGAGTATTTTTACAAGGAATTTCTCCAAATCTGAGCGATCCGTTATTTTTTACACAAATACTTTTTAATATTTTGTCTGTATCCTATTTTGTTCTGAGATTTTTTTTTATCTACAAAGGTTTAAATGGTCAGTTAATCTTAAGAATTATCGATGTCCGTCCATAAACTCCTGTTTCAATCCAAGTAACTTACACATTTTGAATCGGTATCTTTGATTACGCAATGGTATCCTGATATATCTCATAACGATCGGCTATTTGCTTTGATTTTCACACGACTGCCAAGATGTCCTTCTTTGGACTAATTAACAAGGGAGTCGGTTGACTTATATTATTTGGAATTTATCTACTTCGAAAGATTGTTAATTGTTTTATCTTTCTGTCCATATATTATATGAAAAATGATGTGGTTGGGTCCCTAAGTAAAAGTACACTATCAGAGGTTAAATGTTCCTATTTTGCGTAGAATCAGATATTTTTTTCAGAATTTGATATAGTGGAATGTTGAGTACTCTTATAATACTCTTAGAATATGGAATTGTCATGGTAGTTTATATTAACGTTGACATGTTTTAATCGTTTTTCTCTCCCGACCTAGGAACCAATTTCATTCTCGTCCAGTTTTCATATTTTACTTCTCATTTTCGGAAAAAAAAAATGCTATGGCGTCCTTTGAAGAAAATGATTGCGTTTACTTCTTTAACTTGAAAAGACTTATTAAAACAAGGAAACCACACAACAACCAAGAATAAAAATATATGATAAAGAGAACTTTTTACGCCGATTTTCTCCACATCTGAAAGATCCATTATTTTCGGTACACATGGCTAATAAAATTTCGTTCGTATCCTCTTTCAATCTGAGGTTTTTTTCTGTAAAAGGTTAAATGGTAAATCATATTTTAAAAGTTAACGATGTCCTCTCATAAACTGCTGTTTTAATCCAAGTAACTTACATGCTTCTGATCGGTATCTCTGATTGTGTAATAGACCACAGGTGGTATTTTGGATATACACTGGATATATCTCATAATGATCGGTTATTTGCTTTTGATTTTCTACCGATATCCCCTTATTACAGGTAACAAAGGAAGGCGTTTGCTTTTCCCTCTAATTCTAAGGAAATTACGAGTTTGTACATTTTAAATAGGATTATAAATGCAAGGGGAAAAGGAAATCTATTTTAAAACGTTTCTCATTTAGAAAAATTTGGAAAAAATGTTTAAGTAAGAAAAATCTGAAAAAAAAAAAAAAACAACACCATGTTTAAGATCACTTTTCTACAACAAAAAGATTTAAATATTTAGTATATATATTGTATCATATATGTCATTGCATGATATATCTCAATATAGTAATAAGAATTTGGTGTCAACTAAATGGATTAAAACGTTCAAAAAGATTGTCTTAGTATCTTTTTAACACCTGTTACGGCCATCTCTTTTATATTTCCACTTTTTTATTTCTCACTTTTTCTCAAATACTTAAATATATGAAATGATATATAAAACAATAAATTAAAAAAAAAAAAAAAAAAAATATTCAGCAGGGTAGAAATACTGTGGAAAAGGAAAAAATTGCAACAAGCATTTTCTTTTTCTACAATGCATTCTCAATTTGAAAGCCTCAGGGACGTATAAACCAGGGTTAACCAGAATACATTTTATATTAAAAATATAAATTTGTGCACACAATTTATAATATCAGATGCTAAGGCTTGTGCAGGTTGATTGAATTAAATCAGTTTACCCATTCCCACACAAGACACCTTGGGCGCCCAATAAGAAAAATAATTGGGAAAACATTGTACATATTGACAAAATTGCTTGTAACAAGCAATTTCTTCATTTTGCCAAATGTTTTCAGCCCAGAAAGATGAAAATATCTACAAACGCATAAACTTAAAGTTGTCATGTGCAACTCCTTTAAATTTGGCACAGTCTAATATTTTGCCCTCCGGTTATCGGTTAAGCACCACTTTCAACATTAAATCAGTTACTAAGCATAACTGACATTTCATCTGAGCCACCAGCTGCTCACCCTAATTAGACCTTATCATTTGCCGATTGGTAAGAAATTAATGATATATCTTACTTGCCATTGGTAAGAAATGAATGATATATCTTGGGAGGACTTACAGAGACAACAATCATTTCCACAAGCCTCCAGACACTTTACAAAGCTTGTTGAGGATCATGCAGTGAAATTCTGATTAAATTTATTTCATATTCATCAATAAAAAGGGTATTTGGTAAATTCCCATGGTCCTGAAATGAAGACGTATAGAGAGCTTCTTTGTAACAGTTCCCGTTTGTAAAATGACAGATATCTTATAAATTCAAAGCCCTCCTTGACATGTGAAACCATTTTTTAAAAAAGGAAATAACAGAATGTATTCCCCTGAGCATCATTGTATTCATTTCGATCAAAAAATCTCTTTTTATGGTATTTAATACGTAGATCCGGAATAAGGGTATATCCGAAAAATACACTTTTACACCGGCTCATTTACGATTATAAACACGTGACACGTCACTTAGCTTTAAAAATTAAGCTCAGCTGTTAAAATAAAGTAGTCTCTAGATCATCTAGGGTTTCAACATTGATGACACATAGTAAAAGCTGGCAACAACCTGTTAATGTTTTTGATACCGATAGGTGCCAGTCTACGGTTTCGATGGAAATATTCGAATTGGCCATGGTCAATTTCTCAAATAGAAGGAAAATGTCATTTTTGACTGCTGATTTATAGGTAATAGTGGAAACTGTTGTTCTAAAAGACTCTAAAACATGAAAAAGAGACCGTTTGCAAATGTGAAACTAAAGGTTCATGGCTTTTCGAAAGTACACCTGTTTTCGGCTGAACCAAAAGTGCAAGTTGGTAGTTTTGCGGCTTTTGGCTGTCAGTGCAGGCATTTTTGAATGGTAGGAATATGCACCGAGATAGTGAAAAAAGTAGCTGGAATCATGGTATTTTTGACTGCATTGGCCAACTTTACATTGTTTTTACTGTCCAGAAATCAAGTAGTTTGCGGGCCATCATTTCCAATTTGGCCTGTGCGGCAACTTGCGTCAGGCCGAAATTGCGGGTTTACGCTCGGTTTTGTTGACAAGGCCGGATGTTAAATCGCCTTGCGTTTGTCCCTTTTATAGGGTATCTGTATGATTTGTTGTAATTTTTTCCTAGTATTATATCCTATTCTGACAAAGAACATGTTTGTTCTTTTGCAGATTGTTGTTTGATAGAATAGTTTAGTGCAACATTCGAATATCAGGGTTGACGACAAGGAAAGAGACGTAAAACCGTAGACTGAGACCATATCATTGATTTTTTCACCGGAACTACCCAAAGATTTAAGGGAGATCACTCTAATACTAAAACTAAGCGGAGTAACTCTGGATATCGGTAGAGGCCCATTAATTTCTCCATTTTCATAGTAGCTTTCCACCCAAAATGGCAGATTTTTAACCCATTCCAAAACAAGCCCTCCTTTTTACACTCCTCAAGAAAAAGCTTTGAAAGCATTCTGGAAAATGAAGAAATTACTTGTATCAAGCAATTTCTTCATTATCCACAATGATTTCTATCCAAAAAGTGAAAAAAAAATTAAAAAATCAGCTTGAAATTGTCGTCTGCAGCCACTTACAATTTCGACCAGTCTAAAATTTTGTTGTGTGGGAATGAACCAACACAATCATCCTTGTCTTACACATGTTTAGAATCACTTTTTAACCTTTTCTGTTTGGAAAAATTTTAGACCTGTCCAATTTCGAAGATTTTGCAGATGAAAATGTAATGTAGATTTAATTTTCAAAATAACCATTTTCCAGGGTAGAAAATATTTTGGAAAAAGAAGAAATTACTTTTTCTAAATTTTTTTCTCAATTATAAATTCACAAGGACGTGAAAACCATCAATTGAACAGGAAATGATTAAATGAAGTCATCTAAACACAAAAAAATTCATGACAATACTTTTTTTTCAAAAGAATAAAATTCCTCAAAAATGAATGGGAGAGTAATACATTTTTTTAAAGTTGTTTAAATAACAGTTAAATTTCAAGGTTTTGTGTGAAGTTGACTTTCATAAGTGACCTTGCCATTCATGGAACCATGACCTTAGAACCAACTGATGCCTATCAATACAAGCAATGTATATATATGTCCCAAATATGAGCAATATAACTTGAATTGTGTTTGAATATTAGAAAAATGTTAAGTTTTTGTTTAAGGTTACAAAATTAGTGACCTTGACCTTGTCGGTTCAGGATGATCTTACTATCAACTGACAATGCAAGGAACCAAATATGAGTCATATATCTCCAACGGTGTGTGAATAACAGAAAAATGTTTAGTATTTACATTAAGTTTACTGCTCACAGACAGACGGAAAGATGTACAGATAGACACTGGTAAAATAATATGCTCCTTATACTATTGCATTGGGGGCATAAAAGGGTTAAAATACTTCTAGAAAGAACATTATAGTAAAAAGTATTTGCTACGGTGTTGATATTAATGCTCACAGAGGCATATGTATTGTTCCACACCAATGGCAACAGTAAGAACAGAGATTAGAGTCACACATAAACCTTTAATCAATTTTTTATGAGTCAACAAAGGGTCAAATTTCAACTAAAATGAATGGTAAAGCAATGAATCTTTTCCTAGGGGTTGACAATATGGTCAAAAAAGCAATATTAGCCTTGGGATTGATATGATAGTAACAAGAGTGTGTTTAAATTTTTAGCAAAAGTGTTAGTGGAAACAGAGATTTGAGACTTGCAAAAAATGTCAAAAAAGGGGTCATAATTCCACTAATATTGAAGTCAGAGTAATGAATATTTGCCCAGGGGATGATAGTCACAAAGGCATGTCCAAAGTTTCAGAACAACAGCATTAGTAGAAACAGAGGTATGAAACTCACCCGTTAAACTTTAACAAAAGCATTACAACGACACCTAAAGTTTTTTATTAGGTTGCCTCGGTAAAAAGAGTTCGAGGTCAAGAAATATGAAAGAGAGTCACCCAAAAATAATTTCTGTGAAGTTTGGTTGGATTTCATTGGATGGTTTAACCCATTCCAACACAGCAAAATTTTAGATTGGTCCAAATTGAAAGAAGCTGCAGACAACAATTTCAAGTAGATGGAATTTTGAATTTTTTCATCTTTTTTGATAGAAAACATTGTGGATAATGAAGAAATTGCTTGATACAAGCAATTTCTTCATTTCCCACAATGTTTTCCAAAGCTTTTTCATTGAGGGGCGTAAAAAGGAGGGATTGAGTTGGAATGGGTTAAGAAAAGATTTTTTGTTATCCTGAACAGACAGATAGTTTTTTTGTAATTATTAACAGACAGATGGACAGGCAGACAAAGGACAATGACTGATCAAAATAACTCATCTTGATCACTACTTGCTCAGGTAAGCTAAAAATTTGCAAAGCTTCGTTTTTATCTGTGTGTGGAAGATGCCTTTATAACCCATTCACCCACAGTGACACTTTTGGATGCCCCTCAAGAAAAATAATAGGGAAAGCATTGTGTAAAACGAAGAAATTGCTTTTAACCAGCATTTTTTCCATTTTACACGATTTTTTCTATCAAGAAATTTGAAAAAATCTAAAATTTCATAAACATGAAATTGTCGTCTGCAACTTCTTTCAATTTGGACCAGTCTAAAATTCTACTTTGTGAGAAAAGGACAAATTTAGTACTCAATGACCACTCATTTAATGTCCTTTATTTTTTCCTTTGTAAAATGAAATCACTCTTTTTATTCTGCACTTTACAATGTTGACATATTACCTCACAATCTTTTCCCTCATAACCAGCAAAACAAGTACACTGATAATCTGTTTGAAGGTTTTGACAAGAGCCACGACCATTACAGTTTACATTTAAATTGGCACAGTAGTTGACTCTTGACTGACAATTAAACCCTGAAAGAAAAACATTAACCCATTCCAACTCCATCCCTCCTTTTTACGCCCCTCTAGAAAAAAGCATTGGAAAACATTGTGGAAAATGAAGAAATTGCTTGTATCAAGCAATTTCTTCATTATCCCCAATGTTTTCTATCTAAAAAGACGAAAAAATTCAAAATTCGATCAACATGAAATTGTCGTCTGCAGCTTCTTTCAATTTGGATCAGTCTAAAATTTTGCTGTGTTGAAAAGCATTAATTTTAATTTTAGCTTTGTCTATCAAGATTCAAGTGTTTTGATTTCTATAGGATGATTATTTTGGTCATACTTCTATAATTTAATTTTCAGTTTGGTCTATCAAAAGCGAGCGTTCTGGTTGGTCGAAAAAAAATATTCATAACTCAATGAACAGAATTTTGAGCACGCAGCCATTTTGTATGCTTCCGCACAAAATAGTCCCATACAAAAAAGTATCAAAATTTGTAAAGCTTTTGGTTTTTTCGCTCGATGCTATTAAATTATAAGAAATGAAGAGAATATTTTTTGTTTTCATGGAGGTATGAACCGAAAAACCTAATCACACAATGTATCAATCCGCTTCGCGTATTCATACATTGTATGATTAGGTTTTTCAGTTCATACCTCCATGAAAACAAAAAAAATTCTCTTCATCTCTTAAATGAACAAAATTTTGAGCATGCAACTATTTTGCGCCCAAGGTAGATCCATAAAATTTTACTCAAAACTAGTAACTTATTTGCTTTGTTCTGCTTGATGGCATTAACCCATTCCAACACAGTGGAATTTTAGACCGGCCCAAATTGAAAGGAGCTGCAGACGACAATTTCAAGTTGATGGAATTTTAAAAATTTTCGTCTTTTTGGATAGAAAACATTGTGGATAATGAAGAAATTGCTTGATCCAAGCAATTTCTTCATTTTCCACAATGTTTCCTATAGCTTTTTCGTTGAGGGGCGTAAAAAAGAGGGATTGAGTGGGAATGGGTTAAATTATATGGAGTGAAGAGATTTTTTTTTTCATTGAAGTATGAAGTTAAAAGCTTAATCACATTAATGTATGAACCAGCTTCCCATATTCATACAGTGTGATTAAGTTTTTAGTTTCACACCTCAATGAAAACAACAACAAAAAAATACACTTCATCTCTTAACACCATTCTCACTCATAGACACTTTAAGACACCCCCCACCCACCCTAAAAAAGGCATTGGAAAACATTTTGGAAAATGAAGAAATTACTTGTTACAAGTAATTTCTTCATTTTCCACAATATTTTCTACCCAGAAAGTTGAAAAAAATCCAAAATTTCACAAACTTTAAATTGCCGTCTGCAACCTCTTTCAATTTGGGCCAGTCTAAAATTTTGCCATCTGGTAATGGGTTGAGTCAATCTTACTCAAACATCTCTAGAAGGCGACCACTTTCATTAAACCATTCCCACACACTGAGGCTTTTTACATGCCCGTAAGCAAAAAAGCCTCTGAAAACAATGTAGAAATTGAAGAACTTAATCGTTACAAGCAATTACTTCATTTTCCACAATGTTTCTATCAAAATAATTGAGAAAATCTAAAATTTCATATTCTTTAAATTTTCTTCCTTTCAATTTGGACACCTCAAATTGTGCCTTCTGGAAATTAGGTTAAATGACAATGATCAAATTGCCTTTACACAAGAAAAAGATCTTAAGAAGTGAACATATTTGCTAAAAAATCACTGTAACTAATCCTATGTTGTTGGACATCATTAGAATCATCTCAATTACCTAATTCTTATTAGACTGAACACCTTAGGACTAATGATAAATTTATTAAAGCTTTGTATCTCCTTTTTTTTTCATATAAAAAGTGAAATCCATTGACCCATTACCACACAATCCCTCCTTTTTCCAGCTCCTCAAGAAAAAAGATTTGGAAATCATTGTGGAAAATGTATACTATTCAAAAAGATGAAAAAATTAAATTTCATCACTTAAAACTTGCATTTTTTAAGGAACCAGTCTAAAATTTGGATATATTGGGAAATGGGATAAAGTTTCTAAGAGCTCTTTACTGAGTGATTGATAAAAAAAAATGGGAGAGAGCGAAAGGGGTGCTTGTCCCCTTCATATTCCCCCTCATGTTTTTAGGGCTAATGCACACATTTTATTAAATCCTAGGTGTACTACCTCAACCTATTACAAGACCACAAAATTTAAGACATATCCAAATTGAAAAAAAAGTTGCAGACAATAATTACAAGTTGATGATATTTAAATATTCAGTCTCTCTAGATGGAAAAAAATGTTGAAGTGATAAGCAATTTCTTGATTTTCTGTGTTGATTTCTCAAATACTCTCAAGTCCATACCCCCTTAACCCTTTCCTGTTCAAATACGGGATTTTACGTTGCTGTGATTTTATACTTGAGAAAACATTGTGGAAAAAGAAGAAATTGCTTGTAACAAGCAATTTCTCCTTTTTCCACAATATTTTCTACCACATAGGATGGTTTCATTTAAAATGGCATCAAGTTTTCATTGTCATCTGCAAACTCTTTCAATTTGGACTAGTTTAAAATTTCCAAAAACGGGAAAGGGTTAACCAATTACCAGGTGGCAACATTTTAGACTGGTCCAAATTGAAAGCAGTTGCAGACAACAATTTACAGTTTATGAAATTTTAGATTTTTTCAACTTTCTGGCTAGAGAACATTGTGGAAATGAAGAAATTGTTTTTTTTAGGGGCATCTAATATCATTATTGTGTGGGATTAAGTGAGAATCTACAATAAAATACATTTTTTATAGCTTTGATTCTCCATTTATGTGATAAAAATTTCCCACACAATTATGATTTTGATGCCCCAAGATAAAAGGCTTTGGAAAACATTGTGGAAAATGAGAGAATAGCTTGTTACAAGAAATTTCTTCATTATCCAGTGTTTCCTACCCCAAAATAAAAAAAAATATTGAAATTTCATCAACAAAAAATGGTTGTCTGCAATTTCTTTCAATTCAGAACAGGCCAAAATTTTGTTGTCTGATAAAGGGTTAACTAATAAAGGCTAAACACTGAACCACAAAAAAAGTCCACTCACCTTCGAATCCCTCAGGACAATCACATGTATATGAATTAATACCATCAATACATGTGGCATTGTTTTGACATGGCATTGTTTCACACTCGTTGATATTTGTTTGACAATTGAGACCAGAATAACCAGGAGGACATGAACAGATGTAGCCTTTGAAAGTATTGGAGCATGCACCTTGTACACACGGATTGCTATCACAATAGTCACTTTTGATGGTACATGTATTTGGAACAAACACTGAAATAGATTAAAACTTGTATTTACCCATTCCCACCAAATCCCACTTTTTCACCCACATGAAGTATTGTAATACAGAAAACAACTTCTCCTTTTATCACAATCTTTTTTTAATTTTTTATTTGTTGTTTTTCTTAAAATTAAAATGAGCAGCCTTCTAGTAATAAGGTTATATGACTTAGACTTTCTTTAGTTTTCAATTTCATTAGATAAGCTATTTTAAATATTGTCTGCAGCTTCTTTCAATTTGGACAAGTACATGTTTTTGTGTGTGTGGTAACGTAGTAATCAAGTACCAAACAACAAAAATTCAAACTGGTCTAAATTGAAAGAAGTTACAGACCACAGTCTTAAGTTGACAATCTTACGAAATTTTGTCTGTTAGAGTAAAAAAATGTCATGAAGAAATAGCTAGTTACAAACAATTTTTCATTTCCCACAATGTTTTTCACAGCTATTTTCTTCGGGGTCATGATAAAAGCAAGATTGCAGGGGAAGGAGATAAATAGATCTAACACAAAAACAAACAACTTTTCTTTTCTAACCCTTTTCTGCACAATATAACCCTTCCCTGGTTTTTTCATGTATGTGATTTCATACTTAACCCATTCCCACACGACAGAATTTTAAACCAGTAAAATACTTAGCATACAACAGTTTTAAGTTGATGACATTTAAAAATCTTTGTATTTGGGTTAGAAAACACTGTGGATAATAAAGATATTGCTTCTAACAAGCAATTTCTTCATTTTCCAAAGAGTTTTCCTGAGCTTTTATATAGAGGGCTTTTAAAAGTGTTATTGTGTGGGAATGGGTTAAGGAAATATGGTGAAAAAAGAAGAAACAGGCCTTAATTTATTATCATTCATGAGAAATCTGGTTGAGAAAAATCCTGCAGTTTGCAAGAGTAAGATTTTCGAAATTTCAGTATATACCATATATGGAGACAAGTCCCCAATAAAAGCAATAATTTTCATCTGAGCCATATTTTGTGAAGGAATCTGACAAAGAGTCACCAAAGGGTTGTTCTATGATATTTGTTGAAAAAATACATTATCGTTTGTAATCACTAGCCCTATCCATTAATGTCAATCATTTCTTATTTCAGCAATCTTAAAAGGGGTCACCAAAGGATCATTCCTGAGAAATTTGGTCGAAATACATCCAATGGTTTCTGAGATGAAGACTTTTAAATGTTTCACCATATATGGAAATTAGCCCCGCCCATTTAAGCAATGTTTTTCATCAAATCAAAATTCTTTGAGGGAATCTGATAAAGGGTCACCAAAGGATAATTCCTGTAAATTTTGGTTAAAAATATCAATTGGTTTCTGAGAAGAAGATTATTGAAGGTTTCACCATATATTGAAATTAGCCCCGCCCATTTAAGCCATGTTTTTCATCCAATCAAAATCCTTGAAGGAATCTGATTAAGGGTCACTCAATGATCATTCCTGTAAATTTTGGTAGAAATATATCAATTGGTAACTAGTGTCCTAGTTTTTGACCCCATGTGACTCAAATACAATATCGGCCAAGCATCATGGACACAAACATTCTGACCATTAATATCAAATAATTTGAGCCAAATTGGTACCTCTAGAATGTACACAAAGTTTTTCAAAGATTTGACCTAGTGACCTAGTTTTTTACCCCATGTGACCCAATATCATACTTGACGTTAGATGTTATGCTGACAAATATTCAGACCAAATATCAATTGATTTGAGGCAAAAATGTGCCCTCTAGAGAACACACAAGACTATTTCAAAGATTTGAACCTTTGACCTATCAGTACACTCAGTTTCGATAGCAAAACTAAAAATGGAATCATTTATGAATAACTCTCTTCATGTGACCTTTTGCATATTGATCAGATATAGAGATATCCTGCCAAGTTTTGGAAAACATTACTTGAAATTTCAGCCATACATAGTAAGGACAGTATGTTTGTTTCCATCTTACTAACTACTTCAAAAGCAACGCAAGAAAATCTTAACAACCTCTCTGAACAGCACATTTAAAGCTGATATCAAAGTCAGTGTTTTCACAGGCGACGCCATTGCATGCAAGTCCATCTATGTTACATGTAACGCCAACAGGTAGAGCTCCACAGCTGTCATCCCCGACAATACAACATTTGGCTTCCAGTGGTGTTGTACCACTGCAGATGTTCAAACCGTAGTCCTGCAAAAATATAAATTCCCATTTCAACATCCCTTCCATGCAGTCAATATTGTCATTGTCAATATCTTCCACATAATCCTGCTTTTTTTCATCCCTGAAGAATTATATTAAAGAAAACATTGTGTGAAAAGGAAATATTGCTTGAGACAAACAAATTCTTTTGTCACAAAATGTTTTACCTACTTTGACCTACAGTCTTGAATTTCAAATCAACTTATTCCAATTAGAACCAGTCCAAAATTTTTGTTGTTTGATGCCCCCCCTCACCAGCATTCCGTTACTCAAGTAGAACAGTTTACCTTTGACCTAAATTACCCCAAACCAATAAGCCACCTCCTTGGGTAAGGGATAACATTTGTATAAAGTTTGTATAAAGTTTTGAATTTTTAACAATGGCTGAGGCAACAAATAATGGATTTCTGGTATTTCTGGCACCAGTACTGCCATTACATCCTTTCCTAGCCTCAAGCTGCTATGCCACTTAGGTTTACGATTATCCACCTATTGGTGAGAAACAATTGTCAGAAAGGATATGTGCCGCTGCCAGGGCTCAAACCCATGACACCCCATAATTGAAGATTGGGAGTCAGATGCACTACCAACTGTGCTTGGACGGGGGCATTAGGCTTTAAGGTCCTAGATCAAATGACATGAGTTTGAGCACGGAAACGAAAACTCCACAGAAGGACAAGAGGATGGATGGACAGATAGACATGGTGAAACCATTATGCCTCATCTACTTTGGGGGTATATTTACAGTCAACCCTGTATAAGACAAACACCCTAGGGACTTAACCCTTTCCTGTTCTTTGAAATTTAAGATAGGTCAAATTTGAAAGATGTCACAGATGACAATGAAAAAGTAAGCGCAGTTTGAAACGAAACCATCCTATATGATAGAAAATAGTGTGAGAAAAGAGGAAATTGTATGTTACAAGCGGTAGAAAATAGTGTTAAAAAAAGAAACAAGAGGCCCATGAGGGCCTGAGACGCTCTACTGGTTATCAAGTTTTCCATTAAAGAAATCTGATATTTAAGGAAGTTAATTGCTCAAAGAAGAATGCATAAAGAAAAAAAAAAGGGGCTTTATCCCCTTTATCATTTTAAGCAACAATCCTCAAGGCCCCTTTTCCCATGTTTCATGACGGATCCACTCCATTTCAAAAAGAAAGTTACCTTATGACCCTACAATCATTCTGTGAATATTTCATCAGAATCTGACAAAAATTGTGGACTTAATCACATAAACAGGATTGTTTTGAATGAAAATCAATAAGGCCCCTTTTCCTGTGTTTTCTGATGGATCAATTTCATTCCAAAAGGAACTTTCCTTACAACCCGACAATTGTCCTGTGAAATTTAAAAGACAATTTGATAATGATTGTGATCTTCATCACATACACAAGAATGTTTTGAATGATAATCTGTAAGGCCCCTTTTCCTGTGTTTCGAATGCCACAATTATTCCATGCATCTTTGGAGAGAATCCATTAAAATTTTGACTTTATTTTGTTAACAAAGATATTAAATTCAAGTTCTCATAAGGCCCCTTTTCCCGTGATATTTTACTGTTGGTTTTATCATTCTATGAAAGTTAAAAGTGAATCCGATGAAATATTGGGAATTCATTATGTTTACTAGAATATTTAAAAACAAGAGGCCCATGAGGGCCTGAGACGCTCTACTGGTTATCAAGTTTTCCATTAAAGAAATCTGATATTTAAGGAAGTTAATTGCTCAAAGAAGAATGCATAAAGAAAAAAAAAGGGGCTTTATCCCCTTTATCATTTTAAGCAACAATCCTCAAGGCCCCTTTTCCCATGTTTCATGACGGATCCACTCCATTTCAAAAAGAAAGTTACCTTATGACCCTACAATCATTCTGTGAATATTTCATCAGAATCTGACAAAAATTGTGGACTTAATCACATAAACAGGATTGTTTTGAATGAAAATCAATAAGGCCCCTTTTCCTGTGTTTTCTGATGGATCAATTTCATTCCAAAAGGAACTTTCCTTACAACCCGACAATTGTCCTGTGAAATTTAAAAGACAATTTGATAATGATTGTGATCTTCATCACATACACAAGAATGTTTTGAATGATAATCTGTAAGGCCCCTTTTCCTGTGTTTCGAATGCCACAATTATTCCATGCATCTTTGGAGAGAATCCATTAAAATTTTGACTTTATTTTGTTAACAAAGATATTAAATTCAAGTTCTCATAAGGCCCCTTTTCCCGTGATATTTTACTGTTGGTTTTATCATTCTATGAAAGTTAAAAGTGAATCCGATGAAATATTGGGAATTCATTATGTTTACTAGAATATTTAAAAACAAGAGGCCCATGAGGGCCTGAGACGCTCTACTGGTTATCAAGTTTTCCATTAAAGAAATCTGATATTTAAGGAAGTTAATTGCTCAAAGAAGAATGCATAAAGAAAAAAAAAGGGGGCTTTATCCCCTTTATCATTTTAAGCAACAATCCTCAAGGCCCCTTTTCCCATGTTTCATGACGGATCCACTCCATTTCAAAAAGAAAGTTACCTTATGACCCTACAATCATTCTGTGAATATTTCATCAGAATCTGACAAAAATTGTGGACTTAATCACATAAACAGGATTGTTTTGAATGAAAATCAATAAGGCCCCTTTTCCTGTGTTTTCTGATGGATCAATTTCATTTCCAAAAGGAGCTTTCCTTACAACCCGACAATTGTCCTGTGAAATTTAAAAGACAATTTGATAATGATTGTGATCTTCATCACATACACAAGAATGTTTTGAATGATAATCTGTAAGGCCCCTTTTCCTGTGTTTCGAATGCCACAATTATTCCATGCATCTTTGGAGAGAATCCAATAAAACTGTTGACTTTATTGTGTTAACAAAGATATTAAATTCAAGTTCTCATAAGGCCCCTTTTCCCGTGATATTTTACTGTTGGTTTTATCATTCTATGAAAGTTAAAAGTGAATCCGATGAAATATTGGGAATTCATTATGTTTACTAGAATATTTAAAAAAAAAATCATATGGCCCCTTTTTACATGATACTTGATGGACTGTACCCAGTACTGAAAAAAAACGTTTAAGTGATTGTACAATCATTCTGTGAAATTTTGAAGTCAAAATCAACAATTGGAATGATGGTACAATCAATCTGTTTAATCTGTGGAATTTATTGTGTTAATGAGTTTATGGTGAAATATTCATAGGGCCCCTTTTCTCATGATACTTTACAGAACAAACCAAATTTCAAAAGGAACAATTCTAATGAAGGAAGAATCATTCTTTAAAAGTTAAAGAGAATCAATGAAAACAGTGGACTGAATTGTGTCAAGAATTTTTGTAACTAAATTTTCATAAGGCCCCTTTTTCCGTGAAACTTAACAAATCAGACCCAATGTACAAAGGAACAATCCTAATGATAGTTTGAAGAAAATGATAAAGACTGAGGACTTTATTGTAATAATGATGTTTTGTAATAAAATTTTTATAAGGTCCCTTTTTTTGTGTCACTTAACCAATCAGACCTAATTTACAAAGGAACAATCCAAATGATGGTACAATCATTCTATTAAAGTTTGAAGAGATTCTGATAAAGACTAAGGGCATTGTTGCGTTTATGAGGATTTGGTATTAACTTTCATACAGCCCCTTTTCCTATGAAACTAGACAGATCAGGCCCAATTTGGAAAGAAACAATCCTTATGATGGTACAAACATTCTGTGAAAGTTTGAACAGAATCTGATGAAAACTGCAGACTTTATCTTGGTGTCAAATTTTTAAAATAAAATTTTCATAAGGCTCCTTTTCCTGTGATACTTGAAGGATCAGGTCTCATGTCAGCATCAACAATCATGATTATTGTACAATGATTCTGTGAAGGTTTGAATAAAATCCAATGAAAGCTCTGGACTTGGTTAAAAGGATTATAGATAAAATTCTCTAAAGGCCCCTTTTCCCATGATACTAGACAGATCACGCCTAATTTGAAAAGAAAGAATCCTCATGATGGAATAATCATTCTGTGAAAGTTTTAACAGAATTTGATGAAAACTGTTGACTTTATTGTGGTACAATGATTTAAAAATTAAATTTCATAATGCTCCTTTTCCTGTGATACTTGACAGATCAGGTCTAATGCAAACATCAACAATCATTATTATTGTACAATTATTCTGTGAATGTTTGAAGAAAATCCAATGAAAGCTCTGGACTTGGTAACAAGGATTTATAAATGAAATTTTCATAAGGCCCCTTTTCCTGTGCTTCTTGACAGTTCAAACCCTGTTATGAAAAGAATGATAGTTATGACCTTCCAATCATTCTGTGAAAGTTTCAACAAAATCTGATCAAAGCTGTGGGCTTTATTGTGTTAACAAGGTTTTATTAATTGAATTTTCATATAGCCCCTTTTCCCATGTTACTTGATGGATCTGAACCAATTCCAAAGGGAACTCTTCTTACAAAAGTATAATTATTCTGTTAGAGTATAAAGACAACCCCATCTCATCTGTGGACTTACAAGCATTAAGATTTTTTTAATTGAATTTTCCTATGGCCCCTTTTCCTATGTTTCTCAATGGATCAGACCCAATTTGAAAGGAACAATCCTTATGATGGTACAATCATTATGTGAAAGTTTGAAGTCAATCAGGTGAAATCTAGGGCCATTACGTGTTAACTAAGATTTTTTTTATTAAATTTTCATAGGGCCCCTTTTCCCATGAAACTTAATGGATAAAACCTACTTCCGAAAGGAACAATCCATTTAATGTAATAATCATTCTGGGAATGTTTGAAGAGAATTTGTTGAAAACTATGGACTCTATTGTGTTAACAAGGACTTTTCAATCCAGTTTTTATTGGGCCCCTTTTTCCCGTGGTCCTTGACTGATCATACCAAATTTTGAAAGGAACAATTCTTATGATGGTACAATCATTCTGTGAAAGTTTGAAGTCAATCAGATGAAAACTGTGGACTCTAGAGTGTTAACAAGAATTTTGAATTAAATTTTAATAAGGCCCCTTTTCCTATGTTTCTTGAGGAATCATATCCGATTCCAAAAGGTACAATCCTTATGATGGTACAATCATTCTATGAAAGTTTGAAGAGAATCCTTTGTAAATTGTTGGCTCTAGATTATTAATGAGAATTTTTTATTAAACATTTCATAAGGCCCCTTTTTCCTGTGTTTCTTGAAGGATCATACCAAATTTCAAAAGGAATAATCCTTATGATAGTACAATCATTCTGTGAAAATTTGAAGGGAATCCGATGAAAACTATTGACTCCAGAGTGTTAAAGAGTATTTCTTGAAAGATTTTTCGATTAAATTTTCATAAGGCCCCTTTTCCCATGTTTCCGGATGGATCTGACCAAATTCCCAAAGGAACAATCCTTATGATGGTACAATCATTCTGTGAAAGTTTAAATACAATCTGATGAAAACTGTGGACTCTAGAGTGTTAACAAGAATTTTTTAATTAAATTTTCATAAGGCCCCTTTTCCCCTGTTTCATGACAGATCAGACCCATTTTCAAAAGGAACGATCCTTATGATTGTACAATCATTCTGAGAAAGTTTGAAGAGAATCCGATGAAAACTGTGGACTCTATCGTGTAAACGAGGACTTTTAATGGAGTTTTTAATTGAATTTTCATAAGGCCCCTTTTCCGATGTTTCTTGACGGATCATACCCATTTTCGAAAGGAACGATCCTTATGTTCGTACAATCATTCTGTGAAAGTTTGAAGTGAATCCAATGAAAACTGTGGACTCTATCGCGTAAGCAAGGATTTTTAATGGAATTTTAATTAAATTTTCATATGGCCCCTTTTCCCATGTTTCTTGACGGATCATACCAAATTTCGATAGGAACGATCCTTATGTTGTTACAATCATTCTGTGAAAGTTTGAAGAGAATCTGATGAGAACTGTGGACCCTATCGTGTAAACGAGGATTTTTTAATCAAATTTTCATAAGGCCCTTTTTCCCGTGTTTCTTGACGGATCATACCCATTTTCGAAAGGAACGATCCTTATGATGGTACAATCATTCTGAGAAAGTTTGAAGAGAATCAGATGAAAACTGTGGACTCTATCGTGTAAACGAGGATTTTTAATTGAATTTTTAGTTAAATTTTCATAAGGCCCCTTTTCCATGTTTCAGGATGGATCATACCCATTATTGAAAGGAACGATCCTTATGATGGTACAATCATTCTGTGAAAGTTTGAAGAGAATCAGATGAAAACTGTGGACTTTATCGCGGAAACGAAGATTTTTTTTAATTAAGTTTTAATTAGGCCCTTTTCCCATGTTTCTTGACGGATATGACCCAATTTTGAAAGGAACTATCCTTATGATGGTACAATCATTCTGTGAAAGTTTGAAGAGAATCTGATGAAAACTGTGGACTTTATCGCGTAAACAAGGAAAAGTTTAACGGACGGACGGATGCCGGGCGGGAAAAAGCCATCGCTATAGCTCTAGTGGCCTTTGGCCAATAGAGCTAAAAATTGCTTGTTATAAGCAATTTCTTCTTTTTTCTCACTATTTTCTCAAGTATAAAAAACAGGGACTGCACAGGTAAGGGTTAACTCATATAGTTCTTTCTTGAGACACCTAGGCAAAAATAACCTTGGGGAAACACAGTGAAAAAACAAGAGGGCCGTTGGCCCTGGGGCGCTCACCTGAGATAAAGGCTCTTTTTCTTTCAACAGTCTAATTTCATGTTAAGGTTAGGATTATGAAACAAGTGGGCCACAATAACATATAAAGACTATGAACCTGGGAATCCAAAAGTCCAAATTACAAATTCCAAGGCTTTAGTGCCGATTTGAAAGAAGGAAAAAACTTTTTCCATGGGTTATAATTTCAGAAATAAGAAAGAATTCTGTGAACTTATGCTTCATGCCTATACCCCCCCCCCCCCCTGGGTCTGCCCCTGGAGACCCGAGGATCTTGATTTTAGCTATTTTGTAAGAGGTCAATATACTGATGCTTCACGCAAAATATCAAGGCTGTACGCCTTCTGGGTCAGGAGGAGAAGATTCTTAAAGATTATTTTGAAATTTCAATTTTGTTGCCATGGCAACCAGAGTTTTTAACGGATTTCAATTCTTTTAGCTAATTTTAAGGGGGACCACCTAAGGAACATTTCTGCCAAATTTGGTTCAAATTGGCCCTGTGATTTGGGAGGAGATGTCATTTAAAAAATTGTTCTTTATTTCTATGTAAACCCCACCCCCCTGGGGCTCAGCCCCTGTGGACCCGAGGATCATGATTTTAGCTATTTTGAAAGAGGTCAATATACTGATGCTTCATGCAAAATATCAAGGCTCTACGCCTTCTGGGTCAGAAGGAGAAGATTTTTAAAGATTATTTTAAAATTTCACTTTTGTTGCCATGGCAACCAGAGTTTTTAACGGATTTCAATTCTTTTAGCTATTTTTGAAGGGAACCACCTAAGCAACATTTCTGCCAAATTTGGTTCAAATTGGCCCAGTGGTTTGAGAGGAGATGTCATTTAAAAAATCGTTCTTTATTTCTATATAAACCCCACCCCCCTGGGGCTCGGCCCCTGGGGACCCAAGGATCATGATTTTAGCTATTTTGAAAGAGGTCAATATACTGATGCTTCATGCAAAATATCAAGGCTCTACGCCTTCTGGGTCAGGAGGAGAAGATTTTTAAAGATTATTTTAAAATTTCACTTTTGTTGCCATGGCAACCAGAGTTTTTAACGGATTTCAATTCTTTTAGCTATTTTTGAAGGGGACCATCTAAATAACATTTCTGCCAAATTTGGTTCAAATTGGCCCAGTGGTTTAGGAGGAGATGTCGTTTAAAGAAATTGTTGACGGACGACGCACGACGGACGACGTACGGACGCCGGACAAAAGACAATCACAATAGCTCACTTAAGTTTTTTGTTCCTGTTCTTATAATGTTGAGGCTAGCCACTTACATCATTCATGGTCATCCTTGATTCGCTGTCTCTGTTCAAAGTTATAGGATCGTTCAAATCATACCTCATCGTATAAAAGTCATCTGCAAAGACATCAGCAGAGAAATGTAGTTAAAATCCCACAAAGTCCTGTTTTTTAACACCCCTCTAGAAAAGATTTAAGAAAAATAAGGTTGAAAATGATGAAATTGCTGGTTTACCAAAGTCAAAGATCTTCTAAAATTCTCTCAACTTGAAATTGTTGTCTGCAACATCTTTGAATAAAACCCGTCTAAAATTTGGTCATGTGATAATAGGTAAAAACAAGAGCACCACATGTTGATACCTGAGTTCAACTATTCCAATGCTTGATATTGGGTGAAACTTCTAGGTCGAAACATGGGCAATAATTGTTCAAAAATACATTGAGGGTTAATCACCTTATTGGTATATATTACTCTTTTGATAGTGAAAATATATTCCGAGTGAATGTGTTCAGTAATATGAGCGATATAAATATGAGCCCATGCGTGACATTTCCAACAATTACACATGTGCACCAAGTAAAGACTCAGATCAGCCTGTGCATCTGCACAGTCTGATCAGAGTCTTCACTCTGCCCTCTGTAGGTAGATATTGACAAAAGCTTCTTCAAACAATCAGTGAATATTCTTAATGCTCCGAATGGCTGTCCAGGATGCTCAATGTGTGCAAGTCACACACATGCGAAATTGTTGGAAATGTCACGCACAGGCTCAAATGTCAACGTTTTCAGATGCTGCTGACGCTGACACAGACTCAGACAGCAACCTTGCTTAAGTAATACCTTGGCTTTAACAGAAAACAGCCTAGATATAAACTGACCTATCGTTGCTTTTGACTTTTGACCTTAGGACCTAAGAATCAGTAGGATACTTTACCTATAGTTTTAACCCATTCCCCCACAATTATGGCACTTTTGGGCAATTGGAAAAATATTGTGTAAAATGAAGAAATTGCTGGTAACATTCCTTGCTTAATTTTACACAATGTTCTCTACCCAGAAAATTAAAAAAAACCTATTATTTCACTTTAAATTGCTGTATGCAACTCCTTCCAATTTGGACCAAACTAAAACTTTATAGTGCGATAATGAATACCCAATTCCCACACAATGACGCCTTTTTATGCCCCTTCAAGAAAAGAGTTTAGTAAAACATTGTGGACAATGAAGAAATTGCTTTTAATAAGCAATTTCTTCATTATCCACAATGATTTCTACCCCAAAAGACAAGAATACCTCAAATTCCACAAGCAAAAAATTGTCTGCAACTTCTTTCAATTTGGGCCAATCTAAATTTTTCTTGTGTGGTAATGGGTTCGAAGAGTTTTGATGAAACATGTGACCTCTAGTAAAGCCAAAAGCCCTTAAACAGATTGGACCTTTCTAGAACGACTGTCCAAAGGCAAAGTGTGTTGAGCCGCAAAACTTTTGCCTTCAGGTGTGACTTTGACTAGAAACTAACAGAATAAATATTTTAAATAGCACATCTACTTATAATGGAGAAAAATGAACAAATTATTTTGAAATCAATCATTACATCTTGAACTTATGGGTCTGTCAAATTCGACAAACACACTAACCAATGCCATAAAGCATTTAACCCATTACCAGACAACAAAAATTAAGACTGGTCCAAATTGAAATTTGCAGACAACATTTAAAAGAGCTCTAAAATTGAAAAATAAGTGTCAAATAGGATAGAAAACATTGTGAGGAAAGGGGAATTTGCTTGTCACAATGTCTTACAAAGCTATTTCCTTAAGCACATAAAAATGCAGGCTTAAGCCATTACCAGAAAATTCTTGACTGATCCAGTTTCAAAGATGTTGCAAACGATAATTTTAAGTTGATGAAATTTTAAATTGTTTTTGTCTTTTGAGGTAGAAACCATTGTGCATATTGAAGAAATTGCTTGCAATAACTAATTTCTTTATTTTCCCCAGTGTTTTCCAAAGAATCTCTTGCTCACTGAAAGAAAAAAACTCTCCAAATTTCAGTTCAGGGGCATATTAATCTAGAACGACTAGGGTGATATGAATTTCAAACTGCTAATGCACATCATAGAGATACATTGTAGCAAGTTTCAGTTTGATCCCATTTATTCTGCAGGAAGAATTGCACACATATGAAATATAGTGATTTTTTTTTCAATTCAAGGGCAGACAATTGAAGATAATTGTAGAATGACTGGAGTGATTTGAATTTCAAAGGTCTTATGCACACCTAGACATCATAAGAGAATTATTGAGGCACATTTCAGTTCATTCCTATTGATACTGGAGGAGTTACGAACATAAAATAGGACGGACGACTGGGGCCGTACATAATACAACCCTTCATTATAAAAAGAAACTTACCTTCTGGGTAAAAAGTGTTCTTGGTGTACAAGTTGAATGGATCTGATGTAAATTCTATAAAATCAACTGCCTGGGCTGTTGTAATTAGGCAACAACTTCCTGTACTTTGCTGGTAGGCAAAGTGTGCGCACGTCCCACTGTTTGAGCAGCGCTGTCTACATTCGTCAACATTCGCCACCTGCCCTGGAGAACATGTCTGTGTCACTGACCGGGGTGCAAAAGCCAGGACGATGCTGTATTGGTCATAGGACCCTGTAAATAGATTTTAACCCTTGTCATTCTGAATAAAATTCCAATTTAGAATTCCATAAACAATTCCTTAAAGTGCTGGGAACACTAGTTTTGATTCAATAATTCCTCAGAAAAATAATTCAAGAATCATTCTGACTCGAAAGGATAAACAGGGGATAAGATCAGACTGACTTATGTCCAGGCTGATCACTTTCTACATCTCCTGCTATATATGAGCCTATGCATGACATTTCTAACCATTTCTCATGACTCACACACATTTGGCACCCTGGACAGCCATTCAGCGCAATTAGAATATTCTCTGATTGTTTAAAGAAGCTTTGGGTCAGTATCTATCTACAGAGCAAAGAGTGAAGACTCTGATCAGACTGTGCAGACGCACAAGCTGATCTGAGTCTTTCCTATGCGCACATGTGTAATGGTTGGAAATGTCACGCATGCGCTCATTTGAAATATTCTCAGTTCAGCATAACAAGGGTTAAGTATGAAAGCATGAGTATATCTTTGGATTATTTCTGTTCTTGATCCCCTATTGCACCAGTTCCAATTTTTTACAGCCCTGACTAATTTCAAACACAGAAAGAGTGTTACAACCCATCACCAAACAACAAAATTATAGACTTATTCAAATTGAAAAGAATTGCAGAGTTTATGGAATTGCAGATTATCTGAGTAGAAAAACATTTTGGAAAATGAAGAAATGGCTTTTTTTAAGTAACAAGAAATTTCTCCTTTTCTCAAGAAGTTTTCTACTTTAATAAAGAATTGTTTTACAATTCAAGTGCACATTGAAATGGTATCTGTGACTGCTTTGAATTGAGACCAGTCTAAATATTTGTTGTCTGATAACAGGTTATTGGGCAAGTCCAAAACTTTGGCATCTTTTAGTACTCAAGGAACCAAACAGAACATACCATATGCATAACCAGGTGGGCAGATGCAGTGAGAGCTTTCATCCATCTGTTTATCTGTGCACATTGCCAAGCTTGGTCCACAATTGACATTTGTACAACGATTTGGTCGGTTCTGACAGTATGTACCAGCATAGTCATTCTCACAAGCGCAGAAGAAACCGTTGACCAGGTCTATACATTGTCCACCGTTTATACATGGATTGGATTCACAGTCATCTGAAGGAAAATTAAAGTAATATACATTTTCCTGCAACATCAGAGGCTTTCCAAACACTTAACATATTTCTTTACAATCACATTTATATGCTTCTCAAAGAAAAAAAACTTAGTGGAAAATAAGGAATCCTTTGTAGCAAGCAATTTCTCATTTTTAACAATGTTTTCTACCCAAAAAAGACCAAGATCTTTCAACCCTTGTCATGCTAATTTAAAATCCTATACAGAATTACTTTAAAATCAAAGGACTCACAGCACCAGAAGGCCTTAATAATGGACAATGTGTCTTTTGAAATTGATTATTTAAACATCATATTTCTTTACAATCACATTTGTATGCTTCTCAAAAAAAAAAAAAAAAAGATTAAGAAAACATAGTGGAAAATGAAGGAATCCCTTGTTACAAGCAATGTCTTCATTTTTAACAATGTTTTCTACCCAAAAAGACAAAGATCTTTTAACCCTTGTCAATACTGATTTAAAATCCTATACAGAATTTTGTTTGTTTGAATATGGTTTTACGCCGCTTTCAACAATCTTTCAGTGATATTATGGCGGCTGGAGCACCTAACAATGGAATCCTGGTATTTCTCACACCAGTACTACCATTACATCCTTTCTTGGCCTCCAGCTGCTATCCCCCATAGGTCTACGATTATCGACACATTGGTGGGAGGCCATCAGTCGGAAAGGATGAGTGCCGCCGTCGGGGATCAAACCTGGGACCTCTAGATTGACGGTCCGACACGCTACTATACAGAATTGCTTTAAAATCAAAGGACTCACAGCACCAGAAGGCCTTAATGATGGTCACTGTGTCTTTTGAAAATTGATTATTTAAACATTTCTGGCTTAAAGGGGACAAACAGTAGGTATGAACCAAGATCAGACTGCTGATACTTGTCTATAAATCCAGCCAAAACAGGAATATTTCAGGTTCAGCATGACAAGAATTAAAATTTCACATCCTTAAAATTGTTGTCTTCAACTTCTTTCAATGTGAACCAGTCTAGTTTTTGTGAGCTAGGATGGGTTAACCATTGAATTACTGCAAGCAATGAGAGAAAAGAAATTGATTTTTACTAGCAATCTTTTCTTCTTCAAATATGGATTCCATGAATCTTTTATCCTTTCATTAATCACTTTCACTTAACCCCAGGCCTCCTAGCAGGCCAAAACAAAAATAAAGGTTTTTATAAAGGCTCCAATGTATGAAAATAAAGGCCTTTTAGTGTAAAATATGAAAAAATAAAGAATGAATAAAGTGAATTTTCGTCGAAGTTCTCATTTCTTTATTAAACCCACAGTCATACCAAAGTCATTTTTTGATGTTATATACTGTTTGAATTATGCAATATAATACATACCTTATTTAATGTGTATACCTATTTTTCTGCATATTTATATCATACATAGCTCCTGTTTTACAGTGTAGGAAAATGCAGAACAAAATCCATTACATGCTTTAAGCTAGCACGGCAACCAGTCAGAGCAAATATAAAGGTTTTGAGTGAGAATTACAGGCTATTTTGGCATTTTAAAGGTTTTCTGGGGAAATGTAAAGGTTTTAAAGGTTTGCTCTAAAATTAAAGGTTTTTAAAGGTTTTAAAGGTTTCACTAGGAGGCCTGTAACCCATTATTAAATGACAAAATCTAAGACTGGTCTGAATTGAGAGAAGTTGCAGCCAATAATTTCTATAAATTTCAAACAACTTTGTCTTTTGGTGGGGGGGGTTAGAAAATATTGTGAGTGATCAAGAAATACTTGTTACGAGTAGTATCTTCCTTTTCCACAATGTTTTTGACTAAAAAGTTGAAAAAATCTAAAATTTCACACCATTCTTACACAATGAAGCTTTTTTACACCCCTCAAGGAAGAAAAATGAATAGGAATACAATATGTAAAATGAAGAAATTGAAGTAAAAGTTATCTTTTAGAGTAGAAAAAATTGTAGACAATGAAGAAATTGAATATATTGTGTGAGAATTGGTGCCCACTAAACTGTTACATAACAGATCATCTGTGCTGAAAATGACATTATTTTGTGAAATTTGTAGTCACGGGATATGAAATAAAAAGAAAAACGTTGGCTGGTGACCTAAAATTTTTTTGTAACAACAGTTTGAATAAGCTGTGGTTAAGATGTTTTACCCCTTACATCAAAATTTCAGACTAGTCCGAATCGAAAGATTTTGCAGACAACAATTCCAAGACAGTGAAGTTTAAGAAATCTTTGCCTTTTAGGGTAGGAAAAATTGTGGACATGGGAGAAATTGCCTGTTACAAGCAATTTCTTAATTTTCCACAATGTATTCCAAACCATTTGCTTGAGGAGTTAAAAAAAGTGGGGGTTTGTTGGAATGGGTTAAGTCACCAAACATACAAAATGGTGTAACATAATATTTGAAGTTCACTCAAGGTCTAAATGAATGGTTTGATTGGTCAATTTATTTTTTGTTGGACAGAGGCAATCAATCAATCTCTTACCTATATTAACACTGCAGTCGTCACCTCCATAACCAGGTCGGCAGTTACATCGCCGTCGTAAATTCGAATCAAAACTCACATCTTCACAACCTAATGATCCCGTGGTGTTACAGGGTTTGGTGTTGCAAATAAGAGCTTGCCGCTCACATCTGTAATTAATATAGAGGGTTAAACAGTATGAAAATACAATACTATAAATCATTTTAATTCTGTGGGGTCAAATTTAAGCAGTTTTCCCCCAAACTTGGGGTGTTTAACCCATTACCAGACAGCAAAATTTTAGACTCGTTCAAATTGAAAGGTGTTGCAGATGACAATTTAAAGTTTATGAAATTTTAGATTTTTTCAACTCTTTGGGTAGAAACCATTGGGTATTGTGAAGAAATTGCTTGTTACAAGCAATTTCTTCATTCTACACAGTGCTTTCCTCAACTGTTTTTTTTAGGGGCGTCTTAAAGCAATACTGTGTGGGAATGGGTTAACTGTGGTCTGCAGCAGTTATGTACCTTACCAGAAGAAGGATAAAATATCTGCACTTTGAAAAAAACAACAACAACATGAAGTGCTGTGAATTTTCAAATCTAAGTTTCATGAAGTTAAATTTTGTCTGTTTACTCTAGAATAAACCATGTAAGACTAGTCTACAAATTCATAGCTGCCAAAGGGGTAATCCAAAAGAATAAATCTAGATTTGATATTTGAAATAATGCTCAATATGGTAAATTGTCTGAGAGGAAAGAAGTGTTGAACTCTTACCAATCAAACTTGTTATTTAATTCTTGTTGGGTTAAGAAAATATCACACCAATAGCTGAAATAAGGCTGTAGTTACTCTATCTTGGTTTGCACACAACACAATTATTATAAAATTGTGTTATACATTTGAAGGTGACTGCCATATTTACTCCTAAATGAACATGGAATGTGTTTATCCCTGACCCATTGTTGAACAACAACCTCAGCATGGCGTGTTAACCCTTGTCATGCTAAACCCGGAATATTCCTGTTTTGGCAGAAGGTGTAGACCAAGATCAGCCTGCACATAAGTGCAGTCTGATCTTGGTCTTAACCTCCTGTGTGTAGTTTTCCTTCCAGAGTTGGTTATGAAATTGATTTCTAAAAGAAATACTGTAATGATTATTGAACAAAAAGTTCTATCAATGCTTTCAGCTCTTTGATTTTGCAGCAATTCAGTAAGGTAATTTATACAGCATGACAAGGGTTAATTTTTTGCAGCTTTTACTTCTGCTCTGCCATCCATGTCTCCATTTGGAGCAGAAATAAAAAGTGCTGTAGGTAATGATCATCAGCCCCATTAGCTCAGTTGGTAGAGCACTTGACTCCAAACCTCAGATTGGTCAAACTAACGGACTTATTGTCTTTTTGATGAAACATTAGATGGAGGTCCCGTATGATGGTGCTATCCATTTAGGATGTTAAGGAACCAGGAGGGGCTCTCCATAGTTTCATCCTGTATCCTGGCACTAGCCCCCATGACAATTATTGTCTTCTTGGGGAGTCGCTTATATGAGCATGTAGCCATGATAAATGAACGGAAATACACACACAAATATTATTCTTGGTCAAACATTTCAGGATGAGATGCAATATGCCCTCCCCCAATCTTCTGATTGCAACAAGCAATATTTTTTCTCTTGGAGGAGTCAAAAAGCATGATTGTGATTAAATAGTTTACATCTTTATTAACAAGGTAACATAAAATTAATTGATCCTTGTCATAACACTGTAAAATACTGGAGGTATACACAGCCATTTCAGGAATAAACCCATTACTAGACAGGAAAACTTTAGACTGGTTCAAATTCAATTGAGTTGCAGACGACAATTTAAAGTTTATGAAATTTTAGATTTTTTCACTTTCTGTATAGAAAACATTGTGTAAAATGAAGAAATTGCTTGTTGCAAGCAATTTCTCCACTTTACTTAGTGTATTCAAACTTGTTTTTCTTGAAGGGCATAAGAAAGTGTCATTGTGTGGGAATCTATTAAATGCATAAATGATTCAACCCTTTCCCATTCAAATACGGGATTTTACGTTCCTGTGATTTTATACTCGAGAAAACATTGTGGAAAAAGAAGACTGTGACAAGCAATTTCTCCTTTTTCCACAATATTTTCTTCCACATAGGATGGTTTCATTTCAATTAGCATCCAGTTTTCATTGTCGTCTGCAACCTCTTTCAATTTGGACTAGTCTAAAATTTCAAAAAACGGGAAAGGGTTAAAGAAAGTGTAATTATGAATTAATGCCCAATACTCTTTTGGATCTAAAAGTGAGCCACTAATCAATTCCCATGATATCCCATTTTTAGACACCTTGCATGAAAGAAGCTCTAGAAAATATTGTGGAAAATGAAGTAACTTCTTGTTACAAGCAGTTTCTTCATTATCCACAATATCTTTTATCCCAAATGTCAGAATTTTTGAAAATTTCATCTACTAAAACTGTTTGCAACTTCTTTCAATTTTGACCTGTCTACAGTTTTGTTGTTTTGTAATGGATAAAAGGCATATAATTTGTACTTTTTTCATTTGACTAGAATTCTGGATGATTTCTTGTCAAAAGTAGGGCAAAGGGTTCTGATGAGGGAAAGGTGGGCATAGGAATCCACAAATACCTATGGTTATAATGGCCTTAAAGTTATCACTTTATAATGGATTTTTTTGCTAAGTCATTTAACTGAAAATAGAGTTGACAATGTAGAACTAGTCTTTGGTTTAACCCATTCTCACACAACCAAGCTTAATTAACCTCCTAAATAAAAAGAGCTTAAAAAAACTGTGGAAATGAAGAATTTCTTACAAGCAATTTCTTCGAATATCCACTATGTTTTCTATCCAAAAAAGAATTTTAAAATCATCAACTTCTCTCAACTTGGATCATTCTACTATTTTGTTGTTTGGTAATAGGTTAAAACTATAGCTTACGTTGAACCAGAGAATCCATCTGGACACAGACACTCTGTAAACCCAGGTCGGTTGATGCAGTGTCCACCGTTTTTGCATGTTGGATTCACACCAGTTGTATCACAAGTTTTAACGATTACCTCACAGTTAACGCCTGTAGCCAAACCTGAAAATAACGTACATTAGAATCCTGTTAATTGCAACTCTAATTTATAAAGATTTTTGTTGAAAATAACCAGCAGTTGCTAGTAAAAGAAACTGTTTGTTATGTAAATCTAAAGTTTGTGCATAAAGTCAGTTGAACTTTAGCAGTGAGTAGCTAAAATCAGGATTTAAATTTAGAGGAACATGTTGTGAAATCACTCCTTGCAAACTAAATTAGGACCTCTCATATCTAAGAGATGAAGAGAATATTTTTTTCATTTCATGGAGGTATGAAACGTAAAGTAATCACAAAGTATGAATACGCAAAGCAGACTGATAAATAAGTGTGATTAGGTTTTTCGCTTCGTACTTCAATAAAAAAAAAATATTCTCTTCACTTCTTATAACTTAATGATATCAGGCAAAACCCACAAATATTTTACAAATTTTGATACATTTTTTATGGATCTACTTTGCGCGCATGCATACAAAGTAGCTGAGTGCCCAAAATTATATTCATGGTGCTATGAATAATTTCTTTGTATCTATAAAGACCAGCTCCCCTGGCTCTGTCAATTGGAACGAGGGTAATGATTTTAGTTATTTTGAAACCTGAGTTTTCAATGGATTTCACTCCTTCTAGTTATATTTTATATATTTTTTTTCCCATGTAATTTTTCTTGGACAGTGTCAAAAAGTGTCATCGTGTGGGAATGGGACAAAACATTCAAATAACAGAAATCTTACCTCTGCAATCACAGGAATGGCCTGATGGAGAAGAAGAACAAGTTCCATTATTGTAACATGGTTCTGATAAACAGTAGTTCACAACTTGGCTGCATGTAGGTCCAAAATAACCTGTAATATATAAGATAATACAGAGGTTCAATGTTTTCATCATAATTCCTAAGATTCTTATTTAGATTTTTTAAAAAAATTGTTCTTTAGATTAAATTTTCTAAACCAGAATTCTTAAAGAGGAATTAAAGCATACTCAGCATTGGCTTAAATGAGTAGCCTTGACAATGTCAAATATTTTCACTAAAAAAACGAAAATCATTCTCTAAGATGTCTCAAAAATCTTATTCAGTGTGATTTTTCATCTTGACAAAAAGAAATCATCTCAGAAGACTAGATAAATGATGCTATTGTAACTGTTGAAAACTAGAACTTGTCTGTTATGGGAGGTAAGATAAGCTTTTCCGCTTTTATTAAATTTTAGATTGGTCCAAATTAAAAAAGGTTGCAGACAACAATGAAAATTTGATGTAATTTGACATAAAACCATCATATGTGGTAGAAAATATTGCGGAAAAGGAGATATTGCTTGTCACAAGAAATTTCTTCTTTTTCCACAATGTTTTCTCAAGTATAAAATCAAGGCAAAATGAAATCATGGTTTTGAACAGGAAAGGGTTAAAAACGCCAACCTGAACCATTTTTTCTTTTCTTTTTTTGATAAGAAAAAAAAAAGAGTCCAAATCAAGGGGAGACAATTCTTCTGATGGGGGAGTTGAGACTTCAATAAAGCATCAACATGTGATCAATGTATGAATAACATTTTATTACTTTTGAATCAAAATTGTAGTGGTTCATAACACAAATTTACTTGAATTTTTGTACTAAGACAGATTGTTTAAGCTGTAGTTAAGTTGTTCATGTTGCCAAATCAAGAAAAATGTTGATTGATTGAATGGGGTTTAACGCTGCTTTTAACAGTATTTCAGTCTTATAGCAGCGGCTGGAGCACCTAACAATGGATTCCAGGTATTTCTCACACCAGTACTACCACTACATCCTTTACTAGCCACCAGTTTAGGTTTACGATTATACAACCATTGGTGAGAGACAAATGCTGGAAAGAATATGTGCTGCCGCCAGGGATCGAACACATGACATCCCATGATTGAAGATTAGGAGTCTGACGCACTACCGACTGTGCTATGATGACGGCACCAACAAAAATGCATCACATAAATTGCATCCAATGTCGGAGTATAAACCTCACTCCTGGTCTAAATGAATTGTTTGATTGGGTGATTGTTTCTTTGAATGACAGCCACAATTGGTCCATTGAAAGTCTTTACTTCTTATTCTGAAGCTTACTGAAATACATACCTTGTGGACAAATGCAAAATGCCCCATTCAATTTAGCCACACAGGTACCCCCATTCTGACAATCACAGGCAGCAGCTGAAATGATAAACAATTAAAAAAAAACAGAGTGTAAGCCTTGCTTTAAACCAATTATCATAAAACAACATTTTAGACTTGTCCAAATTCAAAGGAGTTTCAGACAGCAATTTTAAGTTAGTGGAATTAGGAAAATCTTTGTCCACAATGTTTTGGAAAGCTTTTTTTTTTTTTGAGGTGGTCCAAATGTGTCATGGTGTTGGAATGGGTTAGGAGGTCCAAGGTTCCAATCTAAACAAACAGTGAAAACCAATCGTAGTCCTTAACATGGTCCTCAAATTGAAAGAGTTGCAGATCAATCATTCTAAGTTTATGAAGTTCTAGATTTTTTTCAACTTTCTGGGTAGAAACGTTGTGGAAAATGAAGAAATTGCTTGTTGCAAGAAATTTCTTCATTTTCAATAATAGTTATTAATTATTCCCTAAAATATTTCTGATAAACTACTATGGTTGGTGCATGAAATTAAAACCTTTTCCTTACCAAACTTAACCCATTACCACACAACAAAAAATTAGACTGTTCTGAATTCAAAGAAATTACAGAAGATTATTTCAAGTTAATGAAATATTAAAATCCAGACTTTTTTGGCAGAAAACATCATGGATAATGAAGAAATGGCTTGTAATAAACAATTCCTTCATTTTCCACAATGTTTTTAAAATTTTTTCCATGAGGGACATAAAAAGGCATGTAGAAATGATTTAACCCATTCCCACCCAGTGGCGCTTTTTGACACCCCTGAAGAAAATACTTTTGAAAACATTGTGAAAATGAAGAAATTGATTGTAACAAGCAATTTCTTCATTTTCCACAATGTTTTCTAACAAGAAAATTGAATGTATCCAAATTTCATAAACTTTAAATTGTCTTCTGCAACTTTTTTCAATTCTTTAGAGTATTTGAAAAATGCTTCTTTTACCACAATATTTTCAACCCTACTGAATGGTTATTTTTCTAATCAAATTCACTTTAAATTTTCATCTGCAATACCTTTGATTTTGGACATGCCTTAAATTTTGAAAAAAAGGAAAAGGTTACATCAGAGTTATTACAAAACCCTATACAAAGGTTTTGCATTTAAACAAGGATAATAATGACATATACTACAATAAAGCTATGGAAATACTCTGGGGTTTTCTCTGAAAAAAGGCCTAGATAAAAGAATGGAAAGTTAACCCTTGTCAAGATGAACTCAGAATATTCCTTCTTTGGCAGGCAGTATTGACAAAAATCAGCCTGCACATATGTGCAGTCTGATCTTAGTCTACACCACCTGCTTGTCCTTTTTAACCCATTCCCAAACAGTGACGTTTTTCGACGCCCCTCAAGAATAACAATTAGGAAAACATGGTGTATAATGAAGAAATTGCTTGTAACAAGCAATTTCTTCATTTTCTGCAATGTTTTCTACTCAAAAAGTTGAAAAAATCTAAAATTTCGCACCCTTTTAATTGTCGTCTGCAACACCTCTCAATTTGGACTAGTCTAAAATTTTTCTGTCCAGCAATGGGTTAAACCAGAATTGTTCATAAGATAAATTTTCAAAATAAATATTATCCCGTTCAAATACGGGATTTTACGTTCCTATGATTTTATACTTGAGAAAACATTGTGGAAAAAGAAGAAATTGCTTGTAACAAGCAATTTCTCCTTTTTCCACAATATTTTCTACCACATAGGATGGGTTAATTTCAAATAACATCCAGTTGTCATTGTCTTCTGCAACCTCTTTTAATTTGGACTAGTTTAAAATTTCCAAAAACAGGAAAGGGTTAACCTATAATTGGTGCTTCCAGTGCTTTCAGTCCTTTGATTTTAACCCTTTCCTGGTTTTTGAAATTTTAGAATTGTCCAAATTGAAAGAGGATGCAGACGACAATGAAAATTGGATGCAATTCCAAATAAAACCATCTTATGTGGTAGAAAACATTAAGGGAAAAGGAGAAATTGCTTACTATAAGCAATTTCTCCTTTTTCCACAATGTTTTCTCAAGTATAAAATCACAGTGACATAAAATCCCGGGTTTATCCAGGAAAGGGTTAATGGAAATCTATAGGGGATTGATGATTCAGCATGACAAGGGTTCAAAAACATGAAAAAACAGAGACTGAGTGGTGACATACTTGCAGGCTGGCACTCGGAATCACTTGTTAAGGATGCTTGTGTAGAATACAAATTATCTGCACATCGTATACAAGATGTAGACTGACTGTTGCCCTGGTAATAATTCTGTGGACAGGCTCGACAGGCTCCGTCCTGATCATACCCACTGAACGAGAAAGATCCTGGTAAACAAGGTGCTGAAGAAAGAGAAGAAATCATTTATTGACTAATTAACCTTTTCCTGTACAATCCCTTGTTTTCACGTCCCTGTGAATTTGTACTTGAGAAAACATTGTGGGAAAAGAAGAAATTGCTTGTCACAAGCAATTTCTTCTTTTCACACAATATTTTCTAACCTGTAGGTTCGTTACTTTTCAAATTGCACCCACTTTTGGTTGTTTTCTGCAACTTCTTTCAAATTGGACTGGTCTTAAATTTTGAAAAATGGGAAAGGGTTAAGCTTTTCAAACACAATCCTGCTCTCTTATGCTACTCATGAATTTTTTTTTAAAAAACTTGAAAAATTAAGAAATTGCTTGTCACACAATGTTACCCCCTATTACAAAATACTTTAACCCATTAGCAGACAGCAAAATTTCACACTGGTTCAATTGAAAGGAGTTGCAGACAACAAGTCAGAATTTAGGGAATTTTAAATTTGTTCAACTTTCTGGTTTGAAAACTTGGAAAATGAAGAAATTGCTTTGTTCAAGCAATTTCTTCATTTTACACAATGTTTTCCCAATTTCTTCACTTGAGAGGCATCAAAAAATGTCATTATGTGGTAAAAGGTTAAATTTTTATAATCTACATTTGTCACCTGCAATTTCTTTTAATTTGGACCAGTCTAAATTTTTGGTAATTGCCAATGAGCTAATGGAGCAAAAAGAATTTTTACCCAGGTCAGACTGTGCATATGCCTATGCTGATCAGGGTAAAGATTTTCACTCTTAGCATTTTTCTAATCCTTTAATGGTTATTATACCTTGCAGGCTGATCTTTGTCTATACCTCCTGCAAAAACTGGAATATTCCGGGTTCAGCATGGCAAGGGTTAAATACATTAATTAGTGTAGAAGATATGCCCCAGACAAGAACTGGGTAGACACATTAACACACACGCACAAATGCTCCCATCCACACATTCTCACACTCACACACTCTCACACAGGGACAGAGGTAGCTCTATTTGTCTGTCCCCATTACATGGCAGGGCCATAAAAAACACGGGCGCTTTAGCACCTAATTCTCTTTTATTTTTTTACAAAAAGTGCTATTAGGCAATATTGCATAAAAAGTTTTAAAGCTCTAGGCCTTTTAGTTTAGGAGGGGAATAGTTTTGATGGTTTATATGCAAATTTGAAATTCCAAGGCCTTTCAAATTGGAAAGAGAAGATTTATAAGTTTTTCATTCAGTTGCAGAGGTAACCAAAGCTCTTCATGGATTCCAGCTCTTTGAAGTATCTTTAAAACACACACACTAACATTGAAGCAAATCGTGAAAACTGTGTCTTGCTCAGCACAAGTGGACTTGACAAAAAATCATGGAAGGTGATAAACAAGCATGACGACCATATGAAATCACCAAAGCTCAAGTGGCTTTTGGCCAGTACAGCTAAAAAACTTCAGAAATAAGAGAGCTCTTACAAAATATCAAAGGTGTTGCACGTCAACAAATTTAAACACTATCTGCAATATATAGGGTATTCTCCATTAAATAATGGATCTATAAATAAAAGAACAAAGACTTTACCTAAGCATTCTTGCTGGGAGGCTGCAGTATTATTTGCAGTAGTTCCTCCATTTGGACAGTCACTGCAGAGGGTAGAGCTGACCCAGTAACGTCCCACTCCACAGGGAGTACAAGGGGACAAACCAGTGTTAGAGCTGAATCCAGGTGCACATGTCTCTGTGATAAAAGAATAAAATTTAATTTACATCTCAGCAGTGTTAACAGATGCAGGTTTCGTGTGTCTGAAACTCACAAAAAAGCAGCAAGGACTCTCATAATTGTGATATCCAGGTCCCGTTGACCCTTCAGGGGCTAATCTTCAGTTTACAATTGAAGACAGTTTTATGAGTTCTGAAGTTGAGCCCTAAAAGGTGAAAGCTGTTCAATTCTTTGCTTACCTATAACTATACTGTAACTACAATACTAAACCATTACCAGACGACACAAATTTAGACAGGTCCAGACTGAAAGAACTTGCAGACGACAATTTAAAGTTCGTGAGATTTTAGATTTTTTTCAACTTTCTGGATAGAAAACATTGTATAAAATGAAGAAATTGCTTGCTACAATACGCTGGTCATAATAGGTCAATTGAGCAATTGCGGCTGTCAATCGATGTATCGACCAACCAAACCATTCATTCAGCCCAGGATTGTGATTTCAACTCCGACATTGGCTGCAATTTTTGTGAAGCGTTTTTGTTGGTTTGGCGACCTAAACATAGTAACTACAGCTTATTCAAGGTGTGGTTAGGACGTTTAATTTGCCAACCAACTATTATACTTTTTTGTTGCATGCTACTGGCCATAAATTTTTTAAAATAACATTGTTTTAGATTAAAGACTGTCAGACTGGATGGAAGTTGCAAAAGAAGTAAGTAGGCAGAGCCAGTGATTGGACCTTAAAGTTTTAATTAGGACTCCTAAACAATAATCAATTACCAAAAAGAAGTTGAAGACGACATTTCAAATTTCGCTGAAATTGGTAAATAAGTGTCAAATTGGGTAGAAAACATTGTGAGGATGGAGAAATTGCTTGTTACAAGTAATTTCTCCTTTTCCCACAACAAAGTTTTCCATAATTGTTTTTCACCTAGGAGTCAGAAAACATTGTTGGGGTATAAAGGATTAGGCAATGACGCTTTTGTCTCTGTCTATCAAATCAATCAGGTTTAACACCACTTTTAACAGTAATTCAGTCATTTTACTACAGCTGAAGAACCTAACCATTGATTCCTGGTATTTCTTGCACTAGTACTACCACTACATCCATTCCAAGCCTCTAGATGTTCATCCCACTTAGGTTTATGATAATCCAACCATTGGTGGGAGACAAATAACCTGGGACTCCATGACTAGGAGTCCTACGTGCTTCCACTGTGCTATTGCAACAGCCTTATCACATAATCAAGTATTTTGATAAACTGAGAAAAAACTAGTTTCAAGCTTACATATACCCCACAGGTAACTTACAAATCAAATGAAACAGAGGTCTGGATAAGAGGGAGTAAGTGCGTTCTAAAATCCTTATTTCTCAACGAAACCTTGTGTTGTGGGTACTCATTTGAATTGTCTTGTCGAGACAATTCAAATGAGTACCTACAACATAGGGTTTATGGCAGTACTGATGAAATATTTAAATCGAAAATATGAATTCCCGCCTCTATCTGTAGCTCTATGAAATATGCATTATTGTAACATGTTATTCTAAAGATGATGTCAGACAAATAATACATCATGTTTTTAACCTTTTCATGTTTTTTGAAATTTTAGACTGGTCCAAATTGAAAGAGGTAGCAGACGATAATGAAAATTTTATACAATGTGGAAACAAACCATCCTATGGGGTAGAAAATATTGTGGAAAAATTAGAAATTGCTTGTTACGTATCTTTCTCAAAATTCAGTGCACCGGAAAGCTTGTTCTGTAACAAATTAATGTGGACTCACATCCCATAAATCAGCTCAATACCTTTTATCCCGGAAAACTTATTCACCGGACTGACAGACAGATGGATTGACAGAGTGCAAACCTAAAGTCCCCTTCTACTTTGCCGGTAGGGACTGGTAAAAAGCTTGAAATTAAGGCAACTCCCTCTAAGAAGCTCAGCAAAAAAATCATGTATTACCAAAACACTGGGCAAATGACACGGCTCCTGTAACATATGTTGATCTACCATTCCCACAGGACTGGCAACTGAGCTGGTTCTCGAAACTTTGGTAGGTTCCTACTTGACAGTTCAAACAGTCTCCTGAATTTGTCCTGTAAGTTCCTCTTGGACAGTTAACTGTAATTATATGGAAGAGCATATTGAATGAATGGTCATGAAATGCCAAATTTATTAACCTTTGTCATGCTGAACCTGGAATATTCCTCTTTTGGCAGAAGCTATAGACAAAGATCAGCCTGCACATATGTGCAGTCTGATCTTAGTCTACACCACCTGCATGTCACTTTTTAACCAGAATTGTTTATAAGATAAATTTTCAATAGAAATATTAACCTGCAATTGGTTTGTTTGTTTGAATGGGGTTTTACGCCGCTTTCAACAATCTTTCAGTTATATTGCGGCGGCTGGAGCACCTAACAATGGAATCCTGGTATTTCTAACACCAGTACTACCACTACATCCTTTCCTAGCCTCCAGCTGCTATCCCACATAGGTCTACGATTATCGACCCATTGGTGAGAGACAAATAGTCGGAAAGGATGAGTGCCACCGTCAGGGGTCGAACCCGGGACCTCTAGATTTACAGTCCGACGTGCTACCAACTGCGCTATGACGGCGGCTGCCTGCAATTGGTACTTCCAGTCCTTTTAGTCCTTTGATTTTGATGAAAATCTGTAGTTGGTTTATAAATCAGCATGACAAGGGTTAAACAAGTCATCTAAAAAGATCTAACTGTGTCAATCTACAAGCAACAATCCCAAATTGATCCCTCTTTTTCCTGATCCTCAAGAAGAAAATGAAAATAGCTTTATAAACAAGTGATCTATCCATTTTCACAAATTAAAAAATTGCCTGTTGCCTCTTCTTTGGAAGTAGACCAACAAAATGTTGTCATCTGGTAAAGGGCCAAAGAAATAATAAGTCTCTCTTTACAACAGTATGAAAACAACTCATAAGCAAAAGTTCTCAAGTCTAGAAATATTACAAGGGAAGCATTAATACCAATTGCAGCAGCATTATCATTTCCCTTTAGTAAGTCTAACAAAATAAGGCATATCAAGTCCATAATGCTCAACTGATCAAAATCTTTTTTTAAATTTGATTAAAGTTCGTCGAATAACATCCATGTTTATCCATTTAACCCTTTCCTGTACAATCACTGGTTTTTACGTCCTCGTGATTTTATACTTGAGAAAACATTGTGGGAAAAGAAACAAGCAATTTCTTCTTTTTCCACAATATTTTCTACCCTACTGGATGGTTATATCGCAAATTAAATCGACTCTAAATTTTCGTCTGCAAAACCTTTGAATTAGACAGGTCTAAAATTTTGCAAAACAGAAAAGGGTTAACAAATTCCCTCAAAAGAAAATTTCAGACTTGTCCAAATTCAAAGAAGCTGCAGACAACAATTATAAGTGGTGGTACTCTAACCCTTGTCATGCTGAACCCAGAATATGCCGGCTTTGGCATGGGGGTATTTACTAAAATCAGGCTGCACATATGCACAGTCTGGTCTTAGTCTATAGCTCCTGATTGTCCCTTTTACGCCAGAATTGTTTATAAGGTAAATATTCAAAATGAATATTTACCTGCAGTTGGTGCGTCAAGTGCCTCCATTCCTTTGATTTTATTGAAAATTTAGGATTTATAACTCAACATGTCAAGGGTTAAAAATCTTTGTCTTTCAGGGTAGAAAAAATTATGGATAATGAAGAAATTGCTAGGGACAATTTTCTTCATTTTCCAGAATTGTCTGAGGTAATGGGCAGGGCCAATGGAGAGATTGGACATGGGCAGTGATTGGTCAATTGCTAGCTTCACCCATTTAACCCATTCCCATACAATGACGCTTTTCAAAGCCCCTAAAAAAAAACAACTAGAAAAAACATTGTGGAGAAATTGCTTTTGACAAGCAATTTCTTCATTTTACACATTGTTTTCTATCATTAATGTTGAGAAAATCTTGAACTTCATTAACTTTTGTTGTCTGTAGCTTCTTCCAAATTGGACCAGTCTAAAATTTTGTTGTGTGGGAATGGGTTAACCAATTCCAAAACAACATAAATTTACACTTGTCCAAATTCAAAGAACTGGCAGGTGACAATTTCAAATTGATAGAATTTTCTATATGTCTGTCTGTTCGCTGTCTTAGAAGTAAATTTCTTTATTTTCCTCATTGTTTTCTTGAACTCTTTCTTGAGGATCATAAACCCTTCCCATATAAACCCCAAATTACGTCGCTTTGATTTTATACTTAAGAAAACATTATGGAAAAAGAAGAAATTGCCAGCAATTAATCCAATATCGGACAACAAAATTTAGGACTGGTCCAGTTTGAAAGAAGTTGTAGAGAATATTTGTATTTACGCTAAAATTTGAAAAAAAGTTCCCAAATAGGAAAGAAAAATTGTGAGAGAAGGATAAATTTCTTGTCACAAGCAATTTTTCCTTTTCCAACGCAGTTATCTATGATTGCATCAGAAAGCATCATTGTGTGGTAATGGGCTAATATTTGCTAGTTGACCTACCTCTAAGTAGAGATTCAGATACACAGTCTTGAAAGCTTTGCTTTCCAATTCCGTCTGTTGTGAAACCAGGGTTACATGGTTGGCAGTAGGTACTGTTGACGTAGTACGTCCCCTTGGGGCACATAGTGCATGGTGCCTTGCCATCTGATGAGACAAGCCCTCCAGCACAGAGACCTTCAATAAGAGAAAAAGCCATTTTTATCAATTACCAGAGGACAAAAAATTAAGACTGGTCCAAATTTAAAGATGTTGCAGACGACAAACTTAAGTTGAAGAAAGTTTGGATTGTTTTTTGCTTTTGCTTTTAGGGTAGAAAACATTGTGGAAAACAAAGCAATTGTGTGTTATAACAATGTTATCCAAGGCTTTTTTTTGGGGGGGAAGGGGGGGTCAAAAAGCGTTATTGTGTGGAAATAAGCTATTTGCATACAATAATGAAAGGAAAACAAAGTTTGAGAATTTCTGATGTAAATAAATAACACATAACAAAAGTTTGGACTCCTCCAAATTGAATGAAATGGCTGACTATATATGGCGCTGACAGGTGGTCTAGACTAAGATTAGCCTGCAAATATGTGCTATCTGATCTTAGTCTAAACCACCTGTTTTGCATTTTGAGTCAGAGTTGCATATAGAATAAGCCCTTTCCAACACAAGCTCTCCTTTTTACCCCCCCCCAAAAAAAAAGCTTTTATCAAGCAATTTCTTCATTTTCCACAATGTTTTCTATCCTTAAAGTCAAAAGAATTTAAAATTCCATGTACTTGAAATTGACGTCTGCAGCTTTTTTTCAATTTGGACCAGTCTAAAATTTTGTTGTGTGGGAAAGGGTTAATAGACAAAAATATTGGCCAACAATATCAAGGCCTTTGAGTGCTTTCAGCCTTTTGATTTCCATGCCATTCTGAAGAAGGATTATAATCAGCATGACAAGGGTTACTCTAATGAATATAGGAAATATATGGTAGAAAACTAAGTGAGATAAGACGAAATTGATTGAAACAAGAGCCATGTCGGACATGGCCATCCCCCACCGTAAAAGCTTGATAGTAAACTAAAGCCAGTTAGATTTAGGCTTCTTTTGCACTGCATTTCTTCTCAATAAGTTTGATAATAGCTATTATACTTTCAGAGATATGCTCAGGACAAAATATTAGTCTTTGACAACAAAGGGCAATAACTCCAAAATTATGCAAGCAAGAGTTGTGGTTCTTGTGCACTGCACTTTTCCTCAACGAGATCTATCCACCTATGAAGTTTCAAATTAATAGCTATTATACCTTCAGAGATATGCCCCGGACAAAATTTTAGTCTTTAAAACAACAAAGGGCAATAACTCCAAAATTATGCAAGCAAGAGTTGTGGTTCTGCACTGCACTTCTCCTCAATGAGATCTATGGTTTATCTACCTATGAAGTTTCAAGTTGATAGCAATTATACTTTCAGAGATATGCTCCAGACAAGTTTAGTTACGAAAGGACGGAATGACGGAATGACAGAAGGAAGGAATGATGGACAGAGACCATTACTATATCCCCTTTGCCGAAATGGTGGGGGATAACAAGCTGACTCCTATGTACCACCCTAACAAAGTTAAGGGGGGTATTATGAAGGTACAATCATTCTGTAAAAGTTTAAAGAGAGTCAAGTACAACTATAATGAAGGTACAATCATTCTGTAAGAGTTTAAGGAGAATCAATGAAAACAGTGGACTAAATTGTGTGTAGAACTTTTGGTAATAAAATTTTCATAAGGCCCCTTTTCCTATAAAACTTAACAAATCAGAGCCAATTTACAAAAGCTTGAAGAAAATGATAAACACTGAGGAATTTATTATGTCAACATCTTTGTAATGAAAATTCTTAAGGCTACCTTTTCTTCTGAAACTTAACAGATCAGACCTAATTTACAAAGGAACAACCTAAATGATGGTACAATCATTTTAAGAATCTGATAAAGACTGAGGACATTCATGTGTAAATGAGTATTTTGTAATAAAATTTTGATTTTTAACAGGGAAAAGTTAATGGACTGATGGATGACTTGATCCATGGATGGCTGGACACAAAGACAAAGAACAGGAAAATGCCATCGCTATAGCTCTTCTGGCTTTTGCCCAGAAGAACTAAAATTGCTGTCTAGGACATAGAAAAAAATGGCAGATTGTTGTTGAGCAACCTTAATATTGTAGCTACAGTTTGAGTAAGCTGTGGTTATGTTGGAGTTGTTTAACCAACAAAAGCGTGCCAAAATCACAATATACACCAGCCCTTTGCATTAAGCCATTCACTCACTATCCTACTTTTTTTGTTTCTTAAGAAAAACTGTTTTGAAAAGCATTGCAGAAAATAAAGAAATTTCTTGTGACAACCATTTCTTCTTTTCCCACAATGCTTCCTACCTATTATAACAAAGATTTTTCAGATTGTAACATTTTGAAATTGTCATCTGCAACTTCTTTGAATTTAGACTAGTCTAACATTCTGTGATCAGGTAATGGGTCAAACTTAATCAAAGCCCTGAAGGGCCTGAGAGTCGCCATAACAGACAAATTGTTTGGTATTGGCTATTGAACATTAACCTCAGGCTGTTTGCCTTGATCACTTGAAATTAATTTCATGCATGAAGCAGATTAAATCATGTAAATTCTATCACCCAATCCAATGCAACAAAATTTTAGACTGGTCCAACTTGAAAGAAGCTGCAGAAAACAATTTCAAGTTGATGAAATTTTAATTCTTTCTGGATAGAAAACATTGTGGATAACGAAGAAATTGCTTGATACAAGCAATTTCTTCATTTTCCACAATGTTTACCAAACCTTTTGAGGGGCGTAAAAAGGAGGGAATTGTGTTCGAATGGGTTAATGAAGCTAAGCCTTTTTTCATTTGATTAAATGGGGGTATAACACTGTTCAAAGAACAATGTTTCAGTTATATCATGGCAAAGTTCAACTATTCATGTACTTCAGCTATGGCCATAGCACATTGGTAGTACATAGGACTCTTAGTCATGGGGTCCCAGGTTTAATCCCCGGCCACAGCAAGCTTCCTGTCCGACATAAGTTAGCCCACCAATGTGTGGATGGCTATAAACCTTAGTTGGATGAGTAGCTGGAGACTGTAGTGGTTGTACCGGTGTGAGAAATACCAGGAATCCATGACGCCAGCCGCTGTGATATGACTATAATACTGTTAAATTGAGTTGTGTTAAACTTCATTCAATCAATCAATCATGTACTTGCTCAGTGCCTCTAGTACTGTTGTGACTGAATGCCTTGCCAAAGGACATACCCAGGTCTTGAATATACCCACATAATCAGTGGCATGGCTATGACTGCCCACAAAGGTTATTGTTAATAATGGTTTAAGCTTAAAATGTGACCGCTAGAGTGCATGCAAGCATGTTGAAAAAGACTTTTATTTCTTGCACTTTACTTCATTTCACACTGTAGGTTCTATGCAAATAATTTATTCATCTGATTCATGTTTAGAAAGATGAATAATATTTCTAGATTTCAATTTTAATGTTGCATAAAAGCAATGAATATCTCTTGTGGGACATTACTTTCTCTTGGAAAATGTAGAGGGCTAAAAATAAGTTCTTGTTCTGTAGGGTCTTTTATTTACTATCTGCCTCGATGGCCGAGTGGTATAGGTGCTTTACTCGAGATCTGAAGGTGACGGGTTCGAGCCCCAACATCACTGGGGTGTGTTTACGGGCAAGACACTTAATAGCCAGCCCCAGTCTACCCAGCTGTAAAAGTGGAATTTAGCCACTGCCTGTCTTTCAAGGACGTGAACACAGCTGGATTGTGAGTGTATCACCTGCCAGTAATACCCGAAAGGGGAGTTAGGCAGTATATATAGATAGCAGCATATATAGATAGATTGATAGTCATCTCTGTTTCATTCTATTTTTAGCTTGGTGTGGTATGAACAGATTATACTGTAATCTGTGGTCAATAAATTTAGCAATATTTGGTGTGACTGTTTGAGAAATGTTTGTCAATCATTATTTATCATAATCAGAGGAATACATCCCTTTCTCAGAAGCATATTTTACTTGTCCATATTGATGTTCCAAAGTAATTCAATAAGAACAACTAGCACACATATTTTACCCCTAAGGTAATAAGTATCATAATTCACACCCATATAGAATTTCCTTTTTTTTTTAATTTAAATATCTGTTAACCAATCTTAATGGAATGGCTTGTTTTCAGACTCTTGACAATTTCAAACTGACAAATATTCTTAAATGGGCTACAAGATCTGCACATCACATGGGTAAAATCTAGCTGCGATATCGTAGCCCTCTTCTTGATAATCTGCTGGCGAGGGCTACGACACTCCCCTTCTTTGCTCTTTGTTGCAGTGCCCGGAGTGATTCACTCCGGGCACTTTGGGGTGGATTATTGTAAGTTGTGTAAATAGTACAAACACAAGTTTAATACCAAAATTGACCTTAACCTTTTATCTATCCATAAAAATAAATGTTAATCTAAAAAAAGTCGGATATTTTATGCAATTCAGTCTCAATTTGCTGCACTATCGAAAACTCGTAGCTTTTCGGCCATTTTGAATCAAATGTCGGCCATTTTTGCTGTTTGACAGCGAGATCTCTTGAGATCTCGGGTTTCCCGCCAAAATGACAGCAAATGAGAATTTAGGTCACCATATTTGGAACATATAGTATTTTTGAAAACAGGACAGTTCTGATAGAAAATAAGAAAAAAAGTTGTATGAAAGTAATTCAAGAGTTAATTAAATTTGATAGATAAAATAAAGATATTGAAGATTCAGTATCTTTGAACATAAAATTTCATCAATTGTAGGTAAAAACGGATACTATGATTTTTTACGAGCGCCTGTTTTGACAGCATGACAATAGTAAACAACGTGACGTCATAATAGATCACATGACCAACCAAATGTCATGGCCGCCAAACTTAGGAAATATTTTATAAACTCAAAAGAAACCGGTATTAAACGATTGATACAATTGATATTCTTATTTTTTTGATAGAATTTGTCCATAATATTAACGTATGTAAGGAATTTATCCAAAGAGAGTCGCTTATCACCAAACATACAATATTAGGACTTACAACAAAGAGCAAAGAAGGGGAGTGTCGTAGCCCTCGCCAGCAGATTATCAAGAAGAGGGCTACGATATCGCAGCTAGGGTAAAATCAAGAAGTCCTGAACATTTTTGCTGGTGGTTCCTGATGGGTCCTGGGTGCCAAGTTATATACAATCACAGAAATTGCTCTTGTAAAGAATAGGACAACTTGATAAATATTATTGTTTGTCTTTGAAAGAAAGAAAATAACTGATAATATATATCAAACATGATGTGTGTGACTACGGTATTCACTGACCTTTTTCTAAATTTGATAACTGGAAACGACGTTTACGTTTTTAAAGGAACTGGCCACGTTAACTCGTTAAGACAGCTATTCACATTGGTGTTTATTCTATGATATTTTTCTTATTGTTCCTCGATTGAAGAAACATCATTTCAAGACTATTAAAATAAATAACCGCCGTAATAAATATCGAGAGTACAAAAAGAACTCAAACGCCTCCATTTTTGTTGTTGTCGTCGACCATCCAATTCTCGCCGAAACGCCTTGCTATTTACCGCGGAAAACCCCGGGACATCAGATATAGAGTAATATTGCCATATATATTGAGTTGGGTGTAGGGAATTATGATAACTAACTCGCTTGTAATATTCAAAATTTTCGTTTTGATTTATACGGGTGCTGTCCGTAATTGGCATTACAGGGAATCAGTTAAACCGGCCCATCGTGAAACCGGCCCCTGGTCAAACAGGCCCAATAAAGTCAAACCGGCCTCTCCATTAAAAAAACGTTAAACCGGCCCACATATGGTCAAAGCAGCCCCAAGGTCGCCAAACCGGACCCAAGTTAGTATTCTAATGCTTTAAGATATACTAATGAAATATTCAAGTTTCCTGACTTCTATTCATACATTTTATTTTGTAAATAAATTTTGTTGGTGCAGAAATTAAAACCTACGTATGAAGAATTGAGTTTCTTTTATTCGCCATTAAAAGAATGCTTGTAACGCTATTCATTTACAAAATACGAATAAATAAATAAATATGGTAACTGTTGATCAAGCGTTTTCAATAAACCTTATACTGAAACATGCATATTACAGCCTTTCCGCAAATTGATTTTCGACAGTTATACATTCTTCATTTGAACTTTCAAACTTGTGGAACCACCAGGCAGTTATATAGAGATACTTTATGAATTTCTTAAGAAGTCTTTGACAGCCGATAAGCTCATTTGGTAGAGCACTTGGCTTCTAATCTCATCATCATGGGCTCGAGCCCTTGGTTGACCAAACCAGCAAACTGATTGTCTTTTGGTTGAGACGTTAAATCGAGACCCCGTGTGACGTTGCTTTACAACCACCGTAGCGACAATAGATGAACAGAAGTACCCTCTAAGTAGTGCAAATTTTAAATATACTGCAAATTATTTTACTGGTGTCCGTTCGCCTGACCAGTTTGACAGTTAAGCACACTAGATATCCCGGAACTAATTTTTGTTCAGGAGTTTTAAGAAAAGTCTTTTTAAAAATTAAAAGAAGAACACATTCCACAACCCTACTGTTTGAATTATGAAAAACCTATTCAGTAGTTTCAGAAAAGTCATTATAAAAGAAGAACACATTCCACAACCCTACTGTTTGAATTATGAAAAACCTATTCAATATTAACAAGTTATTACATTGGATCTGTTTTCAATACGTTGTCTAGCCATATCGTGTACCCCGTGTATTGGTTTCATCTCTCATAATTAATTGGAAGTTTAAAAAAATCAGAGATATTGAGAGTGTATATAATCATACCCCGGATGAATGAGTACTTTTAAATAATGTTTGGGTGACCCGGGATACATATCCGAATGTAAAAATTATTTTATTTGCATATCGAGTAAACAGACACAAATTTGGTTTGTACATATTATAATTAGACCCATATTTCAGATCTATAAGCATCCTGGGTGATTTCACTTAAATATATTCAAAGGTAAACAATGACGGTAGTTTTAGTATAAAGTGCATATTGACATAATTTTCTTTGACGATTTCACATACGCTCGGACTCTCCATAAGCAAGAAAGTATATCCTTGAAAATATATCTCGTAGTATTTTCTTATATAAACATTTATAAATATTCGTTGAAATGCTCCGAGACCGTAATATCATTTTATTCAATTCTTAAGATTAAGAAGATGCATTCAGATCCGTAAAAAGTCTGTTACATCTTCGGATTTATATCAAAAACGTAATACCTACAGTTTGACAAGATATTGTTGCGCTCTTAACTAGTCGATTATGAATGGAAGTTTATGAAATCTTTTTAGCTCTACACATCGTCATATATCAACCCGGGGGACTGATAATCGAATATGAATATAAGCTCCAGTGTAATAAGTCATACTTATACAATAAAGGAATTCATATGTTTGGTAAAGAAATTGGTATATGCGAAGCTTGAGGACGTCTTTGCCATGCATAAGAAGCTAAAATAAAAGCAGAAAACAATTACCCCAAAAGAACATTTAGGGAAAAAATGAAATAGCAGAAATAACTATTCCAACCTTAGACGAATGCTTAACTCTTTCCCCAATTGGTGTCTCATCTTTTCGTACAATCTAATACCAGTGAGTAAATACATTGACGATTGGTCATTATTCCATTTTCCGTCGATCGCTTCGTTTCTTAAATCACATGGGAACATAGGTACCTCGGGACTCTTTCTGCTTCATTCTGACGGCAATATATACTCAATGTTGCCATAGCTAATCTATTTTTTAACTGTATTGAATGTGTGTCTTTTACCGAGACTCTTCGGCTTTATTTCGGCGGCAATATTAGCTCTGAGTACTTTTGTTCAAAATTGAAAGAATGACGGCGACACTTTGTATCAAACATTCACCTAATATGGTTTGGATTGTTTCATTCAATATGATTTCCATAACCTTGTTAACTAACTTACCATTTTTCAATTATCACCCCAGTACTTTGAAAAGTAAGACTATGTTTGTTTTGTTTTCTTTTCTCGCTATGTATACATTTACTTTTTTCATTCATTTGAAATGTATGCAATAAGCAATGATGATGCCATATTAAGCTCCGCAAAATAAACTAATATCTAGATGATTTCATATTCATGTATTCTAAGCGATCATTTCCGTTCTGAATTTTCCCTGATACTTTGAAATTAAACTATTTACAACTCGATTCATTGCCCCTATTCAGTACAATCGATATCAATCAGCCCAAAAGTAATTCCGTTGAAGCTTTAATAATGCTTACAACTTTCGTCAGTAATTTTCGGTTTCTTTCTCACCAGGAGATGATGCCTTCAGTACCTTGAGATGCTTTTTTAATTAAGTCAAACTGGCTTTCTAAATTTCTCACATAAAGAACCTATTCGTTACCCCGGGACTCCCTCGGTTTGCTTAAAACGGCCATGGTAACTCTATGAGCCCTAGGGTAAATGAATTGTTTAGATTAATAACATCAACCCGAGACCTTTTTTCGTTTTCGACCAGTGAATGTCCTATTGATTGATTGATTGAATGGGGTTTAACGCCGCTTTTAACAGTATTTCAGTCATATCGCGGCGGCTGGAGCACCTAACAATGGATTCCTGGTATTTCTCACACCAGTACTACCACTACATCCTTTCCTAGCCTCCAGCTGCTATCCCACTTAGGTTTACGATTATCCACCCATTGGTGAGAGACAATTGTCGGAAAGAATATTTGCCGCCGCCGGGGATCGAACCCATGACATCCCGTGATTGAAGATTAGGAGTCTGGCGCGCTACCGACTGCGCTATGGCGGTGGCCCAGTGAATGTCCTAATCATTTGTAAACAGGAAATACGATTAGATTAACTAATAAATATTCTCAATTCAAATAAAAAATAAAATAAAATAAAATTGCCAGAATGGACATGGATTTTAAGTTTTCTATTATTTTTCGAAAACGAAACACTTTTATCTTAAATGGGGTCGCAAAATGAATGCAATGTTATTAAGATTTACTTACATATAACAAATATATGACAATATTATTTTCATATGTCAGGCATCTCAGGGTGTCCTGGTTTACAGTCAAAACGACCGAAAGTCAAAACGGTCCAAACTTGTATTTACATTTGGTCCAAATACAGAAATTCTTCATAAAAGTTTATATTTGGATAATTTACAAGATCTACTTTATGAAAATTTCCTTTTGATCCATTTTGACCAGTAAAATCACTTTTGGGTCATTCCGACAAAATTACCGGCTTGTTTGACCTAGGGTCGTATTGACTTCGGGCCGTTTTGACTTAAAACACGGTGTCTCGGGGTGTCCCGGGGTAAATAGTAAAACAGTCCCTAACAACGCGGATGATTTATTTTACCTCCGCGAAACGATGAACAGTAATGGTTTACATATTCAATTTTGATTTAAAATGAATTTTAACATCTATTTTATTTGAAAATGCAAATCGAATATGACGTTATGCAATATACATAGGGAAGTACGGTCATTTCATAAGAACTGTCGACCTCTATTTTAGTACGTACTTTGGCTATTTCCGCGCTGTAAGAAGTTCGCGTTTAAAACTATAAAAATGACAAAGTTTACGATTGTTTTGCTTCAAAACCGTTAAATATACAAAAACCAATCTTCTAACTCTTTCCAAAATGTTCTCATTTATCCAATTAAGAAACAATGACAGAGTTATAACATAGGCAGTCAGGGGTGGAAATTGGTTCAGGACTTTTGTAATAGAAAGATCGTGCGATAGCAATGAGTCGCTTCCGAAGCTTTCAGCTTCAGCGACTCAAAAATGCAAGAGTTCAAAGAGTACTTCCAGAATAAATGAACAATTGTTTTAGACTAGCAATTTTTTATTGACAGCCGATATCCATCAATTGACGTACAGTTTATCAACCCATTTCAACACAGTGATGCTTTTAGACACTCGGGAATAAAAACTGTTGAAAGCATTGTGGAAAATGAAGAAATTGCTAGTTACAATCAATTTCTTTATTATCCACAATGGTTTCTACACAAGATAAAGGTTTTTGAAATTTCCTTAACAAAAAAATTGTCATATGCAATTTTTTTCAATTTGGACCAGTCTAAAATTTTGTTGTACAGTAATGGGTTAACCAATTTCCACACAATTGAAAGTGATGAAGAAAAATTGCTATTGAAAATATATCGAGAAAAAGGAGGAATTTCTTTTAACAAACAATGCTTCCTTTTCTCACATTGGTTTAATCTTATTTACCAATAATTATTCTTATCAGCTTTTTCTTTTTTTATTGTAACATAAATAAAATTGTAATTTGCAATTCTTTTCAGTTTAGACCAGTCTATAATTTTGTCATCTGGTAATGGGCAAACTATTCTTTTGGGATTTTCTCTATGAGAATATGATGACCATTTGATTCCTACCTGTACAAGAGTCCGGTGAAACAGCTCCTTGAATGAAGGTGCTCGTCAACCCAGTGCAAGGAATACATGTACCGGGTCCAGATTGGGCAGTCCTGTAGGTCCCAAAGTCACACAAGTCACATCCGCCAGCATTATTGGGCTGAGTTCCGGCTGAACATGGCTCTGAAAGACAAGTAAGCAGAGCTACAGGTAGTGGGCATAATTCGTATTTTAGAATAATTTAATTTTTAGTTTCGTCTATCAAAAATCGAGCGTTCTGATTGGTCGACAAAAATTATTCATAACTCCATGAACAAAATTTTGAGCACGCAGCGATTTTGTATGCTTCCACACAAAATAGTCCCATACAAAAAGATATCAAAATTTGTAAAGCTTTTTTTTTTCGCTCGATGCTATTAAATTTTAAGAAATGAAGAGAATCTCTTAATTTAATTATTTCACCAATTCTGCCATAAACCCTATGTTCAATCATCTCATCAAGACAATTCAAATGAGAAACCACAACATAGGGTTTCATTGAAAAATAAGGATTTTAGAATGCTGTTACCCCCTCTTAACTAGACCTCTGCATAAGGAATATTTGCTATAGTTCTTGAAAGATACATAGGGAATATTTTGTTGTCATACATATAGGGAATATTACAACAGTGTGTTTTTCAAGTTTTTGTTATCATGATATTGGCTGTAGGTATTTCTATTGGATGAGACCAAAGGTTGAATCAAATGAAAATACCTCAACACGATTCTGAAACACAATAACAATAAATTTGAAAAAAACATGCTGTTGTAATACCGGGGTATTCCTTTTATTATATACCTTTTTAGATATAACATTAATAAAGCCCCTGAAAATAATCAAAAAACAATAATAAACAAGAGGGTCGTTGACCCTGGGGTGCTCACCTGAGATAAAGGCTCTTTTTCTTTCAACAGTTAAATCTCATGTTAAGGTTAGGATTATGATACAAGTGGGCCATACTTTATACATATATAGGCTCTGTACCTGGGGATCCAAAAGTCTAAGTTACAAATTCCAAGTTTTTAGGGCAAATTTGAATTTTAAAGAAAGAGAAAAATTTTTCCAACCTCTGGACCCATGGCTTATTATTTCAGAAATAAGAAAGAAGTCAGTGAACTGATGCTTCATGCATATAACCCTCCCCCTTGAGCTCCACCCCTGAGAACCCGAGGGTAATGATTAACTATTTTGAAAGAGGTCAATATACTAATGCTTCATGCAAAATAACAAGGCTCTATGCCTTCTGGTTCAGGAGGAGAAGATTTTAAAAAATTATTTCAAATTTTCACTTTTTTTGCCATTGCAACCAGAGTTTTCAACAGATTTCAATTCTTTTAGCAACTTTTAAAGGCACCACCCTGGGAATATTTCTTTCAAATTTGGTTGCAATCCGCCCAATGATTTGGGAGGAGGTGTCGTTTTCAAATTCTTGTTTATTTCCATATTAGCCCCATCCCCCTGGGGCACCATCCCCCCTTGGGCTCCACCCCTGGGTACCCCAGGGTGATGATTTTAGCAATTCTGAAAGAGGTCAATGTACTGATGCTTCATGCAAAATATCAAGGCTCTATGCCTTCTGGGTCAAAAGAAGATAATTTCTAAAGATATTTTGAAATTGTTTTTACCATGACAACCAGAGGTTTGAACAGATTTCTATTCTTTTAGCAAATTTAAAAAGCCACCACCTAAGGAACATTCCTGCAAAATTTTGTTGAAATCCGCCCAGTGGTTTGAGAGGAGATATCGTTCTAAAATTGTTGACACACGACAGACGATGCACGCCAGACAGAAGTCGATCAAAATACCTCACCATGAGCACTTTGAGCTCAGGTGTGCCAAAATCAGATTAGATTAGTCATAGGTCAATCAGATGACATATTTTGAAAAAAATAACCATCTTCAAAGGCAAAATGACCTTTTGAGATTCAGAAAATACCCAGCCCCTACAGTCCAAAATGGGGTAACACTTTCCCTATTTCATTAATTGTCCCTTGTTTGTGTAACATGGTGCAAATGATGCAAGCACAAGCTTGACCCTTTCCCACACAATCCTGCTTTTTTACATCCCTCTAGATAAAAGCTTTGGAAAACTGGAAAATGAAAAAGTTGCTTATGACAAGCAATTTCTTCATTTGTCTTAATATTTCCTATCTCTAAAATCAAAGAGTGTTAAATTTCACCAGCTTGAAATTGTAATCTGCAGCTTCTTTCAATTTAGACCAGTCTATAATTTTGTTGTTGTGTAATGGGTTAAAACGCTTACCTAGATTATTGAGTGTTGTATTCACACAAGAATTGGGATCCGTTGCTCCGAAGAAGGTTGTAGTCAATCCGGGTGGACAAGCCTGACAGAAGGTGGAGTTTATGCTATAGTAGCCAAAGTCACAAGGATAACATGGCTCAAACCCTGTACTAGAGATTGACCCGCCACCACAAACACCTGGTAAAAGAAATCATAAACATATAAAGTGTGTGAAGTACATATAAGTGGTCAGAGTGAGACTTTTACGTTGTATCTAGAGTCACCCATTTCAAGATGATTCTACATTTGCAGTGGCTGGAGCAGCTACCCCTGGATTCTTTGTATTTTTCACACCAGTACTATCACTACATCCTTTCAGAGCCCCCAGCTTCTTCCATCTACATTTCAATGTGCTAAAGAAATTTACCCCTTTTCTCACATTGAATGATAAAAAATATCACAATTATGTAAAAGTTTTTTCATGCATACTACAACTTCATACAACAACTGCATATACAATATTGCTTGTATATAATTAGCCTATTTCAACGAGAACAAAATTTGATGATGTCAAACATAAACTGAGAAAAATATTTACAACTGATTTGAAACTGAGAGCCATTAAGGCTGCAAAATACATGTAATTAGCATTTAAACAGTATTCAATATTTGCTCTAAGAATTCCTGACTGATTCTGTAATTAGAGACAGAAGCCCTGTGTTTTCTTTTTCTTCACAGCTCACTCTTTTTCATTTGGTCCGTTTTCAAAAACTTACGCCTAATACCATGACTGTGACAATATCATTACACAATCTAAATCATTTTCAGTGTTTGCATAAGGCTGAGTACACCCAGGTGTGACGGAACTCTCAACTATCTGATCACGAAATAATTTATGTTACCAATATAAGGAACATAAAATGATGACGAAATAATTTATGTTACCAATATAAGGAACATAAAATGATGACGAAATAATTTATGTTACCAATATAAGAAACATAAAATGATGACAAGATAATTCATGTTACATATATAAGCAACATAGAATGAGGAAAAAATAATTTATGTTACTAATATAAGGAACATAAAATGATGACGAAATAATTTATGTTACTAATACATGTATAAGAAACATAAAATGATGACAAGATAATTCATGTTACCAATATAAGCAACATAAAATGATGACCAAATAGTTTATGTTAGCAATATAAGGAACATAAAATGATGGTTGAAACTTAATTTTGTTTTCCTTTTGGAAAAATCATTTCACAGCAGGAATGACCTATTCTAAAATTGTTCAAAGAGGGATCTGTAAACCATTTTAACAAAGATTCCTTTTTTGAGAAATGTTGTCACTATAAGAGCCATAGGGTCTTTAAATTTTTCATCAGGTAATAGTCAACAATTTAAACAGCTTCAAATGATATGCTTTCTGGCCTTTTAGTACTTCAGAACCCAGTTGACAATTTACTCTACCATCAAATTTGAATAAACTCATTCCCACATAATCCTGCCTTTTATGCCCTATAGAAGAGTTTTGAAAAACATAGTAGAAAAAGAGGAAGTTGCTTGTAAGAATCAATTTCTTCGTTTTCCATAATATACTACCTGGAAAGACAGAGAGTTTCAAAATTTCTTTAACTTGAAATTATCATCTGCAACTTCTTCTAATTGTTGACTAGTCTAAACTAGATGGTTGTCCAACGACAACTGCTGTCGAGCCCTCAGAGTATCATAGGCATCATGCTCTGGACAAGCACAAATTTAGTGTTTGACCTTGAGCTTTGACCTTGAACTTGAAGCTATCAAAAAAATTCTATCAAATTGCACATCTACTCAAGATGTAGAATAATTGTTTTGGAATCCATCCATAATTGTAGTAGAAATGCTCTTGACAATCACAATTTTAGTGTTTGACCTTGAGCTGTGACCTTGACATAAGAAATATCCCAATATCCTTTTAAATGGCACATCTACTTAAGATGGAGAATAATTGTTTTGAAAATTGCACATCTACTCAAGATGTAGAATAATTGTTTTGGAATCCATCCATAATTTAGTAGAAATGCTCTTGACAATCACAATTTTAGTGTTTGACCTTGAGCTGTGACCTTGACATAACAAATATCCCAATATCCTTTTAAATGGCACATCTACTTAAGATGGAGAATAATTGTTTTGAAATCCATCGACAAAAATAACATAGGGTAATATGCTAAAAAAAGTTTTGGTAAACCAAGTGAAAAATGAAAGAAAAGTAAAACAAGAGGACCATGATGGTCCTATATTGTGCCCCTGAGTATGATGGCTCAAGGCTTTATGATATATAAAGAATATCAAAGCCCTACACCTAATCATTCTGGAGAAGAATATTTTTTTTATTGATATTCTCCATTAATACTAGGAATATTGAAGACCCATCCCACCAAATATCACTACTTTCCAGAGTATGGCAATTCTTTGAAGTATTTTGCTAGGGGGTCATACCAAATATCAAAGCTCAAGGCCCAATGTTCAGATTTCAAAGATACCCTCCTTAATTCCTTTCTGAGATTGCACAGAAAAGGTCTTATTTTCAGAATATGGCAATTCTTTGAAGTATTTTGGTAAAGAATCAATAGATGATGATTTGTTCATAAAATCAAAACTCTTGACTTAATGGATTGGGAGGAGAAGAATTTCTAAGATTTCCTTCTTGATTCCTTTGTAAATCCAGGGATTGCACAGAAAAAGGCTAATAATGGCATGGTAATTCTTTGAAGTATTTTGGTAGATGGTCATAAGGTGATGATACATACCAAATCTCAAAGCCCTAGGCCTAATGGTATAGGAGAAGATTTTCAAAGATTTGCTCTGGGATCACACAGGAAAAGGCTAATTTTCAGAGCACAGTAGTTCTTTGAGGTATTTTGATAGAGGGTCAATAGGTGATGATATGTATTGAGCTAACAATGACTGATCTCCTTGGATATATACACTTACTGTTTTATTGGAGGAAGCATATTCCAAATTCCAGATCAGTACATTAAATGATAAAAAAGATATTACAAATATGTCGAAGTTTTTACATGCATACGACAACTGCATATAGGATGATGAGGATACAGCAATACCTAGCTTTGTGTTTGCTTTCTTTTTCTGAACAGAGCCAAGCAAAAAAAAAATACCTAGACACTGGTTTGCAGCAGTAGCTCCAGGGTATCTTGTTTTTCCACCATTACTACAGTCAACACACTGTGCTAGAGATGAGCTGGGTCTATAAGTGTTCACTGGACATGGTATGCACGAACTCTGAGTAGACTGCATGCCAGCAGGACAGAGAGCTGTGGGAGAAAATTAAATCTAGGCTATCACTGAGAAAGATTGATATCCCACTACAGCTTCATGTTAAAGAAAAAACATTTTATCATTGAAACCTTTTTCCATATTTTTCAACAATGGGCCATGACTCTAAGAAAATTGAACTGATTGTTTTCAGAATAATTTAATTTTCAGTTTCATCTATCAAAAATGGGCGTTTTGATTGGTCGAAAAAATTTGTTCACAAAATTTTGAGGGTGCAGTTATTTTGTATGCTTTCACACAAAATAGTCAAAATGTTTACAGTTTATGCTTTTTTCACTTAATGCTATTAAATTATAAGAAATGAAGAGAATATTTTTTTGTTTTTATGGAGGTATGAACCAAAACACCTAATCACACTTATGTATGAATTCACTTCACGTATTCATACAGTGTGAATAGTTTTTTCAGTTCATACCTCCATGAAAACAAAAAATATTCTCTTCATCTCTTGAATAAAATATGCAAATCCTTGCTTGATACTAAGTGCATATGAAAAATTCGAATGCGATCCATTTAGTACTTAAAGAGAAAATGAGTGGCCATAACTCCTAGAAAACAAGATGTGTTTGTGAAACACAATGCCACTGCCATACATGAGGGTTTTTTTGGCATTTGACCTTGGTATGCAACCTTGATGTTATCACATGACCTTGACAAGAGGAGATGCATATTATGAAGATGTATCATCATGCCAAATATGAGCATTGTATCTTGAATAGGCTGGTAGTAATTGGCAATGTTAAGTTTTTGGTTAATTTTGCAGACAGACAGATTGACGGACTCAATGAAGGACAGAGAGTCTGACAAACAAACATAGGTAAAACAATATGCCCCGATCTTCTGCAGACCAACCACATGTTTTTGCACTAAGCCACCTATATAGCCAAATATGCAGCTGGTATCCGAACTTCAATCCCTCTCCAATCTAGAGTGTGCCGTCCTAGCTCTTTAGCCCTGCAGTATTGGGATTCTCTTGGCAACCAGAATGTTGCAGACAACAATCTTAAGTAGGTGGAATTTTAAAAATCTTTGTCTTTTACAGTAGAAAATGTAGATAATGAAATTATAACTTATGACGTTACTTGTAAAGATCCATTTCTTCATTATCCACAATATTTCCTACCCTATTAGACAATGATTTGTAGAATTCAACTTACTTCAACAATGATATCCTAAGCTTTTTGCTTGAGGTGCATAGAATAGACTAATTGTGAGTGGAATGGTTAACCCATTCCCACATAATATAATTTTAGATCCTTCCAAATTCAAAGAAATTGTAGACGAAAATATTAAGTTGATGGAATCGTTAAAATCTTTGTCTTTTGGGGTAGAAAACATTGTGGAAAGTGAATAAATTGCTTGTAACAAGCAATTTCTTCATTTTCCATAAGGTTTTCCAAAGCTTTCATTTTGAGGGGTGTCAATATGTGGGAATGGATTAATGAGGTGCTAAAAATATGTACCACAAGTGTCAGAGTTCTGCAGTGATTCAAAGTAAGGAATCGGACAGTAAAAGTCTGCATCTGTCTGATCAGCAAAAAAGGCAGTGTTAAGGTTTGGACAGTTTTGAATATCATTTATGGCTTCTCCAAATTCAAATGCTTGAAGAGCAGTGATTTCTCTGTCATAAACATCTGAACAATTCCTCATAACTGTAAAATTGTCGGCTTGTTCGAATGTATAGTAGTAATCCATAGTAACCTGAAAATAAAAAATAAATAAACAATGCCAACTCTTGGTTGCAGGGGCTTCAAAACTTAAGCCAAGATATAGAAAAATGTCAAAGTCTGTGGATGAGATGTTCTTGAAAAATTACCTTGACCTTGACAAATGACCATGGACTTAAAACAGCAGAATGGTCTTGTCACAAGTAACAGACATGTGGAATATGAGGTCCCTAAGTACAGTGATAGAGAAACAGGAAAATGTCATAGGCTTTAGACAACTCGGACATGGACACAGACGACATCAGAGCAAGAGCAACACCTCAGGTTTCTTAAAAAAACAGCCATGCTATTTCAGCTGTAGTTATTAGATTTTGTTTTGCCAATCAATGATTATATTATTCATTAGGTTCAACAGATTACCAAATGTTTGGCAAATCTTTCTTTTCACACTTACATGCATATGGCACTGTTTCCCATGACAAATTATTTGTGTTGGATTATCCCTTTACAAGTGTTAACCCTTGTCATGCTCAATAAGAATAACAGTTTAGAATTGCACTAATACCAAAGGACTGATCTCACTGGAAGCACTGGTTACAGGTCAATATTTGATTTAAAAACAGGTTTTATGAACAATTCTGGCTTCAAAGGGACAAACAGGTGGTGTAGACTAAGATCATATGTGCAGGCTGATCATTGTTTATACCTCCTGCTCAAACAGGAATATTCCGGGTTCAGCATGACAAAGGTTGAATTTAAGGCTATTCTTACCTAGTAATTCTTAGAAGAAGCTGCAAAAATTAACTTCATGAAGCCTAAATTTCCAGATTTATAGGACTTTATTTTTGTTCTATTTCATAGCACAGAATTTTTATTCCTTCTTCCTGCAAGGTAAATCAGTGCAGAAATCTGTTATGCAGAAATTTTTACCCTCTGGTTTTGGGAATAACCCCTCAGAAAGGAAGTGCTATATGGTGCTTGCATATAACCACAACCACCACATACAGATGCAATACTGTCCTATGACCTTGCTTTCATTTCAATAACAAATTCAACAACTGCCTCTAGAACCAAAAGCATTTTTCAAATGTCTCACCACTCGTGCATTTCCATTTAGATCAGGGGATACAACTGCAGTGAACCTCGACTCGAGGAAATCTATAATGACATTGAAATCCAGAAATATATCGCAAAGGCCTCTCATCCTTCCAGCCATAGCAGTTGCACTAGAAATCTTTCTGTTAAGATAGTTCTGGCGACAGGCCTCCGACACATCTGAATCAGCCCGGTATTGATACCTCAGTGTACCTTCAAACTGTCTGGGTGTCGAAGATGCTGAATCTAAAAGAAGCGAAAATATCTTACAATATTACTTATGGTTCATGAGTGCCTATTAAATATTTTTGATACTACACAGGTACTATTACACTAGTAAACTCTGAAAACAAGAGGACCATAATGGTCCTAAATTGCTCAACTGAATCAGCTGCTATTAAAAAAATGCAACTAGAGCCAAATAATTATACCCAGTTTCATAAAGATGAATCCAAAAGGCATTTGTCATTAAGGCTGCTCTTCCCATGGTTTCCAATCAAACCTTTCAATAGGATAAATTTTTATGACCTAGCAATAATCCTGACCGAGTTTCATGAAGATTGAGCCTAAATTGTAGCCTTTAGAGTGTAAACAAAGATATTTTCATAGAGGCACCTTTTCCATGTTTTCAAATAGGAACTGCCCATAATCAATAGGTTTCATCCTTATGTCCAAACAACTTTTCTGGCCAAGTTTCATGAAGATTGAGCCAAAATTGAAGCCTCTAGAGTGTAAACAAAGAAAATGTCATTAAGGCTCCTTTTCCTGTATTTTCGATAGCACCTTCCTATTATCCATAGGGTTCATCCTTATGGCAATATAATTATTCTGGCCAAGTTTCATGAATATAGAGTCAAAATTGTGGTGTCTAGTGTGTAAACAAAGAAATAGTCATAAAGGTTTCTTTTGCAGTGTTTTCCAATAAAATCCTTTCCTGTACAAACCCGGGATTTTACGTGCTATGATTTTATACTAGAGAAAACAGTGTGGGAAAAGAAATTGTTTGTAACAAGTAATTTCTTCTTTTCCCACAATATCTTCTTTCACATATATGATTTAATTTCAGATTGCATCCAACCTGCATTGTTGTCTGAAGCATTTTTCAATTTGGACAAGTCTAAATTTTCAAAAAAACAGGAAAGGGTTAACCAATAGGGTTAATCCTTATGACCTAACAATTATTCTGACAAAGTTTCATGAAGATTGAGTCAAAACTGTAGCCTCTAGAGTGTAAACACTCCTAAATTGTTGTAGCTGCATGAAGGAAAACAGAAATTCAATGTTCTTAAAAGCTTTTATAACGCCATAAGCATTTGAAAGTAGATGGACAGACATACAGCACCAGCAAATTGTTTCCCACAGAATAGGGAGATATGAGTGAAAGAAATTTCTCTTGAACCCACACCATTTCTTTCTATTTCAATACATCACCACACAACACAATTTTTGACTCGTCAAATAGAAAAAGGTTGCAAAGGACAACTCAGTGATCAAATTGTAAAGCAAATGCCTAATAGGATAGAAATTTTCTGGCATTGTCCTGGACCAATTGAAATTTCAAAATTTCCAAAGCCCTGATAGAAAAAATTGTGGTAGACAGAGAGAAATTGCTTGTCACAAGCAATTTCTCTTTTCCCCACAATGTTCTCTACAACAAATGATGGGCAACTAAGCCTTCTAACTATAGCTTATGTCTGTAGAGAAAATATTCACAGAAGAGCCTCCTGCAAATTTTCGAATCTATGCTTTTAGGGATATATTCATTGTTTTTCTCATTCAATCTCTCCCAATTTAAATTTTGGTTTGTCTATCAACATTCCAACATTCTGACTGGATGAAAAATTCATTTCATATCTTCTTGAAAAAAATGAATATGGAACTGTTTTGTATGCTTGTGCATAAAGTACATGTATTTCCAAAGTAAAACCTGTCAAAAACTCGGGAATTAAGAGAATATGTCTGTTTACATTGAGATGTGAAACAACAAGAGTGCCATAGTCACAATATACCCTGCCACATTAAGGTACCTGTAGCCTAGAATGTTAAAAACCTGATAGTATAATGCACAAGATCGAGTGTACAGGCACATTCTGTAAATTTTCACACAAATCTGTCCAGAGATGGAGGAGTTGCACTAACAAGAAATTTTGCATTAACCCATTACAAGACAGCAAAATTTAAGACTGGTCCAAAATGAAAGGAGTCGCAGACAACAATTTAAAGTCTATGAAATTTTATATTTTTTCAACTTTCTGGGTAGAAAACATTGTGAAATATGATGTAACAAACAATTTCTTTATTTTACACAAAGTTTTCCCAATTGTTGTTCCTGAGGGGCATCCAAAAGGGTCACTGTGTGGGAATGGGTTAAGCCCCTTTTTTTTGTGATATAGCCTAACAATGCAAAACCCTGACAATATGCGCAAGGTCAGGTTACTGCAACATTCCATTTAAATTCATTCGTTAAAATTTGTAGATTTGTAAATTTGTTAATGTAGGAGGAGATGTGTTAGGAAGAAATGAACAGATGTAGAGATGTACGGATGTACAGACATCTGAAGACACATAAACAGATTATGATGATATAATTTAAAACGGGCATTTTGATAGGTAAAAATTTATTAAATATTGCAGCTATTTTGCATGCCTTTGCACAAAATAGTTCCATACAAAAAAGTATCAAAATTTGTAAACAATATCTTGACAGCAAACAATGGACATTAGGAGAGGAAAATATCTCTTAACAGCCATTCTTTCTCATTAAGAAAGAAGAATAAAATATTAGGGAGTGAGGTCTAAATCTAATCATGTGACTAGTTGAAAAGAAGAAAACTAGGAAAAGTTGGGGTTTTTTTCTTCTTTTTTTAATTAAACCCTACAATATCAAAGAAATGTTAGTTTCAACTTTGAACCATTTTACAATTTCAGTTTTTAATCCATTCCCATGCAACAAAATTTTAAGCCGTTACAAACTGACAGATGTTGAAGATGACAGTTTCTAGTTGATGAAATTTAAGAAATCTCTATCTTTTTTTTTTCCAAGAAAACATTGTGGGAAATGAAGAAATTGATTGATACCTACTGACAGATGTTGAAGATGACAATTTCTACTTACAAATTTGTCTTTTTGTGGAAAAAACATTTTTCATTTTCCACAATGTTTTGTTATGTTCTTTTTTTGAGGGGCATAAAAAGGAGGAATTGTGTGGGAATGGAATAAAATGTTTTACTAACTAATCTATTACCAGACTAGCCCAAATTCTAAAAAGATGCAGACATCTAAAACTTGATGAGATTTTAAAAATCCATTTTCCTTTTAGGGAAGAAAACATAGTACCGAGCAATTTCTTCATTTTCCACAATGCTATCCAAAGTTGTGTTGTTGTTTTTCTATAGGGGTGTAAAAATGAGGGGTTTTGTGGGAATTGATTAACTCATTACCACATGAAACAATTTTTGGCTGGTTCAAATTCATAGAAGTTGAAGACAAAAATTTAAAGTTGTTGAAAATCTTTGTCTTGCTTGGCAGTAAGCATTGTTGGAAATGAAGAAATGGCTTGTTACAAGCAATCTCTTCATTTTCCAAAATGTTTTCGAAGGTTATTTCTTGTGAGAATTTGTAAACCCTTCAAAAGACAACAAATGTTTTGACTGGTCTAATTAAAAGCAGTTGTATACATTTTGAATAGCGCTAAAATTGGGGGAAAAGCCAGATAATAAAACATTGTGAAACAAGGTGCCAAATTGTCACAAGATACACCCGTCACACTGCTTGATATTAACTGGGGGTTTGAATAGAACTGAGGTTATTTTGAATGAATATTTTTTGTCAAACAAAGTATGAAAAACAACAAAGGACAATAACTCAAAATATACGCTAGGTAGAGTTATGGTTCTTGTACACTGCACTCCCACTTGGTGAGATTTATCCATCCATGAAATTTCATGATTCTAGCTTTTATACTTTTAGAGATATACTCCGGACAAGATACAAGTATGAAAAACAACAAAGGGCAATAACTCTAAAAATAGGCTAGGTAGAGTTATGGTTCTTGTACACTGCACTCCCACTTGGTGAGCTCTATCCATCCATGAAATTTCATGATCCTAGCTATTATACTTTTAGAGATATACTCCGGACAAGATTCAAGTATGAAAAACAACAAAGGGCAATAACTCAAAAAATAGGCCAGGTAGAGTTATGGTTCTTGTGCACTGCACTCCCACATGGTGAGATCTATACACCCATGAAGTTTCATGATCCTAGCTATAATACTTTTAGAGATATACTCCCTACAAGATTCAAGTATGAAAAACAATAAAGGGCAATAACTCAAAAAATATGCCAGGTAGAGTTATGGTTCTTGTACACTGCACTCCCACTTGGTGAGCTCTATCCATCCATGATGTTTCATGATTCTAGCTATTATACCTTAAGAGATATACTCTGGACAAGATTCAAGTATGAAAAACAACAAAGGGCAATAACTCAAAAAATAGGCTAGGTAGAGCTATGGTTCTTGAGCACTGCACTCCCACTTGGTGAGATGTATACACCAATGAAGTTTCATGATCCTAGCTATTATACTTTTAGAGATATACTCCCTACAAGATTCAAGTATGAAAAACAACAAAGGGCAATAACTCAAAAAAAAGGCTAGGTAGAGTTATGGTTCTTGTACACTGCACTCTTACTTGGTGAGCTCTATCCATCCATGAAGTTTCATGATTCTAGCTATTATACTTTTAGAGATAAACTCCAGACAAGATACAAGCATGAAAAACAACAAAGGGCAATAACTCAAAAAATAGGCCAGGTAGAGTTATGGTTCTTGTGCACTGCACTCCCCCTTGGTGAGATCTATTCACCCATGAAATTTCATGATCCTAGCTATAATACTTTTAGAGATATACTCCGGACAAGATTCAAGTATGAAAAACAACAAAGGGCAATAACTCAAAAATAAGCCAGGTAGAGTTATTGTTCTTGTGCACTGCACTCCCACTTGGTGAGATCTATACACCCATGAAGTTTCATGATCCTTGCTATAATACTTTTAGAGATACATCCGGACAAGATTCAAGTATGAAAAACAACAAAGGGCAATAACTCAAAAAATAGGCTAGGTAGAGTTATGGTTCTTGTACACTGCACTCCCACTTGGTGAGCTCTATCCATCCATGAAATTTCATGATTCTAGCTATTATACTTTTAGAGATATACTCCGGACAAGATTCAAGTATGAAAAACAACAAAGGGCAATAACTAAAAAAATAAGCCAGGTAGAGTTATTGTTCTTGTGCACTGCACTCCGTATTGATGTGAAGAATATAACTACCAAGTTTAAAGTCAATCAGACTTAAGGTGACAGAGTTATGCTCCGGACAAAGAAGTGGACACAGCCCAGACGCCCGGACAACCGGATGCCCGGACACCACGGGTGATCCCATAATACGTCCCTTCTTCAATTGTTACAAGCAATTTTGTCATTTTACACAATGATTTCCCGATTATTTTCCCAAGAGGCAAAGTGTCAGAGTGGGATGGGGACAAGCTCTTCAAAAATATTGTTAAAAATTGAAGGGAAAGCAGTTGATTGTCACAAGCAATTTCTTATCATACCAGAATGTTTTCTTGAGTGTAATATCTAAGAGTTGAGGGATTGTTTTCTGGAGTGTAATATCTAAGAGTTGAGGGATTGAAAACAACAGGACCATGATGGTCCTATATCAATCACTTGAATATAATGGCTCATGGCTTTATGATGTGTACAAAATATCAAAGGTCTACTTATAACTGTTTTGGAGAAGAAGATTTTTAAAGATGATCTTTTATAATCCTATACAAATCCAAGATCAAACAACATAGGGCTTATTTTCAGAGTTGAGTCCTTATTTGAAGTATATTGGTAGAGGGTAAATGAGCATTGATATGCATGTATTTCCAATTGTCAAGGCTCTAGGACTCATAAAGAGATTTTAACAATTGTCATTCTGAATAAAATCCTCTTTCAAATTGCATTAAAATCAAAGGACTGATAGTATTGGATGTAATCATTTTCCATTTATATTTTTTTGAAAATGTATATTATAAACAATTCATATTTGCAGGCTGGTCTTTGTCTATTTTGGGTTCAGCATGACACGGGTCAAGATTTCTTTATTCCCTTATAAATCAGAGATCCTGCTACATAGGACTAATTTTCAAAGTCCTTCTTTATTCTCAGGTGAATTCAGGGTTTTCACAGACAAGGGCTAATTCTCAAAGTACAATAATCTTTTGAAGTATTTTGGTAGAGGGTCAATAGACATTGATACATATCAAATATCAGGTCTCTAGGCCTTATGGTCTGGGAAAAAAAGAATTTAAAATATTTCCTCCCTTATTCTTTTTTAAATCAGAGATTGCACAGAAAAAAGCTTATTGTCAGAATATGGTAATTCTTTGAAGTATTGTGGTAGAGGGTCATTAGGTGATGATACATACCAAATATCAAGGCTTTAGGTTTTATGGTTTGGGAGAAGAAGATTTTCAAAGATTTCCTTCTTTATTCCTATATAAAATCAGGGATTGCACAGAAAAGGGCTAAGTTTTCGGGCACTGTAATTCTTATAAGTATTTTGGTAGAGAGTCAATAGACATTGATACATACCAAATATAAAAGCTCTAGGCCTTATGGTTTTGGAGGAGACGATTTTCAAAGATTTCCTTCTTTATTCCCTTGTAAAATCAGGGATCGCACAGAAAGGGACTACAATTTTCAGAGTAGGGTAATTCTTTGCCGTATCTTGGTAGAGGATCATTTGGTGATGATATTAACCCTGTCATGCTGAGCCCGGAATATTCCGGTTCTGGCAGGAGTTGTCGACCAAGATCAGCCTGCACATAAGTGCAGTCTGATCTTGGTCTACACCTCCTGCCTGTACTTTTCCTGCCAGAGCTATTTATGAAATTTATTTCTGTAAAAAATATTGTTTTTTTTTTAACAAGTTCTATCAGTGCTTTCAGCCCTTTGATTTTACAGCAGTTCAATAAGGTAATTATTCAGCATGACAAGGGTTAACCAAATACAGAGACACTGGACATTTCCCAATTACGTTGTGCTCAAATTAGCTAAAAAATGGGATTATATGGCTGAAAATATCAAATAGTGATTAATATATTCCATTATGTTGATCCACTTATACATATCTCCTTTACAGATAAGAAAGAACCAATTAATTTCTTTTTAATGAACTTGATGCATTAATGAAAATTAGGGGTCAAAATAACCTCCTAGAACTAAATAGAGGGTCAATAAGGTTATTTTCTGATTTTCGAGGATCAAAATCCTGGTTTACAAGTCAAACATAACCATGCAATATTCAGAGTATAAAGGCCTAAGATATAAAGAATAAAATTAGATCACATCTTTACTTTTAAAATGCAATTCTACTACCCCGTATTATTGCTTTACAATGATATAATTTAATCTTTATGTTTGTCTATCATAAATGGGCTTTCTGATTGGTTGTAAAAAATCATTCATTCCTCCACGAACAAAATTTTGAGAATGCAGCTATTCTATTTTCAATGGGGCTTTTATGCCGCTTTCAACAATCTTTCAGTTATATTGCGGTGGGTGGAGTACCTAACAATGGATTCCTAGTATTTCTCACACCAGTAACGCCATCACATCCGTTCCCAGCCTCCAGCTGCTATCCCACATAGGTCTACGATTATCAATCCATTGGTGGGAGACAATAAGTCGGAAAGGATGAGTGCCGCGTCGGGGATCGAACCCGGGACCTCTCGATTGACGGTCAGAAGCGCTATGAGGGCGGCTCAGCTATTTTGTATGCTTCCACATAAAATAGTTCCATACAAAAAAAGTATAAAAATTTCTAAAGTTTTGCCTTTTTGGCTCGATGCTATTAATTATAAGAAATGAAGAGAATATTTTTTGTTTTCATGGAGGTATGACCAGAAAACCTAATAACACTTATGTATAAATCTGTTGGGGTTTTTTTTCATACCTCCATGAAAACAAAAAAATATTCTTTTTATCTCTCAAACAATAATCATATTCAAAATTACATTCCTGTGCATGAACAATAAAAGTGATTTTAATGGAAAGATAAGTTAAAGCACCTCAAAGTCCCATAAAGAAGAAACAAACAAATTAAACAGGGTTTTCAAACAATCTACCTATGTTCTATTGAAACATACCTATATTTATAGCTGAAAATAAATCAAGTATGATGAAATAGCCATAAATCATTTAAAACTAAACATAATTTTTAAACACACATTTAATTCATTTCATGTCTGAATTCATGAACAAATTCTAAACTCTTCTCCAAAAATACAGAAAATTATCGTTTTGATTGTTAATCTATGAGTAAGTTTGATTTGCATGCCAAGTTAAACAAAAGTAATGATAACTGTCCATATGATGTTTGTAAATTTATTTAAGAGATGAAGAGAATAATTTTTGTTTTCTTGGAGGTATGAACCGAAAAATCTAATCATACATTGTGTGATTAGGTTTTTCGGTTCATACCTCCATGAAAACAAAAAATATTCTCTTCATTTCTTATAATTTAATAGCATTAAGCGAAAAGAGCAAAGACTTTACAAATTTTGATACTTTTTTGTATGAGACTATTTTGTGCTGAAGCATACAAAATCACTGCGTGATCAAAATTTTGTTCATGGAGTTATGAATAATATTTGTCGACCAATCATAACGCCCGTTTTTGATAGACGACTTAAAATTAAATTATTCTATGATAAATTTTTGGACTATAAACCCGTTACGAAACAATCCTGGTAATTCTGAAATCCATCCTTAAATGTAGAAGATAAACAAAGCGCTGCCATGATAGACTTAGCTCATTTGCATACACTTCTATATTATTGCCAATGTTCTATCAAATATCAGTGTATTTCAATCACACAATACGAGTCATATTATAATGTAATAAGTCAATTATTAGTTTCATCTATCAAAAAGAAGCATTCTGATTGGGGGGAAAAATTATTCAAACCTCCATGAGCTAACTTTTAAGCATACAGCTATTTTGTATCCTAGCGCATAAAATAGTTCCAAAAAAGTATCAAAATTTGTGATATATATGGTTTATTTTTCTTGTTCCATTGAATTATAACAAATGAAGAGAATACTCTTTGTGCTCATGCAGGTATGAAACAAAAAACTAATCAAACTCATGTATGAATTCTTACAGTGTGATTAGGTGTTTTTTTTTTCATACCTCCATGGACACATAAAAATTTCTCTTCATCTCCTAAATCATTCCCAGACAACAAAATTTTAGCCTGGTCAGAATTGAAAGAGGCTGTAGGCAATTCTTTCAAGTTGATGGAATTTTAAATTGCAAGGTCTTTTTGGATAGAAAAGATTGTGAATAATGTAGAAATTGCTTGCTTCAAGCAATTTCTTCATTTTCCACATTGTATTTCAAACCTTTTTAAAAAGGAAGACTTTTGTGGGAATAAGTTAATTAGCAAAAGTATAGCCAATGCAAGAAAAAGATTAACTCACCACTAACACAGGCCGGTACGAAAACATTGAAAGATTCGGATGGATTGCAGGTTGATGTAATTGTGCTACTGGTCGTGGTGACGAAAGAAAAGCCTGGGTCACAATAAAATGTACATGTCCATCCTAGGTTTGCATTCTGAACGCAGGTCTTGTTACCATTTAATGGTTCCGGAATTGAGAGGTCAGAGCAACTTGGAGCTAGAAATGAAAAACAAAAAATACTTGTTAAATATGTTTAACAGACAAACATCATCTTTTTTTTAAACTATAGTGCCATAGTCACAATATAAGCTGTTTGTTTTTTAACCCTTGTCATGCTGAACCTGGAATTTTCCGGTTTTAGCAGGAGGTCCAACAAAGATCAGGCTGCACGTATGTGCAGTCTGATCTTTATCTAGACCTCCTGCTTCACCCTTCCAAGTCAGCATTGTTCATACTTACAGTGCAAATTGAGTGTTAACAGTGCTTTCAGTCCTTTAATTTCATCACATTCTTGTAAAAGCATGACAAGGGTTAAGAAGGTAGCCATAGAGGTAAAAGGGTTAGAACGCATGGATACACCATGGACAACAACTACCAAATACAAGAACTTTTGTATTATGCCCCCTTTTTCTGTGACACAAGTCAAAAACTGAAAACCCTGACAATGTGTGCGAGGTCAGGTGAGTAGGATTATTCTGTCAGAATTACATTCTACTTAGGTTTTATAATTAGGTTTTCCACCCATTAGTGAGAGACAAATGTCAGAATGGAAAAGTGCCACCTCAAGGAGCTATGCTCTAGAAAAGTTCAATGTTTGACCTTGAACTGTGACCTTGACCTTTTTACTTTTTGGGTAGAAAATATTATGAATAATGAAGCAATTTTTTTTATTTGGTGTGTCAAAAAGCATCTGTGTGAGGGAGTGGGTTAACCCTTCAATATCACACACTGAAGAAATATAGCTTTGGGAATGTTTTGAGACAAGGAGAATTTGCTTGTTACAAATAATTCATTTTATCACAATATTTGCCACCTAATTCCCCACTTATTTTCAATTGAAATACACTTGAATTCTCATCTGCAACTTCATTCAATTTGAAAAAGTCTAAATATTTTGTTGTTTGGTAATGGGTTAATTGGATTTTGAATGAAACTGCTTTAATGAATACATAGCCTGGTGCACTAGGATTGATGAGAAAAGTCTTTACTTATCCCATTACCAGACGACAAAATTCTAGACTGGTTCACATTGAAAGAAGTTAGAGATGATCTTGTAAAGAACAGTTGAATTGAAACATATTAACTTCCTGCACTTTCACTCACCAGTGCTACCATAGCGTTCTTTTGGGGCCTATTAGATTGCTCACCAACAGTAATTGAATAATAATCACTGGACCCACTAAATTACTCTGCTAGCCACAGCCTTTGACTCCCACAGGAAGTTACACTTCCATTTTTCATGGTATGTAACAAAAAAGTTGAGTGGCTGGTTGGTTGAGGATCTAAACATCCTAACTACAGCTTGAACTAGAGTTGACGTCATGACTTTTTAGTTGCCAAACCAACAAAAATACTTCTAATAAATTTCGGCAAATGTCAGAGTTCAAATTCCACTTCCAATTGAAACGAATAATTTGATTGGCCAATTTTTTTCTTTCTTTTATTGACAGCAGCAATTGGTCAATTATCTCGCATTCAGGTTTAACCCTTTCCTGTTTTGCATAATTTAAGACCTGTCCAAATTCGAAGGTTTTGCAGACAACAATTTAAATTGGATTTGATTAGAAAAACGACTATTCAGTAGGGTAGAAAATACTGTGGAAAAAGAAGAAATTGCTTGTTACAAGCAATTTCTTCTTTTTCTACAATATTTTCTCAATTATAAATTCACAGGGACATAAAAACCAGGGATTGAACGGGAAAGGGTTAACCCATTCCCACACAATGATGCTTTCAAATGCCCCTCAATATAAAGGCTTTGGTAAACATTGGGGAAAATGAAGAGATTGCTTGTTACAAGCACTTTCTTCAATGTCCACTATGTTTTCTACTCTAAGTGAAAAAGATTTCATCGACTTAAAATTGTCACCTGAATTTGGACTGGTCTAAAATTTTATTGTGTGGGGATGGGTTAAACAATGAGAAAATATCAACTCAAGTGAAAGACAAACATACCTAAAACAACAACATTAAAATTACAGCTATTCTGGTTCCCCCGCAGATCAATAGCAGTCATTGAAATTGGTATTCTTTGGTTCACAATAGCACTGTTGACCTCTAGCACTGGAATACTATACACAAGAGGGCGCAGGCCTCCAACATCAGTTGCTCTTCCGATAAAGTCTCCTTCACCGAAGGTAATCTCGTAACTTTCTGTCGAACTTGACAAAAGAACTGTCCTTGATTGAGGACACACGACCACAGGATCAGTTGTGTCTGAAATGAAGAAAAATAGAAGATAATTGACAAATAACTGGCCCAGTCAACTAGACTCAAACATCATGTCGAACTTAAATACAAATTGATTGATTGAATTGGGTTTAATGCTACTTTAAACAATATTTTAGTCATATCACAATGGCAGGAGCACCTAACCATTGATTCCTGGCATTTCTCACACCAGTACTAACACTACATCCTTTCTGAGCCTACAGCTGCTGATCCCACTTAAGTTTATGATTATCCACCCATCAGTGACAGACAAATGTCAGAAAAGATATTTGCCGCGACCAGGGATTGAACCCGGGACCCCTTGATTAGGAGTCTGACGCAATACCACCTGCACTATGGCCCGGCTTTATATGTAAAACAAGTTAAATAATTTGATTGTTCTATTATTTATTTGATTGACAAACAAATGTCAATTGTTTGTTTCATTGTTAGATCGATTACTCTTCCATCAAATGAACAACAAAAGTTTCATCAGTGGCAGAGCCACAAGTTTAGATATATTTTTTGTTGTTCTAAAAATGAAACATTCATTGATCTTACAAAACAATCAAATGAAATTCCATTTATTTATCTAATATTTTTCACATGAAATCAAACATTCTGACCAAATTTACAGACATTTGAGCAAATATCATGCCTTCCACCTTCAAGTGTGCACACAAGGTATTTCTTGGATTTGACACTTGTGACCTACTTCTTGAAAAAATATTACCGTACATCAAATTTGTTAGAGATAACATTCAGACTGAATATCAAGACATTTAAGCCAAAAATTTGGCCTCTCGTGTGCTTGCAAAATCTTGAGAAAGCCAGATAATGGAAGATAGACACAGCTAGATCACAAAACCTCACCCAATCGGAACACACTCAGCCATTCCTGTTAACTTAGGAATAGACCTCAGATGTATATAAGGCTGAGCATTATGTAACAAAATGGTACATTTCATTAGCCAGAAACAGTGTCGGAAACATAGTAACTAATCTCTGCAAAACCGTATTGTTCGGAAGTTTCAAAATCACTAAAAGCTTAAATTTCTATTTGTTAATTTATGTTTTGACTTGTTTTGCTCTGATATCAAGTTTCCTTTGATGACTAAACAGAATTCTTACAGAATTGTCATTAGATGAATTTTGCAAAATTTTTATTTCCATTGTGCATAGCATCATTTTGGAAATTTGTCACATGAAGGTTTAAAAACAGTCCACCGATGTACAACTGAGGTTTGAGAATAGAACCATGAGTTCCGATTGATTGATTGATTGAATGGGGTTTAACGCCACTTTTAATAGTATTTCAGTCATATCGCGGCTGCTGGAGCACCTATTAATAGATTCCTGGTATTACTCATACCGGTACTTCCACTACATCCTTTCCTAGCCTCCAACTGCTATCCCATTTTTTACTATTATCCACCCATTGATGAGAGATAAATGCCGAAAAATATGTGCAGTGGCCAGGGGAGTTCCGATTGAACTTCACCTTGAGTAAGGTAAGCTAAAAAGGTCAAGCATGTAAAAAAAGTTGTTCATATTGGTGAACGTGTCCACTCTTCAAAGAAGAACAATTCATCACATAAAACAGAATTGAGAGGGTCCTCTGTATACATCATCGATTTCAACGAGACAATAAATTTGTTAAAAAAAATGACCTGAAGGCATGTTAATTAGTTTTGAAAACTTAATCATTTTACTTCTATTTTGTCTTTGTAGGCAGCACACTCTAGTTACGTAGAATGGGATATCTTAATCCAATCAATAGTCGCGGCTGTCAACCAGTAGCTAAATGAAATAATTCATTTAGACGAGAAATGAGTTTTCAACCCCGGCATTGGTCGCCTTTTTTGTTGGTTTGGTGACCTAAATGATGTAACTACAGCTTATTCAAGCTGTAGTTACAACATTTAGGTCACAAACCAATTATTTTCCTTTCTACATATTACTGGCCGCAAATTTTGCAAAATAACACCATTTAAAATCAAAACAGGACTTCCAGTTGGAGTCAATTGGCAGAGCCACCAGAGTAAGTTGGAGTGGCCAAAGAATTATGAATCCTGGTGTGTGCAGGCTAATCTTTGTTGATATTTCCTGCTTAAATAAGAATATCATGAATACAGCTTAACCCTTTCCTGCGCAATCACTTGTTTTTACGTCCTTTTATTTCATACTTAAGAAAATATTGTAGGAAAAGAAGAAATTACTTGTAACAAGCCATTTCTTCTTTTCCCACAATTTTTTCTAACCTATAGGTTGGTTGCTTTTCAAATTACATTAATTTTTATTTGTCGTCTGCAACGTCTTACAATTTGGACTGGTGTAAAATCTTTGAAAACAGGAAAGGGTTAACAAGCAGAGCTACAGATAGGGGTTCAAGTTGGATTTTAAATTGAAATAGGTCAATGATACTGCCATTATCTCTTTGCTGTAGGTACTCATTTGAATTTTCTCATCGAGACAATTCAAATGAGTACCCGCAACATAGGGTTTCACTGAGAAGTAAGGATTTTAGAATGCCATTATCTGTTTGCTTGTAGGTACTCATTTGAATTTTTTCATCGAGACAATTCAAATGAGTACCCACAACATAGGAGTTCAATGAGAAGTAAGGATTTTAGAATGCCGTTACCCCTTCGTACCTAGAGCTCTGACAAGGGTTAATCTATTCAAAAAGATACCTACCAAGAATACAGCCGGGATAAACCTCTGGCCATGGTTGGCCATCATTACATGAAATCGTTTTAGTGTTTCCATGTCCACGTAGAACATACCCGTCTAAACATTCTAGCGTACAATCATAGCCTGTAATACCAATTGATCTACGGGTACAGACGTTTGCCTTGCCGTTAGCTGGTCTGGGCATGGAGAGTGGTGAGCATACCTCCGCTGAAAGGAGATAAAGAGTTGAACCTTTAACCCTTTCCCACACAACAAAATTTTAGACGCAGGGGTGTGGAATTCCCATGCCCGACTTGTCCGACGCGGGCTTTTCTACCTGCGGGCAAGTACATTTTTCAAGGCTATTTGTCCGTGGACAAGTAAATATCAGGGCAAATCTTGGAATGGTACTAAATAGATAGAAGAGATTTATGAGTGTAAAGTTTGTATCTAAGGCAAGAAAATATTGTTTTTAATTAAGAAAATGCTGAGTTCCAGCATTTTCTTCTTTAAAAATAATATTTTCTCAAATTTATCTGTTCTTCATCTTTTCACGGGTAAGTCCATTTTGATCCTGGACAAGTAGAAAATCACATTTTACTTGTCCATGGACAAGTAGAGAAAATCCGTATTTCCACATCCCTGAGACGGATCCAAATTGAAATAAACTGCAGATGACAACTTCAAGTTGACAGAATTCTAAATTTTTTCATCTTTTTGGATAGAAAATATTGTGAATAATGAAGAAATTGCTTGTAACAAGCAATTTCTTCATTTTCCACAATGCTTTCCCCAAGCCTTTTATTGAGAGGCATAAAAAGGAGGGCTTGTATGGGAATGGGTTAACAGGAAATGAAAATTTGTTTTAGGATTCTAATTTAGAAAGTATAAAGCCTAAAAATTTGGAAAAATGAATGTGTTCTATTCAATATAGAGAGTTTGTTTGATTGTACAATCAATTTACCTTTCATTGAATGAACTACAAAAACTATATTTTCATGAGTAGAAAAGCCACAAGTGGAAATATGTTTTTGTTGTTCATGAAAAGAATGATAAATCAATCAACTATAAAAAAAATACAATTGTTCTATTTCTTTAACCCTTTCCTATTTTACAAATTTAAGACCTGTCCTTATTCAAAGTTTTGCAGACAAAAATTTAAAGTGGATTTGATGTGAAAATAAGCTTTCAATAGAGTAGAAATTTTGCGGAAAAAAATAAATTGCTTGTTACAAGCAATTTCTTCTTTTCTAAAATGTTTTCTAAATTATAAAATCACAGAGACATAAAAACCAGACCTAAACAGGAAAGGGTTAATGAGGCAATTGACAAAATGTGATGCTTTGTGTGTGTGTGTGTAGGGGGGGGGGGGTGGATTTCTAAAAGGGCAACAAGCAATTTGTTGATTTAAAACAATGTTTTTTACTAATGAATTTGAAAAAACTTAAAATTTCATAAACTTTAAATTCATATCTGCAACTTCTTTCAATTTTGACCAGTCTTAAATTTGCCGTTATGGTAATGGATTAATGCACTGAGTGGCTACTCAATATCTACACTATCCAGACATGCAATTGATCAACTGCAGCTGTCAATCAAGGAATATATCTACCAATCAAATTATTCATTCAGCTGGGAATTGAGATTTAAACTCCGACATTGGCCGCCATTTGTATGAAACATTTTTGTTGTTTGGTGACTTAAACGTATAAACTACAGCTTATTCAAGCTGTAGTTACAATGTTTAGGTCGCCAACCAATAATTCTACTTTTTTGAAACATGCTATTGACCATAGTTTATTCAAAATAACACCATTTAAAACCTAAATGGGACTTCCTTTCGGAGTTGATGGGCGTGGCCAAAGGAGTAAGTGAGCAGGGCCAGTGATTGGTCAATTGTTGGAAATTTAACGCACAGGCTCTTTTTACAATACTAAGATACGTACGTAAGAGTGTATACTGAAAACGGCATGTAGCTTCATTTCCAGCAGCATCTTCTACAGACAATGTCACCTCCGTAGTTTGGTAGAGATCTCCTTCATCAAATGTCTTATTGTCAAGATTAACAACTGTGTAACTAATTGTATTCAGATCAAACACGGTATACGCAGAGTCTGTGTTTGTTAGATCTGTGAAATCCCGGAAAACGGTTTGTTCTGGTTCAGAAATTGGTACAACCTGTGATGAAGGGCAGGTGATTACTGGTTTGGTTACATCTGAAATTTGAAAAAAAAGAGTAGAAAATATATTATACAGGGTCCAAAGTCATTAACAAGCCTTTATCAACATGTGATCGGATGGCAACTAAATGTCGTAAATCCAGCTAGAATAAAGCTAAAAAGAGGATAATTGTTTGTATCAGTTTAACCCATTACCAGACGACAAAATTTTAGACTGGTCATAATTGAAAGGAGTTGCAGACGACAATTTCAAGCTCATGAAATTTCGGATTTTTTCACATCTGAGGTAGGAAATGTTGTGAATAATGAAGAAATTGCTTGTATCAAGCAATTTCTTCATTTTCTACATCATTTTCCAAAGCTTTTTTTCATAGCGTCACTAAGTGGGAATGGCTTTAGATTGACTTATCTTTTATTGAGTGAAAATATGCTTCAGCTGTTCACCAAGTAAGAGACTAATCAATCTTACATGATAGCAAATACTTATTTCATTGACCCATTCCCACATAATCCCTCCTTTTTACGAGAATCAAGAGAAAAGTTTTGGAAAACATTTTCGAAAATGAAGAAATTGCTTATATCAAGCGATTTCTTCCTTAACCTACCCAATATACGAATATTTTTGAAATTCCATCAATTATAAAATGTTGTTTGCAACTTTTTACAATTTGAACCAGTCCTAAAATTTTTGTTTTGGAATGAGTTAACCCACTTCCATACAACAAAATTTTAGACTGGTCCAAATTGAAAGAAGTTGCAGACACCAATTTTAAGTTGAAAAACATTTTTTTCAATTTTCTGGGTAGGAAACATTGTGGAAAATGAAGAAATTGCTTGTTGCAATCCTTCGTTATTTCTTTATATGCCTCAGCCCCCTAGGACTCCATCCCTTGGGACCCAAGGATAATGGTTTTATCAATTTTGAAAGAGATCAATGTACTGATACTTCATTAAAATATAAAGACTCTACACCTCATGGTTGAGGAGGAATGAGCTTTTAAATGTTTCTTAACATCCAGAGTTTTTAACAGATTCCATTCCTTTTTGCAGAGGTTAACTCATTCCCACACAATAAAATTTTAGACTGGTCCAAATTGAAAGAAGCTACAGACAACAATTTCAAGATAATGGATTTTCTTAAATCTTTGTCTTTTGGGGTAGAAAACATTGTGGACACTGAAGAAATTGCTTTTAACAAGCAATTTCTTCAGAATCCACAATGTTTTTCAAAGCTTTTATATTTAGGGGCGTTCCCACTCAGTGGTGCTTTTTGACGATCCTCAAGAAAAGAACCTTGGAAAGCATTGTGGGGAATGAAGAAATTACATGTTACAAGCAATGGCTAGCAACATGTGTCAAGTAAAAAGGTTGATTGGTGACCTAAAAGTTTAAGTTGTTTGAATTCAATTGTCTCGTGATGAGATTAGGTAATTGAATGGATATTTGGTACTCTACCTTGAACACAAGCTGGTATTGGTAATGAACTCCAAATACCATTTGAGCATGTAACAGTCCGAGTTCGGCCGGCAAAGTTCTGAAACGTGTAGCCTGCATCACATGTGATTTCACATTCTAATCTAGAATTTATGAATCTGCATGTCTTCTGGGCATTCAGTGGAGTCTGGAAGCGGAGTTCTACACAACCTGGGGAAGCTAAAATTGATAAAATTTAAGACATGATATGAGACTATATCAGTCCAATAATCAGAGGAGCTTGGAAGCCAAGTTCTACACAACTTGGGATACTGAAATTGAAGAAGATTTTTTTTACATATGATACGAGACTTTATCGGTCAAAAAACCTATTGATCAGTCAAACGAATCATTTATATTAAAAGTAAAATGACCTCCTCCAACATTCACCCTTTCCAGTACAAACCACAGGATTTTACTGTGATTTTATAATTGAGCAAACATTGTGGAAAAAGAAGAACTTGCTCCTTTTCCAACAGCATTTTCTACCACGTAGGATGGTTTAATTTCAAATTGGGGGGATGGGGTGTCGTGGATGAATAGGTTAAAAGGCCTTTGTTTTGGGACATTTTCACTTTTCAGTAATCAAAGTCAAGACGACCGGATGATTACATGGTGTGGCTATCAATTTGATCCTGTGTGATCGGTATAAAACCAATATGATCCTCTGTGATGGGGATAAAACCAATATGATCCTCTGTGATGGGGATAAAACCAATATGATCCTCTGTGATGGGGATAAAACCAATATGATCCTCTGTGATGGGGATAAAACCAATATGATCCTCTGTGATGGGGATAAAACCAATATGATCCTCTGTAATGGCGATCAAATAGGTACTGTTATCAAGTCAATTAAATTTTGAGAAAAATCTAGTCAACAAACTTTGTTGGATATCACCTGAAATTTGCCAGCAATCGCTTATATACCCTTTGAAAAATGGATCTGATTGAATAATGGGAAAGGGGGCGTAACAACCATCTAAAGTAACCAAAGAAAGATACCAAATATAAACAGTGTAACCAAGACACTTGTGTGGACATATGAAAACATCAAGTTTATGGATGAACCTATTTCCACACAACAGAATTTAAGACTGGTCCAAAATGAAAGAAGCTGCATATGACAATTTCAAGTTGATGGAATTTTATTTATTTTTCATCTTATTGAGTGAAAACATTGCAGATAATGAAGAAAAAGCTTAATACAATCAATTTCTTCATTTTCCAAAGCATTTTTGAAAACTTTTTTCTTGAGGGACGCAAAAAGGAGGGATTGTGTGGAAACAGGGTCAGTTTTCAGACTATTTTTTTAGGAAAAGGATTTAAATATCTTATCTTGACCTTGGACAGATGACCCTCAATAAATAGGTATTAACCTTTTCCCTTTCAATCCCTAGTTTTTACATCCTTGTGATTTTATAATTGAGAAAACATTGAAGAAAAAGCAATTTCTTCTTTTTCCTAAATATTTTTACCATACTGATTGATTATTCTAACATTAAATCAATTTCAAATTTTCCATCTGCAAAACCTTTGAATTTAGATTACTTTAAAATTTTTCAAAACAGGAAAGGGTTAAAGTACCTATGTATCAAGTACACTGCAGCTCCACTATAACGCTGTTGGTGGGGTCCAAGAAATGAAACAGCGGAAGAAGTGGAGTTATTATGCTATAACGCTGTCCCCCCCCCCTTCCTCCCGTAACTGAAATTTTCAACCGTCGGAATCGGAACCAAACACCCGATAATTCGTGAGTGATAAAATTCCTGTAACAAGTTTAATTCTATACAAGTTACTAGTCGGGAAATGAAAAACAACAACTGTGGTTACGAGATTTTAGCAGAAACCGACGAAATTCAGCGTGCGGAGAATTAATTTCTAACCTTACCTTCCCGGTCTATCAGGATTAAATAATCCGTAAATTTCTACAGGTCTATAAATTGTGGTTCTCTTTCTCCCAGAAGAAGGTAGAACTTTTACCCGAGACATTTTTAATCATTATGATAGTCGTCGGCATTAATCTAATTGAATTTAGTTTTACACGGACGTAAATATTTCCATCCTTATACAAAAGGGATAAAATCTAAGTATTCCGCATAGCGACGTCTCCTTGGAGACCGACGAGTTGTTGAACACCTGGGGTTACTGAAGCGTTGAGAAAATGTCGCGTGGATCGACCTTCGAACCTCTTTTGCGGTAATAGACTTGGTCTAATTTCTTTAACATTGTTAAAAATGCGGTAACAATAAACCGACAAAGAACTCTATCTGAACCTAGTCATTTACGAATCGGGAATTTAAACCGAACAGTTGCACGTATACAAAACTGGATTAAACTTTGTAGCCGCTAACTTTTAATCGTTAAATTGAAGGTCATAATAATCGAAAAAAATTCGAGACGGCGGAATGTCTGGTTTCATAACGACAAGAGTAAAAAATTCGGTCAGCAAGAATTCTCACGCGGGGTAAGCGTCTGGCACGTGTCAACTCCGGAAACTCTCCCATAAATAGCTGAACATCTGGCGGCGGCACCTTTGATCACCTTTCCTCCCTCAGAATAAAATAAACTGTACCCGAAAACCTTGACTTCAAATTTGTTGACGAGCTTTTTGCCGTGTGTTTGATCATACAGGATGGCATTCAATCTTCGGATTTGAAAGAAATGCGGAAAAATTCGGTATTTTATTTTTATCTACTTATATTATCTATCCCGTTTCGGATGAGAATCTTCCGATATTGTGACATTTACATTCAAAATCACGTATTTTCTGTATTTAGCGAAAACGTCGCAACTACGACTGATTGTTTTCAAAGCACATTGTTGCTATTTTATCTTGAAGCCACTATCCTCTACGAGCTCCGGATACCAGCAAACTATGAAGTGAAACAAGGTGCCAAATTGTCACAAGATACGCCCGTCACACTGCTTAATATTAACTGGAGGTTTGAATAGAACTGAGGTTATTTTGAATGAATATTTTTTCTCAAACAAAGTATGAAAAACAACAAAGGGCAATAACTCAAAAAATAGGCCAGGTAGAGTTATGGTTCTTGTACACTGCACTCCCACTTGGTGAGATCTATCCATCCATGAAATTTCATTATTCTAGCTATTAAACTTTTAGAGATATACTCCGGACAAGATTCAAGTATGAAAAACAACAAAGGGCAATAACTCAAAAAATTGGCTAGGTAGAGTTATGGTTCTTGTACACTGCACTCCCCCTTGGTAAGCTCTATCCATCCATGTAATTTCATGATTCTAGCTATTATTCTTTTAAAGATATATTCCGGACAAGATTCAAGTATAAAAACAACAAAGGGCAATAACTCAAAAAATAGGCCAGGTTGAGTTATGATTCTTGTACACTGCACTCCCACTTGGTGAGATCTATCCATCCATGAAATTTCATGATTCTAGCTATTATACTTTTAGAGATATACTCCGGACAAGATTCTGGTATGAAAAACAACAAAGGGCAATAACTCAAAAAATTGGCTAGGTAGAGTTATGGTTCTTGTACACTGCACTCCCCCTTGGTAAGCTCTATCCATCCATGTAATTTCATTATTCTAGCTATTATAATTTTAGAGATATACTCCGGACAAAATTCAAGTATGAAAAACAACAAAGGGCAATAACTCAAAAAATAGGCCAGGTAGAGTTATGGTTCTTGTGCACTGCACTCCCCCTTGGTGAGATCTATACACCCATGAAGTATCATGATCCTAGCTATAATACTTTTAGAGATATACTCCGGACAAGATTCAAGTATGAAAAACAACAAAGGGCAATAACTCAAAAAATAGGCCAGGTAGAGTTATGGTTATTGAGCACTGCACTCCGTATTGATGAGAAGAATATAACTGCCAAGTTTAAAGTCAATGGGACTTACGGTGACAGAGTTATGCTCCGGACAAAGAAGTGGACACCGCCCGGACAACCGGACGCCTGGACGCCCGGACGCCCGGACGGCCGGACACCACGGGTGATCCCATAATACGTCCCGTCTTCGACGGGCGTATAATAAAAAGTAGGCTCAAGTCAATTTGTCTAATTTCACGCTCGCGCATTACTTTAAGAACACGTCCTACCGGGGACTGAAGAAAATAAAGAACGTCGAGAGTGAAAAAGTCGCACCACCTTCAAGGTTTGTAACTGAAGGATGGCGAGGTGCGTGCCTATTCTCCATTGATTTAAAAAATATAAAAGACCTAAGGCATTGATCATGTCAATGTCAAACAGTAAGACCAATCAATCAAACTGATTTTGTAAATTGAAACACTACGTTGTCATCAATCAAACAAAGCAATTACCTCTGAAGAAATGCATTAATGACCAGGACCGTCCACGTAAGGTGTTAAAAACTTACCTGGCTTCGGGTAATTATCGATTTTTACGTGCAACCCTTTTTCTTCGAGCGGGCCGAAGACGGGATGAAAAAATCCCGGCCAAATCAGCATTAACGTCGTATCTCAGCATCTGTAACCCGAAATGCCCCCCCCTCTGAAATTTTGGGAGCCAAGCGGACCCCGCGTTATAATGGAGTCAGCGCTGTGCCCGGTAGCGTTATAGAGGAGTTGCAGTGTATTAATACTGTAGAATGAACACTTTTTAAAAATGTTTATACATCAACAGCAGGGGCAGTCATTTGATTTGTTTGTTTGTTTGAATGGGGTTTTTCGCCGCTTTCAACAATCTTTCAGTTATATCGCGGCGGCTGGAGCACTTAACAATGGATTCCTGGTATTTCTCACACCAGTACCGCCATCACATCCTTTCCTAGCCTCCAGCTGCTATCCCACATAGGTCTACGATTATCGACCCATTGGTGGTAGACAAATAGTCGGAAAGGATGAGTGCCGCCGTCGGGAATCAAACCCGGGACCTCTAGATTGACAGTCCGACGCGCTACCAACTGCGCTATGACGGCGGCGGCAGTCATTTGAAGGAACAATACTAGGAATTTTTGCTGGCTGGCTTATCAGTCAACCTAACAATAGTATTGATAGTTCTAGTCAAACAATGGTAATTAACTCATTACCATTCTTTGACTGGTCCAAATTCAAAGAAACTGCAGATGACAATTTTTTGTTGAAAAAAATGTTAAAAATGTTTGCCTTTTGGGGTAGAAAACATTGTGTAACAAGCAATTTCTTTATTTTCCACAATGTTTTCCAAAGCTTCTTTTCCTTGAAGGCATCAAAAAGCTTGATTGTTTGGGAATGATTACTGAAAACCTGTCAGGAATCAGCCAAAATACGAGGCAAGATTCCAGGGAAGTGTGATATACTGAACAATTAAATCTAAAGTTAACAAAAACCTCCAAAACTATGACTTGGATAGTCTTGGCCAATCAGAATGCCAGTTGTGAAAGACAAAAACAATGTTTAAATTGCCAAACCAACAAATAAGATTAAGTGAAACAGTAGCCAATGTCTGAAATCAAAACTAATTCCTGATCTAAATGAATGATTTCATTGGTTTACTGGTCATTTTATTGACAGCAGCAATTGGTCAATTGGTTCTAAAGTAAGAGATCAAAAACAGGAAGGACAGATGTAGGCAAGAACATTCAGTCAAACAGATAGACTGACTAGGTAAAACCAATTTACCCTCCTCTACTTCGTAGGTTAGGGGGTATAACAAATAACTTACGTGATATAAAGACTTGGCCTTTGCATGTATCTACATTATTCGATGTGTCTGTCACCTGGGCTGAGTATGTATAAGTTGCATATAGGTCAGCAACTGTAAAAGTCTGCTTCGGTAAGTCAGTAATAAGACTGAAAGTTTGAGCTTGAATATTATCAGTAATTGCAAATAAATTTTCTGACAGGCTGAATACTTCACTGTCAGTCTCTGTGTCCAGTAAAAGAGTTTGTATGGGCGGGCAACCTATGTCGGGCGGAGTTTCATCTGCAATAAAAAGCATATTAATCAGTTTTAAAAATTGATTCCTTAAATTTTCAGAGCAAATATGCAATTTGACTTTGGCAATAAATGTGAAGATCATTGGCTGTATCTGAGTTTGTTTATACTGATTTTAGTTTGAATGCGGTGAAAGCTTTAAGCTTAAAAAAGTTGCTCTCAAAATTCACAATCCAGATGTTTTCACATCCCTGAAAGAGAGGCAGTGGCTAAACCCTCTTCGATCTATTTCTACAGCTTGGTAGACTAGACTGACCATTAAGTGTCTTGCCCATGAAGGCCTGAACACAACCCTATGATGGTGGGGCTTGAACCTGAGGCCTTCATATCATAAGGGAATTGTGACCCTCAAGAAAAACAATTTAGAAAACATTGTGTAAAATGAAGAAAATGCATGCAACAAGTGTTTTCAACCTAGTCAACCTGGAAGTTGAAAAACCTAAAATTTAATAAAGTTGAAATTGCATTCTGCAACTTATTTCAATTTGGACCAGTCTAGAAATTTCTTGTGTCGTAATGGCTTAATAGAACAAGAATAATTTATGAACAGTTGTCACCCATTCTCACACAATGAAATTTTATATTGGTCCAAGTTGAAAGAAGTTGCAGAAGACAATTTAAAATTGTTAATTTTTTTTAAATCTTTGTCTCTCTACCTTGAAAACAATGTGGAAAACGCAGAAATTGCCTGCAATAAGCAATTTCTTCATTTTCAACATTGTTTTCTAGAATTATTTTCTTGGGAGTCTAAAATGGAAGAATTGTGTGAGAATGGGTTAAAACACAACATCGATGAAGGGACCAAGGAAAGTGAAAACAATTTCATGGCAGACTTAATATTCCTTCAGACTAATTTTTAAGCCTTACAAAGCATTTTCATGATTGATTTTTCAAATGAAAAAAAAAAAAAGCAATCAGTTAACCCTTTTCCTTGAAAACCCTTGAACTTTACATCCTTTTAATATAACATTTGAGAAAACATTGTGATGCCCCTGGCCATAAATTTGCATTATAATGCCTTTAACCCATTCCCACATAGTGTAATTTTAGACTGGCTCAAATTGAAAGAAGGTGCAGACGACAATTTAAAGTTAATGAAATTTCAGATTTTTTCAACTTTCTGAGTAGAAAACATTGTAGAAAATGAAGAAATTGCTTGTAACAAGCAATTTCTTCATTTTCCACATTGTTTTCCCAAAGCTTTTTTCCATGGGGGCGTTTATAGGCGTCACTGATTGGGAATGGGTTAAAAAATGGAAGAGGGACTTCCTGTCAGATGTAATGGGCGTTGCCATCAGGGTAAGTGTGCGGGTCCGGCAACTGGTCAATTATCCTCCATATGCTTATCCTTTAAATCTTACCTCTGACATTTACATCAATATTGCAGGTTGCGTCGTTGCCAAAATAATCAACGGCAGTGTATGTTACCCTCAGGGGAGCCGCAACATATAAAGTGGTATTGGCGTTCTCAGGGAAGACGGAGTAGCTTTCAATGCCAGTGTTGTCTGTCACTGAAATACTAGGTAGCAGAGGTGGGAGGAAATCATATCGGTCCACTTCGATTGATGAGTCACAGTTGCCACTGAATATTGGAGCCTCAGTATCTGTTTGAACAGGAGGAGAGATGTTCTAATTAACGGATAGCTGGGGGCCCACTAATTAACCCATTACCAGACAGCAAAATTTTAGACTGGTACAAATCGAAAGGGATGCAGACCACAATTTAAAGTTTATGAAATTCTAGATTTGTTCAACTTTCTGGGCAGAAAACATTGTGAAAATTGAAGAAATTTCTTGTAACGAGTAATTTCTTCATTTCATACATTTTCCCAATTGTTTTTCCAAATGGGCTTCCAAAAGCGTCACCATGTGGTAAAGGGTTAAGAATGAGCTAAATTATTAGACTTTTTCCTATGTTCCACATAAAAGATCCAATTCAAAATGCATTTCATCTGTATAACCTGATAAACATTTTGACAAATTTTAATCCATTCCAACACAAGAAAATTTTAGACTGGTCCAAATTGAAAGAAGCTGCAGACGACAATTTCAAGTTGATGGAATTTCATTTTTTTTTCGTCTATTGGGAAAGAAAACATTGTGGATAATGAAGAAATTGCTTGTTACAAGCAATTTCTTCATTGTCCACAATGTTTTCCAAAGCTTTTTCCTTGTGGGGCGTAAAAAGGAGGGCTTGAGTTGGAATGGAGAGCTATCCAAAAGCGTCTACCATTTTTCCTTTTGTGTCCGAAACAGAATCTCCTAGTTTTCAAAAGAACTCATCCTTATGACCTGACCTACATTCTGACAAAGTTTCAAAATGAATGAGCTAAATAAGTGGCTTCTAGAATGTAAACACCCAATTTTTTGGATGCCATACGACAGACAATTGGAATTTAAATCGGGTTTAAGACCACTTTAGATCCTCACTTATTCATTTGCTTCTTTGGCATCACCAGCACTAAGCTTGAGGTTCTAAGTATTTTGTCTTATGGACAAGTGACTGTTAAAGGTCATATCGAGTATAACATATAGGCAGTTACAGCTGTTTTGCACTGACCCATCGATATAAGCACACCATGTATGCTTAGGGAAAAAACTGAAAATCAAGTCTTACCAATACATCCGTTTGGATCTACAAGTGCAGTTGGTGGAGACCAAGTTGATCCTTGACATGTCAAGTCTGTCACACTATTGGTGTCAATAGAGTATCCTCGGCGTGTGCATCTAAATGACACGGTGGAGCCTCGTGAAAATGATGTGGCTATGATATCACCGCCTGCTGGATAGCCAGGGTCTACGCATGAAACACCTACAAGATAAAATTATCCAATGGTCCTATATCTCTCACCTGAGTATGATGGCTCAAAGCTTTAAGCTGTATACAAAATATCAAAGCTCTATGCCTAATTATTTTGGAGAAGAATATTTTTTAAAGATTTTATCCTTCAATCCTAGGTGTATGTAAGATCTCTCAATAAAGTGCAACTTTTCAGAGTATGGTTATTCTTTGAAGTATTTTGTTAGAGGGTCAATAGGCATTGATACATACCAAATATCAAAGCACTAGGCCTTATGGTTTAGGAGGGAAAGATTTTTCAAGATATCCTTCTTTATTCCTATCTATAATCAGGGCTAGCACAGAAAGGGCAAATTTTCAGAGTATGGTAATTCTTTGAAGTATTTATGTAGAGGGTCAATTGGTATTGATAAATACCAAATATTAAAACTCTAGGCCTTATGGATTGGGAGTAAAAGATTTTCAAAGATTTCTTCCGCATTAATTTGTAAAATCAGGGATTGCACAAAAAAGGGCCAATTTTGAAGGTAAGGCATTTCTTTGAAGTATTTTGGTAGAGGGTCAATTTATGGTGATTTATTCCAAATATCATATCAAAGCTCTAGGCCTTATGGTTTTGGAAGAGAAGTTTTTTAAGTTTTTCTTTCAGTTGCCATTGTAACCAAAGTTCTTCATGGATTCAAATGATTTGAAGCATTTTGAAAGAGTATGATATAAGGAACATTTCTGTGAAGTTGAGCAGAAATCTCATGGTTAGTTTAGGGGGAGAAGATTTTTTTTTAATTGTGAACAGACAGACTGATGGACCCACTAACAGACGGCCAGATGATGACCAATCGTAACAGCTCACCTAGAATATTTTGTGCTCAGGTGAGCCAATAAAAACTTCACTTAAATCAAACTAACAAACTTCCACCATTTACAGAATGATTGTACAAAGGAATGAATAGATGAATAAAAGTAACCCATTACCACAAAATGACACTAACATCCTGAAGAAATACAATTAAGGAGAACTTTGTTGGAAAAGGAGAAATTGGCCATAACAAGCAATTTCTCTTTTTTGTCAAACTTTTTCTTCCTTATTTGGCAATTTTAGCTCAATTCAAAACGTCGTCTGCAACCTCTTTAAATTTGGGACAGTCAAAACTCTGTCATTTGTTAATGAGTTAATTAATTAATAGCTAGAATTCTAACTCCCACTTAATCCATTCAAACATTATCCAAATTTTTTTGCAACTCTTAGATATCATATTTCTCCCTATTTCATGGGTGTATTTAAATCAAAATTTCAATTGTCAGTATTTTCAGCAATATCTTTCAAATTGGACCTGTCTAAAACTTTCTTGTGTGGTAATGGGTTAAACCCATTCCAACTAAACCTGGCTTTTTCATGACCCCTACAAAAGCATTTCCGAAAATGAAAAAATTGTAACAAGCAATTTCTTTGTTGTCTTCAATGTTTCATCCAAGAAAGATAAAGATTTTTATAATTCTATAAATATAAAATTGTCTTCTTCAATTTATTTCAATTTGGACCAGTCTACAATTTTCCATTGGGTTACAAATGAAACAACAAAGATATGGCAATAGAGATTTAAGGCCACATAACTAATTAACCCTTGTCATGCTGCACCCGAAATATTCCAGTTTGGGCAGGAGGTGTGGACAAAGATCGGCCTGCACATTTGTGCAGTGTTATCTTCGTCTACACCTCCTGTTTGTCTCCTTCAAGCCAGAGTTATTTATATAATCAATTTTCAAAAGAAATATTGACCCACATTAAGACCTCCAAGTGCTGTCAGTCCTTTGATTTTAATGCAATTCGAAAATGGATTTCATACAGCATGATAAGGGTTAAAAGTCATCGGTTAATTGCAACAAAAATGTTGACAAATTAGTTTTGCCGTTGTCATGGTGATGTACAGCTTACCAGTACAACTAAGGTTTCCGTATTGCCAATAGCCATCAGGAGAACATGTGACCTGTATAGTTCTCTCGTCGGGTCCAACACCTTCTAGCCTGTACCCAGAGGGGCACTGTGCGAGAAACTGGGACGGATATATTGTACTGACGCCTGAATTTGAGAACTGGCTCTCAATTGGTCCACAGTCCACAACTGGAAGAGAAATGAGATTTTTTCTGTATGTTTTTTTCCATTCCCACACATATTCCTCTTTCTTATGTGCTGAAGAAAAGCACTAGAGGAAAATAGTGTGTGGAAAGGAAAAATTGCTCGTCAAAAGCAATTTCTTCTGTTCTCACAATATTTTCTAGCCTAAGTCAAAATTTTTCAAATTCAAATATTCTTTGAGATGAAAGTTGAAACAAAAAAATACCAACTGCAATTGACCAATGCTGAGCTATATTTTGGACCATGAACCCTGTATTTTACATTTACATTTTCTAAACAAAGGGACCAAGGCATCCACATAACTCAATTGATTTTCTCTCTGAAGATTCCCTCAAAAGATTGTCACCGCCACTAACAAGTATCCTGTGCATTGCAACAAAAATTTGTCAAAGCTTTTGTTGCAATTAACAAGAAGTTTCTATTATAAGGAGCTATTTGTTCTGTAAATCTAATGTTTGTGCAAAACATGAGTTACAATCATGCAGTGAATTGCCATTATCAGGGTTGCAATTCAGACAATTCCACTGTATTGAACCCTTTCTGGTACAATCCTGTTTTTTAAGTCCCTGTGATATTAAGGAGCCATTCATCCTATAAATCTGTTTGTGCAAAACATGAGTTTCAATTAACCCATTCCAACTCAATCCCTCCTTTTTACGCCCCTCGAGAAAAAAGCTTAGGAAAACATTGTGGAAAATGAAGAAATTGCTTGTATCAAGCAATTTCTTCATTATCCACAATGTTTTCCATCCAAAAAGACGAAAAAATACAAAATTCCATCAACTTGAAATTGTCGTCTGCAGATTCTTTCAATTTGGACCAGTCTAAAATTTTGCTGTGTTGGAATGGGTTAAACACAGTGATTTGCTATTATCAGGATTGTAATTAAGATGAACTACTGTATATTAATACTTTCTTGTAAAATACCTTTTTCACTTCCCTGTGATATTATACTTGAGAAAACTTTGAGGCAAAGAAGAAATTCTTTTACCCCAATTTTTCTATCATACTTTTTTAACCCTTTTCTGGTTAATCCCTGGTTTTTACATCCCTGTGATTTTATAATTGAGAAAAGATTGTGGGAAAAGAAGAAATTGCTTGTGACAAGCAATTTCTTCTTTTTCCACAATATTTTCTACCCTACTAAATGGTTATTTTTCAAATTAAACTAACTTTAAATTTTCGTCTGCAAAACCTTTGAATTTGGACAGGTCTAAAATTTTGCAAAACAGGAAAGGGTTAACTCTACTTACTGTGTAATGTCAACTGCTACCCATTTGAATTTTGACAAGTCTAAAATTTTGAACTAAACGGTTGTCCCAGGATTGTCAAGCCTGCAAAGTTTTGACCATCAACTTGACCTTGACCATCAATTTCAGTGTTTGACCTTGAGCTTTGATCTTGAAGCTATCCAAAAAATTCTTTCAAATGGCACATCTAGTTATGATGGAGAATAATTGTGCCAAGTTATTTTGAAACCCATCCATTAATGTAGGAGTAATTGTCGGGACAAATTTGACGGACGGACTAACAGACTAACGCACTATAGCAGATACACCGACTTGTCATAGTGACAACTATGTCTCACTCACCACAAGCAGGCTCTACAAAAACTGTGTGGGGTTACCCATTCCCGCCAAATCACTCTTTTTTTCTAGATTTTCTCTGAAGCAGACCAGCAAATGTCCAGATCAAGGCAGTGATTTCTATTTTAAATGTATAATTCCTTTATGTATACATCTTATGCTATGTTGTAGGAAGTCAATGGAACCATTGAAATGGGTGCCAAAACACAGGGTTTAAATCAGAATTAACAGATTCTAGATTTACCTTACTTCCATGTATCTGAAACTCTGTGTCCATTCAAAGAACCTACCTCCGCAATCATATGGGGATCCCTGTAGTTTATACATATCATCTGACGGATCATATGTGCAATGTCGGAACTGCAAGTAGTTACTAACACCTTTTGTACAGTTGAGATCAACACGAGCACCATATGAGTAAGGTCCTTGGGTAAAGACAGCTGGGTTTCGAGGCTGTACATACACATCATCTGGACAGGTAGCAGCTGAAATTTGATATCAGATGACAGCATTTTAGACATGTCCAAATTGAAACGAACTGCAGACAACAATTTAAAGTTGAAGAGATTTTTTAAAAATATTTCTATCTTTCTGGATAGAAACATTATGTGTAAAGTGAAGAAATTGCTTGTGGCAAATTCTTCAATTTAGACAATTGTCTTGAGAGGTGTCATAAAGCTTAACCCTTTCCCGTTCAAATACGGGATTTTATGTTCCTGTGATTTTATACTTGGGAAATTATTGTGGAAAAAGAAGAAATTGCTTGTAACAAGCAATTTCTCCTTTTTCCACAATATTTTCTACCACATATGATGGTTTCATTTCAAATGGCATCCAGTTGTCATTGTCGTCTGCAACCTCTTTCAATTTGGACTAGTCTATAATTTCCAAAAACGGGAAAGGGTTAATTTTGTGGGTTTAAAAGAGAAGAACAAAGTGTGTTGACTGACCCATTCCCACACAAACCCACTTTTTTTAAAACATTGTGGGCACTGAGTAATGTTATAAACATCTGTGTGGTGTCCATGGTCGAGAGGTAGGGTGTCAGTTTCTAAATCAAGACGTCCTGTGTTTGATTTGAGGGATTGTTTATCGAGCTTGGCTCTGTCATTGACCCACATAATCATCATAAGTAATGGTGAGTTCTTGAAACTTGAGGCCATTGAGTGCCTGATTTGCTCCTGAGTTTTCATATCCTTCCTAAGAAATTTGTTTGAAAACCATCCTGCAGTTTGTTATAATGAGATTTTCAAAATTTCATTACATACAATAATCATCTGGACACAAGCTTTCTTCCCCCCCCCCATAAAAGACATAATTTTTCATCTGGACCATATTTTATGAAGAAATCTGACAAAGATTCACCAAAAGGATCATTTTTGTAAAATTTTGTTGAAAACTTGAAATCTGAAAAGATTGAAGGTTTTCACAGTTTACCATATTTAGTAATGAGCCCAATCCATTAAAGCAATGTTTACAGCCAATCAATTCTTTCTTTAGCAATCTAGCAATCTAAAAGGGGTCACCAAAGGTTCATTTCATCCATGGGTATCTGAGAAGAAGATTTTCAAATCTTTCACCATATTAGCAAAACCCATTAAAACCATGATTTTCAAATGATCTTAATTCTTTGAAGGAATCTGATGAAGGGTTACCCAAGGATCAATCCTGTAAAATTCCATTGAAATCCATCGAATTATTTCAGAGAAGAAGCATTTAAAAGTTTTACCATATATGGAAATAAATGTCCTGTACTTTCTGAGGAGAAAATTTTTAAAGTAAAAGGACACACAGACAGACGCATGGACAGACACACAGACAGAGGCATTATGGACAGCCATTGGAGCAAAAAACTTGTTTCTCAATAGACATCAAATAATTGGCTCAACCCTTTCCTGTTCAATCCCTGGTTTTTACGTCCCTGTGATTTTATAATTGATTGAGAAAGCATTGTAGAAAAAGAAGAAATTGCCTGTAACAAGCATTTTCTTCTTTTTCCACGTTGTTTTCTACCTGAATGATTATATTTCAAAATAGATCCTCTTTGAATTTTCGTCTGCAAATCCTTTGAATTTGGCAGGTCTATAATTCTGCAAACAGGAAACGGCTAAACCTTAAGCCTTAACCCATTCCCACAAATGGACACTTTTAAACGCCTCTCAATATAAAAGCTTCAGAAAACAGTGTGGAAAATGAAGAAATTGCTTGTAACAAGCAATTTCTTCATTACCAACAATGTTTTCTACCCAAAAATACTAAGATTTTCAAAATTTAATCAACTAAAAAATGTTGTCTGCAACTTCTTTCAATTTTGACTACTCTATGATTTTGCTGTGCAGGAATGGGTTAAGCCGTTTCAAAGACAGCACAACCATAGATTATCTGTATTTTGAAGATGTTGCAGATAAATAACCACATTCAGGAAGACTTGACTTTACCCATTACTAGATGACATAAGTTTAGCTGAATCTGAATTGAAAGAAAAATTGCATTTAAATTGAACATACTGTGTCAAATAGGGTAGAAAAATTGTAGTAAGAGACTATCTCCTTTTATCAGATTCTTTTTCAAAGTATTTATTTTTTGTGAGTCAAAATGACAGATAGTGTGGTATTTTTTTCCCACAATGTTTTTCTTAACCCATGCCTACTTGATGATGATTTTAAACGCCCCTCAAAATGAAAGCTTTGGAAAACATTAAGGAGAATGAAGAAATTGCTTGTTACAAGCAATTTCTTCATTATCCACAATGTTTTCTACCCTAAAAGACAAAGATTTTGAGTCTGCAACTGCTTTGAATTTGGACTGGTCTAAAATTTATTGTGTGGGAATGGGTTAACCAATTTCTGCATCATCCCCTATTTAATTGCAAATTAAGACAAGGGGACCATGATGGCCTTAGATCCCTCACTTGAGATACTGCAATGTATTGACATTGTTTTAACTTTTCCAATATTTTTTTTTTCTTTGCCATATTGTTTTCTTTTTATTATTATTCTGAATTCATTGATCTCTTTAATATTCTTGACTGAAATTGGGTACAGTGGACAAACAACCTTTCTTAAAGAACTTATGTCAGAATGTTTTCAGCAAGTTTTCTAGGCCTTATAGGTTAGGAGAAGATCTTTAAGGAATTTTTCTTTAAAAAACTCAAGTCTGGTTGCTATAGTAACCCATTACAATTCCTTGAAGTATTTTGGAAGGTCATCATCCAAGGATCATTTCATTGAAATCTGAAGGTTAGTTTAGAAGGAGAAGATTTTTCAAAAAATTGGTCTCTATATCTTTCTGAATTCCAAATCAAGGACCATAATATGATATTACATACAATATTTGTAAGCTGTAGGACTTACTGATTAGGAAGAGAGGTTTTTTAAAGAATTCCATAGGAATTGCTTCTGCTTGTCATAGCAACTTGAATAATCCTACAATTTAATTTCCTTGAAATATATACGGAAAGCCATCACCAAAGGATTATTTCTGTAAAATTTCATTGATATCTGACAGGTTGTTTAGGAGGAGAAGATTATTTTATAAAGATTTGTTCACAGACAGATGAATGGACAGATGGACAAAGGACAACCAATGATCACAATAGAACCCCAGAACACGAACCCAGAGTACTTTGTGCTCCTATGAGCTGAAAAAAAAAGCCATAGGAAAAAAAGATATTTCTGTAAAAATAATTTCTCCCTTTTCAACAGTTTTTGCCAAATTCATTTTGTCTGCAAATAGGTTAGAATTGAATTTCAATAACATGAAAACTACTGATTATATTTGATATGATAAACGTGTTACCTGAACATGAAGGTGGAGAAGGGTTCCAGGCGCCATTTTGTTCACATCTTAGAATGGTTGATGTTGGAACAAATCCAATGTCACATTTATACTCAACATAATCTCCAAATCGATGTGTGTCTCGTTTGTCAAGAACCATACCGTTATCGATTTCTGGGGGATTAGGACATGCTATCACTGCAATTTGTAAAAGAATTATTAGAACAAACAGTTATTAAAAAGTACCTTAACCCATTCCAACACAATGGAATTTTAGACCAGTCCAAATTGAAAGGAGCTGCAGACGACAATTTCAAGTTGATGGAATTTTGAATTTTTTCGTCTTTTGGGATAGAAAACATTGTGAATAATGAAGAAATTGCTTGATACAAGCAATTTCTTTATTTTCCACAATGTTTTCTAAACCTTTTTTCTTGAGGCGCGTAAAAAGGAGGGCTTTAGTGGGAATTGGTTATAGGGGAAATTCGCTGGTTATCCCCTACCAAATTTATTAACCCTTTCCTGGATAAACCCAGGATTTTACATCTCAGTGATTTTATACTTGAGAAAACATTGTGGAAAAAGGAGAAATTGCTTATAATAAGCAATTTCTCCTTTTCCCACAATGTTTTCTACCACAAAGGATAGTTTTATTTGGAATTGCATCCAATTTTCATTGTCGTCTGCATCCTCTTTCAATTTGGACCAGTCTAAAATTTCCAAAAACGGGAAAGGGTTAAATGAGTCATCTATAAAAAGGTAAAAGAGAGGCTTTTACCTCAATGAAAACAAAAAATATTCTCTTCATTTCTTAACCCATTCCCACTCGGTGACACTTTTAAACGCCCCCAAGAACAAAAGGCTTTGGAAAACATTGTGAAAAATGAAGAAATTGCTAATAACAAGCAATTTCTTCATTTGCTACAATGTTTCCTACCCAGAAAGTTGAAAAAAACCAAGATTTCACAAATTTTATATTGTCTTCTGCAACTCCTTTCAATTTTGACCAGTCTAAAATTTTTGCCATCTGGTATTGAAAGCTTTTGATATCTGAAAACAAACCAAGTTGTACAACAGGAAGTAGATAACATGTGGACCTAAATTCGACTAGCGCCATGTAGGACCCCTAGTGGAACATCCATACAAAGTTTCAAGTGTCTACTATCTATGCTTGCTGAGAAAAATGCGCCAAGCATCATTGGCCTTAACCCATTACCAGACAGCAAAATTTTGGACTCTTCCAAATAGAAAGGAGTTGAAGATGGCAATTAAAGGTTTATGAAATCTTGCAGGCAAACATTCTGACCAAATATCAAGAGATTTGAGACAAAAATGTGGCTTCTACAGTGCACATAAGGTTTACAAAGACCAACTATGTCACCACATGCAGAACTTGACCGAGATGATGCAGACAAACATTTTGACCAAATACCAAGATATTTTGGCAAAAAATTTGGTCTCTTTGAGTGCAAACCTGGAATTTCTAAGAACTGACCTAGTGACCTACTTTTTGACCCAATTTGACCGAATATTGAACTTGACCGAGATATGATTCAGACAAACATTTGGACCAAATATCAGAAACACCTAAAACAGGGTCCATCTTTACCCATACCCTTTCCAGAAAGTGGCTCTTGGCCAATTATGTGTGTTCTTGGAATGTTGTAAGAGCAGTATAATTAACTAATTCCTACACAATCCCTTTTTTTAAGCCCCTGGACCCATTACCAGACGGCAAAATTATAGACTAGTCCAAATTGAAAGTGGTTGCCGATGACAATGAAATGTGTATGAGATTTTAGATTTTTTAAACTTTTTTGGTAGAATACATTGCGAAAATGAAGAAGTTGCTTGTTGCAAGCAGTTTTTTTTGTTTTAACCCATTCCAACTCAACAAAATTTTAGACTGGTCCAAATTGAAAGAAGCTGCAGATGATATTTTCAAGTTGGTGAAAGTTAAATTTTCTTTGCCTTTTTGGATAGAAAACATTGAGGATAATGAAGAAATTGCTTGATACAAGCAATTTCTTCATTTTCCACAATGTTTTCCAAAGCTTTATTCTTGAGGGGCATAAAAAGGAGGGCTTGTGTGGGAATGGGTTAAACCATGTTTTCCCAATTGATTTTCTAGGGGAGTGCCAGAAAGCATCGCTTTGTGGGAATGGGTTAACTGATTCCCACTCAGTGACGCATTTATACACCCCCCCCTCCAAAAAAAAGCTTTGGAAAACATTGTTGAAAATGAAGAAATTGCTTGTTACAAGCAATTTCTTCATTTTCGACAATGTTTTCTACCTGGAAAGTTGAAAAAATCTGAAATTTCATAAACCTTTTATTGTTGTCTGCAACCTAAAATTTAATCAAGTTTCTCAAAATTATAGACTTGTCAAATTTTAAAGAAGTTGCAGACTACAATTAAAAGTGAGTGCAATCTTAAAAGTAACTAAACCTACAGGGTAGAAAATAATGTGAGATAAGAAGAAATTGCTTGTTACAAGCAATTTCTCTTTTCCCACAATATTTTCTCAAATATAAAAATTCAGGGACGCTTTTAACAGTATTTCAGTCATATCGCAGCGGTTGGAACACCTAACAATGGATTCCTGGTATTTCTCACACCAGTACAAGCACTACATCCTTTCATAGCCTAAAGCTGCTATCCCACTTAGGCTTACGATTATCCACCCATGTTGGAAAGAATATAATGCCGCCACCAGGGATCGAACCCATGACCTCCCATTATTGAAGATTTGGAGTCTGATGCGCTACCGACTGTGCTTTGATGGCGGCTGCCTAGAGTGCAGGGTCAAAAGAACTCTTAATCAATGACACTTGTCCTGCATTTACTGTCACTCATCCTGCAATAAGCCTGGGATCTTGAAAATGCACTGAATATTTTTGTAATTATACCTATTTTGTCGAAGAAAGACATTATGGAGTGAAGACAAAACAAAAATGTAAAATTTACAATGTTAGTGTAACTTCTTATTTGGACCTTGAATACCGTTTAAATGATTGAGATAAGTGAAACAATATATTTGTATACATACAATATTGTTATTCTTTTGAAATATAAATCAAAGTGCACAATTTGATCCGACACAATTTTGTGATAAATTAATATTTTGAATTTCTTATACTAAGTTTTAGAAAAGTAGAGTTTTTGGACCATGGAGTGTGTCAATCTTTTCCTGTTCAATTCCTGGTTTTACGTCCCTGTGATTCTATAATTGAGAAAACATTTTAGAAAAAGATTTTGCCTGCAACAAGCAATTTCTTCTTCTTCCACAGTAATTTCCATACTACTGAATGATTATTTTTCAGATTAAATCAACTTTTGATTTTCTTCCATAAAACCTTTGAATTTGGACTGGTCTAAGATTTTGAAAAACAGGAAAGAGTTAAAGTAAGACTTAGCATACTTACAAACACAAGAATGATTAAAGTGGAGGGTGTCATTAGGCAGTAAACCTGTCTCTACAGACGGCACAGTATATCCATTTTCGCCATTCATAGTAAATAGGACATACGGTAGCTGGCAAGTGCATGTGTAAGATCCCTCCGTGTCAATACATCCCTGATCGCAGTTATCAATATCCAATGTGCATTCATCAACATCTGTAAGACAGGGATTGAATACTATATATAACTCCCAAAGCATCACTAGGGTTTTGAAGTTCATTTTGTCAATCCATTACCATGCAGCTGTCAATCAAGGAATCAGTCGACCAATCAAATAATTCATTCAGCCCAGAATTGATGACCTTCGTCCGTCCGTTAATTTGTTAATCTTTTCTGTTGGTTTGTTTAGCTACTTAAACATCATAACTACAGCTTCTTCAAGCTATAATTATGATGTTTAGATCACCAACCAACTATTCTACTCTTTAGTTACATGCTAATGGCAATAAATTTTGCAAAATTACACTGTTTACAATTGAAGCAAAACTTCCTATTGGAGTCAATAGGCGGGCAATGGGGTAGCAGTGCTAGCAATTGGTAAATTTCTATTTTCTCTCAATGATTTCTTCCCTATATAGCAATTGATTTCAATTTTGAAACTAAATTTTGGTGCAGAAATTGTCATTTTTAACTTCTTTGTAAACCAGTCTAAAATACTGTTGTCATGGAAGTTAGCAAATGAATTTATAAAAGTTATCCATTTTACAGCAGAATATAATCTTTCAATTTTTCACAGTGGCATGATATCCATATGTGCTCTAAAAAAAACCATGAACATTTCTACTTGTTGCCCATTGGAATTCTACTTGTTTAACCCATTCCCACACAATTACACTTTTGGACGCCCCTCAAGAAAAGCAATTGAGAAAACTTTGTGTAAAATGAAGAAAGTGCTTGTGACAGGCAATTTCTTCATTTACACAATGTTTTCCATTTAGAGAGTTAAAAAAAATCTAAAATTTCTTAAATTTTAAAATGTTGTCGGCACCTCCTTTCAATTTGGACCAGTCTAAAATTCTCTTGAGAGGGAATGGGTTAAAGAAAAAAGCCAAAGTCAAGCAAAGAAATTTTTGGATCACTTATGCCAACCAAACAATAAATTGACCAATCAAAACACTCATTTAGATGGGCAGTGAATTTTAATCTCTCTCTCTCTTGGACACTTAAACATCATAACTACAGCTTATTTATTATTTAATCCATTAACAGGTGATAAAAATTAATGTTAGACTGGTCCATGTTGATAAAAGTTGCATACTACAATATATGTTAATGAAATTTCTGTCTGTTTGGGTAGAAAACATTGTGGATAGTGAAGAAATTGCTCGTAACAATTTCATCATTTTCTACCATGTTTTCCTAGGATTTTTTTCTTCGGGATGTCAAAAAATTTCATTTTGTGGGAAAGATTCAAGTCACCATTCAATGATTTGCTTTTTGCTCTAAATTAAAAAGTCTTCTGGTCTCTACGTTGACAAGCCTTGTGGGAGTTGAGTGAGCATGGCCAACCAACCCTTTTGACTTTGCCTTTCCCATTCCATTTTCAAACTACAAAATTTTGAACTGGTCCAAAGTGAAAGAAGTTGCAGACTACAATTCAAAGTGCATGGTATTTGAAAAATATTGCCTGAATATGGAAGTTAACATGATGGGGAAAGAAGAAATGGCTTGTTAGATGCCATTTCTCCTTTTTCCACAATGATTTTGTCAGTATTATTTCAAAAGGCATTATTGAGTGGTGAAGGATTAATTAAAATTTCCTGGAAGTCTCTTCTACCATGTAGGGGGTCAAATAAGGTAGATTTCTTACCTATACATGTAACACCATTACTAGCCAACTCGTACCCATCATTGCAAGTGCAGTAAAAAGTGCCAACTGTATTTACACAGCCCTGGCTACACGGTGAATTATCACATTCATTTATGTCTATAAGAGAAAAGAAGCAAGAAATCATTACATGCACACAAAACAAGAGGCACATAAAGCTCCAAGAAACTCTACTGGCTATGGTTTCTTGCATTTCTGAGGGCCCCTTTCTGTGTATTTTCAAAGGGAATCTTTAACATCTGCCTAAACTTGGCCTGAAATGTGGCCAAGTTGATAACTGACTATTCTTTAAGCAACATGTCATACGAAGCTCAAATTTGAGGTAGTCTGAGTTATTGGATGTCAAAAAAATTTTACTTGGCGAATGTGTTTGCCTGTTTTAAAGGGGTTTAATGCCACTTTTAACAGTATTTCAGTCATATCATGGCAGCTGGAACACCTAACCATTGATTACTGGTATTTCTCACACCTGTACATCATTTCCAAGCCTCCAAAATATTATCAGCCTTTGTCTTTGGCCTTTCGGACATTAAATTGACCTGTCCAAATTCAAAGATTTTGCAGATGAAAATTCAAAGAGGATTTAATTTGGAAAACAGCCATTCAGTAGAGTAGAAAATATAGTGGAAAAAGGAGAAATATTTTCTCAATAAAAAATCCTAGGGACATAATATATTGAATTATTTTTAGATCTTACTCTAATCTTTCCACATGGATAATAAATCAGGGTACTTTTTCGTGCAAATAAGGGAGAAATTCTGTATATCATCTTACCAAACCAACTTGAATAGGTTTCAAAATCATGCTGTGGTAGTAGATAAGTATGTTAACTGTCTAACTAACAATATTTGTATCTTTTAACCCATTCCCACCCAAGAAAATTGTAGACTGTTTCAAATCAAAAGGAGTTGCAGTCGATAATTTAAAGTTTATGAAATTCTAAATTTTTTGCAAATTTCTGGGTAGAAAATATTGTGTAACATGACCTACACCCAAATAGCAGATGTTCCCACCTATGTTAACTTCAAATTACTTCTTGAATATATTATTTCCCATTGAGCATCTTTCACTTTGATTCTTTTACCAATCTTGGGGCAAACTGGCACATTTATTCATGATAGAGAAAAACTGTGCCAAGGTATTTAGAAATCCATCCATAAATTTAGGAGCTATACTCTGGATATGCTTAATTTTATTGTCGGACCTTGAGCTGTAACCTTGACCTTGGACCTATCTGAATATTTCTTTCAAATGGTACATCTTCTCATGATAGAGAACAATTGTGCCAAGTTATATTGAAATCCATCCATAATTGAAAGAGCTATAATCTGAAAAAGCTTAATTTGAATGTTTGACCTTTAGCTGTGACCCTGACCTTGGAGCTATCTGAAAATAATTTTAAAATGGTACATCTACTCATTATAGAGAACAAATGAGCCAAGTTATTCCAAAATCCACACAAACTTGAAGGAGCTTATAATGCTGTGAACAAGGTCAATTTTGATTTTTGATCTTGAACTGTGAACTTACCTTGGAGCTATCCCAAAAACCCAGAATAATGCATTGGTGCATTATCATAAGGAATTTGCGTGTGAAGTTTAATCCAATTTAGGTTTGTGGAGATATGAAGGAGGATGGACAGATAGAATGATAACTCCACAGACAGAGGAAGTTGTAACTATATGCTTTCCTTCGGGGTGCATAGTTACGCCAAAACTATAGGACACCTCCTTGGGTCATGGATAATATTCATTTAAAGTTTCAAAGTCCTAGGTGAAATAACTAATGAGCTACAGCATGAAAAAAAGTTTACAGTCAAAGTTCAATTGTGATCTTGTACTTTGAATTACATGACCCAAAAACAATAGGGCACTTCCTTGGATCATTGACAACAATTGTATGAAGTTTCATGTTTGTAGGTCAATTGGTTCTAGAGTTACAGCATGGAAGGAAAATAGTCTACCAATGGATGAACAGATGAACCAACGGACAGACAGGATGAAACCAATTTCCCCCTCTTCTTCGTAAGTGGGAATATAACAATGGGACTTACAATAGTTAAACACAAAGACTTTAGCAGTAAACTAAGGTTATCTCTGAAACTATAGCAGCAAACTCAGGTTGCCTCTAAAGCAAACAAAACAAAATGGGGAAAAATTGAAATTACCTATGCACACAGGGACCTGGGTGACTTCACGGTTAGCCTGACAGGTCACCGACGAGATTGAACTGTCCTCCAACGTGTAGCCACTTTTACATATAACATTAGAGACTGTCTCATAGTCAACAAAGTCGCCTGGATTTAAAAACTCATAGTCGCCATTCATAATCATTGGCAATTGACAGCGTAACCCTGAAAGTATAAGAAAGACTCACTCTAGATGAAAACAATCTGCAGAAGGGACATAATTATATGAATCTATATGATGGTTCTTAATACATTACTACACAATCACCCTTTAGAAACCCCTCAAAGAAAAAAGACTTGGAAAACATTGCGGAAAAAATGGTTAATCCATTTATACTCAATGACACTTTTTGATACCTCTCAAGAACAAGAGGACCATGATGGTCCTAAATCGCTCCCCTGAGTATGATGGTTCATGGCTTTATGATATATACAAAATAGCAAAGCCCTCTGTCTTATTATTTTGGAGAAGATGTTTAAGGATTTTCTCTTTTAATCCTAGGTATATTGATGTTCCCACCATATAGCGTTAATTGGTAACTCTTTGACGTATTTTGTTAGAGGGTCAATAGACATGATTACATGCCTTATACCAAAGCTCTAGGCCTAATGGTTTAGAAGGATAAAATTTTCAAAGATTTCCTTCTTTATTCCTATGTAATACCAGGGATTGCACAGAAAAGGGCTAATTTTCAGAATATGGTAATTCTTTGAAAGGGTTGAATAGCTGATGATATATACCAAATATCAAAGCGCTAGGCCTCATCGTTTTAGAGAAGAAGATTTTCAAAGCTTTCCTTCTTTATTCCTTTGTAAAATCAGGGATCACACAGAAAGGGGATGATTTCAGAATATGGTAATTCTTTGAAGTATCTTGATAGAGGGTAAATAGCTGATGATATTTACCAAATATCAAGCCTTAGACCTTATCGCTTAGGAGAAAAAGATTTTCAGAGATTCCTTCTTTATTCCTTTCTAAAATCAGGGATTGCACAGAAAAGGGCTTATACTCAGAATACAGTATTTCTTTGAAGTATTTTGGTAGAGGGTCAATAGCTGAAGAGATGTGCCCAATATGAAAGCTCCAGGCCTTATGGTATAGGAGGAGAAAATTTTCAAAGATTTCCTTCTTATTCCTTAGTAAATAAAAGATCGCACAGAAAAGAGCTAATTTACAGAATAGGCTCTAGGCCTTGTTGTTTTCGAGAAGAAGACTTTCAAAGAGTTCCTTCTTTATTCAACCAGGGATTGAACAGAAAAGGGCTAATTTTCAGAGTACAGTAATTCTTTGAAGTATTTTTGCAGAGGGTCAATAGCTGATGATATGTACCAAATATCAAAGCTCTAGGCCTTATGGTCTAGGAGGAGAAGATTTTTATAATTGTTAATGGATGGACAGATGGACAGATGAATGCTGGACATTTACCAATCACAAAAGCTCACCTTCAGCATGTCATGCTTAGGTGAGCTAAAAACAATTGGGAAAGCATTGTGTAAAGTGAAGAAATTGCTTGCAACAAGCAATTTCTTCATTTTCCATGTTTTCTACCCTGAAAGTTGAGAAAATTTATTGTTAACCTTGAATTGCTGTCTGGAACTCCTTTCATTTTGAATCATTTCATTTTGTAGCCTGGTAATGCGTTAATTCTCAAATTACAACACTTTGAAATGCTGTCTGGAACTCCTTTCATTTTGAACCATTTCATTTTGTAGCCTGGTAATGCGTTAATTCTCAAATTACAACACTTTGAAATGCTGTCTGGAACTCCTTTCATTTTGAACCATTTCATTTTGTAGCCTGGTAATGCGTTAATTCTCAAAGTAAAGCACTTTCAAATTGTCTAATGAAAACCTACTAACCCAATAAAAATGCTTAACATAAATGTAGGAGCTCAAAGTTCACACCTGGTCTAAATGAATGACTGGTATGCTGACCTAACCCATTCCAACACAGCAAAATTTTAGACTGGTCCAAATTGAAAGAAGCTGCAGACGACAATTTCAAGTTGATGTAATTTTGAATTTTTTCGTCTTTTTGGATAGAAAACATTGTGGATAATGAAGAAATTGCTTGATACAAGCAATTTCTTCATTTTCTACAATGTTTTCCAAACTTTTTTCTTGAGGGGCGTAAAAAGGAGGGATTGAGTTGGAATGGGTTAATATACAAAGCTGTGATCCCTCAATTTAGATCAGTCTGGAATTTTACCGTCTAGTTAATGTTTTTAAAAAAAAAGTACTCACGTCTACAGGAAACACTTGTGCTGGTGTAGGTGGCGTTGGTCTGACAGAAAATGATAGGTTCACCGACGAGTTCATAGCCCATGTTACACCGGTACTCAGCGATTGACCCGATAGAGGAACCATCCCCATTTGTTACCTCAGCCTGTCCATTGCTTATACTAGACGGAATAAGGGCTGAATTACAGGTATCAACTGTTACAGAGAAAAAAAATTGATATAAGATGTCATGGAATTATCTTTGTGAGAATCTGATCTTAACCCTTCCATGCACAATCCCTTGTTTTTACTTCCATGTAATTTTATACTTTAGAAAACAATGTAGGAAAACAAGAAATTACTTGTAACAAGCCATTTCTCCTTTTCCCACAATATTTTCTATCCTGTAGGTTGGTAACTTTTCAACTTGCACTCACTTTTGATTGTCATCTGTGATTTCTTACAAATTGGACTAGTTAAAATTTTCGAAAAAACATAAAAGGGTTCACCCATTACAAGACGACAAAAATTTAGACTTGTCCAAAATCAGAGAAATTGCAGACAACAATATTCAGTTTATAGATTTTAAAATATTTGTGTCTTTCTCTTATTGCCAAATTCTTATTTAATATCCGCACAAAAATATAATAACTAGGCTACAAAGAGGGGTTCGTCAGGACTCCCAAGAACCCCTATAGATGCTATATGCATATAGCACTTATGACAGTGTTAGTTAATTGATTGAATGGGCTTTAAAACCTCTTTTAACAGCATTTCGGTCATATTGCAGTGGCTGCAGCACCTAACTGTGGATTCCTAGTATTTCCTACACCAGTACTACCTTTATATCCTTTCCGAGCCTCCAGCTCATCTCACGAAGGTCTACGATTATCCACCTACTGGTGGGAGACTTATGTCTTGAAAGAAGCAATTTTATCCACAATGTTTTCTATTCAAAAACATATAGATGTTTTCTTATAATTTACTTCTACTAAAGGTTGTTGTCTGCAACTCCTTTGAACTACTAATTTTTGTTGTCTGTGAGTTGGTTAAAACCCTTGTATAGATTTCATATTTTCGTATTTCTGACAAAAAACAAGCCACCTACAAATGGCTTTTGGGTGCTCAATAGTGAATAAATATCTTAGGTCGAAAAAATGGCATACTTCTAACAAAACACACTTAGACTAACTCCCTTGATGTATGCCAAGTCTTAAATACATGTAATTGCCTTCAGAAAAATTACAAAATGTTAAAGTTTTGACTACATGAGGACTATGTCAACAAAAACAAGAGCAGACCGCAACAAGGCTATGGTATTACCTTCAATACCTTCCGAAAACATTTACGGAGATTAACCCTTGTCATGCTGAAACCGGAATATTCCGGTTTTGGCAGGAGGTGTAGACCAAGATCAGCCTGCACATTAGTGCAGTCTAATCTTAATCTACACCTCCTTCTTGTACTTTTCCTGTCAGATGTATTTATGAAATTGATTCCTAAAAAATATTGATTTTTGAACAACAAGTTCTATCAGTGCTTTCAGACCTTTGATTTAACAGCAGTTTAGTAATGTAATTGATACAGCACGACAAGGGTTAAGATAGGGACATTTCTCACCCAAGCATGTTGGTCCAGGGGTCCATGCCCCGTTGCTTTGACATGTAATTGTTGTTGATCCTCGGAGAGTCAGACCTGGGAAACACTGGTAGGTGACAACATCATTGTACACAGATCCTGTTGAACTTTCAATGTAACCATTTGTGAGTGGAGGTACATCCCCACAGTAAACAGCTGAAAGGAAAAAAGACTTGTTAAAAGGGGTCATTTATGGTCATAATGGATGGAAACTGGCCCTGTCCACCGGCTATGGTGGCCACGCAAACTGAATTCACCAGGAAGTTCCACTTCGGTATTAAACAGTGTAATATGTACCAATTGAGTAAAATGGTTAATTGGCATTCTGAACGTTGTAAATTCAGTTTGAATAAGCTGTTGTTACAATATTTAAGTCACCACATCAACAGAAATGCTTTGCAAAGATGTCAGCTAAATGGAAATAAGTTAAGCACACAGTGCATCCAGAATATTTGCCATTTGTCTAAATAAACTGTGAGTCAGTAACTCTTTGAAGTATATAATGATGATTGATAGTACAATGCACAAGTTGATTCGAGTCTTTGCTTATTGCATATGTGAGCTTGCTGGAAATGTAACATATAGGCTCATTTTGTTGATGATTTGCGTTTTGAATTGGGTTTATCACCACTTTTAATAGCATAAGGAATATCATGGTGAATGGAGGACCTAACTATGGTATTTCTCTCACCAGTACCACCACTACATCCTTTCCAACCCCCCAGCTACTGATCCTACTAAGGTTTATGATTATCCACTCATTGGTTGGTGACAAAGCTTGAAAAGGCTAATTGCAGCAACGGTGGATTTAACCCTAGACCTTATGATTGAGAGTTTGATGAGCTACAAACTGCGCTTTCGCCACATTTAACCCATTCCCACACAACAAAATTTCAGACTGGTCCAAATTGAGAGAAGCTGCAGACAACAATTTCAAGTTGGTGGAATTTTAATCTTTTTCATCTTTTGGGACAGAAAACATTGTGGATAATGAAGAAATTGCTTGATGAGCTACAAACTGCCCATTTTATTGAAGAACAGAGATATAGGGGAAATTGTGATTTTAGATATGAACATATAACCCTTTCCTGGTTTTTGAAATTTTAGACTGGTCCAAATTGAAAGAGAATGCAGACGACAATGAAAATTGGACACAATTCCAAAAAAACCATCCTATGTGGTAGAAAACACTGTGGGAAAAGGAGAAATTGCTTATTATAAGCAATTTCTCCTTTTTCCACAGTGTTTTCTCAAATATAAAATCAGTGACGTAAAATCCCGGGTTTATCCAGGAAAGGGTTAAACAATATTGCTATTAACCCTGTGTTGTGGGTACCCATTGAAATGGTTATCAAGAAAATTCAAACGAGTACCCACAACATAGGGACTGATTGGGAAATAACTATTTTTAACTGGATTCACCACTTCTTGGCTAGCTCTCTGATGGTTACAGTAACATCATTAAAACTGTTGTGAGCTGTTGTTACCATTGTAAGAATACTTGTCTAGTGGTTTAGTCTTGCTTTAATTTATGGAATTTTAGATTTGTCCAAATTCAAAGGTGTTGTAGACAACAATTTAAAGCTGGTTGAATTTTGGATTTTTTTAAATTATGAGGTAAAAACATTGTGGATAATGAAGAAATTGCTTGTAACAATCAATTTCTTGATTTTCCACAATGATTTTAAAAGCTTCATTTCTTGGGGGCTTCTAATTGATTGATTTATTGAATGGGGTTTAACGCCACTTTTATCAGTATTTCTGTCATATCGGGGCAGCTTGAGCACCTAACAATGGATTCCTGGTATTTCTCACACCAGTACTACAACTACATCCTTTCCTAGCCTCCAACTGCTATCCCACTTAGGTTCATGATCATGGTGAGAGACAAATGTCGGAAAGAATATGTGCCGCCACCAGGGATCAAACCCATGACATCCCATGATTGAAGATTAGGAGTCTGACGCGATACCCACTGCGCTATCGAGAGCAGTTTGGGGGCGTCTAAAAGTGCCATTGTGTTGAAATAGGATAAATGTAACCTGTAACTTTCTTTCAAATTGGACTAATTCGAAATTTTGTTGTCTACTAATGGATTAATGCAAACAATTGCTGTCTGGTATCTAAGACAACCTGCATGGTTTGTACTGTCTGACCAGGGTCAATATTCTTCCAAATAGCTGTTCCTCTCCACTTAACCAATTCCCATTGAAGTCTGCTTTTTTTCATGTCCTCAAAAAGTTATGAAAAATGAAGAAATTGCTTGTAACAAGCAATTTCTTCATTATCCACCATGTTTTCTACCCAAAATAGACAAAGATTAGTCAAATTTCAACACCTAATAATTTCAACTTCTCTGAAAATGTTTAATTTGGCTAAAAAATTACAACCAGCTCTTGATTATTACTTACGGGTACATCTAGGGATCTGTAGATAATCCTTCCACATGCCCATAAATCCACATTCAACATTCACGGCCAGTGTGTTCACTGGAATCTGTTCTTGCTGGAAAGCATAACCTTGGGCGCAGGTCAAGGTCATTTTAGCTGTGTAGTAGAAGTCCACCTGGCCTGTATTGCTGATAGTGAACTGGTCATAGTTTGGATTTGGACATCCTGAAAGATATCCATCATGTATTAGATGATTAGCCCTTGTCATGCTGAACCCAGAATATTCATGTTTTGGCAGGTGGTATAGATAAAGATCAGCCTGCAAATAAGTGCAGCCTGATCTTAGTCTGCACCTCCTGTTTGACTCCTATAATCCATTGTTGTTTATATAATTAATTTTTAAAATAACAAGAGCAGCACCTATGGGTGCCTAAGCTCAGCTACTGGGAGCTGGATAGTGGATAAAATACATCTAGAATTATCCCCCTTGATAGTAAAAGTTGTTCTTTAGATAGTGAGCAAGTATGTCAAGTTTCAAGTGAATGCCTTTTAGTAGAACCAGAGATATCACAAAATGTCAAAGTTTTTGCACCCTGATGCCGACAACAACGACAATAAATACACCAAGGCTATGGCAATACCGTCGGTTTTCTCCGAAAAGCTGAGCTAAAAGTTGAACCTTGAATAATGCTTCTAGTGCTTCTAGGCCTTTTAAGATTTATTCAGCATGACAAGGGTTAAACTAGCCCATTCATACACAATCCTGCTTTTTGAAGCCCCTCAAGAAAGGCAATTGGGGAAACACTATGGAAAATGAAGAAATTGCTTGTTGCAAGCAATTTCTTCATTTTCCATAGTGTTATCTACCCAGAAAATTGAAAAAAATCTGAAATTCATAAACTTCAAACTGTTCTTTGCAACTCCTTTCAATTTGGACCTGTGATTCCAATAGTAACATGCATCATGTGAATGCCCAAATATTCATTGCAACTGTCCCAATGTAATCCAGAAATAGATTAAAAGCTTATGTAGGCTATTAGGGAAATTAGGGCTAACTATCGGCTAAGAAAATCACTATCACGATAGTTTTACTATCACAGTATTGATATCGTGATACTATCACTATCGTCAGAAATCAATCGCGTCATATCACGATACTATCAGTCTTTATGTTACTTTGTTTATTTTATATGTTGATCTGTATAGATAGCATAGTCTACAGGCGAATCTCTTTATCAATGTTTACGCCTTCCTTTACGAAGCCAAAATAGTCCCAAACATGGGACTTTCCGCCTTTGTTTTTCACAATCTCGAAATTTGCAGCCATGTCAGACGACAAAAATACGTAAAACAAAATAACTCGATTAGTGTGCTCGAAATAAGTAATTAATAATCGTAATTAATCGAATATCATTTATGATTGTCTTATTTTTATTTTTTCGATAATTCTAGCGCTGAGAATTCATAAAACATTGATGACAAGTCTTAACTTAACGTGCTTTTGGATTTTTGAGAACCTTTTCACTTCGTAAATCGAAAGTTAAAAATCGATTCCTAAACAAAAAAGGAGTACGGAAGAAACAAAAATCAAACGTGCCTATCACGTGATAATAGAAATTGAAAGTAGGATAAGTTACACACAAAACTCGTTCTCCCTCTATCTCTCTCTTTCTCTCTCTCTCTTTTTTGACCCAAGTGCCCAAGAAAACACTGAATTTCTGTGTAAGTAGGCTTTGAATATTTACTACCGAAACTATCGATATTTGAAGAAACAATCGCGATAGTTATGGATGTCAGGAAATTGCAATCGATACATCGATATCGTGACTATCACTATCTCAATACATCGACCTATCGATCTATCGTTACACCTCTAAGGGAAATGCCATAGTTTATTATGATAAAGATCACTGATTTTACAAAAACTCCTTTTCAGAATATTGTATTCAAACAATATATTTATGAGAGGGAATAAAAATAACTAATACATGTTACATGAAAAAAAATCACCGATACCCCACTTTAACCCATCCCTAGACAATGACGTTTTTGACGCCCATTAAGAAAAACAACAGGGAAAAAATTATGTATAAAGAAGAAATTGCTTGTCACAAGCAATTTCTTCATTTTCCACAATGTCTTCTATCCAGGAAGTTGAAAAAAAATCTAAAATTTTATATACTTTTAATTGTCGTCTACAACTTCTTTCAGTTTGGACCAGTCCAAAATTTTGCAGTCTGGTAATGGGTTAAAACCAAGTCTGGAGTGGTCAGTAACATAAATAGTTATTATTTTTGTACTTGGCAAATAGATAATTCAATTTTTTCAGAAATATTTGCAGAAAATATAAGTTTTAGGGTTATGGCAAGATATTGATAGTACAATACTCACCAATAGAATAAGTTGCATTAAAACCAATTCCAGACCTGATTGGTGATGTATTAAACCGGACTTCTAAAATCCCTGAACTGATTAAAAACGTTTGTCCAGCCAATTCACTTGTATTAAAACCACGATTCTCCATGTGTAGACGGGTACCGTTGTCATACATCTAAAGGATAGAAAAAAAGGATTAAATGTGTGACAATTTGCGACAATCAATTTCTTCATTTCAACCAGTATTATCCACCATTTTTCTTTAGAGTGGAGTAAAAGTGGAAGAGAGTGATGAATGGGTAAACCCATTATCAGACGACAAAATTTTAGACAGGTCGGAATTGAAAGGAGTTGCAGATAACAATTCTAACTCTCTGAAATTTTGGATTTTTCAACTTTTCGGGGTAGAAAACATTGTGGAATATGAAGGAATTGCAAGCAATTTCTTTATTTTCCAGAATGTTTTCCCAATCATTGTTCTTGAGGGGGCGTCAAAGAGTGTCATTTTGTTGGGAATAGGTTAACAAAGAACATTGAGGAAAACATGTATTCACTGATTCATAAAAAACAAATGATTCAAGCCATGACCATACAATTCAGTATTTTGTTGTATTTTTGAAGTAATATAGCTGTGTCAAACATTGTGATAAAAGGATTTGACTGAACTATCAAATTCACCTTTCTCTCACAAGTTTCATACCATAACAGCACTTCTTTTTTAGTCAAAATCAATTTTGAAATGTCATCTGCAAACTTGTTCATTTTGGACCATTCTAAACTTTCTTGTCTGGTAATAGATTAAATCTTATCATGAGTTTCAATTAACCCATTACCACACACTGACACTTTCTGACATCCCTAAAGAAAAAAGCTTTGAAAACATTTTGGAAAATGAAGAAATTGCTTGTCGCAAGACCCCCTATGCTACAAAGTTAGAATGATTCCCTTTTATTTTAGGAATATATATTTTAACCTTTATCATGCTGAACTTGGAATATTCCAGTTTTGGCAGGAGGTCCAGCCAAGATCAGCCTTGGTCTACACCTCCTGCATTTTCCTTTCAAACCAGAATTGTTTATGAAATTAATTTTCAAAAGATGTATTGACCATTTAGCAAGTACTGCTAGTGCTCTAAGCCCTTTGATTTCAATGAAATTCTGGAAAGATTTTATTCAGCATGACAAGGGTTAAGATTTTTATACCTCTAGAGTATCAGCATTGCTCACAAGGTTATTGCCCTCATCAACCAATTCAAGGTTCATGTCAAAATACACAGCAAATGGCTCCATTGGCATAATTCTCCATGTACAATTGACAAAGTTTGGATATTTCATCGGGTAGCCAGGGGATGAAAATGTGCCCCATTTGTCTGTGGTTGTGAAAGAACAGCCTGGAAAAAATAAATGTCAGTCATAATGCTGAGATCTGATTATATCAATGTAAACAGTCTTGGAAATAGAGATGTAGAGATTATCAAAAAGTTAGCCTTTGTAATTTCAAAATACACAGTCTTTTTTCAAAAATCTTTCAGCAAATTCTTAAAGTCTTGAAACATGTCAGTCTTTGATACATTATGATGTGATACTTATTTCTTTTAACAGCAGACATTACCTAAAGGTTATGAGATAACAAAGTTTTAAACTGCTCCAAGTTCAAAAAAATTTCAGATAACCATTCTTAGTTGATGAAATTTTAAAAATTTTTGTGTACTGTCTTTAATCCATTACCCGATGCCAAAATTTTAGACTGGCCCAAATTGGAAGAAGTTGCAGACGACAATGCAAAGTTACTGAAATTTTGGATTTTTTCAACTTTCTGGATGGAAAACATTGTGGATAATGAAGAAATTGCTTGTAACAAGCAATTTCTTCATTTTCCACATTGTTTTCCAAAGCTTTTTTCCTTTGGGGCGTCTAAAAGTGTCACTGAGTGGGAATGGGTTAATTTATGAAATTTTAGACTGTTCCAATTTGAAAGAGGTTGTAGACCACAATGAAAATTGCATTCAATTTGAAATTTAACCACCCTATGTGCTAGAAAATATTGTGGGAAAAGGAGAAATTGTTTGTTATGAGCAATTCTCTTCTTTCCACAATGTTTACTTGAGTATAAAATCCTCAGTTTGTACAGGAAAAGGTTAAGGGTAGGAAACATGGATGATGATGAAGAAATAGCTTGTATTGCTTTGTTTCCCAAAGATTTTTACTTGAGGGGGTGTTTGTGTGGGAATGGATTCAATCAGTAACAGAAAACAAATTCTAACAAAGCTACTCCCTGTATTCAGTAGTAAAAAGCTATCACAAGTACAATTTTCTTCCCTTTGAGCCTACATCAAATCTATTTCTTTTGACTTTGACTTTCATTGTATCAAAGCCTTTAACCCATTCCAAGACAATGGAATTTCAAACTGGTCCAAATTGAAAGAAGTAACAGACAACAATTATTAGTTGATTTAAAAAATCTTTGTATTTTGTGGTTTAAAACATTGTGGTTAATGATGAGATTGTTGTAACAATGTTTTCCGCACTATTTTCTTGAAGGCATCAAAAAGCATCAGTGTGTTGGAATGTGTTTAAGGATTCTATAACATACACATACAGATACAAACTAAAATTACTTGCACAACTCAATTTCTTAAATTTTTTGCTATGTTCTACTACCAGTTGAAAAAATCTCGAATTTTTTTCATTAATTTAAAATTGTTGTCCCAACTTCTCGTAATTTAGGCCAGTCTAATTTTTTTGCTGTCTGGTAATGGGTTAAGAGGAGATGTTTCAGTAATTGACAACAGCAAAGGACATACAACATAAAACAGATTGATTGATTGAATGGGGTTTAACGCCACTTTCAACAGTATTTCAGTCATATTGTGGTGGCTGGAGCACCTATCAATGGATTCCTTGGATTTCTGCAACCAGTACTACCACTTTATTTTTTTGTAGCCTCCATCTGCTATCCATCTTAGGTTTACAATTAAAGGTGAGAGACAAATGTCGGAAAGGATATGTGCCGCTGCTGGGATCGAACCCATGACATCCAATATTGAAGATTTGGAGTCTGAAGTGCTACCAACTACCCAATGACAGCAGGGCATAAAACAGATAAAACTTGATCCTAAAACCTTTCCTTATGTATGTTGTGCTTTGGTTTGCTTAACCCATTCACACACAATGACGCTTTTTGTAAAGTAAGTGGGAAAACATTGTGTAAAATGAAGAAATTGCTTGCAACATGCAATTTCTTAATGTTTTCTGATCAGAAAGTTGAAAAAATCTAAAATTTCATAAACTTTGAGTTATTGTCTGCGGCTTCTTTCAGCTTGGACCAGTCTAAAATTTTACTGTCTGGTAATGGGCTAAAACATACCTTCTGTGTATCTAAATGAAAATCTTATATCCATGGACAAAGATTTCAACCTTCTGTATAAAACGGACATCTGTCGACCCGTAGAAAAGATGACTTTAGGATTTCCACATGTGTTACATAAACGGGCAAGTCGCCTGCTGTCAGGTGTTGGACCATCATAGATCTCGATAAACTCATCATTGTTTATCATCATGTTTAATATCTGGAAAAAAGATTGTTATAAAGATTTCTGAAGATTTTTTTTTAGACTGGTTCATTGGACGCTGATTAACCAATTCCAAATCGTTCCCATTTTTTCCTGATCCTCAAGAAAAAATCATTATGGGAATGAAAAATGTTAAAATACACAATTTGGTCATTTTCATAACTCTGTTGACATTTCTTTGAATGTGGACAATTAAAACTGTTGTCCTGCAGGTTTATTACCTCCCTTTAATAAGTCTAACAACATCAGACCCATCAAGTCCAATTTTCAATTGATCAAAATCTCTTACTAGAAACTATAAACGAAGTATTTTCATATTAATCACTCATTTGTCCTTGCTTTAAACATTCCTTAGATTCTTCAATTAATCTCCTGCAGTGAGCATTTACCGATAAATACGATGGACTTCTGCTGCAGTACAGTTGTAACCCTTAAATTTTGGACACTAAGGAAAATGATTTTGTAAATTTTTGGACACAAAAAATATTAATTACTTTTTCTGTCCAAAAATTGAGGGAAAATACGGTAGTCCTCTGGCTTTCAGCCATGGGCGGTAAAAAATAGAAATGATTGGCTGGTGAACCAAATATCATAACTACAGAATTAATAAGCTGTAGTTATGACATTTTAGTCGCCAAACCAAAACCAAAAATGCTTCATGTAAATGTTGACTAATGTGGGATTTCAAAGTTCATTTCAGGTCTAAATGTTTCATTTGTTGGGTCTATCAAGTTTTGATTAACCCTTGTCATGCTGTATAAATTACTTTACTGAATTGCTGTCAAATTAAAGGACTGAAAGCACTGATAGAACTTGTTGATCTTAGTCTACATCTCCTGCCAAAACCGGAATATTCCGGGTTCAGCATGACAAGGGTTAATAGCCGTGATCCATTAAAATATTACAAGTTGCACAGAATAAGAGCCGTACGCAAGACCTAATAACCTATTCCCGCACAATGACACTTTTGACGCCCCTAGAAAAAAGATTGGCGAAACATTGTGTAAAATGAAAAAAATTCTTTCAACAAGCAATTTCTTCATTATACACAATGTTTTCTACACAGAAAGTTGAAAAACCTTAAATTTGATAAAGTTTAAACTGACTTCTGCAACTCCTTTCAATTTGGACCAGTCTAAAATTTTGCTGTCTGGTAATGGGTTAAACCAATATTGATTCAAGATTCCACCTACTTTATTTTTTGTGGAAATGGTCTCATCGAAACTACTGACCTGACAATTTTTTTTAGCAATTTTCATGAAAATTAAGCTGAAATGGCAGGGCCTAGTATAAACAGTGAACATTCCCATTTTAAAAAGAGTTCATCCTTATGACCTAACAATTATTCCTACCAAGTCTTATAGAGATTGAGCAACAAATGTGGCCCCTAGAGTGTACACAGTCAAATGGTCATTAAAGTTTTTTTTCTCTGTGTTAGCTTGAATAAGCTAAGGTATGACATACTATGTTATGAAACTAACAAAAAATTTTGAAATAAATATCTCAGCCCTTTCCTGTTAAATTTCTAGTTTTTACGTCCTCCTGTTTCTATACTTGAGAAAACATTGTGGGAAAAGTAGAAATTGCTTGTAACAAGCAATTTCTAATTTTTCCACAATATTATCTACCCTACTGAATGATTTTTTTTATAATAACATCAATTTTAACCCTTATCATGCTGAATAATAACTATCTCAGAATTGCATAGAAATCAAAGGACTGAAGGTACTGGATGTCTTGATTGTAGGTCAATATTTCTTTTTTAAATTAATTTCTATAAACAATCTTGACTTCAAGGGAGATAGACAGGTGGTTAGACTAAGATCAGACTGCACATATGGCCATGTCTATGTTTGTATATGTCTTTGTCTATACCTCCTGTCAAAACCATAATATTCCACGTTCAGCATGGTAAGGGTTATTTTGTAATCTGCAAAGCCTTTAAAACTTGGACCTATAGCTGGCCCTGCCAACTTACTTGTTGGCCACACCAACCTACTCCGAGAGGAAGTCCCATTTCAATTTTGAACGGTTATTTTGAAAAAATTATGGCCAGGAGCATGTAACCAGAAAGAAGAAAAGTTGGTTAGCGACCTAAACGTCGTTAATAAGCTAAAGTTACAATTCTTAAGTTGCCAAACCAATGAAAAAGGTTAACAAAAATGGCGGCCAACGTTGGAGTTGAAAGCTCAGGTACGGGCTGAATAAATGATATGATTGGTTGCTTGATTCCTTCATGGACAGCCGCAACTGGTAAATTACCTCAAGTGTGATGATTTTTCCGATCTGGTCATTTTCCGCCCTAATAACATACACATAGTCGTACATTCCAACAAATGAGCCTATTGTTCCAACGTTTTGTTGAGTTACTGATTCTTGTGGAGTTGCTCTTGCAATCAGGTTTATTAGATTGCCTTGGGGTGGGGAGACTGAAAGAAAAAAAGAATAAAGATTTCAAAACTGGCACAACAATTTATAGACTATTTTCACTCCCTTTAGTTTGATTCATCAAGTGATGACTCTTTGATAGCAGGGAGCAACAATTTCCAGTTAACTGTCAAAAATGGGGGATAATTATTACCAAAAACATAGTCACAGTTACCACTTTTGATAGAACTGGTTCTCTTTTGAAAGTAAACATATATTCATATGTTTCAAATGAATGCCATCAGTTATACATTTTAAACAAGAGGACCATGATGGTCCTAAATCGCTCCCCTGAGTATGATGGTTCATGGCTTTATGATATAACCAAAATAGCAAAGCTCTGTGTCTAATTATTTTGGAGAAGATGTTTAAGGATTTCTCTTTTAATCTTAGGTATATTGATGATCCCACTATATAGCCATAATTTCCTGAATATGGTAATGCTTTGAAGTATAGACATCAATACATACCTAGTATAAAAGCTGTATGCCTAATGGTTTAGGAGAAGGAGGTTTTCAAAGATACCATTATTTATTCCTAACTAAAATAAGGTATTGCACAGAAAAGGGCTAATTTTTTTAAGTAATTTGGTAGAGGGTCAATGGCTGATGATATGTACCAAATATCAAAGCTCCAGGCTTTATGGTTTGGGAGGAAAAAATTTCAAAGATTTCCTTCTTTATTCCTTCGTGAAAGCAGGGATTGCACAGAAAAGGGCTTATTTTCAGAGTATGGTAATTCTTTGAAGTATTTTGGTAGAGGGTCAATAGATGATGATTTGTACCAAATATCAAAGCTCTAGGCCTTAACCCTTTCCTGTTCAAATACGGGTTTTTACGATCCTTCGATTTTTTACTAGAGAAAACATTGTGGAACAAGGTGCCAAATTGTCACAAGATACGCCCGTCACACTACTTAATATTGACTGGGGGTTTGAATAGAACTGAGGTTAATTTGAATTAATATTTTTTGTCAAACAAAGTATGAAAAACAATAAAGGGCAATAACTCAAAAAATAGGCTAGGTAGAGTTATGGTTCTTGTACACTGCACTCCCACTTGGTGAGCTCTATCCATCCATGAAGTTTCATGATTCTAGCTATTATACTTTTAGAGATACATTCTGGACAAGATTCAAGTATGAAAAACAACAAAGGGCAATAACTCAAAAAATAGGCTAGGTAGAATTATGGTTCTTGTACACTACACTCCCACTTGGTAAACTCTATACATCCATAAAATTTCATGATTCTAGCTATTATACTTTTAGAGATATACTCTGGACAAGATTAAAGTATAAAAAACAACAAAGGGCAATAACTCAAAATGGGGCTAGGTAGAGTTATGGTTCTTGTACACTGCACTCCCACTTGGTGAGCTCTACCCATCCTTGAAATTTCATGATTCTAGCTATTATACTTTTAGAGATATAATCCGGAAAAGATTCAAGTATGAAAAACAACAAAGGGCAATAACTCAATAAATACGCCAGGTAGAATTATGGTTCTGGTACACTGCACTCCCACTTGGTGAGATCTATACACCCATGAAGTTTCATGATCCAAGCTATAATACTTTTAGAGATATACTCCGGACAAGATTCAAGTATAAAAAACAACAAAGGGCAATAACTCAAAAAAAAAGCTAGGTAGAGTTATGGTTCTTGTATACTGCACTCCCCCTTAATGAGATCTATACACCCTTGAAATTTCATGATTCTAGCTATTATACTTTTAGAGATATATTCCGGACAAGATTCAAGTATGAAAAACAACAAAGGGCAATAACTCAAAAAAAGGCTAGGAAGAGTTATGGTTCTTGTGCACTGCACTCCCCCTTGGTGAGCTCTATCCATCCATGAAGTTTCATGATCCTAGCTATTATACTTTAAGAGATATACTCCGGACAAGGTTCAAGTATGAAAAACAACAAAGGGTAATAACTCAAAAAAAAGGCTAGGTAGAGTTATGGTTCTTGCGCACTGCACTCCCCCTTGATGAGATCTATAAACCCATGAAGTTCCATGGTCCTAGCTATAATACTTTTAGAGATATACTCCGGACAATTCAAGTATGAAAAACAACAAAGGGCAATAACTCAAAAAATAGGCCAGGTAGATTTATGGTTCTTGTGCACTGCACTCCCCCTTGATGAGGTCTATACACCCATGAAGTTTCATGATCCTAGCTATAATACTTTTAGAGATATACTCCGGACAAGATTCAAGTATGAAAAACAACAAAGGGTAATAACTCAAAAAATAGGCCAGGTAGAGTTATGGTTATTGAGCACTACACTCTGTATTGATGAGAAGAATATAACCGCCAAGTTTAAAGTCAACCTGACATACGGTGACAGAGTTATGCTCCGGACAAAGAAGAGGAACCGCCCAGAGGCCCGGACAAGCGGACGACTGGACGCCCGGACACCACGGGTGATCCCATAATATGTCCTGTCTTCTACAGGCTTATAAAAAGAAGAAATTGCTTGTGACAAGCAATTTCTCCTTTTTCCACAATATTTTCTACCACATAGGATGGTTTCATTTCAAATGGGTATCCGATTTTCATTGTTGCTGCAAACTCTTTCAATTTTGACGAGTCTTAAATTTCTAAAAAACGGGAAAGGGTTAAGGTTTGGGAGAAGAAGATTTTTAAAGTTTTCCTTCTTTTATTCTATGTAAAATCAGGGATCGCCCAAAAAGGGGCCAATTTCTAGAATACAGTAATTCTTTGAAGTATTTTGGTAGAAGGTCAATAGATGATGATTTGTACCAAATATCAAAGCTCTAGGCCTTATGGTTTGGGAGAAGATTTTAAAAGATTTCCTTATTCTTTTCTATGTAAAATCAGGGATTCCCAGAAAAGGACTTATTTTCAGAATACGATAATTATTTGAAGTATTTTGGTAGAGGGTCAGTAGATGATGATGTATACCAAATATCAAGCTATAGGCCTTATGGTTTGGGAGAAGAAGATTTTTAAAGATTTCATTCTTTATTTCTAAGTAAAATCAGGGATCCCCCAGAAAAGGGCTTATTTTCCAAATACAGTAATTCTTTGAAGTATTTTGGTAGAGGGTCAATAGATGATGATGTATACCAAATATCAAAGCTCTAGGCCTTATGGTTTGGGAGAAGAAAATTTTTAAAGATTTCCTTCTTTATTTCTATGAAAAATCAGGGATCATTAAGAAAAGGGCTAATTTTCAGAATACGGTAATTCTTTGAAGTATTTTGGTAGAGGGTCAAAAGATGATGATATATACCAAATATCAAAGCTCTAGGCCTTACCGTTTGGGAGGAGAAGATTTTTTAAGTTTTTTCACTCCGTTGCCATGGCAACCAGAGTTCTTCATGGATTTCAATTCTTTGAAGTATTTTGAAAGAGCATGACCTAAGGATCATTTCTGTGAAGTTTTGTTGAAATTCAATGGTTAGTTTAGGAGGAGAAGATTTTTTTGTAATTGTGAACGGACGGACGGACAGACGGACGGACGATGACCGATCACAATAGCTCCTCCAGAGCACTTCGTGCTCAGGGGAGCTAAAAAATCTGCTGAAAGTGAGAAATTATGACTTTTTCCAACAAGATGTGTTTGTGAAACACTATGCCCCCGAAACGGGAATTCTTTAGAAACGGGTAAAGGGTTAAAATTTTGACCTTGACCTTGATGAAATGACCTTCCCCAGTTGCGCCTTGTTGATACCTATCTACATACCAAATATTAGCATTGTAACTTAATCAGGGTTGAAGTTATAGGAAAATGTTTAGTTGGAGGTTAAGTTTTGCAGACAGACAGACAGACAGACAGACGGACACCGGTAAAACGATATGCCCCTGATCTTATCGATGCGGGGGCATAAAAAAATCTGCAAAAAGAAATCCTTTTGCACATGAAGTACATGGCAATCTGAAGCCATCTTTGGTCTTTAGATGGCTTCAGTAGCATATAATGAAGTAGCAATAAAACCTACGAAAACAGTGAGCTTATCATTGTGATAATTTCACTGTTTGGTTTATTAAAGGATTTTTTTTGGTGAAATTATCACATGATAATCTACCGAGCAAACCCTATAATATACCAGAAAGAATTAACCCTGTCTTGTTTTGCAAATTTTAAGACCTGAAAGTTTTTTTTAGACGAAAATTCAATTTTGGTTTAATTTGAAACAATTCTGTAGGGTAGAAAATATTGTGGAAAAAGAAGAAATTGCTTGTCACAAGCAATTTCTTCTTTTTCTACAATAATTTTCCATTATAAATTCACAGAGAGTAAAATCCGGGAATTGAACAGGAAAGCATTTCAGAAACACTATAAGTTGGCTTACTTCGACCATAGCGCCCAACAAATCCAGACCTGGTTACAATTGAGTCAGACTGGAACTTGATGAGCATCATGTTATTGTAGCTCTGAAACTGTTGAGGGTTTGTAATTGTTCCAGATAACCTTGCTACACGGGTAGCCTGTGTCTCCACAATACTTCCAATAAACACATTCACATAGTCAGCTTCTTGTTCTGTCTGGAAATCCCTCAGCTGTCATAGATAAAAACATACATTTCTTAGAATAAAGTTTTAGAAAAAGTGACTATTTGGATCTACTAAACAACAAATTTTTGGCAGTAAACTGAATAAATTAATTATTACTTGTCCAATTACCAGATGAAAAAATTTAGGCTGAACCAAATTGAAAGGAATTGCAGACAAGAACTTAAAGTTTATGAAATTTAACATGTTTTCCCCATTCACGGTAGAAAACATTGTAAAAATTGAAGAAATTGCTCGTCAAAAGTATTTTTTCAGTTTACTATATGTTTTTCAAATCATTTTACTTGAGGGGCATCCAAAAGCATCACTGTGTGGGAATGGGTTAAGGTGCATGTGTGCCTGTATTACTCCACCAGCCTGAATTCATTGATAAACAAATCCCTATTCAATTCCCCCTTTTCATGACCATTGATGAAAAATCAATTTTTCCAACCCTTTAAAACGAGACTTCACAAACTAAAAATTGTTCATGTGGAACTTCTTTCAAATCAAACCAGTCTTATATTTTGTTGTCTTGTAAGGAGTTCATATGTTTTTCAAAATGAAGGAAGCAACTCATTTACAAAAATTTCTCAGGCTAGAAAATGTACAAGGGAAGCAAAAGATATGCAACATAGATAATCTGTCCTGCAGCACTAATTACCTCCCTTTTATCAATCTAGCAAAATTAGGCCCTTGAGTCTCAGCCGAACTACCTGGCAGTAGTGGTTCCAGCCAGTCATCTGTTAATTAATACTTTCACAAACACTTTCAAATGAAAAGAAAATGCCACTTTTTTTATAATAAATTCCATGGCAGACCCGCCCCCCATCCGTTTCTTTGTAATATGAGTCTAAATGTTGTTAGTTGACAAATTTACGTGATAAATTGCTTTCCTGACCCCTGTGAAGAAGACCAGTAGATTAATCGCTATTTCAGACTGATACAAATTGAAAGGAGTTGCAGAAGTTGCAGACGGAAATTTTAAAGTTTATTGAATATTAAGATATTTTCAACTTTATGGATATAAAACATTGTGTATGAAGAAATTGCTTGTAAAAAGCTATTTCTTCATTTTACACTATGTTTTCCCAATAGTTTTTCTGGAGGGGCATCAAAAGAGTCACTGTGTGGGATTGGGTTAATGTTTCATAAGATTTTCTTAAAAAACCCTACCTCAACAAAGGCACTTGTTCCCTCTTCTGTCATAATTGCCCAGGTACATGTCTGTGCGTTCAAATAGTTGAAAGGGGGAAGCGGACCTTGGACATCTTGTAATAAGAATGCACATCTGTTGGCTTTTTTTTGAAAAAACAAAAACAAGACATATTTATGAAACATCATGCCCCTGCAACAGCACTTTTCCCACAAATGTGACCCTAATAAGTTACCTTGACCTTGTGAACTCAACATTGGTATCTGCAGGTGCTTATCAATGAGACTTATCATTATACCAAATATGACAGGTGTATCTTGAATAGGCTTAAAGTACATGTAATTGTAAATGTTGAGTTTTTTGGCTCATTCCAACAGACAGACAGATGGACAGGATGGTAAAATAATATGCCCTAGATCTTTCAATGCTTGGGCATAGAAATATTGTAAGAGATAAGTACATTTTGAAAATATAATGCTAACCTATTACCAGATGACAAAATTTTAGACTTGCCAAAATTTGAAAGAGGTTGCAGATGACAAGTTTGATTTCATGAAATTTAAATTCATTATTTCCTTCCATAAAGAAAACATTATTGGAAATGAGGATACTGCTTATTTCTTTTCCGTTGTTTTCCAAAACCTTTTCCTCAGGGTCATAAAAATGGGGGATTGGTTGGGAATGGGTCAAGAAATTTACAGAATTCTTATATTTAATCATGTTGAAAAGAAATGTGCTGGTTGTAACACAAATATAGAGTATATTGAATTGATTCACCTGAATCAAAACAAAATGACAATGATTTCTATTATCAAATATATTCAAAACATACTCAGTTATCTTATGGAAATTTAATTTCTCATTGAAAATTAACCCTTGCCATGCCGAAACCGGAATATTCCTTTTTTTTGCAGGAGGTATAAGCAAAGATCAACCTGCACATATGTGCAGTCTGAACTTAGTCTACACCTCCTGCCTATCCCTTTTAAGCTGTTTATAGCATACATTTTCAACAGAATTATTAACCAACAATGATTACATCCAGTACTGTCAGCCCTTTGATTATAATGCAATTCTAAAGAGGATTTTATTCAGCATGACAAGGGTTAATAGATTCATTAATATATTACCAGACAATCCTGTATTTTTAGACGCTGAACAAAAAAAAGATGTGCTAACATTTCTGGAAAAGAAGAAAAAGCTTGTAACGAGCAATTCTTTCATTTCAAACTGTGCTATATGGCCAAGTGGTATAGGTGCTTGACTTCTAATCTGAAGGTTACTGGTTCGAGCCCCACCATCACCAGGGTGTGTTCATGGGCAAGACACTTAATAGTCAGCCCAAGTCTACCCAGCTGTTTAAGTGAGTATCAGTAAGTTTAGCCACTGCCTCTCTTTTAGGGATGTGAAAACATCTGGATTGTTGGTTTCGAGAGCAACTCTATAAGCTTAAAGCTTTTGTCGCAATCTGACCAAAATAAATTAGTATAAAATAATTGTGCTCTACACCCTTTCTGACAAATCTTTTCTGATTTAGCCACACATTTCTTTGTCCCATGCAATCTCATTGATTTAGGGCGAGGATTGTCTTCTGCATCTTTTTCTAAAATTTTGTCATCTGGTAATCAGTAAACCAATTCCAACACAATGACACTTTTTACGCTCCATAGAATTTTTATTTCTAAACATTGTGGAAATTGAAGAAATTGCTTGTTACAAGCAATTTCTTCATTATCCACAATGTTTCCTACTGCAGAATGAAAGAGAATCAAAATTTTAATCAACTAAAATTTGTTGTCTGCAATGTCTTTGAATTTGGACCAGTCTAAAATTTTTGTGGTAATGGGCTAAAATGAATAATACAGATAAACTTACTACAATTAAACTCATCTGACCCGTCTGGGCAATCTGAATTCCCATTACATTTATCTGACATACGGATGTATCCTCCACTGAAACAATGGAACATTCCTGCAAGAGAAGTACAAAGTTTTTAAGGACAAAAATAGGGGATAACTGTTTGTTTCAGTGTAAGATTGATTTATCTTTCAAGTAATTTTCTCATTGTCCATAATTTTTCTTCCTTAAAAAATTCTTTTTGAATTTACACCAACTTAAAATTATCATATGCAACTGCTTCGAATTTCGACCAGACTCATCTTTTTCCCTCCCATATTGGGTTGACTCTTCTGATCATTTTCTATGAATCTGATGTCAGCTGCAAGGTCTCTTTTCACAAAAAAAATTATTTAGAAAACAGCCTTGCATTATTTTTTTTTTTTAACGTAATTCTAAAACATATATTATGGTCTAATCAAACTAGAGGAAATACTGAGCAATAATATATAGTAATCAATCATTCACAGCAAAGCCTTAACTTAATAAAATTGATTTGCAGGTGGTAATGTCATTAAAATCAACAAAAATACTATGCCAAAGGGGACATATTGGGATATTCAGATATGTTGAATGGGATTGTTAAACAATATAACTTAAGCTATGTCAGTAGTGTTAGACAATCTTTTTTGTCTGGTTGTGAGGGGAAATATCAGGAAATCCAGATATGTTAAATGGAATCATTAAATATTATGACCTAAGCTATGTCAGTAGATTTTTTCTGATTTCATATTATTCTGAACACGATTTTGTTAAATGAATCAATTAAAAAGACTGAAATAGCATTTTCATCGACTTAACAACCATGAAATATGATGTCATTTTGACCCTTACGGTAAGTATGCCTAAACAAGAGGACTAAGATGGACCTAGGTCGCTTGAATGAACAGGTTTAGGTCATTATTTTTTATTGTGTTTGACACAATCCAGAAATTCTGTAATTGAGCAATCGTTGCTGTTAATCAAATAACAAGTCGACCAATTAAATTATCCATTTAGACCAGAAATGACTCATGCATTAGGTGCCATTTTTGTTAACAATTTTTGTCAGTTTGGCTACTTAAACATCTGAAGCTGAAGTTATGACAGCCAATAGGTAGCCAGCTCATTATGCTATATATCAAGCAAAATAACACCGTTTTAAATTGAAGCTGGACTTCCTGTCATAGTCACTAGGCGTGGCAAATGAAGTAAGTTGCTAGCTATTGGTCACTTTCCCCTCTCCCATTCAATTTTTGTTGATCCTTATGACACTAGAACCTGTGTTGTAGCATAAAACATATACTGAGTGACTTTACCACTAGTTGCAGCCTTTTTCTCACAAACAAAAGCTCGTTTTGTATAGCAGTTATCATAGCTCCAGGTGTGAGGCCTGTCATAAACATAATCTTCCATATCTTTCTGTGCGAAGACGCAGCTATCTTGTCCATTCCTTGGTTGATTGTCTGACCAGTATCCCATGTTCTCTGTGGCAAACATTCCATTTTCCCACTTCAGTTCATGGCATGAGCAACTATCATCGAAAAGGTTGGAAAGACCTACAAAATCACAAACAAAACTAGACATTGTCTCAAAGCAGACTTATACCCCCTCAACAGCGCTTGTCCAATTACAAGTGCTATCCGCAAAAGGCCCATAACAAAAAAAGGACTTTTTATTTAAAGGGTCATAAATCTGTCAAAAAATAAATGGACCGTAACCAATATAGGATATGCACATGTCTGACTTATACTGAGTCTTTCTGTGAAATTTGAATCAAGTCCATCCAATGGTTGCTGAGAAATTGAGCGGACACGATTTTTCACCTAAAGGGCCATAACTCCGTCAAAAATAAATGGACTGTAACTAAAATGGAATATGCACATCTCTGCTTGATACTGATTATATCAGTGAAGTTTGAATCAAATCGGTCCAATGGTTGCTGAGAAATTGAGCGGTCACGAAAAAAGCTACAGACAGACCGACCGACAAGCTTACTACTATATACCCCCCCCCCCCCCCCCGATATTTTTTTGGGTATAATAATTATTATATGTGTATGTGCTCATAATATGAGAGCCACATAAAACTATACCTATGTTTAATGTGTTTGTTATTATCTGATTCTGGAACATAAGGAGGCCTGGTTGTCCAGTGGTAGATGTAGGTCTTGTATGGTGTGTGGTTTGAATCCTGAATGTGGCTTGATTTTAGCCCATTACTACACAACAAAATTTTAGACTGGTCGCAACTGAAAGAAGTTACAGACGACAATTTTAGGTTGATGAAATTCTAAAATTCTTTGTCTTTTGTGGTAGAAAACATTGTGGACATTGAAGAAATTGCTTGAATTTTTTTCCAAAGCTTTTTTCTTGAAGGGTGTAAAAAAGAGGGCTAGTGTGGGAATGGGTTGATAGGCCCCCCTGAAAATAAGTTTTATTTTGTGCATTATAATATGTTCTGTGAAAACAAATACATCAGGCATTTACCAAGCTTTTGAAAAATTGGGGTCCATGGGATGCTAACTGTATAATTAGCAGGGTTCAAAGCCTAAATTTTCAGGGATCCCTCAATACAATACCAACCTGCCCTTTATGATTTGCCTCCTTTTTTTATTAATGTATGCTTAATATCATTAGATATTCTTTTGGTATTTACGGCCATCTAGATTAATTCTGTTAATACTCAACAATATTATCCTTCTGCCATAATAACTCATAAACATAGAATATGACTTATTATCGAGGGGTTTAGCAAGTCTTTGGAAAATAGTGGTCTATGGGATGCAACATTGTAATTAACCCTTTCCCGTTCAAATACGGGTTTTTAAGATCCTTCGATTTTATACTGGAGAAAACATTGTGGAAAAAGAAGAAATTGCTAGTGACAAGCAATTTATCCTTTTTCCACAATATTTTCTACCTCATAGGATGGTTTCATTTCAAATGGTATCCAGTTTTCATTGTCGACTGCAAACTCTTTCAATTTGGATGAGTCTAAAATTTCCAAAACGGGAAAGGGTTAACAAGGACCCAAAAACTCCAAGGACTAGTTGTGGACCAATATTTCTTTTGGAAATTCATCATTTAACCCATTCCCACATGAGAAAATCTTAGACTGGTCCAAATTGAAAGAATATGCAGACGACGATTTTAGGTTGATGATATTCTGAATTTCTTAGTCTTTTGGGGTAGAAAACATTGTGGACAATAAAGAAATTGCTTGTAACAAGCAATTTCTTCATTTTCCCAAATGTTTTCCAAAGCTTCGTTTAAAAGCCTAATTATGTAGGAATAGGTTTAACAGCTCTAATTTGTTCATTTTCAATAAAGCTTGATTGTGTGCAAAATGGGTTAACCAATGAACACAGAAGTTATGCTACAAATACAAGAATGTAATGGTACAGGGCACAGAAATAGACATACTACCAGTGATACCATTTACCCGGTACCCAATAACACTTTTTGATGCCCTCAAGATTGATTGATTGCACTGGGTTTAATGCCATTTTTAACTTTATTTCAGTATAACCATGGATTCCTGGTATTTCTCACACCAGGACTACCACTACATCCTTTCTGTGCCTCCAGCTGCTCATCCCACTTAGGCTTACGGTTATGCACCCATTTGACTAATGTTGGAAAGGATATTTGCCGCAAAAGTAGATGGAACCTAGGACCCCCATCACTAGAAGTCATATGCATTATCACTGGGCTATGGCCTATGCCCTCAAGAAAAAGTAATTGGAATACATTGTGTAAAATAAAAAATTTCTTGTTTCATAAAGAATTCCTTGTTTCAAGCAATTTCTTCATTATCAACAATCTAATGTTTTCTATCCCAAAAGACAAAGTTTTTCAAAATTCCATCAATGAAATATTGTCGTCTGCAGCCTCTTTCAAATTGGACCAGTCTAAAATTTTGCCATCTGGTAATTGATTTACAGGGCTTATGCAAGCCTACAAAATTAAAGAGCTATCGACTCTTTTAACCATGAAGTTCTAGGGGTCAAAATACAATTGTACGGGGATCGAAACAACAAAAGGAGCGAATTGTGTCACAGTTTTTAAAATTTGAAAGTTTGGTGCCAACAGACCTTTTCTTATTAATGTTGATTAATTTTGATAAATCTTATATAAAGTTACATTAATTTTCATAAATTTCTTATAAAGTTACAAGTTAATAATTGATCTATATAATTTTCAATAACATATAACATGCATCACAAAATGTATGAGGGATCTAAATACCTTGTATGGACCCTTTGAAATTTCTCTCAAGAATTTTTTGTTGGCGACAAATTTTCATAAGAGCAGTTATATTCAACACATTCCCACACAACGACGCTTTTAAGGACACCCCTCAACAAAAACTATCAAAGAAACCTTGTAGAAAATGAAGAAATTGTTTGTTACAAGTAATTTCTTCATTTTCCACAATGTTTTTATCAAGAAAGTTTGAAACAAGATGTGCTTGTGAAACACTATGCCCCCAAAACAGGAATTCTTTAGAAACGGGTGATTTTTATTGATTTTTTCTTTGTTTTAGGGAAAAGGGTTAAAAAATTTACCTTGACCTTGATGAAATGACCTTCCCCAGTTGCGCCTTGTTGAGACCTATCTACATACCAAATATTAGCATTATAACTTAATCAGGGTTGAAGTTATAGGAAAATGTTTAGTTGGCAGGTTAAGTTTTGCAGACAGACGGACAGACAGATGGACACTGGTAAAACAATATGCCCCCGATCTTATCGATGCGGGGGCATAAAAATCTTAAATTTCATAATCTTTGAATTGTCGTCTGCAACTCCTTTCTTTTGGACCAGACTTAAATTTAGTCTTCTAATAATGGGTTGACAGATTAATGTAGAACAGAACTACATACCAATCCAGTAGCTTGTATTCTGTCTTCCTGTTATGTTTGCCACATGCTCTCCCAGTCTGTCATTATCATATTGGTCTTGAATTGTCACCAGGTTGGCACCATATCTGTAAATATATCAGTGAATTTCAACACAATCCAACATTGAATAAAGTGAAGAGAAATAATACAGGAAAACACTGTGGAAAAAGCAAAACCTGCTAGTGACAAGCAAGTTCTTCTTTTCTCACATGTTTCCTACCCTAAATGGCATTTATTTTCAAGATCGAATGCACTTTAAATTGTGGTCTGCAAATTCTTTAAAATTCTGTTGTATGGTAAATGGTGAAAATGCTGTAGGATTTAACATCTTAACCCATTCCCACATTATCCCTCCTTTTGACACCCCTCTAAAAAAATGCTTTGAAAAACATGGAAAATGTGTCAAGCAATTTCTTCATTATCCAAAATTTTTCAATAAAAAAAATTCAATTACATCAACTCGAAATTGTCATTTGTAATTTCTTTCAATTTGGACCAGTCTAAGACCAATTCCTACACAATCATGCTTTTTACACCCCTCAAGATTAACAATTGGGAAAACATGGTGGAAAATAAAGATATTGCTTGTTACAAGCAAATTCTTCGTCATCGACAATGTTTTCATCCTGAAAATAGAAAGATTTTCAAAATTTCATAAACTTAATATGTTGTCTGCAACTTCTTTGAATTTGGACTAGTCTAAAAATTTACTATTTAAAAAGAAAATGTTCAGAAACCACTTCCAATTTCCCAACTTCCACCAATGGAAGGTATCTGAACTTTTTCTTTAATCTTTTTTCTACCTCCATCCCCGTTTATCTTCTTTTTCATTTGCAGAAGAACCCCTTATTGAGGGATTTTGTGGTAATTGGTAAAGTTGTTGTTAGTGAACTACTTGCTTTAGTTTTTTATGTGTTAGTTAGTTTAGTGCCAGGTCACAAATGCTCATCCAGTTCTCAACTGCTCATTGAACATATCATTACAAAATCACTCACTATTTTGAGAGACAAGCTTATAACACATATCCCCAAAACAGTTGTCAAAATAAAATGGAGTTTAAAACCAAGATCAAATATGCAAAACAAGGCATTACAGTACAGGTTCTAACTAATCTGTTGGCTAAGGACCTGACAGTATTGTTTTATGAATTTGGCCTACCCGGACGGCTAGAAGAGCTGAAGGCATTGTTGATTAAGCAGCTATCCTTTTCCATGTTCTTTCCTAGCCTCCAGCTGCTATCCCACTTAGGTTTACGATTATCCACCCATTGGTGAGAGACAAATGTCGGAAAGAATATGTGCCACCGCCGGGGATCGAACCCATGACATCCCATGATTGAAGATTAGAAGTCTGACGCCCTACCTATATGCGCTATGACAGCTGCCCCTGGACAAGAAATAGATGATTTTGCACCTGTCAAGAATCGAAATGTACTTGCCCTCAAAAAAAGTGAATATATAAATTTTGAGAAAACGCTGTTAACCCTTTCCCACTCAGTGACGCTTTTAGATACCCCAAAGAAAAAGAGCCTTGGAAACCATTGTGGAAAATGAAGAAATTGCTTGTTACAAGCAATTTCTTCATTATCTAACATGTTTGCTACCCAACAGGTAAATAAAAATCCAAAATTTCACAAGCTTTAAATTGTCATCTGAACGTCCTTTCAATTTGGACCAGTCTCAGGGTTTTCCCTTGACTTTCAAAACAGGGGGTCATTTTGCCACATTATGACCCCTATCAAATAAGATAAAGAAGGCTGTCTAGATATTTTGGGGGTCATTTCTGAAAAATGGGGGTCCAAATTCAAAGAAGGAGAGGGTCAGGGAAAACCCTGCAGTCTAAACTTTTTAATGAAGAAAGTGCTGGAACGGTAGAACCAACATTTTCTTCATTTACAACAATGTTTTCTACCCTTCAATATAAACATAAGGATAATAAGTCTTTGAGATCCATTTTGTGCAATTACAAGATTTGTTCTAGTATTTACTAATCCCAGGAGAATAGACCTTGAAAAATGTACTTGTCCACAAGTAGAAAAGCCAATGTCAGATAAGTCAGGCATGGGAATTCCTTGCCTGATTGCAGAGCATAAATAAGTGATAGATCTTCTCTCATAAAATGTCTTGAGTCAAACAATAGATAAATACAACAGATGCCCATCACTCCAGTGTGGGGTAAGAAAGGTTTTGGAAAACATTGTAAAATGAAGAAATGGCATATTACAAGCAAAAACAGCAGCTGCTGAGTAAAAAATCTACTTACCTGGCACAAACATCTTTGGCACTTTGCCACGATAATAGTCCACCATTTTGATCATTGAAAACTTTTACACACTTGTCTAAACTAAGATGATGGAATCCCTGGGCTGTATTACATTCTAAATATTCATGAGAATCCTGAAATGACAGGAAAAAATAATAAATTAGATCCTGTCTAATACTGACAAGGTGCTGGATACTGATAGTGAAGAACCCTTTTCTGCTCAAAACCCTGGTTTTTATGTCCTTGTGTTTTATACTTTAGAAAAAATTGTGGAAAAAGAAGAAAATGGTTGTGACAAGCAATTTCTTCTTTTTCCCCAATACATGTATTTCTATCCTTCTGAATGATTATTTTTTTAAAAAAAAAAGATAGACTTAAAATTGTCATCTGTAATACCTCTGAATTTACATTTACCACTAGGTTTTAACCAATTATCAGGAGAGCTAGATAGAATTATGGAATATAAAAACTACTAAAGCGTCTCTGTGTGGGAATGGGTTAAACATTACAAAATGGGGTTGTATGTTTCATTTTCCCTTTTTTAATTTATTGGATTTTCCCACAAAATGAAAATTAAGGTAGGTTCGTGTGAACCCCAGAACCCTTCTAATTCTGCTTCTGTAATAACACTGGTTATACTGGAAAAGGCACCAACATAATTATAAGCAATCACTACTTTTTCCTAACAGTTCAGTTTTTTCTTTCCGGGTAGTAGTTGTCTAATAATGTTTTGAATTGAAGAAGTGCTGAAGAATGAACAGTCTTTTGAAAATTCATTCCACTTGTCAATAACTCTTACACAGAATGAGTTTTGTCTGAATGTTATACCTACGCGAGGTTTGATGAGTTTCATACTGTAACCACGGATTATCAAGTCAGCAAATTTAAATAGTCAAAGATATATTGGCCAATATTTGTATTTGATTAAAACTATGGTCAAAGAAAACGAGTATATGCAACTCAAAATCTGCGTTACATCGTATGCCGGGTTTCGGGCTTCTTTGTAATCGTCGGCTCCAAAAAGTTCGAACATTAAACGGTTCACTTGATTTTTGACAGAAAGGCGCCAAATTACAAGGGAAATAACTTTTAGTGACTAGTGTCCTAGACTGGTAAATCTGTCCCATCTAAGCTGCTCTCCGATCTTGTATCGTCAGATAAGGATAGGCTCGCCAGTCAACTAGTGAATAAGCCGTAGTTACGACGTTTAAGTCTCATACCAACAAAAATACTTCACATAAATGTCGACCAATGTAGGAGTTCAAAGTCCACTTCCAGTCTAATTGAAGATTTGATTGGTCTATTGATTAGCTGGGCCAGCAATTGGTCGATTGCAATTGGGTCAAATTCACACTAAACCGAATGCCAGAGTAGGCCTAATGAATCTTTTCCAATGGGTTGGTATTATGATAGAACAAGAGGGTCAAAATGGCCCTAAATCGCTCACCTGACTAATTTATTGAGGAGATATTTACAAATTTTCGAAGTCAAATAAGCATCACCCTGCCACACCCATATTTTGGGTGGTCAGTTAAAATTTATGAACAAGTTTTCAGAAAGGTCACCCAAGGAATATTCATGCCAAGTTTGGTTAAATTTGACCCAGTGGTTACTGAGGAGAAGATGTTATAGGATTTCTAAGTCGAAAATTGTCCAGCCCTAACATGCCCATATTTGTGGGCAATCAAATTATCACAAACAAGTTTTGAGAAATGTCCCCGAGTAAGATTCATGCCACGTTTGATTGAAATTGGCCTACTGGTTTTAGAGGATTTGATGTTGAAAGATTCGAAATCATACTAAGCCCCGCCCTGTCACGCCCATATTTGGGGGTCAATCAAAATTTCACAAAAATGTTCCAAGAAGGGTCACCCAATGAAGATCCATGCCAAGTTTGGCCAAGTCGTTACTGCGGAGAAGAGGTTTAAGATTTCAAAATCAAAATAAGAACCCGCCCTGCCACACATATATCGGGGGGGGGGGGGGGTCAATCAAATTTTCGTGAAGAAGTTTTGAGTGATTTCAAAGTCAAAAACTGCCCCGCCCTGCCAAGCCATATTTCGGCGTCAATCAAAATTTCGCGAGCAATTTCCTTAGAAGGGTGACCAAAAAATAATTCATCCAAAGCTTGTTTGAAATTGGCAGTGGTTACTCAGGAGATGATGTTTAAAGGTTTCAAAGTCAAAAACTGCCCCGTCCTGCCATGCCCATATTTTGAGATCAATCAAATTTTTGTGAACATCTTTTGAGAAGGATCACCAAAAGAATATTTCTGCCAAGTTTGGTTGAAATCGGCCCAGTGGTTACTGAGGAGAATTTTTAAGAATTGTTGACTACTTCTGACGCACGACGAACAATAGGTGATCACAAAAACTCACCTTGAGCACGTTGTGCTCGGATGAGCTGATAAAATGCAATTGAAATGTTAAGTTTCGGACCAATAGCACATGTAGGAACAGATACAACAGAAATAAGACAGTTGCACGTTAAATTTTAACCAAGAATTTTACACGTTAAATTTTAACCAAGAATTTTAAAGTCGACAAAGGGTAAAAATCCGACTAAAATGTGTGCCATATAGAAATGAATATTTTCCTATGGGATGATGTGATGGTCACAAGAGCATGTGTGAAGTTTCAGAGAAATATCAAATATCATTAGTAGAAACAGAGATTTGATACTTGCATGTAAATCTTCAACCAAAGCATTACGACGACGCCGATGCCAACGCCGACGCCCGCTTGATTAGAATACCCCCTTTCCCCCTAATCATCGTGTGATAGAGGTAAAAGAAGATCAATCGTCACCCAAGAGCAAGGGGTTTCATATAAAAGTTTATCGTTCCGCGATCAAGTAATTACGAAAAGTATGTGAAATAATGATTAACTACACTTTTCGTGGTATCTCTTTTCATATCTCGGGGTATTCGTGACACATGATCTTAACTATCCAACCATATCTTTTGGTCAAATACCATTCTATACGTCCACGGGCGATATTCTTTCTAAAACAAGGCATTGTTTAAAAACATTAACTTTAAGAAAAAGCCTGAGCAACGCATGAGGATGAAAACTATCGGCTGTTCAAGTGCCCGATAAAGCGGAAAATTCTTAATCGAAAAGGGGGCATAGTTCGTTGAAAAAATGCATGCATTTAGAGTTAATCTACTAGACTGTCTTTTCTATAGTGAAAATATACTCAAGCGAATGAGTTCAGTAATACTTGAGATATTACAATATGAAAAATGTTTTCTGAGACGACGCCTAAGACGCCGACCGGGCTATAGGAATACCCCGGATTTTTGAACCTGGTTTTTTCGCCGAGCTTAGACTTAAGAGTTTTTGTTTGTATTGTGGTGGCCGCGGCCATAGCGCAGCTGAAGAGCGTCGGACTCTCAATTATGAGGTCCAGGGTTCGATCCCCGGTCGCACCATTATCCAGCATCTCATCATTCTTAGGTTTACTATTATCCTACCATTGGTTGGAGACAAATGTTGTGGAGGATATTTGCTACGGCCGAAGATCGAACCCTATACCTCATCATTAAGAGTCCGACGTGCTACCAATTTTCGCCATGGCCGATGGCCATGTACGAATGGAATTGCCATTGGCATTAACTTTTACCTTATTATAAAATTTTAGGCCTGTATAATTTCAACGAATTTGCAGACGACAATTTAAAGTTGATTAGAGTAGAAAAACGATCCTTCAATGGGGTAGAAAACATTGTAACAAACAATTTCTTACTTTTTTTTCACAAAATATTTTCAAGTATAAAAGCACGGGGACGTAAAATAAAAAATATAAGGAAAAAAATAATCTGCATGTTTTAAAAGGTTATGCCAGACGACAAAATTTTAGACTTGTCCAAATTGAAAGATGTTGAAGACGACAATTTCAAGTTGATGAAATTCTAAACATCTTTGTCTTTAAGAATAGAAAACATTGTTGGAAATGAAGAAATAGCTATTTAGAACCAATTTCTTCATTTCCCCCATGCAGTTTTTCAAAACTGTTTTCTTTAGAGGCGTCAAACAGAAAGAATGTGTGGGAATGTATTAAAAAAACGCACTAAGTAAAACGGGAATTACCTGAACAGAATTTTCGATGAAAGATACAGTTAATAATAATAATAATACATATTTCTCCATTTTCGTTATTCAATTCAATCAATATCACGACTTAATTCCGCTCATATCTCTATAAAAGTCCAACTGAGATGATCCTACTTTGTAAACAGCTCGCGAATTTTCAAAAAAAAGAGAGAGAGAGAGTATTTTTCGCAACCACGCCCGTATATTTCTAAATCCAAAATGTATATGAAGCGACTGCGATCAACCCACTAAGTTCGAAAGTTCTGTGCAATCCAAGATTATACAAGTGACGAAAAACCCCACCCGAGGATAAATATAGTGTAAAGTGTCACGAGCAAATATTCGCGTTTCGATTGGCTGAATTTAGATTACAGGGTGCGATTGTCGCCCGACCGTGAAAAATTTCTGTAATTACACAACAGGATGGGTACAGGTATTTTTCGAAGTTGTAGTGAAAGCTATTGTAAAAATTTAACCCATTACCATACACGCACACATAAAAAGACTTCGAACCTGAGGATCTCCAATTTCGAGTCCTGCTTCTAGCCACTAGACCACGGATTCCACAATATGTTGAAAGATAGTTTGGCACGCACCAGGGCGGACTACTGTCATGATAGGGTTAAAAACAACAACAACGAAAACAAAACCAGCTTCATCTGGTATTCAACAGGAATTATAAATTCATCTGTTTGAAGTTTGAGTATAATACCCCTCCCCCTCAACACACCGTCTATAATCCTTTCCCGGACCGTGGGTATGAGAGATGCAAATTTTGGGTTGAGCTTTGAGCTAAGAGGTGAATAGGTTGCTGCATGACTACTCCGCCGACAGTTTTTCAAAAAAACACAAATACAAAAAAAAAAAAAAAAAAAACACAAGACATTGCTAGATGACATTCTTGTCTCAGGATCGAGCCAATGATACTACCTTTCGACGAACCTTTATTGATGAAGGTGGTCGATTTATTTTCGATGACTCATAAGCCCGTTAAACAAAGTCAATTAACGCTTAACCCATTGCCAGACGAAAAAAAAGTGAAACAAACTTGTCAAAATTCAAAAAAGTTGCAGATGATATATTTAAGTTGATAAAATTTGCACTTTTACTTTGTCTTTCTGGATAGAAAACATTGTGGTTAACGAATAAATTGCTTATAACATGGAATGGATTGAATAGCCATGAACATTACCTTTCTTATGACCAAAGATGTCACTGTTTTAGGAAAAGTAAGCGGAAATTGGAGAAATATAAACCCATTCCCACAAAATCACACTTTTTTACGCTCCTTTACAAAAAAAGCTTTGGAAAACATCGCTCAAAATAAAGAAATTGCTTGTTACAAGAAGTTTCTTCATTATCCACAATGTTTTAAAGAAATGCGGCAATTTATTCTTTTCTCACAATATTTTCTACAGCATTTTTATCCTATTTTTTTCAATATGTAAACCAACTTTGTTTTCTCGTCTGCAATTTCTTTGAATTTGGACCAGTCTAAAATTTTGTCAGGTGGGAATGGGTTGAAACCCCTGATTTTGAAGCGCTGAGGTAAAGGAAGGCATGTTGAGAAAAGTAGTAAAACTGGTAACCAGTATTTTCTTTTACCGCCATGTTTTGCTCCCTTTTGATAAAATAAATTCATAGGTTTGACCCAATATAATTATGGTGCTGTTTGCGAACTGTTTGAATATTAACCAGTGTACAATTATGTCTGTCGGTAATGATAGGAGTTTACTACTATACAAAATCACTCTTATTTTCAATATTTCGGCAAAAATGCCTTTATCAAGAAAAAGAAAATAAATCTTATAACTAGAACATAATTTTATGAACACTCTCAATAGCCATATTGATAAAACAATATGGCTATAGAGAGTGTTCATAAAATTATGTTCTAGTTATAAGATTTATTTTCTTTTTCTTGATAAAGGCATTTTTGCCGAAATATTGAAAATAAGAGTGATTTTGTATAGTGTTTAAACAGTTCCTTGAGGAACATTATTATGATACTGAATGGAGTTTAGTTTTTGTTGACAGAAATGAGAAAAGGGCGACGTCATTTCAAAAGATTATTGAAAAAAATACTACTGTCACGTTTTGATAATCATAACCCTTGTTCTTCCAAATAAAATTCGTATCTACTTACTTATAGCTATTTTGCTTGAACGGCTATATCTATCGAGCGACCATATCTATCGAAGGACAATATCTATTAAACGCACAAATCAAGTTAGCCACTTTATCTACAGCGACCAATTTTCACTTGGCGACAATAATCTATTGAGCTACCATTTTTACTTGGCGACAATTTCTTTTGAACATATGCAAGTATATCGAGCGACAATTTTCATTTTGTGTTCGTATCTATTGAGCGACCATATCTATCGACTGGCCATTTTAATTTTGGGAATTTCTACATTATCCTCAATGTTTCATTCTCCAAAACAAACAAATAATTATTCTAAAAAATTCTATGAATTCAAGAAAAAAATCTGCAGCTTATCAGAATTTGGATCAGTCAAAGATTTTGTCATCTGAAAATGGGTTAAGAGCACTTAAGTCTCAGACAAAAGGGATTTCAGATCGGACAGAAGACAATTTCAACCTTAAACCATTACCACGCAGACAATTTTAAGACTGGTCCAAACTGAAAGAGTTGCAGACGACAATTTATAGTTTAAGAAATCTCAGATTCTTTAATTTTTCTCGGTGGAAAACATTGAGGAAAATGAAGAAATTGCTTTTTACAAGCAATTTCTTCATTTTACACAATGTTTTCCCAATCATTTTTCTTGCTGGGCGTCACTGTGTTGGAATTGATAAGTTGATGGTACCGATCAGAAAAGACTAATTTGTAATTTATATTTAGATATTTAACCACTAACAACCCAACAAAAATTTCGGCATGTCCAAATTAAAAGAAGTTGCAGACGACATTTCATGAAAGGCTTAAAATCGGATAAATAAGCGCCCAAAGGGTAGAAAAATATGGGAAAAGGAGGAACGGCTTATTTAAAGCAATTTCACTTTCCCCGTAAAGTTTTTTCATAGCTTATTTATTTTCCGCGTGCGTGAAATTAGAGATTTTAGACTGATCTATATTGAAAGACGTTTCAGAAGAGAATTAAAATTTGATGAAATTTAAAAGTCTGTCTTTTTTGGCAGAAAACAATGTAGATACCAAGGATATTGTTTGTTACAAGCAATTTCTTCATTTTCCACAATATTTTGCAAAGAAGAAGGAGATTTAACCCATAACCACACGACAAGTTTTTAAACTGATCTAAATTGAACGATGTGCAGAAAACAATTTCAAGTTGATTTTTTGAAACTTCATCTTTTTGGGAAGAAATATTCAGGACAACGAAGAAACTGCTTGTTTCAAGAAAGTTCTCGATTTTCTACAGCGTTTTCGTAAGCATTTTTCTTGCATGGAGTAAAGGCGAGATTTTAAAAGGGTTATCGAAATTCTTGACGTTTCATTTTCCATTTGAGTTCATGATAAATAGAAGGCGGATCTATATATTTTTAGTCAGTATGAATATCCAATATCAGTAAGTGAATGACCATTAAATGGGAAAATTTTCTTTAAAACGTTTGAACCCTTACTGTGTATTTCGGGCTATTTATTTCAACTATGAAAATTGGCAAATTTACATTATTAATTCACGCTCTAATATCGTGGTAGTTGGGCTAGTCGAGAAAAATAACGATTATAAAATCAGATGAGGGTCTTTATGTGACCCGTCGGGTGTAAAGGGACCTAACGGGTGTTACATAAAACAAATGCCTTAAAATAATACACGATCCAGCAGAGGTCAATCGGATGTCGCATTCTGAAAATTATTATAAGTTGAGGTAAAATAACGTTAGTGTAATTCTAGTTCTAGTACATCGTATCTACAACTTAAATCAAGGTGTAGTAACGAGATTTCAGAATTGCACCGACGATTGTAATTAATGATTCAGAAAATCGTTTAAGTGCAAAAAGTTTCATCCTGGTCAACATGCGCTGTCCGCGCAGTCTGACCCGGCTCGACACTGTTCGCACTGCGCCGGAGGTCTCCTTTCCGCTTGACTGGTCGTAGAGTTAGTAAAGCCGTATGGTGAATTAAGAGACTGGATCAAGCAGAGGTGAACCAGGGGTTGCATTTCGGGAAAAAAAGATATATAGTAGATTCATGTTTCAGTTGTAGCGCCTCAGAATCCTAATCGTGAAGTTCAGAGTTCGATCCACTGTCGCAGCAAAGATCCTTTCCGACAATTGTCTCCCATTACGGTGGGACAATCGTAAACCTAAAGTGAATGAGCAGCAAGGGCTCTGGAAGGAAGTTGTGGTAGTACTGGTGTGAGAAATACCAGGAATCCATGGTTAGGTTCCCAAGCCGCCGCGATTTGACTGAAACACTGTTAATAGTAGCGTTTAATCCTATAAAAACAAACAAGTATTTTACCAATAGCTTAACCCAAGCATGCTCTAGCGTATTTATTTATCTGATAGGATGATAAAGTTTACGGCATGTTCATACAGTTCGATGTTGATATTGCAAATCGAAGGTAGAAAAAAGTCCCTTGCAATCAGAAACGGGGTCGATGAGCAAACAGAAGAAATATTTTCGTATTTACTTTTGTGAATGTGATCAAAACGTACTAAATGAATATTTAATTAAATGAACGACAAACATGAAGCCAAGGTTATGCGACCCGTCCCGAAATAAATAAACAACAAGTGCACCTGGTGCGGACGCCGACGCTCGGTTGGTCAAGTGCTTGATATTAGGTAAAATTTCAAAGTCTAAAAGGGGATACAATTCATTCAAAAATACATTTAGAGTTATCCGCCCTAGTGGTATGTATTACACTTATGATAGTGAGCACCAGTTCGAAGTTTCAGATGAATACGTAAAGAAATGTCAGATATTATAAAACGTCAAAGTTTTCAACCGATGACGCACATATGAATACCTCGGGTATTCTCCGAAAATAGCCGACCTAAAATCATTTAATCTTGGTTTCGTAAATCAAAATCTCTGCATTCTGCTCTGCTAGAAACTTACAATGGTTTTATACCTCCGAGAGAATTGGATAAAGTAAGGGACCAATTTCCTTATTAAAGATGGCGCATAAAGAATTTCTCTAAAAATGTCCCCGAAACTAGAACATGCTCTGCCTATTTTGATGTTATTTATATTACACTATCAGAAATAATAAAAATAGAAAAATATTGACAAAAACACCCGTTTGGTGAAAAAGGACGTTCTGGTTTTCTGTAAATCAAAATTCTTGAAAAAGAGATTACATCAAGCAGAGGTCAATCAAATGTCGAACTCCAAAATGATGAAACAAAATTATGGTAAGGAAGTTTTATCATTCTGGATTCTGGAAATAGTAAAAAGAAATGTCAACGAGCGAAAAATGTCGACCCTGGTCAGTCTGTTTTATCCGCGCAGTCTGACTAGGGTCGATAATTGACCAATCGCGATTGCCAATTAATTAACCAGTCGACCAATGAAATCCTTCATTGAGACCCGAAACGAATTTTGAACTCCAACCTTAGCCGCCATTTTTGTTAACCTTTTTGTTTGGCGACTTAAACGTCGCAACAACAGCTTATTCAAGCAGTAGTTACGAGGCTAAGATCGCCAATAATCACCTGTTCTTCTTTATTATATGCTACTGTCCATAAATTTTGCAATATAACGACGCTAAGTATGGAAGCTGAACTTCCTGTTGGAGTCAAAGAGCGGGGCCAATGGAGTAAATGGACGGAGCAAGCGAATTTTTCAATTTTGCGCCACCTACGAGGTCTCTTTTCGCCTAACGGGCTGCATATATTTCAGAGTTAAGGGATTAAGTCCACAAACCAATGCAAGACGAAACGATGAAATCGGATGCTTCTGAACACGATCAAACTATTTTATTGAGTTGATATATGGACGTCCCAATGTCATCCTATACACGGTTAAATTCAGAGGTCTTGTCCATCCTTTCCCGATTTTCTCACTCGCCAGTATTTAAGATCTGTACGGCTTTGACATTTAAACCATTACACCACGAGCCCTTATTTTTACGTATTTATGAAGCCCAGCAATGAAAAATATTTCGCGAAATTAATATAGGCCTATTGCGAAATTACCAATCGAGTGTGTGCATAGAAAATCAATCGACCAAACAAATTATTCGTTGAGAGCGGAAGTGAACCTTTAACTTAGACACTTATCGACATCTATGAGAAGCATTAGTTGGTTAGGCGACTCAAAAGTCAAAGCTAGAGATTTTTTATACGTCTCTCCTCCTCTCCGTTACAGTAGGCATCCGTTTGTTCGTCACAAGGCAGAGTTTGCCTGTCTGTCGCATGACAGAGCCCGTCTGTCTGTCAAAAGACAGAGTCCGTCTGTCTTTCAACACACAAAGTCCCCCTCTTTGTCAAAAGGCAGAGTCCGTCTGTCTGTTTCATGACAGAGTCCGCCTGTCTGTCAAAAGACAGAATCCACCTCTCTGTCACAAGGCATTGTCCGCCTCTCTATTACAGAACAGGGTCCACCTCTCTGTTACAAGAGAGATTCCCCATTTTCTGTCACAAGGCAGAGTCCGTCCCTCAGTAAAAAGGAAGAGTCCATCTTTCTGTTACAAGACAGAGTCCATTTTTCTGTCACAAGACAGTTTGTTTGTTTGAATGGGGTTTTACGCCGCTTTTAACTATCTTTCAGTTATATCGCGGCGACTGGAGTATCTAACAATGGAATCTTGGTATTTCTCACACCAGTACTACCATTATATCCTTTCCTAGCCTCCAGCTGCTATCCCACATAGGTCTACGATTATCGACCCATTGGTGAGAGACAAATAGTCGGAAAGGATGAGTGCTATTTTGTTATATAGCATAGCCCGACTCTCCGTCAGAATGCAGAGCTCGCCTCCTAGTCTCACCAGGCAGATTTCGTAGCTTGCAATGTATTTCTTGGTGATTTTGTCTGCATACTGGCCCAAGTATTCTTGTCTTGGTATCCATAATGCTTGTGCACTTACACAAATAGCTGTGTGAAAAATTGTTCGCGGAAAAGTTTGATTTCGAAATCTACCCTGTCATAGCCGTGAAGGAACTTGAAGTTTAGAGCTACACATTGGGGGGGGGGTTAATTTTTCTGTCCCAAACCCTGTGATGTGGGTACTCATTAGAATCGACGAGACGAGACTATTCAAATAAGTACCCACAACACATGGCTTAGTTTGTATTTGAAGTTTTAGCATGGAAGAACCCCTTTCAAGTCTAGACCACTGATGATTGTCAAAATCGGCATTTAACCTTTCCCGTTTTATCCCTAGTTTTTACGTCCCTGTGTTTTTACACTTGGTAAAAAAATAGTAGAAAAGATGAAATTTCTTGAAACAAGCAATTTTCTCCTTTTTCACAATATTTTCTATCAGATTCAATATATGAAGTGTCATTAGCATTACCTTTGAATTTGGACGAGTCTAAGAATTAAAAAAAAAAAGAAAAAAAGGGGGGTTAAACCCCATCAGTTCAGTTAAAATATCAAAAATAAGAAACATTTCAAACTAATATTGTATAAAAGGATCGAGATAAATCCGAATCGATTATTGTCTGTGTGTGTTTGTCCCGTTCGGAAAATAAAACCGATCAATTATCATCAAGAAGAAGAGACGCGCAACCTAATATAATACATCGATCTATCTTGTCTTCATTTCGCCTGGTTCTTTAGTGCATCAAACAATTTAACCCTTCCGCAAATTATCAACATTTACAAGGCTGAAAAAAGTACTATACTTAGAATCACCATTGAGTGAAGCTCTTCGAAAAAGCCCAGGAAACATTGTTGAAAATGTAAATATTGCTTGCAACAATGACTTCAGGATTCCCCTTTGTGACTTTTTTTCGTGCACCGACGAGCTGCACCCAATGGCCCCAAGAGGCGAGAAAAAGCAAGATTGTGTGGGAATGGGCTAAATGCTCTTGCAATGACAAAAAGGAATCCTGAATATTTCGTTAAAATTGTTTAAGTACGCCTCAATCAATTCTTTCAGAAAAGGTCACAAGCTCAATATGAAAAGTGTTGCCGAACAGAAAACGAAAACAAATTCGAAGATTGCTTTTTGTTGGCAACACACATTTCCCTTTTCTGTCCCGTTACGATTTTAGAGCGAGCTTGTGAACTATTCTGAAATTGTTACATCTAAAATAAAGAGGTCTGTAAATTATTTTAACGATGATTTCAGGCTTCTTTTTTTATGACATTTTTTGTTCCTACGGCAGCAAAGGAGTCCCATAAGCATTAATTCGTTTGTCTCTGATGTGTGCTTTTTAAATTTTCCACGTCAAACTACGAATTTGGTGACAACTCGAAAACAAACAATTTGGGAAGAGGAGCTAAAACTGGTAATTTGTTTTCCATTGTGATTTGTCCATGGTAAAAAAAGTTTGAAAACAACATGATTAACCAGTAAAATCAGTGTCACCAGAGCCTTTTCCTTATAAGAATGTTAACCCCGTTTTTTGTGTTTGTTATTCTAAATTATTATTTATATTACTTTTTTGCGAAGTTGCATTATTTCAACCACTGGCGTTTAGTCTAGGGATCAGAACAAACAACTCAAGGCTGAACAGAAAGTTACGAAACGGGTGAATTTTTGCAGGTTTTATGGAGCACGAAATTCCGAAATGGGTGATTAGACATGGTAATGGTCTATTATTTACACCACCATATTGTATAATATGAGCGCATGCGTGACATTTCCGACCATTACGCATGTGTGCCAAGTTAAGACTCAGATCAGCCTGTGCATCCGCAGTCTGATCAGAGTCTTCAGTCTGCGCTCTGTAGAAAGATACTGACCCAAAGCTTCTTTAAACAATTAGCGAATGTTCTAATTGCCCCGAATGGCTGTCCAGGGTGCACAATGTGAGAGAGTCACGCACATGCGAAATGGTTTGAAATGTCACGCATAGGCTCATCTAGAAATGGTTGGAGACGAAATCGCGTAACTGCTAGGACAGAAGAATCATTTAAGAGATGAAGAGAATAATTTTTGTTTTCATGGAGGTATGAACCGAAAAACCTTATCACACTGTATGAATACGCGAAGTGGATTCATATAGTGTGATAAGGTTTTTCGGTTCATACCTCAACGGAAAAAAAAAAATTCTTTGCATTTCTTATAATTCAATAGCATCGAGCGGAAAAAAAGCTTTACAAATTTTGATACCTTTTTGTATGGGACTATTTTGTGCGGAAGCATACAAAATCGCTACGTGCTAAAAATTTTGTTCATGGAGTTATGCATAATTTTTTTCGACCAATCAGCACGCCTGTTTTTGATAGAAGAAAGTAAATATTAAATTACAATGCGTTAGTTTTCCGTTCACCAATAACGTTCGCAATTGCGACTCGTCACGATTAGAAGCGAAAAAGGTTGGCGCAGAATGATCAAGCAAATGACCCATCGCTGGTCATGTCAAATGAACTCCAACTCTGCAGTTTGACTGGGATTTCAAACGACGTTATTTCATACAAACACCCAAAACCAAAATGCTCGTTGGCAATGTCCACAGTAATAAAAAATGCGTGACATAAATGTCAGAGGTCAACGTTCGATTCCGATCTAAATAAACGATGCGATTGGTCGACCGAATTTTCGACTGATATCTGGTCAATTGTCGACACCTTACACAGTATCGAAGACATATTTTGTATTATTAATTTACCAAACCCTAGGTCAGTTATCGACGTTTTTCACACTTTCGAGGACATCACAAAATTCCAAAATACTATTTTAGTTTAGGTTTCGGCAAATTGGAATACGACTTATCGAAATGTTATCTAGTTAACAAATCGCTAGTCCCGCCCACTGACTTCGCTGGTCACACCCACTCTGACTCCGACACGAAGTTCCACATCGATATTAAACGGCATTATTTTGCAAAATTTATAGCCAGAACATGTACCAAAAATAAAATAGTTGGTTGGCTACCCAAACGTCGTAATTACAGCTCCTAGAAGCTGTAGTCACGACGTTTAAGTCGCCAAGCACAACGAAAATATTTAACAAAAAATGTCTGCCAATGCCTGGGTTCAAATTTCACTTCCAGTCAAAATGAATTATTTGATTGGTCGTTTATTTCCTTGATTGGCAGTCGCGATTGGTCAATTGAACGGGCCCCTCTGGAGAGACATGCCCGCTTTGTAATCCATGGAAAACCTATCCACTGTATTCGTCTCAGTAATTTAACACATTATATATCGCCAATGGGTGATCAAAATCTCGTACCTATAGCTTGATCAAGCTGTAGTTACGAGGTTTTAGTCATCGATTGGCGATCTACCAGCGTTAAACTTGTTGTGAAATCACAGTCGTTTGAATATTCAAATGAGGGTCTTTAATCTTTATAGTCTATCATTAAGTTATAGAGTTACACAAGAATATTTCGTCGGGGACGACAGAAATGTCTTAGCTACAGCTTGAATAAAGCGGTAGTTACGATATTTTGTGACGCCCATCGGGGATGTACTTATAAATGGGCGAGTTACGCTTGTAGGCCCCCTTTCATTCGTGATGCAATAAAATGGTATTCCTGACAACTGGTCATGTTTTCGATTTTTGCTTTTTTTACAACTCTTGAATACTGGGTCACAACATTTCTTGCCATTTGCAGTATCTATCATATCTTTAGCTAATTGGAATTCTATTGACCACCGATCGGTGGATAATCGAAAACCTTGTGGGCTCGGAAAGGATGTTATTGTGAGAAATACATTGAATCCATGGACAGGTTCTCCAGTCGCCGCGAAATGACTGAAATACTGTTATAGTGGCGTTTTAAAAAACGCAGTCAATCAATATCAACATCGTAAAAATACGTATAAAACTTTATCTCAAAGAGAATAATTCGATTGATTGATTGATCGGGGTTTAACGCCACTTTTGACAGTATTTCAGTCATTCCGCGGCGGCTGTAGCACCTAACCATGGAATCCTAGTAGTTCTCTCAACAGTACTACCACAACATCCTTTCCGAGCCCCCTGCTGCTCACCCCATTTAGGTTTACGATTATACGCCCATTGGTGAGAGACAAATTTCGGAGAGGATATTCAACGCGGCCGAGGATCGAACCCGGGACCCCGAGATTAGGAGTCTTGCGCGCCACCGCTTCGCTATGGCCGTGGCAATTCAATCGTGAAAGTAGAGCTTTTCATCGTTGTCATTCTAAAACGTTGTAACTACAGCTTGATTCAAGCTGTAGTTACGAGGTTTTATATTGACAATTACGTTTTGAATGAAAGATAAATCCTGAAACAAATATGACTCGACATACTCACTGAAAACTTATCGGGTACATAGGTAAAATAAATTGTCGGTCGAAATAAATTTTCACTAGAAATGAATTTATGAAACAATTTATTATGGAGAAAATAATACTATATACAAGGCGGCAAAGACCGTAAATACACCATAGTGTCGCTTTCAGTTGAAAAACAGCACCTTTGAAGTTTTATTTTCATTGGTTTCATAAAATAAGTAAATGCATTACCTATACTGTATACTATTTTTGTTCGTTTGGGGAGAAAGGATCTTAGCGACAGCTGGATTTAGCTGTAGTTACGTTATTTTTGTCGCGCGTCAATGACTTGTATCACGTATAAAATATGAGTTATAATGACGAAGACTCCACAACCTTTTCCAAACCTTTTGTTGTTGTATGTAATTGTAGGATTTAGGTCCCTTCCAGATCTAAGCATATTTAGATCATAAAAGAGAAACAAGCGGCCTCAATTGTGTGCTACGACCTATTGGTACGGTGCACACAGGGGTTTACAAATTGGTCAAAAATAAAATAATTGAAAACCACAACAACCAAAACCAAGTTAGTGAATCACTATTCCGCCGTTATAGCCATTTTTACGGAAATATGACCCTGATAAGTGACCTTGACCTTTGTGAATTGCCATGACATTACAACCAACTGATGCCTATCAATGAACGTAGTCTTTGTTCAAAATAAGAGCTAGGTATCTTTAAGGTGTTTGAATACGAGCTAAAAGAGTTAAGTTTTTGCGTTAAGTTTACAAAACTCGTGACCTCAATAAGTGACCTGACCTTGATGGATGATCCTGATCTTACATGCAATTGATGCGTTTCAATTTAAGGAACACTTGTCCTAAAAAAGAACCACGTATCTTTAACCCTTTCCTGTTTTTCAAAATTTTTAGTCCTGTCCAATCTGAAAGAAGTTGCAGACAATAATTAAAAGTGAGTATAATTTGAAGAATGACCAACCTATAGGACAGAAAATATTGTGTGAAAAGAAGAAATTGCTTGTTACAAGCAATTTCTTCTTTTCCAACAAGATTTTCTTAAGTGTATAATTTTTAGGGCGTGAAAACAAGGGATTGTGTAGGAAAGGGTTAACGTATTCGAACAGCAGAAACATGTTAAGTTTTTGCGTTAGTGCTCACAGACAAACGTACAGACAGAAGGACATCAGGACATCGGTAAAACGATATGCCCCAAACTTATCGATGCGAGTAATATAAAGTAATATAGGCCATAACCTTTGAAATATATTCGCATGCTGTGAAGTAAATTAAAGTTTATGCAAATGAACTAATACATGTAAATAAATGAACGTACAAATATGGAAGTTAAGAACAAACGTAGCGTATACATAATGACATTATAAATCATACACATTTTCGGTATCATCTAGATTATTTATAACGTCGACGCAGCATTTTCATAAGGCACAGACCTTGATATACGGTGTTCAGGACTAACGTGAGACTAGCTACCGAGCATAAACCTTAGCCCAGTAAAATGAAGAAACTAAAATAATGACATGATAAACGATACGCATCCATCAATATTTTAACGTAGACGTAGCAATTTCATACGACGCAGACCTTTATATGCAGTGTTATGACTTATGTCAGACAGACTACTGAGCATATACCTTATACCAGTATAATTTAGAAACTAAAGCAATGACATGATAAATGATACTGAATATTTGAACCCATCTATATTTAAACGTCGACGTAGCAATTTCTTAGAGCACTGACCTTGATATACGGTGTTCTTACTTATGCCAAACAGACTGCTGAGCATAAGCCTTATACCAGTATAATGTAGAAACTAAAATTAATGACATGATCAAGTATAACGAATATTCGCATCCACCCGTATTTTTACGTCGACGTAGTAATTTCATACGGCGCAGACTTTTATGTATGGTGTTCTGACTTATTTAAGACTGACTAGCGAGCATAAGCCTCATACCAGTATAATGTAGAAACTAAAATTAATGACATGATCAAGTAAAACGAATATTCGCATCCACCCGTATTTTTACGTCGACGTAGTAATTTCACACGGCGCAGACTTATATGTATGGTGTTTTGACTTGTTTAAGACTGACTAGCGAGCATAAATCTTATACCAGTGTAATGTAGAAACTAAAATGATGACATAATTAATTATACCTAATATTCGCATCCATCCGTATTTTTACGTCGACGTAGTAATTTCTAAATTGACCTATATGGAAACTATTGCATCCCAAGTGGAATTATCAAAAATACAGATCTCGAGAACAAACCATTTGAAATGCTGATGCCGATATAAGGCCCATAAAAGGACATGGGGCCTCATAAGAACCCCGTAAAGCACATAATTTGAAAAAGGAGATGGGATCCAGCGGAGGTCAATTAGATACCGTATTGCGAGAAAAATCTCAAGTAAAATAGAGTAATCACCCTAGATTCACTCTACGAATAGCGAGAAGGTTCAACCATGGTCTGCCTGCACAATCCGTACAGTCTGACCGGGGTCTATACATTACTTCCTTTTAGGGAAATCTATTTTCGCTTGCCGGTTTACCTAAAAAAACACAATACAATTTTAGGCTGATCCAAATCAAAAGAAGTTATAGGTGATATTTTTTTAACTGATGCAATTAAGAAACACCTTTGTCTTTTGGGGTAGAAAACATCGAGGAAAATTAAGAAATTGCTTGTTGCAAGCAATTTCTTCATTTTCCACGATGTTTTCAAAACTTTTTTTCTATAGGGGCGTGAAAAGCAGGATTATGTGTGAATGGGTTCACTCGTATGTACCTTTAATTAAGTGATAAGATCATATATACATTCTTTGCTGTAAAATTATACTCGCAATCAAGTTATGTAAATTACATTTCAATCTCGTTGAGATGTGTTCGGCTGCACGAAAGCATTTCAATTTTTTTAGCTGTCTAACAACATGTTTATTTGAATAACACAGATTCCATGACGTTACGTGAAAATAGATTGATGGTAAGGGGGGGGGGGGGTGTTAACGCCAATTAACCCTTGTCGTGCTGAGACCGGAATATTTTTGTGTACATAAGTGCAGTCTAGTCTTGGGCTACACCTCATGCTTGTCCCCTTTCAGCCAGAGTTGTTTATAAAATCAATTTTCATAAAGAATATTCACAATAAGTACCTTCCAGTGCTGTTAGCAATTTGATTTTAAAGCAATTCTGGATAGAATTTTAATTCAGCATGACATGGGTTAACAGTTTGTCAGTAAGATCGTGTCAGCTGATGCAACTAATCATGACTTCCTGTCGTTTCTCACTCCAATGCAAACGCAACATTCGATCCGAGCCAAAAGCTGCTGATGTGAAAAAGGATCATCCGAGATATCAGTAAAACAAATGAGCCTGTGCGTGACATTTCCAACAATTTCGCATGTGCTTGACTCGCACACATTGAGCACCCTGGACAGCCATTCGGGACAATAAGAATATTCGCTGATTGTTTAAAGATGCTTTGGTCAGTATCAATGATAGTATCAAACGACAGCATACAATTTCAGCAAATTTTTGTGATTTTAATTCAGTATTCAGGTATGCTATTGGCTAATCAAACATTAAAATCAAATTTTATGGTGCATAATACTGAATTAATGATAGAATCTATTCTAAGTGTTAGATCGACTTGATTTAAGGGATTTTCCCTAAAACAAATTGAAACAGAGAATACTGAATACCGCATTTATTTAACGAGGTACCTATCAACAAATAACATATCTATTTTAGATGACGAGTTTAAAAAATTGGGGATTTTATGGACGCCAATTTCGATATTCTATTTTATAGCGTAAAATATTCTATTTTGCAATAAATCACTAATAATTAATAGAATCATGCGATATAAAATATTACGTGAAACATGTAACGCAGTTCATAAAATTTTGACGTCTTTCGGCAATAACGAAAGGGCGATGCCATAAGCTTCGAATTAATTGACCGATCGCTGGCCCCGCCCATTGACTGCTCTGGCCATACCCACCGACTCCGACAGGAAGTTCTGCTTCGATTTTTAACGGCGTTATTTCACAAAACTTATGGCCAGTAGCATGCAACAAAAAAGTAAAATAGTTGGTTGGCGACATAAACGTCGTAGCTACAGCTTGAATAAGCTGTAGTTTCGACGTTTAACTCACCAAACCAACAAAAATGTTTCGCTAAATGGCGTCTAATGTCGGACTTGAAAGATCAGGCCCGGGCCGCATAAATGATTTGATTGGTGGGCTGATTCCTTGATTGACAGCCGAGACTGGTCAATTTGCACAGTTATTATACTGGTGTAATATTATCAAAAATTTTCAACGGGTTTATTTCACTACAGCACCTTAAAATGTCTTGTGAAACAATTTTGTTACCATGCTCTCAAATAGAACCCATATCGAAAGTAGAAGATGTATCTATAGACTCTGTCAGACCGTGTATAGAACGGATTGGTTCATTCAGACACAATCCCGCAATTTTACAACCCTGATTTAAAGTTCAGAAAATATGATGAAGAATAAATACATTTCTTGTTCAAAGAAATTCTTCACAATCTTTTCTACCCGAAAAGATAAAATTATGATGAATTAATGAATAACTCCACCCTAAAAAATTGTTGTCTGTAAAAACTTTCAATTTGGACCAGTGCAAAATAGTTTGAGTTCTAATAAGTTAAGATAGATTCTTTTATAGATGTGTTTCTTTGTCTATCGTTACTAACATTTGTTTTATCGAACATAATTCATTGGCTGTTAAGATATAGAAGTTGTACACGACTCGTCAATCATTTTGTCGAATGAAATAATGATTTTAAAGGTCAAACCATATTTGTAGGCCATGGACGGTGTAGGTTTTGTGGTGTGTCTTTAAATGTGAATGACCTTGACCTCGCGAATGAGTGAAAACTATTAGTATGACGTCGAGGGCAACACCTGTGCCATGTGAAATATTTTGTTATCTAACCTTTGAATAAGACCTTGAACTGAATTCTTCGATTGACACCAAATCTCTTCATGGATGATGAGTGTGAAAAACAATGTTTAAAGCATCGACGGATATAAAAGCTATGATTCGAACTCGAACTGAACAAACGCATCCCACCACACACACACGTGTACACATACATTCGTCTGGTGAACGAAGGTGTCTAAGATCTGCAAATGGTGTACTATGGATTTCTTCGCTATTCGTACAAGGCTTATCAGAGTTGGTACATTTGTTCAGCCATTCTATGTATATATAATAGAACTATTGGAAATGACAAATCGCTGGCCCCGCCCACTTACTACTATGGCCACGGTCAATGACTCTGATAGGAAATTTACTTCGATTTAATTAAATAGTGTTATTTTGTAAAATGTATGGCCAGTAGCATGTATGGTTGGTTGGCGACCTAAACGTCGTAACTTCAGCTTGCCGTTTAAGACGCCAAACCAACAACAAAAAAAGCCAACAAATAGTGTAGACCAATGTAGGAGTTAAAAAGTATCTTCTGATCACAAAGACTTCTGGCAGTTGGAAAAAACAACGCAAAACAACCGAGATTTACAGAGAAAGAATTTGAAAACTGTCATCCAAATCGTGAGATCGGTTGCACAATGTATCATTTGTTACTATTTGAGAACATTATTGCTTAAAATGAACGATAATAGGCAATAAACAACGATTATTCAATACCTAAAGATGTATTTTAAATCGTGAAGATGACGGAACATAAGTGATGACAATCGGAACTCCTCGTTCAATTCTCCGAATCAACATCGTAGGACTATTTTTAAATCTTCATGACAAACTTCGAAAATGGCGCTATCCGCTATGGAAAGCAATGGTGGAAAAATTCATCTCAAAAATGTTCTATAAGAACTCTGTTTGGGCTTCCAAGGAAACTCGATTTCAAACCAATACAGAAAATATGAAACAACACAAGGAAATCTTAATTTTTCAGCCATTTAAAGAGCATTCCGAACTCTCCGGCCTTACTATGTTATGATTACCCGTTTACGAACTACCTTTTTCTACACTGTTTCGGCCTTTTCGGCCAACAAAATGCACCGTTTTGTTACACAATGCTCTGCTTGTAACAAACAACTTCTTCATTTTTAACAATGTTTTCCAATGCTCTTTTTTCTTTGGGGCGTCTAAAAGCGTCATTAGGTGGGAGTGGGTTAATCCTATGTTGATGGAACTCATTAAAATCACCCCATTGAGACGATTCTAGTGGGATCCACAAACATATAGGATTTTTATTAGGATGAACGTCTTCTTATTTAGATCATTTGCTTTTGAAAAGGGAAATTAGATGCTGGCCGCTAAATGGAAGTAGCCGCTTAAAAGAGGTGGTCACTTGAGCAAGATTTGATGTACACTTCAAGAGGTTTATAATGAATAAAAGAAGGTTCTGCGACAATCAAGAAGCGGTGGAAAATAGTGCCACGACACCTTTTCCAAATGCAATATAGCACTTTAGCCAAACACGAGCTTCTCCGTCTGGAATATTTCTTTTGTAGCTCATTATTATCAGCCAATATATATATATTCATTTACTGCTAATTGACGGATCGCTGGCTACGCCCACTGACTCCACTGGGCACGCCCACTGACTCCGCTGGGTACGCCCACTGAAAGTTCCACGACCTTATTTTGCATTCTTATGGCTAGTAACACGTAGCAAGAAAAAATGGTTGGTTGGCGACCTATACGTCATAACGAGAGCTTAAGTAGACACAAAACCAACAAAAATGCGTCCCGTTATTGTCGGCCAATGTCGGAGTTTACAGTTCCATTCCATTCCGGTGAATTAATTACTTAATTGGTCGATTGATTCTTTGACTGAAAGGCGCGATCGGTTAAATACTTTAGGTAGTAGTCATGGAAAATAAATGAATAAAACAGACTTAATTTCGGTTGGTGATCGGGAAAGTAGGGAAGAGACCACAAACCTGATTCATTAGTTACATTGTGTGTATATTAACCCATTCCTACACGATAAAATGTTAGACCAGTCCAAATTCAAAGAAGTTGCAGACGACAATTTAAAGTTGATGAAATCTTTAAAATCTTTGTCTTTTGTGGAAGAAAACATTGTCACAAGCAATTTCTTCATTTTCCACAATGTTTCCAAAACTTTTATATTTAGAGGCGTTTAAAAGCGTCACTGTGTGGGAATGGGTTAATATATCGTTTTGTTTATAGCGTTTACATTTCGGCAAGCTCATAGCATGAGGTCGCCTGGTTTGGATGCAGTTACAATGGCTTCATGTCACGTTCAGAACTTAACCTTCTTATTCTAAGCCGTATACCTTTGTTTTATATATATATATCCTGCTTAAATATCTTTTCAACGACTACCCCCCGCTCCGAAAACAAATATAACAAATAAATAAAAAATATTTATCGATTAAGGTTACCGGTTTTTATAGTGTTCTCGACATGGTGAAACAGTATCCAAGTCGCCGAAGGCCTAGATAAATACATGTCTGAAAATTGTTACTTGAATGGGGGTGAAGATATTAATGGTCCTGAATATCTTGATAAACTATAATCAGCCCGGGGGCATTGGAAATTTGATGTATATGATACAGGACAGATTCAATTACTGCCAAAACAAGTGTCCAACGAGGCTTGGTGGCTAAAGTTGCCAGGCTATATCTCAATACGGGACAAAGGGTATTCTTTACCGTTAATACGGACAGACACGTCTGTTACTGTTTAAAGCTTTGTTGTATTATGGCTTCATGGTGCCACTATAATGAATAAAGTGAGTCGATTGTTATTAAAGCCAGTCCAACGCTATTCTGCTTATCAATAAAAAGACGAAGAAGAGGAAGAAGAAATGGAAATATTGTGGAAAATGAAGAATTAACTTTTAAAAGGCAATGTCTTCATTTCTCACAACGTTTTCTATCCTGAATAAAATTTCATTTTAGTTATATCAAATAACGATTGTCGTCCTTTTTGAAATTTTGACAGGTCAAAAATGGTTATCTGGTAATGGGTTAATACTTTGGGATAAAAAAATACCCCTTTCGTAGGCCATGTGGTAAAAATGCGTATACGGAAACCATTAATTAACTTACAAGCTTGATAAGAATCACAAAACCAGAAAGCGACATTTTTGACACGGTCGCCCAATTCACAAATATCTGGCCCGCCAACTTACATAATTGGCCCCGCCCATAGACTCCGGTAGGAAGTTCCACTTCAATTTTTCAATGTGTTATTTGCAAAATTAATTGCCAGTAGCATGTAACAAACTAATGATATGGTTGGCAAGCGACGTTTAAGTCGTCAAACAACAACAAAAAAACTTAATAAAAATAGCGGTGAATGTTGGAATTCAAAGCTCAATTCCGGGCTGAATGAATTATTTGATTGGTCGATTGATTCCTTGATTGACAGCCGCGATTGGTCAATTATCACGTCGATTCGAAACCTAACTTTCAAAACGAACTCCTAAACCACTTGGCAATGAAGTTCGATCACGACTGACAGATGACCACCATCTCGAAAGGGCGAAAGCTAGACGAGGGTTGGTTGAGGCGAAACTTCCTGTATTTCGGAAATTATCCAGGCTCAGTGATCTCGGAAATCGCTTGCCTAAAACTAACCTGACCAGTGACACACCTGAGACCACTTACCCCTCGTAAAGTCTGTATACAAATCTCAACATAGCAAAGGCTAACAACTAAATTTTGTAACTATAGCTTTGTTCAAGCTGAAATTACGATATTTTTGTCGCTCACCACCAGTGTGGTAAAGATATTACACCGCATAGAAGCCCTCAGGGCATATACTATACCAGTATTCCATACATGCTGAACCCATTCCCACACAACAAAACTTTATACTGGTCCAAATTGAAAGAAGCTTCTAACAACAATTTCAAGTTGATAGAATTTTAAATTTCTTCGTCTTTTTGGATAGAAAAACATTGTGTATAATGAAGAAATTGCTTGATACAAGCAATTTCTTCATTTTCCACAATGTTTTCCAAAGCCTTTTAAAAGCGTCATTGTGTGGGAATGGGTTAAGGTTTCGTTTTAATGCATTCTAAAAGGGCGGGCTTACATTCCGCCCGGTCTATTTCACAGATCTAATTGAATGTTGATGGAGATAATTTATTGTGAATGTTCGCCATAGTTCAGGTGTATAGACCAGACCCCCGGGGCTATTCGTACCGTGTTCGGAGTATTAAACTCACCCATGTGGAACCGGGTTAATGTAACTTCTGAAACCCTGCGATCTTTGGAGTCTAGTATCCTTGCAATGAATAGGCGTAGGGAGTATACCATTTGAGTGCATCTTTCTATCCACGGCATTGGCAAAACCGACGCCATCGACCCTCTAAATAATTGACGAATCGTTTGATTCAAGCAGTAGATACAACGTTTTAGAATGACAACGGTGATATGCAATATCAATATCTTGTAAATATTCCTGGATAGAAGGCATGCAAATGTTACGGAATTGTGACAACAGACGTGTCAAAGGTCACAGCTTCGTCCCCAGTTGCTGTAAGCTCTTCGGTGGAATCCTGCAGCTGTTATGGACTCGATACACGTCAAAGGTCATAGCATCCAGTTGCTGTAAGCTCTTCAGTGAGATCCTACAGCTGTAATAGACTCATGACTCACTCTAGAGTCGTGTCAAAGGCCACATCTTCGTCCCCAGTTGCTGTAAGCTGTTCAGTGGAATCCTGTTGCTATTATGGACTAATGAATATCTCTAGAGATGTGTCAAAGGTCATATCATCGTTTCCAGTTACTGTAAGTTCTTAAGTAGGATCCTGCAACTGTTATGGAACCATGACTCACCCTTCAGATGTGTAAAAGGTCATGGCTTCACTCCCAGTTTCTGTGAGCTCTGATTTAAACTGTATATGAGCAAGGTCACAGTTTCGTTCCCAGTGGCAGTTTGTTTTTAAGTGGGGGTTCTACCAATATCATTTGTGATGAGCATAGGTCCCTGCTTTGTTCTCAGTTACAGTTTGCTCCTGAGTGGGAGTCGTACAACTTTTATGGACTTATGACTATAGATAAGTCAAAGATCTTAGCTTTGTTCTCAGTTACAGTTTGCTCTTGCGAGGGGTCCTATAACTTTTATGGACTCATGACTATAGATAAGTCAAAGGTCTTAGCTTTGTTCTCAGTTACAGTTTGCTCTTGTGAGGAGTCCTATAACTTTTATTGACCCATTACTGGAGATCAGCATAGGACTAACCTTCGTTTCCCAAAAGGCAGTTTACTCTTGAGCGGGGTTCTACAAGAATTATTGACTCATTACTGGAGATATGCGAACGCCCTACTTTCGTTGCCACTTGCAGTTTGCTCCTGGTTGCAGTATGCTCCTTGGGGTAGGAGAGGATGTCTTACAACTTTTATTGATCCATGACTGCTGTCAAGTCCAGGGTCACAGCTTTATCCCAAGTTTCAGTTTGATCTTTAGAAGGGGTCCTTTAACCGTATATGGACGCATGGCTAGAGATTAGATAAAGATCATAGCTTAGTTTTCTAGTTGCGGTTTGCTCTTGAAAGGGGTCATAAAACTGTTATGGGATCAAGATAGCTTGCACATTCTGATCAGAATCGACACCTTTCGCAGTATCAAAGAACGACCTTTTATCTCAGATACATTTAAGAGTCCCAGTGTAATGTTGATCTTCATGCCGGAGTAAGGCATGATTGATTGACCAATCATTGGTCCCGCCAACTTTATAACGTTGACCACGCCCACAGACTCCAATAGAAATTCCCGCTTCTATTTTAAACGCCGCTATTTGTCAGAATTTATGGCAAGTAGTACGTAACAACTAGATGGTTGTCCCAAGATAACTGCTGTCGAGCCTGCAAAGTTTTATAGGTAAAATGCTTCGGACAAGCAAAATTTTAAAGTTTGACCTTGGGCTTTGACTTTGAACTTGAAGCTATCCAAAAATTCTTTCAAATGGCACATCTACTCATGAAGGAGAATAATTGTGCCAATCTATTTTGAAATCCAGCCTTAATTGTAGGAAAAATTTCTCTTGACAATCACGATTTTAGTGTTTGGCCTTGAGCTGTGACCATAATATTGGAACTATCCCAAAAATTCTTTCAAATGGCACATCTACTCGTGGTGGAGAATAATTGTGCTAAGTTATTTTGAAATCCATCCCTATATGTAGCAATACTTGTCCGGACAAAGACAATTTTAGTGTATGACCTTTAGCTGTGACCTTGACATTAGAACTATCCCAAAAATTCTTTCAAATGGAACAAGTACTCATGATGGACAAGTCATTTTGAAATCCACTCATAAATGTAGGAGCAGTTGTCCGGACAAATTTGGATGGACATACAGACAGACTTACTAACGCACTAACGCACATACACCGACTTGTCTTAGTGACAACTATGTCTCGCTAACCGCAAGCGGGTTCGACAAAAAGAATCGTTGTTTGCCGACCCAAACGTGGTCACTACAGCTTATTCAAGGTGTAGTTACGACGTTTTAGTCGCCAAACCAACAAAAATGATTCACAAAAATGACGGCCAATATTGGAGTTCAAATACAAGACGCTGCCTACATGAGTGATTTCATTGGTCGCCTGATTATTTAATCGACAGTCGCAACTGGTCAATTGAATGACTGAAGGATTGTTTAAAATGAGGACAAAGCTGATACAAATGAAACAAACGTGATTCACTCAGCTCCAAGACTAAATTCTTTAAAAAGGGAAAAGATACGATGTTTCAAACATACGCAACGAAACCGGTTATATTGGAGGAGTGAGATCCACTGTTAACTCAATATTTGTGAACAATAATTTAACATTGTCAGGTATATGACAGCCCTGATTTCAGACTTTCGTCGTCTTATATCTCAGACAAACCACCCTGTCGGGGATCAGGAAGAATAACTAAAAATCAATCAATTCGTGTGTAAGTATAACTATTGTGCTTAAACCCAGACGGCTAAATTTTAGACTGGCCCTAATTGAAAGAAGTTGCAGACAATTTGAAGGTTATGAAATTTATGGATTTTTCAACTTTTCAAACATTGTGGAACACGAAGAAATTGCTTGTAACAAAGCTTTTTTTCTATGGGAGCGTCTAAAAGCGTCAATGAGTGGTAACAGGTAAAAGCGTTTGACTAAAGAAAATGATATTTGTAGGGTCATAAAATTTTTATTAAAAATGACTGTTTATTAAAAGCCTTGCTCTCGGCGTTGTATAACATCTCATAACCCAGTCGATCTCTCTAGAAGCCCATTTTACCCATTTTATAAGTTTTTCTTGGTTTTATAACCCAATTTCACGCCCGTTTATCATAGTTTGTCATGGGTTTCAACTATTCCAAAGCGTGAACAAACTTTCACGTTGGGGCAAAATTCGAGGTGACCATAATGAACGCATGAGATTATTTCTTTAATAAAGCGCAGTTGTAGCTAGTTTGCTGCGTTAGAATTCTATAGACTTTATATTTCTCCTTTTTAGCGCAGTTGATAAAGCTTGGGAACATGGGTTCGGGCACTAGGCTAATCCAAACCATTCATCTTTCAGATAAGATGTTACAGCAAGGCCCTATGGTGCTATACACGGGAGATGTACTTGTTGCCGTACAAATGTAAATGAAAAATATATACGTGTACTTCTCCGCGAGTATAAAAGCCCATGTCGGACAACTCAGGCCCGGGAATGCCACACTCCTTGTTTGGTACTCTGGAAACTTATGTAAAACAGATTCAGCAGACCGTATCATGAACTCGATAATGCTAGGCGAATAAATATTCAAAATATGTGACATGTCACTAACGTGTCAAGTTTCTGAAACTGCGGAGATGAGGTCACGTGGTCCAGTCAGTCAGGTGACAGTACTTGAAGCTATATATTAATCGAGGTAAAAATAATTTGAACCGTTTTAAAGGTGTGACAATAGTGCACTATTATCAGCGTAGCCTTTGCTTAATGCGCTACTAAACCCTTCCATTTCCGTGCTTTATTTATTTTCAGGAAAGACCAAATCTCTAACTTATTCCACTTTTATGTTATTTCTTCAAAGAGAAGTCAGACTTACTCATTCTATTTACCTTTCTGGTAGGCCCGAGTCCTGACTAAGCTTCACTAAGCTATACTAGTCACAAATAGGAACTTTTCACCGATTCAAGGTCTCTGTGATTTTACCAATACAAGACTACTTTTTCATCATTAAGAACAAAGGGTTTGTAATATCTGTAGTAAAAGTTAAATGGAATCTGGGTATTACTTTCTGTAGTTTGGCAAAAATAGTCTGATGTAAGAAAAAGATTTCTAAGTAACGTACATGTATCCCTCCCGACTATAGATAAATTTATTAATCTAATGTCAAGCACAAACAGAAACATAATTCTGAGTATCTGCAAATACCTTGAAAGTAGCTCCCATTCCCACACAGCAAAGTTTTAGACTGGTCCAAGTTGAAAGAAGCTGCAGACGACAATTTCAAGTTGATGGAATTTTAATTTTTTTCATCTTTTTGGATAGAAAAAATTGTGGATAATGAAGAAATTGCATGATACAAGCAATTTCTTCATTTTTCACAATGTTTCCCAGAGCTTTTTTTCTGACGGGCGTAAAAAGGAGGGATTAAGTGGGAATGGGTTAAAATACGGGGAAAAGTCTATTGCTGTCAATATTTAGTTTACTATATTTTTTTCTCGAGAAAACAAAATATTCTCTTCATTTCTTACAGTGCCCGGAGGATTCTAAAGAGAGCGAGTCGGTGATACTAGAAGCACGTTTGGGATTGTTTGGTAAGTTGAATTGGGTTAAACCCTTTCCTGTACAATCCCAGAATTCTACGTTGCTGCGATTTTATACGCGAGAAAACATTGTTGAAAAAGAAGAAATTGCTTGTAACGAGCATTTTCTCCTTTTCCCACAATATTTTCTACCACATAGGATGGTTTCATTTCAAATAGCATCCAATTTTATTCGTCGTCTGCAACTTAGTTAAATTTGGAACAGTCTATAATTTCAAGAAACGGGAAAAATGTTTACGCCACTGTTAATAGTATTTCAGCCATATTGCGGCGGTTGGATCACTTAAACGTTCATGGTTGATCCCTACCACTGATACAGTTATTTTTCATTTACCGACATTTATCGTGGACACCTTCTTTGAATGTGGACAAGTCAAAAAAGAAAAATGTCGTCCGGCTTTAGAGAGACCGATTTATCAGACTAAATATCGAACTCAGTTTTTCAGGCATGCTTCGAAGATAGGTATATAAGGCTTAAACTTCCCATGGCAGTCCTTTGTGAATATGGTTCTTTGGAATTTTAATCCTTCAAATGATGCACCCAAGTACGTTTGACACTTTCACGTATTATCTTTTTAACATTCTAATTTCATGTGAGCAACCTTTTGTATATTTTGACATCTGAACAAAGGTCTTTGTTGACACAAACTAACTTGAAATCAACGTTAAGTATGTGCTACCCGTCACGGGAAAGGGGACCGTTAGGGAACACCAACGAAATAATTGACGGATCGCTAGACACAATAACTGAGTTCCAACAGAAAGTTCCACTTACATATTGATCAGCGTTATTTTGTAAATTTCAAGGCAAGTAACATGTAACAGAAAACGAACAGAAAAGGAAAATGGTTGGTTTGCGTCCTAAAATTCGCAATTAGAGCTTGAATAAGCTGTAGTTACGACGTTTTAATCACCAGACCAACAGAAAGAAATCACTTAATTCACTTAACCCATTCCCATACCCCCCCCCCTTTTACGCCTACCAAAAAAGTTTTAGAAAACATTGTGGAAAATTAAGACGACTGGAGCACCTAACCATGGATTCCTGGTATATCTCGCACCATAACAACTAGTACATCCTTTCCTTGTCCCCAGTTGCTATCCACTTAGGTTTACGATTATTCACCCATTGGTGTGCGCCAAATTTCGAAAAGGATATGTGCCGCCGTCGGGGATCGAACCCATGACACCCATGATTGAAGATAGATGAAATCCTGTCTACAGGTCACCAATTAATGTTCCCAGGTTACAATACAAGTTTCAACCGTTTTCAGAATTGAGATTTTTTTTCAAAAAGTTTAAATCAGAATTGGTCATGGTTTAGTGAAATGATTTATAGGTCAATCCGTCTAAAGAAATGAACAAAACTATGTCTATTCAATTGACACAGGGATCGTAAATTCTTAACCTTTACAAAAATACGAGGTTTATAAGTCCACAATTGGACACGATTTACTACCGCTTTCTTTAGTACATCTTTAGTTCTTCGATACTTAACCCATTTCCAGACGGCAATATTTTAGACTCGTCCAAATTAAAAGGATATGCGGGCGACAATTAAAAGTTTGTGAAATTTAAGATTTTTTTTATAGTACAACTTTTATGATAGAAAACATTGTGGAAAATGAGGAAATTGCTTATTGCCAGAAAGTCTTAATTTTCCACAATGTTTTCCCAATTGTTATTTTTGATAGGCATTTTAACCCATTCCAACTCAATCCCTCCTTTTCACGCCCCTCAAGAAAAAAAGCTTTGGAAAACATTGTGGAAAATGAAGAAATTGCTTGTCTCAAGCAATTTCCTCATTATCCACAATGTTTCCCATCCAAAAAGACGAAAAAATACAAAATTCCATCAACTTGAAATTGTCGTCTGCAGCTTCTTTCAATTTGGACCAGTCTAAAATTTTGCTGTGTTGGAATGGGTTAAAGCGTGATTGTATGGGAAGGGGTTAAAAAAGGTCCAACGGGGGTGGTCAAACGACCGTTCGTCGTTATCAATAATAATAATAATAAAGGAAACAATTGATCAATCAAATCATCATTATAGACCGAAATTGAGCTTTGAACTCCAACATTTATTATTGTCATCATTATGTTGGATTTGCGAATTAACCGTCGTAAGTACAGCTTCTTAAAGCTGTAGGCACGACGTTTAGGTCGCCAGCTAACGACTTGCCTTTTGCTTTTGTCACTGTACGCATATTTTACAAAATAATGACGTTTATTGCCGAAGAAGAATTGCCAAGCGGAGGTCAATGTATGTTGCCAGCGATCCGTCAATTTATTAAATACGACCGATTTTCGGACTGACGAAATATCAAGTATCGCCAGACTCGACCTGGATCAAGCTTCGCATGCTAAAAAAGGTCGGTACTACTCATTTTGTGGGAAGTTTCCCTACAGGTATTGGTTACATCTTTGAATTTTATTTTACTTCTGACCTGTCACTCGAAAAATGCGTCAATTCTGGTCAGATTGCGCAAGATGCTCGACGAAAATATCGATTTCAAATATTTATTTCTAGAAGTTTCTGGATTGTTCTCTTTATAATGACAGCTCTCATCTTATAAAAACTGTCTTTGAAGTTTGAATACCATTTTAACTCCGATCTGATTGAAATTCGAAATAATCGCCGATTCCTTATGTAGGGTTTCCCGCCCTGCATACAGACACCCTTTGAGCTTACGGAAATAGCCGAGCGATATTTTGAAACTTTCGACTTTAGCATTTCGAAAGGTTCGGTGCTGTACTCGTAGAGTTTCAGTTATTAAATGCGCGGATTCTAAGTCTGATCTGTTCTACTATCAAAAGTTACATGGTCCACAAACAATTGTGTTACGTCACAATCCGATAAAATCCAAGCAGTTCGTTCTTATTTCGAAAGTAATCTCTATTTTATTATTACATGAAGTTGCATGTGAAGTCAGCATGTGTCAAAATTAAGTCAACCAACAACGCCTTTATAATCCGCTTTCAAGAGTTTAGACTGATCCTCGATGCTATTAAATACTTGTGATCCTTCGTTAAAGGGGGCCACTCTAAGTCTAGAATATAATGTTTATACCTCATAGATTACGCAGACTGGCCTGGGTAGAAACAGTTATATCTAACAAGAATTTTAGAATGCAGAAATATGTGGCCGGATTGGCGAAAAAGGACCTTTCTGTAGAACCGTAAATCTAGTACTTAAAAGGGGATTGGCTTCTGCAGAGGTCAACAACGGGTCAAATTCCGAAAATGCTTTTATAGAAAGGTATAATTTTCCGTTTTAGATTCGAAAATTGTCAAAATGCGAAAAGTTTAGACTATGGTCAGACTGCGCGAACCGCGCAGTCGGACTAGAGTCGATAAATTTCGCATTGTCAAGAAGGTCCCTTTTTCCCTGACATATCATTCTACCCTATTATAGTTTTATTTTTGAAATAACGATTCTGGTAAACCTCTGCCGCACTCGATCGTCCTTTTTCCAATACACGTAGCTGTTTAACCCATTCCTACACAAGGACGCTTTTTGGCGCTTCCTTGAAGATAGCTTTGGAAAACATTGTGGAAAAAGAAGAAATTTCTTGGTACAAGAAATATCTTAATTATCGACAATGTTTCTACCCAAAAAGTAAAATAAAAATCCAAATTTCCATCAATTAAAATATGTCGCCTGCATCATCTGTCAATTTGGACCAGTCTAAAATCTTGTCGTCTGGGAATCCGGAATAGGCCGGAACAGGAATGATGGAGAATTGTCAACACTTTCGTAGACGTGCAAACTTTATACTTCACACAGGATAAATTGTTACTTGTTTACAAACACAATTTTCTAAAATCACATCCTTGGCGACTGTGTTGTTATAACCCATTAGCGTCTATTGATCCTTCATTAACCCATTCCAACACAGTTGAATTTTAGACTGTTCCAAATTGAAAGAAGCTGCAGACGACAATCTCAAGTTGATAGAATTTCGAATTTTTTCGTCATTTTGGGTAGAAAACATTGTGGATAATGAAGAAATTGCTTGATACAAGCGATTTCTTCATTTTCCACCATGTTTGCAAAAGCTTTTTTCTTGTGGGCGTAAAAAGAAGAGATTGAGTTGTAATGGGTTAAATATTCGCGGTATATAATCAACAAAACCCTCACTTTTTAACATGCAGTGGTAGGGAAAATTGTGGATAACGAAGAAATTGCATGTAACAAGCAATTTCTTCATGTTCCAAAGCTATTTTCTTCAGGGCGTCAAAAGGCGTCGTTGTGTGGGAACGGTTTAACCCTTTCCATGCTGAACCCGGAGTACTACTGTTTTGACAAGAGGTACATGCGAAGCTTGGCCTGCACATATACGTTCAGTCTGATCTGGATCTACACCGCATGTTTGTCCCTTGTTAATCAGTGTTGTTCATAGATATTCTTTCAAAATATACTGACCCGTTAACATGTCTTCCAGTTCTTTCAGTCCCTTTATGAAATTTTTAGAAATCAAGTTAATAGGCACAAGAAGGATTGACCCTTTTCCGTATAATCCCTGATTTTTACGTTCCTGTCATATCATACTGAAGAAAATATTGTGGAGAAAGAAAATATTGTGAAAAAAAGACGAAATTGCTTTGCGCAAGCAATTTCTTCTTTTTCCACGATATTTTCTAACATTAATTATGGTAACTTTTTTTATTGAAGCAAATTTATAATGTTCACTGCTGCTCATTTGAATTGGGACAAGCCTAACATTTTGACAAACAGCACAGGATTAAGACCTCTCTCCTATAACAATATTTATAGTTCGGTAATACAGAGAGACTTAAAGTTGACCCTAACTAATGAAAGTACATGTACTGTGTTTGTGTAATGAAATTTATTTAAACCCCTACTTCATATTTTCTGTTTCTATTTGAAGAAAACTTCAAGCCCCGAGGCATTTTTCGTTTTTATGAGTTTTATGCAGACGTCGATAAATCTTTTGTCGTAATCAGACGAACTTGGAACAGACGGGCATGTACTGGTTTCCCGGTAAGTCAAGTTCCACTTTGATATGACGACGACGACGAAAAAACAACAATAACAACAACAATAGCAACATTGAAATTGTAAATAAAGCATCGTCTGTCTGTTTAGGGATTTCATACGAAAGATTGACATGAAGTAATGGTTCTTTTTCCACACAGATTGAGCGGGAAAGGGCAAATTAACCCCTGTCATGCTGAATAAAATCCTTTTCAAAAGTAGCGTGAAAAACAAATGGTTAAAAGTACTGAAAGCACTACCTGTTTATATTTATTTTGAAAATTAAATGTTATAAACAACCCTTATATGAAAGGGACAAGCAGGCGGTAATGACAAAGGTCAGACTGCACTTATGTGCAGGCTGGTCTTCTTTACCTCCTGCCAAACAGGAATATTCCGCGATCAGCGTGACAAGGGTTCCGGCAGATTCCGGTAAAGTCTGATCAGAGGAATCCGCTATTTTACGAGCATACTCGAAGGAATTCTATCGTGGGCCTAGAATAACATGCATACTATTTATACTAGCATATTTGCGCATTCAATATAAAAGTAAATCTTCGTAAGGAATTGAGTATGTAGGATCGACTCTCGTTACTGTTCGCTTTGAGCATACTGCTCTGCCTGTTGTTTAGAACCACGTTTTTGTTTGTTTGTTTTTTGTTGTGCAGCGATTACGTCCAAACTTGGAAATGCGAAAACAGTCGATCCCTAGTAAGATCTCGCGAAGTTTACAGGGTGACCTGATAGATACTTTTAGTTTTGAGCAGATTATATTTTCATAAATAATACTAGTCATTCTACCTTACCATATATTCAAACCTTATTCAAATAATAATTATTGAAACACAATTGATCTATTTTAGATACAATCTTTCTTTCAAATATTTTTGCTTCAGAAGATTAAGGTTAACTGGAATCTTAGAAGATGAATTTTTCTGTAAGCCATTTTGTCGGTTGTTTGGTTTATTGAGTGGGGTTTAAGGCCACTTTCAATGGTATTTAAGTGATATCTCGGCTGTAAAAGCATCTAACGATGGATTCCTGGTATTACTCACACCAGTGCTACTACTACATCCTTTCATAGCCTCCAGCTGTTCATCCCATCTAAGTTTACGATTACCCATCCAGTAGTTGGAACCAAATTGTCAGTTCAGAAATAATTTTGGATCATCATGCCAATTTCTTTCAATTTTGCACATTTTTAAACAGTACTAGTTCTTAAATAAGAATGTAACGTTATGCAAATTTTCATGCAAATTTAAACCTAAATGTAAATGATCAGATGATTAATGAAAGGAGAATGTCACTCACCGACTGTACACAAATTACGGCCAACACCAGCAACAAAACACAGTGCACGTGTATCTCGTGCATATTCGCAAACATTGTCCTTCAATACTCGAGATTCGACATAAATCACACGTCCATTGGTCTCAGGTACGATCCAAACTTAGAACGAATCCACACGTGTTGGTGTCCAAAAGGGCGTGGCGGGAGCCGAACAATGACCTTTTATATCCAACCCTTATCTGAGCGCTTAAACTATTTTCTGTCCACTTGTTTTGAAAATATATCTACACGGACACCCCGAAAAAAGTTCCACAGAATCAGAAACGGTTCACTTAAAGTTCTCAGAGTAAAAAACCGGTTCCAGTTTACTTTATAGACGGAACAATAATTTTGCCCTACTTTGCCCCCTATGACACAGTCCGTGAAAAACGTGTCATTAGGTTTTTTATATCGCCGAAAAATTACAATTACTTCAAGCGAATCTAGTGAAGGCCATTAAAATCTTCATGCTTGGATTGTCGCTCCGCCTTGCGACCCTTTACACTGTATTGTAACATGAAATTTTCTAAAAGAAAGCCCAATTACAGCCTAATCAGCTGTAGTTACGAAGTCTTAGAAAAACACACACACACGCAAAAAAAAAACTAAACAAAACAACAAAACAATAACCAAAAACCTACAACAAACCAGATGCTGGGAATTGTTGTATAAGAAAGAAAAGCCGACAACCTGTTTTGTGTATGTGGGTTCCATCCCGTTGTAAACGACCACTTCATTATTTTTATTATCAAAACAGAAAAATATTGCCTTAAAAGCTTTTAAACTGAAGATCAATCTAAAATCTGCTGACTCGGTTATTTCCCGTCGACCCATTCCCACACAAGCCCCCTTAGGCTAACAAGCAATAAGCCTTGGAAAAAATATGAAAAACGAAGAAATGACTGGTAAAAATCAACTATTTTTATTAATCTAGATTTTTTTCTTCCAAAAGGACAAATATTTTATTATTAAACCATCGACTACAAAATGCCCTGTGCATCTTCTTTCAATTTGGACTAGTCAAAAAAATGTTGTCGTCTGGTAATATGTTAAAAGCTTTCAGATTAAAATCTGATAATCATTCAAGGTAAAATTGGTAGTGCTACCGGAGAATTAAGACGAGGGACAGTTAACCTTTTACCACACAATTCCGCTTTTTTGACAGCCTGAAGAACAGTGATCTTGGAAAACTTTGTGAGAAAAGGAGAAATTGCTTGTCACAAGCAATTTCTTCTTTTCTCAAAATGTTTTCTATACCATCTGGTACTTACTTTCCATTTCAGTGCAATTTGAATTGTAGATCCAACCTCTTCGAACTTTCGACCAGTCTAAAATTCTTTCAAAGATTAGAGTTTTTCACAATTTGATCGCGAAATTTATCCGGAACATTCCTTAGCCAGTCTGTGCGTTACGAGTCATCAACTAAAACTTGTCGTCTGCAACATCCTTGAATTTGGACTAGTCTAAATTTTTTGTTGTCTGAGTTAAGAGATACTGTAAGTTTTTGCTCCAAAATTTGATTATTATCCAGTTCAGCAAAGGGTCTTTAAATGGATAAAAATAAACCCATGACAGGTAAAGCTAGGGTCGAACAATCGACATCGATAGTCGATACGACATTCTTTCACCGGCAGTCCCTTAATCTCTCAACGACCGGTCGTGATTGAACGGGGTTCAACGCTACTTTCAACATTTTTTTTCAATGACTTCGCAGCGGCTAGTGCATCTCATCATGGCTTCCTGTCATTTTTTCATACCAGTACAACTGCAGCGTGAACCGAATCACTAGCTGCCCACCCCCTCTTCCTTACTATTAATCATTCATCCATTGGTGAGAGACGAATTGACGGATCGCTAGCCCCTCCCACTGACTCCACTGACAACGCCCCTGACTCCGACAGAGAGATCTACTTCGATATTAAACGATACCAAACGGCGTCCTTTTGCAAGTTTTATGGCCAGTGATATGTAACAATATGTACAAACCCGGGATTTTACTCCAAATTGATTTTATACTAGAGAAACATTGTGGAAAAAGAAGAAATTGCCTGCGATAAGTAATTTCTCCTCTTTCCACAACATTTTCTACCACATAGGATGCTTTCATCTCCAGTTGCATCCAGTTTTCAAAGTAGTCAGCAGCCTCTTTGAATTTGGACCATTCTAAAATTTCAAGAAACGAGAAAGGGTTAAAAATGTTGGTTGGCGACCTTAACGTCGTAACTACAGCTTGATTAAGATGCAGTAACGACGTTTAGGTCGCATATAGTTACCTCTTTGGTTTTTTGTCGAGCCCACTTGCGGTGAGCGAGACATAGTTGCCATTATAACAAGTCGGTGTATATGCGTCAGTGTGTTAGTGCGTGAGTGCGTTAGTCCACTAGTTCGTCCGTCCGCCCGTCCGAATTTGTCCGGACAATTATTCTCCATCATGAGTAGATGTTCCATTTGAAAGAATTTTTGGGGTAGTTCTAATGTCAAGGTCACAGCTCAAGGTCAAATACTAAAATTGTGTTTGTCCGGACAATTATTTCTACATTTATGGATGGATTTCAAAATGATTTGGCACACTTATTCTTTGCGGGCTTGACAGCAGTTATCCGGGGACAACCATCTAGTCTTAGAAATACTTGATTATAGAGATAGGATATACTAGTAGTAGAGGTCGATAGAACGACAGAATAGCCATTGAACACTAGGAAACGTACCTAGGTCAAAACTCCAACCCTATTTTCCCGCCTTTTCCCTTCTACTCAGTTTAACCCTTTCTCGTACAATCCGTGATTTCCACGTCCCTTTGATCTTCACGCCCCTGTGATATTTTCCTTGATAACAAAATCGCGGAAATAAGAAGAAATTGCTTGTGACGGGAAATTTCTTCTTTTTTCCGCGAAAGTTCTATCTATAAAATTGCTACCTTTTCAATTGTACTTGTTTAGTAATGTTGTCTGCTATACCCTTCATGGATTTAGACAAGTCTAAATATTTTGAATAAAAAACGAAACAAACAAACAAAAATAAATAAAATAAAACAACAACAACAAACAAACACACACACACACAAAACCTTAAAAAAGCCCTCAAAAATACCAACAAAAATAGTGAAGGGTTTAAACAAATTAATAGTTAGATTTCCCTGAAGCTTTTAATAAAGTAACCATTCAAGCAAAAAGTGTCCCCCAAGATAGTCCGTGAAACAATTATTTACAAAGCGATCGGATCCATCAGAAGTCACTAAGATAAACTAGTTTGAGAATAAGCAGAGAATACGACAGGTTTCGATCTTCGTCAGTCCGAGCGATAGGTAGACAATCGTAAACCTACATGGAATGAGCAGCTGGAAGCTCGGAAAGGACGTGGTGGTAGTACTGGTGTGAGAAATACCAGGAATAGATGGTAAGCGCTCTTGTTACCACGACATGACTTACATACTGGCAAAAGAGGCGCTAAATCCCATTCGATCAGTCAATCAACCTTGGTCCTGTGCAGTACGTGCCTGATTGCTCTCCTATATTTTCCCCAGTTTTCCACACTCTATAGTTTCTACATTCTATAGTTTTTCACACTCTATAGTTTTTCACATTCTATTGTATTATACACTCTATTTCAGTGTCCAGTCCTTTTATATTTGAACTAGTCACAAAATATGACGAGTGTTAAACGCTATTGCGAACGGAGAAACTTCTTTAACCCACTTCCACACAATCCCGCACATTTATGCTCCGAAGGAATTCAAGTCAGGCAGACAAAATGGAAAAAGACGAAAATGCTGATAATCAGCATTTTCTCCTTTTTCCGCAATTGTATGCCCTATCTGATTCAAAACTCAAAGGTAAAGCCACATTGAAAACGTCGTCTGTGACTCCTTCCATTTATAGGACCAGTCTAGAATTTTGTCGACTGGTAATGTGTAAACAAAGTGCTGATTGCGTTCGATATTGCTTTCTACTAACCTGCTACAATCGACCAGAGAAAGAATGCCAAATGAAAGTCTTTAAAACATTACCTCACTTTCACCACTTAAATGTCCGTAGTGGTAACACTTATATCCACAATATGCACAAACACACAGACTGAAACCCCGCAATAACAGAATTGAATAATTAATGACAAGAAACCCCAATAAACATAGTCAGAAGTAACAAACCGGGTATTTCCAACACATTCAAAACACCGTCTATAGGGGAACAGTAATTTTGAAATGAGATGTGTGTCTGCCCACAGCAAGTGATACCGAGAGACATGCTTCTGTTCTACACTATAAATATAGAACTTCTTTAAGGAAAATATAAATTGGTGTATAGTGCAATGTTGTAAGAAGTATCGTCTCTCGCTATAACACAGAAATAGACAACGCTAACGAGAAAACTCCTTTAAAAACAAATATTTGAAAAAGAGAATAAATCCATCATAGGTCAACCATAGATGATCACATTTCGAAAACGGGTACAAAGCAATGTGAAATGATCGTTCTAAAATCAGAAAACATGAAAATGTCGAAACGTTTCGACTCCGATCAGCCTTCGATCCCCGGTGGCGGCACATATTTCTTCCGACGTTTGTCTCTCAACAATGAGTAGATAATCGTAAACCTTAGTGGGATAGCAGCTAGTGGCTAGGAAAGGATGTAGTGGTAGTACTGGTGTGAGAAATACCAGGGATCCATTGTTAGGTATCCGCCGCGATATGACTGGAATACTGTTAAAAGCGGCGTTAAACCGCATTCAATCAAATCAACCGATCAGCCTTCGCACCTTAAGTAGGTTGACCACAATCGATACTTATAGCATTTTCGAGAAGGTGTATATTTGTTTGGAGATTCATATATAGGTGAGACGGTAGGCGAAAAGCGTCTCAGTACGCGAAAAGAGTCTCTGTACGCGAAAAGAGACTATGCAGTAAATGTGACCTTTATGGAGAAAAAGGGGACATCTAGACAGTCTGGAAACTATCAATGTTGCCGGGGAAGAGCGTAGACTAGGCAGGCTTGAAAATTTCAACCAAGGTTGAACAGTTTAGAGTTCACTATTAAATAATTTAATTTTTAGTTTGGTCTATCAAAAACGAGCGTTCTGATTGGCCGAAAGAAATTATTCATAACTCCATGAACAAAATTTTGATCACGCAGTGATTTTGTAGGCTCCCGCACAAAATAGTCCCATACAAAAGGATTCAAAATGTGTAAAGTTTTTGTTGTTTTTTTTTCGCTCGATGCTATTAAACTATAAGAAATGAAGAGAATATTTTTTGTTTTCATGGAGGTATGAACCGAAAAACCTAATCACACAATGTATGAATCCGCTTCGCGTATTCATACAGTGTGATTAGCTTTTTTCGGTTCATACCTCCATGAAAACAAAAAATATTCTCTTCATCTCTTAAATACATGAATTCTAAATCTTAAATGGTCGTCTTGTCTTATTTTTCATTCATTTTCGACTTATCAATCATGTTTGATCTCTGCTAGATCCTATCTCTTTTCAAATAATTTGTTCCAGGGAGTTCCTTTTGGGCCGATATTTACATGCGGATCGGATTTATAAAAGTTGCTCCAAAGCACCAGTCTTTCAATGGTTGACGGAAGTAGTACATTCATTTGTCGAAGGCTGTACAGTCATTTGACGAAGTCTGTAGTGTCATGACTGCTTGGTTTGGCTTAAACCTATTAATTTTACATCGATTGGGAAAAAAGTTTGTCCAACTTAGATTAATCCCTCTCGATTCTGCTTCCTGGAAAATGCACCAGTACTCGCGCCGTAAGTGTGGGCCAATGACAGAACCACGATCGATAGCCGTTCCCAGGAGTCGAACTCAGGACCTCTTTGATCGGGGAGCCGACGCTCTACCTCTCGACCAAGGACACCACTTGGCGATGGTTATTTCATTCATGGATAGCGAGCGCGATCACGCTCTGGTTTAACCCTTTCCTGTTTTTGGAAATTTTAGACTGGTCCAATACAAAGTAGGTTTCACAAAATAATGAAAATTGGGTGCAATTTGAAATGAAACTATCCTATCAGGTAGAAAATATTGTGGAAAAAGAAGAAATTGCTTGTTACAAGCAATTTCTTCTTTTTCCACAATGTTTTCTAAGTATAAAAACACAGTGACGTAAAATCCCTGGTTTATACAGGAAAGGGTTAAAAACAGGTGTCAGTATATTTTAATGAAAGTTCTCCTTCTCAATAGTAGCGCACTGAAATCTGAACGACCTTCAAACCAAGTCTGATACGACTCTACGACCTTTTAAGATGCATGCCACATCTTACAAGTAGCTAACCCGTTACTGTTTTTCGGAACCTTTGAACTGTCCGAATTGAAAGGAGTAGCAGATGACCTTACAAAATAAGTACGATTAAAAAAGTAACCATCCTTTATGAGAGAATAATAGTGGAAAAGAAGAAATTGCTTTTAACAAGCAATTTCTTTTTTTACCACATTGCTTTGTCAAACACAATATCACAGGGACGTAAAAATCAGGGATTGTAATGGAAAGGGTTAGAAAGGGATTTAGGGGTCAGACTTGGGTAAGAGGTCGAGTTGTCTAATTACTGACATTTTAGTTTATCATACAACAGTAATCAAAACTAGAATTATCGCAAAGCGTACTCTTCGCCCAAGTAGCACAGTTGACCTTTGACCTACATTACCTCAAAACAATGGGCACCTCCATTGGTCGTAGATAACATGTGTATAGAGTTTCAAATGGCCTATGAGTTAGAGCACGGAAACGGTTTTCATTCAAAGTTCAATATTGACCTTGACTTCTGACCTAGTGACCAAAACGATAGAGCACTTCCTTGGATCAGTGGAAACAATTGCGCGAAGTTTCTAATTTGTAAGTCAATTGGTTAGTGAGTTAGAGATCAGAAACGAAAACGTCTACGGGCGGATGAATGGACGGATGGACGGACGGACAGGCAGACAGACAGTCATTGTGAAACCAATATACCCCCTCTACTTCGTATGTGAGGAGTATAGTGACCATTAGGAACATGCCTACGAAAACAACAAAATCGGTCGGAACGGTTTGAGTAAAAAGGATTTTCCATTGCAAGGTGTTTTTGGGGATACTGTATTATAACAGCTTCTTATGAAGACTGTTTGTAGCTACAGCTAGGAAGTTGTCACGGGTGAAATCCGTTTTGGTAGAGTGATTTTATGTAACTTACGTGAGTCGATCAACCGTGAAATGTCCCTTGGTTGGATGAGTTCGATTGATTAGGTTCAGGGGAATTTATGCGATTCCTTATCTGAGAAATTTTTGATTTACCCATTCCTACACAATCCCTCCTTTTTACGCCCCCAAAGAAAGTAGTTTATGAAAACAATGTATGAAATGAAGAAATTGCTTGTTGAAATTGATTTCTGTCAAGAGATACTAAGATTTTTTTTTAAAAAAAATCAACAATTTGAAACAGTCGTCTGCAACTTCTTTTTATTTTTGGCCGGTCTAAAATTTCTCTGCGTTGGAATGGGTTAAAGTAGATATCTGATTCACAAAAAATGAATAAAATTTCCAAAATCAAACTAACAAAATTACAATTATTTTTGTTCAATAACCTATCAGCAGATGACAAAATTTTAGACTGGTCCAAATTTCAACAGACGACAATTTTTAGTTGGAGCAATTTTTAACATCCGAATTTTGAGTTGGAAAACTTTGTGGATAATGAAGAAACTGCTTGTAATTAGCATAATTTTTTCGTTTTACACAATGTCTGGGAAGCTTTTTTGTTGAGGGGCGTAGCATTTATCAGAAAATAGTGACGTCATCAGGACAGGAATTTTCGAACGTCATAAAGCTACGTCATTTCACCCGTTCCCACATAATCCCTCCTTTTTATGCACCCCAAGTCAAAAGCTTCGGAAAACGTTGTGGAAAATGAAAAAATTGCTTGATACAAGCAATTTATTCATTTTATACAACGTTTTCTTTCCCTAAAGATGAAAAAATTCGAAATTCCATTTAATTGAAATTTTCGTCTGCAGCTTCTCTTAATTTGGACCAGTCTAAAATTTTGTTGTGTGGGAATGGGTTAAGAAGGTTTTCCAGGATAGTGCATCATATGATAATATATTTAAATACACGTGCATGCCAACACCATCAGCTCTTTGGGTTGAGCACTCGTCTTCAAATTTCGCGATCATGGATTCGAATCTTGGGCTGAGCCAACTCACAAACAACCTGTTTTCCGGATCTGACGTTAAAGTAAACTAAATGTTGTCTGTGGGATTGCTTACACGGGCAAATGATACGGTAGAGACGATAAAAAGTCACGAATACCTTTGTATAGAAATAAGAAAAAAGAAACAACAACAGCTCCAACCTTTTGAACCTTAGTGTATGATAGTTTCTTGTTAAATAATGCGTGTCGATGTAACTGAGGAAGTTTTACGAGAGTAATCCGTTCTGGTACAGTGAATTCATGTAATTTGTGCATTACAGTCCATGAAATATGCATCGACTGGCTGCGCTCTAATAATAATAAAAAATAATCGACATTTAAAAGTATACACGAGAAACTTTTTACAAGAACAAACAAACCCCTAAACAAAACAACCAAGATCAAAGAAGAAAATTAAAGCAACGGTAAACAACAATAAAATCACCACCACTACACACACACACTCTCGCTGATCGCAAACGTTTCTTTAATGGAACGGTCTGATATAACCTAATCTTTGTCTTTACTTCCTGATTGCTATGGAGAATATCACCACCATGACTTTAAAAGCAATAAAACACATGTTTCTAAAAATAACTGCTGTCAATCAACCAATCAAATGATTCATTTAGACCAAAAGGGAACTTTGAACTCCGTCATTGCATGGTCAACGATGGTGTGACGCATTTTTTGTTGGCTTGGCGACTTAAACGTCGCTACTACAGCTTATTAAATATGTAGTTACGGCGATTAGGTCGCCAACCAACCTTTTCATTGAAGGACTCCAAAAGCGTCCATCAGTGTTACCCAGTTTCGAAAATCAATACGGTGTTACTAGGTTAGAAGAGAAGTAGTGCCCAGTTAGGTTCTATTTATTATTTTTCGAAACCTGTTTCCCCAAAACAACTGTACTTTTTGAAAATGGCGTAATACGAGGATTCTACATATATAATTCGTAGAAAGCGTAAAGACTCCTCTTAAAGGTCAAATTCAAAGAAATTTTTATATTGTCTTTTCATTCATTATTTTTCAAGTATATGGTGTAAATTTAACGCACAAACAATATTTTCGCGATTGCAGACCGTGCACATGTACAAAAACCAATTCGAAATGTCAATATTTAATACTGCCCCAAAACAGCGCATCGCTTACTTCCCCTGTACATTCCCCAAACCGCTTATCTCCCCTGCATTTGTGACGTCATAGTAGAAGCTATCTGTTTTACATGTCCAATGGTTGCTGTACTAAATACAGGCGATAATACGTAAAACATCGATTTTAAAGGAGAATAATGACGATCTGTGCCGCTTACGGTTGTAATGTTGAATCGGGGACTCAGAGGATCAGCATTTTTACGTTTCCGATTGATTTTAAAAGAAAAAAGTTGTGAATTCATAGCCGCGGACAGCAGTGACAAATTTTGAGCCACCGAGTCATGCAAAGCTTTGTGTGAGACACTTTAATTTCAAGTTTTTGATCAGCCCGAAACTAGCAAATGACGTTGTTTTTAAGAACTTTCGACTCCGATTGAAACCTGACGCCGTGCCAACAATCTTGATCTCGGAGAACCGACGGGAAGAAGAACCGACATGCCGAGCATCAGCTAGGGCAATTTCGAGGAAGAAGCTGCAACAGCGGTTAGATCAATTTGGTGAACAAATTGATATCTCGGCCATATATTGTGGGGGTTGGGATTATATAAAACAATGAACGAATCACATTATGGACCGATTTTTCGTGAGACAGCAGAACTGAAAGGGTTCCCATTTTGTTCATCTCGGATATTGTCCTTCCAATATATTGACCAAACCAGACTTTAAATAGAGGAGTATACCGACCTATCAAATAATTCATTCAGCCCTGACCTGAGCTTATCAACTCCGACATTGGTTGCCATTTTTGTTTACCTTTATTTTTTATTATTTTTGATTTGGCGGCTTAAACATTGTAACTACAGCCTTTTCAAGCTGTAGTTACCACGTTTAGGTCATCAACCAACCATTTTACTTTTTTGTTACATGCTACTTGGCATAAATTTTGCAAAAGAACGCTGTTAAAAATCAAAGCAGAACTTCCTGTTGGAGTTCATGAGCGGAGACTATGAAGTAAAGGGCGGGCCAGCCATTGGTCAATTTTGACATATTAACGAAAACTGTGTGGCAAAATGAGAAATTAATAATTATAAGTCATTTCCCCTTATTCTCACCATTTTCTCCTCTAGTCATACTCTCATTTTTCATTGATCCCATTCCAAAATGACATAATTTTAGACTAGTCCAAATTGAGAGGTGCTTTGAATTTAATTGCTGTTATCAACTACTTAGACCTGTGTTTATTATTGATATGAACATATTTCCCTCATAAACATACTGTTTATCTAGAATTCCAAAAAATTTTCAAAATGTTCCTTTTACATGATTGTTAGAAGGTATTTCCTTTTTTTTTATTACCAAAAAATCCATTTAGACACATTAAGGGGTCGACACTAACAGTGTTCCGGGATCCCTTAAAATTGGAAGGGACCCCAGCAATTCCAGGCTAGAGATTCCATTAGGATCCTTCAATATTTCTCCAGTACAATAGATCTTAAGGTATCAACTAATGCTCCTGATTTTTCGTTTGCTTGCCTTTGTAGAAAACATTGTGGAAAATGAAGAAATTGCTTGTACCAAGCGATTTCTTCATTTTCCACAATCTTTTTTGAATTTTTTTTTAAGTTGGGCTTAGACGGACAGGATTGCGTATGAATGAGTTATTACTGGGCAAAAAAATTTAAGATCAAATTAAAAAAAAAGTGTTTTTTTTTTTATTGAAAGAGGTTGCAGATGACAACTTAATTTGTGCCAAAATTGAATAATTATTGTAAATAGGCTTCAAAAATTTGAGAAAATTTGCTATTGCTAGTCACAAGCAATTTCTCCTTTTCCCCCAATATTTGTCACAACTTTCTCCTACTGTGAGTAAAAATAGAGGATTTAGTTGTAATGAGTTAAAAGGAGGTACAGATAATTGAACAGAAAATAGTGGCTATCATTAAGTTCAATTTTTTTCAAAGATCACAATAGTCACTAGCGGAAAGACAAGCTACTGATTGCTTGGTAAAGGGTAAACTTAGGCCATGGTCATGTCTTAATTAGTGTTTTAAACAATACAGGAAATGATTACATAATATATGCATATCCCATCCTTTCATGTTAGACAAACTAGTGATGTATATGGCACCCTTGATTTTCACCCGTGATCTATGTTTATTCCAAGGACTGTATAACTCCTTGTTAAAGTCCTTATTATTCTATTGCAACATACTATGACTTTGGAAATAAGCTAAGATGATACTGGAAAAGGTCATAATTTATGTCATGTATGATTTAATCTTAATTTTTTTATAACATGACAGAAAACATTTCCTTGGCAGAAAACATTGTGGGAAATGAAGAAATTGGTTGCAACAAGAAATTTCCAAATTTTCAACAATTTTAATCAAAGCCATTTCTTGAGGTGTATCATAAAATGGTTTATAATGGATTTAAAGAATTGAAAGGTTGACAACCAGAATTTCTTTCTTTCAATAGTCCACAGAGGGAATCATGTCTCTGATAGCAGTCACCACATGTGAAGGAATCACTTTCCTCGCTCCTTTCGCAATCGTCTAGAGGCCAGGTGTCTGTGTAGCCTAGAATAAAAAAATGTAAAGAGATCTTAGCTTTTAAACCAATTTTCTTTTTGGTGATGTTTAACTTAATGATAGACAACAGAGTTGGGAATGGTCCAAATTCAAAAAGTAGCAGATGAAAATATAAAGTTGATCTTTACAGGCTTTGTCTTACATACGACAGAATCAAGTAACAAGCATTTTCTTCTTTTTCTACAGTGTTTCCAAGATGGTTGGTTGGTGATCTAAATTGTAACTACAGACTGAATTAGCTGCAGTTACAATGTCAAGGTCCACAAACCAAGAAAAATGCCTAAAAGATGTCCAAAATTGCAGTCCAAAGTTCACTTTTGGTCTAAATGAATGAATTGATCGTAAAAAAAAATTCTTTGACAGCTGACAATTGGTAAATCACTGAATTTTAAGAGTTTAAGTGTTGAATGGGGTAGTAAACTTTGTATAAGGACAAATTGCATGTTACAAGCAATTACTCCTTTTCCCACTATTTTTTTGCAAACTACATTGCTTCAGTATGTCAGAACATTGGATTGTGTGGTAATGGGGTAAGTTTCCTTGCCTTAACCCTTTTCTGTTCAATCCCTGATTTTACATCCCTGTAAATTTATGAATAAGAAACATTGTAGAAAAAGAAGAAATTGCTTATATCAAGCAATTCCTTCTTTTTCACAATATTTCAAATTCCACTGAATGCTTACTTTCAACTAGAATCCACTTTGAATTTTCGTCTGCAAGTCCTTTGAAATTGGACGGGTCTAAATTTTTAGAAAACAGGAAAGGGTTATAAACAATGTAGGTCATTTATGAAAAATGATTTAGCACTATAACGAAACAACATTTTACTTACTCATAAATTCTTTGGTTTTCCTCAAGTGGGCCTGTCTGTAACGAATGGTCATAGTAGGTAACTCCCAATACATGAATGTTCAGACAATTCACCCGGAATGCAATGTGATCTGTTATGCGTGTCAATCCTGCTTCATCCTTCCCATCTATACTGTTTGTTGTCTTGCAGAACTTGGATTCTGTCACAGTTGGCATATTCACACAAATCTTGCACTGGCACCTGTGAAATTGAATTATTTATTATAATTTTCATATTTGAGAATGATTTACTGTCCATATTTACAGAGAGTAAACAAACGTTACTGTAACTTTTCTGATGGGGGCACAATTGTAAACCATATACCAAGAACTGTTTTCAAACATTGGACAATGTAGTACTGATTCAAGCAACCAAAACCATTTGAGCCAGTGTTAGACATTTGCATATAATCCTGTCCGATCAGACTTCACTTTGCACCTAGTAGATAGCTACAGACTGAAAGTTTCTTATGACAGCCAGACAATCATCTAATGCACTATTTGGACAATAAGACTGGGAATGTCATGCACATAATTTCTTATTCTCGTCTTAAATTTACAAACGAGATGTTTGATCGTAAATTTTTGGTAGAAGAAAATTCAGAGGAGTTTTTGTTACAGTGTTAATAGTCCAGGGATAATTCAAAAGGGGTCTCACTCGCAAACGTCACTTCATTGGGATCTTCATTTAAATTCGTTGTTCAAGTCAGATTCAAACGTTCAAAAAGGGAGTAAGTTAAATTTTTTACGATTCTAATGTTTATAAAGGGCAATATTCGCCGCAAATATTGATCACTCACCATGTTGACACCTCAGGAACATTATCGTCAAAATCGGGGCAAAAAGAAGACGAAGAATATAATCATCACTATCCTCCGATTCCGTAGCAATTGCCCTTCAAACTGGTTCGTACACATATGGCCTTAAAGTACCAGAAACATCCATTTCTTCTTCGGGAATATCGCTCAAATCGCTGTCATACTCTACGTCCATTTTCAATAAACTTCTACTATGACGTCACAATTCAGGGGAGTTAAGCATAGTAAGGGACATAAGCGATGCCTTAAAAATGAAAAGGTAAAAATAAAAACTCCAATAAAGGGTTTTTGAAACAATCTCAAGAAAAATCAATGAGTATCAATGCACATGTTTATTAATGGAATTTTGAAAATTTGAATTATGTTACCCCTATGGATTTGCCCTTTAAATACGAAAACACCTACCAATAACCCGCTAAGCGTAGATGCGGTCACGGTTTCAATAACGCTCAGTCTTTCAATTACAAAGTGAGTAATTTGCCTTCTACGTTGAGAATTCGGCATAACAGTTATATACCTCGGAGTTGATAAGCTGTATAGTTACATTATGTTAAAAGATGTTTATTATCATTATTTTGAATAAGCCTTTTCAATACACTACCAAACGATTTTTGAATAGTTACAGACGACCATTCAAATCGCTTTGAAAATGAAAACTAAGGCCCTGATAGGGTAGAAAACATTGTGAAACAAGCAATTTCTCCCTCTTACACAGTGTTTTCTTTCATGCATTTTTCAGGGGTTAAAAACGAGATTGTATGGGAATTGGTTAAGCTACTACTAGGTCGCAGAAGGTTTAAAAGATATGTATAAAAATCAAGGCAATAATTCTTAATGAATAATGTTAATCTGATATTGTCCAACTTTCTTTCATGATATCTTAATTATTTGTGGATTGTCATCGGAAAAGGATAATCTCGGAGAGTAAAAAAAAGAGTGTTGATCCTGTATTACATATTAAACAAATCAGGCTTGGCGAGACGTTATGCTGAAATAAGATTATCTATGAAAAATGTCATTTTCTATACCGAATGGGCATGTCCTTCTACTTTGCCAACATGGACGACCATTATTAGTACTTTCAGTGCTTTGGTTCACCTAGTTACAACTAAGCAATTGACAATTATGAAATTATGCAAAATAACGCCGTCTGATATAGAAGTACAACTTCCTGTGGAGCTCCGCAAATTGTGTTAACAAAATAAAATGTCTTCGTTCAAGGGGAGATAATTCTCAAACAAGTCATATTTGAAAAACATCATGGAAACTTTCAACATGTTGTCAGTGTTTTTATAAAGTACCAGACAACTGAATGGGAAATAATGTTTCAACGGGGACAGTTGACACTTCAAAATCGTGTCTTGCAAAACTTCAACGCGGAATTAATGTATTGAAGAAGTTTCAATGAAACCGAAGCAAAACTGGAGGAGTAGTTTGCTACGAAAAGTTCATAGTGTTTTGAATACAGACGGACGGACAGTTTCGGGTAAATGTCTTATCCGAAAGACAGGGAAAGAATCGAGCCCGGGACACATAAAACTTCAAGAACGCAGTGACGTTTTACAAAAAGATCAGCCACAATATTTATACATACATCTAAACCCAGTACCAGTTGTCACATTTTTAAATTGGTCCATAATACAGATTACCATTTTCAATTGATATTTAAAAAAAACTTTGACTTTTTGGGTAAAAAGCATTGTCGATAATATAGAAATTGCTTGTTATAAGCAATTTCTTCATTTCAAACATTTTTTTCCTTAGCAGTTTTCTTAATGTGATTCAAAAAGCGGGATTGTGTGTGAATGATTTAATCGTATTTACCAATGTTTCTTTTTTGCGTTTGTATTTAAATATCATCGAATCATTTAATAAACCTAAAACATTTACGTCATGAATTTAGGTTGGCCCTTCGGGGTTTTATAAAATTTCCACAGTTTTGTTTCTCTGGTGAAATACTAGTTTAAAATTTTCAAAGAAAATGGTTTGCAAAAAGAATGTTATTGCGTGACTGCAGAAAACCGCAGATATTTTACAATTAATGGAAGGACGTTAAACAAGTAATAAAATACGGCCAAATGTAAACGTAGCCTACGGCAATGTTACGTAACGGAACGCAACGTCTTGTACTAAGACAACGAAGGACCGTGAAAACACGCAATACAGTATCTATTTCAAGTTCATATGTAAAAAATGAAATATGTAAAAGGTACATGTATATGTATATTGTAATGTGATACTGTATTTTGGGCCAGATGTCTTCATTTACTATAAAAGAATTATATTGTACTTGATCCCAAGGGTCCCTTTCTTAGAATTTGTCTAGCAGTCGGTCGATACAAACGTTCTTACAAAGTTTGATCGAGCATCAAATGTGGCCTTCAGACGTCAACAAGCTTTTTCTTATATGTGACCTAGGGACCTAGTTAATGGCCCGAAATCACAGAATTCCGATCTTGTGGGAGATTTCTTCAAGATAAATATTCTTTTCAATTTTCAGGTTGAATGAGCATCAAATGGCTCCTAGAGCACCCACAATTTGAGACTTTTGTAAGATTAGACCTAGTGATCTACCTTTAAACCCCAAATGACCAAAGTTCAAACTTGTCCGTTCAAAATTCAGACCAATTTCCCAGTTGATTTAGCATTAAATGTAGCATCTAGAGCACACACTTGATCCAGTGGCATAGTTTTTGATACCACGTGACAAAATTTAGGACTGTCTGAGACGGAACATTCTGATCAATTTTCAGGTTAATTGAGCAATAAGTATAGCTTCTAGCTTATCAAAAAGATAGATATTAACGACGGACGACAAAGGTGGACGACGGACAGCACACAGTCACAAAAGCTTACCTTGAACATGCTGTGCTCAGCGAGCCAAAAATGGATAATCCGTTATAGTAAGAAAACTGGGTTGTCATTCTGCACAGAGGAAATTGACTAAAACCGAAAAGTTTCGACCGCGCTGTCGACTATCGATACGTTACGCACTTACTTATGTCCTTTTTTGTGTGACCGGTGACATATTGATTGATTAGTGCAAAACTGTCGTTAACTAACATCATTTAGCGCTAACCCCCTCGATATTCATTTTTTTATCGGTAATATGCATTGGTCATATTACAAGTAGCTGTACAAGAAAATGATAATAAATAAATGAATGAATAAATAAGTAACAAAATTCATTTTAAGTCAATTGCAATAACCCATAAAACTTACCTTGAAGGGACCATTTTGTGATATTCGGCTTTTGACAAAGATGAATAACTCGATCAAATACTCACCAAGTTGAAGAGAGTTACATCCCGTAAACAACATCCGATATGAGATAACGCGTGAAGTCGCCATGGCAGGACCTTTAAAACCCAGGATATTGATTTTAGGGGCTGGAATGGCAGGGATTTCGGCAGCACACCATCTAGTGATGGCCGGTTTGTCGAATGTGAAAATTCTAGAAGCAAGTGACAGGTAAGCGGCCCATTACTTTAGTAAATTTGTAATGACATATATTACATGTAGGATACTTTTTCCACCGGGGCTCAACGAGGTATTAATGCGTTTGTGTTTTGTAGTTCTTATGGTTCACCCATTACCAGACAACATGATTTAAGACTGGTCTAAACTTAACGAAGCGACAGACAACATTAAAGTAACATTGCAAAATTGAATGGTAATGGTTTAAATCACTGGGACATTGACTTGGTAGTAGATGGCACACGATCTCATATTGCACGGTGTATCAACTAGATAATTTTCCTAAATAGGGCAACATGTGTGTAAAATATGGATCCTTTGTGGGAAGGTGAAGGCATCAGCTGCATACCGGCATTCTGTTAAACCATTACGAGACGACAAAGTTTTAGACCAGCCCGAATTCAAAGAAGTTGCAGACGACATATTTTGTTGATGAAATTTTAAAAATCTTGTCTCCGTTTTAGGGTAGAAAACATTGTGGATAATGAAGAAATGGCTTCGACAAGCAATTTCTTCATTTTCCAAAATGTGTTTTCAAACATTTTTTTCTTGGGGGCGTCTACAAGCGTCATTGTGTGGGAATGGGTATAACATAGTCTCGTGACTTGAGTTGTACTTCGTTGACAGATAGGTTGATATTTCTCACAATGCTTCACACCGTCAATAAAACACAGCGGAATTGTTAGGTAAGAAACTTGTTACTACCAACTCATTTGATTATACACTTAGACGGGTATGCATAAAAATAGAGGGTCTATACAATGGATGACATTTACAATGTTTTTGCACTAACCCGTCGATATATATCTGCATTCAATTTTACTTTTATGTAACGGTAACTCTGTTCATTCGTTTCTCCCCCGTTACATACGCAGTTTGTTATTCTGTAATCTTTGCTTTAAAAAAGACTGCATGTAATGCATTTTCTTTTCTTTAAGACCTAAATGTATATGCGAAAGATCTTACACATTTTCAATTACAAATTCAAAGTACCAAGGGCGCTGCACTGCTTATATAGAGCTAAATTGTTTTCTTTTTAAATCCACGGGCTTTGAGGAGATATAGATAAATTTGAAGTTACTGCGAGTCTGTGCTTTACAAAATTAGGTCTGGTTTTGCACTGATGTAGACGAGCCCCTTTTGTACAATCGGTCTGCATTGCGGAAATAACTTGTGGGATACTATGCAAAGCGTTGTTATAATTAAACATGAATTAAGTGGCTTCGGTCAAAAAATTATTCAAAGAGAAGAAATTACTTTGTCATGTAAATATGTTCGTGATATTGTTTCAGAATTGGAGGTCGAATCCACACTGTTGAGTTTGGAGATGGTCCGATGCCTGTGGAACTAGGTGCCAACTGGATTCACGGTGCTGGAATGAACAATTCTAGTTTTAAATTGGCTGAGTCCGTAGGAGCTTTGACACCATACAGAATATTCAACAGGTGTTGTATTCTGAAATGATATTTTAACAATTATTTCGTTTCTCCTCGTGTAGCATTAATGACATTTTTTTTACTTTTATATAACACATGTGCAATAGTTTTGTCTTAATTCCTTTGATGTAACAGATATGTCATTATTCCTGCTAAGTAATGCACACATAACGGTTATGTCATTTTCCCCTTAATGTGATATACATATATAATGCTGCTACGATTTTTATCTTATTATATCATGGACGTGTATCAGTTATGTCATTTTTCCTGTTGTATAGTGTACGTGTGACAATCATGTCATTTCTCTATTCATAACGTACGTGTAGCAATTATGTCACATTTCCTCTTTTTTATAATATGCATGTGACAGTCATACCTCCTTTTCCTGTTACAATGTACGCGTTATAATTATGTCATTTCTTCTTTTATCAGGTATACATAAACTTTTCATGTTATTCCGCTTTATCTAAGAAATGCGGTAAGATCGGAAACGTTTAGAAATGGTGTGCTTATCCTAGTCATAACCCTGTTTCTCATCGAGTGATAAATCACTTTAAAGAATTCCCAATCTTCCTATCGTTGTTTAACCAAATACCAGACGGCAAAAGTTTGGACTGGTCCAAATTGAAAGGGGTTACAGACAACAAGTTAAGGATAAGAAAATTTTTGAGTGCTCAACATCCTGGGTAAAAAACATTATGTAAAATGAAGAAATCGCTTGTGCAAGCAATTTCTTCATTTTACATGTGGTTTTCCAATTACTTTTTAAGGACGTTCAAAAATCGTCATTGTGTTGGAATGGGTTAGTAGATGTTAACCAATACCCACATAGGAGCGCCTTTTAACGCCCATAGGGGAAAAGAGCTTTGGAAAACATTGTGGAAAATAAACAAATTGCCTGTTACAAGCAATTTCTTCATTATCCACAATGTTTCACCAAAACGACCAAAACATTTAGAATTTCATCAATTGTAAATTGTCGTCCACAAATTCTTTCAATTAGGACCAGTCTATCATATGAATGATGTCATGTGGTAATGAGTTAATATGCAAAGTTCATCGTTGGTTTTGTGTAACTGAACTCGTTTAAAACATAGTCTATTCCCTACAATTTTATATTATTCAGTTTTTGTATTGTATATCAACATCCTTGCATTCCGAATGACTGAAATATTTGTTACATACCTCCACGAAAACAGGAGCACCGTAGGCGGATGCCAACGCAAAAGAGTAAAAAAGGATATAATTGGTTCAAAATTACATTTAGAGTTACACCCCTTTGTTAGTATAGATTATTCTTTTGAAAGTTAAGATATATTTTGAGTTTCACGTAAATGTGTACAGAAACAAATATTACAAAATGTCAAAGTTTTCGGACGACGACGCGGCAGACGACGCTCGGCTGATCAAGTGTTGAAAGTTGGCCGAAAAAGGTAAAAAAAATGGTAAAATTGGTCGGAAATCCATTTAGAGTTACACTCCCTTGTTGTTGTAATAGATTGTTCTTTTCATAGTTTAGATATATTTTGAGTTTCACGTAAATGTGTACAGAAACAAATATTACAAAATGTCAAAGTTTTCGGACGACGACGCGGCAGACGACGACCTTGCTATAGCAATAGACAAAGTGCCAACGCTCGGCTGTTAAAGTGTTTAAAGTGGGTCAAAAAAAGGTTTAAAAAAGGGTAAAATTGGCCGAAAATGCATTTAGAGTTACACCACCATGTTGGTATAGCTTGTTCTTTTGATAGTTAAGATTTATTTTGAGTTTCACTTAAATGTGTACAGAAACAAATATTACAAAATGTCAAAGTTTTCGGACGACGACGCGGCAGTGGTGGACACAGACGACGACCGTTGCTATAGGAATATATAAAATTCTCAGAAAATAACCGAGCTAAAACCTTATTTCGGAACTATTTTGTATCCTTTTGCATAAAAAAGTTCCATATTAAACTGTCCCAAACTAGTAATATTTCTGCTTTTTGTTCTTTTGATAATAAATTGACCAATCGCTGGCCCCGCCCAATAACTTCGTTAGTCCCGCCTATTGACTCCAACAGGAAGTCCCGCTTCGATTTTAAACGGTGTTATTGTGCAAAACTCTTGGTCAGTAACATGAAACAAAAAGCAGAATGGTTGGTTGGCGACCTAAACATCGTAACTACAGTTTGAATAAGCTGTAGTTACGACGTTTAAGTCGCCAAATCAACAAAAAATGTAAACAAAAACGTTGGTCAATGTCGGAGCTCAAAACTGATTTCTTATCTAAACGAATGATTTCATTGGTCGACTGGTTATTTGATTGACAGACGCGATTAGTCAATTATGGGACATGAAGATAATAAAGGTGTGAAACAAAAATCCTGATTACATTGATTACGATTTTGAACTTACGTTTCATACGCCAGTGAAAACAATAATATTCACAACATATCTGAAATATTTCCAGAATGTCTGGTCGATTTCTTAGGGAGGACGGAACAGAGATCGGAAGGGACCTAGTCACCAAATGTTGGAATAAATTTCAAGAAATGTGTAGAAATGCCCAATTTGTTCTTTCTAACGGGTTAAAACAAGAAAAACGGGAAAACTATAAAGCAGTTCTCTCCAGGCTATTCGAAGAATATATTGATGAAATAAAAGGTACGGGAATTAGTCTGGATGATATGAAAAGGGTGTTCAATGCTTTATGCACATATTCGGCTTTTCACGAGGGCGATGATTTGGACAAGATCTCGTTCGAATGTCACGAAACTTCTTGCATAATGCCTGGTGGTGATATCCATGTTCCACTCGGCTACAAATATCTTCTTGACAATATGATTAAACATTTACCTACCGACATGATAGAGTTCAACAGCGAAGTTGTGAATATTCAGTGGAAGACAGAGTCTGGTGAGGTCATTATCACTACAGGAAACGGAAATATCCTCGTTGCAGATCACGTGATAGTCACGTGTTCACTTGGCGTTTTGAAGACCAATCACGAGACTCTGTTTACTCCTATGCTTCCCAGTAAAAAGGTTGATGTCATAAGGTCGATTGGATTCGGATGTGTGAATAAAATATTGTTGGAATACGAAAAACCTGTTTCTGGAATCAAGTCTAGAAATATAATAGTTTCTTTGTTAGATAATGAAATAGTGAACATGAAAACAGACTGGGTGAAAAGCATTTTTGGATTTGATACAATTTATACCAAACGAAATGTTTTACTTGCGTGGATTTCTGGTAATGCGGCACAGTTTATGGAAACACTGAGCAACGACGAAATAGGTCATGAGTGTACCAACCTTCTACGGAAATTTCTAGCCGACCAAAGTTTTCCAGAACCGAAGCGTGTTATGGTATCTCGATGGCGCAGCAACCCTTACACACGTGGTTCTTATAGTTATCAAACTCCCAACCTGATACGAAATGAGCAGGACATTCTGAGTGAGCCCCTGAAGTCAAGTCTAGGTACACCGGTGGTTTTATTTGCAGGGGAGGCTACTCACAGAGAAAACTACTCGACTACTCACGGCGCACGTGACTCGGGTATTCGAGAAGCAAGGCGTATCCTTGAGCTATATGATGAAAAACTACTGTTTTCTAAATTGTAGGTACTCGATTACTTGTAGTTACATTCTCCGTAACTTATCAGCATTGCTTCGATGAGCTTGCAAAATGTCGTAACTACATCAAGATGTAGTTACGACATTTTACACGCCCACCGACAATTTCATACATGTTACAATGGATGCATATTTAAGCGCTCTCATCCAATTTTATACAGACCTCTCAATCAAAAGAACGGACAATGTAAATCTATCTTAATTATTTCTACCAGCGTACCTAACGGACAATGTAAATCTATCTTAATTATTTCTACCAGCGTACCTAACGGACAATGTAAATCTATCTTAATTATTTCTACCAGCGTACCTAACGGACAATGTAAATCTATCTTAATTATTTCTACCAGCGTACCTAACGGACAATGTAAATCTATCTTAATTATTTCTACCAGCGTACCTAACGGACAATGTAAATCTATCTTAATTATTTCTACCAGCGTACCTAACGGACAATGTAAATCTATCTTAATTATTTCTACCAGCGTACCTAACGGACAATGTAAATCTATCTTAATTATTTCTACCAGCGTACCTAACGGACAAGTCGATAGATAACTTGTACTCTCTATTGCCACTTTCAACATTTCAGTAACTTTATTTTAGCTTCGTCTATCAAGATTCAAGCGTTTGGATTGCCTATTATTTGGGGGGTGGGGGTTCATACTTCAATGAAAAGAATGAGAGCACGCGAATGTTTTGTATACTTTCGCAAAATATAGATCCACAAATGTTTACTCAAAAGTAGTAAAATATTTGCTTTGTTTTATGGATGGCATTAAATTATAAGAAACGAATTAACAGTTTTGTTTTTTAGCTCACCTGAGCACAAAGTGCGAGGTGAGCTATTGTGATCGGTCGTTGTCCGTCGTCCGTCCGTCCGTCTGTCCGTCTGTCCGTCCGTCTGTCCGTCCGTCCACAATTTCTTTAAAAATCTTCTCCTCCTAAACCAGTGGGCCAATCAAGCTAAAACTTTGCAGGGATGTTCCTTGGGTGAAGTTCTTCAAAAGTTGTTAAAAGAATTTCATTCCGTGAAAAACTCTGGTTGCCGCGGCATTTGAAAATGGGAATCTTTAGTAATTCTTTAAATATCTTTAAAAATCTTCTCCTCCTAAACCAGTGGGCCAATCAAGCTGAAACTTTGCAGGGATGTTCCTTGGGTGAAGCTCTTCAAAAGTTGTTAAAAGAATTTCATTCCGTGAAAAAATGTAACCGCGGCATATTATGGGAATCTTTAGTAACTCTTTAAATATCTTTAAAAATCTTCTCCTCCTAAACCAGTTGGCCAATCAAGCTGACACTTTGCAGGGATGTTCCTTGGGTGAAGTTCTTCAAAAGTTATTAAAAGAATTTCATTCCATCAAAAACTCTGATTGCCGCGGCATTTGAAAATGGGAATCTTTAGTAATTCTTTAAATATCTTTAAAAATCTTTTCCTCCTAAACCAGTAGGCCAATCAAGCTGAAACTTTGCAGGGATGTTCCTTGGGTGAAGTTCTTCAAAAGTTGTTAAAAGAATTTCATTCCATCAAAAACTCTGATTGCCGCGGCATTTGAAAATGGGAATCTTTAGTGATTCTTTAAATATCTTTAAAAATCTTCTCCTCCTAAACCAGTAGGCCAATCAAGCTGAAACTTTGCAGGGATGTCCCTTGGGTGAAGCTCTTTAAAAGTTGTTAAAAGAATTTCATTCCGTGAAAAAATGTTGTAACCGCGGCATATGAAAATTGGAAATTTTAGTAAATCTTTGTTGTTGTTTTTTTCAGACTTCAAGGCCATAGACCTTTATATTTTGTATAGAGCTTAATCATATTGTTCTCTACCAAGTTTTTAAATATTCAATCTCTGGGGTCAAAAATGGCCCCACCCCTAAAGTCCGAAGTTTGGAAAAATGCTTAATTAGAGCAATTTCAAAAGAATTCTCCTCTTAAACTATAAAGTCTAGGATATTCATATTGGGTATGTAGCATAACTAGATGGTTTTGTACTATATCACTTAAAGTTGTCCTCCCAGGGTCAAAAACGGCCCTGCACTAGAGGTCCAAAAATTGGGAAAACGCAAAATTTGAGTATGTTAAAAAAAATCTTCATTTTAAGGTGGAGGACATTTATATTTTGAGTGTAGCATAGCCTTGCTGTTATCTATCAATTTTGATTAAAATTATGCCTGTAGGTTACCCCTTCCCTGGGTGTCCAAAGTTCGTAAAAATGCTCAATTAGAACATGTTCAACAGTCTTCTCCTCCCAATCTACAAAGTCTTAGGCATTCATATTTGGTATATAGCATGAACAGATGGTTCTTTATCTTGTTAGCTAAAATCTTAGCCCAGGGATAAAACATGGCACTGCCCTATAGGTCCAAAATTTTGGAAAACATCCAATTAGAGCAACTTCAAAAGACTTCTTCTTCTGAAATATATGGTGAAGGGCATTCATATTTGGTATGTAGCATGACTAGATAATTTTGTACTATGTTATAGGAAAAAATGCTCGTAGGATAAAAAAGTCTCTGCTCCTGGGGTCAAAAATTGCATAGATCGCATTGAAAGAATTCTTAAATAGAAATGGAGAAATAGCTTGTCACTCCCTTTCTCACAATGCTTTTTTAAACCTTTTTTTCCTGAGGGTGACAAATTCTGGGGTAGTTTGGTAATGGATTAAACAATAAAGCCAAAGGCATTCAGTTTTTTTGGAAATCATTACTGGATTGTTTTGTACAAAGCCCAAAATCTTATGTTTTGTTTCATTTATTTTGCTCAACTTAAGTCTTTTTTATACAAAAAAGGACTGTAATTTGTGGATACCTCAGGTGAGCGATTTAGGACCATCATGGTCCTCTTGTCATTGAGTTGTGAGCCTAAAAACCCTTATTACGCTAATGTATGAATCCGCTTCGCGCATTTATATAACGTGATTAACCCTTTCCTGCTTAACAAAATTTTAGACTGGTCCAAATTCAAAGGCTCTGTAGACGACAATTTAAAGTTGATTTTATTTGAAAATCCATCATTCATTGGGGAAGAAAATATTGTTGAAAAAGTAGAAATTGCTTGTCACAAGCAATTTCTTCTTTTTCCACAATTTTTTCACAAGTATAAAAACCCAGGGACGTAAAAACCATTGATTGAACCGGAAATGGTTAAGTAACTAGGCTCATACTCCGACGAAAACAAAAAAAAATATTCTCTTCATTTTTTTTTAAATAGCTGTTTACGTTTGACTTGGGGAGCCGTAATTCCCGGACTTGAGCTGTACCTATGTGAAGAAATACACTGTCTGTGTGTGTGTATTTCCGTTTATTTATCGTCGCTACCGTAGCACATGCCCATATGAGCGACGCCCCCAGAAGACGGTTAGTTGTTAGACGAGATAGTGCAAGGATACAGGACGAAACTGCTGAGAGCTCCGCCTGGATCTTTAACGTGCTCGATGGATAGCATCGTCACACGGGGCATCGGTTTAACGTCTCATTCGAAAGACAATTAGTTGTGTTAGTTGATATGGGCAGCCCAGGGCTCGAACCCGTGATCTTGAGGTATAAAGTCAAGTGCTCTACCAACTGAGCTAATCGGGCTGACACTGTCTGTGTGATCATCACGCCTCTTTATAGGCGCCGTGGACCTTGCGATAATCTTAACTCATTACCAGAAAACCGAAGTATAAAATGGTCCAAATTCAAAGAAGTTGTAGGCGACCTTTTTAGTTGATGAAATTTTAAAAATGCTTGACTTTAGGGGAAGAAAGCATTGTGGATAAGAAGAAATTCCTTGTAACAAGCGATTTCATCATTTTCCACAATGTTTTCCAGAGCCTTTTTGCATGAGGAGTGTCAGAAAGCGTGATTGTTTTGGATTGGGTTGACTCAAAGTTTGAAATAATTTTCATTTTCAAAAATTCAGAGACCATGCGGAGGCCGTAGCCCGTTGGCACACAGCAAGGAAGGTGCATGGTTGCCAAATAGGTATAGCAGGGTGACATCTATTAATGTCAAATTGAGTTTAAGTTCGGTGACTTATACCAGTTCACTTTCGGTTTAAAAGAATGATTTGATTGGTCGATTTATTGTTTGGTTGACAATCGCGATCCGTCAATTAATCAAATCACTCTTAGAATGTGAATGTTTGAAGTATTGTTCGAGAATACGTTTTTTGTTATTGAACCCATTACCACACGAAATTTTAGACCGGTCCAAATTCAAAGAATTTATTAACGACATTTATGAGTTGATGATATCTTTAAAATTTTGTCTTAAGGGCTAGAAAACATTGTAAATAATGAAGAAATTGCTTGTAACAAGCAATTTCTTCATTTTTCACAATGTTTTCCAAAGTCATTGTATTGAGGGCGTTTACGAGCGTTTTGTATGGGAATGGGTTAAAACGAAGTCAATGTTTGTTGTGTGATATTACTACCTGATATGAGGTTTTGCGCATTCCTACACAATGACACAATGTTTTCTACATTTTAAGACAATTGATTGATTGATTGAATTGGGTTTAACGCCACTTTAAACAGTATTTCAGTCATATCGCGGCGGCTTGAGCACCTAACAATGGATTCCTGGTATTTCTCACACCAGTACTACCACTACATCCTTTCCTAGCCTCCAGCTGCTATCCCACTTAGGTTAACGATTATCCACCCATTGGTGAGAGACAAATGCCGGAAAGAATATGTGCCGCCGCCGGGGATTGAACCCATGACCCATTGTTGAGAATAGGAGTCTGACGCGCTTCCGACTGCGGCGCATTTTAAGACAAAGCAAATGAAAAATTCATCATATGAAAATTGTCGTCTGCAAAATCTTTGAATTTTGGCCAGTCTACAGTTATAGGTTCAGTGTTCTGAACGCTAGTTTAATATGAAGGTTCAACATGTCAGTTCGCAAAGTAGGGTCTATTTTCTAGTATTATGAAGCCAAATAGAGAACTTGATTGAACAACAACAACAACGTGATTTATGACATTCGGGTAAAACCACTTGCTCTTTTCACCAATTGACCAACTGACCAATCGCTGGTCACGTCCATTGATTCCGATAGGAAGTCCCACTTCACGTTCCTACGCTATATTAGTAAGGCTATTTCAAGAGCAGACCTATAATCAACCATTTCCTGTACCAGACCGTTTCATGGAACGTGCTACCGTGGCCTGGAATCAGCTACTCGAATACTGAAAGGTTTTCCAAATCGAAAACAGAACAATGACGATGTGCATCCCAATTGGAAATTCAGGGGGATTTTCCCCCGCTCCCCACTTTTTTTTTTAATCGACGGATTGCTGGCTCGGCCCACTGGTCTTCTACAGGAAGTTCTACTTCGGAATAAATCAATTCCAACACAACAAAGTTTAAGACTGGTCCAGATTGACAGAAGCTAAAGACGATAATTTCGAGTTGCTGGAATTTTATTTTATTTATTTATTTTTTCGTCGTTTTGGATAGAAAACATTGTGGATAATGAAGAAATTCCTTGGTACTATCAATTTCTTCACGTTCCACATTGTTTATTAAAGGGGGTTTTTTGCGTAAGAAGGAGGGTTTGTGTGTAAATGGCGTTATTTTTCAAAATATTTGGTCAATTACATGGAACGAAAAGTTTGATGAAGACCTTAAGCTCGTAGCAGCAGTTTGAATACGCGACGTATAGGTCGCCGCAAACCAACATAAATGTCGGCCAATATCGGAGTTCAAAGTTCACTTCCGGTCTAGATGAATTTTTTTATTGGTCGATTGATTCTCGATTTGCAGCCAACATCCGTGAATTGTTTTACAATGAAAAAAAGGGATGTTGGTTGAATGTAAATTCACCACCCACTAACGTGTCTTAGAGCTACTCACCTGCTTATGGATTTTCCAATGAAAAAAGGGACAAAAATAATCTACGTATCCAAATTCAAGGGATTTTCCCTTCATTTTGTCTTGAGATAAATCTATTTAGATTGAAAAAGATACGGTTGTCCGATTTATCTGATGTTGTTTAGTTCTCTATTATGGGGGTGTTCTGTTTTCAATTCATCCAAGGTCAGACTTAGACATGCACACAATAGTTTTACGAATGCTTGCCAATTCTTCGTTTTTTGGGTTTTGTTTTTTTGTTTTTTTGTTTTTTAAAGATATATTTAACCCTTTCCTGTTTTTTGAAATTTTAGACTGGTCCAAATTGAAAGAGGTTGCAGACGACAATGAAAACTGGATGCAATTTGAAATGAAACCATCTGATGTTGTAGAAAATATTGTGGAAAAAGGAGAAATTGCTTGTTACAAGCAATTTATCCTTTTTCCACAATGTTTTCTCTAGTTTGAAATCACATCAACGTAAAAACCTGGGTTTAAACAGGAAAGAGTTAATTAATTGCCATTGAGACGTTGGCATTGGAAAAGGAAGCAGCTGATTAACATAGATTGTTCCCGTTGAAAAAGTCTTCTCCTAATCACTATTCACTATATAAATCCCTCTTTCTACGCCCATCAAGATGAAAACCGAGGGAAATTTTGTTAGAAAGGGAGATTTTTCCGTTGACAAGCAATTCCTACTTTTTCTATGGCGTTTTTAGCTTTCCTGAGCACGAAGTGCTCTGGGGGAGCTATTGTGATCGGTCATCGTCCGTCGTCCGTCCGTCTGTCCGTCCGTCTGTCCGTCCGTCCGTCCGTTCACAATTACAAAAAAATCTTCTCCTCCTAAACTAACCATGGAATTTCAACAAAACTTCACTGAAATGATCCTTAGGTCATGCTCTTTTAAAATACTTCAAAGAATTGAAATCCATGAAGAACTCTGGTTGCCATCGCAACGGAATGAAAAAACTTAAAAAATCTTCTCCTCCCAAACGGTAAGGCCTAGAGCTTTGATATTTAGTATATATCATCATCTATTGATCCTCTACCAAAATAGTTCAAAGAATTACCGTATTCTGAAAATTAGCCCTTTTCTTAATGATCCCTGATTTTACATAGAAATAAAGAAGGAAATCTTTAAAAATCTTCTCCCAAACCATAAGGCCTAGAGCTTTGATATTTGGTATACATCATCATCTATTGACCCTCTACCAAAATATTTAAAAGAATTACAATATTCTGAAAATTAGCCCTTTTCTTTGTGATCCCTGATTTTACAAAGAAATAAAGAAGGAAATCTTTAAAAATCTTCTACTTCCAAACCATAAGGCCTAGAGCTTTGATATTTGGTACAAATCATCATCTTTTGACCCTCTTCCAAAATACTTCAAAGAATTATCATATTCTGAAAATAAGCCCTCTTCTTGGCAATCCCTGATTTTACATAGAAATAAAGAAGGAAATCTTTAAAAATCTTCTTGTCCCAAACCATAAGGCCTAGAGCTTTGATATTTGGTATACATCATCATCTATTGACCCTTACCAAAATAGTTCAGAGAATTACCATATTCTGAAAATTAGCCCTTTTCTTAATGATCCATGATTTTACATAGAAATAAAGGAGGAAAACTTTAAAGATCTTCTTCTCCCAAACCATAAGGCCTAGAGCTTAGATATTTGGTACAAATCATCATCTATTGACCCTCTTCCAAAATACTTCAAAGAATTACCGTATTCTGAAAATTAGCCCTCTTCTGGGCGATCCCTGATTACACATAGAATTAAAGAAGGAAATCTTTAAAGACCTTCTTCTCCCAAACCATAAGGCCTAGAGCTTTGGTATTTTGTACATATCATAATATATTGACCGTCTACCAAATTACTTCAAAGAATTATCATACCCTGAAAATTAGCACTTTTCTGTGCGATTCCTGATTTTACAAATGAATAAAGAAGGAAATCTTTGAAAATATTCTTCTCCCAAACCATAAAGCCTAGAGCTTTGATATTTGGAAAAAATCATCATCTATTGACCCTCTACCAAATTACTTAAAAAAATAGCCCTTTTCTGTGCAATCCCTAATTTTAGTTAGGAATAAATAATGATATCTTTGAAAACCTTCTTCTCCTTTGACCATTAGGCTTACAGCTTTTATACTTGGTATGTATTGATGTCTATACTTCAAAGCACTACCATATTCAGGAAATAAGTGCTATATGGTGGGATCATCAATATACCTAGGATTAAAAGAGAAATCTGTTAACATCTTCTCCAAAATAATTAGACAGAGGGCTTTGCCATTTTGTTTATATCATAAAGCCATGAACCATCATACTCAGGGGAGCGATTTAGGACCATCATGGTCCTCTTGTTTTTTTTATCCTGTAGCATTAAGTACTTATTTTGATTTATTTCGTTTGCAGAAACTTTAACCGTTTCCAGTTTAATCCCTGGGTTTAACGTCGCTGTGTTTTTTATTTGAGAAAATATTGTGGAAAAAGAAGAAATTTCTTGTTGCAAGCAATTTCTTCTTTTTCCACAATATTTTCAACTCTTCTTCAATTATTATTTTTCAAATAATATCTACTTTGAATTATCGTCTGCAAAACTTTTGAGCTAAGACCATTTTAAGATTTCAAAAAAAAAAAAAAAAAAAACGAGAATGGGTTAAATTTAGACAAGTCCATTTGTAAATGGGTTGGTAGTCTGCTAGTCAAAAACGGTATGGATTTCTTTCTTTCTCATGAATAAATGATTGGTTGGTGAAAAGACCTAGATAAAGAATTAAACTTATTCTCTCTTTACAGATTTTGAAAACAAAACCTACAGTGTTCATTCTACCATATTGTATGGGCATCGTAAGGCGGAACTATGTAAACAAATTTTAAAAATAATGTGCCAGTAGAGGGCAATGAGTGGCGGGATTTTTTTTAATAAATCTGATTGACCATTCTATATTCCGAAATTCTTGAAAAAGTGTCTACCCTGATCATAATGTACCATCCGCGCAGAATGACCGGGTCAATACTTTTTGCTCTTCTAAGGAGGTACAGTTAAGCTTGACGGGTCACCTGTATTCATTTACGAAATACTAATCCTACGCCGAATCAGATTTTTTTTCCCAAAAATCGTTTTTACTTGGGAGCGGACTACAATATTCCCTTAGTCCGTGTACTCCGGATCTAACTGATCAATCGCGGCTTGCAATCAAGAATAAACCGATTAGTCAAATAATAGATATAGACCGGACGTAAAATTTACACCCAAACATAAACCGGAGTCTGTGGGCGGGGCCAGCAATCCGCCATATAAGTGTAAGGGAGTATAGCATCGGTATAAATGGAATACTCCTTTCGAGAAGATGCATGATACGAAATCAGTACGTGACTCTCGTTAAATACGCCTTGTGATTATTGTTGTTTCAACGTCTACATCTTTTGAATTGAACCACGAAGTGTACTCGAATTCTCCGAGCGCTCGGAGTTGGTGAATCAAGTCCGCCTCTAAATTCCCGATGGATACCTTGGTACGCGGAGTAGAGGAACCAAGTCCGCTTCTGAATTTTCGATCGAAACCTTGGTACTCGGAGTAGGTGGATCAAGTCCGCATCAGAATTCCCGATTTATACCTTGGTACTCGGAGAAGGTGAATCAAGCTCGCCTCTGAATTCCCGCTTGATGTCTTGGTACTCGGAGTAGATGGATTAAGCCCGCCTCCTAATTCCCGATTGATAACTTGGTACTCGGAGTAGGTGGATCAAGTCCGCCTCTGAATTCCCGATTGATGCTTTGGTACTCGGAGTTGGTGAATCAAGTCCGCCTCTGAATTCCCAATTTAAAGCTTGGTACGCGGACTAGGTAAATAAAGTCCGCCCTTGAATTCCCGATTGGTATACTGTCGCATGATCTTACACGTATTTAATTGCATTTACCTATCATGCGACAAAGGGCCTCCTGTGTGGTAGGAGAAGTATCGATCCTCCTCTGACTGCTCAGGAGGGTCTAAACTTTCCACTCACTGTACATTTTTTGAAATGTTAATTCTACCTTTGAGACAATTATTTATCAAAATACAATCTCCATTTTACCTCTTGCGAATCCTATCCCTTTTTAGCTAGCAACGCGTCAGCTTTGATAGCTTAAGTTAACAGACAAAATTTTGAGGTCGTCTCAAAGTTCAACGAGTGCAAACTGCCACTGGAGGCTTAACCACTAAATCCGTTAAATGCCTACGCCATAAAAAGTAGGTCTTATGTATTTCAGGAATATTGCAAACTCTGCGTGCAAGTTCATATCCTTGGTATTTTAGCTCACTTGAGCACATTGATCTTCAAAAAAGTTGCAGGCGACAATTTCAAATTGTTGAAAATTCTAAAATATTTATCTCTTTAGGTAGAAAACAACGTGGAAAATAAAGAAATTGCTTGTAACAAGCAATTTCTTCATTTTCCACAATGTTTTCCAAAATTATTTTCTTGAGGGGCGTAAAAAGGAGGGATTGTGTTGAAATCGGTTAACTCCTCGGCTACTTTAACCTCATTTCTTTATCACAAAGAAGATTATTGAACAATACAATGCTTTTTTTTTGCTAGCTTACAGTCCTTTTCAGTACTTTGATTCTTAAATTTTATGAGCTCCGGGATGTCCATAATTCCTCTAGGGTAATATTTTCTTTTGACCCATTACCAAACGACAACATTTTAGACTGGTTCAAATTGAAAGAAGAAGCAGACGATATTTCAAATCGCGCTAAAATTGGAAAGTGAGTGCCAAAAATGGTAAAAAAAAACCTTGTGAGAAAAGGGGAAATTGATTGTCACAAGCAACTTCTCCTTTTCCCACAAGGTTTAAATCCTCAGAGTGTCATTGTGTGGCAATGGTTTATAAGAGTTTCAGTGTATGCTCTTTTGTTTGCTTGTTTTTTACGACATTTCCGACCCTGCCTCCTTCTCACCTGACGTGTACTGGATTTTCCCCTCTCTTGTTTCTATAAATTGCACATTTTGAAGTGTTTTCAAAACTCGAATACCAAACTACACAATGTCGGTGTTATTTGTTTTAAAAATCTGGATATTTTTAACATTCACAGGTATAACCCACTTAACTTAACTCTTTCCTCTTTTTCAAACAATTTTAGGCTTGTGCAAGTTCAAAGGTTATGCAGCAAATTTGAAATGAATTTAATTTCAAAAATAATCATTCATTAGGTCAGAAAATATTGTGGAAAAAAAGAAGAAGTTGCTTGTTACAAGCAATTTATTCTTTTTCTATAATGCTTTCTCAATTACCTATTCACATCGACGTGAAAACCAGAGATTGAACAGCACAGGGTTCAAGTTACAATAACATTTTACTTCAAAATATACCATGCTTTAAAACTTGATAATCTTACCCGTTATTGACAAAGTTAATCAAAGTTTTTTTTATAATTTACACGGAAAAGAAACAAGAGCAGCGTATATGGATGCCATCGCTTGGCTTTTTAAGTGCTTGATAGTTGGTAAAACTTCTATAGAGGGGTATAATTCGTTCAAAATGCGGTTGAGAGTTACTCACCACCCTTGTTGGTATAAATTGCTCGGTTAACCCATTCCCACTCTGTGAGGCTTTTGGACGCCCCTCAAGAAAAACATACGAGAAAACATTGTGTTAAATGAGGAAATTGCTTGTCGCAAGCAATTTCTTCATTTTAGACAATGTTTTCTACTCAGAAAGTTGAAAAAATTAAAATTTCATAAACTTTAAATTGTCGTCTGCAACTCCTTTCAATTTGGACCAGTCTAAAATTTTGCCGTCTGGTAATGGATTAATAGTGAACATATATTCCGATTCTCAAGTGACTTTGTCTGTTGACCAACCGCAGCTGTCAATACAAGAGAGAGCGAAAAAAAAAAAATCGCGACTAATCAAACTATTCAATTTGATCAGAAGTGGAATTTGAACTCCAACATTGGCCGGCATTTCTTTTGGTTTGGCGACTTAAACGTCGTAACTATAGCTTATCTAAGCTGTTATGACGTTTAGGTCGCAACCAACCATTCTACTTTTATTGTTTCATGCTACTGGTCATAAACTTTGCAAAATTACGCCCTTTAGATTGGAAGTGGAATCGGAGCCAATGGGCGGGGCCAACAAAGTAAGTGGGCGGGGCCAGCGATTGGTCAATTGTCTACTTATGTTTGATCGCCATAGTGTTACGTGGACTATCCAATTATATAAATGAGAATGTAATCAAACATTAACCACCTTACACGGTAGAAAATATTGCGGGAAATGGAGACATTGTTTTTGACACACAATTTCGAATGTCGTCAGAATGGCTTATTCATAGAAAATGGTTTAAAATGACAATCGGTTAGTCGATAAGAGGGTCCAATTTCATATTGCTTAAAGACCATTTTAACATTTTTATGCCCCCGCATCGATAAGATCGGGGGCATATTGTTTTACCGGTGTTCGTCTGTCTGTCTGCCTGATTAAGTTACAATGCTAATATTTGGTATGTAGATAGGTCTCAAAAAGGCGCAACTGGGGATGGTCATTTCATCAAGGTCAAGGTCAAAATTTTAACCCTTTTCCCTAAAAAACCAACAAAAAACAAAAAAACAAAACAAAAAACAAAAAAACAAACAACAACAACAACAACAACAAAAAAAACCACACACACACAAACACACAAAAAACCCCAAAAAAACCCCACACACACAAAAAAACCCGTCTGCTAAACCTTTGAATTTGGACAGGTCTAGAATTTTGCAAAACAGTAAGGGATAAATGTAGGAGAAATGTACTTGACAAGGTCAATTTGAATATTTGACATCTATTCATGACCTCAGGTCTATCCCAAAATTCGTTTCAAATGGCTCATCTACTTATGTTGGAGAACATCTGTGTCAAGTAATTTAGAATCCCATCCATAAATGAAACGGACTGACGCAATAACGCAGTTACACACTGACGCATTATCGCAGTTACAGACTACTGACGCACTAAGGCAGTCACACACTGACGCACTAACGCAGTTACACTGACGCACTAAGGTACATATACACTAACGCACGTACATACTAACGCACATATACGCTGGCGCACTAACGCACATACATACTAAAGCACATATACGCTGGCGCACTAAAGCACTTACACTCTAACGCACAAACACACTGGCGCACTAACGCACTTACACACTAACGCACAAACACACTGGCGCACTAACGAACATTTACACTGACGCACTAACGCACTTACACACTACCACATTAATGCACTCATACATTATCGAGACGATTCTACTTGGTACCTATAACAAAGGGTTAAGAAGAGAGAGAAATTTAGATTGTCTTAGTTTTCTTTTATTTTGAGCTCTGTGGCCAAAAACCGAACAATCGGGTTGACCCATTCCCACTCAATGACGCTTTTAGACAGCCCTGAAGATAAATCAAAGTACTGAAAAGTACTGTAAGCTAGCAAAGCATGGTTGTATTTGGACAATATTTCCCTTGTTGGGTAGAAAACATTGTGGACATTGAAGAAATTGCTTGTTACAAGCAATTTCTTCATTGTCCACAATGTTTTTCGAAGCTTTTTTCTTCAGACACTTAAAAAGCGGAATTGATTGGAGATGGGTTAAAAAGCATGATTTTGACAGAGTTCTCTACAATTTGAATAGAGTTTGCAATATTCCTGAAATACATAAGAACTAATTTTAATGGCATAGGCATTTAACGGATTTAGTTGTAAAGCCTCCAGTGGCTGTTTGCACTTGTTGAACTTTGAGACGACCTCAAAATTTCGTCTGTTAACTTAAGCTATCAAAGCTGACGCTTTGCTGGCTAAAAACGTCTGAAAAAGTGACATTATGGAAAATAAAGAAATTGCTTGCGACAAGCAATTCCTTCATTATCTACAATGTTTTCTATCCGAGGGATTAAAAAAATCCAAAATTTCATACGCTTGAAATTGTCGTCTACAACTCATTTCAATTTGGACTAGTCTAAAATTTTGCCGTCTGGTAATGGGTTAGTATGTTTCATCTTCCAGTCGCAGCATCGAAGACGCCAAGTTGTCTCTACAGCGATACAAAGAACGAACAACGTCTTGGTCAGTTGTGCGCCAAAGTAGATTGCAAGAAAAAGGGCTACGTGATATCCCATTTACATGTAGAGACTGGCAATTCCAACTCGACGTCAGATCCAGTAGTGTCGCAGGAGAGACCCGAGAAAAGGGAAACGTGCTTTGGGGAGACCGCAAAGTTTATCCACCAATCGAATGACTGTTTTTGGAAAAGAAAATGTAGACTGGGATTCCCTCTGGGGAAAATCATTAGATCTCCTTTTAGAGAGCAGGACAACGGCTTGCCCAAGTGTTTTGGAGAAAAAGCGACTTTTCTGTGTGTCCTTAATGCACGGTGTTCAAAAAAGTCAGGTAAGGGAAGAGTAAATGACGATTAAACCAATTACAAAACGGTGACATTTTAGACCGGTCCAAAATCAAATATGTTGCAGACGATAATTTTTAGTTAAAGAAATATTAAAATGTTCGGTCTTTTGAGGTAGAAATCATCGAGGATAATGAAGAAATTGCTTGTGACAATTTCTTCATTTTCCACAATGTTTTCCAAAGCTTTCTTTTTCTTAGGGAGAGTTTTATATCGTTATTGTGTCGGAATAGGTTAACCGTCTTTTTCGAAGGCAGAAATCCTGTAACCTATCCCTATACAATTACGATTTGGAACTTTGGATGTGAAATTGCTTATGAAAATGATATTTACTACACTTAAAATCGCTGTGTGCAACATCTTTGAATTTGGACCAGTCTGAAATTCGTCATCTTATAGTGGGTTTATTGGACATTAACATAAAACACATTAAAACTATACGCTACGTGACATAACTGGTTGATTCGTTAGAGCCGTCTCTGCGTGAAGATTCTAAAATATGATCAGAATTGACCAATCGCTGGCCCCGCCCTCTTAATTCCTAGGCCCCGCCCGCTAAATTCCTAGGCCCCGCCCGTTAACTCCGACAGGAAGTTTCGCTGAGATTTTTAACGGCTTTTTTTGCAAAATGTATGGCAAGTCGCATGAAACAAAAAACGTCGTAACTACAGTTTATTCAGGCTGTAGTTACGACGTTTGAGTCGCCAAACCAACAAAAAAGGTTCACAAAAATTACGGTCAATGTCGGAGTTGAAATCTCAGTTTCGGGCTGAATGAATGTTTTGATTGGTCGACTGAATCCTTGACTGATATATAGCCACGATTGGTCAATTTAAGTAACGCTGGTCACGTCTACAGTGCGTTGACTTGAAGTCCGACTTAAATATCCAATAGAGTTTTTTTTTTCGCAGAATTTGTGTCTTTAACATGTAACATTAAGTCAAATGTTTGTTAGCGACATAAACACCAAGATGCCTCATCAACAAAATGCCTTACACAAATGTCTACCAATGTCGGAGTTCAAGGTTCATCTACTGTCTTAATGTATAAATCGGTAGGTTTATCAGTATTTTTTAATGACAACGGCGGCCCGTCAATGAATATAAATGACTTAAAAAATCGCCGAGGTTTACAATCATAACTTTTTATGTAGCAAGGTGACACTCTCCTCCCTCTCTCTGCCCTTTTCTCTCACTCACTTTCATGAAAATATACAATACAGTACATCTTGTATTAAGCGACCACAAAAGGGACGACTTAAAAGTGGTCTTTTAAAGGAATGGTCGTTTAATACACTTAATTGTGAAAGATACGAAGGATTGGCTCGACTGCATAAAGAAATTATTACAGCATTTTCGCTTAATCCCACGCTGTTTGGGGCTCAATACAGCCGTCTGACTTAGACGATTTTAATGAGTTCCAACAACATAGAATTTTGTTACGATTTTAACCGTTTTCATGCTGAACCCGGTATATTTCGGTTTTGGCAGGAGGTGTAGACTAAGATCAGACTGCACTGATGTGCAGGCTGATCTTAGTCTACACCTCCTGCTTCTACCTTTCCTGCCAGAGTTGTTCATGAAGTTGATTTTTGAACAACAAGTGCTATCAACGCTTTCAGCCCTTTGATTTGACAGCATTTATACAGCATGACAAGGGTTAAAAAGAACAAAATTCTTACACTTTTCTAAATTGGCATTTCGATTATGGCCGCTTAATGGAAGTGGTCGTTTAATAGACGTGGTCCTTCGAATAAGATCTACTGTAGTCTGAGAAAAAAGTTTCAATGGTGTCTTTGGTTTGCAATTAAACCGTGCAAAGATACTTCACACGAATCTTAATTTATGTAATTTTCGCCGATTCATTGGTTATACGAGTTTTACAAAGGAATGCACGACCCGTTTCACTCAAAGAGTTCTGATTAATCGCTAATGACAATCGCTTGTGACAAGCAATTTCTTCCTTTTCCACAATGTTTTCCAAAACATTTTTTTCTTGTGAGCGTCAAAAAATTATCACTGTGTGGGAATAAGTTAAAATTGTAGGCATTGCAGTGTGTCGTGTATCAAATTATGAAGTCCCCATTGCTTTTTTTATGCTTGAGTATCAAAATTATGTGATTCTTCTAACGATTTGTATAATATAAAAACTTAGACCCATGTTTTATTTATTTTTACAGAGATAATTGATGTCAGCATGGAACATTGCAGCAACAGCGTCAGTACAATTACCAAAAACAAGGGAATAATCCGAAGCCACCCAACTTACCCCTGGCTACAAGGAAGTATGGAGGGAGTTATTGATACACCCAAATGCCTTTTGAGCAAAACTATAAAGAAAGAAACCAAGGTGGCGTTTTATGACCTGGATATTGATGACGAGAGTGTAATCAACATTACAACAGCACTGGGGACCATAACGGTCAACAGCACACACTTTACCAGTGGAAGCGTTGCATGGGATGTCTCTGATGTTTTGATTTTTAATTCCACGGATGAATTCATAACGTTCAAGTTTTCCCTGGAGCCGACGACCCTTAATTGGGGCTTCCTCATCTGTTTCAAAGAAGATACGGGTAAAGAATCGAATCATACTTTAAATATTGTCTTGTAGGGACGGAAGAAAATGATTATCCTTTTTCAAGGCATCTAAAAATCTAGATTTGTCTAAATTGAGAGCAGTTGCAGAAATCATCTCAAAATATGTTCAATATGTTTATCGAAAAACCCAAACAAAACCCTTACAATAAACAACAAGCAAACAACAGTAACAACAACAATAACAACCCAACCATCACCAACAACAAAAACAAATGACATGCGAAACTTGACTTGCTTAAATAACATCATGATTGATTGAATGAATGATAGATCGATTGATTGATTGAATGAATGATGATCAACGCCACTTTTAACAGTATTTCAGTCAGGAGTACCTAACTAATTTTTCTCACACCAGTTACACCAGGACATTCTTTAAGAGCCTCCAGCTTACACACTTCATTTAGGTTTGCGATTAACCACCCATTGTTGGGAGACAAATGTAGTAAAGGATATTCGCCGCGGTCGGGGATCAAACCCTATGTTTAAGAGTCCCATGCGCTACCAACTGCGCTATGGGGCGACTAGTAACCATAGTAATAGCGAAACCTCTCACTCAATAAATCGGAATTGAAGATTTCCTACTGCTTACTTTTATTTCGGGTTTAATTTATCTCTTGTATCTATTTTCATAAGGAAATAAAACACAGAGAAGAAAGAAAAGAAAGAAAGGTAAGATATTAATTAAGAGACACGACTAAAAAGAACGACTACAAAATGTTTACTTGCATTTTTACGATTTCAGTTTTGGAGTTTGAAAAAATATTTTGCGCAGAACTCTCCATTTTGACATGAACAGAACACACGGGCAGTTATTTTCCACGGCTAATAGATGAGCCTTGCGTGACAATTGACCGACAAGAAGTATGATTAAATTTATTTCCGTTTATTTATCATCGCTACCGTAGCACATGCCCATATGAGCGACGCCCCCAGAAGACGGTTAGTTGTTACGGGGGATAGTGCGAGGATACAGGACGAAACTGCTGAAAGCTCCGCCTGGTTCTTTAACGTGCTCGGTGGATAGCACCGTCACACGGGGCCTCGGTTTAACGTCTCATCCGAAAGACAATTAGTTGGTTAGTAGATATGGTCAGCCCAGGGCTCGAACCCGTGATCTTGAGGTTTGAAGTCAAGTGCTCTACCAACTGAGCTAATCGGGCTGACAGAAGAAGTATGCCTGCCAGTACGGTCTAATAAGAGTCTCCACAGCGTACCATAGAAACTGACCCTAAATTTCTTTCGACAACCAGTCAGTAACATTTCCAAATGAACTGTGCGAATGTAGAGATTGAACAGAGCTTTCTAATCACGTACATGAGCAATTGGGGGAGAAGTCCTGTTTAGATTCAGATGTATATATTTTTATTACGATTGACGGATAGCGTCTGTCAAAAATAATAATAAAAAGATAAATTAAACATCAACAACAACAACAACAACCAGGTTATTCGAGCATTTATTGTCGGTAAGGCAACGCCAAACGTCGTATAAATATCTGATCTGATTAACTTTTTTGACGCCCCTAAAGAAAACCAATTTGGAAAACATTGTGTAAAATGAAGAAATTGCTGAACCAAGCAATTTCTTCATTTTCCACAATGTATTCTAACTAGAAAGATGAAAAAATCTAAAATTTCGCAAACTTTAAGTTGTTGTCTGAAACTCCTTTCAATTAGGACTAGTCTAAAATTTTGTCGTCTGGTAAAAGGTTGAAGTTATACCTACGATGTTAATGTCAACAATCAATGATTTGCTTATTATTTTTGTTTATTCAATGCAAACTACGGAGTGTAAGTATTTCAGTCGAATCGTAGTTCCGAAGGTCAGTGGTAAGTATTTGGTGACTTAAGTTACAAACCATCATGTCTTGGCTACAGTTTTTTTCATGATATATATTTTATTGTTCTTCTTCAGAGTCCGGCAAAGATTTCTGCGTTAAAATGATGAGAAAAGCCGAGTTCAAACAAACTGTCAGTTATGGTATGTGCATCATTTATCTTCAACAAATAACAGTATCGTTTTAAGTTGTTTTGTTTATATCATAAGTTGTTTTTGTTGGAAATACATGAAAAAAAAAGAAAAAAAAGGAATTATGGTCAAAAACTTGCATGTGAAATTAGCGTGAAATCTAAAAGAAAGAGCACATTTAATCTTATTTGATTATGAAAATTTTGTTGAAAATACATGAAAAAAAGATAAAATTGGAAATATGGTCAATAACTTGCACGCAAAATTTACGTGAAATCTGAAAAAAACGCGTTTAATCTTATTTGATTATGAATTGCATAGTAGGCTATGATAATCATTTTCAATATTTTACGTTCAACCAACCATTTTAAGGAATATTCATTTTTCTCAAAGATATCCTGTTTTCCTAAAGCGAAAAGTCGTCAAGAATAACATTGTCTTACACATGTGTGAAGAATCATTCTTAAATGTAGTGCATTTAATAAATGATAATAACATTTATTGTTTTCATTCAGGTATGATCCAAAGAACTTAATCAAGATGTATGAATAAGCGAATCTAATTTGAAATACGTGTATCTTAATAATTTCAAGTCATCCTGCAGAACAAAGCAAATGATTTAGTAATTTTGAGTAAATTTAATGGATCTACTTTGTGCGCAAGAATACAAAATATTTGCGAGCTCAAAATTTTTGTTATTGTAAGTATAAAAAAAAAAAAAAAAAAAAAAAATACAGCCAATCAACACGCTTGAGTCTTTCTTGGCAAAACTTAACCCTAGCCATGCTGTAGAAATTACATTACTGAATTGCAGTAAAATCGAAGGACTGAAAGCGCTGATAGAAATTGTTGTTCAAACAATAAAATATTTCTTTTAGAAATCGATTTCATAAACAACTCTGACAGGAAAAGTACAAGCAGGCGGTGTAGACCAAGATCAGACTGCACTTATGTGCAGGCTGATCTTGGTCTACACCTCCTGCTATAACCGAAATAATTCGGGTTCAGCATGACAAGGGTTATATTAAATCATTTAAGAAATGAAGAGAATACTTTTTGTTTTCATGGAGGTATGAACCGAAAAACCTAATCACACTGTATGAATACGCGAAAAAAACAAACCTTTACAAATTTTGATACCTTTTAGTATGGGACTATTTTGTGCGGAAGCATACAAAATTGCTGCGTGCTCAAATTTTGTTCATGGAGTTATGAATAATTTATTTCGATCAATCAGAACGCCCGTTTTTGATAGACGAAACTATAGATTAAATTATAACGTCATGAGTAATTTAGTATCGGCTCGTCGTCAGGAAACCACCTGTAATACCAAAATAATACCTAAATTGCTAGCGGAAGGCGTGAGTTTAGCTTTCTATTTTTATGCCCTCCGCTCCAAAACGGCAAATGTTACATTTGTGTAAACGTGTATCCCATTCATATCTGGAGTATAAATTCTTTCTTTTCGAAATGATCCCAGAATGACTTAACACAGTTATTTGCCTTTTCAAAAAGTGACAGTAACTAATGTCAAATGAAGAGTTTAATTTGATGCGCCCAAGTTCAAGGCTGTATCTGAAGGTAAAAGGACTAATTCAACCTTGCCCGATTAATGATTTCAAGAGTAGTTTTACACAGAAATTCCTATTGACTAGTACTAAAGTTAAAATAGGTACGTTGAAGGTCAGGTCAAAGCTACAAGTAATTGACAAAAAATTGACAAAAATTGACCCTTTCTTCTTTTAAGTTTAGTTACAGTCATGTGTGTTCAAAGGTCTTATTTCAAGATAAAAACGTAAACTGTCCTGGGGTTATTTTATTCTTTAAGTTGCTTTATTCCATTCCCACTCAATGACGCTTTTAGACGCCCATGAGGAAAACAAAGCATCGGAAAACATTGTTGAAAATGAAGAAATTGCTTGTTACAAGCAATTTCTTCATTATCTACAATATTTTCTATCCGAAAGGTAAAAATGTAAAATTTCACAAGCTTGAAATTGTCGTCTGCAACTCATTTCAGCTTGGACCAGTCTAAAATGTTGTCGTCTGGTACACGGATAACTTACACATTTGGAACAAAAGGAGTTACCATATCTGGGAAACATTTCTAGTTTTTAAACGACATCGTACTGAAAAGATTGATTGGGGTTTAACGCCACTTTTAACAGTATTTCAGTCATATCCTAACAAAGAATTCCTGGTATTTCGCACACCAGTACTACCACTACATCCTTTCCTATCCTCCAGCTGCTATCCCACTTAGGTTTACGATTATCCAACCATTGGTGAGAGACAAATGTCGGAAAGGATATGTGCCGCCGCCGGGGATCGAACCCATGACAGAAGATTAGGAGTCTGACGCGCTGCCGACTGCGCTATGACGACATTTGTCTAACCATAAGTCCTCTGAAGGGGTCACCTTTTAGAATTAACGTAACTATAGACTGCCATTGCTAAAAACTGTTAAGAGATGAAGAGAATATTTTTTGTTTTCATGGAGTTATGAACCGAAAAACCTAATCACACTGTATGAATACGCGAAGCGGATTCATGCATTGTGTGATTAGGTTTTTCGGTTCATACCTCCATGGAAACAAAAAACATCCTCTTCATTTTTTAAAATTTAATAGCATCGAGCGAAAAAAACAACAAAAGCTTTATAAATTTTGATACCTTTTTGTATGGGGCTATTTTTTGCGGAAGCGTGCAAAATTGCTGCGTGCACAAAATCTTGTTCATGGAGTTATGAATATTTTTTTTCGACCAATCAGAACGCTCGTTTTTGATAGAAGAAACTAAAAAATTAAATTATTTACAGATAAAGTTATACGTGTCCTACTGGCCCAGTTTATTTTGTTCATGATAGTGCATTTTCAAAAGCACAAAGACAAAAACCTTGAGGATAATAATCTTCTTAACCAACTTATTATTGGGCTACTTGTTAAATAAAGAAAAGAAGATTATTTTAAATTTCTTTATATATTCCAATTGTTGGTGATAAGCCAAACACCCATGTTTTTCTTGTGTGACAGTTGGCAACCCACAGCGCTCACCTACCTTAATTGATTCATATCCTGTATGCAGTTTCAGAGAAGATTTTCATTTCAATATTTCATACACGTTTTATGTTATGCTGGTAAATCCCACACATTCATGCTTTCCCCAAATCGAATTCACCTAAAAATTCATAGAGTTTTCTGTCAAAGGAACAGCCCTGTCAAAAATCGATCATATCCAAGAAAGATCAAGAGAAGAATATTTTAATAGGTAACCATATGGTACCGTTTTAGTTGACATTACTGCCAAAAACAATCGTTTTTTTTTCTGGAAGAAGCTGTAAGGATATTCTAAGGACCATTCAGGTGAGATTTAGTTGATAATCTGCTAGGTAGATTCACAGAAAAAGATGTTTAAATATAAACTTTAAGGAGTCTATGACAAACACTCAACTGGATTTCGTTAAGTCAGCCTAAAAATGGAATGGTAAAAAACATGTTGGTAAAGTTTGCTTTTTCCCCTTCAGACTCGGAGAAATGCAAGAGCAGCGCTATAAGGCTGTTCAGGTCAAAAGGAAAGTCCAAGTCTAGAAGAAAATCAAGTTCCAAAAGGAAAGCTGAAAGACATTGTTGTTGCTTTCCAGAAAACAAAGAGAGTTGTGACTACACTATAGGATACGCTCGTTTGAAATAAAGGATGGATGGAATACTCTGGGTTATACCGTGGTGAATACCAACGTTCGGAATACTTGTCATGGTCAACTAATGGAAATCACATTTACCATGACAAGACAACATTTTAGCGATCGAATTTGAAAGAAGTTGACAAAATTCTTACAATTTATAAATTTGTCGGGGTAAAAATTTATTGTGGGAAATAAAGATCGAAATTGCTTGTTAAAAGCAGTTTCTTAATTGTCCACAATTTTACCAAACCTTTTTTCCTTAACCCTTTCCCGTTTTAATTTTTTTAGACTTGTCCCAAATTCAAAGGTTTTGCAGACGAAATTTATAGTGGATTTAATTTGAAAAATAACCATTCAGTAGTGTAGAAAATATTGTGGAACAAGAAGAAATTGCTTGTTAAAAGCAATTTCTTCTTTTCCCACAATGTTTTCGGAAGTGAGTGTACAGGAAAGGATTAAAAATCGTAGGAATATCTTAAATACATGTCACTGTATACATTTATATATATATTTCAAACTATCATTGGCATATCCAACTTCGTTTATAGCCGCATAAAGATTATGGTATAAATGATCACCATCCAAAGTATTATTGTTTGTAGCTACAAGGTGGATTAGAAGAAAAAAATAATCAGCGAATCCTCGTTTATGTCGCCGCCAAACTTAAGGTTTAGGAGTATAAAGGGCGTCTGTAATGAGTTTAGAAATTAGTGCTAGAGTTACTAAAATACTGAGCAAAAACGAATACTTGAAGCTCCGAATTTTTAAACATTTTTTTTACATTAGATATCCTGCAAGTATCTTTTGTGCATTAAATCCAAAAAACATCTAGCTATTCGAAGAGGCATACAAATTTCTCAGCGGTTGGGTGTTATATTGATAAATCTAAAAAATGTTAGGGTACCCTCAAAACAAGATTCGCATTAAGATCAAAAGATAACGCTGTTTCCAATATCGATTATGTCCTCCTCTAGCATCTCTTACAGCAACACGACGCCTCCTCCTAGAACGTTTGTGAACACTGTTTAAGAAGTCTGAAGCCATTGTTTAACATTTTCATATTCATTTCCTGGTTTTCACGTCCCAGGGATTTTATAATCGAGAAAATTTTGTGGGAGAAGAAGAAATTGCTTGTAACAAAAAATGTCTTTTTTTTCCACAATATTTTCTAGCGTACTAATTGGTTATTTTCCAATCTAAATCCTTTTTGAATTTTCGTCTGCAAAAGCTTTGAATTTGGACAGGAAAGGGTTAACAAGGGTATGTTCAAGATCTCATAACGTCTAAGGTAGATTAACATGCGGGTGGACACGCTGGCCAAGCTCGTTTTAGAAATGAACAAACAGATTGAGGTCAGGGCTATTTAAAACCCAGTCCACAACTTCAACACCGGAATTTCTCAAAATTCTGTTAGAAATTCTGTACATCATTTTGCTGAAACGTAAGACCAGGGCCGTGTCTGTGTCTCTGCGGGGCAAACAAGCGTTGCAAAATCTGATCCTCGTACTGGTTAGCAGTTAGGTTGCCACCATCATTTCTCTCTCCCTCTCTCATTTTCATTTTATGTATGTTTGGAAATACCCCAACTGCAACTTCTGTCAACTAGAACAGTCTACAATATTTTGTCTGCTACTTTCAATAGACTTTATGATGCAGAATAAACAAAAGGATAAAACCGAATTATTTCGACCACATTCGTCTGAAGCAAAGGTACAGGCAATCTTGCTTAAGTAACCCTTTCTATTTAGGGATCATAATCGAAGTTTTCTTTTAGGAAAGTACAAAATGTATAAGCTTTTGAGAAGTTGAAGAATTTGCTAAAAATACTTAATGATACAATTCTAATGAGTTCAATAAAGGGTTGAGTGAGAATTATACAATGATTTGTGTATGCAAGCAAATCAATCAATCATAATCATCACCTATCACAAAAGAATATTAAGCGACTACATGTATTCTTTTCAGGGACCACTTTTTGGTTGTCCCTTGCGTGGTCACGTAACCCATTATCAGTCAGACCCTCCTGCCTTTTTGAGTCATTGATCACATATTTTACAAAATATTTTCGTTTATTACCTCAGTCGAACCACCATGCCGGGGTTAAATATGGTGCAATAAATGGGTCAAAAGTCATCTTTAGATAGTACACGCTAAAATGAATGCATGCACCCGTAAGTAATACAGATGTATTCAAAAAAATTGGGCATGCACGCATAATTACCGAGCGTTCAGGTGTAAAAGATGTGCGTGTACGCCTATATTACAATTGTACTCTCAATATAAAGGTCTTTACTTTTACGCGTGCACGCTCAAATTTTGAAAGTGCATCCGCTAAAATAACGCGTGCAAACCGAGAGTATAAGCGCGCACGAGTTCACCTATATCATTAATACTAAGACAACTTAGCCCATTCTAACACAGCAAAATTTTAGACTGGTCCAAGAAGCTGCAGACGACAATTTCAAGTTGATGGATTTTTTATTTTTTTCGTCTTTTTGGATAGAAAACATTGTGGATGATGGAGAAATTGCTTGATACAAGAGTTTCTTCATTTTTCACAATGTTTTCCAAAGCTCTTTTCTTGAGGGGCGTAAAAAGGAGGGATTGAGTTGGAACATTTGACCCAAACGGTACACAATAGTCAAGGACGTCGGACGGATCGCTGGCAACGCCAACAGACTCCAATGGTAAGTTCCACTTCAATATAAACGATGTCATGTAGCAAAATTTGTAGCAAAATTTATAGCAAATACCGGGGTTCAAAAAAGTTATTAAATTGTTGCCTGGCGACCTAAACTTTGTTACCGACTGAATTAACTCTTCCCCCTTTTTTGAAATTTTAGGCTGGTTGATAATTTGAAATGAAACCATCTTATATGGTAGGAAATATTGTGGAAAAAGAAGAAATCGTTTGTTGCAAGCAATTTCTTCTTTTCCTACAATTATTTTCTCAAGTATATCAAAGCAACGTAAATTCCGGGGTTTGAACAGGAAAGGGTTAATTTAGCACGGCCAATGTTTTACAACCTTCACACTGAGATATCAGATCATTGTAAAAAAACCTTTTAATGTAAATTTTGGGTTGAAAGTTGCATACGAGAATTGAAAGTATGAAAAGCAGTTTTAAAGAAATCTCTCCGTTTCTTCAATATATTTTTTCAGAGAAGATGGCATAAGGGATTGTGTGAGAATGAGTTAAGGCAATAGACACCGACAGAGCTAAAAATGACAAACAACTTATTTTACTTTCTGTAATATTTTCTCTCCTTTTTTCCTTTTTTTGTAATTTGCAATCAGTTTTTCTCTCAGTCACCTGCAACACACAATGAATTAAGCAAGTGGTTATCCCTTCTCTTAACCCTTCTCTTGATTTAGGAATACTTGTGAACTTGCTGTAGCTTTAGAATGCACCATAGACGAAGAAAAACCTTAAAATACGAGAAGTCTCATTCTTTGTCCATAACATGTCAATGTGTCAGCGCAATACATATAAGCAGTCACAATTGTTTTACACTAACCCATCAATATTTTTTCTAATCATCATACACACTATTCAACACAACACAAATACATATCTGATATGTTTTATCCAAAAACAACAACAACAAAAAAACAAATCTAATACACAGCCAACGGGTTCCTGCCACTCAAAAAAATTATTAATAAGTAATAAAGGCCTGCCACTCAAAAAAAAAATAAAAAGGGCATAATTCTGAAGTATAGGAGCTGGTATACTTAGATATTGACAGATATGGACAACGACACATTATTTTGACTTATTTGCATCTACTCATTAAATCATCTTATTCCTAAGCCAACTCCCCTCCCCAAATCTTGAATTCATACGGGCCTGATAATTGTGCGAAGATGCAATAAGAGTTTTCCCCATTGATAGTATAGATTGCTCCGTTGATACCGAAAAGATATTCCCAGCTCCAAGTTGATATTTTCTTTTATAACAGAGATATGACTAAAGGTCAAAGATTTTTTACGACAACAACTACCCCAATGATCAAGCAATACATTGAGTTTCTACGAAAAATACTGAGCTAATATGATTCAAACTTTATTCAGCAGGACAAGGATTACAGTCAGGGGCAACGCTGACCAAACATGCCTCAACCCTTTCCTGTCTTACAAAATTTTAGACCCATCCAAATGCAAAGGTTTTGCAGATGAAAATTTAAAGTTGATTTGATTGGATAAATAACCATTCAGTAGGGTAGAAAATATCTTTGAAAAAGAAGAAATTGCATTTTATAAGCAATTTTTTCTTTTTCCTCAATGTTTTCTAAATTTTAAAATCACAGGCACATAAAAACCAGGTATTGAACAGTAAAGGATTAACCAATTACCACATAATCCTACCTTTCTTATGTCCCTAAAAAAAGATTTAGAAAATATTGTGGAAAATGAAGAATTTGCTTGTCATGAGCAATTTCTTCATTATCCATTATGGGTTTTTTCCCTAAAAGACTGAGATTTATCAAATTTTACCAACTTGGAAAAAATCAACTGAAACCTCTTTCAATTTTGACTAGTCTAAAATTTTCTCATTTGTAAATGTATTAAAAGCCATTTTTCTTCATGAAATAAAAGGAAAGAAAGAAAACAAATGAACAACTAAAAACCAATAAAGAACAGACTTGAAGTTTGGAAGTTTGGAGAAAGAAAGAAAAAAGAATGACAGAACAACGATGAATAAAAGAAAGAAAAAAAAAATATGTTGCTGAATACTAATTAATGATTACAAATGTGTCAGAGATACGGATGCCCTGATTTAAGTGCTTGTCAGATGACCTTCAGCTATGGCCTTGAACTTCACCTCAGGAAGAAAGTCGTGATATTTTAGTCTTGTGGGCAGTTGACCCTCTGTTCTGGTGAGGATCGTTTATACCATTCAACCCATGACCCATCATATACACACACATCGTCTTTTCCACATAGATGGGCGGCTAGAACAAGGTTACACGCAGAGACACCTGAAAAAAGGGAAACAAAGATTTAACGATTTAACACAGATGCCTGCTTTCCAGTGCACAGAAGAAATTTAATGAAAAAAATGTTTTTGCTTACCCTAAAAGCTTCCACCTTTTCTGTTTTTATGCCTTTTTGTCACCACCTTTTTTTCATATAAGATATGACTATGTTTTGTTAAGGGTCAACTTTTCACAAGACAGAAATGCATCAAAATTTTAGACTAGATGTGAAACGAAGGTAAATACTCTTATGTGGATGGAATTGAAATTATGACAAAAGAAGGTATGGTTTTGACCAGCAATTTATCTTTCCCCAAAAAGATTGTCCCTTAATCCATTCCTACATAGTCCCACTTTTTTACTAAAAAAATAGCCTATGGGAAACATTTTGTAAATGAAGAAAATTCATGTTACAAGTAATTTCTTCATTATCTACAACAATTTCTAATCCACAAGACAAACATACATACATGTAATGTATTTTAATTTACATCAGCTGAAATTTGTTGCTGAAATATCTCTTATGACAATAAAAAGGTATCAAGCAAATTTGAGAAAAAATTAGCAAAATGGTGAATTGTATGTCAGCTACAAGAAAATGGTCAACAAGATCCATTTTCCTTTGATATAAGTCAAAATGACAAGGTATTCATGAAGGATCATCCTTATTAATATACAAACATTTAACCCATCTCTCTTTTGCAGAATTTTAGACCAGTCCAAATTCAAAGGATTTTCAAAGACTTAAAGTGAAATTAATTTGAAAAATAACCATTCAGTAGGGTAGAAAAATTGTAGAAAAAGAAGAAATAGCTTGTTACAAAAATTTAAATGTAAAGTGGATTTGATTTGAAAATAACGATTCAAGAGGGTAGAAATTATTGCTGAAAAGAAGAAATTGCTTGTTACAAGCAATTTCTTCTTTTTCTACAATGTTTTCTCAATTATAAAATCACAGGGACGCAAAAACCTAGGATTAAATAGGAAAGGGTTAAAGTAGTTAGAAAAGACTGAACCAAAATTGTGGCCAGGAGAGTGGTAACAAGTAAATTGTCAATAGGGCTCCTTTTCCCTTGATATAAGGCAGCATGTTTCCCCTGCAATAGGTATCTTACTTATGACGGTACACACCTTTTCAGAATGATTTTAGAAATAGTGAGCCAAAATTGTAACCTGTAGAGTGGTAACAAGGAAAGTGCCATTAACACCCCTTTTTCCATGATCTGAGATGAAGAATAGAATAGGATATATTTATTGCACCAATATACCCTAGCACTTGTGGGTTATAGGGAAAACAATATATCCAATAAATAACAACAAGTGTCGCCAAATTCAATTCTTTTTATGGTCAGAGACAATAATCTAATCAATTCTGGGACATAACAAGCGCACCCCTTGCAGAAATCATCATGCAATTCTACATTTGATAGCTTGATGATTTAAGAAAATCTGACACTTGGCTCTTGAGACACAGGAATACTAAAATATCATAAAAAAAAAAAAAAAAACCCTAAATAAATACATTGAAATAACTTGTACAAAATTCCATGAACAATGTAAATTCATACTATCTGATAGTATAGATTGCTCTTTTCATAGTGGACAATATAATGCTCAAGTCTTGAAATTAAGGAGTCATTGATTCCTTGCCCATGAAATTTTAGGGGTCTTGATTTTGAAGGGGTCAAAACAAGAAAAAAGAGAGCTTCAAACATATAAGTATATTGTTTACATTGATTCACTTTAATGAATCTCATATAAAGCTATGAAGTAAACAATTAATCTATGTAATTTTCCATATTTCATAAGATGAACCACTAAAGATTTGAGAGGTAAAATCCCTCTATTTAACCCTTAAAGATTTATCTCAATGTGGTTAAAATGACCCAATTGAGATAAATTTCTATGGGTCAAATAAAGTTTCTTAATATTGCTGATGGTCAAAACCCTGGTTTTATGAGTCAAACACGAGCCCTGAATCCAACTATCAAGTTTCATGTGGGTATCTTTAGTAATAGCAGAGACAATAAGAGACACCTAGGTTTTACAGCAATGACGAAAAAGACCCAAAGGCTGTAGCAAAAGCCATAGAAAAAGCTCAGGTTTTGCAAAAAAAAAAAAAAAAAAAGCAGAGCTAATAAGTAAGAGATTGTATACCTGATCCACAGGTGGCTGTGAGTGGTTTATTCAAGTCAATGCCTCTGTCAGAAAACTCCTTCTTAATTTCCTCTACAGATTTGATAAGCCCTAACTTTGCCTCTGACCCATCTAGTGGACTTACATAGGGACCCTTCTGTATAGATGTGAATGGCATACTTGAGGAACCAGGTATATGTCCTGGTTTGGTATCTGAAAGAGATTTTTTTATCATACTTGTAATCAGTCTAATTTCTGGAGATTTGAATTCATCCCAATAAAAACAATATCTTTCTATAAGCCACTTAATTTTGCCATTTACCTTATTTCAAAATATCAGCACTTGTAGTTAGCCAATCTCTATACCACATTTTAAGCAATGTAGAAATAAGATATTGAAATCATTAAGACCAGAAGAGAAATTGCTTGTAATGAGCGATTTCTCCGATTCACACAATTTTTTCTATGTATAGTAGATATAGATAGTACTTATTTTTCAATTTCAATGCACTTTTCACCCTTTCCTGTACAAACCTAGGATTTCATGTCACTATTATTTCATACTTGAGAAAAGATTGTGAAAAAAGAAAAAAAATGCTTGTAACAATGAAGCTTTTGGACGCTCCTCAAGAAAAACAACTAAGAAAACATTGTGTAAAATGAAAAAATTGCTTCTACCCAGATGAAAAAATCTAAAATTTCATTAACTTTATAATAGTGGTCTGCAACTCCTTTCAATTTGGACCAGTCCAACATTGTGCCATCTGGTAATAGGTTAAACACCTTTCATTTTGGACCAAGTAAAACTCTTATGTCTGGCAATGGGTTATTTATCAAGCTGTCAGCCTTGAATTAACTCAAGACCAACAATTAAATTTTAGACTGGTCTAATTCTAAACTCATACAATCTATCAGTCCAAGAATATGTATTCATTGATTTCATCTAAAAATTCTAAACAATTCATTTTTCACATAAAATCCTGAACAATTTCAAGGCAGTCTCAACCAGAAAGATCAATATAAATGCTTCACCCAATTTAGACAATATCTTTTTTACAACTAGAAAAAATTCTACATCTAAGATTAACTGAAAAGGCCAATCAACAAGAAGGAAAATTTTGTATGAAAAAGAGCATCACTTGCCATAAGTTTTTCTCTCTTTCATACAATATTCACCACGAAAAAAAAAATTAAGGGGTCATGTGAAAGAATTAATTTTTGGTATAGGGTTACAAATAAATGATCAATGGTTTTATTGACTGTTTTAATGAATAAGTTTCAAAACAAATTGTGTTTTTCTTTTAGAGCCTGTGGATGACATTTCTCACATGAGTGCCAATTAAACACTTGATCTGTGCATTCGCACTGTCTGATCAGAGCCTTCACAAAGTATAATGAAGATCGTTACTGACTCAATGTTCCTTTAACCAATTACCACTAAATCTTGACAATCCCTCATTTTTAAGCCCCAAAGAAATATAGCTATAGAAACTACGATCAGAAAAGAACACATTGCTTGTAACAAGTAATTTCTTCTTTTCTCAAATTATTTTCTATCTCAAATGACCCTTATTCTTCAATTTAAACAGACTTTGTTTTGTTGCGTGCAACCTCTTTCAGTCTAAAATTTTGTTGTTCGGAATGGGTTAAACAACCAAAAAATATTCAATTTACACAGTATAGTTGGCCAGGCTGTTCAGTTTCAAGTACATGTGAAATGGTTGGAAATGTCATATATGGACTCATTTGTTACCTGGCCTAGGTTCAGGTGCAGTGCCATTGAAACGACCTTCTGATCTTGCATCAATTACTTGAAACTGTTTCGTCTGTATATTGTCTACCATTTCTTCAAAAGATTTAACCCAATCTGTATTAACCTTTGCCTTGAATTCTTTAATTTCTGCACTTTCAACGCCAGAGGAAAGTTTTAACCTTTCATCTTTCCATTGTCTCAGCCCTCCATCTAGCAGTGAAACTGCCTCATGACCAAACAATCTGAACGTCCACCAGACTCTTGGAGCCGAGAACAGCGCAAAGTCTGGATGATCGTTGTATATAACCACGTGAGTATCATTGTCAATTCCAAGGCTACCAACATATTCTTCAAACTGTGTGGATGTAGGGAGCATGTGTTCGTACTTTGATTCTGAACAGCACTGGTCAATGTCGAAAAATTGAGCCCCCGGTATGTGAGCCTTTTTGTAATTTTCGAAAGCATCCAGGCCTGAATTTGGTAAAAACCAAGTAGCATCTATCACCCTGAGATTTTTTGGACATTTTGACAGCACCTCTGCCAACTGGCGGGGATTTACAAGCGTGCCGAACTTTAGCATTTTTATGTTTACAATTACAAGGCCGCTTATACACTTCTCAAAAGTACAGAATAGTAATTTTTGTTAAATTTATTCATAACATTTGATAAAATTGACAAAATCAGCACTGAATTCAAATGTTTCTTTGATTTTCTTTTTTAAAGTCACCATAGAGTCTGAAATTGCCTTTTAAGTTAGAACACTTACTATTATTTTAATTGTATACATGTTATATGTGGCTGTATACAACAAAATGTCCGACAAAGACAAAACGGATGAGTTCCAACTTGAAGTAAAAAAATCTCCAATTTCTGCACGCAAAGCAAAGAAACTAACAAAGCTAAAGGAATACCTTTCCAAACAAGAAAAGAAGAAGAATGCTTCGAAGGTATTTTTTGCGTCAGGACAGTAATGAGCATACTTGAAGTAATGAATTCGCAGTTGCCTGTTTTGTTTTTGAGAGGGTGTGGATTTACCATGCCCGACTTGTCCTACAGGGGCTTTTCTATTCACAGACAACCATACCTTTTAAGGTTGGGAAAAGTAAATACAGAACATACTATGATGCAAAATAGATCTCGGACTTATTTTCCTAATGTTTAAATTGAAGGGCAGAGCCCATATTTCAACACCCACATTTTTGATGAAACGTCCTTTTTGTACTTGGTTGCCAACAGCAGTTATCCATCTTTTTGTGGAAAATAGAAAATGTTTGTGAAAGAAACAGTTCATATATATTTGTGTGTGTGTGTGTGTGATGCCTGACCTGCAATTGCCAAAGGTAAACATGCCAAAGGCAAAAATGTCATAGGTAAAATGCCATACCTGTAATGGTAAAAATGCCATTATTGTAACAGTCTTTTACGATCTATTTATCGTATTTCTCCAATTTTATTTATGCTATTTTTTTTACTGTAGTAGTCTCCACCTGACTGGTCAAAAATATGGTCAAATATAGTATGAGAGCTAAGTCCAGAAAGTTTTCTATAGGCTGCTCATAATAAAGTTTAAACATGACATGCACTTATTCCTGACTCAATAGTTAGCTTGGTGGACTCTAAACTCATTACCAGAAATCAAAATTGTAGGCTAGTACAAATGCAAAGAGCAATGCAAAGAGCAATTTAAAGTCATTGAAATTTCTAGATTTTGTCAACTCTCTTGATAGAAAACAGTGGAAAATGAAGAAGTTAGTTGTAACAAATAATTTCTTCATTTTACACAATGTTTTCCCAATTATTTTTCTTGTGGAGTGTCCAAAAACGGCACTAAGAGGGTATGGGTTAAAATGAGACTTGGTGTGGATTCGAAACCCTGTATGCACTGTGTCACATATGTATACCTTGGGGCAAGGATATCAGGGCCCCAGTCCAGTACTGATGAAACCTAGGAACACATAATCAAGTGAACTTTGCCATGATAATACTAAGATTTCTTAAATTAAAGCTATCAAATGGGCTCAAAACTTAGTTGTAGTAGTGACAAACTGACATTAAGTTATCATCATTTTGCATTTACAATGGATGATTGGATGATGAAGTTTGAATATAGTAGGCAAAACAGGGCCATTTTTAGCTCAACTGAGCACAAAGGTGAGCTTTTGTGAGTAGTTATGTCCAACTTCTGTTGTCCATCGTGCATATTTTTGCCCTAAATGTCTTGATACCAGTATGTGGTCAGAATGTTTGTTTTCCTTATAATTTGGTCAAGTTTGGTTCACATTAGGTCAAACAGGCAGTTGGCTCAGCTTTGCCCTACCAATAGTGTTTTAAATGGGTTCCAATGTCCCTCTGTCACCATCATAGCGCAGTCGGTAGCGTGTCAGACTCCTAATCTTCAATCATGGGTTGTCATGGGTTCGATCCCTGACGGCGGAGGCTCATATTTTTTTCGACGGTTGTCTCTCACCATTGAGTGGATAAACGTAAACCTAAGTGGGATAGCAGGTGGCGGCTAGGAAAGGATGTAGTGGTAGTACTGGTGTGAGAAATACCAGGAATCTATTGTTAGGTGCTCCAGCCGCAGCGATATGACTGAATATTGTTAAAAGCGGCATTTAACCCCATTCAATCAATCAATCCAATGTCCCTGCATTCTAGATGCCCATATTTTTGGCCTCTTGATGTTTGATCAGAATTTGACAAATTTCATATTGGATAACATGAGATCATAAAGAAGGCAAATAATCTTTAAGACAAGACAGATATTGTGTCCTGTGAGTTAAAAAGTAGGTCACTTTGTCAAATCCTAGAAATGTTCTGTGTGCATTCCAGATGCTTTGTTTCAGGGTCAAATGTCTAGATATTGGGTTAAAATATTTGTTATTTAGGGTAAGTTTAATATTAAATCACTTGGACCCAAATCTGGGGAACCACTTTAACCCATTTCCACCCTATCCCTTCTTTTTCTCCCCCACATTTAACTCATTCCCACACAATGACTCTTTTGGGCACCCCTTAAGAAAATGAAGTGGGAAAACATTGTGTAAAATGAAGAAATTGCTGGTTACAAGCAATTTCTTCATTTTACACAATGTTTTCTATTCAGAAAGTTGTAAAAGTCTAAATTACATTAACTTTGAATTGTCTTCTGCAACTCCTTTCAATTTGGACCAGTCTAAAAATCATGTTGTCCGGTAAAGGGGTTAATTCTGCATCATTTATTCATTTTCCACAATGATTGTTTACCCACAAAGTTGAGAAATTTCAAAATTTTATAAACTTTAAGTTGACTTCTGCAACTCCTTTCAATTAGGACTAGTCTAAAAATCATGTTGTCCGGTAATGGGGTTAATTCTGCATCATTTATTCATTTTCCACAATGATTATTTACCACAAAGTTGAGAAATTTCAAAATTTTATAAACTTTAAGTTGACTTGTGCAACTCCTTTCAATTTGATCTAGTCTAAAAATCATGTTGTCTGGTAATGGGTTAATGCTGCATCATACTTAAAAAAGATGTAAACATTCTTGTGTGTGCAACTATTCCTAAAAATCTTTATGGACTTTGATGAAGCCATTGAAAACCTGGTTTTGTGACATTTTGTCACTTTATAGGCATAGAGTTGATACAGATGAGAATTTTAAATTCAGTGTTTGTCAAGCCGCCGTCATAGCACAGTCGGTAGCGCGTCAGACTCCCAATCTTCAAACATGGGATGTCATGGGTTGGATCCCCCATGGCGACACATATCCTTTCCGACATTTGTATCTCACCAATGGGTGGATAATTGTAAACCTAAGTGGGATAGCAGGTGGAGGCTAGGAAAGGATGTAGTGGTAGTACTGGTGTGAGAAATACCAGGAATCCATTGTTGGGGCTCCAGCTGCCACAATATGACTGAAATACTGTTAAAAGTGGCATTAAACCCCATTCAGTCAATCAATCAGTGTATGTCAGTTGCATGCATATCGGCCAAAACCAAATGTGAAAAAAGAATTCTTGACAAAATGTCTTTCATTGTGTCTCAAAACTTTTCATAGATGAAGAGTGATTTTTTTGTTTGTGAAATCTGAGAGAAGTACAAAACTTTGGGGGACATGAGGTGACTACTTGGAAAATAATGAAAAAATTAAACTGACATTTTTGTCAACTTCAATGTTTTTTTTCCACCTCTGATCTGACCTTGAGTATTGCCAGATGTGCCATTGGAACAAACTATTGATACCTCTGCTCTATTGTTAGATAGTTCCTACATTTACGACCCATGAATGATTGCATTGGTTTATTTAGACATTATAAAAGCCTAAATCTGATCTCAACTACAGGTTTCAGGTATATTGAAGAAGAAAGAAGAAGACCGGACTGATGATGAAAAGAGAGTTCTTGCTGACAATGTTGATATTGTACAGAGAATTCATAAAAATAAAGAGCGCAGACTTCTCTCAGAACAGAGAGTTCTGGAGGTAAATTAGAATTGAAAAATTGTGACACAGCACACGAAAAGGGAGAATTAAGTGACTGTTTTGAGAATTAATGGAAATACTGTATCATCATACTGTCTATTCTAAGTGTCTATACATTGTATAGACACTAAGAACAGTATCACAATGAACCCTTTCCCGTTTTTGGAAATTTTAGACCAGTCCAAATTGAAAGAGGTTGCAGACGACAATTAAAACTGGATGCCATTTGAAATGAAACCATCCTATGTGGTAGAAAATATTGTGGAAAAAGGAGAAATTGCTTGTTACAAGCAATTTCTTCTTTTTACACAATCTTTTCTTGAGTAAAAAATCACAGGAAAAGAAAAATCCCGTATTTGAACGGGAAAGGGTTAACCATCATTTTTTATGCCCCAAGAGGCAGTCTTATATTGGCGTCATCTTCTCTGTCTGTCCGTCCATCACTCAGTCCGTCCGTATGTATGTCCACTTTTCTCATGAGCGCAACTCCTCCTAAGTTTCTGGTTGGATCTTTTTGAAACTTGGTCAATGTCATCACCTTAATTGGTAGATGTGTATGAAGTAAGGATTTTATGGTTCATTGATTTTTGCCTCAGTTATGCCCCCTTAAAACTTAGTCTCTAGGGCTTATTGAAATTGCAGCCTTGTGAATGCAACTCCTCCTAAGTTGCTGGCTGGATCTAAATGAAACTTTGTGGATGTTATAACTTAAATTGGTAAATGTGCATGAATTAAGGATTTTATGGTTCATTAATTTTTCCCTGAATTATGCCCCCTTAAAACTTTGTATCTGGGGCTTATTGAAATTGCAGCCTTCTGAACGCAACTCCTCCTAACTTTTTGTCTTGATTTAAATGAAACTTGGTCAATGTCATCATCATAATTTGTTGATGTACATGGATCAAGGAATTTATGGTTCATTAATTTCCCTGAATTATGCCCCCTTAAAACTTAGTATCTTGGGCTTATTGAAATTGCAGCCTTGTGAATGCAACTCCTCCTAACTTTTTGTCTTGATTTAAATGAAACTTGCAAATGTTTTGAATTTGGTTCTGTCAAAATAAGTAGTGTCTTCAATTATTTTCGTGAAACAGCAGCAAAGTTGCGGCATATATTGTGACTATGGCACTCTTATTTTCTTTGCACAACCTTTACATTTGGACTGGTCTAAAATATTGCAAAAAAAAGGAAAGGGTTAAATCCGGGACTCCCAGACCTTCAGCAAGGACTTATATGACTGTGATTTTGAGTCCCTTGGACTTCAATGTTTTGATGCCAGACAGTGACTAAAAACTTTTGGTTGACCTCTGCTGGATACAATCTCTTTTTCAAATTTATATTTCTCAAATTTTACAGTTGGCCCCTTTCATATGACAACTCACCTTTAAATTCATGCAATATATATCAAAATAATATTCTTTAAAGTAGCATTGGAAAAGAAAAAATCACAAGCAAGCAGATACACATACTGGTATATATTGTCTTGTGTTTTTTGTATGAAGAACAAAAAAACTTAGTTTAGTATGAACAATAAGTGTTCTTCCAAAGTTAGAAGAAAAAGAACGAAAGAGTAAGTCCTTAACCCATTACAAGGCAGACATCAAAATTCAAGACTGATCCAAATTGAATAAAGTTGAAGATGACTATTTCAAGTTGATGAAATTTTCAATATCTATGTCTTTAGGGGTATAAAAAATAGCAATTCATCATTATCCACAATACTTCAAAAAATTGTTTGAAGGGTGTTAAAAAGAGGGATTGTGTAGGAATGGGTTAACTTATGTGCTTGTCATAATACAAGCCAAATGGAACCATTCGCAAATTCCTCTAATTTGAGAATGAAGTAATTTCTTGAAATCAATTAAAGTAATCCAGGGCAGTTATTCCAACAATCAATATATCATAAGTGAGATGGCCAATAGTTTTTTTAGGAAATCTATAAAAGTTAATCCATTACTATATAAAAGAGTTTTAGATTAGTCAAAATTGAAAACGTGGCAAACTACAATCTTAAGTGGTTGAAATTACAAAAATCATTGCCTTTTGGTTAAATCAACATAATAGATGATGAAGAAATTGCTCATAACAAGCCTTCTATCAAAGCCATCTTTAAAAACAGGATCATGTGGTAATTTGTTGAGAGTTTCATATTTGAAATGAAAGTTTGGATAACTCTTAACCCTTTCCTGTACAAACCCGGGATTTTACATTGCTGTGATTTAATACTGGAGAAAACATTGTGGAAAAAGAAGAAATTGCTTGTGACAAGCAATTTCTCCTTTTACCACAATATTTTCTACCACATAGGATGGTTTCATTTCAAATTGCATTCAATTTTCAATGTTTTCAATGTTTTCACTTTCAATTTGGACCAGTCTAAAATTTCAAAAAATGGGAAAGGGTTAATGCATTTTTCAATGATTAACTCCCCTTATTCAACTCAAAAGTTTTACCCACTATCAGGTGCTTGCACAATTGATTGTTGACATCCAGCATGGGGTACTCTTGTTTTACATTTTCCTTTGTATAATTCTTGGAGTTTCAAAAAGTTGGAATTGCATGGTAATTGATTAACCCATTACCACACTATGACCCTTATTGATGCCTCTTAACCCTTGTCATGCTGTATAAATTACCTTTCGGAATTGCTGTCAAATCAAAGGGCTGAAAGCACTGATATAACTTGTCAATATTATTTTTAGAAATCAACTTCATAAGCAACTCTGGCAGGAAAAGTACAAGCAGGAGGTATAGACTAAGATCAGCCTGCACATAAGTGCAGTCTGATCTTAGTCTACACCTCCTGCCAAAACCGGAATATTCCGGGTTCAGCATGACAAGGGTTAAGAGAAACAATTGGGAAAACATTTTGTGAAATAAAGAAATTGTTTGCAATAAGAAATTTCTTCATGTAACATTATCTTTTCTATTGAGAAAGTTGAAAAAAATCTAAAATTTCTTTAACCCATTCCCACACAATGACACTAGTAGGAAGGCTTTAGAAAACATTGTCACAAACAATTTCTTCATTATCCACAACATTTTCTACACTATAGTTAATTATTTTAAAGATTTCTTTAAGTTTAAATTGTCTACTGCAATTTCTTTGAATTTGGACTGGTCTAAAATTTGATTATGTGGGAAGGGGTTAACCTTAACTTTTCATCTGCAACTACTTTCAATTTCTACCAGTCTAAAATTTTGGTGTGCAGTAATTGATTAACAGGTGTCAAATTTGAGAAGAAAGACAAAAATTGTGTGAGAATTTGTTGTTGTAGTCGTAGTTATTGATGTTTGTACATATTAATGTCTTTGTTACAGACTGAAGACAGTGAACAAGTATTACAACAAAAGTGCCAACTACTTGCCAAAGAAATCCTCCAATCCAAACAGACTGTGATCTACACTGGTGCTGGTATAAGCACTGTAAGTCATTATTCTAAACCTCTTTTGAAAAATAACCCTTTTGCATCCTACCTGATTAGATCAGTTTGTAATTGCTCTCAATCCTGGCATGGAGAATTGGAATCCTAGCTTGGCCAACACTTTTTCTTACATTTGACGAAAGTTAATGCACCATTTATCATTTGTTTGCTGCCAATAGTCATATGATTAGTAGTGCTCTTAAGTTGGATGAGCAGCTGGTGGCTTGAATTTAGTGGTTGAACTGGTGTGAGAAATGACAGGAAGCCATGGTGAACTAGCCCAAACAATAAAACTGAAATAATGTTGAAAATGGGTTTAAATACCATACAGTCTTGTTCTTTATCTTTCTCTTAGAAATATGTTACAGTTTGAGGTGTTTCTGAATGATACCCTTGATCTTTGTTAGAGTTTTCAGACAGAAGCTCTCGCTGACTACCCTGCAGTAGACACTTTCTGTCGCTGTAATTTGGTATCATGCAGCCACACTTTCTTGCTGTGTCATGGCAGAGGCTATGGTTAAGTTTTTTGAATACTTCTATCATGTAATTGATCAGGATAATTTTTGCAATAATGTCTTATTTACAGAGTTGACTAGTTTCTATTCAATTCTAATTACAATGTATTAGTCTGTATCATTATGCCGGTATTTTTTTATTTCTCAATAATTTCAAATTTTCACTAAAGATAATTATATATAAAGGTGTATATATGTGAATATTTTCATATGAGTGGAACTCATTTTACTTTCAGGCAGCTTCCATTCCAGATTATAGAGGACCTCAGGGAGTTTGGACTCTCCTACAAAAGGGAGAGCAGCTTATGTGAGTCATATAACCAATTCCCACACCACAAAATTTTAGACTGGTCCAAATTGAAAGAAGTTGACAAGCAATTTCTTCATTTTCCGCATTCCCAAAGCTTTTTTCTAGGGGGCATAAAAAGGAGGGATTATGTCGGAAATAGGTTAATATTTTGAAGTTTCTTCGTTTTGTATGTTAACCATTTCAAGGTGACAAAACTTCAGAATTGTAATGTTTGAAGAAGTTTCATGATTTGACACTCCTTTATACTGTGTGCAAATAGTACCCATAGTTCCCATTTCTTACAGGCCCTCCCCAATGGTCAACTCATTCCTTCACAATTTGTTATTTTTGTGCCCTTCAAATTTTTTTTGAGAAAACGGAGCGGAAAATGATTAAATTGCTTATTTTCATATGCTTATGATAATCAATTTCTTCATTTCCCACCAATCTCACAACCAATACCCCCACACACTTGCTTCTTTATGCCCCCTCAAGAAAATTGCACAAGAAACATTTGTGGAATTTGAAGAAATTGCCTGTAACACACAATTTCAAAAATGATATTTCGTCTAATTTAGCGTTAAAGGTCCTTAAAACCTCATTCTTGAACAATTTATAACACATGCATTACTAATGAGTGAAAATAAGTGAGGAAGAAAATGGCTTGTTAAAAGTAATTTCTTCTCCTACAATGTTTTCCGTAAAGAAATATCTTGGGATCATGAACCTCTTTTGCAATTATTGCTTAACACATTCCATCACAAGGATGCTCATAAATAACCCTCAATTTGAAAGCATTGGAAAAGCATTGTGGCAAATGAAGATATTGCTTTTTAGCTCAGCTGCTTTTGGAGAAAACCCGAGGTATTTGGATAGCCTTGGTGTCGTTGTTGTCATTGTTGTTGTTGTTTTTGTCGTTGTGCGAAAACTGACATTTTGTGATATCGCTGGTTCTACTGAAGGCATTCACTTTAAACTTGGCATACATGTTCACTATCAAAAGAGGAACCTATACTATCAAGGGTAACTCTAGATGCATTTGTGTGAATTTGCCCCTTTTTTGTCTTAGATTTTTTATCCACTATTCAGCACCAAACAGCCTAGCATAGGCTACCATAGGCGGTGCTCTTGTTACAAGCATTTTCTTCATTATCCACAATGTTTTCTACCACACAAGACAAAGATTTCTTCAACTTGAAATTGTCCTCTGCAACTCCTTTCAAGTTAGAATCCATTGTTTGGTGCTCCAGCTGATATGACTGAAAAATTCTTAAAAGGGATGTAAACCAAATTCAAACAAACAAACTCCAATTTTTTCCAAAGCTTTCATGTTGAGGAGCGTTTATAAGTGTCATTGTGTGGGAATGGGTTAAATCTAATCTTTATGCATAAAGTCAGTTGCGCTTGAGAAGTGAATTGCTATTATCAAGGTTGCAATTAAGAGGGTTTAGACTAGCTCAAATTGAAATAAGTTGCAGACAACGATTCAAAGTTAATGAAATTTTGGATTGTTTCAACTTTCTGGGTAGAAAACATTGTGGAAATTGAAGAAATTACTTCTAACTGGTAATTTCTTCATTTTCCACAGTGTTTTCCAAGGTTTTTACATAAAATTACATACTTGTTGTCACAATATTTTGAAAAACCTTCATCAAAATATGCATCCAGGGTAAGCTTGTAAGTAGCAATTTCTCCTTTTCTCACAATGTTTACTACCCTATTTGGCACTTATTTTCTAATTTTTAGAGCAATTTAAAATGTCAGTAACTTCTTTCAATTTGGACCAGTCTTAACTTTTGTCATCTGGTGATGGGTTATGTTACCAGAAAATCTGTTGCAAATCTTGTTATTACCTAGCAAGGAGTAGGTATATAGTCATAACTTCTCAACAAAACTCTGTCTTGATACATTTGGACAGAGCTTCCACAATAAAGGATTTAGTATGAAGTTTTTGAGATATTGTAATCTAAAATCATAATCTCCTCTACCTTTATCTTTTGTAGAATGTTATTTAATCCATTACCACATGGCAAAATTTTAGAATGGTCCAAATTGAAAGGATGGGAATTTAAAGTTAATGAAATTTTAGATTTTTTCATCATTTTGGATAGAAAACATTGCGTAAAATGAAGAAATTGCTTGTTCCAAGCAATTTTTTCATTTAACAAAATGTTTCCTCAATGGTTATTCTTGAGGAGTGTCCAAAACCATCACTGTGTGGGAATAGGTTAACAAACATACTTTTTACCAATTTCAGAGCTCAAGATTTAAGTGATGCAGAGCCAACCTTAACACACATGTGCATAACAGCACTACAACAGAAAGGACATGTAAGTTATATGTATGTTATAAAATGTTTTCTCAATTGTTTTTTAGCTCAACTTGCTGAAAGCCACAAGGCTATTGTCATGGGGTGATGTCTGTAATGCATCCATCTATCTGTAAACTTTTACTTTAAAAATCTTCTCCTCAAAGTATTGAAGAGTATTCAACCAAATTCCACAGAAATGATCCTTCTGTGACCCTTTATCAGATTCTTTCAAAGTATTTTGATCAGATTCAGATGAAAAACGTGGCTTTAATTGGTGGGGCTTATTTCCAAATATTGTAAAAACTTTGAAAATCTTCTTCTCAGAAACCAGTTGATTGATTTCAACCAAATTTTACAGGAATGATCCTTTGATGACCGGATAAAAAACAAGGCTTAAACCCTTTCCCTTATTTTTGAAATTTCAGAAAAGGTTTTGTAGACGACAATTTAAATTCTAATTTATTTAAAAGCCAATCATTCAGTAGGGTAGAAAATATTATGGAAAAAAGGAATTGCTTGTTACAAGCAGTTTCTTCTTTTTCCAAAATGTTTTCTCAAGTATAAAAACACAGGGACGTTACAACAAGGGATTAAACAGGAAAGTGTTAATCGGCTGAGATTATTTCAATATATATGGTGAAATTTTTAAAAATCTTTTTCTAGGAAACTAGTCGATTGATTTCAATCAAATTCTACAGGTAAGATCCTTTGGTGAATTTTTATCAGATTATGAAAACAGATATGAATGGATGAAAGATATGTCTAAAATAGAAGGGGCTTATTTCCATATGTTGTATATGGTGAAAACTTTGAAAATAAATTTTCTCAGAAATCAGTAGATAGATTTCAACCAAATTTCACAGGAATTATCATTTGGAGACCCTCTATCAGATTTCTTCAATGAATTTGATTGGATGAAAAACTTGGCTTTGTGGAGGGTAGGTTGCTAATTTACATATGTGGAATATACTCTGAAAAATTGGAAAATCTTCCTGTAGAATGATATCAAATTTCGAAGGAATGATCCTCAGATGACTCTTTGTGCAATTCTTTTATACAATTTTGATTGGTTGAAAAACATTGATTTTATTATCGTGGCTCATGTTCATATATGGTATACAGTGAAAATTCTCTAGAGTGCTTCTCTAGAACTATTCCAAAAATTTCGGTGACTAGATTTATTTGCCAGATATAGCAAAGATGATTCAGTTTATATTGAATTCCTGAAAACAACTTTTGCTTGATCAGTACATTCAGGTCTGTGGAGTGATAAAGGCTCTCAAGCACCTCTAGCTATTGAGGCGTGTCATTGTGTGGGAATGGTTTCAACTCTGCAAAGTAGTTTACTTAATAAATGTGGTAAACCGTGGGGTATTTTTAATAACTTCTCTATTTTTCAGGTCAGTCATGTGGTTTCCCAGAACTGTGATGGTCTACACTTGCGTAGTGGTTTACCGCGTAAAATATTATCTGAAGTTCATGGAAACATGTTCATAGAGGTAAGTGTAATGCTTTGATTAAACTATCACAGATTTTGATATCTCTGAAATGTCATGATATCTAAGATAAAAGGTTATTTGAAAAGGAGAGATTAATTGATGAAATTTGAATTCTTTTGTCTATTTAGGTTTAATCATTGTAAATAATGAAGAAATTGCTTCAACCCTTTCCCTGTACAAACTCAGGATTTTACGTCACTGTGACTTTTATACTTGAGAAAACATTGTGGAAAAAGAATTAGTTTCTTGTAACTAGCAATATCTCCTTTTCCAATATTTCAACCAAATGGGATTGTTTCATTTCAAGTTGCATCCAATTTTCATTGTCGTCTCTAGCCTCTTTCAAATTGGACCAGTCTAAAATTTCAAAAAAACGGAAAGGGTTAATCAAGCAATTTGCTTTATACAAGCAATTTCTTTATTCTACACAATTTTTTCATAATCTTTTTTTTCTTGGGGGTGTCAAAAAACGTGATTTTGTGGGAATGGGTTAACTCAACAGCAAACCCATGGTATTGCTTCAAAGATAACCCATTAACAGAATTTTAGACTTTTCTGAATGCAAATATGTTGCAGATAGAATTTCGAAGTGAATATGAATTAGAACAAAAGTGTGAAAATTGGTTAAAAAAAAATGAGAAGTTACCTATTGCTAGCATATTCCATTTGGTACACTTGAATGCAGGATCATGTGGTAATCGGTTAAGTGTCATCTTTAACCCTTGTCATGCTGAACCAGGAATATTCCCGTTTTGGCAGGATCTTGGTCTGCACCTCCTGCTTGTACTTTTCCTGTCAGAGTTGTTTATGAAATTGATTTCTAAGAGAAATATTGATTTTTGAACAACAAGTTCTATCAGTGCTTTCAGCCCTTAGATTTTACACCAATTCAGTAAGGTAATTTAAACAGCATGGCATGGGTTAATGTTGGCATCTTGATAAAACTTCGACATAATGTGATATCACTACTTACACTTAGGGGTTTGCTTGCAAAAGTAGGTAAACTAAAACCAGGAATTCATGATCACTTTCAAAGGAGCAAATTGTACTAATATCAAAGGAGACACCCCCCCCCCCCTCTCCCCAAAGAATAAGCTTTTGAAAAACATTATGGAAAATGAAGAAATTGCTTGTAACAAGCTATTTCTTTATTTTCCACACTATATTCTACCCTGTAATTGTAAAATTCATCAATTTAAAATTATTGTCTGCAACTTTTTTAATTTAAGCCAGTCTTAAATTCAGTTTTGTAGTAACGGGTTAACTTATTATTTTTATGTTCCGTTCTTGCGTATTTGCAGATATGTTACACTTGTAAGCCACATCGTGAGTACATCCGACTATTTGATGTCACAGAAAAAACTGGTGTGAGGCGTCACTTCACTGGCCGAGAGTGTAAAAAGTGTGGTGGAAAACTGCAGGATACGATTGTACACTTTGGCGAGAAAGGCCGAATCAAGTCCCCATACAGATGGAAAGAAGCTGTTAGAGCAGCGAAAAAATGTGATCTCATCTTGTGCCTAGGTTCTAGTCTTAAGGTAAGTTTAACCCATTACCAGACAACAAAAATTTGGACTGGTCCAAAATCATAGAAGACAACATTTTAAGGTTAATAGAATTTCAAATACATGTATCTGGCGTGCTGGGTAGAGTGTTACAATTCTGTAATTGCTCTTAACAAGCAATTTCTACATATTCAGCATTGTTTCCTGAAACCTTTTTCATGAGGGGCGTAAAAAAACCCGGATTGCATGGTTAAGGATTAAAGAAATACAGATATAAGGGAACCTAAGTAGGATGAGGCTTTGAAAGACTGGTGTGAGAAATACCAGGAATCAATGGTCGGATACTACGATATTACTGATATAATATTAAAAGTAGAGTTAAACCCCCATTCAAACAAGCAGATTTAAAGGGGGGATTCTAATTACAGATTTGAACAATACTTCCATAAACCCTGTGTTGTGGGTACACATTGAAATTGTCTCACAGAGATGATTCAAATGATTATCCACAATATAAGTTTTGTTGAGAGTTAATGATTTAACCTATTCCAACACAATCCCGCTTTTGGCGCCCCTCAAGAAAAGCAGGCTAAGAAAACCTTGTGTAAAAAAGAAGAAGAAATTGCTTGTTACAAATATTTCTCCTTTTGCCACAAAGTTTTCAAAATCAATAACGCGTCTGGCTAATCTTGTGCATAAACTTTTCAAAACGTGAGATAGACATGAAAACGCCACTTAAAGGTGTAATGTATTAATGGTTGAATGCAATAAGTAACAAGTGCCGATCTATGTTGATTGTAATTAATCAAATTTGATTGATTTAATATAAAGTCTAATTACATTTACAGTTTGTAAGTTGCAAAGATGGGTAGTTTTACCGTGCAATAAAAATTTCTGACTGGTCCAAATTGAAAGAAGTTGTAGATGGGAATTTTTATTTTATGAAAACTTAATAATTTTTGTCTTTTGGGGTAGAAATATTATGGATATTGAAGAAATTGCTACACCTTCATTTCCCACAATATTTTCTGAACGATTTTAGGGGCGTAAAAAATGGCATTGTGTAGAAAGGGGTATAGGGCTTGATCCAAATATTCTTTTTACTCTGCGTTCATCAAGCGGTTCATTAACATTATATACCTGTTTAGAAAACATACAGTCATAATAGAGAATCTATATTTTCGGCCAACTTATGAAGAAAATAAAGTCAACGGAACAACGGTCTTGATCATGAGACGTTTGATGTTTTATCTTGCAACAAATTATCATACATTAAACCATAACATCCTGAAAGTATTAAACAGTAGACAAACAAGTCAATGTTCTTCAGTATGTCCCTGTATTATAACTACTTGAAGGGGTTATAGAAAAAAAAAAGAAAGAAAGAAAAAGAACTGATCTGTGTTAAGCAGCCAACTGTAGTATGTGGCCACTTTTGCTCTGTCCCTTGGCCAGCTGCAAATGACAGGTTGACTAATTCCTTACATTGTAACATTAATGTCTCCTTTAAGCCTTTCCTTTTCATTCACTGGTTTTTTCACACTGTCTTTTTAGATTAGAGAAAACATTATGAAAAAAGAAGAAATTGCTTGTCACAATCAATTTCTTCCATTTACGTATTATTTTCTACCCTACTGGCTGATTTTTTTAAATAAAATTGACTATAAATTATCTTCTGCAATAGCTCCTGTGGCCATAGCGAGTAGGACTCCTAGTCATTGGATCCTGGGTTCAATCCTTGGCCGTTGTGAATGTCCTTTTTATCAGTTGTCTCTCACCAATGGGTGGATAATCATAAACCTGTGTTAGATGAGCAGCTGAAGGCTCAGAAAGGATGTAGTGGTAGTACTGTTTTGAGAAATATCAGGTATCCATTGTTAGGTGCTCCAGCTGCCGCGATATGACTGAAATACAGTTAAAAGTGGCATTAAACCCAATTCAATCTATAAACCTGTCAAACCTTTGAATGAAATTTATAAAGATAAAAGATAAAATTTTGACAGTATTAAAACAACAGCCTACTTCTACTTGCTAAAATAAATGTATGACTTTCCATTGACAATTTCAGATATTGAAGAAATACGCTTGTTTATGGTGTATGGATAGAGCTAGACACAAGAGACCCAAGTTAGCTATTGTCAATCTACAGTGGACACCTAAAGACAGCAACTCCTTTTTAAAAGTCAATGGTTAGTAGTGATTTGTATATCATATGCCAAATTTCCTCATTTGAATTATACTGTCGTGGCCATAGCGCAGTCGGTTTAGTGTCAGACTCGCTATCATGATGTCCAGCATACTTCCTTTTCAACATTTTTCTCCCCCAAATGCCTGGATAATCGTAAACTTATTTTGGACAAATAGCTGCAGGCTTAGAAAGGATGTTGTAGAACTGGTGTAAGAAATACGAGGAATCCATGGTAAGGTGCTCCAGCTACCACAAGATGACTGATATGACTGTCGTGGCTGGGTTCATAGTGCAGTTGATTGGGGGTTGGACTCTCAATCATAAGTTCCAGCAAATATCCTTTCCAACATTTGTCTCCCACCAATTAGTAGACAATTGTAAACCTAAGTGGGACAAATAGCTCGCTTGGAACGGATGGCATGGTAGTCCTGGTGTAAGAACTACCAGGAATCTATGTTTTGGTGATGCAGCTGCCACAATTTGACTGAAATACTGTTATAAGTGGTGTTAAATCCCATTAAAAAAATACTGTCAATTCTCTCACATTTTTGTTTCTTTGAAAAATGTTATTGTACTAAAAATGTTACCATATTGAATTTAAGCAAAGGAAAGTCCCATATAATGGTTCATATGTCGTCTTTATGATATTCTTGTACAGATAATCCATATATTCAAGTCTAAAGTGGCCATTCTGTCAGAAATAATTATACCCCTGTGGAAGACAGGACGTATTATGGGATCATCCGTGGCTTCCGGGCGTCTGGTCGACCGGGGGGTGTCCACTTCTTTGTCCGGAGAATAACTCTGTCATCGTAAGTCCGATTGACTTTAAATTTGGCAGGTATATTCTTCTCATCAATACAGAGTGCAGTGTACAAGAACCATAACTCTACCTGGCCTATTTTTTTAGTTATTGCCCTTTGTTGTTTTTCATACTTGAATCTTGTCCGGAGTATATCTCTAAAAGTATTATAGCTAGGATCATGAAATTTCATGGATGGATAGAGCTCACCAAGTGGGAGTGCAGTGTACAAGAACCATAACTCTACCTGGCCTATTTTTTGAGTTATTGCCCTTAGTTGTTTTTCTTACTTGAATCTTGTCTGGAGTATATCTCAAAAAGTATAATAGCTGGAATCATGAAATTTCATGGAAGGATAGAGCTCACCAAGTTGGAGTGCAGTGTACAAGAACCATAACTCTACCTGGCCTATTTTTTTAGTTATTGCCCTTTGTTGTTTTTCATACTTGAATCTTGTCCGGAGCATATCTCTAAAAATATTATAGCTAGGATCATGAAACTTCATGGGTGTATAGATCTCACCAAGTGGGAGTGCAGTGCACAAGAACCATAACTACCTGGCCTATTCTTTGAGTTATTGCCCTTTGTTGTTTTTCATACTTGAATCTGTCTGGAGTAAATCTTTAAAAGTATAATAGCTAGGATCATGAAATTTCATGGATGGATAGAGCTCACCAAGTGGGAGTGCAGTTGCAAGAATCATAACTCTTCCTAGCCTATTTTTAGCTCTCCTGGCGGAAGGCCACTAGAGCTATATCGATGACTTTTTCCCGACTGGCATCCGTGTGTCTGTGCGTCCGTCAGTCCATTAAACTTTTCCTTGTTTACGCGATAAAGTCCACAGTTTTCATTGGATTCTCTTCAAACTTTCACAGAATGATTGTACCATGATAAGGATCGTTCCTTTCGAAATTGGGTCAGATCCGTCAAGAAACACGGGAAAAGGGGCCTAATTAAAACTTATTTTAAAAAATCCTCGTTTACGCATTAAAGTCCACAGTTTTCATCGAATTCTCTTCAAACTTTCAGAGAATGATTGTACCATCATAAAGATTGTTCCTTTCGAAAATGGGTATGATCCGTCAAGAAATACAGGAAAAGGGGCCTTATGAAAATTTAATTAAAAATTCAATTAAAAATACTCGTTTACGCGATAAAGTCCACAGTTTTCATCTGATTCTCTTCAAACTTTCTCAGAATGATTGTACCATTATGAGGATCGTTCCTTTCGAAAATGGGTATGATCCATCAAGAAACACGGGAAAAGGGGCCTTATGAAAATTTAATCAAAAAATCCTTGTTTACCAATAGAGTCCACAGTTCTCATCAGATTCTCTTCAAACTTTCACAGAATGATTGTACCAACATAAGGATCGTTCCTTTCGAAATTTGGTATGATCCGTCAAGAAACACTGGAAGAGGGGCCTTATGAAAATTTAATTAAAATTCCATTAAAAATCCTCGTTTACGCGAGAGAGTCCACAGTTTTAATTGAATTCTCTTCAATCTTTCTCAGAATGATTGTACCAACATAAGGATAGTTCCTTTCGAAAATGGGTATGATCCTTCAAGAAACACTGGAAAAGGGGCCTTATGAAAATTCATTGAAAATTCAATTAAAAATCCTTGTTTAAGCAATAGAGTCCACAGTTTTCATTGGATTCTCTTCAATCTTTCTCAGAATGATTGTACCAACATAAGGATAGTTCCTTTCGAAAATGGGTATGATCCGTCAAGAAACACGGGAAAAGGGGCCTTATAAAATTTAATTAAAAAATCCTTGTTTACGAGATAGAGTCCACAGTTCTCATCAGATTCTCTTCAAACTTTCAGAGAATGATTGTACCAACATAAGGATTGTTCCTTTCAAATTGGGTATGATCCGTCAAGAAACACGGGAAAAGGGGCCTTATGAAAATTTAATTAAAATTCCATTAAAAATCCTCGTTTACGCGATAGAGTCCACAGTTTTCAGTTGATTCTCTTCAAACTTTCACAGAATGATTGTACCAACATAAGGATCATTCCTTTCAAAATTGGGTATGATCCGTCAAGAAACATGGGAAAAGGGGCCTTATGAAAATTTAATTAAAAACTCCATTAAAAATCCTCGTTTACACGATTGAGTCCACAGTTTTCATCGGATTCTCTTCAAACTTTCTCAAAAAGGTTGCAAAAACATAAGGATCATTCCTTTCGAAAATGGGTCTGATCTGTCATGAAACAGGGGAAAAGGGGCCTATGAAAATTTAATTAAAAAATTCTTGTTAACACTCTAGAGTCCACAGTTTTCATCAGATTGTATTTAAACTTTCACAGAATGAATGTACCATCATAAGGATTGTTCCTTTGGGAACTTGGTCAGATCCATCTGGAAACACGGGAAAAGGGGCCTTATGAAAATTTGATCGAAAAATCTTTTAAGAAATCTCTTTAACACTCTGGAGTCAATAGTTTTCATCGGATTCCCTTCAAACTTTCACAGAATGATTGTACTATCATAAGGATTATTCCTTTTGAAATTTGGTATGATCCTTCAAGAAACACAGGAAAAAGGGGCCTTATGAAATGTTTAATAAAAAATTCTCATTAATAATCTAGAGCCAACAATTTACAAAGGATTCTCTTCAAACTTTCACAGAATGATTGTACCATCATAAGGATTGTACCTTTTGGAATCGGATATGATTCCTCAAGAAACATAGGAAAAGGGGCCTTATTAAAATTTAATTCAAAGATCTTTGTTAACACTCTAGAGTCCACAGTTTTCATCTGATTGACTTCAAACTTTCACAGAATGATTGTACCACCATAAGAATTGTTCCATTCAAAATTTGGTATGATCAGTCAAGGACCATGGGAAAAAGGGGCCTGATTAAAACTGGATTGAAAAAGTCCTCGTAAACACAATAGAGTCCATAGTTTTCAACAAATTCTCTTCAAACATTCCCAGAATGATTATTACATTATGTGGATTGTTCCTTTCGGAAGTAGGTTTGATCCATCAAGTTTCATGGGAAAAGGGGCCCTATGATAATTTAATAAAAAATATCTTAGTTAACACGTAATGGCCCTAGATTTCACCTGATTGACTTCAAACTTTCACATAATGATTGTACCATCATACGGATTGTTCCTTTCAAATTGGGTCTGATCCATTGAGAAACATAGGAAAAGGGGCCTTAGGAAAATTCAATTAAAAAAATCTTAATTAATGCTTGTAAGTCCACAGATGAGATGGGGTTGTCTTTATACTCAAACAGAATAATTATACTTTTGTAAGAAGAGTTCCCTTTTGAATTGGTTCAGATCCATCAAGTAACATGGGAAAAGGGGCTATATGAAAATTCAATTAATAAAACCCTGTTAACACAATAAAGCCCACAGCTTTGATAAGATTTTGTTGAAACTTTCACTGAATGATTGGAAGGTCATAATTATCATTCTTTTCATAACAGGGTTTGAACTGTCAAGAAGCACAGGAAAAGGGGCCTTATGAAAATTTCATTTATAAATCCTTGTTACAAAGTCCAGAGCTTTCATCGGATTTTCTTCCAACATTCACAGAATAATTGTACAATAATAATGATTGTTGATGTTTGCATTAGACCTGATCCGTCAAGTATCACAGGAAAAGGAGCATTATGAAATTTAATTTTAAAATCATTGTACCACAATAAAGTGAACAGTTTTCATCAGATTCTGTTAAAACTTTCACAGAATGATTATTCCATCATGAGGATTCTTTCTTTTCAAATTAGGCGTGATCTGTCTAGTATCAATTGGGAAAAGGGGCCTTTAGAGAATTTTATCTATAATCCTTGTAACCAAGTCCAAAGCTTTCATTGGATTTTATTCAAACCTTCACAGAATCATTGTACAATAATCACGATTGTTAAGGCTGACATGAGACCTGATCCTTCAAGTATCACAGGAAAAGGAGCATTATGAAAATTTTATTTTAAAAATTTGACACCAAGATAAAGTCTGCAGTTTTCATCAGATTCTGTTCAAACTTTCACAGAATGTTTGTACCATTATAAGGATTATTTCTTTCCAAATTGGGCCTGATCTGTCTAGTATCATAGGAAAAGGGGCTGTATGAAAAATTATTACCAAATCCTCATAAACACAACAATGCCCTCAGTCTTTATCAGAATCTCTTTAAACTTTAATAGTATGATTGTACCATCATTTGGATTGTTCCTTTGTAAATTAGGTCTGATTGGTTAAGTGACACAAGAAAAGGGACCTTATAAAAATTTTATTACAAAACATTATTACAATAAAGTCCTCAGTCTTTATCATTTTCTTCAAACTGTCATTAGGATTGTTCCTTTGTACATTGGGTCTGATTTGTTAAGTTTCATGGAAAAAGGGGCCTTATGAAAATTTAGTTACAAAAATTCTTGACACAATTCAGTCCACTGTTTTCATTGATTCTCTTTAACTTTTAAAGAATGATTCTACCTTCATTAGAATTGTTCCTTTTGAAATTTGGTTTGTTCTGTAAAGTATCATGAGAAAAGGGGCCCTATGAATATTTCACTATAAACTCATTAACACAATAAATTCCACAGATTAAACAGATTGATTGTACCATTATTCCAATTGTTGATTTTGATAGTGGATCTGACTATAGCAAGGGTCACATAAAAAGGGGCCTTATGAAAAACTCTCTTAAATATTCTGGTTAACACAATGATGTCCCTTGATTTCACCGGATTCACTTTAAAATTTCACAGAATGATTGTACAAATACTTAGATGGTTCTTTTCAGAACTGGCTACAATCCATCAAGTATCATGTAAAAAGGGGACATATGATTTTTTTTTAAATATTCTAGTAAACATAATGAATTCCCAATATTTCATCGGATTCACTTTTAACTTTCATAGAATGATAAAACCAACAGTAAAATATCACAGGAAAAGGAGAACTTGAATTTAATATCTTTGTTAACACAATAGAGTCAACAGTTTTATTGGATTCTCTTCAAAGATGCATGGAATAATTGTGGCATTCGAAACACAGGAAAAGGGGCCTTACAGATTATCATTCAAAACATTCTTGTGTATGTGATGAAGATCACAATCATTATCAAGTTGTCTTTTAAATTTCACAGGACAATTGTCAGGTTGTAAGGAAAGTTCCTTTTGGAATGAAATTGATCCATCAGAAAACACAGGAAAAGGGGCCTTATTGATTTTCATTCAAAACAATCCTGTTTATGTGATTAAGTCCACAATTATTGTCAGATTCTGATGAAATATTCACAGAATGATTGTAGGGTCATAAGGTAACTTTCTTTTGGAAATGGAGTGGATCCGTCATGAAACATGGGAAAAGGGGCCTTGAGGATTGTTGCTTAAAATGATAAAGGGGATAAAGCCCCCTTTTTTTTCTTTATGCATTCTTCTTTGAGCAATTAACTTCCTTAAATATCAGATTTCTTTAACAGAAAACTTGATAACCAGTAGAGCATCTCAGGCACTCATGGGCCTCTTGTTTGAGTTATTGCCCTTCGTTGTTTTTCATACTTGAATCTTGTCCGGAGTATATCTCTAAAAGTATAATAGCTAGAATCATGAAATTTCATGGATGGATAGAGCTCACCAAGTGGGAGTGCAGTGTACAAGAACCATAACTTTACCTAGCCTATTTTTTGAGTTATTGCCCTCTGTTGTTTTTCATACTTGAATCTTGTCCGGAGTATATCTCTTAAATTATTATAGCTAGGATAATGAAACTTCATGGGTATATAGATCTCACCAAGGGGGAGTGCAGTGCACAAGAACCATAACTCTACCTGGCCTATTCTTTGAGTTATTGCCCTTTGTTGTTTTTCATACTTTAATCTTGTCCGGAGTATATCTCTTAAAGTATAATAGCTAGAATCATGAAATTTCATGGATGGATAGAGCTCACCAAGTGGGAGTGCAGTGTACAAGAACCATAACTCTACCTAGCGTATATTTTGAGTTATTGTCCTTTGTTGTTTTTCATACTTTGTTTGACAAAAAATATTCATTCAAAATAACCTCAGTTCTATTCAAACCCCCAGTTAATATTAAGCAGTGTGACGGGCGTATCTTGTGACAATTTGGCACCTTGTTTTTAAATTTAGACGTATTAAATTTCTTTTCGGGATCCAGGGTGGCCAACTGGTTAGGGCTGCAGAACCTTAACCCTTTCCCACACAACAAAAATTTAGACTGGTCCAAATTGAAAGGAGTTGTAGACGAAAATTTAAAGTTTATGTAATTTGGAAAATCTTTATCTTTAGGGGTAGAAAACATTGTGGATAATGAAGAAATTGCTTGTGACAAGCAATTTCTTTATTATCCACAATGTTTTCCATAGCTTTTTTCTAAAGGGGCATCTAAAAGCATCCCTGTGTGGGAATGGGTTAATCTGAAGAGAAGTTGAATTACTGATTGGAATCACGACGGTACCACCTTTCAAGTGGAAATGTCTTTTTGCTAGACATTTCAGAGTCCTAGCCTAGTACTTGTACTGTTGATACCAAGAAAACCCATGACGATTTGAACTTCACTCTGGTATATTTGTAAGATTATTTGAAATTGCATTGAACCACAATTCAAACAAATCCATTTCTCTTACACATTTTATCGAAATATTGAGGTCCTTTGATAAGTGTTTTAATTCCAGGTAAATGTGATGATGTGTTGGAGAGGGTCATGAGAATTCTACAGTACAACATTCCAAAATACTCCAGGTAGGTATTCAGTAGGCTGAAAATTTAAGGTTAAGATTCTGCAGTACCTCATTCCAAAATACTCCAGGTATATCTTCTGTTGTCTGAAAATCTCAAGGTTCATGTATTGAACTATTACTATTTGAGAACATTTTAGACTAGTTTCTATTGAAAAAATGCCGGTTTCATAGCGCAGTCGGTAGCACGCCAGACTCCTAATCTTCAATCATAGGTGTCATGGGTTTGATCCCCGGCGGCAGCAAATATTCTTTCCGACAATTATCTCTCACCAATGGGTTGATAATCGTAAACCTAAGTGGGATAGTAGCTGGAGGGTAGGAAAGGATGTAGTGATAGTACTGGTGTGAGAAATACCAGGAATCCATTGTTAGGTGCTCCAGCCACCACAATATGACTGAAATACTGTTAAAAGCGGCGTTAAACCCCATTCAATCAATCAATTCTATTGCAAAATATTACTGATAACAATTTCATATTCATAAAATTTAAAAAGAAAAAAATGCCATTTTGGATAGACAATATTGTGGACAATGAAGAATTTGCTTCTTACTAGTAATTTCTCCATTGTCAACAATATTTATCAAAGCTTTTTTGCTGGTGGTCAGTTCTGCATTTTGATTTGTTTCATATACAGTGGAATCATCTCAATTGCAACCCTGATAATAGTAATTCACTGCTTAATTGCCTCTAAATTTATGCACAAACATAATGTTTAAAACAACAAATGAGTCCTTTTGAAAGGTTGATTGTAATAAATGAGTCGACAAATTGGTGTTCCAATTAATAGGATTCCACTTTAATGGCTTTTAGACCTCTTTAACCCTTTCCTGTTTTGCAAAATTTTAGACCTGTCCAAATTCAAAGGTTTTGCAGACGAAAATTTTAAGTTAATTTATTTGAAAAATAACGATTTTGTAGGGTAGAAAATATTGTGGAAAAAGAAGAAATTGCTTGTCGCAAGCAATTTCTTCTTTTCCCACAATGTTTTCTCAATTATAAAATCACAGGGACGTAAAAACCAGGGATTAACCAGGGGAGGGTTAAATTTGGTGTATTAGCACATGTCTAAACATTTTTGCTTACCTAAGCATTGTATATGCTCTGTAAAGTACCTTTGAACATATTTTGCTTGGAAAGGGCCCAAAGTAAATTTGGTATAATGTAATATGATAATAATACAAGTGGCAGATTATTCAAATTGGCTTAAAACGTTGTACACTCAATTTTGATCACTGCTAATTGATATGTTGATGTTCAGAGAACTTGGAAAAAACATATCCTTATGTTAATAATTGTTATAGCTAAAGAGTTTCATATAGAATACAACACCCCCCCCCCCATACACACACACACACACTTTTTAGCCCCCTAAATGTGAAGGTACTCTGGGTGAGCTATTGTGATGGGTCATTGTACAGTGTCAGTCTGTCCGTCTGTCTGTCCGTTCACAATTACAAAAAAATTCTCCTCCTAAACTTACCATGGAATTTCAACCAAACTTCACAGAAATGATCCTTAGGTCATGTTCTTTCAAAATACTTCAAAGAATTGAAATGCATGAAGAACTCTGGTTGCCATGGCAACCAAGTGAAAATACTTTAAATATTTTCTCCTCCAAAACCATAAGGCCAAGAGCTTTGATGTTAGGCATAAATCATCATCTATTGACCCTCTACCAGAATACTTCAAAGAATTACTGTTTCTTGAAAAATAGCCATTTTCTGTTCCATCCCTGATTTTACAAAGAAATAAAGAAGGAAATCTTTGAAAATCTATAAGGCCTAGAGCTTTGATAATTGGTATAAATCATCATCTATTGACCCTCTACCACAAAGAATTACCATATCTTGAAAATTATTCCTTTTATGTGCAATCCCTGATTTTATATTGAAATAAAGAAGGATAACTTTGAAAATCTTCTTGTCCCTAACCATAAGGCCTAGGGCTTTAATATTTTGTATGTATCAATGTCTATTGAACCTCTACCAAAATACTTCAAAGAATTAGTGTACTCTAACAATTAGCCCTTTTCTGTATGATCCCTGGTTTTACATCGGATTAAAGGTGGAAATCTTTGAAATCTTTTTCTCCAAAAGCCTAAGTCCTAGAGCTTTAATATCTTGAATGTATCAATGTATATTGACCCTTTACCAAAATACTTCAAAGAAAATCTTCTTCTTCCAAACCATAAGGCCTTGGGCTTTAATACTTGGTGTGTATTAATACCTATTGACCCTTTACTGAAATTCTTAGTAGAATTACCATATTCTGAAAATAAGCCATTTTTTGTACAATCCAAGATTTTAGAAAAGAATAAAGGAGGAAATCCTTGAAAATCTTCTTTTCGTAAACCATTAGGCGTAGGGCTTTGGTATTTAGTATGTATCAATGCCTATTGACCCTCTACCAATATACTTCAAAGAATTAATGTACTCTGGAAATTAGCTCAAAATGGTAGGATCTTCAATATACCTAGAATTAAAGGAGAGAATATGTAGAAAATCTCCTCCAAAATAATTAGGTATAGGGCCTTGATATTTTTTTTTTATATCATAAAGCCTTGAGCCATCATACTCAGGGGAGCAATATAGGACCATCATTGTCCTCTTGTTTTTAGATTTAATATATTTCTCTATCCCAATTTAGGGACAAGGATCCAATTTTCCTGGAGGCAATAGCATTGGAAAAAAAGGAACAAGATTCAACATCCAAAAAGGTCCTTGAGAGGCCAAACAGTTTGATCAGCACTCCATTAAGAGAAATACCAAGGTCACCATCACCGAGTATCTCATCGGACTCCTCTGATAGCGAGTCATCAGAAATGTCCGAATCCTCTGGTGACAACACAGACTCCTCAGATTCAGAAAGTGAGGATGTTGTAGTTATTTCCGATTCAGATAGTTCTGATAAACAGGTAACAAAACAAGAACAGTTAATTGCGTATTCAAACGGGAGAAAGGCTTATAGTGGTGCCTCAGTGAAACATGAGTTAAATATTTCATCTATAATTTCCAAGGTTAAAGATAGAGTACAGCCTGATCTGGAAAGTGAGAGGCAATTAACCAAAGAAGAGATTTTCATGATGAAATCAGAAAAGATTTGTAATGAAGCTAAAATGGCCATGCAACAGGATCAGGTAAATACAAGACAAATAACAAAGGAAGAGTCATCAATGTTGAAATCCAAACAGATTTGTATTGAGGCAAAAATGGCTATGCAACTTAATCAAATGAAATCAAATACTGCTGAACTTGACAATAAATTAAAATCTCATTCAGATTCTAACTCAAAAGGAGGGTCAGGCCATGTCCTTTTCCAACCCTGGGATATAAACAAGAATGGTTTTCACAAAGAAGGTAATCAACTTCCAGAAAAAGCTCAGCATTCAACACAAAAACGGAAAATAAAGCCTGCAAATAATGAAGTTGAACTTTCATATGAAGATAAACTGAAATACCTTCAGACCTTACAGAGTCAACTACAAGCTCTGAAGCAGACACAGCAAATGCTAAAACAGAGAGAATCAACTAATCAAGGTCATAATACTCCACAAAATAATGCTTGCCAAAACCATGATAGTATTAATTCTAAATGGTACACCGCACCAACAGAAGGCCACAGGCCTGTTAATAATACTCAATCCAAGAAAACAAAATCCAAGACGGCCAATACATCATTGCAGCAGGGAAATGCCAACTCAAAGCAAACTGCTGAACAAGCTAATTTAGGTGCTGGAGTATACACACAAAATCAATTACAAGAGTATATTGCACATGAACAAAAAGTGAATAAAGACTTGATTGAAGCACAAACGAAACAGTTTGAGAAGGAGAAAAATGAGATGAAGAGGAGACAGGAGAACGATCATCGGAGAATCTACCAACAGTTTGTTATACAGGTCCAGGTAGCTGAACACGCTAAACTTGGGGATCAGAGGAAGACAAAGATGCTGCATGCGTTCCAAACACAACAGAAACAGATGATGGAAAAACAAACAGCGGAGCTTCAAGAACTCTTTCAAAAACATCAGCAAGAACAGCAATCATTGACAGAAAAGATAGTAAAAAAACAAAGAGAGAATGGGGCGTTTCTTGAATCACTTAAATTAATTTCACCATCAAAAGATCAGACAGAACCTTTATATACCAGTAATAGCCAGGCACCTTTTATTATTGGTAGCTCCAATCCATATCTTCATCAAGCTTCACATCTTGCCCTGTCTCCTGGTTCTAGAAGTGCTATGTTAATGTCTCCTGAATTAGTTAGTCCACAATATGCAGTGTCACAGTCATGGAATGACCAAATTACTAGAAAATTACAAGAACAGCCGTTTAGTCAACAGGCTGAAAAGCAAGTAAAAAGTGATGTAGAAAAATTAGCTGATGTTAAACAGAGAAAACTCGACAAAACAACAATGCAACTAGTTGCTGATAGCCAAGCAGTTGGTCAGGCAGCAGGGGTTAATACCCTGACAGAGACAAAAATACCAGGGTTTAATGAACTTGTTGAAGGAATCATTGCCTGTGAATCATGTAACTTTCTTAAGATGTACGGAATGAATAAAAGAACATGTTCTCAGTGTGACAGTTTGAAAAAGAAATATGGAATGGTACATTGCCCTGTGCAAGACCATCTTACTCCTGTATTGCATACTTTAGGACAAGATGTACTGGCAACATCTCATCTGTCACAATACATCAAGGATGAAATTAAACAGGAGCAGGATTCTAAACTAATAAACCAATATATGCAAGGTGGAATTAGTGTGGACCCGCCTGTGCCAGTAGGGCCCGCCTATGTTAATATTGCTCAGGGTTCAGTGGCGAGTCAAGGAGGTGTAGAGACTGTGGGACAGACAGACAGTGAACATTTTCACAGTAACTTGTCTCATATCCAAACCATGCCTACCTCAAGTATGGAACTGTTAACCTGTCCGGAAACTAGTGACCTTGAACTCTCTCCTGTTATTCCATATGCATCTAATAACACAGACGAAATGCCAACATCATCTAATACAAATATTTCTCTAGATGATAATGTTATATTTTTCATGGAAGACAGTAAGAGTTCAACTTCTGAAGTTGTTAAACAAGATAACATTGATAGGTTGTCTGAATCAGGGAATCAATCTGAGAATATTGTTCTTATGCTTTCTAATACAGGTGTATTGCAGGCTGATTTACAGCCTGATAGAACAAGAGTTAATGCAGACACTACCTCGTTTACAAACATACAATCCCATAACCAGACAGTGCAGGAAACTCCATTCCGACAAAGATCTCGGTCTGTCTTGATAAACCACGATACTGATGAAGAGACAGATAGTACAGACAAGCGAGTTGTCAGATCTCATTCCTTAAGTGATGTGTTAGTAAGTGAAGGTCAGAAGGATGATATTATCCCAGACACTGAGACGACACCAGCTAAACTTGGCAAGAAAAGAAAGTCAGCTACTAATGTTTCCATCCCAGGTTGGTTTGGAAAGGGCTTAAACTTAAAGAAAAGGAGGAAGTAGATTTTAGCTCAGCTTGATTGGAAATCTGGAAATAGTTTTTAGCTCAGCTTGTTTGGAAATCTGTTTATGATACATCTGAGAAAAAGGTGAAACAATTACAAAATTATGAAAATTTAAATATCTTTGTATTTCTGAGAAAAAAATAATGTGGGAAATGAAAAAAAACAATTTCTTCATTTTCCACTATGTTTTCCCAAGATTTTTTGCTGAAGAGATTGAAGACGGTTAACCTATTCCAAGACAGTGACGCTTATTGACACCCCTCAAGAAAAACTGTGGGAAAACATTGTCTAAATGAAGAAATTTGCTTGTAACAAGCAAATTTCTTCATTTTCCACAATGTTTTCAACCCAGTAAAGAGAAAAAATCTAAAATTTCATAAAATTTAAATTTTTGTCTGCCACCTCTTTCAATTTGGGCCAGTCTGAAATTTTGCCGTCTGGTAATTGGTTAAGCAGCAATTTTTTGTGGTCTCTTTGATGGTTATTTAACCCGGTCCAACCACTAAATCCTGCTTTACAGCTATCACTAAAAGAGTTTTGTATGACAATAGGAAAAATGAAGCAAGCAATACATCAATTTCTATTTTCAACTTTGTGTTATAATGGATTTTTAAATTGTATCTTCTTGAATATAACTCCTTTGACCTCTATGAATTAGAACTAGCCTAAAATTTTATCATCTGGTAATTTGTTGATTAATGTTTAAAATGACCAACTGCAGCTGTTAATGAAATAATCAGTTGACCACTGAAATCATTCATTTACACTGGGAATTAACTTTGAACATCGACATTGGCCGCCATTTAAGTGAAGCATTTCTGTTGGTTTGGCGACTTAAACATCATAATTACAGCTTATTCAAGCTGTAGTGAAAACATTTAAGGTTGCCAACCATTTTACTTTTTGTTACATGATAGGTGCTATTAATTTTGAAAAAATAATTTTGTTTAACCCATTCCCAAATGACAAATTTTAAATTGGTCCAATCTGAGAGAGGTTGCAGATGACAAAACAAAGTTGATTTAATCTGAAAAATAAGAGCCATACCTTTTTTGTTGGTTTGGCGACTTAAACATCGTAACTACAGCTAACAGCTTAATCAAGTTGTAGTCAGGATGTTTATGTCGCCAACCAATGATTCTTCATTTTAGTTACATGCTACTAGTCATAAATTTTTCAAAATAACGCAGTTAAAAATCAAAGCGAGACTTCTTGTTAGAGTCTATGGGCTGGGCTAACAAAGCAAGTGGGCGTGGCCAGCGAGCGGTCAATAGACATGTGGGTATGTCCTTGTGCAAGGCATTCAGAGCCCCAGTGTAGTACTGGTACTATCTGAGATGTGCATGTATAAGTGAACTTTACTATGATATGTTTTAAAGATTTTCTTTTCAAAATGGAATAATTTAATTGTTAGTTTCGTCTATCAAAAACGAGCGATCTGATTGGTCGAAAAATTTAATTCATACCTCCATGAACAAAATTTTGAGTACGCAGCCATTTTGAATTCTTCCGCACAAAATAGTTCACTACAAAAAGGTATCAAAATTTGTTTAGTTGTTGCATTTTTCTCTCGATGCTATTAGATTATAAGAAATGAAGAGAATATTTTTTGTTTGCATGGAGGTATGAACCGAAAAACCTAATCACACTGTATGAATACGCGAAGCGGATTCATACATTGTGTGATTAGGTTTTTTCGGTTCATACCTCCATGCAAACAAAAAATATGCTCTTCATCTCTTAAATAAATTTTTGCATCCAAAACCCTTACTGTGTGGGAATGGGTTAATGTACAACAATACCCGCCTGATAACAGTTTACTGCATTGTTATCACATGTACAATTCTAAATCTCACACCTCATGACGCTTACTTGAATGGGGTAAATTTATTCCATTTTGAAAAGAAAATCTTTAAGACATCACTGTAAAGTTCAGTTGACAAATTCAGGGTTGATAGAACTTCAAATATATCTGGGTCGAAAAAGATGTGGAAAATGTAGAACTTTCTTGTAACATTTCCAATGTTGCTTTCCTATAAATTTCTTGAGAGGGTCAAACAGAGATTGTGTGGTAATGGGTTCTGCTTTTATTTCATAATCTTTAATGCCATGTTTAACCCATTCCAACTCAATCCCTCCTTTTTACGCCCCTCAAGAAAAAAAAGCTTTGGAAAACATTGTAGAAAATGAAGAAATTGCTTTTCTCAAGCAATTTCTTCATTATCCACAATGTTTTCTACCCAAAATGACAAAAAAATTAAAAATTCTATCAACTTGAAATTGTCGTCTGCAGCTTCTTTCAATTTGGACCAGTCTAAAATTCCACTGTGTTGGAATGGGTTAATATTTCTATGACAAGCATGAAAATTGAAATAACGGTCAATGTCTAATACAGGGACTCCAAAATCTTTAGCAAAGCCATTGAATGACCTGACCTTTGCATCCCTATTTCTTCCATTTACTGGTGTCAGACTACACACACTACCAGACAACCAAAATGTTAGACTAGTCTAAAGTCAAGGTGGCTTCAGATTTAGTTAGTGAAAATTTAAAAATCTTGTCTCGTAGGGAAGAAAGCATTGAGGATAATACAGGAATTGCTTGTAACAAGCAATTTCTTCTTTTTCCACAATGTCTTCCAAAGCTTATTTCTGGAGGGCAATAAAAAGTGGGATTGTGATGGAATAGAAAAGAGTGAGTTAACTGTTACCAAATCAAAGGATTTTAAACTGGTAAAATTTGAAAGAAGCTACAGAGTATTCGAAAAATTGTAACATATAGAAGATATTGCTAGAAATGGAGAAATGGCTTACTACATTCTTTATCCCCTTTCAACAAAATATTCTTTTGATATTGTTCTAAATGTCATCCAAACAGGTAAAACGTGGCTATTGATTAACCCATGCCCACACAATTGCGCTTTTTGACACCCCCAAGAAAAAAGTTATGGAAAACTTTGCCGAAACAAACGTCTGTATCAAGCAATATTTTGTTTATCCACCTATTATCTACCCAAAAAGACAGACTATTTAACCCTTTCCCACAAGATAAAACTTTAGACTAGTCCGAATTCAAATATGTTGCAGAAGACAATTTTAAGATGATAAAGTCATTTAAATCTTTATTTTTTAGGGTAGAAAACATGGTTGAAAATAAAGAAATTGCTTGAAATATGTTTTCCAAAGCTATCATATTGAAGAGCGTTTAAAAGTTGTTTAGGAATGGAATAAATTCCATCAGAGCTGACTTGTCGTCTGCAACTTCTTTGAATTTGGACCTTTTTTGAAAATTTAGTCATCTGGTAGTGGGATGACTGCCGTCCAGTTAATTTACCATTTTAAATTTCATGTGATTATTTTACATGTTTAAGTCGTCATTTTCTTGACCATGTTTTTGACAACTGGTTTGATCTATCAAATGGAATAAAGTGAATTGTGATGAACGCACAAAACTTGATTTTGTTTTTTTATCTTCACTTTGAAATTTACTTATCTTAGTTTTATTTTCCCATTTATCCGTTCTTATAAAGCCCTTTATACATAATCCCTCTTTTTACAACTCCCAAATACCGTATTCAAGAAAACTTTGTGGGAAGAGAGGTACTTGCTTGTGACAAGCAATTTCTTATTTTACTACATTGCTTTCTCTATTTAGTCAATATTTTGTCATGTCATATCACGGTGAACGAGACATACTTTTTGTACATTTGCGCATTAGTTAGCCCATCCGAAATTTGAAACAATTTTTTGGATAGATTCAAGTCATGACTCAAGGTCAAATATTCAAATTGAGCTTGTCAAGAGCATATCTCCTACATTTTTGGTTGGATTTCAAAATAATTTGGCCTAATTGTACTCATTCATGAGTTGGTGTACAATTTGAAACAAATTTTCAGATAGTTCTGAGGCCAAGGTCACAGCTCAAGGTCAGATATTCGACAGGCTCGACTTGTCCTTGGACGACATGCTGGTTCAAATTACAGACAGTTTTAATTGCTGTCTGCAAACTCTTTGAATTTTGAGCCAAACATTTGTTGCCTGGTAATGAAATAAATCTAAATATGTCGATAAAACAACAACAAAAAAAAACCCATATCAAGACTAGTTTTAACTCGAAAATTGTAAACAATACATTAGCAAATGGACCAAAAACGATAAAAACAAGAACAAATTGATAGAGTAGGGGAAAAAGCGAAAAAAGTCAAATAGTTTGTTTTTATGCCCCCACCACTTAATGTGGGGGGGGGATATAGATTTGCCTTTGTCCGTCCTTCCTTCCTTCCTTCCGTCCGTCCCGAAATTGCCCTGGGCATATCTCTAAAAGTATAATAGCTATAAACTTGAAACTTCATAGATGGATAGACCTCTTTGAGGAGAAGTGCAGTGCACAAGAACCACAACTCTTGCTTGCATAGTTTGGAGTTATTGCCCTTTGTTATTTTAAAGACTTACATTTTGTCTTGAGCATATCTCTGAAAGTATAATAGCTATCAACTTGAAACTTCATAGATGGATAGACCTCTTTGAAGAGAAGTGCAGTGCACAAGAACCACAACTCTTGCTTGCATAGTTTTGGAGTTATTGCCCTTTGTTATTTTAAAGACTTAGATTTTGTCTTGAGCATATCTCTGAAAGTATAATAGCTATCAACTTGAAACTTCACAGGTGGATAAACCTCATTGAGGAGAAGTGCAGTGCTTAAGAACCACAACTCTTGCTTGCATAATTTTGGAGTTATTGCCCTTTGTTATTTTAAAGACTTACATTTTGTCCGGGGCATATCTCTAAAAGTATAATAGCTATCAACTTGAAACTTCACAGGTGGATAAACCTCATTGAGGAGAAGTGCAGTGCACAAGAACCACAACTCTTGCTTGTATAATTTTGGAGTTATTGCCTTTTTTTTTAAAGACTTACATTTTGTCTTGGGCATATCTCTAAAAGTATAATAGCTATAAACTTGAAACTTCACAGGTGGATAGACCTCATTGAGGAGAAGTGCAGTGCACAAGAACCACAACTCTTGCTTGCATAATTTTGGAGTTATTGCCCTTAGTTATTTTAAAGACTAACATTTTGTCCGGGGCATATCTCTAAAAGTATAATGGCTATCAACTTGAAACTTCATAGATGGATAGACCTCATTGAGGAGCTATCAACTTGAAACTTCACAGGTGGATAGACCTCATTGAGGACAAATGCAGTGCATAAGAACCACAACTCTTGCTTGCATAATTCTGGAGTTATTGCCCTTTGTTATTTTAAAGACTTACATTTTGTCCGGGGCATATCTCTAAAAGTATAATAGCTATCAACTTGAAACTTCATAGGTGGATAGACCTCATTGTGGAGAAATGCAGTGCCAACTCTTGCTTGCATAATTTTGGAGTTATTGCCCTTTGATATTATCAAAGCTACCGGTGGGGGCATCTGGTTTTTTTTCACAAACTTAATTTTTCAAGATATAAGATAATATCAAACTAACACCCCCCCCCCCCCAGCCGAAAAAAAAAAAAAAGAATTTTGCCGCGAGTGGACATTCCCGATTTAGAAAATTGGCCGAGGGTGAGAGAAGATCGATTTTTGTTGGCCTGAAAAGTTCCCACAGTTCCTATGTCGATATTTCTTCACACAAGAAGGTCCTTGTATTTTAGTATATTTGACGTCAATACCGTAGTACATATAGCGACGCCCCCAGTAGACAGTTAGTTGTTACGAGGGATAGTCCAATGACACAGGACGAAACTACTGGGAGCTTTAACCCTTTCCTGTTCAAACCTGGGGTTTTGCGTTGCTGTGATTTATAAATTTCAGAAAACATTGTGGAAAAAGAAGACATTGCGTCAAGCAATTTCTTTTTTTCCCACAATATTTTCTACCAGATAGGATGGTTTCATTTTAAATTGCATCCAATTTTCATTGTCGTCTGAAACCTCTTTCAATTCGGACCAGTCCAAAATTTCAAAACACGGGAAAGGGTTAACGTCTTACCACGGTCTCGGTTTAACATGTTATCCGCAATACAATTTGGTTTGATTAGCCACGAACCAACGACCTCTAGGTGTGAAGTCGAGTGATCTACCAAGTGAGCTGATGGGGGCTGACTAAGAAGGCTCTTTTAGCATAAGGGGTCATATGATGTTGTATTTCGAGGATTAATTCCCATCCTGTTCCAAGTGTCTATACAATCTACAGGGTCAAATGAATCGAAAGACAGTTGGCCACACCCCACCCACTATCTTACCCCCACCCACTGACAAGGATATCAATAGACGTTCGTTTATAAAAATGAACTGTCGTGGGCATAAATCAAAGGGCGAATCGTCGGTTGAAGATTTAAACGTCATAACTACAGCTTGAAAAAGCTTCAGTCACGACTATTCTACGTGGCAAAATTTTAAACTGGTCAATATTGAAAGAGGTTGCAGACGACAAAGCATTGTTTTTGAGTTTTTTTTTAAAAGAGGTAGAAACATTGTTAGAAAAGAAGAAATTGCTTTTATCAAGCAATTTCTTCTTTTCTGACTATGTTTTCAATAACCTTATTTCTGTGGCGCGTAAAAATGCGGGATTGTGTGTTAATGGGTTAGTGACCCAAAATCTTAAATGTTTCACGTTAATGTCAGGGGTTCAACATTCACTTTCGGCCTAGATAATTGTTTAATTGATTTATCGACTTTTTGATTGATATTGGCGATTCGACAATTGGCCACCCGTGTCACAATATTACTGAATTCTGATCAAAGTGTTTATAAACCTAAAACATCTAACCTTTAGAACTTGGAAAACACAATCATAAACCCATTTCTTAACAACATTTTACACCTTAAACCCTTCAGACACGAATTTGTGAATAATTCAGTTTGATATTTAAAGAATGTCAAGAGTTAAGTTAACATGGTTTTTACAATTATATTCGGTTGCCTAGCACCCCCTGAAAAACCAGTGTTCTCGGGTTTTGGTCGGTGCATTTCGTGCGGCCTGGTCTGAAAATACTGTCTTTTGCTGAAGATTCACCGACGAAAGGGATAAGCCTAAGGCCACGTATACCCTTATAAGTACATATATAATTTACAAGCCTATTGAATTGATTGAGGAAGTATATTTCATTGGGCTGAAATATGTAGAATTGTATACAATAGGTTTTAAATCGTCCGTGGAGTAAACACATAAAATGTTGAAATTTTGGTTGATTTTCGTTGTTGGGAATTGTTTGTATGTCTCGGCCGAAAGTAAGTAGCGTTTATCCTTAATTAACATTTGTCATGCTGAATCCGAAACATTCCTGTTTGGTCAGGAGGTATAGACAAAGATCAGCCTGCACATATGTGCAGTCTGATCTTAGTCTAAACCACTTGTAGTATCTTCCAAGCAAGATTTTATTTCATATATTTTCAAATGAAATGTTGTCCGGCGACTAGTACTTGCAGTCATATCAGTCCTTTGATTTTAGTTCAATTCTTAACAGGATTTTAATCAACAGGACCGTCTTTGATCGCCACTGAACAAATATTTGATAAACTAGATGAGATCCAGCAGAGGTCATTCAGTGTAAATATTTCTTTAAAATAATCGTATTTTGAGGTAAATTGACTATCCTAGATTCACAAAATCCGCCAAAAGCAAACCAATTCGAGCCTATCAGCCTGCGCAGTTCTCGCAGTCTCACCAGGATCAATACTTATCGAAACTTCAAGAATGTCCCTCTTCGCTGGATCAAATAAAGGGATCTCGGACCTGCGAAAGATTTCGACCCGGATCGGTCTATATTAACCCATTACAATATGACCGAATTTTAGACTTGTCCAAATTGAAGGGAGTTGCAGACGACAATTTAAAGATGATTCAATTTTAGATTCTTTCAATTTTCTGGGTAGAGAACATGGTGTAAAATGGAGAAATTGCTTGTGACAAGCAATTTCTTCATTTTTACACCATGTTTTCCAAAGTATTTTTCTCGAGGGGCGTCCAAAAGCGTCACTGTGTGGGAATGGGTTAATAGAGCATGGCGTATGCTAGTTTAGTAATTCTAGATTTTTGGCAGTGAAGGTCAGTTGGCCTTGGCAACGATCCTTGAATCGAAGACTTTAGCTTTTCAAACATTATTGATCCCGGTCAGGTCGAACAGATCATGGGTGCATGTTGATGTAGAAATCTTACAATTTTTAGCAGTTGACCAGCCATTATTCTTGAATATGTAGTCCCCTTAACGTATTGCCAGACGAGAAAAAAAATGTTAGACTGATCCTAAAACAAAGATTTTGAAGACGACAATTTTCGATAGAATTAAAAGAAAAAAATCTCTTTTTATGGATGAAAAACGTTGTGCCAGGAAAATGAGGAAATTGCTTGATACAAGCAATTTCTCACTTTTCCACAATGTTTCCTGACCTAGTTTCTTGATGGGCGAGTAAAAGCTGAATTGTGTGGGAAGAGGTTAAACGAGACAAGTGTATCTTTCGTTACCTAACTCTACACTTTTTTTTTTAAAATTTTGAATTTGTCAAAACTCAAGGAGTTGCAGACGACATTATAAAGTGAGCACAACGAAAAGGTGACCAACATATATGAAAGAAAATATTGTAATAAAAGGAGAGTTTGCTTGCTACAAGCTATTTCTTCTTTTGCCACAATGCTGTCTCGAGTATTATATCACGGGGCGTAAAAATGAGGGGATTTACAGGAAAGGCTTAATATGCGAATTGATATATGAAGCACATATGGAATTTCATTTCCCCTCTTCCAACGAGGTATTTTCGTTATAGTTATTTAATTATTATCGTCTTTTTCAACATTCACTATGTTAGATAATAGATAGATGAATTTGCCTGTGTTTAATAATATGTGCGTTCATGACCAAAAGCGTCGATGGGTGACCGAAAGGTCGCAACTACAACTCGAAAAAGTATTTGCGAAATTTTGGTCGCATAATTCGTTGTCGTTCTTTTCCAAAACCTCGTAACTGCACCTTGATTCAAGCCGTAGTTACGTGGTTTTAGAACAACAACGACGCGTATACATGATACGTAGCAAAACAGTAGTTTGTGAAAGTTTGTTGTAGAATTTGACTTGATCGTTAACATTGGTAAAACATTCCCTTTACGCATACTCAAAAGTCATACTTCAAACCTGGGTCGATATTAATTTTCCAGAATTAATGATCTGGAAGTAATTGTGATTATCCATTTGTTTCGTCAAGTATGAAAAGCAATAAATAATAAACTGAAATCGCTAATTACGCTGACCAAAAGCACCACAAAGCAATCCATAAGTTAAAATGATAATAATGGTGGTGATCATAACAATATTGATGATTATAATGATAATGGAATCAAATTAAGCAAAATGGAATTAAAGTAGATGAATCAAATGGAAACAAACATATTCTAAACTTAATCAAATCGAATCAAATAATACATCATATCAATAAAAATTGGTAATTAAATTAAACTAGTGAAAAAAACAAAGTCCTTGGATATTGAATTTCAACAATAGAAAATAAATTATATCATAAATCTATACTGATCGAATTAACCCTTGTCATGCTGAGCCCTAAATATTACTGTTTTGACAGGAGGTAAAGACAAAGATCAGCCTGCACATAAGTGCAGTCTGATCTTGATGTATACTTCCTGTTTGTCCCCTTTAAGCAAGAGTTGTTAAAATAATCAATTTTCAAAAGACACATTGACCCTTATTAACTTCCAGTGCTGTCAGTCCTTTCATTTCTTCATTTTCGATAATTTTGGACAGTTTTTTTTCCGTGGAGGGGGGGGGGGGTGAAAAAGCGTCATTATGTTGGAATGGATTTAACCTTCACCAGTAGACAAATATTCAAATATGTTACAGACGACAAATTTAAGAAAATGTTTTTTTTTTTTTTTTTGTCTTTAGAAAACATTGTTGATAATGAAGTCATTGCTTGTGCCAAACAATTTCTTCATTTACAGTATTTTTCTAATAGTTTTGTTTTAATTGTGTGTGTGTGTGTGGATATGAGCTAAAAACAAATCGATTCAAAAGTTATTGAATCAAAAGAAACAGCTATTATCGTATTGCATAACAACTCATCAAAGTCCAGCCCAGAATACTCAAAGCTCCGGCTCGGTCAACATTCTTTCTGACATTTGATAAAAGTCTTCGCGCCACGCGTCATTTGTCTCTCACCAATGCACAATTCATGAGTAGTGTGCCTATGTAGGATTGGCAACTGGTGGCTCAGGTTGAATGTCGGGTGAGGAACGACGGGAAGCCATGATTAGGTGCACTAGCCGCCCCGATAAAGCTGAAATACTGTTAAAACAAACAGACAAATTGACGAACGTACGAAAGAACAAACAAATAGATCTTTCAAATCCGATTTTTCAAATTCCTTTCCATTTTCAATTATTACAAGTACTGAATATCACACACACACACAGATATAAATGTCTGAAAATTAATTATGTTTTCGCCGGGGACGAATTTTTCGGTAGACCCCTTGTCGTAACCTCAGCGTCGGAATCCCTGTTGCTTTAAGGTTTTATATCCCTATTATTATTCATCCTAAGGTATTCATAGTTCACAAATGCACTCAACAAGTAATGGGCCTGCATCAAGCACTTTGGCCTTGACCCTGGGCCTCGTGACCATGACCAATTAAATATTTTGGCCTAAAACATTTACCTTGATTATCTATTAAAACATTTACCTTGACTTTCTATAAAAACATTTACCTTGATTATCTATTAAAACATTTACCTTGATTATCTATTTCTGAATGGTTATACCTAGGAGCTTACATATACACTCAGCAAATGAGCGGTTTTCACTTGAATTCAAGTACTTTGGCCCTGTGACTTTGCCTTCACAACTGACTTTTTTTTAAGTAGCCGAAATTCTAATCTGAGTTATATTTTTTATTGTCTGAAACAAGTAAACTTTGGCCCTGTGACTTTGCCTTCACAACTGACTTTTTTTTAAGTAGCCGAAATTCTAATCTGAGTTATATTTTTTATTGTCTGAAACAAGTAAACATCATACTTCATATATACACTCACCAGGTGATAAGCTTTCACTTGACTCGAGGTACTTTGACCAACTTTCAATTCTAAAAAAAAAAAAAAAAAAAATGACTTCAACCAAAAATGTTAATCTTGCTTATATTTCTAAAAGCCTATATTAAGGACCATCATACTAAATATATACACTTCTCAGATGAAAGTCTCTCTTTTGAATCCAATCACATTGACCTTTTGATCTTGACTTTCAACCTACTTTTCTGAAACGTTTATCCAAGTTTCATTTATTCGCCAATCAGGTGAAAATCTTTCACTCACCATTAAGTACTGTGATCAAGTGACCTTTAAAAACGTGAGAGACTTTTACTTAGTGATATTGACTTTGATCTTTGGAGACTGATTTTGTTTATTTTAGCTTTTGTGACAAGCAGTGTTAGGGAGAGCTTTGCGACCTTTATTGTTCGCTTACAACTCGATGTATCACTTTATTTTACAGAAGTTCTGTTTCCATACGGAGTAAAGTTCTCAACAGTGAATATATCAGACCTATCAACAGATGATCAAGATAGATATGCACAACCGTTGGACACGGGTAAGTTGATTATTTCAAAAGTTGTTTTAACTCACTGTATATATGAGTAATGACAGGAAGCCATTGATAGGTACACCAGCTTCCGCAAACTGGATAAAGTACTGCTGAAAGTGGAGTTTAACCCAACACAATATTACCCGTCAAGCGTAAAAGAACATCTTATTTGTCCCGTAAAACAAATATGAGTGCATGCGTGACACATTACACATGTGCGCCAAGTAAAGACTCAAATCAGCCTGTGCATCCGCACAGTCTGATCAGAGTCTTCACTCTGCACTCTGTAGATAGATACTGACCAAAGCTTCTTTCAACAATCAGCGAATGTTATAATTGCCCCGGATGACTGTCCAGGGTGCTCAATGTGTGCGTGTCACGCACATTCGAAATGGTTGGAAATGTCACGCACAGGCTCATATAAGAAAGAGAGATCGGATGCATATGATGTCAATCAGAATGTACATTAAGGTAGAAGGATCTTTAGGAAGTTTGTCTAATTTATCAAATGTAATTAGTTGAAAATTGACGGGGAAATACAACAAAAAGATTGTCGCCGGTTCGCGGCCTTTGCGTCGTAATCACAGCTTCGTTTAGCTGTAGTTATGACGGCAAAGTGGCCCACGAGTGATTTGTTTGATATTTATGTTGGAGGTGAATAATGCGCTTCCGGTGTAAATCGATGATTGGACTTGAATATCGGTTTTGTGATTCTGCTTTTGTTACTGTTGATTTGCCGATTGACCAATCGCAGCTGTCAATAATATAACCAGTTGACCAATGAAATGATTCATTTAGTTCAGACATGAGTTTTGAGCTCCAATATTGGCTGCTATTTTTGTTAAGCTTTTTTATTGGATCGGCGACTAAAATGTCGTAACAACAACTTATGCCAGTAGTTATTGTTGATAGTTTATCTCGCCAACTAACCATCCTACATTTTGTTACATGCTACTGGCCATAATATTTGAAAAATAACGCCTTAAGATATCAAAGCGGTACTTCCTGTAGGAGTGAATGGGCGGGGCCAATGGTAATCATGGGCGGGGCCAGCGATTGGTCAATTGACGGATTTCTAGGCACGCAGACTCAACTCCGCCAAAGAATTTTGTCATATATATCAATCGACATCAGTTGGAAAATTTGTGGACGAGGAATAAAAGCAAAAAAGAAAATTATTTGTAGGCGATTTATACGATGTAACCGCAGTTTAGAATATCTGTAGTTACGACGTTTAAGACAAATGATTGGTTGACATACATGTCGAAGATTAAGTTCAGGTCTAAGTTTATGATTTGATTCGTCAACTGACTTTGTAATCGGCAGTAGCGATACTTCAATATCTGGATAGCTGATGGTAATTTAAAAAAAAAGATTGTCCAACGAAATCATTCATTTAGACCGGAAATGAATGTTTAACTCCAAAATTCATGGCCAAAATTTTAAATGGTTTGGCGTCTGAAACCCCGTAACTACAATTTACTCAAACTGTAGTTACGACCCCCATTAGGCTAAATAATTTTCTATTTTATATTTCTTGCAACATATTTTGTAAACTGACATAGTTTAATATGTCAGTCAAAGCAGTTGTCGGTAGTCATGTATCCAAAAACTTACCCCGCCCACTTACTCCTTTGGTCACGCCTATTCACTCCGACAGGAAGTCCCGCTTCGATTTTCAACGGCATTATTTAGCAAAAACCATGGTCAGTGCACATGACAAAAAAAGTAGAATCGTTGTTTGGCGACTTAAACGTCGTAACTACAGCTTATTCAAGCTATAGTTACGACGTTTAGGTCGCCAAACAACAAAAATGATTCACAGAAATGGCGGCCAATGTTTGAGTTCAAATCTCTATTTTGGGCTAATGAATAATTGGATTGGTCGATATATTCCTTGATTGGCAGTCGCGATTTGTAAATTTGCGGGGTTGAATTGCTTCTTCCACTGAAGTTTCATGTTTCATGTTTCATGTTTCACTACCATAAAATTTCAGACTGACCTAAACTATTAGAGAACTCCAAGTGCGTTGAAAATTGGAAAAGTTCCCATGTTTAATAGAAAATATGGTTAATAATAACAATAATGATAATAATAATAGAAATGATAATTTAAAAAAAAGATTGTTTATATCTTTTTTAAATATTGGAGTATAATATTGTGAGATTGTGCCGTAATGGAAAAAGTTTCTATTCATTTTTGGGGAAAAAAATTCCCTCGTGAAAAAAGATCGTCGAGTTAAGAGATGAAGAGAATATTTTTTGTTTTCATGGAGGTATAAACCGAAAAACCTAATCACACTGTATGAATACGCGAAGCGGATTCATACATTGTGTGATTAGGTTTTTCGGTTCATACCTCCATGAAAACAAAAAATATTCTCTTCATTTCTTATAATTTAATAGCATTGAGCGAAAAATGCAACAACTTAACAAATTTTGATACCTTTTTGTAGTGAACTATTTTGTGTGGAAGCATTCAAAATGGCTGCGTACTCAAAATTTTGTTCATGGAGGTATGAATTAAATTTTTCGACCAATCAGATCGCTCGTTTTTGATAGACGAAACTAACAATTAAATTATAAGTTGATAGATCGCTAGTCAAGACCAATGACTCCTGCAGGGAAGTTCGACCTTTGTGTAAAACTATAGGGTCAGATACGTGTTACAAAAAATGTAAAATGTTTGTTGGCAACTTAAAAGTCGTAACTACAGCTTGAGTAAGCTGTAGTTACGACTTTTAAGTCGCCAAACCAACAAAAAAAAAAATAAATAAAAAATGTAGACCAATGTCAAAGTTCGAAGTTCATATCCGATCTTAATGAACATTTTGATAGGTTGATTGAGTTTTAATTGATATGGCGATCCGTCTATGTATGAACCGAAAACAATTTGACATCATTCGATTAATCTTGAAAAGCCAAGAAACGTGCATCTTCAAGCTGGCCAGGGTTGATTCATCCATTTTTTTCTAATATTTCTGAATGTAATTCTAACTTAGAATACTAGTAAGTGTAATAATCAAAAATAAATCTAACCATTGAATCACCTAAACCTTTTTTCACTGAGCGTTACATATTCACGTTTAAATACTTCTTATTACTTATCTCTTATTACCCGATATTTGTCGACAAATTGAGGATAATTGAGATTTCTTTTGTGTCAAAGAATTGGCATCTCAATTTCCACGGCTCTGCAGGATAGTTTTTAATACGACACGAAGCACTTAACCCTTTGTTAATTTACATGCGCTGCACTCGAAAAGATTCATTATTTTTTAACATACTTAGATAATATTCGCGTTATTTATGGTCTAGTGCGTTTTTAAGGTCTTTTTTTGACTACTTGTGCAAAATGCAACAGGAAAGAATGGAAGAGAGAAAAGAGAACGAAAGAAAGAAAATTAAAAGGCTGAGAAAGACAGTCGGGATGAGTAAAAGAAAGAAAACAGAAAGATGAAAACAAAGAAAGACAGACAGAAAACAAAAAGAAAGAAGTGAAGAAAGATTGTTCAAAAAAAAAAAAAAAAAAAAGAAAGAAAGAAAAAAAAGAAAGACAAAGCGAAAAGGTGGTCGAATGAGTTTAAGATCATGATAGAAAGACAAAAGATGGAGACATAACCAGAAAGAGTGTGTCAAGGAGAAGACTCTTGTATAGATTTACAATGCCACCTAATCTCTGTCGCTTTAACCCATTCCCACACGACAAAATTTTAGACCAGTCCAAATTGATAGAAGCTGCAGACGACAACTTGAAGTTGGTGGAATTTTTTTTTTCATCTTTTGGGATAGAAAACATTGTGGATAATGAAGAAATTGCTTGTAATAAGCAATTTCTTCATTTTCCACAATGTTTTCTAAAACTGTTTTATTGAGGGGCGTAAAAAGGAGGGATTGAGTTGGAATGGGTTAAGTTGGAGGTATTTTTGCTCTACGACATGTAACAGCCAGACATTATCTCTACCATGCAGAAATGAGTTATAGCTTCCCACCGCTTCTAATAGGCACTCGTGGTCATGAAGTAAGGCGTCAATTTCACAATCAAGAGATCCCGAGTTCGATTTCCACCGAGAAGGCTATCTGAGTTTTTTGCTATGCCAACACATTCGGATCGAGTAGCCTGCTTGTGTATTATCCAGAAATAAAAGTCAAGAGGGATTTATCTAAATACATGTAGCAAGAGCTTGTTTTCCAATCGAAGTGAAATCGGGCACCTTCGTTCGAAAGCTAAGAAAAAACTACGAAAGGTAGTGCTGTAGAACGGAAACCTTCTTTTTTCTCTTAGTCCTTGTCATGTTCAATTCGAAAATTGTCTATTGTTGCAGGAGGAATAGAATAAGATAAGCAGGCATATGCACATTAATCTATACCACCTGTTTTGCGTTTAACCCATTACCAGATGATAAAATTTTAGATTGATCCAAATTGAAAGATATTGCAGTCGACATTTCCGATAGCCCGAAACTTCGGAAAAAAGTGCCAAGTAGGACATAAAACATTGCGAGAGTCAAACAGCCTTGTCGGTGGTTATTACAGGCAATTTCTCAATTTTCCACAAAGTTTCCTAGGTTGTGTGTCATCAAAGCGTCAGAAAGCGTCATCCTGTGCTAATGTGTTCTACGCGAGTTGTTTTAAAAGAAATATTGTCCATAATTAAATGCCATCCAGTGCTTTCAGTCCTTTGATTTTAATATATTTTATTCAGTATAAGAAGGGTTTGGTATATTTCTCGATGAACAAGGACAAAATGATTCATATTTATGGTCTTTGGGCAGTTTAAACTGATTAACTGCAGCTTATTCAAACTGTAAGTTGTAGATACAACATTTCAACCTTTCACTCACACGGCGAGATTAACAAAGTAGAAAAGGTAGACAATTGAAAGTAAACAGGACAGCTAGACATCTCATGCTCTGTTGATCTGTTCTATTGATTTTTTGGGTGATTTAAAATCGAATTTCATAAACCTATGAAATATAATAGTTCGACTTTATTTATTACTCTGACGCCAACAGCTGAATTGATTTTTACAACAATGCGATCTTTGTTCGTTTTGAAATAACGATTTTCTGACATGAACGAGCAAAAAATATAACATGACCCTTCAAGTGGAAAGGGAATTTTTAGAAAGATCGAGAAGTTTCGATCCTGATCAGACTGTCTCTGTGACAAGGGTCGAGACTTCTCGCTTTTTTTTATAGCTGTTTTACCTTACGATGTATTTGTTCTTGAAATACCAAGTCTAATTGACCTCTGTTAAGTCCGATCCCTTCTTCAATTATTTAATTCGCGGAGTATCCAGAAGGTTGCCTTTTTCTTGCACAAATTAGCTCAAATCATTTAAGAGATGAAGAGAATATTTTTGGTTTTCATGGAGGTATGAACCGAAAAACCTATTCACACTGTATGAATACGTTTTTCGGTTCATACCTCCATGAAAACCAAAAATATTCTCTTCATCTCTTATAATTTAATAGCATCGACCGAAAAAAACAAAAGCTTTAAAAATTTTGATACCTTTTTGTATGGGACTATTTTGTGCGGAAGCATACAAAATCGCTGTGTGCTCAAAATTTGTTCATGGAGTTATGAATAATTTTTTTCGACCAATTAGAACACTCGTTTTTGATAGACGAAACTAAGTTTAAATTATTGACCCATTACCAGACGACAAAATTTTAGACAGGTCGAAAGAGAAAGGAGTTGCAAACGACAATTCAAAGTTAGTCAACTTTCACATTTTTTCAACTTTCTGGATAGAAAACATTGTGGAAAATTGCTTTTTCTTCATTTTACATAATGTTTTCCCAATTGCTTTTCTTGATGGGCATCCATTGCGCTATTTTGTGGTAATGAGTTAAGGTTAAAATGGTCGTAAATTCAGACTTTATTTTCACAAATTTTCTGAAATTAGAATTTGTCTCGTACTGAACGAAGAAACTTTTACCAACAAACATTGCACGTTTTGGAGAAAAGGGTAGGAAATTAATGGAACTTTGATATTTCAAATGTAAGTTTCCACACTTGGAGCGTTTTATCATTCAACTATCAACCCATCCATGGATCGCCGCTGTCAGTCAAAGGATCTCCTGGGAATTAAGTAAAATATCGACCCTGATCTGACGGTGCGGACTGCGCAGGATGACCTGAAGCGAAACTTTTCACCCTTTGAAGATCTTTTGAATCTAATATAATCATAAAGATTAGTATCACGTTACTGTCTCCGATTGAGATCTTCTAGATAAAATCGTATTCTTTTCTCAAATATTTTCCTTAACTCTCTCCCACACAATCCCATTTTTTGACAAAGGAAAAGAAAAAAAAAAAGGTTTGGAAAGTATTTTGGAAAATGAAGAAATTCTAAAATTTTGTCGTCTGGTGCCGGGTTAAGGAGTCAGCATTTGTCGCCCTACGAATCACAAATAATCCCGACTTTTCAAAACCCTGAATTGAACGTCGAGCAAAAACTATCCATAGCAAGATATTACTTTTTTCTCTTAACCCATTCCAACACAGCAAAATTTAAGACTGGTCCAAATTGAAAGAAGCTGCAGACGACAATTTCAAGTTGGTGGAATTTTTATTTTTTCCGTCTTTTTGGATAGAAAACATTGTGGATAATGAAGAAATTGCTTGATACAAGCAATTTCTTCATTTTCCACAATGTTTTCCAAAACTTTTTTTCTTGAAGGGCGTAATAAGGAGGGATTGAGTTGGAATGGGTTTATGTTTTCAATCCTGTCGAATCACACCCTCTATCTGTTTTCTTTGTAATCTGCAACAGTTGGAGCAGTTTATTTCATTTTTAAACTTAAGCCACTCCAACTTGACACAATCTTAGATTGGTCCAAATTCAAAGGATTTGCAGACGACGATATTAAGTCGATTAAATGTAAAAATGCTCTATCTATTGGGATATAGAAAACATTGTGTATAATGAAGCAATTTCAATTTCATAAGCGATTACCTCTTTTTACCCAATTTTACACAAGCATTTTTCTTGAGAGGCGAGAAAAGCGTGAATGTATGGGAATGTATGGTTAAATAAGATGAATGCGATGAATAAATGTAAAATTCATTTTGTTCTCAATAGGGTATTTGATTTCCAATACCAATTGAAGTTTAAAGTACTTTTTGCAAAGTTAGAAAAGAAATATTCGGTTGAAAGCCGAAAACAAATTAGATGAAATTCGAGTATATATCAATGCACATTCAAACATTGGTGAGAGACAAATGTCGCATGTCGCGATAGCTTTTGCCAAATTTCGGAAAGAATCTCGATCGAACCGGGGTTCGATCTTCCGACTAAAGGATTGAGGACTCAGCACGTTCTTGACTGAGACAGCCGAAATTGGCTCTGTTATAACCCGTTTATCTAAAAATCAAAACCCAACCCCATTTTTTTCACGCCCCACAGTAAAATGTTTGAGAAATCATTGTGGAAAATGAAGACATTGCTTGTTACAAGCAACTTCTTAATTATCCACTATACTTTTTTACTCAAAAGACAAAGATTTTAAATTGCATCAACAAAAGATGTCGTTAACTTACTTCATTAACCCATTCCCACACAACAAAATTTTAGACAGGTCCAAATTGAAAGAATCTGCAGACGACAATTTCAAGTTGATGGAATTTTAACTTTTTTCGTCTTTTTAGATAGAAAACATTGTGGATAATGAAGAAATTCCTTGATACAAGCAATTTCTTCATTTCCCACAATGTTTTCAAAAAACTTTTTCTTGAGGGGCGTAAAAAGGAGGGCTTGTGTGGGAATGGGTTAACTTAAATTCTTTGAACTTGGACCAGTTTAGGATTTGTTTAAGTTGGATTGGGCTAAATGTTTTAGTACGTTTTGAAGACTACCAACTACCCTAAACAACAAAGATTATTTAAAAAAGATTTAATTGTTAGTTTCGTCTATCAAAAACGAACGATCTGATTGGTCGAAAAATTTAATTCATACCTTCATGAACAAAATTTTGAGTACGCAGCCATTTTGTTTGCTTCCGCACAAAATAGTTCACTACAAAAAGGAATCAAAATTTGTTAAGTTGTTGCATTTTTCGCTCGATGCTATTAAATTCGCGTATTCATACAGTGTGATTAGGTTTTTCGGTTCATACCTCCATGAAAACAAAAAATATTCTCTTCATCTCTTAAAAATCACCAAAAATTGCGTTTTGCAACTTTTTACCTGTCCGTCTCTCTTTATAGTTTAGATAAACTTATTGTGGCCTACAGATGGCTTTGCCCACCTTTATTTCATTCTTTATCGCCATTTGAGTATTCATGGTATGTAATTTTGGTATGAACCATAGACAGTTTGTACATGATTATCTCCCCTTAATAACATAATTTTCGACAAACGGGGTCCTGCGTGGCTCAGTGTTGAGAGGGGGGGGGACTCGTAATCTAAAATGGTCGAGGGTTGCGGGATCGAATGCCGGTCGCTGCAACGGTTATGTGCGAATGTCATTGGGCAAGACAATTCAGAGTCCAAGACTAGCGCTGTTGCTACCTAGGAAGTACATGAATAAATGAGCCTCGTTGATGTATAATTGAAAGATTGTTCATAGCCGTGTATAACCACATAAAGATTTGAGCAAAAGTCCTGGCTTGGGTAGTCTTTATGCGGAATTTCTACCGAGTCGTTGATGGGGTATCGAAATGTAGTTACGACAGATATGTAGAAATTTGTTTCAGATTGATTATAATTACCTTGATTAATTGAATGGATTTTATGTCGTTTTGTTTTTTCTAGCTTAACGCCACTTTTAACACTTTTCTTTCATGCCGCGGCGGCTGGAGTACCAAAGAATGGATTCCTTGTATATCTCGCACCAATACTACCATTACATCCTAGCCTCCAGCAGCTTGCTCTCCCACTTAGGTTTACGATTATCCACCAATTGGTGAGACACAAAATATAAATGTCGGAAAGGATATGTGCCGCCGGCGGGGAATCGAACCTATGACATCCCATGAATGAAGATAAGAGTCTGATGCGCTATTTATGTTGTTTTGGACAATTTTTGAGTTATATGACTTCGAAATTTACCTATTCGCGTAATCCTGGGCGTCACCAGTTCTACAATAGAGCTTTAAACGCCTTGCGCGAGGACATACCCAAGTGAACGGTGGCTCGGCCGCAACTTGAACACAGGGCCCCTTGTACCTATTTCAAAATTATTAGTATGTACCCATTTAAAACGTGTAGGGGTCATTGTGTCAATTTCAATAATAGGAAATATAATATTTGAATATACAAGCTTGAATCATAAAGCTATTTAGATTTAGTGGGCTTGTTTAAAGTCAATATTTTCCGGCCATGGGATCGATAAACTGTTCGAATACCGTAACTACAGCTTAAAAAATAAGTGTTTCGGTGTTTGCACAGCGACTACACGCACTTTTTATAAAGTAGGTAAATAAAAAGAGAAAATCTTTTCTGTATTATTGAAAATAATTTAATACTAGATCTAATGAAAGAAACATACATATATGCATACAACTGGAAAAAATGGAAAATCATAAAATGCTTGTAAAATAGAGATTGTACATTCCGGCAATGTGATATGTATAATACTTTCCCGTTTTTCAATTTTTAGACTGGTCCAATTACAGAGACGTTGCACACGACAATGAAAAGTGTGTGCATTTCGAAACAAAACTATCCCATGTGGTAGAAAATAATATGAGAAAAGAAGAACTTGCTTGTTACAAGCAATTTCTTCTGTTTTTCACAATATTTTCGTAAGTATAAAATCATATGGACGTAAAAACCAGGGACTGTACAGGAAAGGGATGAAACGACAGGAATTCGATATCTCTTGCCTTAAAAGAAAGAAAAAAGCCGCCCAAATTTGTTGTAATAAGTTCATTAAAATACAAAACAAAAAGTCTTAAAGTCTTGCTAGAACCCCCTCCCCCCCCAAAAAAAAACAACAACAACAACAACAAAAAACCCAACGAAATTTCCATGCATTTTGGCAACTGATAAAAGTGTTTTCAAAAGTTTACCGCCGTCGGTTGGGGGACATTTTGTTTTAGAAATTAACCCATTCCCACACAACAAAATTTTAGACTGGTCCAAATTCAAAGATGTTGCAGACGACAATTTCAAGTTGGTGGAATTTTATTATTTTTTTTTTTTTTGTCTTTTTTGGTAGAAAACATTGTGGATAATGAAGAAATTGCTTAATACAAGCAATTTCTTCATTTTCCACAATGTTTTCCAAAGCTCTTTAATTCGGGGCGTAAAAAGGAGGGATTGAGTTGGAATGGGTTAATAACCGTGTCTTGGCCATTTTGAATTTTTTAAATGTTTTTTTTTTTTTTAAATGAATGTAGTAGTCATAAAACTAAACATTAAGGCAAGTGAAGGTATTGGTCGCCTGATAAAAAAGAGAGACTTTCAACTTTGAGCAATATTTTCCAATTTAAATTGTATGGCGGCGGGCAAAGTTGGAAGTTTTTGTATAATACATAAGTTGGGCCAATCGACCAATCGCTGATCCTGCCCACTTACTCCATAGGCCCCTCCTATTAACTCATACATGAATTTTCGCTTCGATTTTTAACGGCATTATTTGAAAATTTTACGACCAGTAGCATGAAACAAAAAAGTAAAATGGTTGGTTGGCTACCTAAACGTCGTAACTACAGCTTGAATAAGCTGTAGTTATGACGTTTTAGTCGCCAAACCAACAAAAAAAGGTTAACAAAGACGGCGGCCATTGACGTAGTTAATCTCTCAATTGGGGCTGTATGAAATATTTGATAGGTCGACTGATTCCTTGATTGACAGTCGCGGCGGATCGCGGTGCCAATCAAAAAAAAACAAAAAAAACAAAACAAAACAAAACAAAAAAAAAAAAAACGTAGACCATTCAAATCAAACATTCAGACAGTAAGTGAACTTTGGGCTCGGACATTGGCCGACATAATTTGAATCATTCTTATTTGTAAGGCGGATTACATGTTGTAACTACAGCTTATTCCAACTTATACCCCAAACCAACCATTTTCACTTTTTGTTACACGATACTGGCCATTCATTTTACAAAATAACGCCGTTTAATGTCTAAGTTGAACTTCCTGTCGGAGCTCAGTGGGCGTTACTAGCGATCAATGAATCAAATACGATATCGTTGAAAAGGAATGATTGTCGTTCAATGACATGAAAGGAAAACATTGTGGAAAAATGAAGAAATTGCTTGTAATAAGCATTTTTCCTTTTCCACGATGGTTTCCCAACCTTTTATTCTTAATTTCGTAAAAAGGTGGGATTTGTCGGACTGGTTAGATGATGTATATATTGATATATGACCTCTAAGGCAAGAAAGAATTTCCTTGTTGCTGGGAAAAGCATCGATCCTTGTCAGACTGAACAACCTGTACAGGCTGACCGATATCGTATCTTTCCGCTTCTAGACGATTTTCTACATCTGGAATGACAATCTACATCACTGTATGATTATTTGCGGAATACTACCTCCGGTTAACCTCTGCTGGATCTAATCTCTTTTTCAGTTATTTGTTTTTCGGAACACCGGTGTATTTTGTTGTTGTTGGTGGTGGTGGTTTTTTTTTGTTTGTTTGTTTTGTTGTTGTTGTTGTTGGGGTTTTTTGTTTTTTTTTTCTCCCTGATCACATGAGTATTACAGGCATTTTCAAGATTTCGGACCTTTCATCTCTTATAAATGTTTCCCGCCACTCGGAAAGGGGCCATCCGGGTACTTTGTAGAACAATTATTTGAAAAAGAGATCGGACAAAGCAGAGGTCAAACATATAGTAAGGTAGAAATAGAGGCCAATTACTAAACAAGGTAGAAGCAAAAGCCAATCAGTATGTTATTGGCCTCCGGGATGAATGTGTTGTAATGTCAGTGACCATTTAGAAGCCAGATGATCTGTAATTCAAATAATGTTGACTCCAGTCAGTCAGCAAAATATGCACAGTCTGGGATGGTCTTTCCGATACTTTTTTCGCTTTGTAAATAGATCCTATTTACGCTATGGTTCGCAAAATTAAATGATACGTTATCCTGAAAAAACAGGCTAAATGACAAGGGTTTGTTTCTAATCAATTAAAAAAAAAAAAAGAAATGTAAGAATATTAAAATCTGACAAAGCTGCAGCTGTTTTTGTACATTAACCGATTACCAGACGACAAAATTTTAGACTGATCCAAGTTTAAAGAAGTTGCAAACGACAGAAATCCGCCATTTGGGTACCTAGAGTGTGAGACTTTGAAACGTAACCACATTATTCACGACATTTTTTACCCCAAAATGCAGATTTTATTTTAAAAATTTTATCAACTAAAAAGTGTCGCCTGCAACTTCTTGGACTAGTAAAAAATTGTGTACAAAATACGTTGCAACTTCACCAGTCTTTAACGATATTGATATTTTTTGTGAATGAAAAAAAAAGACCATTTTTCGTTATTTAGGTAGGTTTTTCCCAGAAAAGGGATCATAAATAGCATCAATCAGAGGTCAATCAGTGAATGTATTTAACCCATTCCAACTCAATCCCTCCTTTTTACCCCCCTCAAGAAAATAGCTTTGGAAAACATTGTGGAAAATGAGGAAATTGCTTGTATCAAGCAATTTCTTCATTATCCACAATGTTTTTTATCCAAAATGACGAAAAAAATTCAAAATTCAATCAACTTGAAATTGTCGTCTGCAGCTTCTTTCAATTTGGACCAGTCTAAAAAATTTCTGTGTTGGAATGGGTTAAAATAGAAACAGAAGTAACGTGTACTTAGGTATAACCTATCACCAGGTGACAAGATTTTAGACTGGTCCAAATTCAAGAAGTTGGACATGACAATTTGTCAGTTTATGAAATTTCAAAAATCCCTGTATTTTGAGGTAGAAAACATTGTAGATGATGAAAAAATTGCTTGTGTCAATCATTTTTTTTTCATTTTTCATAATGTTTTCTGGATCTTTTTTTATTGAGGGGCGTCAAAAAAGCAGGGTTGTGCGAAATTGGTTAATGAACATTTTAGAATAAAAAGTGTATGAAGAGTAAAGAAGTATCGACTCTAGTTTGATCAGGGTCGACACATTTAGTAGTTTGCGGCAGTTGGCTTTTCGCGGTTTATATCTGTATTTCTTTTATCCTGATTTTAATGATGTCACGTTCTTCACCTTCTGTGTTATTTTCGGCTTGTATTTCATATCCCACGTCCAAGTTGCTTTTCCATATTGTAGTTTTCGGATATTTTGTGTAAATTCAATTTCTCCTGTATGCATGAGTTTGCAATCTTTCCTAGTCACTTCAAACTTTTCATTAAAGATATTTTCGTCTATCACGATAGCTTTCAATTGTTTAGGCACTTTGTGACAAAAGTTTTCCACGTAAGCACGGGTTGCTTTAAAATGTTTAACCTCCTCGGGAAAGGAAGGTCCTTCATCTTCTATTTCTTGGTCGAGTTTCTTTAAGAAAAAATCGTATAAAAGATAATCGAATTTCGAATAATTTTGATGGAGTATTTCGTGTTCTGGTTTATGGGTCCATTTGCTTGGTTTTTTGACGTTACGGACGTTTTTGATGGCGTACATGACGTCAAAAAGAGACCAATTCAGTTTACGTTTCATTAGTACGAGTGATTCGTCGAACTTTTCGGCAATAATTACGACGTCGAATACTTTATCTAAAACGTCATTGACGTATTTATCAAATCTCGAAAAATCTCGTTTCTCCAAGATATCAGCACTGACGCCATATTCAAACGCTTGTCTGTTGTTGATGGGTGAACGACGAACGCCTCTTTCATATTTTTTGTGGTTAGTCAAAAATTCCCCGACCTTATCCTCACTCTGTATCCGATCTATGTATTCCGGGTGAAAATAACTCATGGACGATTTGAAAAACGTGTACGGTTCTCTAAACGTCCCAACAATGGCTGAATCTCTCGGTAGATACCTATCCCATGATGCTTTGTCGTACACCACGTGATGACATAAAATATCGAAAGTCTTCCCAGGTGGCGCTGGTAAGGTGTTATATGACGTCAGAGACTCGTTTGTACTGATTATATTTGGATAGCGGAAAGCATTATATTCGGGTGGGATGATGAACGTTAAATTACGATTCCAGCCAAATCTCAGAAAAATCGCCTGGGTTGTCGTGCTAGCAGCTTTATGGACTTTCAGAAAGCCTATATGAGTCTTTGGTAGCAGTTTGGCGGATTCCGGTGGTATACTTATTAAATGTTTGTTCAGTAATCTTGACGTTTCTGGTACCATATCTTCGAGACGTAATTCAACCCGTGGTTGAACAATCTTGTCGTTTATATAAATAACCGTCGTTATGGACGTCAAAGCTAACACACACCTGAAATATTAGAAATAACGAAAATAATTGTCTAGTATTTAATCCATTTCCAGACGCCTACAATTTAGACATGCCCGAATTGAACGTTTTTGTAGACAACATTCTAATTTTTGTTGTTGTCATTTTTGGTAGAAAATAATTAGGCAAATGAAGAAAATGCTTGTTTCGAAATGATTTCGACAATTAATAATAAAAAGAAATTATTCTACAAGTATTTGTCTTCTTCTTTGCCTTTGTTACGTTCATTCGCAATATGACGTCATCTGCATAATGAAAATGACGTCATCTTTGACCCCTTAATATGGAACCGTATTTGACACTATTAGATTCGATTTTTTCCTTGCCATGGAATGAATATATTTAACTTGAAATATTTATAGGTATTCAATATTTTTTTTTTTTTTCAATTAAATTGGAATATGTGGTTATCAAAATAATAATTCATTCTATTTACTCAATATTAGGTGGCAAAATATAAGACTTGTGTAGTTTGAAAGAAGTTGCAGACGGCATTCAAATTGTGTTGAAATTACAAAATAACTGCGAAATAGGATAGAAAATATTGTGAAAAAGAAGAATATGCTTTTTAAAAGCAATTTTTCCTTTTCCAAAAATTTTGTACAAAATTATTTTACTTACAGTTCGTCTGGCTCGTTGGCCGAGTGGTTAGCGTTCTCGACTCGTAATCTGGTGGTTGCGGGCTCGAGCCCCACCGGAGGCGAGCAGTGTTTTTGGGCAGGACAGAGCCCCAGTCCACCCATTGCCTCTCTCAATATGTGCATGATAAGTATTTCGACCCTTTATCGTGTTATGCTCAAGGAAAAAAAAGTACGGGATTTAGTGGTAATGGTCTAAATGGAGGGGTAGCTCTCAATGCATATTTGTAGAAACAATTAATGTTTTCCTATATACTCTAGCTTTCCCTTTCTTTTTAACCCATTTCCATTTGACAAAATTTTAGACTAGTCCAAATTGAAAGAAGATGCAGACGACAATTTCAAGTTGATGGAATTTTAATTTTTTTTCACCTTTTTGGATAGAAAACATTGTGGATAATGAAACAAGCAATTTCTTCATTTTCCACAATGTTTTCTAAATCTTTTTTCTTGAAGGGTGTAAAAAGGAGGGATTGAGTTGGAATGGGTTAATCCGTTTTTATTTGACTGAAACTCTTAGCCAAGATTTTGGGATATGCTTTAACCCTTTCCTGTTCAATTCCTGGTTTTTACGATCCTGTGATTTTATAATTGAGAAAACATTGTAGAAAGAGAAGGAATTGATTGTAACAGGGTTACAAGCAATTTATTATTTTCCTTTATATTTTCTACCCTACAAAATGGTTATTTTCAAATTGAATCCGCTTTGAATTTTCGTTTGCAAAACCTTTAAATTTGGACAGGTCTAAAGTTTTGAAAAAAAAGGAAAGAGTTATATATGAACAATAATTGTATGTTTGAACAGATTACTGAACATATTGATTCTTCAGCTTGAACGGAAAGAATCCATACAAACACAGGCAAAAGGACGCCTTTCGTTTATAGATTTTTATCTATGGTTTCAGAGAAACGTTTTGTTCAATTATTCCAGAGCTAAGTCGGAAAAATCGATTGACTTTACCTGTGGACTGACAAACCCATTGACTTGGCGATTGATATTGTTCACAGAATCACTCTCCGTAACTAAAGGCATGAGAAAATGTGGATATTAAGCATGTTTTACCCATTCTTACACAATAACGTTTCAAATATGTTTTTGTATCAGTTTAGTCATGAAAAAATACTGTTCTGATTCTGGTGACATTATCTCGTCACGTTATTCACGTGCGTAATGTTGCGTTCTAGAATATAGATTTTGAGCGAGGAATTTCAATATCTTTTCATAATAGAAACAGAAAACCCGTTTTGATGACTTTCTTGGTATAAGACCGATAAATCGTTCGTTTCGTGAACAACATAAGATATGTTCTAGCTTTGTTGTCTACTCATTGAAAGATAAATCGAGCTTACACCATAAAACTTTTCGTATATTTCAAGACCCATTACGAATAGTGATTTTCTATTTAATACTCCATGTAACATGCCATTGATGGGAGACCAAAATCTCATAACTACAGCTTGAATAAATTGGAGTTAGAGGTGTTGGCTTACTAGCTGAAATAACTTTACTCGCGTAATTTTCTAGGGAAAAATTATGATTACACGTACTTCACCAGTTTGAGTTTATCTTTAAACCACCGGAATGAAGCAAATTTCAAAATCACCGGAATTTATATTTCGGCGCGTTTGAAATCCATTCCATACGGATAATTGAATTCATGGGCAATTTGAATGTTATTATTTCTCTCGTGAAACTATTCCTTGGAACAAAATTATCCATTTCTGACCATGATCAGTTTAACAAAGAGTTTTGACGTATTTACGTGACCTTTCCGTCTCCCTTTTCTCACGACCATCACGAATCATACCTAGAAAAACATAATGAAAAAAACGAAGATATTGATTGCAATGAGCGATTTCTTCGCTGTCGACCTTTTTAAAATCAATCCCCAAAATATTTATAAAATTACACCACTATAATTAATTTTTAGTTTCGTCTATCAAAAACGGGCGTTCTGATTGGTTGAAAAAAATATTCATAACTCCGTGAACAAAATTTTGAGCATGCAGCGATTTTGTATGCTTCCGCACAAAATAGTCCCATACAAAATGTTATCAAAACATGTAAAATATTTGATTTTTTCGCTCGATGCTATTAATTATAAGAAATGAAGAGAATATTTTTTTGTTTTCATGGAGGTCTGAACCGAAAAACTGAATCACACAGTCTATGAATCCAGTTCGCGTATTCATACAGTGTGATTAGTTTTTTTTCGGTTCATACCTCCATGAAAACAAAAAATATTCTCTTCATCTCTTAAGTAAATTTATATTGTATCAGACTAAAAGTTTTGTCGCCTGGTAATGGTTTAAGGTTAGTAAAGCCCCTGCTTTGAACAGCTATACGGCCGCGCCCGATAATCTCAGTCAGTAAGGCGAAATCATTGGGTCGTGAGTTCGAACTCCTGCTCTTCCAACAATCTTTCTGACATTTGATAAACCCATTTCCACCCCCAACAAAGTCTTAGACCAGTCCAAATCGAAAGAAATTGAAAGCGACAATTTTAAGTTGATGAAATTTTTAAATTCTTTGACTTTTGTGACAGAAAACATTATGGCCAATTATAGCAATTGCTTGCAACAAGCAATTTCTTTATTGTCCACAAAATGCCATTGCGACGTGCGTCTCACGATAGGCATCCTAAAGTGGAATTAACTGTTGGTGGCTCGGAAAGCGTGTGATGGTTGATCTCGTCTGAGAATCCACATAGTAAGTTGCATCAGCTGTTGAGGTTAGCGTTAACCTTTGTCCCCAATCCCTTTCTTTTAAATTTTAGACTGGTCTAAATTGAAAGAGGTTGCAGACGACAATGAATATTAGATGCAATTTGAACTGAAACCATCCTATGTGGTAGAAAATATTGTGGGGAAAGAAGAAACTGCTTGTTACAAATAATGTCTTTTTTTCACAATGCTTTCTCAGGTATTAAATCATTGCGACGTTAAATCCCGGGTTTGTATGTAGGAAAGGGTTAAACCATATTTAATAAAGCATCGGTGCGGTTGTCAATCGAAGAATAAATCGACAGATAAAGCCATTCATTTAATCGGAAGTGAACTTTCAACCCCGACATTGAACGACATTCGTGTACAGAGAATTTGTTGGGTCGATGACTTAAACGTCGTAACTACAGCTCATTCAATCTGTAATTACGACGTTTATGTCTCAAAGCAATGTTTTTACTTCTTCATTCAATCTAACCGGATATAATTTAAAACAGGTAGACATCTACATCAAACTTCCTGTTGGAGTTAAGTGGGTGTGAAAATCGACTAATCGCTTGCCCCGCCCACTGACTCCCAAGGTCCCGCCAATTAACTCCGACAGGAAGTTTCGTCTCGATTTATAACGGCGGTACTTTGCAAAATTCATGGCCTGTAGTATAATACAAAAAATGCAAAATGGTTGGTGACCTAAACGTCGTAACTACAGCTTGGATACGTTTAAGTCGCCAAACCAACAATAAAGATCAACAATAAAGATCAACAAAAATGGCAGCAAATGTAGATTTGAAAATGGTCAGGTCCCGGCTGAATACGATATCTGATTGGTCGGTTTATTCCTTGATAGACAGCCGAGATTGTTCAATTGATCACCTACCAGAATGCAACACGATGCTGTCGATTTCTGTACAGAAACATTTTCTCATTCCGTCTTGATTTTTTCCTCTGAAAATAAATGATAAATAAATATTAAATGAAAATGAATGACTCTTGAGGTTATGTCGTCGGCGAGCGATCAAAACCTCTTAACTGCAGCTTAATCCATTAACAGACGCCAAAATTTTAGACTGGTCCAAATTAAAAGAAGTTGCAGATGACAATCTAAAGTTCATGAAAGTTTAGATTTTTCAACTTTCTTTGTAGAAAACATTGTTGAAAATTAAGAAAGTGCTTGTGACAAGCATTTTTTTTCATTTTCAACAATGTTTCCCAAAGCTCTTTTTCTTTGGGGCGTCAAAATGCGTCATTGTATGGTAATGGGTTAAACTGAAGTTGCAGTTACGAGGTTTATGTCATCTATTATAAAAACTATATGTCCGAAGTCCTAGTAGGGTCGCTGAATATATCTTCCTAAGCCAGAGACTGCGAATGTAATTAACTTTTTTCTATACATTACCTTGTTTTACGTTTCCGTGATATTAAATTTGAGAAAAAAATGTGGAAAAAGAAGAAATTGATTATAATAAGCAATTTCTTCTTTCAACACAATGTTTTATATCATAAAGGATGGTTACTTTTTTGAATAGTATTTTCTTTATAATGTTACCTGCTACCCCTTTGAATTCGGACAAGTCTAGTGTTAAAGATAAAATTCATTATTTAGCCAAAACAGTGATTTCATAGAAAATTTTATTTTCAAACCTCAATGAAAACAAAAGAAAAAATTCTCATAAATTTCGCCTAGGTTTAAAGAATTGATCGAGACTCACGCCGTATGGTTAAGAACATCCTGAAATTGATTCACAGCCCTCTCAATTTCGTTCAAAATCTCTCCTTTACAGTTCCATTTATATCACTCATTTCAACGTTTCACCAAGATAATTAATGCCCCCATTTTTCCCTTTAAAATTGTATTTAAAGCGCTATGAATCTACACCAAATCAACTTACTTTTCTGAGAAAAAGTTTGTCTTTATTCTGTATGCAGTAACACTTTCTGATTATTTTACAGCTAAAATAAATAATAGTTTATTACACTTGGTAATATTTTGCATATTATAAATGTTAACCTGTTTATTTTATTCACTTTTTAGATGCTTGTAAAGATTGAAAGAATGTTCGAAATTTATATTAAATGTTTTTGATCAAACTGAGATATGTAAGACGGGACCTTAATTATAACCCAAGGGGTAAAGCGCAAAAGACACCGACATCAATAACCCGTAATCATTTTGATCTGCCGAAAAATCTGCTTGACAGGAAGCTAAACAATAGGTAGAAGAACTGCCACATGTCAATTGTGCATACTGCAGAACTGCCATTGTTTGGCTTCTTTGAGTTTAGTTTAAGTCACAATGATCAGAATGATCAGAATTGTATTTGATTGGCTGAATAACTGTTACTAAACGGGTATATATCACCGAAATTCTGTAATTAAGAAAAAAGAAAGAACACATTCTGAAGGAGTATCTTGACAGTATAACTTGACTTTGGAGAGCCAGAGACTTTATGTGTAACAAGCTTGAGTTCAAGCGATTTTTAGTGTAAATTCTATTGTTTTGCTATTGGAGATCCAATATTTGTGCTTCTGTCGAGTGTAAATTAAATCGTTGAGACTTAGCGTGTTCTTACGTCACATTCCCCAAACAGCAGTAAACACGACTTCAAAATTCTTTCGTTCGAAGCGGCTATAAGCCTCGTCGTGGTATTATTGAAAGATTGTTCATAGCCGTATAATTTAAATTTTAGTTTCGTTTATCAAAAACGAGCGTTCTTATTGGTTGAAAAAATTATTCATAACTCCATGAACAAAATTTTGAGCACGCAGCAATTTTGTATGCTTCCGCAAAAAATAGTCCCATACAAAATCGTATCAAATTTGAAAAGCTTTTGTTTTTCCTCTCGATGCTATTAAATTGAAAAAATGAAGAGAATATATTTTTTGTTTTCATGGAGGTATGAACCGAAAAACCTAATCACACAATGTATGAATCCGCTTCGCTTCGCGAATTCATACATTGTGTTATTAGGTTTTTCGGTTCATACCTCAACGAAAACAAAAAATATTCCCTTCATCTCATAAGTATAACCACATTGAGATTTGAGCAAAAGTACTGACTTGGGTAGTCTTTATGCGGAATTTCTACCGAGTCGTTGATTGGATACCGAAATAGATAGGTAGAAATTTGTATCAGATTGATTATGATAACCTTGATTAATCGAATTGATATTATGTCGTCTTTTCTTGCTTAACGCCGCTTTTAACACTTTTCAGTCATACCGCAGCGGCTGTGGAACCTAAGAATGGATTCTTGGAATATCTCGCACCAGTACTACCATTACATCCTTTCCTATTCTCAAGCTGCTCTCCCACTTAGGTTTATGATTATCCACCAATTGGTGAGGGACAAACAATGTCGGAAAGGATATGTGCCGCCGCCGGGGATCGAACCCATGACACCTCTTGATTGAAGATTTGGAGTCTGATGCGCTATTTAATTTGTTTTGAACAAGTTATATCACTTGGAAATTTACCTATTCGCGTACTCATGAGCGTCACCATTTCTACAATAGAGCTTTGAACGCCTTGCCCGGGGACATACTCAAGTGAACGGTTGCTCGGCCGAAACTTGAACACAGGGCCCCTTGTAATGTGTAGTATGTACCTATTTCAAAATTATTACTATATACCCATTTAAAACGTTTAGGTGTTTGCACAGTCAAGCGACTACACACTCTTTTTATAAAGTGAGTAAATAAAGTAAGAAAAGCTTTTCTGTATTATTGAAAATAATTTAATACTAGATCTAATGAAAGAAACGTACATTTATGTATACAACTGGGAAAAAAATGGAAAATCATAAAATGCTTGTAAAATAGAGATTGCACATTCCGGCAATATGATATGTATACTACTTTCCCGTTTTCCAAATTTTAGAGTAGTCAAAATACATAGACCTTGCAAACGACAATGAAAAGTTCGTGCATTTCGAAACAAAACTATCCCATGTAGTAGAAAATAATGTAAGAAAAGAAGAAAATGCTTGTTACAAGCCATTTCTACTTTTCACAATATTTTTGTAAGTATAAAATCATATGGTCGTAAAAACCAGGGAATGCACAGGAAAGGGATAAAACGATAGGCATTCGATACCTCTGGCCTAAAAAGGAAGACAAGAAAGGCTCCCAAATTGATTGTAATAATTTCATTAAGATATTAAAACAAAGTCTTCACAGTCTTGCTAGAATAAACAAAAAAAAAAAAAAAGCCATGCAATTTTGGCAACTGGTATTTGTTTTCAATTAAAGTGTTTTCAAATTCAACCGCCATCGGTTCGGGACGTTTTTTCTAAGAAATTAATAATCAATTCTAAGCCATAATGAATTTTTCAAACGTTAAAAAAATGATAGTAGTTTTAAAACTAACCGTTAAAAGTGATTGTATCGAACGCCTGTTAAAAAGGAGAGACTTTCAACTTTGAGCAATATGTTTTCAATTTAAATGCAGTAAAACCTTGGAATGTATTAGCTTATTTTTACCATATAATTCCGTATTTCGAAAGGTTATCCCAATCTTGTGATAAGTGCTTATTTAGCTATATAGACTTACGATAGTGCTGCTCTGAGCCCTCGATTTTGGCGCGCTTTATAAAATAGATCAGGAAAATATCGTGGAAAACGTGAAGTTACTTGAAAAACTAATATCTCCATTTCCTGTAACGTATTCCAACGCTATATTGTCTCGGTGCCTCAAAATATCGAATTGTATGGCGGGTGGTAAAGTTGGAAGTTTTTGTACAATACATAAGATAGGCCAATCGACCAGTCGCTGACCCCGCCCACTTACTCCATAGTCCCCGCCTATTAACTCCTACAGAAATTTCCGCTTCGATTTTTTTACGGCGTTGTTTTGAAAAAATTACGACTAGTAGCATGAGACAAAAAAGTATAATGGTTGGCTGGCTACCTAAACGTCGTAACTACAGCTTGAATAAGCTGTAGTTACGACGTTTTAGTCGCCAAACCAACTAAAAAGGCTAACAAAGACGGCGGCCATTGTCGGAGTTAATCTCTCAATTTTGGGCTGTATGAAATATTTCATTGGTCGACTTATTCCTTGATTGACAGCCGCGGCGGATCGCGGTGCGAATCAAAAAAAACGTAGACCATTCAAATCAAACATTCAGACAGTAAGTGAACTTTGAGCTCTGACATTGGCCGACATAATGTGTATCATTCTTATTTGTAAGGCGGATTACATGTTGTAACTACAGTTTATTCCAACTTATATCCCAAACCAACCATTTTCACCTTTTGTTACACGATACTGGCCATTCATTTTACAAAATAACGCCGTTTAACCCATTCCCACTCAATCCCCCCTTTTTACGCCCCTCAACAAAAAAGCTTTGGAAAACATTGTGGATAATGAAGAAATTGTTTGATCCGAGCAATGGAAAACATTGTGGATAATGAAGAAATTGTTTGATCCAAGCAATTTCTTCATTATCCACAATGTTTTCTATCCCAAAAGACGAAAAAATTCAAAATTCCATCAACTTGAAATTGTCGTCTGCAGCTCCTATCAATTTGGACTGGTCTAAAATTCCATTGTGTTGGAATGGGTTAATATCTAAGTTGAACTTCCTGTCGGAAGCTCAGTGGGCGTTGCTAGAGATCAATCAATCAAATACGATATCGTTGAAAAAAGAATGATTGTCGAGTGACACTCAGAACCAAAAAAACAAAACAAAAAAAAAAAACAAACAAAACTCAATGACATTTCGAGAAGAAAACATTGTGGAAAGATGAAGAAATGTCTCGTAACAAGCACTTTTTTCCCCTCTTCCACGATGGTTTCCAAATCTTTTATTCTTAATGTCGTAAAAAGGTGGGATTATCAGAGAATGGTTAGATGATGCATGCATATAGATGAATGACATCCAAGCCAAAAAGGATATCCTTGTTGCTGGGAAATGTATCGATCCTTGTCAGTCTGCACACCCTGTGCATGCTGACCAAGATCGAAACTTTTCTCTTCTTGATAATTCTCTAAAACTGAAATCACCATTCAACCTCACTGTATTATCATTTTCGGAATATAACCCCCGGTTAACCTCTGGTTGATCCTAACTCTTTTTCGAATATCCGCTTGCTTGGTCACATAAATATTTCAAGATTTCAGGTCTTTAGCCCTTAAAATGTTTCCCGTCACATGGAAAGGGGCCAAACGAGGACTATGTAAAACAAATATCTAAAAAGAAAAGAATGAAAAATGGACGAAGTACATGTCAATCATATAAATAGCTAGTAGGTTATTGGTTTACGGAATGAAATATTGGACCTTTTATCCATTAAAATGTTTACCGTCACACGGAAAGGGGCCAAACGAGGACTTTGTAGAACAAATATTTGAATAAAAAAGAAGAAAAACTGACGAAGTACATGTCAAATAAGGCAGAAACAGGGATCAACTACAAAGCATGTAGGTAATTGGTTTACGGAATGAAATGTAGTAATGCCAGTGATCATTAACCCATTCCCACACAAGCCATCCTTTTTATGCCCCTCAAGAAAAAAGCTTTGGAAAACATTGTGGAAAATGAAGAAATTGCTTGTATCAAGCAATTTCTTCATTATCCACAATGTTTTCTATCCAAAAAGACAAAGAAAATTTAAATTCAACCAACTTAAAAATATCGTCTGCAGCTTCTTTCAAGTTGGACCAGTCTAAAATTTTGTTGAGTTGGAATGGATTAAGTAGCCAGATGATTTGTCAAACTGACCCTGGTCGGTTAGCAAAATATACTCAGTCTGGCTGGTCTGGTTGATACTTTTTTCGCTTTGCAGTTGGGTCCAATATTTATGCTACGGTTCGAAAAATTAAATCATCCGGTATCCTAGGAATAAACCCAAATGACAAATACATGATAGATCACCATTCTCAAATACAAAAATGATTAAAAAAAATGGCAATATCTTAAAAAATTTAGACTGATCCAAATTTAACCCATTCTCAAAAAATCCATCTTTTTTACGCCCCTCAAGAATAAAGCTTAGGAAAACATTGTGGAAAATGAAGAAATAGATTGTATCAAACATTTTTTTCATTATCCACAATGTTTTTTATTTTTTTTTTCAATTCAGACTAACAAAAACCAGTCTGTTTTTTGTGCGTGCGAATGGGTTAAAGAAGTTGCTAACGGCGATTTTAAGTTGGCCACTAATCCATCATTTGGGTACCTAAAGTATGAAATATGAAAATGTAACCACATTATCCACGTTTTTAACCGTAATATACAGCTTTTCTTGTAAAAAGTTCCTTAATTAAAAATCGCGTCGTTTGGTAATTTGTTTATGTACAAAAACAGTTGCAATTTGGTCAGGTTTTTTTTTAACATACTGACATGTTTTCTCATTTTTGTGAATCAGAGATGTTAAATTTTTCTAAAATTTGACGAAAAAAATAAAAAAAAATCCATTGTTTTTGTTATTTAGGCAAGTTTTCCTACATTACGGAACATATCGTAGTCGTCGTTCTAAAACGACGTAACTACAGCCTGAATCAAGCTGTAGCTACGACGTTTTAGAACGACAACGACGATATATAGGGTCAAGCAGAGGTCAATCAGTGATAGTTTTCTAAATAAAACCAGAAATAACGTGTACGTAGGTATAACCTTCTATCAGACGACAACTATTTAGATTGGTTCAAATTCAAAAGAAGTTGCAGATGACAATTTTTCAATTATTACATTTCAAAAATCCCTGTATTTTGAGAAGGAAAATATTGTGCACGATGAAAAAATTGCATATATCAAGCATTTTTTTTGTTCATTTTCCACATTGTTTTCCACGCCCCTTTTTCTTGTGGGAATGAGTTCATGAACATTTAAGAGATGAAGAGAATATTTTTTGTTTTCATGGAGGTATGAACCGAAAAAACTAATCACACAGTATATGAATCCGCTTCGCGAATTCATACAGTGTGATTAGTTTTTTCGGTTCATACCTCCATGAAAACAAAAAAAATTCTCTTCATTTCTTATAATTTAATAGCATCGCGCGAAAAAACCTAAAGTTTTACGAATTTTGATACTTTTTTGTATGGAACTATTTTATGCGGAAGCATACAAAATGGCTGCGTGCTCAAAAGTTTGTTCATAGAGGTATAAATCAAATTTTTCGACCAATCAGAATGCTCGTTTTTGATAGACGAAACTAACAATTGAATTATTTTAGAATAACAAGTGTACGAAGAAAAAAAAATATCGACCCAAGTCTGATCAGGGTCGACACTTTCCGTAGTGTGCGGCAGTTTGCTTTTCGTTCGGCGGGTCATATGTGTATTTCTTTTATCCTGATTTTAATGTCGTCACGTTCTTCACCTTTTGTGTTATTTTCGGCTTGTATTTCACACCCCAGGTCCACGTTGCTTTTCCATATTGTAGTTTTCGGATATTTTGTGTAAATTCAATTTCTCCTGTATGCATGAGTTTGCAATCTTCCCTAGTCACTTCAAACTTTTCATTAAAGGTACTTTCGTCTATCACTATAGCTTTAACTTGTTTAGGCACTTCGTGACAAAAGTTTTCTACGTAAGCACGGGTTGCTTTAAAATGTTTAACCTCCTCGGGGAATGAAGGTCCTTCGTCTTCTATTTCTTGGTTGAGTTTCTTTAAGAAGAAATCGTATAAAAGATAATCAAATTTTGAATAATTTTGATGGAGTATTTCGTGTTCTGGTTTATGGGTCCATTTGCTTGGTTTCTTGACGTTACGGACGTTTTTGATGGCGTACATGACGTCAAAGAGAGACCAATTCAGTTTACGTTTCATTAGTACGAGTGATTCGTCGAACTTTTCGGCAATAATTACGACGTCGAACACTTTATCTAAAACGTCGTTGACGTATTTATCAAATCTCGAAAAATCTCGTTTCTCCATGATATCAGCACTGACGCCATATTCAAACGCCTGTCTGTTGTTGATGAATGAACGACGTACGCCTCTTTCATATTTTTCATGGTTAGTCAAAAATTCCCCGACCTTATCCTCACTCTGTATCCGATCTATGTAGGCCGGGTGAAAATAACTCATGGACGATTTGAAAAATGAGTACGGTTCTCTAAACGTCCCAACAATGGCAGAATCTCTCGGTAGATACCTATCCCATGATGCTTTGTCGTACACCACGTGATGACATAAAATATCGAAGGTCTTCCCAGGTGGCGCTGGAAGGGTGTTATATGACGTCAGAGACTCGTTTGTACTGATTATATTTGGATATCCGAAAGCATTATATTCGGGTGGGATGATGAACGTTAAATTACGATTCCAGCCATATCTCAGAAAAATCGCTTGGGTTGTCGTGCTAGCAGCTTTATGGACTTTCAGAAATCCTATATGAGTCTTTGGTTGCGGTTTGATGGATTCCGGTGGTATACCCATTAAATGTTTGTTTAGCAATTTTGACGTTTCCGGTACCATATCTCCGAGACGTAATTCGACCCGTTGCTGAACAATCTTGTCGTTAATGTAAATAATCGTCGTAACGGAAGTCAAAGCTAAGACACACCTAGAATATAAGAAATAAGGAATGATATTGTCCAATAGGTAATCCATTGCCAGACGCCTAAAATTAGACTGGTCCCGGCGAATTGAAAGAATTTACAGACAACAATTAATTGAATTCTTTTCTTTTTTTTTTCTTTTTTTCTTTTTGAAATTGCTTGTATCGAAATAATTTCGATTAAATGATAATAAAAGGAAATTATTCTACATTTTTTACCATTCTTTTATTCGCATTATGACGTCATCTGCAGAATGAAAATGACGTCATCTTAGACCACTTAATATGGACCCGTATTTGACGCTATCAGATACGATCTTTTTACCTTTTCTGAAAGGAATGTAAATAATTTACTAGAAATATTTATAGGTATACAATAACTGTTATCACTGGCCTTTTACATTAAACTTGTAATATTTGGTATAAAAGACTTGTCTAATTTGAAAGAAGTTGCAAACGGCATTCAAACTGTGTTAAAATTGCAAAATAACTGCGAAATATTATAGAATATATTATGAAAAACAAGAATATGCTTGTTAAAAGCAGTTTTTCTTTTCCCCAAAATATTGTACAAAGTTGTTTGTCTACAGTTCGTCAAAATACGGAATAGTGTGGTAATAGGTAAAAAGGGAGGGGTAGCTCCCAATGCATATTTGTAGAAAAATTAATGTTTTCCTATATACTCTAGTTCTTCAGTCCCCCCCCCCTTTTTTTCATTTGACTGAAATTCTTAACCGATTTTTTTATAGATATGGTTTAACCCTTTCCTGTTCAATCCCTTGTTTTAACGACCTTGTGATTTTATAATTGGGAAAACATTGCAGAAAGAGAAGAAAATAGCAATGTTACAAGCAATTTATTCTTTTTCTGTTATATTTTCTACCCTACCAAATGGTTATTTTTTAAATTAAATCTACTTTAGATTTTGTTTGCAAAACCTTTAAATTAGGACAGGTCTAAAATTTTGAAAAACATGAAAGAGTTAAATATGAACAATAATTGTATGTTTGAACAGATTACTGAACATATTGATTCGGAAAGAATCCATACAAACACAGGAAAAAGGACGCCTTTCGTTTATAGATTTTTATCTATGGTTTCAGAGAATCGTTTTGTTCAATTATTCCAGAGCTAACGTTGGAAAAATCGATCGACTTTACCTGTGGACTGACAAACCCAATGACTTGGCGATTGATATTGTTCACAGAATCACTCTCCGTAACTAAAGGCATGAGAAAATGTGGATAATAAATATCTTTTACCCATTCTTACACAATAACGTTTCAAATATGTTTTTGCATCAGTTAAGTCATGAAATAATACTGTTCTGATTCTGGTGACATTATCTCGTCACGTTAATCACGTGCGTAACTTTGCGTTCTATAGATTTAGAATGTAGATTTAGAGCGAGTAATTTCAATATCTTTTCATAAAAGAAACAGAAACCCGCTTTGGTGACTTTCTTAGTATAAGATCGATAAATCGTTCGTTTCGTGAACAGCATAAGAAATATTGAAAGATAAATCGAGCTTACGCCGTAAAAATCTTCGTATGTTTCCAGATCCATTTCGAAAATGGATCTTCTATTTTATATTTCAAAATCACCAGGATTTATATTTCGGCGCGTTTGAAATCCATTTCATACGGATAATTGAATTCATGGGCAATTTGATTTTTTTTTTTTTTTTTTTTTTTCTCTCTCTCTCGTGAAACTATTCCTTGGAACAAAATTATGCTATTCTGACCATGATAAGTTTAACAAAGAGTCTTGGCGTATTTACGTGACATTTTTATCTCTCTTTTTACACGACCCTCTCGAAAACAAACTGATTGCAATGAACGATTTCTTCACTGTAGACATTTTTAAATATACCCCTCCACCCCCCCCCCCCAAAGATTTATAAAATTACATTACTTTACATTAATTTGTATCAGACTAAAATTGTGTCTACTGGTAATGAATTAAGATTAGTGAAGCCCGTGCTTTGAACAGCTAATGCGGCGCCCAATTATCTCAGTCAGTAAGACGAAATTAACTGTTGGTGGCTCGGAAAGCATTAGATGGTTGACCTGGTTTGAAAAACCTGATAGCAAGGTGCATCAGCTGACTTGACATGAATCTAATACTGCTGAGGGTAGCGTTAAACTTTAACCCTATCCATCTCCCCCATTTCTTTGATTTTAGACATGTCTAAATTGAAAGAGGTTGCAAACTACAATGAAAATTGGATGCAATTTGAAATGAAACCATCCAATGCGGGAAAAAATTTTGGTGGGAAAAGGAAAAATTGCTTGTTACAAATAATTTCTTCTTTTTTTCACAATGCTTTCTCAGGTATAAAATCACAGCGACGTTAAATCCCGGGTTTATATGTAGGAATGGGTTAAACCATATTCAAAAAAAGACTCATCGCGGCTGTCAATCGAAGAATAAATCGATAGATAAAACCATTCATTTAATCGGAAGTGAACTTTCAACCCCAACATTGAACGACATACATGTACAGAGAACTTGTTGGATCGACGATTTAAACGTCGTAACTATAGCTTATTCAATCTGTAATTACGACGTTTATGTCGCAACCAATCGTTTTACTTCTTTATTACACCTTACCGGCTATATTTCAAAACAGATAGACATCTATGTCGAACTTCCTGTCGTAGTTCAATGGGTTTGCCAATTGACCAATCGCTGGCCCCGCCCACCGACACCCTAGGCCCCACCCATTAACTCCAATAGGAAGTTCCGCTTCTATTTTTAACTGCGTCACTTTGCAAAATTCATGGCCTGTAGCATGTTACAAAAATGCAAAATGGTTGGTTGTTTACCTTAACGTCGTAACTAAGCTGTAGTTACGACGTTTAAGTCGCCAAACCAAAACAAAGGTTAACAAAATGGCGGCAAATGTCAGAGTTGAAAAGCTCAGGTCCGAGCTGAATAGATTATTTGATTGGTCGGTTTATTCCTTGATTGACAACCGCGATTGGTCAAATGATCACCTACCAGAAGGCAACACGAAGCTGTCGATTTCTGTACAGAAACATTTTCTTCTAGCGTCTTGATTTCCCCCTAAAAATAAATAATAAACAAATGAAGGAAAATGAATGACACTTAGGTCGTCGGCGGGCGAACAAAACCTCTTAACTGCAGCTTAATTGAAGTTGTAGTTACGAGGTTTATGTCATCTATTTTGACAACTATGTCCGAAGTCCTAGTGGGGTCCCTGAATAGATCTACCTAAGCCAGAGAATTTGAATGTAATTAACCCTTTTCTATACAATACCTGGTTTTACGTCTCCGTGAAATTTAACTTGAGAAAAAAAGCAATTTCTTCCTTTTCCATATTTTTTCTATCATATAGGATGGTTACTTATTGAATTGTATTTTCTTTATAATGTCGCCTGCTACCCATTTGTATTTGGACAAGTCTAATGTTAAATATAGAATTCATTATTTGAACCAAAACAGTGATTTCATAGAAACATTTATTTTCAAGCTTCAATGAAAACAAAAGAAAAAAAAATCTCATAAATTTCGCCTAGGTTAAAAGTATTGATCGAGAATCACGCCATACGGTTAAGAACATCCTGAAATTGATTCCAATCCCTCTCAATTTCGTTCGAATTCTCTCGTTTACAGTTCCATTTTATATCACTCATTTCAACGATGCACCGAGAAAAATAATAACCCCATTTTCCCGTAAAATTGTGTTTTAACCCATTACCAGACGACAAAATTTAATTTGGTCCAAATTGAAATTAGTTCCAGACTACAATTTAAATTTTATGAAAATTTATATTTTTTCATCTTTCTGGCTAGAAAACATTGTGGAAAATGAAGAAATTGCTTGTCGCAAGCAATTTCTTCATTTTCCACAATGTTTTCCCAAATATTTTTCTTGAGGGGCGTCAAAAAGCGTCACTGTGTGGGAATAGGTTAAGCGCTAACTTACTTTTCTGAGAAAAGGTTTGTCTTTATTCTTTCGTTCGAAGTGGCTATACGGGGACTATTCCTTATCATAAATGTCCAACAAACATATTGACATGCTTTTTAAGCAATGAATTGGTTGAATGTTTGTTCACACTCACTAGCTACCGCTACATAGGCGTTATAAACTTTTTTAGTTTTTTTATCGTTTTTTTACACTTACATAAAAGTATGGTAAAAAAAAAACACACACATTTTATTGTCCAGTATATTTTTTTTTTTCAAACCACTATACGATGAAACTGTATATAGTAACCACTTTAGGGACGACCTAAACCTGGTCTCTTGTGAGAATGGTCGTTTAACCCATTCCAACTCAATCCCTCCTTTTTACGCCCCTCGAGAAAAAAGCTTTGGAAAAAATTATGGAAAATGAAGAAATTGCTTGTATCAAGCAATTTCTTCATTATCCACAATGTTTTCTATCCAAAAAGACCGAAAAATTCAAAATTCCACCAACTTGAAATTGTCGTCTGCAGCTTCTTTCAATTTGGACTAGTCTAAAATTTTGCTGTGTTGGGATGGGTTAAACCACGCTTTGAGACATAAACATGTATAAAGAATCCATTCAATTGCATCCATTGATATTGCAAATTTTTTACTTATTCCCGTGTTTTTTTTTTGTTGTTGTTGTTGTTGTTTCTTATCTATTTATCTTTATTTAGAGACGGTAACATATTAACTCTTTCCTGTATAATCACTTGTTTTTACGTCCATGCAATTTCATACTTAAGAAAATATTGTGATAAAAGAAAAAAATGCTTGATACAATGGTTTCGTTTCAAATTGCACTCACTTTTCATTATCGTTGCAACATGGTTCAAATTTGGCTAGTCTAAACTTTCGAGAAACAGGAAAGAGTTAAGACAAATACAATCAAGTCTTATTTTCAACATGGCCTTCAGATAGACATATACATGTATACGACTAAAAACGAAGAAGGAAACACACACTTTTTTTCATTTCTCTCTCTCCTCTCTATGTCTGTCTGACACTCTCTCTCCCTCTCTCTAATGAATTCAAACAACAAAGGATTCTGTTCCGATATTTTTTTTAACAAATACGCGGAATTCTAAAAGATATTGGTTTTAGAAAAGTAAATTTGATTATGGTAACAAGCAATTTCTTCATTTTCCACAATTTTTTCCAAAGCTTTCTTTCTTGGGGGCGCCTAAAAGCGTCACTGAGTGGGAATGGGTAGCTTAATGTGAGAATTTTATGCATGGCATGAATTTCAAATAAAAAGTCCCTTGCTAATGTTCAAAGTAATTATTTCATTGAAATATTAATCAGGCAGAATCGGTGTGAAGTGACTTTAATCTTTCTACAGTTCCCTTTATCGGAACTGTCATGAAAAATGTCGAAAATACACGTAAAAGATCAAATTCTCGACTCTCGTTTTGCCCATAGCATTGGGCCAAGACGTGCCCCTAATCATGAGATCTCAGGTTCGATCCCCGGCCGCGGCAAATATCCTTTCCGACATTTTCTGAACGTTCTAAAAGATGATCTCGATATCCCTTAACCCATTCCAACACATCAAAATTTTAGACTGGTCCTAATTGAAAGAAGCTGCAGACGACAATTTAAAGTTGATGGAATTTTGAATTTTTTGGTCTTTTTGGACAGAAAACATTGTGGATAATGAAGAAATTGCTTGATACAAGCAATTTCTTCATTTTCCATGATGTTTTCCAAAGTTTTTTTCTTGAGGGGCGTAAAAGGAAGGATTGAGTTGGAATGGGTTAACTCGTGAGGATGGAAAAATAAGGGCCATACGTGGTACACAACATTTTGAGAAAACAAGAAATAGCTTATGACAAGCAATTTCTTCTTTTCTCACAATGCTTTCTGTAGCTATATTTCTTTGGTGCGTAGAACAGCAGGATTGTGTTGGAATGGATAAAGTCTGAAGACTAAAATTAGTAAAGATGGTTATGCTTCATTACCAGTGAAGAAATGGAGAGAATATTTCTGTTTTCATTGAAGTATGAAACCAAAAACTTCAGTACACTAATATTTTCAAAAGTCAAGATTTTTTTTTCATATAGATGTGAACCTAAAAACGTCAGCATAGCAATGTATTTATGATTTAAGAAATGAATATAATGTATATTTTTCGTTGAGGTATGAAGCCAAAGAGATCATAATACTAGTGTATTAATAATTTAAGAAATTGAAATATTTTTTTTTCATTTAGGTATGAATATAAAAACTTTATCACCCTTATGCATGAGTGTGATTAAGGTTTTAGGTTCATACCTCAACGAAAAAACATTATCCTCTTCAATTCTCATTCTCATTATTTTCGAGCAAAACAAAGCAAATATTTTACTAGTTTTGATCGTGTGCAATCTCATTTAAATCATCTCTACGAGACCACTACGCTATCTCTCCGTTACGTAGGGACGTAGCAATGGGCTATTATGGTGGATCTGATTTTAATCAGATTGGATCGTGTGCAACCTTTGTTCATGGAAGTATGAAAAAAAAAAAACAAAAAAAACAAAACAAAAAAAAAACCAACCAATCCAAATGCTGGAAAATTGATTCATGGAACTAAAATTATATTATTACAACACAGCAATGTGATGTAATAATAGTTTCTATGTGATGTAATTATAGTTTCTATGTATGAAATTTCGGTCCCAAATCACCTTTTGATATCACAAACAATGTTGTTTTTGCGTGACCTTTCAAAGTTTATGTTTTGGGTATGGAGCGATTTATTTTAATCGGACATTGTAACAGCTTGACCAATTACATATATTTATCCCTTTCCTGTTTTGCAAAATTTCAGACCTTTCCAAATTCAAAGGTTTTGCAGACGACATTTTAAATCTGATTTTATACAAAAAATAATCATTCAACATGATAGAAAGCATTGTGGAAAAAGAAGAAATTGCTTGTTACAAGCAATTTCTTCTTTATCCACAATGTTTTCTCAAGTAAAAAAACACAGGGACGTAAAAACATGGGATTGAACAGGAAAGGGTTTACCCTTTCTCTCTCATTGAAAAAACTAGTAGTGAATCCCAGGAAAAGGTTTCTATCATTCTAAGTGAGCGAATTAGTAAATCTGCGAATTAGTAAATCAGTAAAAAATCATCTTCTTAAAAAATGCGAACTTAAGTCGCCATGACAGATTTTCTATACCCCACCCCCTATAAAACAACAACAACAACAACAAAACAACATTGTTTATCCGTGCGATATTTTTTCTTCAGTGCGTCAAATTACGGAATTTTGCTCACTTCGGATACGCCGACCCCTTTCTTACTTGTCCAGTAACTGCCGGCAAGTTCCCAAAAACAAGAAAGATTTTCATTACAGAAAGAAAGAAATGACGAAATCATTGAATGGGAGAGAATCAATCAATATATATATATATATATAATGTGTAAATAAATAAACACATAGATTGACAAATAAATGGAAAATGTAAAACTTTATCAGAAAGAAAGAATAAAAGATTACATATACAATTATAAATAGAAAAAAAAGAAGGAAAAAGAAAGAAAATAAAAGACCTGTTATGATTCCCTAAAACATAAATCCAGTTGATTTGCTAAGCGTCACCGAACAGTCCATGCGTACATTCTTAAGCTGAGAATGCAAGATTGTCGGAGATAATCGGTTTACGGAAACAGATTGAAACATGCATTTTCTTCCTGTACTTTGGTTAGAACTTGAGACTTAGTCGATTGATTCTTAATTCTTTATCCTGGATGAAAGGTCGTTACACTTATCGTCCGTGGGCGACGAAAAGGTCGTAAATGCATCTTTTTTCAAGCTGTTTTTACGACAATTAGGTCGCCCACTGATATTATAACCTAGCTCCGAAAGGCTGCACAATATCTTGGCGTTGTTTGTCAAAACCACCAGAGTCTACCTATGTCCGGAGCATCACTTCAACTTGGATTTCAAAATATCTGGACACAGCCGTTCTTCATTTTAAGCTAATGGGTGATATTTGAAGCAAATTTTGATAATATGACAAGTTTAAGGTCGCACGTCTAGGTAAAGGTTACAGATGGATAAACTGACCTTGCTTTAACCCTTTGCTGTTTTTCAAACTTTTAGACCTGTCTAAATTCAAAGGTTTTCAAGACGAGAACTTAAAATGGATTTGAAAAATAACCATTCAGGGGGGTAGAAAATATTGTAGAAAAAGAAGAAATTGCTCGTTACAAGCAATTTCTTCTTTTTCCACAATGTTTTCCCAAATATAAAATCACAGTGACGTAAAAACCAAGGATTGAACAGGAAAGGGTTAAGGTCACACGGCTAGGTAAACGTTACAGATGGATTTTGAATGACTTAAACATTCGCGGATAGATTCCAGAGTTATTTGGTACAGCTGTCTCCAATGAAATTTGGTAAGTCGTAAACAGGAAACTGGGGATAGGTTCTGGTTCAAGCTAGCACGTCAAGGTCGAAAGTTGAAATTGGTATGACGTGTCAATAATATTGCTTCTTAGCTTTTGGATGGATTTTAAAATAGTTTGGCAAAGCTTTTCTTCTCTTTCTTGCATGGAATTGCCACTCGAACTTGAATAAGATCATATCCAAGGTCACATGCCAGTGTCATATGTGAATGTTTGAATAAACTGAGATTTTCCGGATTTCCAGATAAGTTAAAACTGATGGTTTACAAAATCATTTCACACAGCTGTTCTCCTTTTGAGCTACATGCCTCGTGAACAATTAGGAGGTAAAGGGCACAATTCTCTGCGGTTGATCTTGGTTCAACGTTATTTGTTTTGATTGACGGATAGTCAGCCCCGCCCACTGACCTCCGACGTGGCAGTTCGACTTAAATATCAAACGACATAAACATCGTAACTACAGCTTTAATAAGTTGCAGAACTAACAACAATCCTTGACATAGAAGTTGGAGGCCAACTTTCAGTCAATAGGCGTGGTCAGCGATCGGTCAGTTAAAGATCCTAATTCAATGGCAGTTCCACCAGATCGAGCTCGGAACCTCGAACACTAACCATGCAGTCAGTAACGAAAATAAGTGAAATACCCATGCATAAAGAGTCAATTTCAGAGTAATGTTCTTGATAACTGACAATGACCTCCTCACATGACCTTGACCTTGTCAATAGCGGATTTATACAACAGACAGACGGAAGAACAGAAGGATCGCCCTTACCTAAATTGATTGATGGTGGTTGTCATTGAATGAATCAATCGAGCAAATATAAATATTTATTTATACAGGAGTCCTATATTGACTGACATTTATGTGAAACATTTTTTCTTTGTTCGGCGACTTAAACGTCGTAACTACAGCTTATTCAAGCTGTAGTTACGACGTTTATGTCGCCCAAACAACGATTTTACTGTTTGTTATGTGATTTTAACCATAAATTTTGAAAAATGAAACCTTTTTAAATACGAAGTCATACTGCCTGTCGGAGCTTAGTAGGCGTGGCCAGCGATCCGTCAACTACCGAAATATCATCTTCATCACAAATCTACAATTTGGGAAACGACACGAGTTCTAACTTTTCGTCATAATTAAGGGTATAAAAAGTGAAAGTTTTTTCCCCTTCAAGTATTTGAGGATTAATAAAAGGGTTGGGCAAGTATTGTGCGAGTGAACTGGACCTTGTAACTTGTAAATTTATTCAGAGCTTTCTGTTTGTCTTTCACAGAGGGACCTTAAGGTTGACAAACCGCGGCCACCCTACGTGATACCATATAGCCAGTCAGGGATGGATGAACAAAAATGGCGAGTCGAACATGAGACAAGTCAGGCAAAAAGGACTTTAGGGAATTCCAAAAAGTCTCTACCAAGGTCAGTCTGCGCTGACCGCGCAGACCGTCCAGGGAAGAGACTTTTCTCCCTCGGTACATTTTTTCTAAATCCAGACTGGTCATTTTACCTCACTTCATTATATGTATTATAATTATTCGACCTCTGCTAGGTTCGACACCTTTTTCAAACATTTGTTGGGTTTCTTTTCGCGTGAACGTACAAAATTACATGTATACTTGTCAACCATAACGCAAAAGTTGTCAACCGGGAATTTAGTAAGAATTAATTGAAAAGAAAACAAGAAGGTTAAACACTCAGATAAAATCATTTGGTAATTAAAAAGAAACAGTAGGTCTAGGCCTGAACGAGGAAATACAAAGACCCTTATAATATCTTCTGTAATGTTGTGCGAAGCATAAATAATGATAAAGAATGGAATAGATGTTTTGAAAATTTCACAAAGAAAAATAGCCAAATCCAGTAAATTCATGTGTGTATTTCAAATGCCATGACTCCAAATAATAGGGTGTCATACATGACATTTCCGATTCGCTGTATTTCACGTATTGTATATCCGTATCGAAGGGCATGCAATTGACGGATCGCTGACCCCGCCCGTAGACACCGCTGGCCACGCCCACTGACTCAACTGGCCACGCCCACAGACCCTGCTGGCCACGCGCACTGACTCAGCTTGCCACGCTTACATTCACCAACAGGCAGTTTCTCTTCGATATTAGACAGCTTGATTTTAATTAAAAAAAGGTCGATAATATGTAACCCTAAAACAATTGTTGGTTGGGAATTGATTAAATGGGGTTTAACGCCACTTTTAGCAGTATTTCAGTCACATCTCGGCGGCTGGAGCACCTTACAATGGCTTCCTGGTATTTCTCACACCAATACTGCCACAGCATCCTTTCTTTGCCTCCAACTGCTATCCAACTTTGGTTTACGATTATCCACCAATTGGTCAGAGACAAATGTTAGTTGGGGACCTAAACGCCGTAACGTATAATAGAATAATGTGTAGTTACGACGTTAATGTCGCCAAACAAACAAAACAGTTTAAAATAAATGACGACTTATGTCGGATTTCAAAGTTCACTTCTTGTCTAAATGAATGATTTGATTGGTCGATTGTTTCAATGACTGGCAGCCGCGATCCATCAATGATTAACTATTTATGACTTGTATCCCGGAAAAGGACCGCCCCGTGTTCCGTACAGCAAATATTTGAAACAATTATAAATTAATACACGGAAAGATAGTCGGTCTATTCTAGACTAAAAAAAAAATACAAAGAGCGATCCGCGCAACCAAGACGACAAATCTAAAACTCTTAAAATGAGATTAAACGATTATCGTACCCTATTAGTATTAACTTGAATTTACTTTTATCTATTGTCAAAGGGTAAAAAAAGGTTTGAAGGAAGGAAAGAAGGAAGGAAGGAAGTAAGGTGAACAGGAAGGGAGGGAAGGATGAGGGAAGGAGGGATTCAGCGGAAAAGAAAATGAAAATTGGAGAATGAATTTACGGAAGTAAGGAAATCATGAATGGTGAAAGAAAGAGAGGAAAATAAAAAAGGAAAGATTGACAGAGGGAGAAAGAAATGAAAATAACAATAAACAAATGCCCCATTTATTACCTTTATAGGAATATTCCAATAGAATATCAAATGTCGCCTGCAGGCAGCACGCCTTATTTCCTATTTGTCAGAGAAAATTCATTTTCATTTACCTGGGTTAGAAATATCGATAATTACAGTACTCGACAACCAGAACGATGCTTTTGTCCAAGAAAGAATTGCGTTTTCGGGCGACCAGAATGACGTAAATACAGCTTTAATCAAGCTATATTAACGACACTTTGGTCGCCCACGGACATTATTTCATACGCATATCTATATGCTTATAATTATGATAATTGGAAATATTGGTTTTGTTTGTTTGTTTGTTTTCATTTTGATATGAAAATAAAAGCATAATCACATTTCTGTATGAAACCGGTTTATATCTTTATGCAGTGTTATCAGAATCTTTGTTTATTCTTCTTATTATTTACTGTGTCCATGTAAAGAATAATCTGTTAAATCTCCTAACTATAATATCAAAAAGGAGGATTAAAGAAAACAACAACAACTACAATGTATGATCTGGATTAACCCATTCCAACTCAATCCCCCCTTCTTACGTCCCTCAATAAAACAGTTTTAGAAAACATTTTGGAAAATGAAGAAATTGCTTGTTACAAGCAATTTCTTCATTATCCACAATGTTTTCTATCCCAAAGGATGAAAAAATAAATAAATAAATAAAATTCCACCAACTTGAAATTGTTGTCTGCAGCTTCTCTCAAATTGGACAAGTCTAAAATTTTGTTGTGTGGGAATGGGTTAATTGACGGATCGCTTGCCCCGCCTGCTTCCCCCGTTAGGAAGGTCGACTAAGATATCTAGTGGGGTAATATATTGCAAAATTTATGATCAGTAACATGTGAATCAAAAAGCGAAATAGTTGGTTTGCTTGAATAAGCTGTAGTTACGACGTTTTAGTCGCCAAACCAAAAAAACTCCGACCAATGTCGTCGGAGTTGTAAATTTGAATTGAATGATTTGATTGGTCAATCGAGTATTTGATTAACAGCAGAAATCCGTCAATTGGTCTATTAACCCTTGTTATGCTGAATAAAAATGCTGTTTAGAATTGCACCAAAATCAAAGGACTGAAATCAGTGGAAGGCGTAGTTGCAGGTCATTATATCATTTGAAAATTTTTATCGGACCTGAAAGGGGCAAGCATGTGGTGTAGACTAAGATCAGACTGTACATATGTGCAGGCTGATCTTTGTCTAGACCTCCTGCCAAAACAGGAATATTCCGGTTTCAGCATGACAAAGGTTAAGAGGCTGTTTAATGTTGTTCAATTTTATTATACGGTCTTAGTTTATCTTTGATAAAGAGTTTTCTAGGCACCATTCTAAAACTGTCACCGCGTGGTCGATCTTCAACGTTCGATTCCCGGGAGCCAGCTTTCGATCCAAGACCTTTCGTTGACGGACAAGATTCGAAACGGGTCCTGGTTTAGGCTTGTAACAAGCAATCTCTTCATTTTCAACACTGTTCTCCAAAGCGCTTTTTTCACGAGAGCGTCAACGTTCGATTCCCGGGAGCCAGCTTTCAATCCAACACCTTTCGTTGACGGACAAGATTCGAAAAGGGTCCTGGTTTAGGCTTGTAACAAGCAATTTCTTCATTTTCAACACTGTTCTCCAAAGCGCTTTTTTCACGAGAGCGTCAAAAAGCGTCATTGTGTGGTAATGGGTTAAAGACATACAGCTAAACTAAGCCATCATTAGAAGAATACAGTAGTTTTTGTATAGTGTTAGTGGGTGTGCATCATTTGTAGTATGGCGTACTGTACAATGTATTATGACACCGGATGACCATACCTGAATAGCCACAATAGTGAGAAATCCAATTATTCTAGTCTATTGTTAAAAACTGACCACCGAGTAGTTGGTCAACCTTGGGTATTCCTCCAATTGGTTCAACGTCCCTCTTGGATGCACCAGAATTGGTCACCTGATTTCTCTGGACAATATTCTAAACAAACCAAACATAGGTGACATGGCAGCTAACAAACAATCTTCTGGGGGCGTCGCTCATATATGCAAGTGCAATGGTAGCGACGATAAATAAATGTAAATTCACACACACGCGCGCAGACACATAAACAGACTTACGCATATATTATACACAATTACGCACGTACATTATCACACACACATATAGGTGACTGGCCAATCGAAAAGGGGGCTTCACGGCGTTTCTTGTAACAAATCATATAATCAAGCAGAGGTCAACCGGAAATAGCATGACGTTCTAGATACAGAAAATCTTCGAAAGGGCAAAAATGTTCGACCGAACTTGCCTGAGCACTTCAAACGGACTGATCTGGATAGTACTGCACTATCCAAGAGGTTCATTTTAGCTGGACGTATCACATTTAGACATTTAAATGGATGCTTGAAACAAACAACACATTTCAGACATTTGCTTATCTTAAATTTGACCGTATTTTAACACTTGTCATGAATAATTTCTTGTTGGTAGGAGGTATTAATGAAGATCAGTCTGCACATAAGTGCAGTCTGACCTTAGTCTATCCATAGCGCAGTTGTAGCGCGTAGGACTCCTGGTAATGGGGTCCCGGGTTCGATCTACGTAAGCGACAAATATCCATCGACATTTTTTCCCACCAATGGTTGGATAATCCACATTTGTTTCCCACCAATGGTTGGATAATCGTAAAACTAAGTGGTATGAGCAGCTGGAGGCTCGGAAAGGCTGTAATGGTAGTGCTGGTAAAAGAAATACTAGGAATCCATGGTGCTCCGCCCGCCTCTATATGACTGAAATACTGTTAAAGATGGCGTTGAACCTCATTTAATTAATTAACCCTTTCAAACCAGAGTTGTTAATGATGTTTGGTGTTCAAAAAGCATTTGTTTACCCGCAATAGTTTTGCAGCTCTTTTCAGCATTTTCATACAGGTTTAAGAAAGGATTTTATCGGTGTTACCAGACGACAAAATTAAAAACAATTCTAAGTTGATGCAATTTTTACAAACTTTGTCCTTCTTAGTAGAAAACATTGTGGGAAATGAAGAAATTGCTAATCATAAGCACTTTCTTCATTTCCCACAATGTTTTCCCAAGCTTACTTTTCTTGGAGAGTGTACGAAGCAGGTCTATACTGTGTCGGAATGGGTTAAAACGAACAAAGAGGGACTATCATGAATTAATCCTTACCCAGACGACACAATTAAGACTAGCCTAAATTCAAGGAAGCTGCAGACGACAGTTTTCAGTTGGTGGTTGTGTGTGAATGGGTTGATAGTTGGTTTCGTGTTTTTATTGGGCATTAATAGAGATTATAAATTAAGTAGTCGTAAAAACAGGCAATTGACAGAGGTTAGACCGTTCCTATTATAGTAAAACACAAAAATGTACATGTAATGATGCTTGACATTGTTAAATACTTGGCAATAAACTTTAGACCTTCTTTCGAATCTACATTATCCTTTCATGAAACAGTCCATTAATCGCAACATTTAAATTAGAGGCGCCTGAGTGCCTGTATCGCTCCACGGGCCTTGATGTACTGGTATAACAAATAATTGAATTCAATACAAACTTACTCATCTTTGCCACAACCAGCTAACAATAATAAATCTTGTCACATCGAACTCTTTTGAATAGTTCTACAGAAGAATTTCAAACTTTGCATTATTCTACAAAAGTCAAGTCATATTCATTTAATAAGTCAGATGACAAGGTATTAACAAGCAGTATCAATCATTTCCATCGCATCACAATGTGATCACAACCTGAACTTTGGCCTATATCTTTCTAAGCTTAATATCAAACTTAATGAATTTATTTTAACCTTTTACTGTTCAAACCCTGGATTTTACCCTGTGATTTTTTTATTTGAGAAAACATTGTGGAAAAACAAGAAATTACCTGTGACAAGCAATTTCTCCTTTTGCCACAATATTTTATACCACATAGGATGGTTTCATTTCAAATTGCATCGATTTTTCAATGATTTCTGCAACGTCTTTAAATTTTGACCAGTCTAAAATTTCAAAAAACGGAAAAGGGTTAAAATTTCTGACAAAGTATCATTAAAATCATCATACCTGTGAAATTTGGTTGATCATCAGCCTCTAGTTTCAGAGAATAAGATTGCCAAATGTTCACTATATACCATATTCGGTCATAAAGCCCTGTCCATAAAAGTCATGTTTTTCAACTGAGCATAATTCTATGAGTGAACTGATTAAGAGTCAACCAAGTATCATTTCTGCGAAATTTGGTTGAAATCCGTCGACAGGTTTTGAGAACAAGACATTCATAATTTTTATATATACAATATATGACAACCAGCCCTCTCCACAAAAGACATGTTTTTCATCCGTTCAAAATTCTTTAAAGAAGTCTGTTAAAGGATCACCCATGGATCATTTCTGTGAAATTTGATTGGAAGTCATCCATTTGCTTTTTGGAAGAAGATTTCATCCGATCAAAATCAAAACACTTTAAAGAAATATGATAAAGGGTCACCCAAGGGTCATTCCTGTGAAAATTGATTGAATTCTGTTCTGTGTTTTCTGAGGAGAATTATTGCAAAGTAGATTGAAAGGAGTCGCAGAGGACAATTCAAAGTTTATGACAAGTTAGATTTTTTTCAACTTTCTGAATAGAAAACATTGTAACAAGCAATTTCTTGATTTCATCCAGTGTTTTTCCAATCATATTTTTGATGGGCGTCAAAGATATTCATCGTTTTTAAATGATATAAGTCTGGTCATAAAGTCATTTTGGGTCCAAGGCATTGAAAGGAGATAGGAGGGGGGCTGGAATAAAATCCACCAAGCATTTAGGATAACGGAGTAATCGCCCCCCTTTCCTCTCCAACCGCCTACTGAAATTTTCCATGTTATTTCAGGGAGCTTTCTTTATGACTCCATGGCCACCGAAAAAATGCTGACCAAACGACTAGCCATGAACATCCAGGTGCAGAACTTTACGGTTCAAGATGTTCGGTATTTTCGGGCTCATCCTGTGTTTTTGAAGTGTGCTGAACAAGCCATCATCAAACTTATACAACAAAACATCTCCGTAAGTAAAATACGATGAATATAATCTACCAAACTACCATAGGTATGGTATACCGTTAGGGTCAGAAATCCAATTAAAGTCATCATTTCCACTCGACAAAAATAAACTTCTCTTAAATGAAAAGAGTTGCGGACTTTACAACTTTATGAGGGGTCAAATCCTACAACTTTATGAGTGGTCAAATCCTCGAATCTTGTATCAGGCAGGATAGAAAGTATTGTGGAAAAAAGAAAAAAAATCTTTTTTTCAACTCTAAAGTCATTTTTCTTCGGCATGTAAAAAAAAGGGGGGGGGGCCTGGTAATGAATTTAACTAGTACCAATAAACCTTTCCCGTTGAGTACCGTTTAACATGGACTACTTTTTTGTGTATTGACTTTCGTTTTTTTTTTTTTTTTTTCGGAAAGTTGTTATTCTTAATCATTTAAGAGAATTGTCTTAATGTCATATCCTAAAGGTATATGATAAAAGGAATATTACAATAGTGTGTTTTTCTATTTGTTGTTATCGTGTTTTCGAAACGTGTGTAGGTATTTTTTTTTATTGGATTCGACCTTCGGTCTCATCCAATAAAAATACCTATACACGATTCTCGAACACGATAACAACAAATAGAAAAAACAAACACTGTTGTAATATTCCCTATTTATTGTATTAAATCATAGAAAGTGAAGACAGTATTTTTGTTTCCATTGAGGAAATAAACTTAAAACACAGCAAAACTTTCGTATGAATCCTCTTTGCGGCTTCAAACAGCCTGATGAAGTTTGTTTTCAGTGTCATACATCAATGAAAAAAATACAACAATACAATATTCCGTTTATCTCTTAAATGGATCAGTCAGCCTCTAATCACGGATGACATTGCTCAAGGATTTCCCACTTTTTCCACATATTTTCAATATCTTCAACTCTAACAGCCGTTTGATTTGCAACTTAATTTTCCATTTGCAAGTTCGCCTGCAGATAATTTCAGCTCGGAGCAGTCAATATTTCATTTATAGTACTTGGTTTAGGCAGTTTGGTCATACCGTTTTGAACATATTCCCTCCCACACAATACTTCATTTCATTTTACGCCCTTCGAGAAAAAAGTTTAGAAAATCATCGTGGTATATGAAATGAAATGCTTATGACAATCAATTTCTCCTTTATACACAACGTTTCCTACATGCAGTGATAAATGTTTTTAAATACCAGGTTGCAAATTGAACCCGTCTAAAATTTTGTCATCTTAGAATGGCTTAAATCGTTTCAGGTCCAAATCCTGAAAGGCTATATTTCTGCCACTGAATCTGCTGGTAGTTTTGAGGACCTTCATCATCAAGGTGGAACCGCGATGGAGCTCGGCATTCAAGATGGCAGTCCTGGAACAGTGGAAGATATTGCCGCTGCCGTATTCAAGGCGTGTCCTATCATTTTAGAGGTACGTAAGATATGTGTTATACGTTATACGAAATTAACACTAACCTTCTGACAGGCCGAAAAAATCGTTTTATACTGCCACGAGAAAAATGAGTATTTTGTAAAGCTTGTATTTTGATAAGTTGTTTCTTTGCCTATTTGATTATTTTGGTATTAAATCATTAAAATGAAGAGAATATGTTCATTGAAGTATGAAACTTAGTGTGGATAGAGTTACGTTTCATACATTACTGAGAACAAAAATATTCTCTTCGCCTCCTATAAGGATTGTCCACAATTTCTGAAAGACAAAATAAAATGGGAGAGAGCCAGTGCTCGTCAAAATACATTGACGTTCAGAAAATGAACATTAACGTGGAATAATACATAATTATGGCGACACACCACTAGCTGAAAAAGCAGCGACCGTCTATGACGTAAGCAATATATGCGTTGCGCAAATCGTAGTACACGTCACAATAGATAGGACAAACAATGTACAATTACATTGTACCAATTTAAATACATAGTCTGCTGGCAATAATTCCATCAAGTACTTTGATTAAAAGTATAATAATTGGCCTTTTTTCGACCGGGATCAACGTTCTAACCGTTTTAACTAATGTTCCTGACGAACAATATATAGTCGCTATACCAATGTGACTTCATTTGACCTTTAACCCCTTCGAAACTTTAATTTGATTCGTAGAACTGACCGAGGGTATCCGATTGAATCTATTTTAGTAGGAACCTTAGTACCAGCCAAAAATGGCCGGTATGAAACACTTATATCCTGTTAACAGTTATAACTTAGTAATTCAATATACGCTATGTCAAAGGTTTTAACTTTGTCTGTCTTTAAATGATGATTTGTGCACGAACCCGTTATGCGAAGTCTATTTTGAGTTCGCTTTCGCCAGAAAAATCACATGTTTATATCTTGAGGACGACTTTAGCTTGAATATGACCAATACAAGGGAACCGGTTCCCTTTTTGACTCGGTTTTAAATAGAATTTTACCTATGGCTTCTATATCTACTATATTAATCATATGGTAGGACAATCTTTGTTTGTCCTTTTGGAAAACGAGACGCGCATGCGCAAAAATTGTTTCTAATCTTAGTAACAAATATCTTAAATGATCGCTGCTAATTATAGAACTCGAATTCACTATTTTGACAAATGTAATGAAGTCAAATATATTTAAACCACTGGTCACGATAGTGATTTAGGGCTATATAACAGTAATATGATCGCAAAATACCCGTAATTATGCGAATTTATGTAATACACTAATAAGTTATAACTAATGTGTCCAGCTTTTTCGCGTCTTCCGTCATTAAATCAATTTTATAGCAAGATTGATTTTTTTTTTCGAGACACCTCTCAATAGAGAAGCCATTTTAAATAGTGAAAGAAAGAGGTGGATAAAGAGACAGAGACTGAGAGAGAAGAGAAAGGGAGAAGAGAGGGAGAGAAAGGAGAAGAAAAGCATCAGAAACTTGAACTCGTAAACAACAATGACAACATCAACCACAACACACACACACGCCCTTAACTCTACATTTGTCAAATATCTCTCATTCAGAGCAAGACTTAACAATAAAATGCTTAACCCATTACCACACGGCAAAATTTTTGACCGGTCCAAATTGAAAGGAGATGCAGACAACGATTTAAAGTTTATGATGTTTTAGATTTTTTCAACTTTCTGGATAGAAAACATTGAGTAAAATGAAGAAATTGCTTGTTAGAAGCAATTTCTTCTTTTTTCACAGTGTTTTCCTATTGGTTTTCTTAAGGGGCGTCCAAAAGCGTCACTGTGTGGGAAAGGGCGATTGTTGGTTTATGAGTTATTGTACATATGTTACCTTCCCACATAATACCATGAATATTTATGGGATCTGCAGCATAAAAGGACAGGATATAACCAATTACTTGATAACAACGAAATTTCATAACACAAATGGTATAAACCAAGGATGAAAACACGGCAAAACGTATATAAAGTTGCCACCGCGGGAATAACCAAAAAGGAGTCGCTTAAGAAAATGATCGCTTGCTAATATAGTGATAGAAGGCGTTTAGTAACTTTGCAAATGTAAAAGTATACGCAAATCTATGTGACTAATTTAGTGTTCAAGTTGCAGACAAAAAAAAGAGGAAAAGTTAAGTCCGTAATTCTGCAACGATAAGCGTCTGTCTCACTTGATTTGCCAGCTTGAAGCAAACTACTACATATATAATAGTTATAAATTTGGCGATGTGTTTTATCCCTCCTTTTATTGAAGTATTTACTTGTTATAATTTACAAGTAAATGTATTTTAATTTTCATGTTTTACCTGATAGAATGCTTGACTATTAACAGCGGATACAACCATCTTCTTACAATTCGTCGTCGGGCGTTTAAAATTTCGTAACTACAGCTGGAATGAAACTGTAGTTACGACATTTTGCTCGCCAAACGACGAATTGAAGTTGTATGTCTATTCAAAAGATTTCCGACATGAAAGTCTAGTTGTATCATCTTTTACTCCGAATATGATATTTTTTCCGATTAAAAGCGTGGTGATTTATATTTAAGTAGTATTAGGTTATCTTGGTGCCATATTCTACATTTCTGTAAGGACGTTATAATGCACTCATTCTTGTCCCTGTTAATGTTATTGAGAAAGTTTCATCCACAACTTCTCTACAGGGCATTAGACCCTAAAATTCATTCTCATTTGCTTCTTTCAAGGGTCCAAGAACAGGTATGAATTGTTATATATTGTAAAGCAGAAACTACGATTTATGGCATTATGACATTCCTTTAACCCACTACCAGACGGCAAACTCAAGATTGGCCCAAATTGAGCAGTTGCAGACCACAATTTAAAGTTTATGGAATTAATTTAATTTTGTATCAACATTCTGGGTAGAAAAAAAATGTGTAAAATGAAGAAATTCCGGTTTTGGAAGGAGGTATAGACAAAAATCAGCCTCCACATAAGTGCAGTCTGATCTTATTCTACACCACCTGTTTGTCTCTTTCAAGCTAGTGTTGATTATAAAATTAGTTTTCAAAAGAAATATTGACCCGCCACTAGTACTTTCAGTACTTTCAGCCCTTTGACTTTAATGCAAATTATTCAGTTTGACAAGGGTTAACTTGATCAAATCGAACACCTACATTGGCTTGAAAAAGCATCATTACATTGGATGGCTAAAACCATTATTTTAAATCAAAATTGCGGATCCACTCTTTACTTTCATAGTGCAAAGATAAATTGATTGTGTTATCACAAATCAAACCAAAAAATCGTTAAAACGTTCGTTTCCAAGTTTGGTTCCAAACATAAAACGTTAATTTGTTGCCCTATTCTTTCCGATTCATTTCCGCCCACGATATAAGTAAGTAAGTAAGTAAGTAAGTAATTATTTTATTATAGTGACATGTGTATAATGAAATGTAGTACAACAAATAAAATTAATATATATGAACACCCGGCCCCATGTGCCTATATGTCACCTTCAAACATTGGAATTACAAATGTAATTGAAAAATATATATACGTGGTAGGGGATAGCTGATTTCATTATTGACAGAGCGAGATTTTTTATTTTTTTTTTATATATATATAACATAACTCTTATTATAATTTCAGCGCGAGATGCGAGATCTAGGTGTCGTCATTATGGCGGACAGAGTCCACTTTCGAATGTCGGCAATAAATTCGCCAGGGCCGATATACCTCCTTGGTGGATACAGCGGCATCAGTGATATTGATGCCTGGGCCCAGGAAAAAATCAACGAGGGATTAGGTAGGTATTAAAAAATAACCTTGTAGGCCCTATGACTGAATTCGAAGAGTACGTGGGGTTGAAACAATCGATGGCTTACAGCATATCGATGGTTCAGCGCGAAACAGTTGTAACTGCCTATATGTTTATAGGCAGTTACAACTGTTTCGCGCTGAACCATCGATATGTGTCACACATACACAGTCAAAATATCTTGTGATAATTTTGTTATTATTTTTGTAAGATTTTCATTTGGACCGTATAGTCTATCTTACAATACATTGAGGACATATGTGTGAAACCCTTATTGTTCTTTGTTTTAAAGTATTTTAGGCCTTTATTGTTTATTCAGCGAAAATTTAATATTGCATTTTTTCTATATTTCGGGGATTGAAATATCATTGAGTAAAAATCAAACGAATGCCAAAAAACACAATTATTTTCACATAGTTGGATTTAAGAAAATAATATCGTTTTACCGATGTTCAAATCCCTGTCTATTTGAACATCCGCCTGTCAATTAGTCCGCATGTATGTCTAGAACTTAGTATGAAATAAAATTGACATTCACTTAACAATAACTTATTTAGTACACAATTGACCAATCACTGGCCCTGCCCACTTACACCGTTGGCCCCACCCATTTTGGACGGTAACATGTAACAAAAAGGAGAACGGTTGGTTTACGACCTAAACGTTGTAACTACAGATTGAATAACCTGTAGCTACGATGATTACTTCGCCAAACCAAAAAAAAAAAAAAAACTTTACAAAAATTTGGGGGGGGGGGGGCAATGAAGAAGTTCAAAACTCACTTCAGGTCTTAATGAATAATTTCATTGGTAGAATGATATTATTGACAGCCGGTATTTGTCAAGTCACCAATTTCAATAAAGACATTATCTGCTGCTGACGACAATAAAGTCAAGCATCACGGTCATATTCACGAATATATTTAAGAGATAAAGACAATTTTGTTTTGTTTTGTTTTCTTCGAGATATGAACCCAAAAAGCTAATCACACTGTATGAAAGACACGCAAGGGTTAATTGGTACACTTTGAAATAAATTTGTTCATACATTATAGTACCACAGGCTCAACTTGACTGTACAAACTTCGTGGCCCTCAACAGTGGAGATCAGTATCCCGTAGATAAGGACCAATCATCGGTTGTTGGTACTCTCGATGTCAAAATTACACGAAGTACAGTGAAGGACTTTAAACGGTGGGTCTTGTTGTCTATTTTACTGGAACACAATGTACTATAGAAAATATCTTAATTATATTTAGTTCTCTGAGTTATATATATATATAAAAAAACCTTTAGTTTGTTTAAATAGTTTTATAAATAACCTTTTAATTACATTCAGTTATCTCAGTTATAAGTTACCTTATAATTATATTTAGTTTTCTGAGTTAGATAATTAACACTCAGTTAGTTTTAATAGTTACAAAAGTAACCTTTTAATTATATTCAGTTCTGTGATTTATAAGTAACCTTATAATTATATTTACTTCTCTGAGTTACATAAGTAACCTTTAAATTATTTTTAGTTCTGTGAGTTAGATAAATAACATTTGTTTAGTATTAACGTTATATAAGTAACCATTTAATCATATTCAGTTCTCGGATTCATGATTAACCTTAAAATCATATTTAGTTCTTTGTGTTCAATAAGTAACCTTTAATCATATTTAGTCTTTTTAGTTAAATAAGTAGTGTTTTAATCATATTCAGTTCCCTGAGTTATATAATTAGCGATTTTTTCACAATGGAGAAAAAATATTTTTTCAAGCTATCACGAGAAACGCAGCGCAGTTGGTAGCGCGTATGAGTCCTAATCATGTGTTCCCTGGTTCGATCCCCGGCCTCGGCGAATATCCTTTTTGTCATTTGTCTCCTACAAATAGATAGATAATCGTAATCCTAAGTAGGATTAGCATCTGGATGCTCGGTAAAGATGTAGTGGTAGTACTTGTATGAGAAATACCAGGCATCCATGGTTAGGTACTCAAGCCGCCTCGATATGACTGAGATACTGTTAAAAGTGGCGTTAAATCCCATTCAAACGAACAAATTAATAAACCGACAATTGACGGGTCGATGATCGCGCCCACTGACCTCCTACAGAAAATATTAAACAGAACTATTTTGGGAAAAGTTATGGTCAGTAGCATGTAACTGAAAAGTGAAATGGTTGGTTGTAGACCTAAACATTGTAAATAAAGCTTGAAAAGGCTATAGTTAAATCAATAAAAATGCTTCACATAAATATCTGCCAATATCTGAGTACAAAGTCCACACGATGACGCTTTTTTGACACCCCCCCCCCCCTAAAAAAAAAAAAAATCATTGCGTAAACTGAAGAAATTGCTTGAAACAAGCAATTTCTTCTTTTGTCCACAAAATTTTCTACAGAGAAAGTTTGAAAAATTAAAATTCCATAAATTTTTAATTGTCGTCTGTAATTCCTTTGAATTTGGACCAGTTTAAAATTTTGCCGTCTTGAAATGGGTAAATTGAAGCTCGCGATCAGTCAATTACAAGAATTTCAAGGAGCGTTAGTAAGACCGGTACTTGGGATACTCGAGAAAGTTTGTATATAAAACAATAATCAGACCAGCCTATATACTCGTGCATTCTGATCAGTGTCTTACTATGCGCTATGTAGCTAGCTACTGGCTCTTAAAAACCTTTTCCTGTTTTTGCAAATTTTAAACCTGTCCAAGTCCGAAGGTTTTGTAGACGAAAATGTAAAGTGGATTTGATTTGTAATATAACCATTCAGTCGGGTAGAAAATCTTTTGGAAAAAGAAGAAATTGCTTGTTACAAGCAATTTCTTCTTTTTCTATAATGTTTTCTCAATTATGAATTCAAAGGGACGTAGAACCCAGGGGTTGATAAGGAAAGGGTCTTATGCTCTACAGCTCTCGTAGAGAAAAAAATTTTCACCAAGAGGAATCCTAAAATCTCAGACAGGCTCTCCTTGAAGGATGGGATCAAATTCCACAATGTAAGATCAAGAGGTATTCAACAGTATGCGAATGCGAGGCCGTAATTGGAGCACGGGTATATCAAACACAGTATTCAAGTTCATAACTTTTAAATTTCGGCAATACTTGATTTCCTTCTTTTTTTTTTTTTTTTTTTTTTGTTTCATGGCAGCTCCGCAAATTACGTCCTTCGTGAAACCCTGCTCACAAAATAACACAAAAACATTCGATTTTTAAAAAAATCTCAATACCTAAAACTCTAAAGTTCTAGGCAACAAAATACTTGTGTAATTATCGCAAGATACAGAAAAAAAGTGATTCTTAGCAAATTCTGAGTATTATATAATGAAATAACAGATAAACATAATACACTAGTGAAATAACTATGCATTTGAGGTGAAGCCTATGGTAACGCGTTTTCGTTGCCGTAAAAATGACGAGTAATCAAGTTTATGACGTCATTTTACAAACAGCGTCACATGACATAGACTGATCAGTCAATTTATACTCAAATTATAGTATCAACTGATTATTTTGCGATAAAATATAAACTAAGAAGTTGATACTATAGGTGGAATATAACATTCGTATTAATGAGATACAGGGTATAATCAAGTCACCACCTTAAACATTTAGATACTCGACAAAGCCAAATAATAGATGACTCGTTTGATAAATTCTAAACTTCATGACCAATCATTTAATATTATCTATTTTTATTTCAGACTAGTACAGTATCAAGGAAGCCTAATCGAGTTCGAGGACTTTGAGAATAGTGGTGTGTGCTCTTATATCAACACACGTGGAAACAGTATTCCATTTAGGTAAGCAATAGATTGGTTTATTATATACCTAGATTAAAATCTGGCTATCTAATACAACTCGACAGAAAAAAAATCAATATTCGGCGTGTACCAAAAAACCGTATTCATCAAGTACCGTTAAACACGGACTACTAATTTTTGTGTATTGACGTTCGGGGTTTTTCGGAAAGTTGGTTATTTCTTAATCATTTAAGAGAATTTTCTTAATGTCATGTCCTAAAGATATATAATCAAAGGAATATTACAACAGTGTGTTTTTTCTATTTGTTGTTATCGTGTTCTCGAAACGAGACCTTCGGTCTCTTCCAATAAAAAAAAATACCTACACACGATTCTCGACCACGATAACAACAAAAACACACTGTTGTAATATTCCCTATTGATTGAATAGGGTTCAATGCCACTTTTAACAGTATTTCAGTCATATCGCGGCGGCTCGAGCACCTAACCATGGGTACCCGGTATTTCTCACACCAGTATTACCACTACATCCTTTTCGGGCCTTCAGCTGCTCATCCCACTTAGGTTTACAATAATCAACCCATTGGTGGGAGACAAATGTCGGAAAAGATATTTGCTGCGATCGGGGATCGAACCCGGGACCAAATGACATGGAGTCTAACGCGCCACCACTACATTATGGCTAAGGTCTTTATTGACAATAGAGGTCTTTTGTTACATGTTACTGGACATATTTTTTTCAAAATAACACCATAAGATACCGAAGCGGAACTTCCTGTTGGAGTCAATCGACGGGGAAAGCGGAGTACGTGGGCGGGGCCAGCGATTGGTCAATTATCTAACGTAGCATAAACAAAATAGTATGTAAACTGTCTATTTTTCCGTGAAAGGTGATTATACCCAGCTTTTTGTATTTCGCGAGTCATTAGATGTTTCAAAAAGGTAATAATTTCCTTTTACAGAAAAGAGCCATTTTCTGAAGTTTTTTTTGTCTCGAAAATTGAAGCTATTAGCGCAAATTAAGCACCATTACTGCTCTATTTCTACGGCTTATTTTTGTGTCCAATTTCTAAGCGATAATGTAAAGAAAAACGTCCATAATTGAACATGAATTCCTAATTGACCAATTGCTAGCCCCGCCCACTTACCCCTTTGGCCATGCCCATTGACAGGAAATCCCGATTCGATTTTAAGCGGCGTTATTTTGCTAAAACTATGGTCAGTAGCATGTAACACAAAATAGAATCGTTGATTGTCGACCTAAAACTCGTAACTACAGCTTTAATAATACGTTTAAGTCGCTAAACCAAAAAAAAAAATGTTTCACACAAATGGCGGCGAATGTCGGAGTTTTTTTCTTAATTCCGGACTGAATTAATTATTTGATTGGTCGATATGTGCCATGACTGACAGCCACGATTGGTCAATTGTTTCACCGAATGAGGTATTGTACTTTCAATTTTGCTATGGTTAAGGTATCGGTTCTATATAGGTCCCAAATAACTCTCAGTAAGTTGGACCATGCCGTTTGAGAATTGACTTGCAACGAACAATCCTAGAAGCCAAGTGGCTAGATTAAAATGGCGCTGAATTGACTGCCAACAAAAAGAATGAAAGACCAATCAACTTTTTCATTTAGACCAGAATCGAGCTCTAAACTCAGACATTTGTCGACGGTTATGATATATATTTTTGTTGGAACGGCGACGTAAATGTCGTAACTAGTTTATTGAAGCTGTAGTTACGTCGTTTACGTCGTTAACAAACTATTTCATTTTCAACTGTCAATTGCCAGTTGAACTTCCTGTCGGAGTTCGGTGGGCGTTGTCAGCGATCCCTTATCCCATTCCCACACGGTGACGCTTTTGGATTCCCCCCCCCCCAAGAAAATAACTGAGAAAACACTGTGTTAAATGAAGAAATTGCTTGTTACAAGCAATTTCTTCATTTTACAAGATGTTTTTTACTAGGAAAGTTGAAATCTAATATTGATTAATTAATTATCAACTTTAAAATGTCGTCTACCACTCCTTTTCATTCTGACCAGTCTAAATTTTTCTTGTGTAGTAAATGGTTTTAATGAAGATAACTATGATGTCATTCTCTTTAAGAAATTGTTGGAAAACAGTGCCAAAAATCATCGTTGCTTGTATGAATGTTTGTCGACATTTACACATTTGTAGTTCATTTACTGCCTTAGAATTGGATTTTCTGATGGTTAAATGTCCATTTTACCTTTGTATTCTTTCTTTCAATAATTAACTTTAGCTCCGTCTATCAAGATTTAAACGTTATATTTGGCTGATTTTTTCACACTCAAATGAAAAAAAATGAGCTATTTTGTATACTTGTTCACAAAGTTGATCCATAAAATTTCACTCAAAACTAGTAAAATAATCGCTTTCTTTTGTTTGATGGCATTAACCCATTCCCACACAACAAATTTTTAGACTGGTCCAAATTGAAAGAAGTTGCAGACGACAATTTCAAGTTGATGGTATTTTAATTTTTTTCGCCTTTTTAGGTACAAAACTTTGTGGATAATGAAGAAATTGCTTGATACAAGCAATTTCTTCATTTTCCACAATGTTTTCCAAAGCTCTATAATTGAGGCGCGTAAAAAGGAGGGCTTGAGTGGGAATGGGTTAAATAAGAAACGAGGTGAACCTCATTGATTTACAAACCTAAAAACTTAATTACATCAATATTTTAATCCGGTTTGGGGTATTAATTCAGTGTGTCGTTTATAGGTTCATACCCTAATGAAAACATAAAAAATATTCTCTTTATTTCTTAATTCATTAAATAAAGAAAAGAAATATGATTGGCACAAATAGATTTGATCCCTCTGCTAGATATTTGCGCCCGACAGGCGAAAATGCATCTCATGAGAGTGCCGTGAAACAAATGTTAGAAAGAGAAAGGGAATTGGATCCAGTAGAGATAAACTAGAGATCTCTTCATGATCATTTTAGCTTCCAAAAAGCTTTCAAATGAAAATGTTTCGATCCTGAACAGACTGTGGGAGTCGATACTTTTCGCTTGTTCCCGTTTGGTGAGACCATTTAGATATGGAATTTCAGTTCCGTTAATCCATTCCCACATAGCTTTTGGATCTCCCCCCCCCCCAAGAAAAACAACTGAGAAAACATTGTGTTAAATGAAGAAATTGCTTGTTACAAGTAATTTCTACATTTTACACAATATTTTCTACCAAAAAAGTTGCAAAAAATCTAAAATTTCATAAACTTTAAAATATGGTCTACAACTCCTTTCCAAGAGTCGATACTTTTCGCTGGTTCCCGTTTGGTGAGATCATTTAGATATGGAATTTCAGGGTTGCACTCCCGGCCACCCCAACCCCCCTAGGTAGGAAGTGAGACTAGGCGGGGGTGGGGGTTGCTGATATACGCAGAATGTATCAAATAAAGTTAGCCTGCGCTTCGTAAATGATACTAAGTACTTTTGGCCTGTTATATTACTCTATAGATTTCTGTTTTACTCTAATATTCATATCTCAGTAGAATTAATGTCAGATTTGAAAGAAAGGCAGAACAAAAAGTTAAAATCAATGTACTTGCCTAAATCATCCACAAAACTCCCAAGAGACCACTCTCAGCATTTTACCGCTTTAAAGATAATTTGAAATTATTTTCTTACATCGCTAGAAACGTTTCCTTGGTAGTTTGCCAAAAGGAGAAAAAGAAATGAGATAGAATTATCGTCTGCAAATTCTTTGAATTTCACAAATCCTAAATTTTGTCGTCTGATAATTAAGACCGTTGAGAGCATTGGTTTGAGAACTGTGTGCTTGCAAGATTTGCTAAAGGACGAAAAGAAAACCCATCTCTTACAGCAGGCTTCTCGTATTCCCCAGCAATGCGCTTTGTTGTATTCAAAACGACTTTTCAGTAGAGATGCTATGATTTCTCAATAATTTAATATTAAGTTTCGTCTATCAAAAAACGAGCGTTCTGATTGGTCGAAAAAATTATTTATAACTCCATGAACAAAATTTGAGCACGCAGCTATTTTGTATGCTTCCGTGCAAAATAGTCCCATACAAAAAGGTATCAAAACATGTAGGATTTTGGCTTTTTACGCTCGATGCTATCAAATTATAAGAAATGAAGAAAATATTTTTTGTTTTCATGGAGGTATGAACCGTAAAACCTAATTACACAATGTATGAATCCGCTTCGCATATTCATACATTGTGTGATTAGGTTTTTCGGTTCATATCTCCATGAAAACAAAAAATATTCTCTTCGTCTCTTAAATTGGATACTTTCACGATTCGTTCCATTCTCCCTCATTTTGCGAGCTTTTACGACCCTCGAAGAAAACAAAGTCTGAACATCTTGTTGAAAATGAAGCTGTTGCTCGTAATAAGCAAAGGTGTTGCTTGTAACAAGCAAAGATGTTGCTCGTAACAAGGAAGTTATTTATTGCGCACAATATTTTTTTTATGTTGTTGTTGTTTGTTTGTGAGACGACGGGTTGTTTTTAACTCACCAACTTAATCCTTTTCTGTTCAATCCCTGGTTTTTACGCCCCTGTGATTTTATAATTGAGAAAATATTCTTAAAAAAAAAAGAAATTGCTTGGCAATATTTTCTACCCTACTATATGGTTATTTTTCAAGCTAAATCCTCTTTAAATTTTCGTCTGCAAAACCTTTTTAAACTTGGACAGATCTTATTTTCTGCAAAACAGGAAGGGGCTAATATTATCACCTGCAAGATGTCTTATAGTCGACCATTCTAAAATCTTCTCATCTTAGAAGAGGTTCAAATTGAGACAAAGACCCTTCCCGCACAAGCCCCCCATTTTAAGCCCCCCCCCCCCTCCCCCTCCCTTAATAAAAAGCTGTAAAATTTTTGTGAAAAATGAAGAGATTGCTTGTACAATGTTGTCTATCCAAAAAGACGAAGAAATAAATAAAAGATAATAAAATTCCATCAACTTGACATTGTCGTCTGCACCTTCTTTCAATTCGGACCAGTCTAAATTTTGTCTATCCAAAGGACGAAAGAATAGTTAAAAAAGATAAATAAAATTCCCTCAATTTGAAATTGTCGCCTGCAGCTTCTATCATTTCGGACCAGTCTAAAATTATGTTGTGTGGGAGTTGGTTAAATTCATATTTTCACCGATGGTGGTAAAAAGCGCTAGAATTCAATCGGTCTATACATCATTTCCATACACACGTACTCGTGAGACCATTGAATTTTATTATCTTCAAGAATTGGCGTTAACCGCTTCTCGAAAACCTTAAATCGTTCTGCTAGTGTAAATTTCAATTTAGTAAATTTCAAAAACTTGACGTGTTTCTGTTTATGGAACCATTTAAATAACATTGTATCCCAAGCAACTTGATTTTCTTGCTTTCTAGAGACCAATACCCAAATTGAACCCCTGATAAATTGTATACTTACACCAATGAGATAAAACGGAGAATTTGAAACAAACAAACAAACAAACAAAAAATTGCATTGTATCGTATCGTGGAAACTGAAAAACATATTAACCCCCAAGAAAAACATTTTGAAGCAAGCAAATTCTTCCTTTTACTCAATGTTCACAACCTAGAAAGTTGAAAAAATCTAAAGCGTCATTAGCTTCAAATGGTCGTCTGCAACTCCTTTCAAATTAACCAATCACTGGCCCCACCCACTTACACAATTTGCCCCACCCATTGCCATTGACTCCGACAATAACATTGCAAAATTTACAGCTAGTTGTATGTAATAAAAAAGTGAAATTGTTCGTCGGCGACCTAAACGTTTCGTCTACCAAAACCAACGGTTTGATTGGTCGGAAAAAAACTCCACGAACAAAATTTTGAACACGCAGGTATTATGTATGCTTCCGCACAAAATAGTTCCATACAAAATAGTATCGAAATTTATGAAATATTTGTTTTTTCGCTTTGTGTCATAGTTGTAAGAATTTAAGAGTTCGTGGGGTATGTTGATTGATTGAATGGGGATTAACGCCGCTTTTAACAGTATTTCAGTCATAACGCGGCGACTGGAGCACCTAACGATGGATTCCTGGTATTTCTCACACCCGTACTTCCACTACATCCTTTCCTAGCCTCCAGCTGCTATCCCACTTAGGTTTACGATTATTCAAACATTGGTGAGGGACAAATGTCGGAAAGAATATGTGCCGCCACCAGGGATGGAACCCATGACATCCCAGCATGGGGGTATGTAACGAAAAACCTTATTCCACTTATGTATAAATCCGTTTCGCGTATACATACAATGTGAGATGTTTTTTCGTTTCATACCTCCATGAAAACAACAACAACAACAAATATATATTCTCTTCATCTCTGAATATACAGGCATTATCTGGGGCGTAAATTGCAGCTACTTTCATAGCCATCAACTCATAAGTAATACTAAACATTTCTATACATATTTGTGAAGCGACAAGTTATTGTTGTTGAAGTCCTAAAAGTTATGTCGCGGCAAATATCTTTTCCGACATATGTCTCCCACTGATGGGTGGGTAATCGTAAACCTAAGTGAGAAGAGCAGCTGGAGGCTCGAAAAGGATGTAGTGGTAGTACTGGTGTGATATATACTAGGAATCCACGGTTCGGTGCTCCAGCCGCTCAATATGACTGAAATAGTGTTTTAAGTGGCGTCAAACCCCATTCAAACAAAATTAAAACTGTCTAATTATACCATGTCTTTTTACATATCTGCCGACTGTGTAAAGTCCTGTCTTGATTTATGCATATTTGGCGACCCTGTAATGCCCTATCTTTGTTATTCTCTATCCTTGCACAGACATTCCGTCCGAGTGAGGTACTTTTCTGTATCTTTATATTGCTTATCTTTGTATAAAAGTGTTGACTTTGTGAGATCCTATTTGGTGTTTTATTATTCTTCATCAATGAACAGATCTGCCGACCGTGCGATGCTTCATTTGTTGTTTTGTAACTATTTATCCTTAAATTTATTTTTTTTAAAGATGTGCGCAGCGTCTAATGACCGCATTTTATTATTATCCCCATTATAAGCATTCTCATTTATCTTTGAATATATCGATGGTTCAGCGCGAAATAGTTGAACCATCGATATGTGCCGACTACGTTGCGTCTTATTGTTAATGCTTTATCAATTTTGTTTTATCTTTGTACAGATGTGACGTCTTATTCTAATGTTTGATTAATACTTTATCTTTGTACAGAGGTGGCGTCATATTCTAACGTTTTATTATCCTTTATCTTTGTACAGTTGGCGTCTTATTCTATTTTTTTTATTAATACTTTATCTTTGTACAGCTGTAATGTCTTTATCACTCTTTTTCTTTGTGCATATGTAGTGTCCTTTTAGTGTTTTACTATTCTTTATGTTTGTACAGATGTGACATCTTACTTTAATGTTTTTATCATTCTTTATTTTTGTACAGATATAGCGTCTTATTTCGATGTTTTACTAATCTTTATCTTTGTGCAGGTGAGGCGTCTTATTTTAATGTCTGACTATTCTTTATCTTTGTACAGATGTGCCGACCGGGTGATGTCTACTCGACTTCTGGCTGTCATGAACAAGCTTTCCAAACTAGTCTGGAATAGAATGGGTAAGTAAACGTGTTACCTATCATATTAAGGGCAGTAACTGGCGTCACAAATTACGTCACACAGGAATTGTTTAATATCAACCAACTTGACTTGTTAGTCCACTTCAATGTTTAAGGGGATCAGTATACTTGTCCCCAAGGTGGCAAACGACCATTTTAAGCCATTTTAACGATTTCCTACAGTGTGCCGCTTATTTTTGTCCCCGAGAAAATGCGTTGGACTAAATTGTGGAAAATGAAGAAATTGAATATAACAATGACTTGTTTTCTACCCTAAACAAAAGCGATTTTAGAAATGTCGCCAAATAAAAATATTGTCTGCAACTCCTTTGAATTTGGGCGAGTCTAAGATTACGTTGTCCGGTAATGGGTTAATTATTGCACTTAGCACGTATATATTTATACCCCCATAAACTATGTTTGGGGGGGGGGGTATGTAGGAGTCAGCATGTCGGTCGGTCCGTCCGTCGGTCCGTCTGTCTGCAGCCTTTGAGTGTCCGCTCAATTTCTGGGCAACCATTGGACGGATTTGATTCAATCTTTCTGAAATTATCAGTATCAAGCAGAGATGTGCATATTCTATTTTGGTTACAGTCCATTGATTTTTGACGGAGTTATGACCCTTTGTGAAAAATCGTGTCCGCTCAATTTCTCAGCAACCATTGGACGAATTTGATTCAAATTTCACAGAAACACTTGGTTTTGGTCAGACATGCGCATATACTATTTTGGTTATGCTCCATTGATTTTTTGACGTAGTTATGGCCCTTTAATTAAAAAGTCCATTTTTTGTTACGGCCCTTTGCATGCGGATAGCACTTGTATATGGACAAGCGCTGTTCGGGGGTATCAGTCCGCTTTGCGACAATATCTAGTTTAACGTGGAAAGGGACACATAACGAGTCAATCCTCTTGTCTTCTTCGTTATTAGAACTGGTTTAAAGGTCGATATTGGGAATTTTAAGAAAAATTTAAGCTCATAAAGCAACAAAGAAATGTTTCTTTCACATTCAGTGTTAAAACCTTTTAACCAAAACCATTTATTCGATTTTGTTTTCGTCAGTGGAGAGATTGCGTTCCTTTCTTCATACTTCCAATTTTTCATTGTCTTGTTTCTTCTAGTTATTGAATACTGTTTACGTCTATTGATCTTTATTGGTGAAATCCGATCGGTTGAAAATCATTTTCATACAACTACGAAAAAACCAAAACGGAACTATTCAATATTCTTCCACAAACTGGTTCCAATTGTAAAACCAGATTTCAATTTGGATAATCTCTACTTTTAACACCTTTTTTACAAAGTAAACCTTGATTGCATTGAATAATGACAAATGAGGATAATAATTGTAGTGTTTTTTTTTTTTTTTTTTTTTTTCATGGAAGTATGTAAGTAGAACCCTTATCACTCTTCTGTGCAAAACGATCGGCTCAGGTTTTCCTTTTAACACCTTCGTGGAAACAAAAAATGATTTTCTTTGTCTCTTGCTTGTCAAATCAATCTTAAACGGCGTTATTTTGCAAAATTTATGGCCAGTATCTTGAAATAAGGTAGATTAGTTGGTTGGCGACCTAAATGTCGTAACTACAGCTTGAATAAGCTGTAGTTACGACGTTTTAGTCGCCAGACCAACAAAAATGCTTCACATAAATGGCAGCCAATGCCGAAGTTCAAAGTTAGACTTCCAGTCTAATTCAATGATTTCATTGGTCGACTGATCATTTGATTGACAGCCGCGATTGGTCAATTCAGTTCGTGACTGATATCAATAACCGTTCTGTTATAGAACATCCATCAGTGGGATCGTGCTAACGTCTCTAGGCAACGAAGACACAGTATCTGTCATGAAATTTGAGCTGAATGCGATAGTCGTCAGGATATTTTCTGACAGAATTCCCACACCATCCACACGGTTCTAATATGATGTTCGCATATAAAATGCAGGGCTCTTGTGTGTCTATCTTTTAACAGCTGTCTAGGAAATGGATGATTTTTCTCATGACCAGACGACAAATATTTTTAGACTGTTCTGAATTCAAAGAGGTTGCAGGCGACGATTCAAAGACGAATGGAATTGAGAAAAAAAGTAACTGCTCCATCGATACAGAATTAAGTGAGAATCCTACAATAATTTTATGCATGCAGTCGAGCCAATCCTTCATTTATGTCACAAAAAGTGTATTCTGCGACCTTTCTCTTAAACATCCTTCTTTGGCCGACCCTTGAGTGATCGGTCAATACAAGTTTGACTGTATAAGGATAATTTTGCGATGGAGAAATGTAAAAGGGGGACAGTTACAAGGAAAAAGACAGTCATGATAAGGGGGGAGGCAATGATTCATGCGAAACCGAATAATTTTCGCTGCCGATATGGTGATTTTCTTTTCAAAATGGGATCCAAGATAGTTGATGGAGGGCTGTTTAATTAGCTCGATTTCATTGATAATGACAACTGAATTAGAGATGTTTCCTGCTCAGGAAAAATCAATGTTATTATAGAATGAAATTAGCTTTATGAAAAGTGAATTGATGTCAGCAACATGCTAGAAAACCATATTAGGGATTTGAACTAACTACGACGTTGTATGATGAACCTTGTTTTAACCAATCCCGCACACAACAAAATCTTAGACCGGTCCAAATTGAAAGAAGGTGCAGACGAAAATTTCAAAAAATAAGGTGTGTGTGTGTGGTTTTTTTTATTTTTGGGGTTTTTTTTTTTGTTTTTGTTTTTTCGTCTTTTTGGATAGAAACCAATGTGGATAACGAAGAAATATCTTGATTTCTTGACTCTATAAGCAATTTCTTCGTTATCCGCGATATTTTCCAAAGCTTTTCGTGAGGGGCGTAAAAGGAGGAATTGTTTGGGAATGAGTTAAGGGATAAGTTACCTACCATGTTGATAGATCAGGCCCGTAGGAGCAAGGTGACAGGGGAAAGCGACTGAGCCCCTATAATAATTAAGACAGGAATGGAAATTGATACATTTGACGGCACTGAATTAAAATTATGCTCAAACATAATCACCCACTTCCCAAGCCAGCCCCCATCTAGAAATGTTTCATACTAAGCCCCCCCCCCCAGCGTATATTGAAGTTAATTGTAAGAGCCCGGGCTTTATATTATTTGGTTGGGTTATAACGTCACTTTGAACAATGTCAATTCCAATAGATTCCCGTCGTTTTCATTCATTTGTACTAGCCACTAACTTCTTTACGAGCCATGCAGCACTTGAGCGTTCTGCTGGCAAATAACTCTTAAAATTACTTATGACAAATATCCGACGATTCGCATTTTTGATTTTTGTCGTGATTCATAAGCTTCCATTGGATTTACAATGTGTTTATTTTTCTAACGCACAACTAAGTAATTTTTATTTGTATCCATCATATTTTCTGCATTCCTATTGGAAAAATACACCCACCAAACCACCCATCAATCCACCATCCCTTGTGCACCAACTGTGACCCACCCATCCATTAAACCATCCATCCAATCAACCAACCATGCATGCATGCATCCATCAATCAATCCATCAACACAATCATCCAACCATTCATCCATCCAGTCACCCACCCAATCATCCATCCAGTCACCCACCCAATCATCCATCCATTTATCGATCCATCTATCGATTTGTCCGTCCGTCCGTCCGTCAGTCAGTCAGCCCATCCATCCATTCATCCAAGGATCTTTAAATTCATCTGTCTGTTTGAGATTTTAATAGGGATATATGTAGCGGCAGTATTTGGTTCAAGTCATTCTAAAACTTGCATGAATCTTGAAACGAAAAGCTTTTAACCCTTTCCTGTTTTCCTGTCCAAATTCAAATGTTGTGCATACAAAAAGTTAAAGTCGATTTAAGTTGAAAAATGACCATTTTGTAGTGTAGAAAATGTTCTTCTTTTTCTACATTGTTTTCTCAATTATAAAACCACAGGGACGTAAAACAAGGGATTGAACAGGAAAGGGTCAAGGCGGATAATAATGTCGTAAAAGCAGAATTGCTTGTATTAAGCAATTTCTTCATTGCTTCTCTACAAGGGAATATGTAATAATATTTTGAGCGCATGCGTGACATTTCCAACCATTACACATGTGCGCTAAGTAAAGACTCAGATCAACCTGTGCATCCGCACAGTCTGATCAGAGTCTTCACTCTGCGCTCTGTAGATGGATACTGACCTAAAGCTTCTTTAAACAATCAGCGAATATTCTAATTGCCCCGAATGGCTGTCCAGGGTGCTCAATGTGTGCGAGTCACGCACATTCGAAATGGTTGGAAATGTCACGCACAGGCTCATTTGATACCTAATATACAATAATTGACGACATTCCATGTTAAATTGGAATACAGCCTATTTAAGCTGAGGTTAAGCCGTTTAAGTTGCCAACTTCCCATTTTACTTTTCATTACATGCTACAGACCATATATTCTGCAAAATATAGCTTATTAACCCAGACGGCAAAATTTAGTCTGGTCCAAATTGAAAAGACTTGCATACTAAACCGTTCCAATACAATGACGCTTTTTGACGCCTCTCAAGTAAAACATGTGTGGAAAACATGGTGGAAAATAAGTCAAAATTGAGTATTATTTTTGAATTCACTTAAATTTGACTTATTGAGAAATGTTACAATATTAATACTTCTTTCTCTTGGGAGCCGCCGTCATAGCGTAGTCGGTAGCTCCGGCCTCCCCGATATGACTGAAATGCTGTTAAAAGTGGCGTTTAACCCCATTCAATCAAATCAATCAATTTTCTTCTCTTGGCAAGAATTGAAGGGTTCCTACCTGATTTTCGATACCGAGAATCAATCCATCCGTATAGATTAATCAATACACAATCAAAGCATCATTGTTAGTCGGGAAATATTTCCCATTTATGCCTTACTCTATTGACTGCAGTAATTTTCAGAGATCAATAATTTCCTTATGCCATGACAGTATCAAAAACCCTTTGCTGATTCTAACTACATGTTTCACAGCAATAAATTCGTCATTATTGTACTGCAAGACTATTATTAGAACTTATTGCATGTATTTTCATTCATTTTGATTGACCATTCGCTGGGCACGCTGATTGATTTCGATGGCCCCGCCCATACCGACAGGTTATTCCCCTTCGATTTGAAACGGCATTATTTTGTAAAACTTGAACTATGGCTAGTAGCATGCAACAAAAGGTAGAATGATTTGTTAGCGACTTAATCGTCGTAAGTACAGCTTGGATGTCCCTCGTCGAAAAGATTGGTTAAATTAGTCTAATGTTTTGCCGTTGTCCGCCTGTCTACCAAAATTGCTCAACCCTAGTTAAGGTTTGTTTGTCTTTTACCAGAAGGCAAAGTTTAAGACTGGTCCAAATTGAAAGGAGCTGCAGACGATAATTAAAAGTTCACGTTTTTTTTTTCTTTTTTTTTTCAACTTTCCATATTTTTTTCTCAATTGTTTTTCTTGAAGGGCGTCCAAAAGCGCCACTGTGTTGCCATTGATTAATGGAATGGTGGTTTTATGGTGCATCGACAGCCATTTTACACAAATAAGACTTTTAAAGATACAGTGTCAATATTTGGTATATTGATATCTGAACACGCTGATTTAAGTCTGCTTCTGGTGCGATCAAGGTCATCAAATAATGTCAAAGGTCAGACCAGCATTTGCCTTGTCGAAAATAAGTGTGTGCGGGGGTGGGGTAGGGTGTTAGTGTTTTTTTGTGTTGTTTTTTTTTAACTTTGGAAACGAATTCTTTGAGCCAATTTTATTTCATATACAAATGATAAATATGATTCTGATTTTCATTGGGAAAAACAAAGAATTTTATTAATGTACCCTTGACCAAACGGAATGCCCTCCGAGCAAAAGGACACTTAACCCATTTCCAAACAACATCGATTTTTGACGCTCCTTAAGAAAAACAATTTGGGAAACATTGTGGAAAATAAAGAAATTGCTTGTCACAAGCAAATTCCTCATTTTCCATAATGTTTTCTACCAAGAAACTTTGAAAAAATCTAGAAATTTAATCATCTTTAAATTGTCGCCTGCAACTCCTTTCACTTTGGACAAATCTAAAATTTTGTCGTGTGGGAATTGGTTAAATGACTCAGAAAAGGTCACCATCCATTCGCATTAGTGTTTTACAAGTTTTTCCGAGATTGTAGAAAACCATTAAATCCATTCTAATTTATCACTGCATTAAGGATGTTACTCGGGAAATTCTGTTTCGCGTTAATTGCGAACCTCTTCAGGCACATGGATTTGACGATTCATAAAGTATCTCATCTGTGTAGGCCTATTGTAGACAATGCAAGTACTTTCAATGTAGACACATTGTCGACGGTTGACCAAAATGTCGTAAATGCAGCTTTATTCAAGATGCATTTACGACATTTTAGTCGCCTTCTGATGATACTACGACTAACAACACTTCGTAACTACAGCTTCAGCGCCGACGATTATAACCCCACCGACGAAATGTTGAATCGTTAAGCTAAATGAATTGCAAGTAATCGATGGCCGTCCAAACCTCGTAACAACAGTTTGAATCGCCAAAACCACAATGTGTGACTCGCCGAAGGTACAGTATAATTCGAGGGTTTATTGTGATACAGTTCTAAGTGTCTATTCATTGCATAGACACTTAAAACAGTATCCCAATCAACCCTTGTTTTATTCTATCGTCGTTGTCGTTCTAACACGTCGTAACTACAGCTTGATTCAAGCTGTAGTTTCGACGTTTTAGAACGACAACGACGCTGTGCGGACAAAGATCCACTTGTCCTCAACAATCAATTTGATACACTGTCTCAATTTGTATTTTATTCCTTTTACCACACAACAAAATTTTTAGACTCGTCCAAATTCAAAGAAATTGTAGATTACAATTTAAAGTCAATGAAATTTCGAAAACCTTTGTCTTGTTTGTGTATAAAACATTATGGGAAATGAAAAAAATGCTTGTTACAAGCATTTTTTTCATTTTCAACAATGTTTTTTTTTTCTCGAGGTCCGCAAAAGTAATTGCTGTGCAGTCTTGTATGGCTCTGAGGTTATGACAGCATAATCAGATATTGGATAGAGATAAAAGACCATGAGTTCGATACCCAGATGCATACACCGTGCGGTCAATATGACATATATTCCCGAGGCTTATTTTCGAAAAGCATTATTTGATAAAAGGGTCGTTGAAAAACTCGATCTCGATAGGTTGCAGAACCGCGTCATTGATTTTCTAGCTGTCGGCATTTTATTTCAAATTGACAATTCTGACTTTATTAACAGTATTTATAATTAATGCTGATAAATATAGACGGAATGACAGTTGACGAACTATACTAATTTCACACTTTATCGATCCATGAAGTTGGGTGGAAAAAAAGGTGCGTAATAAAGGTTCATCAATTTCCAGAAGACAAATTTTAGAGTGATTAAATTGAATGAGGTAGCAGGCGACATCCAAATTTGTGTTTAGATATAAGATAAGTGCCAGATAAAGGCAGGAAAATATGTCAAACGGAGAAATTGCTTGTTACAATCATTTTTCCTTTCCAATATTATTTTCCATAGCTATAATCTTGGTTTGTTAAAAGCTTATTCTTCCTTTGTCCCAAGTTTTCCACACAAAAAATCTGGGCGTATGAAAATGTTGGGTCGTATTGTAATATGTTAGCCGGTCAGTAGTTAGTTCAAGCGTAAAACGGGGAGGTTATTTAATCATATAGATAGTCGAGAAGGAGTGCTATACCTTTACTACTCAAACAATCTTACTTACATCTTGGCGGCTAGGCTACACCTTTGCAAGAAACATGATTGATTGATTGGATGGGGTTTAACGCCACTTTTAACAGTATTTGAGTCATATCGCGGCGGCTGCAGCACCTAACCGTGGATTCCTGTTATTTCTCACACCAGTACTACCACTACATCCTTTCCGAGCTCCCAGTTGCTCACCCCACCAAGGTTTACGATAATCAACCCATTGGTGGGAGACAAATGTCGGATAGGGTATTTGCAGCGACCGGGGATCGAACCCGGGACCCTTGACTAGTAGTCATATGCGCTGCTACTGCGCTATGGCCGTGATCCCCAAGAAGCAAGAATTTCCCAAATTGTGAATATTTTTCTAAAAGCAAATCGTCTTTAACCCATTCTCACATAGAACTGATTTTTTACGCCAATCAAGACAAGATTTATAGAAAACAGGGTTGAAAATAAAGAAATTGCTTGTTACATGCATTTTCAACCATGTTTACTATACGTCAAAAGACAAAATATTCAAAAATTGTCTCAACTTGAGATTGCCATCTGTAAATTCTTTGAATTAAGACAGGTCTAAGTTTTTGCTGTATGGTAATGGGCTAAAGTGCATGTAACACTTGACTTCTAACAAATAAATAAAAAAAAAATAAAGGTTCTAAAAACTTTATAATTATTTACGTCTTATCGACAGCATTCAACCCATTACCAGATGACAAAATATTAGACCGGTCCAAATTTAAAGAAGTTGCAGAAAACAACTTTTAGTTGGTGATTTTTTTAAGAATCTCTATAAGGGATAGAAAACAGTGTGGATAATGACGCTTTTAGACGTCCCGAAGAAGAAAAGCTTAGGAAAAATTGTGGAAAATGAATAAATTGCTTGTTACAAGCAATTTCTTCATTTTCCACAATGATTTCCAAAGCTTTTTTCGGTCTCGTGAAATATCACAATTTTTCGCCGCAGCTCAAACAAATACAAAATTTATCTCTATCAATACATAATATTTCGTTTGTATCAATACAACAAGATGTTACGAGAAGACAATATGTGACACAGTACATACATACACCAGCTCCAGTAAATTAATGGTTCTGTTGCATCGCTTAAATCTTTGTTGTCGCAATAAAATGGGACCGATCAGATTCTCTCGATATTTAGTTTCCGTCTGTGGGAACAAGATAGTCGGTTAGCCCATTACCAGACGGCAAAATTTTAGATTGGTCCAAAATGAAAGGAGTTGCAGACGACAATTTCAAACATGGAATTTTGATAACCTTTTTTAACCTTTCGGGTTGGAAACATTGTGGATAATGAAGAAATTAACAAGCAACAAGCAATTTCTTCATTTTCCACAATGTTTTCGGAAGCTTTTTTTTCTTGGGAGCGTCTAATAGCATCATTGAGTTGTGATGGATAAAAATTAACAACAATTTCTTTGTATTATAAAATAAAATAAAAGAACGGATTCGGATTGGAACCGCCTGCATCTGTCTGTGGCCGTTTGTATGTCTGTCTGTCCGTTTGTCTTGGTCTGTTTGTTTGAGCGTTCGTGTAGGTATTCAAGCTATGTGAACGTTTGAAATGCCTTTATTTTTGTTAAAATTATAATACATATCATGTATTGCATGTCATATTTAACCCATTATCAGACGATTTTTTTTAGATTGATTCAAATTCAATGAAGTTGCAGACGACCATTTTTTTATGGAGAAATTTTAAAAGCCTTTGTCTTTTGGGGTAGAAAACAAATAGAATAATGAAAAAAGTGCTTGTAACGAGCAATTTCTTAATTTTCCACAATGTTTTCCTAAGCTTTGTTTCTTGGTGGCTTCAAAAAGCGTCAATGTGTGGGAATGGGTTACCAAGCAAGAGAATAAGCTATATATAAAGTGCTTGTATGTACAGAGAGAAAGTTTTTTATCGTTTTTTATCGTATGTCCATCTTCTAAGGTTAAGCCGTTCCCATACGATCCGGTTTTCTACGTTCCTCGAGAAAAGGGATTTGGAAAACATTGTGGAAATTGAAGCAATTTCTTATTACAAGCAATTTCTTCATTATTAATAATGTTTTCTACCCTAAAAGATAGAAAATTTCAGATTTGATTAACTTAAAATTGTTGTCTGCAACCTTTCGAAATCTGGACCAGTATTCAATTGTTTGCCCTCTGGTAATGGAATAATCTTATTTCGTTTATTAAGCCGTTCCTATAAAAACCGGGGTTTTTAAGTCGCTGTGATTTTAAACTTCATTAAATATTTTGGAAAAAGAAGAAATCGCTTGCCATAAGCGATTTCTTCTTTTCCACAATATTTTCTACAACATCGGATGGTTTCTTTTCAAATTGCATGCAATTTTCATTCTCGTCTGCAACCTCCTTCAATTTGAATTCAAAAAAGGGGAATTGTTAAGCTTATTTCTCTTTTGGCCTTCCAACCCAGGAAAGCGTCCACAAACTGACGGTAAGTCATTTCTCAAGAGATTAGTGCATGTCCGTTATCACGTGCATATGAAACCAGCTATCACGTGCGTGAAGTTCAGACACTAAGCAGCCTGGACAGTCACCTCGGGGCATTACGAATATTCGCTGATTCGTCTAAAGTATCTATGAGATAGTATCTATCTATATACCGCACAGTTAAGACTCTGATCAGACTGTGCGAATGCACAGGCTGATCATAGTCTTTACTTTGCGCCTTGTGCAATGATTTGAAATGTTAACGCTTGGTTGATATTTGCGTCATCATTTGACTTTGAGCTGGTTTATAAAAAAACAAAGCCAAACAAATTTCGAATATTGTTAAACGAGATAAGTTGCCATATTCTTGTTTTAAATTTGACTTTCGGCAACCAGAGGTTATATACCTCCATTTAATATTTTGGATTTGCAATTTACCTATCATTTACGTGTATGAAATAAACAGGCAATTTTATCTAAACTAAAAGTAACGATTTTTCGATAATTTGTTAATGACATCATAATGCTTATAATGACGCCGTTTTACGAACAGAATTAGCCCTTATATACCCGTAATTTATCATTCGAGAGGAAGCAGAAATTTCATCGGGGAAAGAATAAGTCATTTATGAAAAAAAGCCCCCAAAGAATATTTCCTTTGTTTATTTTTGAATTATCTTTTTATCATTAAATCATTTATTCATTTGTCTATTTTCATAGAAGAATAAAAATAAAAACTTATCACACTGTACGAAAGGCATATAATTTTCATTGATTTATGCATTACATTTCCTTTTACTTATTTATGATTTATAATCTTATTTATCAATTTGTTCAGTTTTTCGTTTCCCGAAATAAACTGACAAATCCCTGTGCTGTTTCATATTGTACTTTTTTGCTAGACTTGACACAAGATTCGGGATCTAAAAGTCGCTGTAAGACACATTTTCACTTTTGTATCGTTGATTAATTGAACTGCAAAACTAATAAAGCAATCTGTTACCCTTGAGCTATTACTTTGTGACCGAAGATTCACTTTATCTAACGATTTTCAACTTTCATTGTCCTGGAAATATTGTCTTTAGAAAAATAGAAATAGGTCACCAAAACTTAGTTTCAACCCAGCGTATTCATACAATGTGATTAGGTTTTTCGTTTCATACCTCAATGAAAACTATGAGAAATTAAGAGAATAGTTATTTGTTTGTTTGTTTTTGTTTTTTGTTTTCACGTAGGTATGACACGAAAAGCCTAATCACACTTACGTATGAATCAACTTTGCATATTCATTCAGTGTGATCAAGTTTTTCGTTTCATACCTACATGAAAACAAAATCATTCTATTCATATCTTAAATGTACGTAGATATATGACCAACAGACGAAAACAGAACCTCCTGAGGAGAGCGTAAAGTATCGTATCTGATCAGACTGCGCTTACTCGACAAGCTTACTGGGATGAAAACTTTTCACTCTTCTACGATTTTCTGAAATTAGAATTGCCATTCTACCATACCATTTAATTATTTTCGGAAAGCGACCTACTGATGACCGCTGCTAGATTCAATCTCTTTTTTAAGTATCTGTTTTGCAGAATATCCGCGAGGTACCTTTACGACTGACGCATTGATGCATTTTAGAAATGAAGAGAATATTCTTTTGGTTATGAAGAGATCTTTTTTTAAAATCATGAAATGAAGTAAATATTTTCGTTTTCATTTAAGAAATGAAGAGAGTGTGTGTTTTCTTTTTTTCCCCATTGAGATATTAACCTAAAAACTTAATCACACTGCTAAGCTGTTTCATACATTAGTGTTATTTAGTTCATACCTCAATGAAAACAAAATAATTTTCTCTTCACGTCTTATTATTTAATGTTATTAGGTAAAACAAAACAAGTATTTTCCTAGTTTTGAGTTCAACTTAGTGCGCAGGCATACACAATAGTTGCGTGCTCAAATTTTGTTCCTGGAAGTATAAAAAATCACCAAATCAAAATGCTTGAGTCTTAACCCATTCCAACACAAGAAAATTTTAGACTGGTCCAATTGAAAGAAGCTGCAGACGACAATTTCAAGTTGATAGAATTTCAATTTTTTTCGTCTTTTGGGATAGAAAACATTGCGGATAATGAAGAAATTGCTTGTTACAAGCAATTTCCTCATTGTCCACAATGTTTCCAAAGCTTTTATCTTGTGGGGCGTAAAAAGGAGGGATTGAGTGGGAATGGGTTAAATGGACGAAACAAAAAATCATTTATTGTTACGTTATTGTGAAAATACAAACAACAAAGAGCTGATTTATTGAAAATGGGAATTTCCCATAATTTCTTTTTAAAAAGTAAGATTTTCTTTTCCCGCAATGTTTCCCTTGCAAGTGAAGAGTTTGTTTCAGATGTCACCCACTTCTAGTTGCCTTTGTGAATTCTTTGAATTCGGACCAGTGTACATCTTTATCTTTTGGTAATTGATCAATCGCGGCTGTCAATCAAATAATCAGTCGACCAATAAATTGATTAATTAAGACCGGAAGTGAGTTTTGATCTCCAACATTGACCTCCATTTTAGTAAAGCGTTTTTGTTGGTTTGGCGACTTGAAGGCTATTTAAGCTGTAGTTACGAAGTTTAGTCGCCAACCAATTATTCTACCTTTTTACATACTGCTTGCCATGAATTTTGAAAAAAATGCTCTATGATGATGAAGCAGTACTTCCTGTCGGAGTCATTCGGCGGAGCTAATGGAGTAAGTAGGCGGGACCAGCGATTGATCAACTGGTAGAAATATGTCGTATGCCAATAATTTCAGTGTCATACGTTTCGATTATTTCAGGCGATATTCTGTTCGTTACTGACGCCTGGTCCGAGAGAGATGATCCTGACCTGGATCCTCTTCATTTTGAAGGTAGAGCCGCGAGAATTCACGTTGGGTCAACAGACGATGCAAAACTTAGTGAATTGTCCAAATATGCGGCTTGTGCTGGGGCTGATTTCGTCAAGCATAAAGGTACATAAACCTGTGACAAAATATGGAAAGGGGTCGACTATATCGGCTGCTAATTAAGCCTTTTAGAAGTTTTTCTGACTTTTTTTCATTTTCTCCAATTTCAAGGGGAGATAACTTATGAACAAATAAAAAAAGTTTATATGAAAAATAAGAAAGTTTCGAATTGACCAATGGAGAAACACATACCTCCTCCAATTAGATTTTATTGGAATTGCAAAAGAAATCCTTCAGCATTAAAATAAAAAAAGCTCAAAGTACTGGAATCACTAGCCGTGGGTCACTGCACATACGTGCACGCTGATCTTTGTCTATATTGCCGATCAAAACAGGAATATTCCGGGTTCAGCGTGACAAGGATTACCATTTAGCATTTTTTCTGCGAGGACCTAATTTCTGCTTTATTTGCGGCCATGGACGACACCGCAGAATTAAAATCCGCAAAATATCAACCCTAAATGGCTGTTTTTACGGGTCCTATACAAACACATGCCCTGTATATCAACGCATTCCCACACAACACAATTCTAGACTGGACCACATTGAAAGAAATTGCAAACGACAATTTCAAGTTGATGCAACATAACATTTTTTTCATCTTTTTGGATAGAAAATATTGTGGATAATGAAGAAATTGCTTGATACAAGCAATTTCTTCATTTTCCACAATGTTTTCCACATCTTTTTGAGGGGGCGTAAAAGCGAAGGTTTGTGTGCAAATGGGTAAATAGGTTATACTTGCAGTTACTTGTATATTGTAATTATTTTTTTGCCGACAAAGATGGCGTAACTACAGCCTTATTTCAGCTATGGTGCCCATTCATTAATCAACAATTATTCAATTGTTTAACTGATTTATAAAAGTTTAGCATGTGTTTCTTTCAAACTACCTGTCCATAGCTTTGTTTTCAATCACGGGTTAAAAGATTTTTTTCGGCAGTTAACATATTTTTACCATACAATTTAATGCTAGTCTTCACCCATTCCCAGACAATCCCTCCTTTTGACGCCACACAAGAAAAGGGACTTTGGAAAACATTGTGGATAATGAAGAAATTGCTTGTTACAAGCAATTTCTCCATTATCCATAATGTTTTCTATCCCAAAAGATCCACGACAATTTGTCTTTTTCAATTTTATAGCGCAGAGAATCGATCCTTCTTGCAATATCAATGACTGCAGAAAAATGTTACGCAGAAATTTAAATAACCATAGTTTTTTGGGGGAAAATCACAGAATTTAGACCACGCAGAAATAAAGTTCTATACGGTAATACTCAAGAATATTCAAGTAAAATAGGCTTTTAGTGTTTTCGCCTGAAAATAAAGTAGCCGTATTTTAAACTTTGTCACGCTGGATAAAATCCTCCATACAATTTGCATTTCAATCAAAGAGCTGAAAAGACTGCAAGTACGTACTGTAGGTTAACATGTCTTTAAAAAACTATTTTACCCCAAAGAAATTGACTTAAAAAGAGACAACCAGAAATATATCGGATTAAGCATGACCAGGGTTAAAACATCATGGAACTGTTTCAATTGGTGCTTTAACCCATTCCAACTCAATCCCTCCTTTTTACGCCCCTCGAGAAAAAAGCTTTGGAAAACATTGTGGAAAATGAAGAAATTGCTTGTATCAAGCAATTTCTTCATTATCCACAATGTTTTCTATCCAAAAAGACGGAAAAATTCAAAATTCCATCAACTTGAAATTGTCGTCTGCAGCTTCTTTCAATTTAAGTCTAAAATTTTGCTGTGTTGGAATGGGTTAATACGGTTATAACTTTTTCTATAAAAATATGTTTTTAAGAGATGAATAGATTATTTTTTTGTTTTCATGGAGGTTTTAACCGAAAAAATAATCATACTTTATGAATATGCGAAGCGGATTCATACACAAGTGTGAATAGGTTTTTCGGGTCATGCCTTCATGAAAACAAAAAGTATTCTCATTTCTTATAATTTAATAGCATCGAGCGAAAAAGCAAATATTTTTACAAATTTTATTATCTTTTCGTAGGGACTATTTTGTGCGGAAGCATTCAAAATCTCTGCGTGCTAAAAATTTTGGTAATGGAGTTATGATTAAATTTTTATCGACCAATCAGAACGCCCGTTTTTTTTTTTGATAGACGAAACTAAAAATGAAATTATTTACCATTAAAGGTACGGAGGTTTTCGTTGCCGTGAAGCGAATGAAAGCAGGCGGTAAGAAGGTAACGTTCCCGAGTATAGAACTCCTCAGTGTGGATGTTCCGGAAGTTTCCGAAAGTCAGTATATTCTACCCTCCGTATTTTCCGAGAACGAAGCGGCAAACTATCCATTGTTTGATAGTGGCGGAAGGGTACGTTGATTACCTCCCTTGTTTCAGATTTGATATGTCACGCGAAAAAAATTATTTTAGCCAATTCCTAGACAACCCCGCTTTATTAAGCCCCTCTGGTGTCCATGGTCGAAAGGTAGAGCGCCGGTTTCCCGATCAAGAGGTCCCGAGTTCGATTCCCGGAGGCGGCTATCGATCTTGGATCTGTGACCGGCCCACATAATCTTCGCGAGTACTGCTACATCCTCCAGACTCCATTGCAAATCCACAATATTTAAGGGGTGTTTGTCAAATCTAAAACAAGAATATGGCAACTTATCTCGTGTTGACAATATTCGAAATTTGTTTGGCTTTGTTTTTTTATAAAACCAGCTCTCAAAGTCTAATAATGACGCAAATATCAACCAAGCGTTAATATTTCAAATCATTGCACATAGGCGCAAAGTAAAGACTCTGATCAGCTTGTACATTCGCACAGTCTGATCAGAGTCTTCACTGTGCGGTATATAGATAGATACTACCTCATAGATTCTCTAGACGAAATAGCGAATATTCGTAATGCCCCGAGGTGACAGTCCAGACTGCTTGGTGTCTGAACACGAGAGGACGACGACGAGAAAGATAACACATAAGTCTGACGGTGAGAAAACGACAGTACGATAACGCGAATATCAGAGTGCGAAATTGAGAGCATGAGAGTACGACGATGAGAACATGAGATTATGAGAGTTCGACGGTGAGAACACGAGAGTACGACGACGACAAAACGAGAGTACGATGGTGATTACACGAAAGTCTGACGTTGAGAAAAAGAGAGTACGATAACGCGAATATCAGAGTGCGAAATTGAGAGCATGAGAGTACGACGATGAGAACATGAGATTATGAGAGTTCGACGGTGAGAACACGAGAGTACGACGACGAGAGCGCGAGATTATCACCTACTCTCACCATTGTTATCTCTTATCCTAGTTTCCTCACCGTTGTACTATCGTGCTCAAAGTTCTAGAGGTTTAAAGGAATGATTTGATTGGTCAATTGGGTTTGATTGACAGACGCGATCGGTCAATTTTAATTGGGTCCTCAGTTTAGTTTTAAAACCAAATTTGTTTAGATCGTTCGACTTAGTATCTGATTTTGTATGCTTTATGCTCACATCATTTTACAGCAAACATTTTTTTATTATTTTATTCATTCTCTGTTATACCAAGGATACTAAATAGCTATAGGCTCGGATCGAACGTTATGGTTGTACTGTTTGTATAAACCTAAGGAAGCAATGCTTTGGGGCACAAGCCTCTGCGGTATAACTATAATACTGTTGAAAGTGGCGGCAATCCTCACTCAATATATCGCAGCTATAAATTCAGAACGATGATACACATCAAACATTTTACAATGTCTAAACGGGCCTTCTGATTGGCCAAAAATATATGTTCATACCTTACATATATTCAGCTTTTTTATGCCTCAGCACAAAATAGTCCCATACAGAAATATTCATTTTTTTGTTTTTTTTGCTCTGTGCTATTAAATCATATGAATGACGAGAATATTTTTGTTTTCATGGAGGTCCGAATCGAAAAACCAAACGAGGCATATTCATACAGTGATTAGGTTTTTCGGTTCGTACCTTCATGAAAACAAAAGATATTCTCTTCATGTCTTACATCTTCTTTATGTATTTTTACAGTTAGATACGGCGTTATCGACCAACACAGTAATCAGAGATTTTATCTCTAAGGACTATCGCTACTTCCGGTTAAACCCCAAAATTGTGGAGTGCTACGAAAGCGTTCTATACAGTGAAAATCAACGTCTAAAAGTTGGAGGTAAATGATATTCAGCCTTTTTCTCATGGCAAAATTGAGATTTCGAAAAAACAACAACAAACAACAGAAACAAAAATATAAAATATTTTTTTAGAAAATGAGAGAATAGTTTAACATACACATACGCACACCCGCATTTTATATATTAACCAATTACCAGAATCACGAAATTCTAGACTGGTCCAAATTCAAAGAGAATTTGCAGGCGACAACTTTCAGTTAATGAATTCTTAAATATTTTGTCTTTTCGTGTAGAAAACATGGTTGATAATGAAAGTATTGCTTGTAACACGCAATTTCTCCATTTTCTACAATATTTTTCAAAACTTTTTAAATGGCAGCAAAAAGCGGTAATGTGTGGGAATAGATTAAAAGGTTGTTATATTATTTTTCCATGGACAAACTAGTTTGAGCAGTCGAGATATCCTGGCATTGTATTAAAAATCATATGTGAATTATGTGTTCATGTTTATCTGTAAATACGTTATGGTCATTTGTAAATTATGTGTTCATCTGTATTTCATTTGTGCACCTTTAAATACAAGATGTTCACTTGTAAATTATGTGTTCATCTGTAAATTATTTGTTAATTCGTAATTACAATATGCCCCTCTGTATGTTATGTGTTCATCTGTCTGTAAATTATGCGTTTGCCTGTTAATGATGTGACCGTCTGTAAATAATGTTATGATGCGTTTACCTCCAAATATATGCGTACATCTTTAAATGAGCCGCCGTCATAGCACAGTCGGTAGCGCATCATACTGTTAAAAGTGGCGTTACACCCCATTTCAATCTATTAATCAAACAATGAATCAACTTTTGATGACGTGTTCATCTAAAAATTTTGTAAATTATGTAAGCTGCTCCAATATTGAAGCCTGGTTAATACTGATTTCTCTGTTTTCTTTCTTTTGTTCCAAAGATTCCCCCGTTGAGATGGAAATAGTTCGAGGGTTCATGACAAATAAAGAAAACAACAAGAAATTTGATGTTGCCAAGGACCTTCGATACAATTCCCATAACCTGGGTAGGGCTATGCAAGTAAAATATAAAAACACGACCCAGTCGAGCGTCTATACCCCGTACAGGTAGATCTCTTATACTAACAGATTAACAGATCGCTAGCTCCGCCCACTGAGCTCCAACAGATAGTCCGACATAGATAGTACCGGCGAAAATCTGCAAAAATTACAAGTGATAAAAAATTAGAATGGTTGTTAGGTGACCTAGACGTCGTAACTACAGCTTGTATAAGCTGTAGTTACGACGTTTAAGTCACCAAACCAACAAAAATGATTCACATAAATGTCGGCCAATGTTGGAGTTCAACGTTTACTTCCGGTCTAAATGAATGATTTTATTGGTCGATTGATTCTTTGACTGACAGTCGCGATCAGTCAAAAGGGGATCATTTAATCTATGTCACGTTTAACGGTTTCGACTAGCAGTGATCCAAAATTTAAATGCCCTTTTAATCCGTTCCGTGCTAGTATCACCAAAATATGGAATGGGATATGAAATGTATTTTAATCAAACAATCATTTTTTATACGGAACTATTTGGAATGCTTGAGCATAAAGTAGTTCTATTAAAAATTGTTGAAAACATGTTTTTTTTTTTCTTCTTCTTTGATGTTTTTGTTATTAAGTCATTAGAAAAGAGAGAAATATTTCGGCGAAGCGGCTTTAAACAGAGTGGTTATGTTTGTGTTTCATACCCCATAAATTAATTTTAGTTTCGTCTAACAAGATTCAAACGTTCTAATTTGCTGAATTATTTTTTCATACTTCCATGAACGAAATTTTGAGCACGCAACTATTTTGTATACCTAAACTCAATATTACCCTAAACAAATAAAATATTGGCTTTATTTTACTTGATGGCGTTAAATTATAGGAAACTAGGAGAATGTTTCTTTGTTTTTGAAGTATGAACTTAAAAACTTAACCACCCTGATATATGAATTCGCTTCGCGTTTTCATTCCTGATGATAAACGACAATTCCAAGTTTATGAAAATTTAATTTTTTCATCTTTCTAGATAGAAAACATTGTGTAAAATGAAGAAATTGCTCGTCACAAGTAATTTCTTCATTTTACACAATGTTTTCCCAATTGAGGTCGTCTAAAAGCGTCATTGTGTGGGATTTGGTTTAGCATGAAAAATAGAAAGTTTCTTTTCACTTATTAAGTGAAATCAACAACAACAATAACATCAAAATCTGTTAATTTCAGATTGTTTTACAAGTTCCTCGACCGTTGTGCCCCCAGATTCCACGAGGCCGGTAAGGCCATGGGTATCGGCTTATATAACGACAGTGTGTTTGTTGACATCAGGCCGACATTTACACTCATGAACAAAAGTAAAGATTTTCTGCCAGATGGCGTGAACGTCACCACTTTCGATGACGTTATTGAGGCTCGCTGGGATTTGGCGAAGAGTAAGAAAATAAAACCCTATGTAATAACAAAACATCTAAATTCGTGTCATGCTTAATCCGGAGGATTCCTGTCAAGACAGGAGGTATGAATAAGGATCGAATGTACAGTCTGATCTTGGTCTACACCGACCATTGTCTGGGTTCAAAGCGAGATTTGTTTATGAAATCATTTTCAAAAAAACAAGATGTGTTTGTGAAACACTATGCCCCCGAAACAGGAATTTTTTTAGAAACGTGTGATTTTTAATGTTATTTTTTTGCTTTGTTTTAGGGAAAAGGGTTAAAATTTTGACCTTGACCTTGATGAAATGATCTTCCCCAGTTGCGCTTTGTTTAGACCTATCTACATACCAAAGTAAAAGCATTGTAACTTAATTGGGGTTGAAGTTATGGGAAAATGTTTAGTTGGCAGGTTAAGTTTTTGAGTAACGTTTAAGGGAAAAGGGATAAAATTTTGACCTTGACCTTGATGAAATGACCTTCCCCAGTTGCGCCTTGTTGAGCCCTGTCTACATACCAAATATTAGCATTGTAACTTAATTATGGATTAAGTTATAAGAAAATGTTTAGTTGGCAGGTTAAGCTTTTGAGTAATGTTTTAGGGAAAAGGGTTAAAATTCTGACCTTGACCTTGATGAAATGACCTTCCCCAGTTGCGCCTTGTTGAGACCTATCTACATACCAAATATCAGCATTGTAACTTAATTAGGGATGAAGTAATAGGAAAATGTTTAGTTAGCAGGTTAAGTTTTTGAGTAACGTTAAAGGGAAAATGGTTAAAATTTTGACCTTGACTTTGATGAAATGACCTTCCCCAGTTGCGCCTTGTTGAGACCTATCTACATACAAAATATAAGCATTGTAACTTAATTAGGGTTTAAGTTATAGGAAAATGTTTAGTTGGCAGGTTAAGGTTTTTAGAAACGTTTTAGGGAAAAGGGTTAAAATTTTGACCTTGACCTTGATGAAATGACCTTCCCCAGTTGCGCCTTGTTGAGACCTATCTACATACCAAATATCAGCATTGTAACTTAATCAGGGCTGAAGTTATAGGAAAATGTTTAGTTGGCAGGTTAAGTTTTGCAGACGGACAGACCGACGGACAGACAGACAGACGGACAGACGGACACCGTTAAAACAATATGCCCCCGATCTATCGATGCGGGGGCATAAAAATGACCAACAAATATTGCTTCCATTTTAACAAAGTAAGGCAGCTTTTTTATTATCCACAAGGTTTTTCTATTATCAAGGCATAGCATTTTAAAATTTCATCAACTCAAAATTGTGATATGCAATATATTTGAATTGGGCAATTGTGAAACTCTGTTGTCTAGTAACAGGTTAAATGTTCGGTATTTTCCAGATAGGCGAGTTGTAGATCCAGATGATTATAAAACAGCCTGTTTATTTCAAACAGCGCCTAAACCACAGGATCCTGGGTTTAAACATGAACACAGTGAGGTAGTGAAGAGAAAGAGGTAAGGAATCGAGCGATAATTTTTTTCAGTCCATTCCGAAACGACGAATTTTAAGACTGGTCCGAATCGAAAGAAGTTGCTGACGACAATTTCGAATTCTTGAATTCTTAAAATATTTGTCTCTTTTTGGGTAGCATTTTTTTTCATTTTCCACATTGTTTTCCAGAACTATTTTTTTGAATGGGAATGGGTTAGGTATTTTGATTTTAGTTTCGTCTATCATAATACCAGCATTCTTAACGACTGAAATTTAGTTTCACATTTCTACGAAAAAGGAACGAACGAGTTTGTCTTTGTTCGACTAAAATGGTCAAATAACACATTCTCAAACTAAAGAAACTTTTGATTTTTTTACATGCATTCATAGTATCATATCGAAAGAAATGAAGGGAGTTACATTTTGTTACCTTGGATGAAAAACTAGAAACTCATTTATCACTGATGTGTGAATCTGATTAGAGGCTCCTACAGCATTATAAGGTTTCAAGTTTTACCATATCTACATGAAAATAAGCAATATTATCTGCACCACTTTAATGGTTCTCAGCCTGGTATTTCCAACAGTTTCGCATGTGCGTAGAGCAAAGAGGTTGAAAGGGTTAGGCTTGTAGAATACTCACTTTTTAGCTTTAGATGAAACGTTAAGTTAGTATATCGCTGCAATGCGCTTTCTTCTGGCTTCTCCCCTTGCTTTTGATGTCTTTTACGTGAATCCTTGATTCCTGAACATTTTCAGTGGCTCTTGGTTGTGTTACCATTACCAGACGCCCTGCTCGCGAAACCTGCTTCTATCATAAATATAAGTGAAAATCGAGGCACCATTTATTAAATCTTATCGAGCGATCTGCAATCCTTGGGCAAACGACTGGCAAATTGCTTCCTTTCCAGGAGGAGACGTCGATCAGCAGACGATAACAAGTGTGTACCGACACGTGTTACAGACTATTGTGACATGACAAAGATTCACAGAGAAAAAGAGGTGGTCGAAATGACTAGTATGTTAGACCGGAAACATTATACCCATAATTCAAGAGACGTCATTCAGACAGCACTGAAAGGCTGCTTCGAAGATTGTGGAACTTGCCTTGAAGGTTTGTGCGTTTTCGGTATCTAGGTAGGCAATCGCAGACGTTCACACTAATTGTTGACATTTTTCCTTCGTGAACATATTTCATGGGGATAAAATGTCACTTAATTGGTAACAAAAACTTTAATGGTTTGTTTGAATTGAGTTTTACGCCGCTTTCAACAATCTTTCAGTTATATCGCGGCGGCTGGAGCACCTAACAATGGAATCCTGGTATTTCTCACACCAGTACTACCATTACATCCTTTCCTATAGCCTCCAGCTGCTATCCCACATAGGTCTACGATTATCGACCCATTCAAAAACCTTTAAAATCGCAACAGTTGTGACTTTGTTCTTCAAACCAATAAGCGCCTATCGGTCCTACGTGTTTATAAGCTTAAAAACTTCAAAATCTTCCTAAGACAAAACTGGACACGTCAGAGAGAAAAAATTGTTTTGGATAGTGTCAAATACAATTCCATATAAGGTAGGATAAGATGACGTCATCTTCATTTTCTAGATGACGTTATAATGCGAATAAACGTAATCAGAATGGAAAAGAAAAAAGGAAATACTTGTAGAAATACAGTTTGTTTGTTTTTTTGTCATTTTTTGGAATTCATTTCATAAAAAATGTAAGCATGTAATAAATGAAATACTAAGTAACAATAAGGATGCAATATCTTGTATTTGCTTCTCGCTGCGCTGGAAAGTTTTGATATTCCAATCGACCATTGGTTTCGTGAAATATCAAAATTTTCCTTGGCAGCCCAAAGCAAATTCAAGATGTTGTATCGCTACCGTAACATAATATTCCTTATACGATAAGGTTAGATGATCTATCTGTTTTCAGAAAATATGTCAAACGCGAAAAGTTACAACCCTTGGTCTTCTTTCGCTATATTGCACACTCCTGGAATTGTAATTCTTTCGCGTGATGGTCACAATTATTAATATTGATGTCAGACAAGATAAATTGTCTATTATTTCATGGCTAATCGTCCCCTCATATTTTGGTGGTAAATCGTCACCCAACCTATCACGATACATTGATTTATTGATTTTATAGGAGAAGTGTGGGACGACAAGAGCCAGCACTGTAACGAATTTCTGCACTGGGTAAATTGGACATTATCAAATAACGAACCGAGTACCACCAACTTTTTCGTATCTCTGTCGAGTCACGCATGTGAACACGGAAACGATTGTGTGGAAAATTCCCCTCTTTTCTCGTTGATTGGTATGTACATTTATTATTTACCTACAATTATTCTAGATGGCACGACAAAAAAAAAAAAAAAAAAAAAAAAAAAAAACGGAATATGACAGTGCTTATCAAATACGCCTATTTTTTTCTAGTTAAATATATATTCCACACTAAAAAGCCGGACACACAAGAAAAATTCGTATCTGTTAGTACCAAATGCGTAGTCTAAGATGATGTCTTTTTCATTCTGTATGCTTTAACGAGTAGCCTTGGCAACTAGGAATGTTTTCATTCAAAATAAAAATAATCGTTCCTTAGGACATCTAACAAATCTTATTTAGCAAGATTTTTCAATTCGGCGAAAAGAACGCACCTCTTTTTTTTGTGTGGGCGTTTAAATGCGTCACTTTGTGGGACTATGTTGAAAGTGTTCTCTGGTATATTGTAAAAGTCACGTGTATCTATTTTCGTAGCACCCTCCGTCATGAAAATATTCCGCCCGGACCCGAAAAAACGGAGTGAAGAGTACGTGTATTCCTCCGCCAACAATCCCTCACCAGCCATGTCTTTATTGGAGGATATATACGGTATACAGGCTTCCGGTTTGGTCAAATTCTGGGTGGTAAACGACGCAGAAATGACGGCTCTGAAACGTCAACTTGAGGTAACTTTTTTTTAACCCATTCCCACTCAGTGACCCTTTTAGACGCCCCCAAGAAAAAAGCTTTGGAAAACATTGTGGAAAATGAAGAAATTGCTTGTCACAAGCAATTTCTTCATTTTCCGCAATGTTTTCTTTCTAAAAAGACGAATAAATCTCAAATATCATAAAGTTTAAATTGTCGTCTGCAACTTCTTCCAATTTGGACCAGTCTAAAATGTTCTTGTGTGGTAATGGGTTAAACTCTCACGCCCGTTGTCAAATAACAGGCTATTACAGGTTGTCGCATAAGCAGACACACATTCTTGGAAGACCTTATCGTAGGTCAACTTCATTATCGATGCATGATAATAGTACATTTTCATGATTTAAAAAAAAAAACAAAAAAAAAAAAACGTCGATTGTAATGATCAGTTAGACAACAATATCATGCCTTAAGTGAGTTCATCTTTTCGGGCGGGAGGATGCAGCGATGTTGCAGGGGACAGCTATATCATTTAGTAGCTAAATTTTGTAGTTAACAAGCCATTTCATTTTTTTTTTTTTTTTTTTTTTTAATTTTATTGATTTGATCCCCGTTGGCAGCACATATCCTTTTCGACATTTGTCTCTCAACAATGGGTGAATAATCGTAAACCAAAGTTGGATAGCAGCTGTAGGCTAGGAAACGATGTAATGGTGGTACTGGTGCAAGATATACCAGGAATCCGTTTTTAGGTGCTCCAGTCGCCAAGATATCATAAAAAAATGTTAAAAAGCGGCGTTAAACCCATTCAAACAAACAATTTTACCGATTTAAGACATTCCATGCGATATATAATGCCTTTGAGAAATTACATAATAAAAAGCACTATGGTGTATTTTTATGGTAACCAAAAGGTAGGTCTACGACAATTTCAAGCTTATGATTTTATCATTATTATCATTTTACCTTTCTGGTAGAAAACATTCCGGATATTGAAGAATCAAGCGATTCTCCATTTTCAAAATGTTTTCCGAAGCCCGTTTTCTTTGCGGCGTCTAGAAGCGTCATTGACTGGGAATGTATTAAAGTGTTGTGCCTGGCTACTCCACAGGTTGTGATGTTGTACAACAAGAACGTGACCCATATCGAGGTGTACATCGAGAACTATAAAAACTCGAAGGACGCCGTGGTTGGAATCATAGAAAAGGCAGCAAGGACCATGGCTAGACAAGGATGTCCTGACTTCACGCGAGAGACGTTAACGCCATATACGATACACGAAGTTCCTCCCGGTAAATATACTACGTCTGACTTGATTCATCTCTGCAATCAAATAAGATTTTGTAATTGTGATCAATAGGAAATAATTCAATTTTTAGTTTCGTCTATCAAAAACGAGCGTTCTGATTGGTCAAAAAAATATTCATAAGTCCTTGTACAAAATTTTGAGCACTCAGCGATTTTGTATGCTTCCGCACAAAATAGTCCCATACAAAAAGATAAAAAAATTGTAAAGCTTTTGTTTATTCGCTCGATGCTATTAAATTATAAGAAATGTAGAGAATATTTTTTGTCTTCATGGAGGTATGAACCGAAAACCCTTATCACACAATGTATGAATCCGCTTCGCGTATTCATACAGTGTGATTAGGTTTTACGATTCATACCACCATAATAACAAAAATTATTCTCTTCATCTCTTAAGTGTGGCCATATAATGGTGTCCTTATTTAACCGAAAATATTGAACAAAATTAAAGTTATTTTGCAAAATTTGTGGTCAGTAACATGTAACAAAAAAGGAAAAATGTTTGTTGGCGACCCAAACGTCGTAATTACAGCTTCAAAAAGCTGCAGTTACGACGTTAAGTGACAATTTCGGGATTTACATTTCGTGCATTCACTTTTCGCAGCTTGCAATAAAATGGAAAGCACACATGCGATACTCCTAAAGGTTTCAAACAAGGAAGACTCATATTCTATGGGTATATAAATTAAGTTTCAAACAAATCGATAAGAAATTATGTTTTATATATAGAGGATAATCAACTGGTTATTCTAGATTTGAAAAAATATTTCACGAGGATGCGTTGTTAGGCGTTGAAAAAACGAGTTCGCAGCACGAGTTTTTTAACGACTAACAACGCATCCGCGTGAAATATTTTTTCATATCTGGAATAACCAGTTGATTATTCAATTTATTATATATCTTATTATTTATTTTATTTTATTTTTATTAAAATATCGAAACCAATCTTTTTGATAGAGAGAATGTCTATTGAAAAAAAGTTCGGATGACTGCATGACTAAAGATTTATTACAGAGAGTGAAACTGAAAAGTGTTATCGTCACTCCAATGACGATATCAAAATTTATTACACTGTGAAAACCCAAAATTTCACAGCAAGTTATATAATAAAAAGTATTTTTGCAACATCCGTCATGCAATTCGGTTGATATCACGTCTCGACGTCATTGAATCATAAAGTTATTTATCAACTAAAAACGTCGAAACCGCGCGTCGCTTTTATAACCCCTTATACAATGCTTAAGGCAAACATTTAGACTTGAACAATGTCTATTTTATAACTTGGTTATTGTAAACCTATTCGCATAACAAAATTAAGTTCTAAGTCCCTTCATGACTTGAAATTAACAGACATTGAAAGCTGTGAAAATGTCTACATCATTTCGACATCGGAAACTGCAAGGGTCATGCAAAATATGGGATTTTTCCCAAAAAGAAACACAATGACACCCTTATTTTTTCTTATAATTTCTAACAAGCATATTGAACTAAACAATATGAAAAAAATAATATATCGTATGGAACAGTTTATTAGCGAATTTCGAAATATTACTTGTTTGTGAATTCCTTTTAGTTCATTTTATTTCAATCTATAAGCCGTTATGCCTGTAAAAGTACGCTGTTCACTTTTGAAAAAAAAGCATAAAGAAACAGCATATATGTGGGTGTTAAGGAATAAGATTTAAAGGAGACAGCGATAGATAAATGGTTAAACAGTATAAAAAGTTCTAATATCACACTATTTGGATGACGTAATAAAAACGTAAAAACCGCTAGACCCCTATAACGTCGGCCACGTTTAAAATACATAATCTGATTCGGTGATCTTTTTTTTTCATTGCATATTTCGATTTGACAAACTTTAATCTACAAAATAAGAGATTTTTATTAAAGGGATATAATTCAAGAAATCATTCTTAAGCCCCTCCCCCTCCTCCCCCCCCCCCCAAAAAAAATGCTTCAAGTGAATATCGGCCAATTTCAAAGTTTTCTCCTGGTCTAAATGAATTATTCGATTGATCGATTGATTCCTTGATTGAAAGTCATAAGAACAGCGGCTAATACAAAATGTACTGAGCCGTTTAGATGTTAACACGTCTGTGAAATGAATTTGACGTCTGATGTGTAGTTGCGATTTCTTGCATTTGTCTGGAGAAAATATCTGAAAATGGTGATAATTCACGAATCGCCGTTGTCAATCAAAATACCGCATGACCAATGAAAGAATTAATTTAGTCCTGAAGGAAAATGTTGAACTCCGACATTGTCGTAATATGGTTTCGTTCGTAGGCGATTAAAATGTCGTTACCACATTCGTGTACCTGTACTTCGGAAACACGTTCCTACAAAAATTTAATTGATCAATCGCGATTGCCAATCAAGGAAATAACCGACCAATCAAGTAATCTATTCAGCCCGGACCTGAGCTTTACAACTCCGCCATTGGCCGCCAATTTTTATTAACCCTTATAGTTTTTTGGCGACATAAACGTCGTAACTACAGCTTATTCTAGCTGTAGTTACGGCGTTTAGGTCACCAACCAACCATTTTACTTTTTTGTTATATGCTACTGGCTATAAGTTTTTGCAAAATAAGGTCGTTGAAAATCGAAGCGGGACTTCCTGTCGGAGTCGGTGGGCTTGACGAACGACGTAAGCGGGCGGGGCCAGCGATTGTTCAAATAAAACTTTAACAAGCGATACATTTTCGACCATTCTAAATTTAAAGAAGTTATGATAAATGATGGTTTCAGAAAAGATATTTGTCTTTAGGGTATATTCCTTTTAACAATAAAGAACTTCTTGTAACAAGACATTTCTTCATTTTCCTCAGTATTATTCAAACTTTTTCTTTTCTTAAGCGCCTAAAACGTGGGATTGTGAAGGAATGGATTAATTAGTATCATATCTTAACCAGAATGATATTCCCGGTATTCATATTTCGTTGTTGTTGTTTTTTTTTCTTTCAGAGAGAAAAAGGCGAGCTGCAGAGGGGCCTTCGCAGAAAAGAAAACTTCTGGCGGAGAAATATAACCTCGAGGAGAGGTTTAGGAGAAGGAGCGGACATGGATTCTAGTTGATTTTACCGTCCAACAGTGCATTCAGAATGGCTAAGAGAATCGCGATCAATTACCGTGCAATCAAGCATTTTGACGCTACAAAGAAAAATTTGCTTTGGGAAAACATTCTGTGTAAAGGTGAAATTGCTCGCAACGAGCAATTTCACCTTTTTTCATTATGTTTTCTTCCCTATTTGACTCGTTTTCAAATTGATTGAACTTTAGATCGTTTGCAACTTCATTAAATTTCGACCAGTCTAGATTATGTCGTCAAGTAATGCAGTTATTACATGATTTACCGAACGTGGTTGTCAGTCAAAGAATAAATCGACAATTTTTTATAAAAACAACAACATTCAATTAGACAAAAAAATGAACTTTGAACTCAAACATTGGCCGATTGTTATGTTATACATTTTTCTTTGTTTGGCGACGTAGACGTCGTAACTACAGCTTATTCAAGTTGAAGTTACGACGTTCAGGTCACCAACCAGCATTTTTTTCCTTTTTTCCTGCACGTTAGTGGCAATACTTTTTTTTCAAAGCATCGTTTTATATCGAAGTGGGACTTCCTGTTGGAGTCAGTGAGTGTGACCTGCGGAGGTGGTGGGCAGGAACAGCGATCCGTCTAAAAGCAGATGGAATGCAAGATTAACTTCTCCATTGCTGAAATATTTTCCCTTGCTTTTTTTCATACAGCGAGTCAAAAAGCCGGATTGTTTGGTAATGGCTTAACCATTTCTCATTTTTCAGAATTTTAGACCAACTCAATTTGAAAGAAGCTGCAGACAAAAATAAAAAAAGAGTGCAATTTGAAAGGTAACAAACCTACGTGTTATAGAATATTGTGGGAAAAGAAGAAATTGCTTGTGACTAGCAATTTCTTCTTTTCCCACAATGTTTACTTAAGTATAAATTCACAGGGACGTGAAAACAAGGGATTGCACAGGAAAGGGTTAAGGCATCTCCATGGATTTGTTAAGGATGGGAAAATATTATGAGAGCCTACTTTTTACTTGACTTACGGGTTATAATTTCGATTCTCTTACTATGCTGAATGCAGGAATCCTCTTTTAACTTATGTTGAAATGTGTGTATGAAGTGTGCCTTTATTATTAATATTTTTTTCTTATATACCTATACATGATATGAATTAAAATCTGGCTATCTAATAAAACTCGACAGAAAAAACAACAACAATATTCAAATAGAAAAACACACTGTTGTAATATTCCCTATATATAATTACTTTTTTTCTTTTTACCTAACATCAGCTTTTGTTCCATAATATATTGACATACGCCATTGAACTCCGTGCAACAAATATTCGAAAAAAATGATTAGAATAAGCAGAGGTCAAACAGATGTCGCATTTCTAAAAATAGAAAATAAAACCACCACCATATATATATAGTAATACGAAGTCAGAAAATCTACGGAGCAGGAAAAGTGTCGATCTTGGTGGTCATTCTGCAGTCTGACGGGGGGTGATAACTGTTCATGCATCCAAGAAGGTTTTTTTTTAACGCCTGACGAGTCATATTTATGATCCGTGAAGCTCAATCGGGGAAACATATCAAAGTAATTAATGAAAAACAAGACAGATTAACCCAACATTGGATATTAAACCATTACCAAATAAAGTTGCTTCCTGGCGCCCCGAAGAAAAATGATCATCAAAAAATCTATGGAAAAAATCTCAAAGAAAGAAACTTGATAGCAAGCATTTTCACGAATGTTCTCCGTTTCTTACAATGATTTTTTTTCTCTATGTGGCACTTATTTTTCCAATTTGAAATGCCGTCTGCAACTTCTTTCAATTTGAGCCAATCCAACGTTTTGTTGTCTGGTAAGGGGTTAATCTTTATATTTGAACTTTCAAAGGTGAATATATCTCAGAGGTGATGAGAATCCTCTTGGCACTTTCATTGAATCGCAAAACTAAGACTCCTAATCATTTAAGAGATGAAGAGAATATTTTTTGTTTTCATGGAGGTATGAACCGAAAAACCTAATCACACTGTATGAATACGCGAAGCGGATTCATACATTGTGTGATTAGGTTTTTCGGTTCATACCTCCATGAAAACAAAAAATATTCTCTTCATTTCTTATAATTTAATAGTATCGAGCGAAAAAAGCAAAAACCCTACATCTTTTGATACATTTTTGTATGGGACTATTTTGTGCGGAAGCATACAAAATCACTGCGTGCTAAAAATTTTGTTCATGGAGGTATGAATTAAACTTTTCGACCAATCAGAACGCTCGTTTTTGATAGACGAAACTAACAATTAAATTATACTGTTTTAGCCCAACTTCACACAGAAGAGTGAATAGCCGTCAAGTTTTATATATCAATGCAACAAAATCTATTAACCCGTTCCAACACCACAAAATTTTAGACTATCATCTTTTTGGATAGAAAACATCGTGGAAATATGAAGAAGTTGCTTGTCTTACGCATTTTTTTCATTTTCCATAATGTTTTCTAAAGCTTTTTTCTTGGGGGGCAATAAGGAGGGATTGTGTTGGAATTGATTAATTTATTTGGATATTATTCCGATATGGTATAATTCGTATGTACAATTGTACCTCATAGATCTTTCGAATACCCAAAATATTTTCCCCTCAGAAACACATACATGTACAATAGAAAGATGTAAGTTTTCTTTTAATGATAAACGCTATATTTCAGATTCTTGTTTGATATTAGAATTCTACTTGTTTGATACGCTCTTATCTAGTAAATTCTTACACTAAACCACAGTATATTTAAGCCTTTCTCGTTTTTTGAAATTTTACACTTGTCCAACTTGAAAGTGGTTGCAGTGGACGATGAAAATTGGATGCAATTTGAGATGAAACCATCCTATTGGGTAGAATATTTTGCGGAAAGGAGAAATTGCTTGTTACAAGCTATTTCTTTTTTCTACATTGTTTTTCTCAACTATAAAACAGCGGCGTAAAATCCCTGGTTTAAAGGGGGTATCGATATTTCCAAAGCCAAACAACAACATTTTTTTCACGAATTCTCTAGAATAAAGTTTCATACTTTAATATGAAGCTGAAATATGAAACGGAATATTGTTTTCAAGGATACCTGATAAGCGAAAATGACTTTTAACCCTTTCCCGTTTTTCAAAATTTTGGACTGGTCTAATTTTGAAGAAGTTGCATACGACAATTAATAGTAGGTGCTATTTGAAAAGCAACCTACAGGTAAGAAAAAATTGTTGGAAAAGAAGAAATTGCTTGTTACAAGCAATTTCTTCTTTTCTCACAATGCTTTCTCAAGTATAAAATCACAGGGACGTAAAAACAAGGGTTAAGGGACTTCACCAACAATCTTATATTCTTTACAATGAGTGTCAACGTTTTTAACTAGCAAAGCGTTTAGGTCGCCAACCAACCACATCATTATTTTATTACATGCTACTGGCTATGAATTTTGCAAAATAACGCCATTTACAGTCGAAGCGCGACTTCCTGATGCGATATAGCCCTATAACCTAGTTTGAAATTTTCGGTTGAGGTCGTATCTCTTCATGTGATGCCGATCACGACTGTACTGCTAGCGGACGTCAGTGACGTAATTGATACGTCACGGAAACTACAAATAAAGCAATTTTCGATGCAATCGCAGATAACGCAGATACACGATAAATTCCGGTACCCTTCGGGTTGTACTTCGCTGACTTTAAGGCGTCTCGTAAAACGAACAAAAAAAAAGCCTCTTTTTTAAAAAAAAGTTATAAACAGTCATTTTCATTACAAAATCAGCTTAATCACTTAATAACAAATGTCCGAAAGCATTGCAGTTAGAAATTTGAACGTTGAGAGCCAAAATTTTGCTTTCAAAATCTGTTCAAGAGCAGAGTGTATCAATATATTTTAAGTAATGACGAAAAATTTAATCATTTTTACTCCTTTTCATATTGTTTGAATACAATTATATTCTATAAAGTAAATTTGCAAAATTCGGAGATCGATTATCAACATAAAATATGGTATTTAAACCATTTACTCTATCGCAAATTTAAGGCCTGTCCAAATTCAAAAGTTCTGCAGTCGATTTGAGAGAGAGAGAGAGAGAGAGAGAGAGAGAGAGAGAGAGAGAGAGAGAGAGAGAAACATTCCTTATGGTAGTAAATATTTTGGAATGTAACGACTTATCAAATCATTGATTTAAACCGGAGGTGTACTTTGAGCTCAGTCTGACATTGGCGGACATTTATGAGAAGCATTTTGTTTGTTTGTCGACGTGAACGTCGTAACTACAGCTTATTCAAGCTGCAGTTACAACGTAATGCCGCCAACAATTTTACTTTTTTTGTTACGTTTTACTTGCCATAAATCATTTCAAAATAACGCGGTTTAACCAGTTCCCACACAGTGACGCTTTTAAATGCCCCCCCCAGGAAAAACAATTAGGAAAACATTGTGTAAAATGGACAAATTGCTTGTTACAAGCAATTTCTTCATTTTACACTATGTTTTCTGCCCAAAAAGTTGAAAAATCCAAAATTTCATAACGTTAATATTGTCGTCTGCAACTTCTTTCAATTTGGGCCAGTCTAAATTTTATCTGTCTGGTAATGGGTTAATATTTTACTAGAACTTCCTATTGGGGCTCTGTGGACAAGGCTAGCGTGTCGTAAATTCAGCAGAATGGGTATTGATATAGCCTTGACTCTTTCCTGTCTCTCGAAATTTTAGACTTGCCCAATTTGAAACATTTTGCAGACGACAGTGAAAAGTGAGTGCAATTTGAAACAAAACCATTCTATGTGGTAGAAAATAGAGTGATAAAAGAAGAAATTGCATAATATTTTCTTAAGTATAAAATTGCATAGACGTAAAAAACAGTGATTATACAGGATAGGGTGAAATCGTTTTCAAAATCCGGACGGAATCTTCCGACTGGCTGGGTAAGGTTTTGGAGAGAATCCTGTAACGAGCCAATTGACGCATCACGGGTAGTCAATCAAAGAAGCAATCGATCCTTTATTTAAACCGGAAGTGAAATTTGGACTCTATCGTTAGCCGACATTAATGTGGCGTGCTTTTTGTTGGTTTGGCAACTTAAACGTCGAAACTACAGCTAATTCAAGTCGTAGTTACGACGTATATATCTCAAAATTAACCATTTTACTTTTTTTAATTCACAAAATGTCACTTTTAGACCCTATTGTTACAGCAATTTCTTCATCGTCCACAAGGTTTTCTTCCTAAAAGGACAGAAAAATAATAAATTTCATAAACTAAAAATTGTCGTCTGCAACTTCTCTTTCAATTTGGACCAGTCTAATTTGAACCTGTCGTCATGTGATAGGCTAAACAATGAAGTATAATGATTTTATGGGTCTTATTTCCTTCAATAATGCACGGCACTCCTCTTACAAAAGGGTCGGCCTATTTAGTCTCAATCGGAACTCCTCGTTCAATTCTACGGACCAACAAAAGGGAATTCAAGCTTTTCAATGATTTTGAAAGTTCCGAACCATCCGGGTTTACTGAGATTGCGCATTACGTTGTCCTACACTGTTTCCGGTTAACAAAATGCATCGCGAGATTTGTGCCTATGTTTACAGAAATGGTCGATTGTTTGAGTCTGTGACGTGTGGTTGAAAGTGGGCGACATAGTTACGTTCCTTCGCTGCAGAGCTACCTGATTTTGTACAATACTATTTTTTATTATATACCTATAAAAGATATGGAGTAAAACCTGGCTGGCAAATACAACTCGACAGAAAAAAATCAATATTCGGCGTGTAGCAAAAAGCCGTATTCGTTGAGTAACGTTAAACACTGACTTCTTTTTTGTGTATTGACGTTCCGGGTTTTTCGGAAAGTTGGTTATTTCTGAGCCATTTAAGAGAATTTTTCTAAATGTCATTTCCTAAAAGGTATATAATAAAAGGAATATTACAACAGTGTGTTTTTCTATTTGTTGTTATGGTGTTCTCGAATCGAGTGTAGGTATTTTTATTGGATTCGACCTTCGGTCTCATCCAATAAAAATATCTACACACGATTCTCGAACACGATAACAACGCATAGAAAAAGACACTGTGGTAATATCCCCTATTTATATATATCAGAGACATTGACAAATATTCACCAATCTGCATCCCTTATAGCATTAATGAAAACTATTACAGCAGTAAATAGTGTCAACGTCTGAGTCTGCGACGACAAGTCAGTGGGAAAGCCCATATTAAGTTTTCATACATTTCTTTAAAACTGACGTATTGTTGGTCACGCCCACAACCTCCGTGTAGATGACGTCAAAATGCGAATAAACGTAACCAGAAGAAAAAGCAGAAGGGAAATACATATTTTTCTTATTATATCATCGACTTTATTTAATAAAAAATAATAAGATAGGTTTATTATAAATATATAAATGTATAATAAATGGAATATTATATTACGATTGCGATGCAATATCTTCGGTCTCGTGAAATGTCAAACTTTTCCTCTGCAGATCAAAGTAAATACAAAATGTCGTATCGCTATCGTAATATTATATTCCCAATTTGTTTGAAAGACATAAACAGTAACGCGTAAAAAATGTTGATTGATTCAGCTTTGGATGACAGCCGGCATCCGCCAATTGGCCAATAGCTCGCTCCGCCCACTGACTCGCTATGTCCCGCCCATTAACTCCAACAGAAAGTTCCGCTTCGTTTTTAAACGGCGTAACTGTGCAAAATTTATGGACAATTAGCATGTTACAAAAAAAGTTAAATGGTTGGTTGGCGGCCTAAACGTCGGTACTACAGCTTGAATAAGCTGTAGTTACGCCGTTGAAGTCGCCAAACCAACAAAAATGGTAAACAAAAATGGCGGCCAATTGCGGGGTTGAAAGCTCAGGTTCGGGCTGAATAAATGATTTGATTGGTCGGCTGATTCCTTGATTGGCAGCCACGATTGGTAAATTGACTAATCGCGGCTATCAATCAAGGAATCAATCGACGTATCTAAACATTCATTCGGTCTGGAATGAGCTTTGAACTCCAAACGATGGCTGCAACTTGTGTGAAACGTTTCTGTTGGTCTGGCGACTAAACGTCGTTACTACAGCTTATTCAAGATTTAGTTACGACGTTTAGGTCGCCAACCAACCATTTTACATTTTAACTACATGCTACAGGAAATAAAATTTTGCGAAATAACGCCGTTTGAAATGGAAGCGGGGCTTCCTTTTGGGTTCAATTGGTGGGGGTCACCGGAATAATTGGGCGGGGCTAGCGATAGGTGAATGACGGCGTTATTTTGGCCAGTTTTTTGTTAGAAATAATAGAATGGATGGTTGGCGATGTACGCGTCGTGACTACAGCTTGAATAAGCTGTAGTTACAATTTTTAATTCGCCAAACCAATAAATGATTCATCAAAATGGCGGCCAATGTTGGAGTTCAAACTGAAATCCCAGGCTAAATGAATGCTTCATTGGTCGACTGATTATTTGAGTGACAGCCGCGATTGGTCATTTCTAAGATACAAAGAGTGATATATTTAGACATCCATAACATGTATGATAGTCTAGTTGTTACACAAAATCGTCTTTGTATTGAATTCGAGTCGCGTAGAAAACTTTGGATATTTCACGAGACCGTAGTTCGATTGAAAATCAAATTTCCCTACTGGTCGAGAATCAAATACAATTATTGTTATCACCACTATACCATAGTATTATATTTATCGATACCAACAAATTTACAAAATAAGAGATAAAGGAAGCTTAAGAAACTTGTCTAAATGTACCCTTTTTTGAAAAAAAAAAAAAAAAAAATCCTAATAACGTTATTCTTAATTCGACGTCATTTTGTGACCGGGAAATTGGCGTCATCTAACAATATCCATACATGTCCGATACAGATTCATTTCTTTTATTTTTCATTCTATTGCTGTTTTGATTTGTTTTGTTTTTATCTAGTACGATTTGTCCGCGTGAAATGGTCGTAATATTTTACAGATAAATTGAAAGGTATGTATTAAATTAAGATCCAGTACCATCCTTGCCCTTTTGTTTCATTATCAGAGGACACTTCACATACCGTTAAAGCATACGCCTTGTCCGATAAACGTTTCAGTATCAAGAAGGCAACAGTAGCCAACCAATTTCTACCGAAATGAATTAGCAGGAAATTCCGATTTCTGAGTACATATATTCTGCCGGCACACGAGTCGTAGTCCTCCCGAACTAACGAAACCTTACCCAGGTTCAATGTTGAACCTCTACCGTGTAAAACCCTAACCGCTACGTCATTGTTAAAAGATACGACGAAGGGTCTGAATTAACAACTATTGTTTGCTTTGACCGGTGCCGCCGTGTTCGGTTCAATCCCTGGTTTTTACATCCCAGTGTTTTTAGACTTGAGAAAACATTGTGGAAAAAGAAGAAATTGAATTTCTGAATTAGTGTTTTTCAAATAAAATCGATCTGCAAAACCTTTGAATTTGGACTGGTCTAATTTTTTGCAAAACTTTGTTGAAGTCAACAGGGGTACCAGTCTAGTGCTTGGTTAATACCAAAGGTGAGATAAAGAAGGCAAAAGGTTGGGGTTTATTTCTTTCTCTCTCTTTTTTTATTCTATTTATTTTTCAACACGATTTGTCCGATAGCTTTCTTGGATGCTTATCTGTATATAATCTAAAAATACAGATATATAATGCAGGGAAAATTCCAATTTCATTTCAGAGGACAAAATGTTTTCGTTGGTTTTATATGTAAGAGGCCGTTAAGCATATCTGAAAAAGCACATATGTTTTAAGCATATATGCTTTTTGTGTTCACACTGTATGCTTTAGCATATCTGTTTCACATGCGAAGAAATCTCCTCCACTTTAAGTTTGCATTGGCTAACGGACTTAGCGTTATCGATACACCTTTCTTGCAGCGGCCAGTCAATGTGAAATAAACCAGACACACATTAACTTTTAATTAACGGTCAGTAGACGACCACCTCAATAAAGGGATAGAAATATGCCGTCTGTAGTTTTAGTCGATGGATGATTCCGTTTTCATCTGTAATTCTCAAACAATTATGACCCGGATTAGCCAATTACCAGACGACAAAAGTTTGGACTGATATATATAAATTGAAAGAAGCAACATATATAAATTCAAATTGTTTTGGAGCTGCAAAGAAGGGGATAAACACCGTACAAATATTGTGAAAGAAGGAGAAATCGCCTGATTACAGCAAATTCTCCTTTTTCACATTTCTCCTAAATTCAATTTTTCACGGGTGTAAAAAGGCGGGATTGTGTGGGAGTGAATTAAGCCTCGCAGAACTTTGACTGTTTTACAAAATAATTAACGACATCATAAATCACATTTTTTTCTTATTTTTTTTTTTTTTTTTTTTTTAATCAGAATTATTTTTTAGCTAATGATTGGAATGTGTATGCCGACATTACTTAACATACTTTTTTTCAAAATCGGACTAATGATAAAACATAAACATGATCAGAAAAAAGGGAATTATTTAGTAAACCAATGGTCAACGAGCCTCCGAAACGTATTAACTAAGGGGAATTTTAACGCGTGGTTAAGAGGTAAAGTATTGGCTTCACGATCAAAAGGTCTAGAGTTCGATTCTTTTGAGCATCTGTCGACATTAAGTCTTTTATTTTCCCACATAAATGGTGCGGGTACTGCTGTTTATCCAGGAAGCAGAATCGAGGCTTGAAAAGCTTGTTTCCCACTCAATGTAAAATAATAGGTTAAATTCTTATCCAATTTCTGCTCAGCTGTAGTTACGTGGTTTCATCAGCCCACCAAATGGATATGGAATGAATGTTAGATAAAAACGAGTTTTTTTTTTCTATCTAAAAAAATGCCAATGGCTTAATCACCAATTTTGAGCCAACGTAAAATAAAAATGATAATAAAAGTAAAACATATCGTCTGAAATTCATGAGGAAAATGAATAAATAAGAATGTAAAATATTTATTTATACTCAATGGTAAATTAATAATTGTTTGTAATTGTACACGGCGGGCTATTTGACAATTTGAAAGTTCTGTGTAAATAGTGGCTTTACTTAATAGGATGTTTAAAATGAGTCCCAAAGGAGATGGAGAAGTTTGAGTTGCTAATTAACTGGTTCCCGGTAACACTCAAATAGTCAAATTCAAATTGTAGTTCATACTTTTTGGTTTTGGTTTATTTATAGTAAGGATGGATCTTATTAATTCTGATTGAATCTATTAAAAAGTGTATCAAATATCGCAGTTGTGCAACCAAAATGTCGCAAATACAGCTTTTATTCAACCTGTGTTTACTATATTTTGGTCGCATTCTGACAATATCATATCCTCCTTGACAAAAAAGTAACTGTATACTTGTGCATGAAGAAAAGAACTCATTGGAGGTGAAATGGGCTGCATAAGCTCCGAGATCCAGATCTTGAATAGAGGTAGGATTAGCGATCAACATAGAATCTGAAAAAAGAACAAAGATTCGACCACGGTCAACCTTTATAGTTGGCACAGTCTGATCAGATCGGAACATTTAGCAACTCATTTCTTGTATCTTTTTTTTTCCGGAACGATTCACATTTCTCCATATTATCTGAAATTACGGGACAACTGAACACTTTGCACTTTATTTATTCTATTTTGTAAATAAAGATAATAATAATAAGAAGAAAAAAGTTTGGTCTTGCGCACGTGAAAGAGGAAATGCAATCCAAACTGAAAGCATAGTCTGCATAGTCAGGTAGGTGGAAAAACTTGGTAAAAAATATAAATTTTTGATGCCGGAAAGCCCGCGCAGTGTGACCATGGACGACATTTAAAGGGCGAAGTCTCGATATGTCAAAAACGGATCATCTCGGATGAGCAAAAAGTTTCGTTCGTTTTCTAACCTACTATTCTGGGTACGCAGGCTAACCATAGTGCAGACTTTTCTCTTTTCAATATTTCAGTCATAGAAAGGGCATTCTACCTTGATATACATTCAATTTTGAAAAGGAAACAATTATGATTGGCTTGTGGGAGGTTTCGAGGCCTAGTTATAGTTCACGGGCAAGCTATATACGTGTATGTATGTCTAATCAACTTACTTTTAACTGAAATCAATATTGTTTGATTGTCTTCGCAGTTAGGTAGATGAGCGAATTGACAAAATCAGACAAAACAGAGAGATAATAGCTAAAGAATAATAGTTTGTGAACATGTAGGGCCTACATATAATTTAAATCGTAGTCATAATGCAAGGAAGGTTATTTTAAGTGCGTTACTTTGTAAGATATGTTGTCTTGGACATGAATTATGAACAGGCAACATTTTGGATGAAGATCTTAAAGTCGTATCTGCGGGTTGAATGTACTGTAGTTAAAACGTTTAGGTCGTCAAACCAACAAAAAAGCAAAGTTCACACCCGGCATAAATGGACGATTTTATCGGTAATCCATATTTGATTGTCAGACGTGGTCCGTCACTTTACAACCCTCCTTGTACTGAATTGGTTTTCCATGCCTCTTTAAACCCTTGACCAGATGTCATTGAAAGAAGTTGTAGGCAGTACATGAATATATCATCTCGATATGTCGACTAAGACAGGCGAACACTTGAAGATGTTAAACATTGAGAAACAATCGAGAAGGGACCTAGTTATTTCGGACAGCATAGTTGGTTCCCATGGTAACTCAAATACGACTGTCATTTTGATAGTGATGTATGTTTGTACGATCATTAAATTCTAATGTCTAAAGCATCTGGTTTTGTATGCACAGAGTGCAGAGATAGTTCTAATGCATGTTACTTAGCGAAAGTCGTTCATTTCGCGTTCTTATTTTAATCTCAAATTAAAATCCTTTGAATTAAAAAACTATTTCCAACAATTTCCGTTTGTAGTTCTTTGGTGTAATCGTCCAATCATTTAATGATGAATATCGGCCATGAGAGATGAAATGCCTCAGAGAAAGTTATTATTATTGGGGGGGGGGGTTAACGCCAATTTTGATAGTATTTCAGCCATGTCGAGGCGGCTGAAGCACCTAACCATAGATTCCTGATATTTCTCACACCAGTACTAATACTAAATCCTTTCTGAGCCTCCAGCTGATCATCCCATTTAGGTTTACGATCAATCAACCATTGGTGGGAGACTTATGTCGGAAAGGATATTCGCCGTGACCAGGGATCGAACCCGGGACCCCTTGACTAGGAGTCATACGCGCTTACACTGCCCTATAGAAGTGGATATGGTGTAAGAGAGAGCAGGCTGAGAGTATGTGTTTGTGACGGGGCTTAATATAGCTTTGAACTATCGTAGGGAAACTCACTTCCAAATCAGAGATAGAGAGAGGGAGAGAGAGAGAGAGAGAGAGAGAGAGAGAAAGAGGCAGACATAGAAAAAAGCAAAGAAATAAACTTATAATATTAATCGTTTGAGGACGACCAAACTTTGTTCTGGTTCGATCCTAGATGCAGCGGGAAATTTTCGAAGCAGTGTAAGTTTTATCTAAGAAAAATAATTGTCTTTTTATCCATGCTTTTTTTTCGTCCCCCAATCTTTTAAAGCCCCGATGACATTATGGCTCGAACGGAATAATTTGAAAAATGCTTCATATTTTAACGTCTTATCCCAGCATTAGATAAAAAAGTATCTACAAGTTTAATTTTGAATTCAAAAACTTTGAAATATAACATGAAATATGCTGAACGGCAAATAGGCATTAAATATTCGGGCCAAACTAAAAGTTACTTGGACTTTATACTAACCGGGTTGTTATGATTGGAAGTAATTTATGTTATACTCGTTCATGATATACATAAGAGCGTGAAAACGAAACCCATTTTTTAAAATTTTACTCAGTTTGATTATCAATGTACATTGCCCCAACTTCCAGGTGCCTAGAAAATGGGTATTTAATGGTCAGACACTCATTAGTTTAGCGTATGCCAGTGCAATGGGACAGTCTTAGAGGTGTTTCCATAGTAACGGGGCTCTATGGTAGCATTCTTTGATTACCAAGCTAGTGAAGATATTTACACATTTTTTTCCTAACCATGTAAAAGCATAACTTTTTCCGCATGGATGTCCTTGAATCTGTTTGATCTGCATTTTAACTAGCATGTATCCTCTTTGACCAAGTTAAAATCGTAATTAGCATATATCCTCTTCAACCAACTTAACAATGTAACTACAGCTGCTTTGAGACACAGCGAGAGAGACAGACAGACGGTTAGAATAATAGATCGGATCCAGCACAAACCATCCACATAGGTGGTATTTCAAAATTGGGTGTATATCAAGGTAGAATAACCAATCTACAATTGTAATTAGGCGATAGGGAGAAGTCTCGATCCTGGTAAGCCTGCTCACTCCGCACAGTACCTCTTAATGCGATGGAAACTGTTTGCGAGATTATCCATTTTTGTCTTCAAAATTCATCAAACCAGCATAAATTTGCCGGCGGCGGATCTCAGGACTCACGACGAATTTGAAGTTTCGTGTATGGTCTCCCTGCGCAGACTGACCGGAGGGGAAAACATTTAACTTTCGCCGTGTTTTCTTTAATTGCTGTTGTTGTTGTTAAATCTCACGAACTCATTTTACATTTGGACTTCATTATAAGAAAATATAGAGATGTCTGAATCGTCACGGGAGAAAAGTAGTTGCGAAAGTTTACGATCTGATCAGACTGAGCGAACTATGACGGCTGATGGTTGTCTTCTTTAACCCTGATTTATTAAATGTCCCCTCATCTTTCAAAGGTAGGATGAAAACTATTTAGTAAAAGAATTGCACCCCGGATGGTTATAGTTTGAATTACTATATTCATGAATGATACATTCGCAATATCGCAAAATTCACAATATGTGTCGTACTTGTTCATGACTGAAATAAGAGCTTGAAACCCAAACACATTGTCTCTAGGTTCCACTATATCCCCAAACCCCAGTCATTCTTTGTGAATGCTCCAACTTCCAGCTGCAGGAAAATTGGTAATTAATGGTCATTATTTTTGTGTATATCAGAGTAAAGTGCCAGTCCAAGATGAGTGTCTATGGTAACATTCCTTGATCGCAAAACTAAATATTCTCGTTTTCTCTAATATATTAACCTTTTTAGTCTGTCTATCTGTATGTTTATCTGTCTTAACAGAAAAATCAAGATACTTGCCATTGGATTATATATTCTTTATAGAAACACATCATACCACTTAAATAAATCAGTTTAGCGACTTTCGTATGCAATCTGCTCAGATCTGAGCTGCAGGAATACAGAACAAATTAACTTGACAGCAGAAGACAGCTTGACCCTAATTATCACACTATTAAACAGGACATGTGCAATAAATTCTCCAGTGGAACTGATAAGCCTGTTACTGTCATTCCCTAGCAGAGCAGCCCGTCTTTTTGATAACTTGAATCCTAAATTGCTGTCCATGTAACATAATATTTGTTAACTATTTCCATATAATTACTTGCTTTGAAAAATTTGAGATCAATTTTTTCAACAACAAATGTCTTCTTTCCCAACCCTGTTTCCAATGTTATTTTTCAAGTGACTTTCACTTTGAACTAATTGTTTTATTAACCCTTTCTCATTTTTTGGAAATTTTAGACTGGTCCATATTAAACAAGGTTTGAGAAGACAACGTAAATTGGATTGAATTCGGAATTAAATCCTCCTATGTGGTACAAATTATTATGGTAAAAGAAGAAATTGTTAGTTACAAGCAATTTCTTCTTTTTCCACATTGTTTTGTCAAGTGTAAAATCACAGCGACATAAAATCTTGATTTTGTACAAGAAAGGGTTGAATTTCAGGATTGTAAGAATTATGTAATAACCTAATTGATAATTATAAAAAAAACTCAGCCAGTTGCTTTGACAAATAATACATCGATATTTTTCGATTTGTCTCTTTCTACTTTAAATTCACCAACTCTCTAAACATTTGAAAGTCGCTATTTAAAAATACAGATATTCTAAAGATCACCTTTCAAGGTCAAACTTAAGTATGAAAAAAAACAACCTAAATTTATATTAAAAACTTTAATATGGTTAATAACTTTTAAATGGTAAGTGATGGGACATCTTATACAATCCTTTTAAGAAGGCTTTTATTTAGCTCACCTGAGCAGAATGTGCTAGGCTAGGGATCGACACTAACAGTGTTCCGGGATCCCGAGGATCCCTTCAAATTGGTAGGGAACCCAGCAATCTCAGGCTAGGGATTCCGTCTTGATCCTTCAATATTTCTTCAGTACAAAAGATCCAGTACAAAAGATCTTAATGTATTTTTTGCTTATTTTTGTAGAAAACATTGTGGATAATGAAGAAATTGCTCGTGACAAGCAATTTCTTCATTTTTCACAATGTTTTGCGAAGTTTTTTTTTCAAGTTGGGCAGGAAGGGCAGGATTGCCTGTGAATGAGTTAATGTTTATTAAGGAGGGATTCCTGATAATCTGGAGGAAACCCCGAAGTAATAGGTAGGGATTCCCGTGGGATCCCACTGAAGTAAAGTTAGTGTCGAACCCCGGAGGTGAGCTATTGTGATCGGTAAATGTCCGGGGGTCCGTCTGTTTGTCAGTAAACAATCTTCTCTTAAACCATAAGGCCTAGAGCTTTGATTTTTGGTACATATTATCAACTATTGATCCTGTACCAAAATTACTAAACTCAGAAAATTAGCCCTTTTCTGTGCGATCCCTGATTTTACAAAGGAATGAAGAGGTAAATCTTTGAAAATTTTCTTCTACCAAACCATATGGCCTAGACCTTTGATATTTGGTATGTATCAGGGTCTATTGGCCCTCTACCAAAATGCTTCAAAGAATCACTAAATTCTGAAAATTAGCCCATTTCTGTGCGATCCCTGACTTTACAAGGGAAATCTTTGAAAATCTTCTTCCATACCATTAGGCCTAGAGTTTTGATATGTATCATCACCTTATGACCCTCTGCCAAAATACTTCAAAGAATCACCATGCCATGAAAATTAGCCCTATTCAGTGCGATCCCTGAAGGAGAAGGAGATCTTTGAAATTCTTCTCCTCCAAAACCATTAGTCACAGAGATTGGATATTTGGTATGTATCAATGTTCATTGACCTCCTACCAAAATTATTCAAAGAATTATCGTATTCTGATAATTAACCCTTTTCTGTGCGATCCGATTTTACAAAGAAACAAAGAAAGAAATCTTTGAAATCTTCTACTCCCAAACCATAAGGCCTAGAGCTTTGATATTTGGTATGAATCAATGTTTATTGACCCTCTGCCATAAAGATTTAATGAATTACTGCATTCTGAGAATTAGCCATTTTCTGGATAGACGCCTGACAATGACCAATCACAATAGCTCACCCAGAGCACTTCGTGCTCAGGTGAGCTAAAAACAGATTTCAATGGGTTATAATTGAGCAAAAACATTACCTTTCAAATTATTTCACAAGTGCACAGAGTAAAGTCTTAGACCAGACCATACATGTGTACATGTAGTCAGAGTCTTCACCGTGCTCTCTAGATAGATATAGACTTTAAGTTTCTTAAGCTAATAAGTAAATATTCTTTTACGCTGTAACTGCCCATGCTTCTCAATATCTGTTCACATACTTGTGAAATTGTTTATGAAATGTTGTGCACTGGTTCAATTATATATTAGGCTTAATTAATCCATTCCCAATCAATCAATCTTTTTGATGGCCATCCGGAAAAAACATTGGAATAAATTGTGGAAAATGAAGAAATTTCCTTTTATTGGCAATTTCTTCATTATCCATAATTTTTGTAACCAAAAATCCTAAAAGATATCTAAAATTTCATCAACTAGAAATTGGTATTTGAAATATCTTGGACTATTTTCATTTCGTCTGGTAATGGGTTATGGTCAACCAACTAGTTGAAGAGAAACTGAATTCTGTCTGCAGGGTAAGAAGGTGTCTTTCATATGAAATTTCAATTGTAAGATGAAACCATCTGTATTCTACGCTGCTGACCAAATTCTGACCAGGCACCATAACTGAGTGATAATGGGCATTTTATGATCTCTGGGGGTAATTGATACTTCATGCATCATTTTGATAGGGTAGGCCCCATTTCTTGCCTGGCGTAAGTCACTAAAGTGAAATGTCACAAAATACTCTCTCTCTCTCTCTCTCCCTCCCTCGGTCAATAACACTATTGTCGGTGGGTTATCATCCTTACGAGTGAAGGGTTATCGAGATAACCTTTTTTTCTCTAATATAGATAAGTAGAACGTTCGCTGCCCTTTGTACGACAAGATGGTGGGTTATATAAGCAGGTACCAGACTTACGACACTTACTTGTTTTTAGCCCGAGGGATGAAGAATCTCAAGAGAATTGTTTGCAAAACCTAATGGCCCTAGATTTTCTATCTTAAACCTGTGTATTCCTACAGAACTACATTTGAATAAAAAAAACTTCTTTGGTATGATGGTAAAGATAGATATTATAATAGAAGATATATCTTGTCTATTGTATACACGGGCCCAATCGTGATTTCTTAGCTTCTAACACTTTCATATATCGTCGTTGGGCGATCAATGATCAAACTGTTGATACGAGGTTTTGGTTGCCAAACGACGAAACAGAAGGACTGTCGTTATTAGTTATAACAAATGAAGCTTTTCATCATTAACTATCAACTTGAGCAACTCACATTTCACCTTAACCTATAAAAATATCCATCTTGTACTATATTTGTCCTCAGTATGAAAACTTCTTTCATGTATTCTTCACTTAATTGATCTTTCAATCAATTCTAAGCATAGGAATAAGTTAATACATTCATTGAACTAGTTCTAATGAAATATTTCTTTTAGGGGGTCGGGTTTTTTTTCCCGGATATTTGAATATGTATCATAAATAGATAGATTATGAAATTCATCTTTGATTGCGTGTGTATTGCGTATCAAAAGTTCTTTGATAATTTTTGTCCTATTATTTTTATGTCTCTCTGATTTAATTCGACAAAATGTTACGAAACTCTGAACTTTTTAATAGAAGTATAGTAGACCATTTCAATAGCTTTCAAATGAGTATTTTGGTCAACCAACCTTGGTTTGAAGATTTCACAATAAATCTTACGATTGACACAAAATGTGCAGGGTGGTCAGATTTAAAACTTCTTGTGACAGTTCTTTAGAAAAGGACCACCTGAAAGCCCTATGAGACAAATATTTAAGATATGTCATATTCAGCAGAGGTCAATTAGGTTCATAATTAGTGCAGTCTGATAATAAACTTGTCTCAGTTCTAATCCCTGTCTGTCTGTCTCTATCATATTTTTGTTTGAGCTTAGTTACAGACCACATCGATAATCAAAATAAAATAATAATAATAGTAATAATAAGGCAAATATTGTAACAATCATTATAATAATGTTTATCGCGCTAGACCTGGATTGAGATGGGTTATGGTAGAGAAATTATCTTAGTCGAAAGTGCTACATACCTGACTTAGAACCAGACTTCGGTTAACGGCCCTTTAACGACCCTGCAGGTAGTTAAAATTGAATCAATTATTTCGAGAAGGCATCTAGTTATTCGCTGCCGACTTTTAATGAGATGTTAACGGACAAATAGCTAGATAGGATCTTTTGGCTGCAGTTTCTTAAAGTGGACTTTTGGTACTTACTTTTCTTGGCATGCAGTTGACCTTAGTCAGTCATTTCTGCCATGTAGTGTTTTGCATTACAGCAATTGCTACACCAATACTATCTTAGAAACTACAAAAGCAAATAAATTTCATTTTGAGAACGTTCGAAGAAACCTGATAAACGATTGAAAGGAGACATCATAAGTGTCAAAACTGGTCATTCAAAACGGACAGGAATGCCACCAATTGATCTCAAAAGTCCTTTCAGTTCAATAATTTCCTTGTTAGTAGTGCCTGTCAAAACAATCCAACATGGCGGCCTCCAGGGTCGGTTCATCGTGGCGAACTTGCAAAAGGTACAGATATTTCTTCTATGTGTGCCTTGTTGTGTTATTTCTTCAATTTTACTTGGGCTACAAATTCTACACAATAAACCAGGAAGAGTTGAATCGAATTCGAAGATGGAAGGAAGAAATAGAGAAGAAAATTCCAGTGACGGCAACCAATCTTTCTGTAAGTTCCAGGACAGCTTGCTTAACTGACTGCAGTGTCAAATGAGCTATCTATGTAGTCAAGCAAACATTTTATTCATTGCTCGAACTCCGAAGGATCATAATAAACAAAGTCATTGATTAATTAACAGTAAATTCGGCTGTCTAGTGGTTTTATATTATTTACCAGAGACAAGGGAATACAATTGATACTCGTCATTTGACCCATTACCAGACGGCAACATTTTAGACTGGCCCAAATTGAAAGAAAATGCAGACAACAATTAAAAGTTAATGAAACTTTGATTTTTTCACATTTCTGGGTAGAAAACATTGTGGAAAATGAAGAAATTTCTTCATTTTCCACAATGTTTTCTGAAAGCTTTTTTTCTTGAGGGCGTTTAACCCTTTCCTGTTCAAACACGGGATTTTACGTTGCTGCAATTTTATACTTGAAAAGCATTGTGGAAAAAGAAGAAATTGCTTGTAAGAAGCAATTTCTCCTTTTTCCACAATCTTTTCTACAACATAGGATGGTTTCATGTCAAATTGTATTAAATATTCATTGTTGTCTGCAACCTCTTTCAATTTGGACAAGTCTAAAACTTCCAAAAACAGGAAAGGGTTAAAGGCGTCACTGAGTGGAATGGGTTAAGGTAGCCAGTCAACATGTCACATCTGAAAAGAAAACTGAATTACACCTGATGCTCTTCCTTATTAGCTTAATCTTTAAACTGACTGCAAAATTTTAGACTGAGCCAAATTGAATATTGCAGACACTATGGAAAGCGAAGAAATTGCTTGTTTTTCTTGAGTGGAGTCAGAAAGTGTCATAATGGGGAAATAGGTTAAAACAAAATTACACGGTATTTTTTTCTTCTCTAATTAACAAATTATTTTTAATTTTTCTATTTCCCTTAACATTCTTTTAACCATACTCAAATATGGTTTATCATGAAGGAAAAAACGAATTTCACTTTCCTGTGGAAGACTAAAACTATCAGTAATCGTCGTCTGATCTGTCACATGTGAAAGGAAAACCAATAACACTAGATGCGCTTCATGATTTCCTTCACCCATCAATCGTCTTTTGCAAGTAGTCTTTGACAGTGACAAATGTTTCTTCTAAAAGAAAAAAATAAGTAAAATTGTTCATCAAGCCTTCTCATAAATCTTAGTGAGTGTTTTCCCTCTCTTTTTAAAGAATGCACCCATTTTTCTACTAGAAGCAACAAAGTTTAGGGTTCATTAGTTAACCATTACCACAAGGTGAATTTTTAGAGAAGTCCAATTTGAAAGAAGTTGTTGACAACAATTTGTAGTTTAAGAAATTTTAGATTTTTGCAAGGTTTCTAGGTAGAAAAGGTTGTGCTTGTGATAACGTCAAGAATTTCATCATTTTACACAATGTTTTCCTAATTATTTTTCTAAGGCAGGCGTCAAAAAGCATTATTGTATGGGATTGGGATAAGGGAAATTGGCATTCAGGATATACCAATACTCTGCAGGGTCCAAAGAATTCCAAAAATGGCACTCGTCCTGCAGGACAAGTAACATGAAAAAATTACTCTTCCTGCAATTACTATCACTTGTCCTACAATAATCTAAGGGATTTTTAAAAAAGCACATGTTTGCAAAAATATAGTTTGGAATTCAGTACTTGAAAAAATTCTTATATCTGACAACAACATTTTTAGCGCAGATAAAACAAAACCCCACATTTTAGGAGCTCAGAATAACTTTAAATTCTGGGGCCCTGAATACCTGTAGAGGGAGCGGGACAAGCGGTCACTGTCTTTTCCCTGTATAACTCAGAGAACTTGAATTCAATGGACAAAATACACAAAAAAATCATCATGAAATTAGTTATCATACATCCATGATTTTCGATCGATTAATTTTACGGTGTTCAGGTGCTGGGTCATATCATTCGAAAACCAGAAACAGTTGAAAATGAAAGTACATGATTGTTAATATATTGTTGTGAACTTTTATCTCCGAATTTACACAAATGACGTAGTTTTTTAGGTATTTCTATCCGTTTTCACCCTGAAATAAATTTTCAGTACATTATTTTCACTCGTCCAGGTAGACGACTGCCTCCGAATTTTCACTTGTCATCTAGGATTTCCTACTCATAAATACAATTAGATTAGTGGATTCTTTGGACCCTGCTCTTGGCAAAGATTTCCTCAAGCCAACCTTTTAGCCAATTAGTGTAAAATTAAACTTGCTAGTCTTTGCAATATGTCATATCTTTAAAACTATTAAAGCCATTGATTGAGTCGCTGAAGCTGAAAGCTTCGGAAGCGACTCATTGCTATCACACAATCTTTCTATTATTTGAAACTTTGCACTTGTGATGACAGTCAAAGGTTGTATGTCTAGGTGGATGTAAATAAGAAAAAAAGCATTTTGAAATAATTTAGTCTGGGTTTTTCAATTTAATACATTAGAGTGGTTTTAAACTTAAAATTTGTTGAGATGATACCTTATTGACTAATTGTAAATAAGATAAAACTCTAAATAAGTTAATGTTATAGAGTTAAAGTCTACAGAGTAAAAATGCTTAGTTGTTTTGACACTTAATCCATTACCATTTACACACTTAAAAAAAAGCTTTGGAAAAACATTGTTGGAAAAGAAGAAATAGGCAATTTGTCCTTTCTACTTTATTTGGCACTTACTATTATTCAATTGACCAATCACTGGCCCTGTCCACTGACTCCTTTGGCCCTACTCTTTTACTCCGACAGGAAGTAATGCTTTGATTTTTAACAGCATTATTTTGTAAAATTGTTGGCATGTAGCATGTTACAAAAAGAAGAATGGTTGGTTGACGACCCAAACATCCAAACTACAGCTTGAATAAGCTGTAGTTATGATGTTTAAGTCGCCAAACCAACTAAAATGGTTAACAAAAATGGCGGCAAATTTGGATCAGGTCCAGGCTGAATAAGCGATTTAATTGGTAGGTTGATTTCTTGATTGACAGCTGTGATTAACACTTTGAATGGCTGTTTGCATCCACTTTCAATTTGGCCCAGTCTAAAATTGTGTGTTCCGGTAATGGTTTAACCAAGGCAACTGTCATTGATATGGAAGTCTATTTAAATCATGTGATGCCTCTGACAGCTACAGCATGTGTTCTACAACCCTTATATGAATCCATCTATAAAGAGGGGAGCAGTATAGTGCTTTGTTTTTGATCAGTAGAATTCTCATGATCTAACTATCCGACTTATATTTCCGGTGCTTTTTTTTTTCAGAATATCTCAGAAGTACTTCAAAAGTCCCTATTTTCAGAAATCCATAACTTTGAGGTTGACCTTACTCAGCGCCAGACATGTATCATACAAGCTGATCAGGCATACTCAGCACTAAAAAGAGCTAAAACCGAGGACTGTAAACAGAGACTCACCAATGTAGCATGTTTAAATCAAGAAAAGAAGTTGTATCCTAGTTCACTACCAAGACTTTGTCCTGTAAAAGGTATGAGGGCCTGTTTGTTACATTTCCAACAATCCTCATGGGTGCAAAGTAAAGAGTCAGATCAGCCTGTGCATCCGCACAGTCTGATCAGACTCTTCACTTTGCGTTCTGAAGACTAGGACTGGGGTGTGGAAATACAGATTTTCTCCACTTGTAGCTGGACAAGTAAGGGGTGATTTTCTACTGATTCTTCAAAATGAGCTTGTCCGCATAGAAATTTTGAGAAAATATTGTTCTGAACCCTTTCCTGCACAATATCTTTTTTTACATCCCTGTGATTTTATACTCAAGAAAACCTTGGGGGGAAAAGAATAGATTGCTTGTAACAAGCAATTTCTTCTTTTCCCATAATATTTTCTGTAGATTAGCTACTTTCCAACTTACAATTGCTTTTAATTGTCGTCTGCAACTTCTTTCAAATTGGACCAGTCTAAAACTTCGAAAAATAGTAAAGAGCAAATTAGAAAAATAATGGAAACCAGAGAATTCTTCATTAACAACAATATTTTTAACCCTTCAATATAACCCATAGGACAGTAGCCTTTTGGATCTATTTTGAAACATTCCAAGATTTGCTCTGGTATTTACTTGTTCCATACAATTGACCTTGTACTTGTCAGCAAGTCAAAAAGCCCATGGCAGACAAGTTGGGCATGGAAATGCCACGTTGCTGAGTACAGACTCAAAGCTTATTTAACCCATTCCCACACAATGACTCTTTTTGAGGCCCCTCAAGAAAAACAATTGGGAAAAAATTGTGTAAAATGAGAAATTACTTGTAACAAGCAATATCTTTATTTTCCACAATGTTTTCTACCAAGACAGTTGAAAAAATCTCAAATTTCATAAATTTTGAATTGTTGTCTGCAACTCCTTTCAATTTGGACCAGTCTAAAATTTTGAAGTCTAGTAATGGGTTATAGAATCAGAAAATGTTCAAAAAGTGTGCCTATCCTGTCTGCTCAATGTCTATCATAAATCAGGGATGTGGAATACCTGTGCCTAATTGTCCAACATGGGCTTCTCTTCATGTGGACAAGTACAAATTTCAAGGCGACTTGTCTGGAGGCAAGTAAATACTAGGGAATATCTTGGTATGTTACAAAATAAATCGCATTAGGCTATATGTTGGAAAATTATCATGTTTATACATGTACATGTATTAAAGGGTGGAGAATAAGGTTTATTCCCGATTCTCCCACATTTGAAAATATCGCTAAAAAGTCGATACAGGTATGGCGTGAGATAATCCCTGTCTGGGGCTAAATAACCGTTAGATTCTATAACCCTATTCCACGAGCGTTTCAAATAGAAATAGTGGATTTCGAACCAGGAATCCATTTAAACCTTTGCCGTATAATGTTCCTTTTTGATCGCAGAAGAGAAGAGAAATCATTGTGATAAAAGGAACGGTTACTTATAACAAGCACTTACCTTCTTTCTCACAACATTTAATATGCTGTCTTGCAGTTACTCATTTTTCAAGACAACCACTTTATCTATTTCTCAAGAATTTATCAGCAATGGTCTCCTTGGACGCGACCAAAACCTGTTAACTACAGCTAAATTCAAACTAAACTAACAAGATTTCGTTGGTCATCCGACGATATGTTGTATTGATGCAATGCTTGTTGCGCAATAGAAAATATTTGGAAAAAGATAACAGTTCAGGCATATGCAAATTGTGATTGATTAAGAAGCAAAAGGGGTAAAATGGCCATTTCATATTCGATAAACTGTTTCAACCCTTGTAATTCTGTGATAAAAGGAATAGTGGGAAAAGGATTGGTGTAGAATTGTGTATAGCAGAGAAATTTACCCTATACCGATTTCATTGTTGTTTCTGAATCTAGGTCATTCTACCTTACTTTATCATGTTAAAGAATTCTTTTTTACTAATGAACAGCTTTACAAATGGAAAGACGAACAAAATACCCCCGTTCTACAGATTCTTGGGTATAAATTTGAAAAAAAAAAAAACGGATAAGTTTTGTTTTAATGAATTTCATTTATTTGACTAGAAGCAAGGGGCATCTTTTTATTTAACTACCCGTATACAGTTTATTCCAGTTCCTTTATATTCTGTAGATTTCATAGTCTAGTTTTTTTAGGTACAGTAGTTTTGAAGGAAATCTTATTAATGTTCTAATCTTTCAACACATGTATATGCAAAGTTTATACGAAGACGATTATCTCTGTATCTATAAACACAACAGATACAAAGCTGCATCAGCATACTGGACCAGTATCATTATAGTCTCTTCATGAATTTATTTTTCGGGGAAGCAAAGCGCTTGTCGATCTTGCGATACTTCCTTCTCTTCAAAAGTTTTGTTCCTCCGACAGTGTGTCGGACCAACCTATAGAAATCTTCGTCTGTTCTGTACAGATTAGTCGGCCCAAAGCTTTGTACCTTTCTCCATATACAATGTGTACAGTGAAAGAAGCCGACTTGGATGTCGGTATCGGGAAACACTCGATTAAATGAGAAAGCCTTTCTCCACGGGGAAGGTATCACCAGCGTCTGTGCAGTTTCTGTTGGGGTTGAAGCTGTGGCCATGACTTGTCCCTGGCTCTAATGATGACTGATTTATGATTTATTTCAGGTTTTATTTTTTATTTCACACCAGAATTCCAGATTTAAACACGATTCTCAATTTAATTTTGGTAGTTTTATTTCGGCAAATTAAACACTTCATTATAAATTTAGTTGCAACAAACAGTCTTTAATACACAATACACATGGAATATAATTTGAACCTAACGGTATTCACACATTTTCCCTTACCCCCTTCTTCACACCAGGTAAAAGGTATTAATGGATTTTCAAATGTAGGAGAATCGGGAAGACATCGAAAATAAAGTGGTAAACCTATATCCACACAATACCACCTTTTTAAGACCCTCACAAAAAAAGTTCAGGAAATCAATTTTGAAAATGAATAAACTGCTCGGTATAAGCAATTTCTTCATTTTTCATATTGTTTTCTATCAAAAATGACAAAGATGTTTTAATTTCACCTATTTGAAATCATTGTCTGCAAATTCTTTCAAGATGGGTCTGTCAAAATATTTTTGGGGGAATGGGTTAATGGGTTCCAGCATTTTCTTGATTAACAATGTTTTCTCAGAATTAATCCCTTCACTTTTTTCAGACAAGTCTGTATTAATTGTGACCAAATAGAAAATCATAATTATTTGTACGGGGACAAGTGGAATAAAATCTTTACTGCATTCAATTCAAATTGTTGGAAATGACACATACAGGCTATATATATTATGGCCTAATTTTTTATGTTTACATAACCAAGCAAATTTTTGAGTTATGTAATATATTTTTTTAATTTAAAACAAAATCAGGGCTTTTCATTGGCAGAACATCTAGGGGGGTTGGTAAACAAAAAATCTCTCAGTGAAGAAAACATTGTGGAAAATGAAGAAATTGCTTGTTACAAGCAATTTCTTCACTTTACACAATGTTTTCCAAAGCTTTTTGCATGAGGGTCAGAATAAGCAGGATTTATGGATATGGGTAAATGGTAAATCTTTCATACTTCATGTTGCTATTGCTTAGGGTAAAAATTTTGTTAATGTGACTTTTTTTGTGAGCTTACAGTTTACAGGAAATTAGTGCTTCACAAATACATTTTGTAGTATAACCTCTGCGAATTTGTAAAGATGGGTTCTCATGATACTTATATTTATGATTGGGCTAACTTCAGGAAAATATTCCAATGGCCATTATCTGGGATGTTTCAAGGACATCAAAGACGACAGGGATCTTAGCGCGTTCAATACACAGTTTCCTGAGTTCAACACTCCACAAGCATGTATAGACTTTTGTTTGACTGGCAGTAAGTACATGTTTGATTAACAGAAAAGTTTTAAAAATTTTACTTTAAGTCGATCCACAATGTGGGAGTGAAGTAGACAAAATGAAAGACATGAACTTCTCCTTTCAAGGGTTACAAATATTGTAATTTTTGGAGGAACTTCAAAATTTCTGTCTCAGAATTTCTTGATCTTTTTTTCCTTTTAACCAAAAAGTTTTGGTGACTCATTCATGTTAGGTGACCAACCAACTATTCTACTTTTTTGTTACATACTACTAGCCATAATATTTTCAAAATAACACTTTGTAAAACCGAAGTGGACCTTCCCGTCTGAGTCAATGGGTAGAGCAAATGGAGTAAGTGGGTGGGGCCATTGATTAACCCTTTCCTGTTTTTGGAAATTTTAGACTAGACCAAATTGAAAGAGGTTGCAGACAACAATGACAACTGGATGCAATTTGAAATGAAACCATTATATGTGGTAGAAAATATTGTGGAAAAAGGAGAAATTGCTTGTTACAAGCAATTTCTTCTTTTTCCACAATGTTTTCTGAAGTATAAAATCACAGGAACGTAAAATCCCATATTTAAACAGGAAAGGGTTAATCAATTCAATATCTATGCATAAATAAGCTGGAGCCTAGGGTTATGGTTTGTCTTTGTGCTAAAAAGATTTCATAGTACAAAGGACCTCATTTGTTTTGTAAAATATATCAATAAATAAAAAGATAGGTCTGTTTAGAATATCAAATGTGTGCTTATCCCTTTCCAGTTTCATGAAATTTTAGACTGGTCCAATTTGAAAGAGGTTGCAGATGACAATGAAAAATTGGTGCAATTTGAAATCTGACCATCCTATGTAGTAGAAAATATTGTGGTAAAAGGAGACATTGCTTGTTCCAAGCAATTTCTCCTTTTTCCACAATGTTTTCTCAAGTATAAAATCACAGTGACGTAAAATCCCGGGTTTGTCCAGTAAAGGGTTATAAAGCCAAATAGGTTTAATATTTTTGCTTACAAACATGTAATTGTCTCCAGGGTTCTCCCCAGAAATTTTTGAAGGCGTAGTGGCAAATGCCCGGAGTGTTGTATGATATCTTGGTATGACTATACATAATAAAGTTCATTAAAAGTGCTTTTAAGCTTGATTATTGACTTCTTGTTTTTTTTATTGAGAGTTATTCTTGAATTATATTCTTCAACTTTTTAATTATTATAAGTTGATTTATCTACTCTGAGGCTTATTTTGATACCAACCAATTGTGACATTACTCGGCTTATTTTACCTCTCTATCCTATTTGTTAGAAAGGGCACTAAATTGTCCAATAAAAAAATGTGAAAAGGAAAGATAATGAAAGAATATACCCAAAAGTCTCAAAGGAATGAATAAATAAAAAGTGTAAATTGTTTGTCTATTAGATAGGAATAGCTTTTTCTTGCTTGGCCATTTTTTTAAGTCTGTCCAAAAATCATATCCTTTAGGACTCTTTAAAAAAAGCATGGAGTGTTAGATTGAAAAAAAAAAATGCCCTTATTCAGAAAAAAATAGAAATTATTATCAGTAATTTCAAAAATGTATTTATAAGTATCCTGTGTGAAAAACCTGGTTTCATTTTCAAGTTTTGCATTTTTAAGAGCTCCATTAGATTCTCTGTTTCAAATTTGAAATGCTCATTATTTGCCCATTTAGAAGCATTTGACTGTCTGACACTTTAACTATTCTTCTAACAGTACTTTCAGCTCTTTGATTTCAATAAGTTAATAAAAAATGTATAAAATACCAGCAGTGTCTAATCTTAACCTTAATTCTCAAATCATAACATGAAACTTGATCAATTTTGTAAAACAAGTGTCTTAATTTTTCTTTTCTTTAAGTGATTTCAGCACTTTGATTTTCAAAAGAGGATTTTGTTTTCTAAATATTATTGAGTGAATTATCTTTTTCCTGATTCTAAATAATTATCAAATATTACTTTTTATAAAAAAAAAATCCCTAATTGGTCTAAGGCATTCTTTTCTTTAAGTGCTTTCAGCACTTTGATTTTTATGGGGGTATTATATCTTTTTGAGCAAAAAACATGAGAGGATGAGATATTATTAGATGATTACTAAAAGTATAATACTATTTTTAAACAAACTTTTAAAACGAGTTTAGTGAAAAAATGGGTTGAACAAACCAGGGTACGATTGTGTGAGATAATACCCTCCATGTTGGATAAAAAAATAAATGGACTTGATCCAGAAGGTACATGTGTGTAACTATTAAATTGAGCTGAAAACAAGAGCTAAGTATAACTAGGATGGCTTCTATACAAATCTGTCTTTATTATTTTGGCAAATTCTCGTAAGGAAAAAAGATCGCGAAAAGGGTATGTTTTCAGCGATCAATGTATGAAATAAACTGAAACAATTAATCTTTCCTTCAAAAATTAAATTTTAAACCACAATGGTTTTAGTTTTGATAGTTGTCACATCAAATAACCACATCTTTTACTTTAAACTAGGCCAATCGCAGGCAAAGTGACAATTTTCCGAAACCGGGTCGCCATTTTGAATTCATTGTTTACATATTGGTACCCAGCATCCTTGGTGACTGATAGCGAGGTACCAGAAGGAAACGCGAGAAAAAAATCAATAATCGCCAATTAGTAAGAGTGTAAGGCTCTTATCGATAGAGATGTTATGTAATACGTGGTATACAACACTATAGATAAAGAGCATGTCGTGTCCACGCTTCTGCAACCAATTTTAATGGTTTGCTTGACCCTTTCTTCACCTGGAAATTAAGCCGTATCGGTGACCAAATTTAAGTGTATCGGCGATCCGAAGGCGTATCGGCAAAACCTCTTGATTTATGAAGGCGTATCGGGGCCGATACGCCATAAGGGCCTGGGGAGAACCCTGGTCTCAATATTGAAAAGAAAATGACTTAATAAACTTTTCACAGGAAAACCTAAAAAAATTGGCAAAGGGTTAATTTTTGTGCAACTAAGCTTGACAGGCAGTATTGCCAAAATAACACCACCACAAATAAAATAACATAGGTATAAAGTATTAAGGTAAAAGGCCTTTTAACAGTTTAGAAGATAAATAGTTTGCCGATTGTATAGTTATCCTTCCATAACAGGGGAAACAAACGCTGCTTAATCCATTCCCACACAATTCCTCCTTTTCATGCCCCTCAAGAATAAAGTTGAGGAGAACAATGTGGAAATGAAGAAAGTGCTTGTTACAAGAAATTTCTGCATTTCCACTTTGTTTTCTACCAAGAGTGTGAAAAATTCTAAAAATTGTTGTCTGCAATTTCTTTCAATTTGGACTGGTTAAAATTTCACTCTGTGGTAATGGGTTAAAAAGATGATTATCTCAGTTTGTAAATTTTTATGAAAATCTGCAGCTTTAACCCATCTCCACTCAGTCCCTCTTTCAGCTCATCTGAGAACAACATTAACCCTTTTGATGCTGAACCCTGAATATTCCTGTTTTGGCAGGAGGTATAGACAAAGATCAGTCTGCACATAAGTGCAGTCTGATCTTTGTCTATACCTCCTGCTTGTCCTCGTTCAGATAGAGTTGTTTAAATAATCAATTTTAACAAGAAATATTGACCTTCATTAAGACCTTCTAGTGCTGTCAGTCCTTTGATTTTAAACAATTCTGTACAGAATTTTTAATTCAGCATGACAAGGGTTAAGTTGACCTTTTATGATCACCTTGCATCCTTTGGGAGTTGTCAACAATTCAGAAAAAATCTTCTCCTCTGAGATCATTGTGTACATTTCAAGCAAACTTTGCAGGAATATTCCAACAGTAACCCCTTTCCAAACCTGTTTGTAAAATTTTGATTTATGAAAAAATGGTGACTATGCAGAGCAGGGATTATCAGTTACTGTGTATCTGGTCTGTGTCTTTGTTTACGCAAATGCTTACAGTTAGTTTTCTCTTAGCAAGGCTCTTTTCAGTAGATTATATCAACCTATCAGTTATCCCATTCCCACGCACTGACGCTTTTGAACGCACCTCTAGAATAAACATTGGGAAAACACTGTGATAAATGAAGAAATTGCCTGTAACAAGCAACAACTTCATTTTACACAATGTTTTCTACACATAAAGTTGAAAATATCTACAATTTCATAAACTTTAAATTGTCGTCTGCAACTCCTTTCAATTTGGACCATTCTAAATTTTTTTCGAGTGGGAATGGGTAATTCTGTTGTGTGTTTCCCAGGTTATAGCTACGCTGGAGTACAATACAAAACAGAATGTTGGTGTGGAGATACGTTTGGTAAACATAAACGGCTAGCAGAGACGTCATGTGCCTCATCCTGTCCTGGTAACAGCTCACTGACTTGTGGAGGGTTCAATGCTCAGAGAGTGTTTAGTACTGGGCTACCAGGTAAATGTATGATTTTTTGTTGGCTGTTTCCCTCCTTCCCCATCTCCCCCCTCCCCCCTACATAAATGAATAATAAAGAAGAAAAAGAAAATATAGTATATTCATGAATTGTGATAAGTGCTGTGCATATCATTTTTAAACTTTCAAGCTTTTATGCTTTGACATTTTCTTTCATTTACCATTCCCACACAATCTTGGTTATTAACATAACTCCAGAAAAAAGCTTGAAACATTGAGGAAAATGAAGAAAATGCTTGTAAAAAGCAATTTCTTCATTTTCAACAATTTTTTTTTCTAAGAAAGTTAAAGATTTTTGGAATTTTATCTATTTGAAATTGTTGTCTGTACCTTATTTTAGTTTGGACTAGTCTAGGTTAAAGATCTAAAACCTAGGAAAGAAAGTTTTCCCAAATGCCTCAAAAAACATGCAATTAGGTATTTAATACCTAAATATGAACCAGATATTGTCTTCATGGTTATTTGATGATTGAAAGTGTCTTTGGATGGGTATCTAGCAAAGATTTTGTGGAATCACATTTTATTTTCAGAATTCACAACATTTAAATGTGTCTATCTAGCTATTTCTTCAATGTCCTCAATGTTTTCTATCCTAAATGACAAAGTTTCTTAAATTTCACCATCAGAAAATTGTTGTCTCAAACCTCTTTCTATTTGGACCAGTCTAAAATTTTGTCACCAGGTAATTGGTTGAAAAAATTCTGCAAATTGCATCTGACAAAAATAATGTTTTTCAGCAAAAATGCCAATAGAAGATGAAATAGTGATAAACCCGGACAAAGTGAAGGGTGTGCCTGTTGCTAGGATCGTATTTGTGTTAACAGTACATGGACGTGCTGTGAGACAAGTTAAACGACTCATTAATACGCTATATCACAGGCAGCATTACTTTTATGTTCATGTGGACAGTGTAAGTTGTTAGTACTTGTTACTTAAACTTTAAAACTTCAGCTGTTATGACTTAAGTTTGTTTTCAATGTTTCATTTTTACTTTTTATACCCCCTAACCTACGAAGTAGAGTATATTGGTTTCACCATGTCTGTCCATAGACTTTTTCGTTTCCGTGCTCTTGCTCTAGAACCAATTGACCTATGACCATAAAACTTCAAACAAATTGTTGCCAATGATCCAAGAAAGTGCCTTGTTGTTTTGGGGTGACATAGGTCAAAGGTCAAGGTCAAAGTTGAACTTTGAATGAAAACTCCATGATTTGTTTGAAAATCTTTTTATGCCTCCAAAGGGAGGCATATAGTAATCAAACTGTCTGTCCGTCCATCCTGCTTTCGTGTCCGCTCTGTAACTTCTACATGCAATAGTGGATTTCAATATAACTTTGCACAAATGTTCACCGCTATAAGATGACGCGTCGCAAAAAAGACCCAGGTTCCTATCTCAAAGATCAAGGTCATAATCTGGGATCAAAGGTCAAAAATGGGGACTTTTTGCCGTGTCCGTTCTGTAACTTCTAAAATCAAGCCCGCAGGTACAAGTTTCTTTCATACAAATGTTTACCACCTTCAGACAACGTGTGGCGAAAAAGACCCAGGTTCCTATCTCAAAGGTCAAGGTCACAATCTGGGGTCAAAGATCAAAAATGGGCACTTTTTGCCGTGTCTGCTCTATAACTTCTATAATCATTCACGCAGGTACAAATTTCTTTCATACAAATGTTCACCGACTTCAGACGACGTGTCGCAAAAAGACCCAGGTTCCTATCTCAAAGGTCAAGGTCACAATCTGGGGGTCAAAGAGGCGTCCAGAATGGTTAAATTGCGTCCGGAATGGTTAAATTGCGTCCGGAATGGTTAAATTGTATTTACTCTCTTATTCTTCAATGGATTGCTTCCACATTTGGACAGATGCTTGATTGGGTGGACCACTTTACATGACCTAGACCCAGTGACTTGACCTTTGACCTACCTTTGACCTCAGAAAAATCATTCAATAATGCATTTCTCTATTTCATTCTGTATTTATAGAAATTATTATATGTATTAAAATTTCATTTATTAAAAACCTAGACGAATAGATTGCAAATGCATTTGGTTGTGTTTACAAAACAAATGAATTGCCACATGCTTGACCCTGTCCTTTGGGGGCATTTGTCACATGACTGTGACCAGCTCTTGTTGTCATAAAGCACTATGCCTATTAGGCTAAAAAAATTGTAGGAATATTTCTTAGGTGATGCTCTACTAAAATTAAATTTCAACAAAACTCTTGTTTCCATTGCAACAGAAAGATTGAATCTGTTCATGTAGAAACTAAGAAGGAATCTTCTGACAGAAAATAAACTGTAATGGTGTGTTATTTTGCATGTGACATCATGAATGCCCCTGTGGGTCCCATTTGGGCATAGAAACACAGTAATAATGAAGGAAATCATGTGACAAACAATAAGGTATATTTGTTTGATATTTTGCATGTGGTATCACCTAGTAGCTCTCTATAAAAAGCATGCCCATGGGTCCCATGTGGGCTCTGCTCAGTCAAACCCTGTTTTATATAGAAATAAAGAAGGAAATCATTAAAAATCTTCTTCTGACAAACAATAAGGCATTGAGGTTTTTTATTATACATGTGGCATAACAGTCTACAAAAATAGGTCACTATGTCAAAGTTTGAGATTATAACTGGGGTGAGCCATTTAAGACCATCATGGCCCTCTTGTTATAAATTGATCTTGTCAACTAAAGAATTCTAACATAGAAAAACCATGCAATATTATCTAGTACTATGAAAAGTGACCTTTTCAGTTTTGCAAAATTTAGGCATGTTCAAATTCAAAGGTTTTGCAGACGAAAATGTATAGTGGATTTAATTTGAAAACATTTGTATGGTAGAAAATATAGTGGTAAAAGAAGAAATTATTTGTTACAAGCAATTTCTTCTTTTTCTACAATGTTTTCTCAATTATACATTCACTTTGACGTAAAAACTAAGGACTGAACAAGAAAGGATAAATGATAAAATTTGGGAATAGTCTTTCGATTATGTAGAATTAAATTATGACACAAAAAAGAAGAAAATTGTTTTAACCCATTCCCACATAACCCCGCTTTTTGACACCTCTGAAGAAAACAGCTTTAGAAAACATGGTGGAAATGAAGAAATTGCTTATTGCAAACTATTTCTTCATTATCCACAATGTTTTCAACCTAAAAAGACAGAGCTTTTTAAAATTCCATCAACTGAAAATTGTCGTCTGCAACTTCTTATAATTTGGACCAGTCTAAGATTTTGTTATCGGGTAATAGATTAAGTTATCAAGACCAAGACTATAAAACTTTTTTTCTTGCTCAGCTGAGAAACTATTTAAATTTTAAGTTCAAATTAACCCTTATCATGCAGGATAGGAAATATTCCTAATTTTGAAGGGGGTTTAGACTGAGATTATCCTGCACATATGTGCAGTCTGATCTAAGTCTTCACTACCTGTTTGATGCCAGAGTTGTTTATAGATTTATTTAAAAAGAATTATTGATCTACAATTAGCGCCTTTCAGCACTCTCAGCTCTTTGATTGTAGTGCAATTCTAAACATGGATTTTATGCAGTATGACATTGCCTGATATTCTCTTTGGAGGTTAAGCTTTAAACCCATTTATTTTACATTGATTAGAAAACAAGTTCTGAAAGAAAACTTAGATTACGGTAACCATCTAGATAAATGTACATCGTTACATTTTAATCAATAATTTTTATTTAATAAAATATTCATTTTCTTATATACGAAAAAAAAGCTTTAATAATCCTGGGCGCTGGTTTTCTTTTCAGAGATCTGATTATATGTACAGAGAAATATTGAAGCTACAGCATATACTTCCAAATTTAAGAGTATCCAAAGAGAGATTTGCCACAATATGGGGAGGAAGTAGTTTACTACAAGCCCACTTGAAGTTTATGAGAGCTTTATTAGAAATGCGGGACTGGCACTGGGATTACTATATAAACCTCAGTGAAAGTGATTATCCTATAAAGTAAGTGTATAAACCACTAGCTTTGAATAATGGACCAAAGCTGGCCTCGCATACATATTCCGTTGGAACAGCCCTTTGACTCCTACTTCAATTTAAATAGCATTGCAAAATTTATGGCCAGTAGCATGTAACAAAAAGTAGAATGGTTTGTTGGAGACCTAAATGTTGTAACTACAGCTGGATCAAGCTGTAGTTACGCTGTTTAACCCATTCCCACACAATGACACCTTTTGACGCCCCCAAAGAAAAGCAATTTGGAAAAACATTGTGTATTTCTTCGTTTACACAATGTTTTCTATCCAGAAAGTTGAAAGGATATAAAATTTCATAAACTTTAAATTGTCATCTGCAACTTCTTTTAATTTGGAGCTGTCTAAAATTTTGTTGTGTGGGATAAATGGTGGCCATTGTAGGAGTTCAAAGTAAACTTCCAGTGTAATTGAACAATTTCAGTTATTGACTGATTATTTGATTGACAGCCATGGTTGGTTAGTTCATTGCGCTATTAACCCATTTCCAGACAGCAAAATTTAGACTTGTCCAAGTTGAAAGAAGTTGCAGATGACAATTTTTAGTGAACAAAACTCTATAATCTTTGTCTTTGTGTAGGAAATATGATTGATGAAGTAGAAATTTCTTTTCACAAGCATTTTTTTTAAAATTTTTCACCATGTTTTCCAAAGCTCTTTCCTTGAGGGTTGTAAAAAAAGGAATTGTGTTGGAAAGGGTTTAGACTCATTCCCATTCGATTCCACTTTTTAAACCTCAAAAACAAAATTTATGGAAACAATGTAAAAAGTGAAGAAATTGCTTATGTCAAGCAATTTCTTCATGTTCCATATTGTTTTCTACCTGAAATGACAGAAAAATCTAGAATTTTAGCAACTTAGAATTACTGTCTGCAGCTTCTTTCAATTTGGACCAGTGTTTAATATTGTCAAATGGAAACGGGCTCAGATGGATGTAAATATAGCAAGCTCCAGATATACAGAACAATTTTATTTTTGAAAGGTAAATTTGCATTGTTCATTCTTCAAACCCAAAATCATAGGTGCTCATTTGAATTGCATTGTCAAGATGATTCCCATAAGTACCCACAATATAGGGTTTGGTTAAGGAATAACAGATTTAGATTGTCATCACCCTTCATTACCTGGTATTGAAAGAAGTTACAGACAACAATTTCAGCTGAAGAAATTCCGAATTCTTTGTCCTTTGGGATAGAAAACAAAGTGGATATTAAAAAGCAATTAGCATTATCCAAAATATTTTCCAAAGCCCTATTCTTGAGATGTGTAAAAAAGCCGGATTGTGATAGAATGGGTTAAACCAAATTCATATAGTAGAAATATTGAGTTGTCACTCTTTCCAGCTCAGACATTTCAGATAAATAATTTTGGAGAATGAGGAACTGCTTTTTGCAAAATTTTAGACCTGTCCAAATTCGAAGGTTTTGCAAACAAAAATTGAAAGTGGGTTTAATTCGGAATATAACATTCAGTAGGGTAGAAAATATTGGTGAAAAAGAAGAAATTGCTTGTTACAAGCAATTTCTTCATTTTCCACAATGTTTTCTCAATTGTAAAATCACAGAGACATAAAAACCAGTCATTGAACAGGAAAGGGTTAATATTTAGCTCATCTGAGCACACAGAGCACAAGGTGGGCTTTTGTGATCAGACTGTCTCTGCTTCCTTTGGGTATCATGCCCTGTGTGTCAACATCTTGTTCCCACTGTAGAGGAAACTTCTTTTGCTCAAATGACTTCAAAATTGGTCAGAATGTTAGCTTTGGGATCACTTTTGATTTAAACTGTACACAAGGTCAGTTCTACAGAAACACCCCTTTTGCACTTTGGAGGCCACATTTTTTACTCAATGGTCTTGATACTTGGTCAAGATATTTGCTTAAAAAATATCAGTCATTTCCATGTTTGGGTCACTTTGGGTGTAAAAATAGGTCATTCGGTTAAATTTTATTTTGCACTCTGGAGGCCAGGTTTTTTGCCCATATGTCTTGATATTCTGTTTTAATGTTTGTCTTTATCATATCTTGGCCAAGTTCGAGATTGCATTTTACAAATACTGTGTTTGCACTCTAGAGGCCACATTTTTTGCTGAAATTTGGTTGGAATGTCTTAATGCATCATATCTTGAACAAGTCTTAATTTGAGTCACTTTTGATAAGAGATTTAGGCCACTGGGTCAAATCTTAGGTAATCCTTGTTTGCACACTATACAATTTTGGCTCAAGTGTAAAGATATTTGATCAGAAAGTTTGTCTTCATTATAATCTGGATAACTTTGGTAGTAGGCAACATGGAGCCATAAACTAGGTCACAAGGTCAAACCTTTGAAATACGTTGTTTGTTGTATAGAGATAAATATCTTGATGGGGTAAAAAACTCGGCCACTATTTCAAATCCTAGAATTACTGTGTTTTTATAATAGAGGCCACAATTTGGCTCAGCTGTCTTGATATTAGGTCAGAATGTTTGTCTTGGTGATTTTTTCGACATGTCCAATATTCAGTCACATGGAATTTGAAAGTAGGTCAAATCTTTGAAATTCATTGTTTGCTCTCCAAGTTGCCATATTTTGACAGTTTGTTGGTCTCAAGGATATCTTAGATGTATGTTTGATATTTGGTCACCTTTTTTTGAAAATCTGAGTTGACGGGTGTATTCTAGAAAAATTTTATTTTTAGTCCTAATATTTATTCTGAATGTTTCTTTCACTTATATTTTAGAAAAAATTATATTTGGTCACTTTTGGTCAAAGACTGGCCCCTTATAAAAATCTTGGGAAAAAAGCCCTATTTGCATTAGTTGTTGAGATACATCTATGGCTCAAATTTCTTTTAATCCTTTATTGTTCAATCCCTGGTTTTACATCCCTAAGTTTATATACTACAGAAAACATTGTGGAAAAAGAAGAAATTGCATGTGACAAGCAATTCTTTTTCCACAATGTTGTCTACCCAACTGAATGATTGATCATCATATAAAATCAACTTTACATCGTCTTCTGCAAAACCTTCGAATTAGGACAGGTCCAAAATTTTGCAAAACAGTAAAGGGTTAGTTCCTGCCTCTATGATACTTTAGATAGAATGGATTTTTTGTCACTTAGGGGAAAAAAATGGTCTCATTTGATGATTTGCAGACCCTGATTCAGGTGAGTGCTCTTGGACCAATGGCCTTCTTGCTGTCTACTTTTGGGTTAAGCCAAGGTAAAGTTATTTCTGGTTTTGTTAAATATAAGTGCTCTTTACTGTAATTACATCAACTGCTAGATACTAGCTTAATGTGCTTTGTTGTTATTTTCTTTCAGAGACATAGAATCCCTAACAATGTATTTTACAAGGTTTAAGGGAAATAACTTCTTGAAATCCAATGGTCGAGAAACACCAACGTAAGTTTTCTCTCTAACTTACTGAACCTGGAATATTCCTGTTTTGGATGGATGCATACACCGAGATCAGATTGCACATATGTGCTATCTGATCTTAATTTACACCACCTGTTTCCCCCGACGGCGGCACTCATCCTTTCCGACTATTTGTTTCTAACCAATTGGTCGATAATCGTAGACCTATGTTGGACAGCAGCTGGAGGCTAGGAAAGGATGTTATGTTAGTACTACTGTGAGAAATACCAGGATTCCATTGTTAGGTGCTCCAGCTGCTGCGATATAACTGAAAGATTCCTGAAAGTGGCATAAAACCCCATTCAAACAAACAAACAAAGCACCACCTGTTTGCCCTTTGAAGCTAGAGTTCCTCATGAATGACTTTCAAAAATGAATATTGGCCTATAATGAGGCCTCCCAGTGCTTTCAGCCCTTTGATTTTTAGACATTACAATTAGAAATAGAAATTTTGACAGTCCAAACTGAAATAAAAAATGCAGGCAACAATTTTAGGTTGATGAAGTCCTAGAATTCTTTGTCTGTTTGAGTAGAAAACATTGTGGACATGGAAGAAATTGCTTAACCCAATCCCACACAATGATGCTTTTTGACATCCCTTTAGAAAAATAATTGGGATAACATTGTGTAAAATGAAAATTACTCACAACAAGCAATTTCTTCATTTTCCAAAATGTTTGCAATCCAGAAAGTTGAAAAATCTAAAATTTCATACAATGCTAATAATTGTCTGCCTCTCCTTTGATTTGGATATGTCTTAAACTTGTTGTTTGGTAATGGCTTAAATTAAGCAATTTCTTCCATATTCAAAATGTTTCTAAAAATTCCAACAAAACAAAAGTTTGACATGAAGAGGCTCCAGATGACATTTCACAAAGAGTTAAACTATTAAAAAAAGTGTTATACAGAGTAAAAAAGATTCTGAGAAAAGGGGAAAATTGATTTTTTAAAGCAATCCCCCTTTTATCATATTGTTTTCCACTATATAAAACATCAGAAGGTCAAACCGTTAGACTTATCCAAATGGAAATAAATGCAGGCAACAACTAAGCATTGAAGTAAAGTCTATAGGGTGCAAAGGTATATTTGTGAGAAAAATGACCTTTGCTAACAATTCTTCTTTGTATAGAGAGTTATCAAAAATCAAGATTACATGGAACTAAACTGAAGAAAAAAGTTAAACAAAAGAAGAATTATGTAGGTAAATAAGGATTTAGCTTAACCCATTCCCACACAATGATGTTTTTTGACGTCCCTAAGAAAAAAATCTTTGCAATTCATTGTTGAAAATGAAAAAAATTACCATACAATCCCATACAATTTTTGCCTTTGAAGATATATAGGAAAATGTTGTGAGAATAGAAGAAATTGTTTTTACAAGCAATTTCTTCATTTCTCACAATGTTTTCTACCTCATATGGCTATATTTTTTATTTTAAACCATCTAAATTAGTCTTCCACAGCCTCTTTCGTTTTGAACAGGTCTAAGTTAGACTTGCAGATGACAGTTTAAGGTGCACCAAAACAAAAAAAATACTTATGCCTTAAAGGTTGAAAAAAATTAGGTAAAAAACCCTATTGCAAACAATTTTAACTTTTCTCACAATATTTTCCAAAGCTTATTCCTTCAGTGGGTAAAAAAAGCATGGTTGTGAGTATTTCCAAAACATACTCTTTTTTTGCAGATTTATCAGAAAGCAGGGTTTAGACCAGACATTTTATGAGTGTGATACACATTTATGGCGACTGGGAAAGCGTCAGTTACCAACAAAGATCCGCATAGACGGTGGAAGTGACTGGATAGCCCTTTACCGAGAATTCTGCCAGTATGCAGTGTTTGGTGCAGACAAACTAGTGACTGGTTTGAAGAGATTTTATCAGTTTACTCTTCTACCTGTGGAGGTAGGCAAGTCTGTGAATAGACTTCTTCAGAACTGACCTTCCTTGATTTTTAAGACTTTCCTGTTTTTCAAAATTTTAGACTTGTCCAAATTCAAATAAGTTGCAATTGACAATTAAAAGTGGGTAGGAAATATTGTGGGGAAAGAAGAAATTGCTTGTGACAAGTAATTTTTTCCTTTTCAACAATTTTTCATCAAGAACAAAATTACAGGGACTAAAGAATTAGGGAATATGCTGGAAAAGGTTTGCACATTTTCTCAAAATCCTGCATTTTGACATGCTATAGAAAATTAGCCTTGAAAACAAGCAATACCTACTTTTTTCCACAATGTTTTCTTTAACTATTTCTCTTCAGCTCTTTAAAATGTTTGATTGGTTAACCCAATACTAGATGATAAAATTTTACACTGGTTCAATTCAAACAATTGCTGACAAAGATTCTAGGTTTGTCAAATTTTGAAAACCTTTGTCTTCTTAGGTAGAAAACAATTTGGAAAGGAACAAATTGCTCATTTCAAGGAATATCTTAATTTTCCTGTATGTTTTTCGAAAACTTTTATCTTGAGGGGTGTAAAAATGGGGATTTTGTGGGGTTGGGTTAAGAACTACATGCAAGCTTGAAAAGCCCAGTACTGCAGTGAGCTCTTAAAGCTGGTGTTTGAAGTTTGAGCTCTGTTTTTATGACTTTTGACAAAAGTTCATTGTGAACTTTTTATGACTTTTGACAAAAGTTCATTGTGAACTGCTTTACTGTCCCTCACAAGTTTGGGATGATATGTAGTGTGTCCAGATGGAATGGGAAGGTGGTGACCTTGATGAGTTTTTGTTGATTTACATGAGTGAGAAATGATATGAAAGAACACTACCAGTATGTAACTAAAATTTTGTTCAAAGTGGGGTAGCCCCCCCCCCCCCCGAATTTTTTTAAAAAAAAATATGCAGTTCAAAGTGCACCATAGGAAATTTTAGATTTTGAATAGAATTAGGCAGAATTTCAGTTCTACTGACAGAGAGTCGTCTAAGGACGCTATTGCATTTTCCCATTCGGCTGTCCATTGTAAACCTATTACCAGTAGACAAATTCTAGTTCAAATTGAGAGAATTTGTAGATAACATTTCAAAGAGTATGTAGAATAAACATATTAACCCTTGTCAAGCTGAACCCAGAATATTCTGATTTAGGCAGGAGGTGTAGACTAAGATCAGACTGCACTTATGTGCAGGCTGATCTTAGTCTACACCTCCTGCTTTTACTTTTCCTGCCAGAGTTGTTTATGAAGTTGATTTCTAAAAGAAATATTGATTTTTGAGCAAGTTCTATCAGTGCTTTCAACCCTTTGATTTTGCAGCATTTCAGTAAGGTAATTTATACAGCATGACAAGGGTTTAGAATAAAGTGCAGAAAATTAATATGATAATATTGTTAGCCCGTGTCAAACAGAATATAGAATATTTTTTCTTTGGCATGATGTATAGCCTACTATCAGTCTGCACATATTTGCAATCTGATCTTAGTCTACCCCATCTCTTTGTCCTTTTCAAGCAAGAGCTGTATTTGAAACTGATTTCCAAAAGAAATATTGACTCCCAATTAGTTCTTCTAGTGCTTTCAGTCTTTTGAATTTAATGCAATTTAGCTAAAGATGTCAAGGATTAAAAAACAGGATGATTTCCGGAGCATATAACTCCTGGAGAGTTTTAGAATTAAGGAGTATGTGGTAAAAGTGATAAGCTGTGCTTTTCCTACATGGCACAAATACCAACTCAATGATATTTGTTTCATTTCAGTCTTTTTTCCACACTTTGCTGTTAAACAGTGTGTACTGTGAGAAGTGGGTAAACAACAATTTACACCTGACCAACTGGAAACGAAAACAGGGATGTAAGTGTCAACATAAAGCCCAGGTTGATTGGTGTGGATGCTCGCCGAATGTTCTGAAATCAACTGACTTTGATAGAATTATGGTAGGTTTACAATGGGTAGTTAAGCCATTACCACACAAGAAAATTTTAGACTGGTCCAAATTCAAAGAAGTTGCGGAAGACAATTTAAACTTTAAGAAATTTTAGATATTTCGTCTTTTTGGAAAGAAAACATTGTGGAAAATGAAGAAATTGCTCGTGACAAGCAATTTCTTCATTTTCCACAATGTTTTCCAAAGCTTTTTTTCTTGGGGGCGTCTAAAGGCGTCACTGAGTGGGAATGGGTTAATTGCTAAAATACTCTAAGTTTCTATGGAATGGCTTTTGCGCATGTTATCATGCAGTAAATTTGACACATTTTAATCTCTGCCTTTACATATGATTTCAAATTTGAATTAAGCATATTTGCTTGCTATCAAAAAAAAATTAATACTTTCAAGGAAGATTACTAAATGCACTTCAGTAGAAACTGTGCCTCTTTTTATGCCCTTCCATTGATGGATCATGGACATACATTTTTTCCTGTCTTTGTTTATTGTGTGTCCCAATAAAACTTTAAAATTGGCCATATCTATTGAATGGTGAGAGATGGGGTGAGAGATAGGTCCTTCATATTACACATGAGTATTTATCCAGGTAGGAGTTTTATCAAGTTTAATTTCATTTGCTGAGGCCAAGGTCTTTTTCAAGTTCATATTTAAACAGAATAAAAAGTTTGATATAGGTCATAACTTTTGAATGATATGTGCTAGAGCCTTCATATTTCACATGTGTATTTCTTGTAGTAAGGCCATTACATTGATACGGAGGTCAATGTTGTGTATCATTGGCAAGGTCAAATATCAAGGTCACATTTAAAAAAAATGTCTTGCTAGGGTGTTTGTGTTGGGCACATCTTGTTTTACTTTAAATTTCATGTCCCACATCATTTATTTCTGCTCCAGGCAGTAATCTGAAAACATTTTTCTGTTAATTCAAAGCTATTGAATGACTATGCTTTTATTATGCCCCTGCATATTGTTTTATCCTTGCCCATCTGTCTGTCCATCATTAAGTCTTTCCGTCTATCGAATTGTCTGATTGTCTGCAAAACTTAACCAAAAAACTTAACATTGCCAATTACTACCAGCCTATTCAAGATACAATGCTCATATTTGGCATGATGATACATCTCCATCAAGTCAACAGCACTTTTGACAGTTAAGTCCTGTTACGAGGGCATTGTGTTTCACAAACACATCTTGTTTTGTATGTAGGAATCTTTCAGCAATGTGAATTTATTGAGGGTTATCTACCTAAGATCAAGCTTATACATGACACTTATCCTTGTGCCTTTTTCTCAAAACTTAATCTGAAAACCAAACAACCTACATACAGTTCTCTTTTTTGTGTCAGACATGTGAATAACATGTGAAGGGATGCTTTGTTAAGAGAAAAGTTATTAACTCCTGCTGATCCCATTTTGTTCCTGTTTTGGCTAGAAGTATAGACAAAGATCAGCCTTCACACATTTTGCAGTCTGATCTGATCCTATACCACCGGTTTGCACCTTTCAATCCAGAGTTGTTAACAAAATAGATTTCCTGAATAATTGCTTCCTGTGCTTTCAGTCCTGTGATTTTAACGCAATTCTGAGAAGGATTTTATTCAGAATCGCAATGGTTGATATTGTATTGAAGTTTTCTTTGTGTTTTACAGCTGTATTCCTCTATAGCTAAATACTTTGCGAGGAAGTTTGAGGCTATAATAAGCCAGGAGATTTTGAACAAAGTTGATGCTATGCTTGGAAAAGATATAAAAGGTAAAAAAACAATGATTTGCATCTTGTTTCCTTTGTTTATCTCTAATAATGCCTTAACCCTTTCGCGTACAATTCCTGATTTAGTTACTTTGTGATGTCATCTGCTATCCCTTTGTATTTAGACAAGTCTAAAATTTTGAAAAAAATAGGAAAGAGTTAATTCCTGAAGAAATTAAGGTCTGGTTTTATACATGGACTTGAGCCCAATCACCACACAGTCCCACATTTCGATGCCCCTGAAGTTTTGATATTGATAAAAAATTGTTACTTGACCATGGACAATTGAAAGGTTATGATTAGGAAAAGAAGAGAAAAAGGTATCTTTATGTTGGTCTTTTTGTAAGTCGATCATGTTTTACATCTTGTTTATTCTGTTATTTTAACCCATTTTCACATAATGACACCTTTTTACATCCACTAAGAAAAAACTTTGGAAAACTTCATGGAAAAAAAAAGGAACGCTTGTCACAAGAAGTTTCTTCATTTTTCCCAATTTTTTCTTCCATAAAAGACAAATATTATGAGAATTTCTTCAGCTAGAAATTATAGTCTTTATATTAATTGAATTTGGACCATTCTAAATTAAGTTTTCTGGTAATGGGTTAAGAAGAAAACTATCACAAAATTGAAGAAATCATACCTGTATGTAATATAATAATTATATGCACTGTCATAAATTTACTTTGTAAATCACTCCTACAAACTAAAAAAAAATGAAAACATAGTGGAAAATAAAGAAATTGCTTGTCATAAGCAATTTCTTAATTAGTCACAATGTTTTTTACCCCAAAAGACAAAGATTTTCAAAATTTTATCTACCCCACATTGTTATCTTCAACATCTTTGAATTTGAACCAGTCTAAAATCTTGTGGACTGGTAAAGGAGAAAACTAGAAAATAAGAAAATAAGTTTCTATATGCAGCATTATAAATAAAATTTCTCTGGCACAGCCAACTGCACTCCTGGAGAAATTGAATTTATATATTAACCCATTACCCCATGGCAAAATTTTAGACCTGCCCAAATTGAAAGAAGTTGCAGACGACAATTTAAAGTTTAAGAAATTTTGGAATTTTTCAACTTTATGGGTAGAAAACATTGTGAAAAATGAAGAAATTGCTTGTAACAAGCAATTTCTTCTTTTTCCACAATGTTTTCCAAAGCTTTTTTCCTTGGGGGCGTTAATAAGTGTCACTGAGTGGGAACGGGTTAAACAGCATTATTTTTCAAAATTTATGGTCAGTGACGAAAACGAAAAAGTTATGGTTTTGACCCTAATGTTTAACCATCAAGAATGCTTCATTTAATGTCATCCAATTCAAAGCTAAAAAAGAAATAAATTGATCATTTTTTTTTCCTTGAGGATAACACGATAAAGGGTCGAAAGACTCTTATTTCCATCGTGGTCCTGACTCATACAAGATCTTATCATGCACATATAGAGAGAGGCAATGGATTCTAACCAATGCTACCCACTCTACAGCTGGATGGACAGGGGCTCTGTCTGTAAAGTGTCCTGCCTAAAAATACACTACCCGCCTCTGGTGGGGCTCGAACCTGCAACCACCAGATTACGAATCGAGCATGCTAACCACCCGGCCAAAGAGCAATATTGGTTGATTGATTCTTTGATTGACAGCCTTGATAATGTACCTTTATAAATTTTCTTCTTATTGTATTCAGAGATTCCAAATTTCAACAAATACTGGCAGAATGATTACCATTATTTGGATGAACAAAATAAGAAATCGGACATCACCATGACAACTGCCGAGTCATTGATACGGAGGATGGAAACAACATTCCTCAGTGGACATGAGAGATGCATCTTCCATGATGTTCAAATTTTAGAAACACATGTACTTTATATAGCAGATGAGTTTCAAAGGTATGATTCATGATTAACCATTGCCTGTTTTTAAAAAAAATAGACCTGTCCAAATTCAAATGTTTTTGAGACGAAAATTTAAAGCGTATTTTACTAGAAAAACAACCATTCAGTAGGGTAGCAAATATTGCAGAAAAAGGCGAAATTGCTTGTTACAAGCAATTTCTTCTTTTTCTGCAATGTTTTCTCAATTATTAAATCAGAGGGATGTAAAAAACAACAACAGGGTTTGCTGCTTAAAAGCAATGCCCCAGACAAAAGGTTAACTTGACTGAAAAGTGCAAGGATACAGGAAGAAGCAGAGAGCCTCCCTTCTCCAGGTTCCTTAACATGTTTGAGCACCATCACCTGGGGCCTCGATTTAACTTCTCTTTTGATAGACAATTAGTTTGTTAGTTTGGTCAGCTGGGGGGTCAAACCTGTGATCTTGAGGTTCGAAGTCTAGTACTCAACCAACTGAGCTAGTCGGGCTGACAAGTTTAGGAGATACCTTAAGTCCTTATAAATCATGGGCCTCTGCCTATGGACACATGTCAGCCCGATTAGCTCAATTGGTAGAGCACTTGACTTCAAACCTCAAGATCATGGATTTGAGCCCTGGGCTGACCATATCAACTAACAAACTAATTGTTTTTCAGATGAGACATTAAACCATCGAGCACTTAAAGAACAAGACAGAGCTCTCAACAGTTTCGTCCTATATCCTTGCACTGTCACCCATAACAACTAACCCTCTTCTAGGGGTGTCGCTCATATGGGCATTAGCTACAGTAGTAATCATAAATAAACGGAAATACACACACACTAGGGACTGGTGTTAGTGTCAACTCCTAATTAGAATTGTTGGTGTTGGTATTACAGTTGTTGTTTTAATGTCAAACTTAAACCTTAGTAAAGAGTAAAATTCCCGCCCCCTTACACACACACACACACACACACACACACACACACACACACACACACACACTGTTTTAAAATACCTTCTTTCGAAGCTGTTTATTATGGCTTAACCCATCCCCACACAATAATGCTTTTTGATGCCCCTCTAGAGAAAAAATCTTAGGAAAATATTGTGGATAATGAAGAAATTGCTTGTTACAAGCAATTTCATCATTATCCACAATATTTTCTACTTCAAAAGGGAAAAAAATGAATTAAGTTTCACCAACTAACAAATGTCATCTGCAACATCTTTGAATTTGGACCAGTCTAAAAGTTTGTCTTCTAGTAATGGGTTAATAGTTAGGACCATATGGTAATTTGTGCATTCATGTAATGACTAAAAACAACAAAACAACAACAAACAAATAACATAGAATGATTTTTCAAGGTCATCTTTTAATCAGAAGACCTCTGAATTCAAGACTTCATGAAATTCAAAGAAACTTAGTATATCATAGGGCAGCAAACATTTCACTAAAAGCAGAAATTTCTTGTTACAAGCAATTACTTATGTGCTCACAAAGTTTTTTCTCAAGTACAATATCACAGGACTTTGTTTCAACCATTTTCTGTTTGATGAAGCTCTTATGAACTTCAAATTGGACCAGTCTAGAATTGTTAGTTGAGAAATGATTTTAACTAGATAAACAATTTGGCTATTTCAAACCACCAGATATCTTGTGAAGTTTAATGTGTCTATAGAGGGCAGGGGTGTTCCCGTGACCATGGAAGGAGAATTCCGACATAAACATTACTACAGGGTTATGAACCCTGAAGGACCTACCGGCAGGCTGCAATTTTTAGAAGTAAGTTATTAAACCTATTCCCACATAAGAAAGTTTCAAATAAATCTAATTTGAGAGAAGTTGCAGATCACAAATGTAAAGTAGGTAAAAGTTTAAGAATCTTTGTCTTTTTGGGATAGAAAACATTGTTGATAATGAAGAAATGTCTTCTAAAGACTTTTCTTAGGAGCATAAAAGGCAGGATTGTGTGGGAATGGTTGTACTTCCTACCAGTGTGTCGATAAACTCCAACAAGCAATTTCTTCCATATCCACGTTTTCTACCCTATATGACAATTTTATTAAATTTCACCAGCTTGATATCTCATTAGCTACATCTTTCAATTTGGACCAGTCTCAAAATTCTTTAAATTGTAGGAAGATAATTTAGAATAAGACCAAACTAAACATAAGAAAGCCACATTATAAGTATTCTTAGGGAATTAAACTCTTGTCAAACTGAATCTGGAATATTCCTGTTTGGGCAATTACTACCTGCTTGCCGCTTTCAAGCCAGAATTGTTTATGAAATCAGTTTTTCAAGAGAATTATTGATCTGCAACTATTGCCTTTGGAGATTTTGGTGCTTTGATTCGAGTTTAGTTCTATGCAGGATTATATTCACCATGATAAGGGTTAAAAACTTTGAACGTCATAACCTGTGCCTGTATTTGTTGAAGTTTTGAATGTTGAGATCCGCATGATTTAACACAGGTCATTTTACCTATTCCCACTCAATGCAATGTCTTTTTACACCCTGACGAGTAATTTTGAATCAAATATATGTGATAAAACCCTTTTCTCACATATATTCTTCCCTGAATTATCCTTATTTTTCAACGTACACAAATGTAGAAAGTGGTCAACAAACTGTTTGTTGTTGTTGTAGGTTTTTTTTTTAGCTCTACTGGCCGAAGGCCACTAGAGCTATAGCTATGGCTTTTTCCCGTCCGGCGTCCGTGCGTGTGTCCGTCCGTCGTCTGTCCGTTAAACTTTTCCTCGTTTACGCGATAAAGTCCATAGTTTTCATCAGATTCTCTTCAAACTTTCACAGAATGATTGTACCATCATAAGGATCGTTCCTTTCGAAATTGGGTCAGATCCGTCAAGAAACACTGGAAAAGGGGCCTAATTAAAACTTAATTAAAAAATGTTCGTTTACGCGATAAAGTCCACAGTTTTCATCGGATTCTCTTCAAACTTTCTCAGAATGATTGTACCATCATAAGGATCGTTCCTTTCGAAAATGGGTATGATCCATCAAGAAACACGGGAAAAGGGGCCTTATGAAAATTTCATTAAAAATTCAATTAAAAATCCTCGTTTACGCAATAAAGTCCACAGTTTTCATCGGATTCTCTTCAAACTTTCTCAGAATGATTGAACTAACATAAGGATCGTTCCTTTCGAAAATGGGTATGATCCGTCGAGAAACACGGGAAAAGGGGCCTTATGAAAATTCATTAAAAATTCAATTAAAAATTCTCGTTTACGAGATAGAGTCCATAGTTTTCATCGGATTTTCTTCAAACTTTCTTAGAATGATTGTTCCAACATAAGGATCGTTCCTTTCGAAATTGGGTATGATCCATCAAGAAACACGGGAAAAGGGGCCTTATGAAAATTTAATTAAAAAATCCTCGTTTACGATAAAGAGTCACGGTTTCCATTGGATTCTCTTCAAACTTTCACAGAATTATTGTACCAACATAAGGATGGTTCCTTTCGAAATTTGGTATGATCCGTCAAGAAACACGGGAAAAGGGGCCTTATGAAAATTTAATTAAAAATTCAATTAAAAATCCTCGTTTACGCGATAGAGTCCACAGGCTTCATTGGATTCTCTTCAAACTTTCACAGAATGAAACATAAGGATTGTTCCTTTCGAAATTTGGTATGATCTGTCAAGAAACATGGGAAAAGGGGCCTTATGAAAATTCAATTAAAAACTCCATTAAAAATCCTCGTTTACGCGATAAGAGTCCACAGTTTTCTTCCGATTCTCTTCAAACTTTCTCAGAATGATTGTACAAACATAAGGATGGGTCTGATCTGTCATGAAACAGGGGAAAAGGGGCCTTATGAAAATTTAATTAAAAAATTCTTGTTAACACTCTGGAGTCAATAGTTTTCATCGGATTCCCTTCAAACTTTCACAGAATGATTGTACTATAATAAGGATTATTCCTTTTGAAATTTGGTATGATCCTTCAAGAAACACAGGAAAAAGGGGCCTTATGAAATGTTTAATAAAAAATTCTCATTAATAATCTAGAGCCAACAATTTACAACGGATTCTCTTCAAACTTACACAGAATGATTGTACCATCATAAGGATTGTACCTTTTGGAATCGGATATGATTCCTCAAGAAACATGGGAAAAGGGGCCTTATGAAAATTTAATTCAAAGATCTTTGTTAACACTCTAGAGTCCACAGTTTTCATCTGATTGACTTCAAACTTTCACAGAATTATTGTACCATCATAAGAATTGTTCCTTTCAAAATTTGGTATGATCAGTCAAGGACCACGGGAAAAAGGGGCCCGATTAAAACTGGATTGAAAAAGTCCTCGTAAACACAATAGAGTCCATAGTTTTCAACAAATTCTCTTCAAACATTCCCAGAATGATTATCACATTAAATGGATTGTTCCTTTCGGAAGTAGGTTTGATCCATCAAGTTTCATGGGAAAAGGGGCCCTATGAAAATTTAATAAAAAAAATCTTAGTTAACACATAATGGCCCTAGATTTCACCTGATTGACTTCAAACTTTCACATAATGATTGCACCATCATAAGGATTGTTCCTTTCAAATTGGGTCTGATCCATTGAGAAACATAGGAAAAGGGGCCTTAGGAAAATTCAATTAAAAAAATCTTAATTAATGCTTGTAAGTCCACATATGAGATGAGGTTGTCTTTATACTCAAACAGAATAATTATACTTTTGTAAGAAGAGTTTCCTTTGGAATTGGTTCAGATCCATCAAGTAACATGGGAAAAGGGGCTGTATGAAAATTCAATTAATAAAACCCTGTTAACACAATAAAGCCCACAGCTTTAATCAGATTTTGTTGAAACTTTCACAGAATGATTGGAAGGTCATAACTATCATTCTTTTCATAACAGGGTTTGAACTGTCAAGAAGCACAGGAAAAGGGGCCTTATGAAAATTTCATTTATAAATCCTTGTTACCAAGTCCAGAGCTTTCATCGGATTTTCTTCAAACATTCACAGAATAATTGCACAATAATAATGATTGTTGATGTTTGCATTAGACCTAATCCATCAAGTATCACAGGAAAAGGAGCATTATGAAATTTAATTTTAAAATCATTGTACCACAATAAAGTCAACAGTTTTCATCAGATTCTGTTAAAACTTTCACAGAATGATTATTCCATCATAAGGATTCTTTCTTTTCAAATTAGGCATGATCTGTCTAGTATCATGGGAAAAGGGGCCTTTAGAGAGTTTTATCTATAATCCTTGTAACCAAGTCCAGAGCTTTCATTGGATTTTATTCAAACCTTCACAGAATCATTGTACAATAATCACGATTGTTGATGCTGACATGAGACCTGATCCTTCAAGTATCACAGGAAAAGGAGCCTTATGAAAATTTTATTTCAAAAATTTGACACCAAGATAGAATCTGCAGTTTTCATCAGATTCTGTTTAAACTTTCACAGAATGTTTGTACCATCAGAAGGATTGTTTCTTTCCAAATTGGGCCTGATCTGTCTAGTATCATAGGAAAAGGGGCTGTATTAAAAAGTATTACCAAATCCTCATAAACACAACAATGCCCTCAGTCTTTATCAGAATCTATTCAAACTTTAATAGAATGATTGTACCATCATTTGGATTGTAAATTAGGTCCGATTGGTTAAGTGACACAAGAAAAGGGACCTTATAAAAATTTTATTACAAAACATCATTATTACAATAAAGTCCTCAGTCTTTATCATTTTCTTCAAACTATCATTAGGATTGTTCCTTTGTACATTGGGTCTGATTTGTTAAGTTTCACAGAAAAAGGGGCCTTATGAAAATTTAGTTACAAAAATTCTTGACACAATTCAGTCCACTGTTTTCATTGATTCTCTTTAACTTTTAAAGAATGATTCTACCTTCATTAGAATTGTTCCTTTTGAAATTTTGTTTGTTTGTTCTGTAAAGTATCATGAGAAAAGGGGCCCTATGAATATTTCACTATAAACTCATTAACACAATAAATTCCACAGATTAAACAGATTGATTGTACCATCATTCCAATTGTTGATTTTGACAGTGGATCTGACTATAGCAAGGGTCACATAAAAAGGGGCCTTATGAAAAACTCTCTTAAATATTCTGGTTAACACAATGATGTCCCTTGATTTCACCGGATTCACTTCAAAATTGTACAAATACTTAGATGGTTCTTTTCAGAATTGGGTACAATCCATCAAGTATCATGTAAAAAGGGGACATATGATTTTTTTTTTAAATATTCTTGTAAACATAATGAATTTCCAGTATTTCATTGGATTCACTTTTAACTTTCATAGAACGATAAAACCAACAGTAAAATATCACGGGAAAAGGGGCCCTATGAGAACTTGAATTTAATATCTTTGTTAACACAATAAAGTCAACAGTTTTATTGGATTCTCTTCAAAGATGCATGGAATAATTGTGGCATTTGAAAAACAGGAAAAGGGGCCTTACAGATTATCATTCAAAACATTCTTGTGTATGTGATGAAGATCACAATCATTATCAAGTTGTCTTTTGAATTTCACAGGACAATTGTCGGGTTGTAAGGAAAGTTCCTTTTGAAATGAAATTGATCCATCAGAAAACACAGGAAAAGAAGCCTTATTGATTTTCATTCAAAACAATCCTGTTTATGTGATTAAGTCCACAATTATTGTCAGATTCTGATGAAATATTCACAGAATGGTTGTAGGGTCATAAGGTAACTTTCTTTTGGAAATGGAATGGATCCGTCATGAAACATGGGAAAAGGGGCCTTGAGGATTGTTGCTTAAAATGATAAAGGGGATAAAGCCCCTTTTTTTTTCTTCATGCATTCTTCTTTGAGCAATTAACTTCCTTAAATATCAGATTTCTTTAACGGAGAACTTGATAACCAGTAGAGCGTCTCAGGCCCTCATGGGCCTCTTGTTTGATGAACAGTGGAAAATTTTGTTTTCAAGTAATAAGTTGATTACCCAGCTTCAGACAACAAAAGCTAAAAATGTGTTTAGGTTAACTAATTCCCACACAATCACCCTTTTTTATGCAACTTAAGGAAAAAGCTTAGGAAAACATAGTGGAAATGAGGAAAATGCTTTTCACAAACAATTTCTTTGTAATTCACAATATTTTCTACCAAAATGACAAAGCAATTTGAAATTCCATTTCACTTGAAATTGTCATCTGCAGCTTCTTTCAGTCCAAAATTTTGCCGTGTGGGAATGAGTTAAAAGATGATGCAGGTGACAAACTCTCCTTTTTCCACACTGATTTCTTGAATAAAATATCTGTTGTATTACAAGTTCATAAAAATCAAATTATCCTGTAGCCCAATGATTATGACTGGGGACTAATGAATGAAAAGGATTTAACCCTATCTAAGTACATGTTGGTATGTCAGCTCAGTTGGTAAAACACATTGAAGCCAAAGCCTAGTGGTACCCAGGAAGAATGTAAAAACCCCATTCCTAAACAACAATTAGACTAGTTCAAATTGAAACAGGTTGCAGAAGATAAAACAATGTTGGTTTAAATTGAAAATAAGGGCTGTGTCAGGTAAAAAAAAAAACACTGTGAGAAATGGAGAAATTGTGTGTCCTTAAGTATTTTTCTTCAGCACATAAAAAAATGGGATCATATGGGAATGGGTTAAATGACAGCTTCTGTGATAAAACAGAAAATTGATCAAAGAAATGTTGAAATCCATATAATTATACAGTTATGATGAAAATTTTGAGTAAAGAGTCTTTATTGTGTTTTAGGTAAATACAGACTGGGATGTCAAGGAACTAATATTTAGAAACTATCCTATGATCCTCGGTCCACACAGCGAGGTTATTTTACGTCATGTGTGGGGACCTGGTGCTCCTCTAAGTGTAGCAGTGGCTTGGATTGATCCTGCAGGTGTATTAGCTACTTACAACGATATTGCTATAGCAAAGAACGCTTCTAACGAAATATTTAACCCAAAATTAAAGACACCATTAAGGCCTGGAGTTTGGACTGTTAAACTAATTTTTAGATCGAAAGTACGAGCAGAGACCAAATTTATTGTGCTGCCATATTCTATATTTGAAGGTGAAAAAATAACATTTGACGAAGTGAAAAAATATCATAATGGTCCTGATGGACATTATTTTGTTGGAGATCTGAGTTTATTTGCATCGAAATTTAAAATATCGAATGCTGAGGATTTGTTAAAAACAGCCAATAAAAATGGTGAAAAGATAGGTTCTGATCTCGATGACTGGCTGGATAATTTATCAGAAAAAGTGTGGACCATAGAAGACATGTGTTCTAAGAATTATTTTAGTGATCTCTGTCCATCTGTAGAACGGTGTTGGAAAACGAAGTGGAGTTCCATGTCACCAGATCCTAAATCGGAAATTAGAAAAAAGGTGAACTTGCGTTGAACAAGACCTGGGTCCATATTAAACTTTTATCTTCATAAATAGAGCCCCCAATAGGCTCTTCCAACGGTTGGCACATTGTGGCCGTCTATCAAAAACCATTTCACCAATCAGATCGTTCATTTATAGTTGAAGTAAATGTTGAACTCTGACAATCATATCAAGCTTTTTTGTTGGTTTGGAAATGTAACTCATTACCACTTGTCAAAATTTTGACTGGTCAAAATTCAGAGTAGTTTCTTAACCCATTACCAAACAGCATAAATTCAGACTTGTCCATATTGAAAGGAGTTGCAGATGATAATTTGAAATTTATGAAACTTCAGATTTTTTCAACTTTCTTGATGGAAGACATTGTGTAAAATGAAGAAATTGCTTGATACATACAACTTTTTCATTTTACACAATGTTTTCCAAATGATTTTACACAATGTTTTCCATGAGGGGCGTTCAAAAGGGTCACTGTGTGGGAATGGGTTTAAACGATTTTAAGATGATAGAAATATAAGCAACTCTGTCTTTTTGGCTAGAAAACAATGTTGAAAATGAAGAAATGGCTTGTAACAAGTAATTCCTTCAGTTTCAACATTGTTTTTTCCAGGACCTTTTTCTAAAGGGCCGATAAAAAATTGGATTTTGTTTGAATGGATGAATTGCCATAACTACAGCTGATTCAACTATTTGCTTTTGCTTTGTGCTCCTTAACGTATTTGATGTCAAATTGGTTTGTCAGAGGTCAGTGGGTGTGGTCAGAGATACGTCAATTGCACATGAGCGTTGATGCATCGATTGACAATCTGATCAATCGTATGTAGAGTATATGGAGGATAATTGTTTGTTTCAAGGTAAGATCAACTGACCAAATGCGGCTGTCAATCATATATTCAGTCGACCGATGAAATCAAGCATTTAGACTGGAACTTCGACATTGGCATTGGCCAGATTTTGCAAAATTTTAGACCTGTCCAAATTCAAAGATTATGAAGGCAAAAATTTATTTTGGATTTAATTTGAAAACCATTCAGTAGGGTAGAAAATCGTGTAGAAAAAGAAGAAATGGCTTGTTACAAGCAATTTCTTCTTTTTCCACAATATTTTCTCCCTTACTGAATGAATAATTTATCAGATAAAATCGGCTTTAAAACGTCGTCTACAAAACCTTTTAAATTTGGACAGGTCTAAAATTGTGCAACTGAGTGAAGGGTTAACATGGTGTTCTTGTTTCACAAATACATTCTGGCATCTTGCCTGTCCAGCCTATTATGTCATTTGCATAGTGTAGTATGTAAAATTTTGAGGGCCAAGTGTAAATCTGCCGTAAGAGCATTTATAAATATACAACTTAACATAGTTTGACACTGACCTTTTGAAATTAATATTTGTCTCCCACCAATGGGTTGATAATCATAGACCTACGTGGGGTAGCAGCTGGAGGCTAGGAAAGGATGTGATGGCGGTACTGGTGTGAGAAATACCAGGAATCCATTGTTAGGTGCTCCAGCCGCCGCGATATAACTGAAAGATTGTTGTAAAACCCCATTCAAACAAACAACTTTTTGAAATTACATAGTTTATAACTTTTTGAAATTACATAGTTTATATGTGATTTCCTAGTCTTCCTGTCTGTCAGATGAATCTTTAATCCATCTCCATGTCTCTGAAACCCCTTCTCGGATGACAAAATTTTACACTGGTCCAAATCCCAAGATGCAGACAAGTTTAAGTTGATAAAATTTGGGATTTTTGATTACTTTCGGGTAGAAAAACTATACATAACAAAGACATTTATATTGCGTTGACCCATTACCACATGGCAAAATTTTAGACTAGTCAAAATTCAAAGGCTGTCATAGCGCAGTTGGTAGCGCGTCAGACTCCTAATCTTCAATCATTGGATGTCATGGGTTCAATCCCTGGTGGCAGCACATATTCTTTCTGACACTTGTCTCTCACCAATGGGTGGATAATCGTAAACCTAAGTGGGATAACAGCTGGAGGCTAGGAAAGGCTGTAGTGGTAGTACTGGTTTGAGAAATACCAGGAATCCATTGTTAGGCGCTCCAGCTTTTGCGATATGACTGAAATACTGTTAAAAACGGTGTTAAACCCCATTCAATCAATTAACTGATTTCCAAGGAGTTGCAAATTACAATTTAAAGTTTATGAAATTGTAGATTTTTCAGCTTTCTTGGAAGAATATATCGTGGAAAATAAACAAATTGCTTGTTTTCAAGCAATTTCTTCATTTCACACAATCACACTAATTTCTTTTTTGAGGGCATCAAAATGTTTCATTGTGTGGCAATGGGTTAATCTGAAGAGTTATTTCTGCACCAAACCTCCTATTGATGCCCCTAGAAGGTTTCTGCAACTTCTTTCAATTTTGGCTACTCTTTCATTTTGTTTTCAGCTGATTTAAAAAGAAAGAATTGATTTATTTATTGATAGCATTTGATTTTGCATTCACTGTTCTATTATCTTTTAACTGGTTTAACCCATCCCAACACAATCTCTCCTTTTTACAACCCCCAAGAAAAAAAGCTTTGGAAAACATGATGGAAAAGTAAGAAATTGCTTGCAATTTCTTCATTGTCCACAATGTTTTCTACCTCAAAATACAAACGATACAACTGTCAATCTAAAATTGTTGTATGCAACTTCTTACAGTTTGGATCAGTCTAAAATTTTGTCATGTGGGTACAGTTAAAGTCTCATCTGAAAAACTGGAGATGAGATTGAATAAGGAACCCCTGATACTGGAGTTTAGTTCATAAACAAGTGCTTTAGAAGGGCTTTGGAATGTACATTTGTATGATAGAAGGGCTATAAAAATGTGGTATATAATAATAATAATAACCGCTAGACCAGCTCCACTCTACAAAAGTCTGGCTTAACCCTTGTCATGCTGAACCCGGAATATTCCGGTTTTGGCAGGAGGTGTAGACTAAGATCAGACTGCACTTATGTGCAGGCTGATCTTAGTCTTTACCTCCTGCTTGTACTTTTCCTGCCAGAGTTATGTGCAGGCTGATCTTAGTCTTTACCTCCTGCTTGTACTTTTCCTGCCAGAGTTGTTTATGAAGTTGATTTCTAAAAAAAATAGATTTTTGAACAACAAGTTCTATCAGTGCTTTCAGCCCTTTGATTTGACAGCAATTCAGTAAGGTAATTTATATAGCATGACAAGGGTTAATATATACATGTAACATATGAAAATATCATATCCACCACCATTAAAATTCATTGGTGGATATCTGTACCTTATTTGATTAACCCATTGCCAGACAACAATATTTAGACTGGTCAAAGTTGAAAGAAGTTGCAGACAACAATTTCAAGTTTATAAAATTTAGAAAATGTTTAACTTTTTAGTTAGAATACATTGTGGATAATGAAGAATTTGCTGTAATATGAATAATTTTTTCATTTTCCATAAAGCTTTCCAGAGCCTTTTTTCTTGAAGGACGTCAAAAAGCGTCACTGTATGGGAAAAGGTAGATGTCTTTATTACAAGCACTTGTTCTGAGAGCACAAACTGTCTCTGACAGCTCTTTATATTTGTTTTTGTAGTATTAAATCTTTTTAAAGCATTTTGTCTCTCCACAACACAAGTTTAACCCTTTCCTGTTTATCAAAATTTTATTCTGGTCCAATTTGAAAGAAGTTGCAGACGACAATAAAAAATGGGGGCAATTGGAAAAGAGCTAACCTACAGGTTAGAAAATGTTGTGGGAAAAGAAGTAAATGCTTGTTACAAGCAATTTCTTCTTTTCCTACAATGTTTTCATAAGTATAATATCAAAGGGTCTTAAAAACAAGAGATTGTGCAGGAAAGGGATATTTGAGTATTTGAGCATTGAAATAAAAACTGTTATATAAATGTATTGCATAGCTGCCTTTAGATTTGTTATTAGTACAGATTTTACATTTTTATACATTTTGCAATAAAAAAGAATTTATTTTTACAGAGAAAAACATCTTTGTTAAACTTTACAGCCTAAATGTATATGTAGCAATACTCTGCACAATTTGTTTTTAGCTCACCTGAGCACACAGTGCTCTCGGGAAGCTATTGTGATCGGTGATCGTCCGGCGTCCGTCCGTCTGTCCATACACAATTTCAAAAAATCTTCTTCTCCTAAACTAGCATGAAATTCAACAAAAACTTCACAGAAATGATCCTTAGGTCATGCTCTTTCAAAACACTTCAAAGAAGTGAAATCCCTGAAGAACTCTGGTTGCCATGGGAACGGTGTAAAAAACTTAAAAAATCTTCTCCTCCCAAGCCGTAAGGCTAGAGCTTTGATATTTGGTAAAAATCATCATCTATTGACCCTCTACCAAAATACTTCAAAGAATTATCGCATTCTGAAAATAAGTCCTCTTCTGTGCGATTCCTGATTTTACATAGAAATAAAGAAGGAAAACTTTATAAATCTTCTTCTCCTAAACCATATGGCCTAGAGCTTTGATATTTTGTATAAATCATCATCTATTGACCTCTACCAAAAAACTTCAAAGAATAACCGTATTCTGATACTAAGCCCTTTTGTTGACCCTCTACTTTACTACTTCAAAGAAATACAGTACTCTTGAAATTAGCTCAACATGGTTGGGTTTTCACTATACCTAGGATGAAAGGAGAAAATCTCTAAAAAATCTTCTTCTCCAAAATGATTAGGTGTAGGGCTTTGATGTTTTGAATATTATATCAAAGCTTTGAGCAATCATACTCAGGGGAGCAATATAGGACCATCATGGTCCTCTTGTCTATCATATCACTTCAAAAATATTTTTGTTTTTTGACAAAAGTATTTGGTTTTTAACCCATGTCATCCTGATCCCGGAGTATATATGTTTTGGCAATAGCTGTAGACTGAGATCAACCTGCTCATAAGTGCAGTCTGATCTTAGTCTACATCTCCTGTTTGTCTCCTTCTACACGGACTTGCTTACAAAATTTATTTTCAAAATAAATGTTAACCCGTAACTAATGCTCACAGTGCTTTAAGGCCTTTGATTTTAATTCAAATTCATCTAAGGATTTTATTCAGCTTGACAAGGGTTAAAAGGGAAAAGTTTAGAAAGTGAAGATGAATATAAATTATTATACAAACTTTTCAATATCAGTAGTTGTTAGATCCAACAAACCAATTATATCTGAGCTAAAGCATTAATAACCACTACCGGTGTGAAATACTTGCCTGGTTTCAATTAACCCTTTTCCATTTTCCAAAATTTAGAACTGTCTAAATTCAAAGGTTTTGCAGACGAAATATAAAGTGCATTTAATTTGAAAAATAACCATTTAGTAGGGTAGAAAATATTGTAGAAAAAGAAGAAATTGCTTGTTATAAATGTTTTCTCAATCATACAATCACAAGGGATTGAACAGGAAAGGGTTAATTGTTGATTTTTTACATGGTTCCCATATTACTACCGGATGGTGAAAATCGTGTCTAAATGAGCTGTTACATCTAATCAGGTATCATTGCGGCCGAGATGCAAAATTGTCAGTCTCCCAAAATTCCGAGAGCCAAGACAACCCTGAGTTGCTGAGTTGCAGGGTCTTTAAATTGCAGGTTGGAAAACATTGTGAAAAATAAGAAATTGCTTGTGATAGGCTATTTACCCTTTTCACTCATTGGTAGCCTAAAAATAGCTGAAAAAATGCAACTGGCTCAAACCCTTTGTTTTTCAGCTTTGTATTTGTTAGAAACGTGTTTGTGCATTAGATTTATCTGGGAAGACCATGATCATATATTGCTCAAATGACCATGATAGTCTCAGGATGCACTGTTTGTGGTAATTTTAATGATGTCCTGGGATCCCTAAATATAGGACTTTTTATGCCTCAGCAATGTAATGGTGACAGGCATATCAAGTTACCTTTATCTGTTTGTGATGTCCATTTCTTGTCCAGAGCATATCTTCAACATTAATTGATAGATTTCAAAATAATATGGCACAGTTGTTTCTCTTGAAGCATACTAGTGTCATGCATTAACCCATTCCAGCACCATGACGCTTCCTTTAAATGCTCCTCAAAATGGAAGCTTTGGAAAACATTGTGAAAATGAAGACTTTAACCAAAAACTCTTACCAAAAACTTAAAAACTTGCTTTAACCAAAACTTTTACTTTTTCTGTCTTGGTCATTTATCATCCTCGGTAACTCATATATATTAAACATGTATTCAATGGGAAATTGGCTTTCATTTGAGACAATGACCTCCTGTCAACAAGCATTTTCTCCGTTTATCAAAATACTTTCTATTTTAATAAGTGGTTGTTTTTTTTTGTAAATACACACCATTAATTGACCAATCGCTGGTCCCATCAATGCCCATTGAATCCGACAGGAAGTTCCACTACCATTTTTTAGAGCATAATTTAGCAAAATCTATGGCCAGTAGCATGTAATGAAAAGGAGTTTGGTTGGTTGGCTACCTAAATGTTGTAATTACAGCTTGAATAAGCTGTAATTACGCCGTTTAAGTCACCGAACCCATATAAAGGTTAACAAAAATGGCGCCAATTGTCGTGGTTTAAATCATGATTCTTGGCTGAATGGACAATTTGATTGGTAAATTATATTCCTTGATTGACAGCAGCCATTGTTCAATTGTCATAAAACTTCTTGCAGTTTGGACTTGTGTAAGATTTTACAATCTTGTAATGACTTTAAGTATCTTCTAAATAGGCAGATAGTATTTCTTTTTTTAGAAAAAAGGGAAAAAATACTGAAGTTTCAATTCACTTTGAATTAATGTCTGAACATTTTTATATTTTGAGAATTGGCTAGTAGGAAAAAAATGACAACAGCATTATATCTAAAATAACCTTTATTAATGACATCATTTTTTGCAAAATACATGCATTTATTTATTCATATTGACAGATAAGATTTGCAAATGATTTTAAGCAACAACAACCGCCCCACCCCCTGTAGCTTCCCTGTGATATTTAAGAAAATTTTCCTCATATTTGAGGATTATTTCCTCTAAATATTTATTAAATTAACAAATTTTGTTAATAGTGATTGTTAAGAAGTAAACAAGAGAAGAAATATATTTATTTGACACAATTAAAGCTAAAGAATTAGCTAGAAATAAGAGCTCCCCTGGGGCCTTTATTACAAGAAATATGGTACATGGAAAATATCAACCTATTCCCACTTAACAAAATTAAGACTGGTCCACATTGAAAGAAGATGCAGATGACAATTCTTAGTTGATGAATTTTTAAAATTCTTTATCCTTTGGGAAAGAAAACATTGTGGATAATGAAGAAATTGCTTGTAACAAGCAATTTCTTCATTATCCACAATGTTTTTACAAAGCCTTTTTACTTAAGGGGCATCAAAAAGACTCATTGTGTGGAAATGGTCTAAAAAAATAAAGTAAATGAAGTGAAACAATAACACAGTGCATTTACATCCTTTAAAATATATCACATGATTATTATATCAAAATAAACATATCACATATATTATATTTGATCATAAAAGTTTCTGCATAAACATCAAACAAGAGCATTGCAAGCAGGGCAAAAGTTGGCCTTGGGGTACTTGTTTGTGAATAAGTCTTAACCCTTGTCATGCTGATCCCTAGATTATTCCTGCTTTAACAATGGCTTTGGCAGGTGTATCGACTAAGATTAGCCTGCATAGACGTGCAGTCTGATCTTAGTCTGCACTGCCTGCTTATTTTTGTTGTTGTGAGAGAAATCTTTGAATACACGATTGATCTAATTATTTCAAGGTTTTCAAATATAGTGATAAGAGGAAAAATATATTCAGGAGGACAAGGGTTAAGTAGGAAAGGGGTATTAATCTTGCAAAATACATACACGGATATCTCATTAACCTTTTACCATTTTTTGAAATTTTAGACTGGTCTGAATTGGAAGAGGTAGCAGACAACAATTGAAATTGGCCGAAAATTGAAAAGAAACCATCCTATGTGGTAGAAAAAATTGCCAGGACGAAATTTTTACAAGCAAATTCTTCTTTTTCCACAATGGGTTTGTAAAGGAAATATTTCCCACACACTGATGTTTTTTTTACCCCCATCAAGAAAACAATTGGGAACACATTGTGAAAAATGAAGAAATTGCAATTTCTTCATTTACTACAATGTTTTCTACCCAGAAAGTAAAAAATATGTGGAATTCCATAAACTTTAAATTGTCATCTGCAACTTTTTTCAATCTGGATTAATCTAAAATTTTATCATCTGGAGTTAATTTTGACCTTTGACCTTCTGCTATGACCTTGACATCTGGCATAAAAATATTCCATCAGGTTGCAATTACTCATATCAAGATGTTAAAGTGTGTACAATAGTATGGGAATTGGATAACAGGATCAAGAGAAGTAGGGGAAGTCAAATTATGATCTGCTGTCACCTTGAGCTTTAAGAGTAAGAGCCCGAATCAAGCTCAGCACATGTGCTATAATCAAGATGTACACATGTGTAAATTTTTATGACTATAGGATACAGGAATAATTAATTATTAGATCTTTGACCATCAGATATGACCTTGACCTAGGAACCAGAATCAAGTACAGCAAACATACTCTCATCAAGAAGTACAAATATTCTGAGAATCAATTCATAAGAATAAGAGATGTGTAAGGTCTAAATTTGACCTTCAGCTTTGACCTTAATGTTTAGATGAGGAACCTGAATCTAAAACAGCAGTTCCTGAATATAACACGGCACACTTTCTCTCACCAAGATGAACAAGTATGTGAAATATTATGAGATTCTGACCATAAATTTCACAAAACCATGCTTTTACACATTTCAAAACAGTCCTGCTTTCTTATGACTCTCAAGAAAATCTTTTTTTCCCACATTGTGATCCCAAACCCTTTTCTTGAGGTTTGTAAAAAAAGTGGGGTTGAGGAAATCGGTTAACCCATTACCACACAATCCCATTTTTGACACCCTGAAGAAAAGTAAATACAAATAAAATGTGTAGGAGAAATTGATTGTGACATGGGATTTCTCCTTTTCATACAATGTTTCGTACCTTGTTTTGCACTTATTTTCCAAATTAAGGATACTTTGAAATGTCTGCAGCAGTTATTTCTTTCAATTTTGACCTGTCTAAAATTTTGTTGTCGTGTAAGGGTTTAAGTGTAGTCTAGTTAGAATATTTTAATCTAAAATTGAAATTACCCCTCTTTCTCCTGCTCTGTTTTAAGGAATCAAAACAAAACTACTGCAAGCATATAGTTAAATGCTATGAATTCTAACTTTTTGCACTAAGCCCATGATTTGTCAAAAGTAACAAGAAATATAATGGATTTTTTCATAGAGCTCATAAAAGAAAAGTCATGTTTTACCCCCAAACATTGGCACAACTTTAAAACAACCAAGTTGAAGGTTGATTGCAAGAGTTACACTAAATGTCTATAATACATACATGTATAACATTTGGAATAGCCTTGCACTTAACCCTCAAAATACAACAAAACCGCAACAACATTCAAAACTATAACAACAAATACTGGCAAGCATGAATACATTATGTTTGTATCTCAATAATATATATTTTCGGTGGTAAAAGAAAAACTATCTACCCAGTGCAGATCAATCACACATTTTTATGCTCCTATAGAAAAGAGAAAAGCTTTGCAAAAACATTAAAGAAAATGAAGAAATAGCTTGAAACAAGCAATTTCTTCATTATTTACAATGTTAAATAAACACTACAATTTCTAAGATTTCAAGCAATTTCTTCAATCTCCACAATGTTTTCCAAATCTTTCATATTGAGGGGTATTTTATAGCGTCACTGTGTGGGAATAGGTTAAGAAAGCATCAGAAAACATCGTTGAAAATGAAGAAATTGCTTGTTACAAACAGCTTACTGTTTAACCCTTTCCCGCTCAAATACGGGATTTTACGTCCCTGTGATTTTATACTCGAGAAAACATTGCGGAAAAAGAAAAAATTGCTTGTAATAAGCAATTACTTCTTTTTTCACAATATTTTCTACCACATAGGATGGTTTCATTTCAAATGGCATCCAGTTTTCATTGTCGTCTGCAACCTCTTTCAATTTGGACTAGTCTAAAATTTCCAAAAACGGGAAAGGGTTAAATGAATGATTAAATGGGTCAACCCATACTTTGACCAACAGCAGTGATTGGTCAATTCACTAAGTTTTCCTGTTGAAATTTGTGATTGAACAGGTTTAGCGGCAAGCATAAAACTGGTGTAAATGCCTTTAGATATAATAGGCACTATCAGTTATATTTACCCTTTCCCACCAAATTCCTCTTTTTTACCCCCCTCAAGAAAATAGCATAGGGAAACATTGTTTTAAATGAAGAAATCGCTTACTTCAAGCACTTTCTTCATTATCAACAATGTTTCAAGCTCAAAAGACAGATTTTAAAAATTTGGTATGTTTAAAATTGTTGCCTACAACTTCTTTGAGTTTGGACTGGTATAAAATCTTGTTGTGTAGAAATGGATTAAACTAGCAAATCACTTCATTAATCTGTAGGTTTCATTAATAATGTTACTACCAACAGTTTCAAGCTTATAATCGTACACTCCCGCTGTCACCTAAATCCTCGTTATCGAAAGCACTGTTTATTTTGTCTGTCAATGGTGGGGTTCCATTTATTGTTCCATCTTTTAAAACTTTTCCGTTTGTCACAGTGATACTCTCTAAATCGTCAACATTTCCTTCCTTCTCTTTTTCTGAGTCAATAAAGCAAAAATGTATAAGAATTATAAATAGAGTAATTTTTTGGTCATGAAAATACTAGATATTGCATATAGATGTTTAATTACTTGTAATTTCTACATGTCCTGTTTAACAAAATTTTCAACAGGTTGTAAAAGATCATTACAATTTTCCAACAGTGTAATCTCAAATATCAAATCACTCGGTTGTAAATATCAGGGATTTAAGGGAAAGAGAGAAATGGGGAACATTATGTTATGATAATGATACAACATCTTGTATTTGCTTTGAGGTGCGGAGGAAAATTTTGATAGAGCTTTAATCACAAGCCCAAAAACAAATTTTTTAACCTGTTCCCACAACATGACGCTTTAAGACGCCCAAGTAAAAAGGCTTTAGAAAATATTGCAGAAAATGAAGAAAGTGCTTGAATCAAGCAATTTCTCCATTATCCACAATGTTTTCTGTCCATAAAGACAAAGATTTTTAAAATTCATCAACCAGAAATTGTTGTCTGTTAACTCCTTTCAATTTTGACCAGTCTAAAATTTTGTCGTTTGGGGATGAGTTAAATAGATGTCAGAGTTCAACATAACATTTCCATTCTAAATGAATGATTTAATTGGTCAATTGATCTTTTGATTAACAGCTTTGATCTGTCAATAAGCAGGCCAATTCAAGGATTTTAGAGGGTATAAATTGGAAATGAAAAATTGTTTTGTTTTTTTTTTATACTAATTTATTTTAGTTCGATTGCGACAAAAGCTTTAAGCTTATAGAGTCGCTCTCGAACACATAAACCAGATGTTTTCACGTCCCTGAAATTTGAAAAGTATTTTCGATTTTTACACGTGAAAATGCAGAAATGAGGGAAAACTCTGTAGCAAGGTTTTCAGATTTAATCGGCCTAACTAACCCATTACCAGACAACAAAATTTTTGACTGGTCCGAATTCAAAGACGTTGATGCAGACAACAATTTTGAGTTTGAGGATGGTTTTATTTCACATGGCATCCAGTTTTCAATGTCGTCTGCAAACTCTTTCAATTTGGACTAGTCTAAAATTTCCAAAAACGGGATAGGGTTAATGAATTTTACAAAAATGTGCCTTTAGAGTAGAAAAAATATTGAGCATAGTGTGAGCATAATGAAGATGCAGCTTCTTCATTTTCCACAATGTTTTAAAAAGCTAATTTCTTTGACATCAAAAAGCATGATTGTGTGGGAATGGATTAATTAACCAATTCCTAAGTGACAAATCTTGAGACTAGTCTTAATTGAAAGAAGTTACAGTTGCCAATTTAAAGTTGATGGAATTCAAATAACCTTTGTCTTTTGGGGTGGTAAACGTGGATAATAAAGGAATTGCTTGTAACAAGCAATTTCTTCATTTAAAACGTTGTGGATAATAAAGGAATTGCTTGTAACAAGCAATTTCTTCATTTTCCACAATGTTCTCCAAAGCGATTTTCCTTTGAGGCATCAAAAAGCGAGAATGTGTGGAAATGGGACAATCTCGCTTCCATTTTTTACCCTTTACATACAAACTGTCAATCACACCTACCTTTCAATTTTCTGATTGCTTCATCTATCGTGTTACCAAATATGATGCTTGTCAGACCAGCGTTATCTAGTTCACTTTGGATTTCAGGCTGTAAAAGTTTAAATGTGATTTAACCCATTACCAGACAGCAAAATTTTAGACCTTTCAAAGTTCAAAGGTTTTGCAGACAACAATTTGCAGTCAATTTTCAATATAGGGCCAAAAAAAGTGGGAAAAGAAGAAATTGCTTGTGACAAGCAATTTCTTTTTTTCCACAATGTTTTCTCAAGTACAAAAACGCAGAGATATAAAGAGCAGGGATTGAACAGGAAAGGGTTTAGAGAGTACATAAAACTCATCAAGCAAAGTGGAGACGATCTGAGAATTTTTGAAAAAGGGATCAGATCCAGCAGAGGTTAACAAGAAATAATATTTTTAGATTAACCCATTACGAGACAACAAAATTTTCCACTGGTCCAAATTGAAAGGAGATGCAGACGACAATTTAAAGTTGATGAAATTTTAGATTTGTTCAACTTTCTGGGTTGAAAATATTATGTAAAATGAAGAAATTGCTTGTCACAATCAATTTCTTCATTTTACATAATGTTTCTCAATTGTCTTTCTTGAGGGGTGTCCAAAAGCATTATTGTGTGGGAATGGGTTAAACATACATGAATAACGTTAGAGAGCAGAACCAGACCAGCAGAGGTTAACTGCTCTACTGAATGTTAAACATGCAGGGCAAAAATCTGAATTGTCATTAAATTTTCAACATTATGTACTTTAACTTTGATTCAAATCTTATCTTTTACTTTCTTGCATTAAATGATTCCAACACAATGACACTTTTAAACACCCCTCAATATGAAAGCTTCAAAAAAAGCGACCTTTTTCATTGAGCGACCAGCTTCAAAATTTCCTTTCCAAAAAAAAGGATCTAAATGATTGCATGTTTTGCTGATTAAATCATCAAAACTAAATCTTATGTTGGTGGATCTAAACAGAATCATCTCAATGAGACAAATCTAATGAGTTCCATTGACATTTGATTAAGTGATAATTCCAAAATAATATATGTAAGGAGTTTCAAAATAATCCCTTTTATAAGTCACAACAAGAGCTGGTCACAGTCATGTGACAAATGCCCCCAAAGGACAGGGTCAAGTATGTGGCACTTTGATTTGTTTTGTAAACACAACCACATGCATTTGTGATCTATACATCTGGGTTTTTGATAAATGAAATTTTAATACATACAATAATTTCTATAAATACAGAATGAAATCGAGAAATGCATTATGGACGGATTTTTCTGAGGTCAAAAGTAGGTCAAAGGTCAAGGTAACTGGGTCAAGGTCAAGGTCATGTAAAGTGGTCAACCTAATTAAGCATCTGTCCAAATATAGAAGCAATCCATTGAAGAATAAGAGAGTATATATAATTTAACCATTCCAGACGCAATTTAACCATTCTGGACGCCCCTTTGACCCCAAATTGTGACCTTGAACTTTGAGATAGAAACCTGGGTCTTTTCTCGACACGTCGTCTGAAGGTGGTGAACATTTGTAAGAAAGAAATTTGTACCTGCGTGAATGATTATAGAAGTTACAGAGCAGACACGGCAATAAGTGCCCATTTTTTACCTTTGACCCCAGATTGTGACCTTGACCTTTGAGATAGGAACCTGGGTCTTTCCCGTGACACATCGTCTGAAGGTGGTGAACATTTGTATGAAAGAAATTTGTACCTGCGTAGAAGATTATAGAAGTTACAGAGCAGAAACGGCAAAAAGTGGCGATTTTTTACCTTTTACCCCAGATTGTTACCTTGACCTTTGAGATAGGAACCTGGGTCTTTTCCCTGACACGTTGTCTTATAGCTGTGAACATGCGTATGAAAGAAATTTGTACCTGGGTGCATGATTATAGAAGTTACAGAGCAGACACGGCAAAAAAAGTTGATTTTTGACCTTTGACTCCTGATTGTGACCTTGACCTTTGAGATAGGAACTTGGATCTTTTTTGCGACACGTCGTCTGAAGGTAGTGAACATTTGTATGAAAGAAATTTGTACCTGCGTACATGATTATAGAATTATAGAATTGATGAGGCAAAATGTGCCGATTTTTAAACCTTTGACCCCAGATTGTGACCTTGACCTATGAGATAGGAACCTGGATCTTTTTTGGACATATCGTCTTATAGTGGTGAACATTTGTGCAAAGTTATATTGAAATCCACCTTTGCATGTAGAAGTTACAGGGCAGACCCAAAAGCCGGACATACTGACGGACGGACAGTTCGATTACTATATGCCTCCCTTTGGGAGCATAAAAAAGTGTATTAACCCATTAACACACATGAAAATTTTAGGCTGGTCGAAATTGAAAGAATTTGCAGATGATTACTTAAAGTTGATTAAATTTCAGATTCTTTTTTTTTTTTTTTTTAAAGAAAACATTGAAGTTTAAAGAAGTTGCTTGTGACAAACCTTTTTTTCCTTGGGGGCGTGTAAAAGCGTCACTGAGTGGGAATGGGTAAGGCGACAATTTTCTTAAATGACCACATTTTGGTCTTCCCTTGAGTGGTCACTTAACCCTTGACATGCTGAACTCTTATTTGCAGGAGGTATAGACAAAGAACAGCCTGCACATATGTGCAGTCTGATCTTAGTCTACACCTCCTGTTTGTCTCCTTCAACCCAGAATTGTTTACAAAATTAATTTCCAAAACCAGTTTAGACCCTTAACTGGTGCTTCTTGAACTTTAAAGGCCTTTGATTTAAATATCAATTCAGACAAGGATTTTATTCAGCATGACAAGAGTTAATGAAAGTTTTACTGTATAACATTCAACCAATCATGTTCTGATAATGAAACAAACTTACAGAAGTACAAGCCATTGCAAAGAAAACTCCCTTCTTCTTAAAGTCTAACAGTAATTCTGTTAATCCCTGTAACAAAGCAAATAGGTCAAGAAAATCAGTGATCAGAATGAAAAAGATTATCAGTTGGTGGATCAAGTGAATAGAATTTATTTACGAAAGGCCATTGAGGGCCTAAGACACTTTTTTGACTTTAAAGTTTCCTAAATTTCCTATTGCTCTTTTTAGGATATTTTCAAATAAATTATTTTAAAGTTTTAAAGATAATAAAGTTTTAAACAAAAAATCTGTGAGTATACCCCTGCTTTTAAAACTTCTACCTATGCATTCTAAACAAGATGTGTTTGTGAAAAACAATGCCCATGTAACAGGACTAAACATTTGACCTTGGTATGTGACCTTGACCTTACCACATGACCCTGACCTTGACATGAGGAGATGCTTAGTATGGAGATGTATCATCATGCCAAATATGAGCATTGTGTCTTGAATAGGCTGGTAGTAATTGGCAATGTTAAGTCTTTTGGTTAAGATTTGCAGACAGACAGACGGAATGATGAACAATGGTAAAACAATATGCCCCAATCTCTCGATGTGGGGCATAAATATAAGTACCAGACCAGATAAAGTGCAGACCTGAATTAACTGTTCCCACATGTCAAAATTTCATACTGGTTCAAATTCAAAGAAGCTGCAGACGACAGTTTCAAGTTCAGAGAATTTTGAGTATATCTGTCTCTGTGAGTAGAGAACAAGATTCAAAATGAAGAGATTGCTTTTAATAAGCATTTCTACATTTTTGACAATATTTTCCCGAAGTCTTTTCTTGAGGGGCGTTAAAAAGTGGGATTGTGTGGGAATGGCAGTTGATGGCTTCATAAAAGAATCAATTTACCAATCAAATAATTCATTTAGACTGGGAATGAACTTTTGACTCCCACATTGGCAGACATTTCTTTAACCCATTCCAACACAGCAAAATTTTAGACTGGTCCAAATTGAAAGAATCTGCAGACGACAATTACTAGTTGATGGAATTTTGTATTTTTTCGTCTTTTTGGATGGAAAACATTGTGGATAATGAAGAAATTGCTTGATACAAGCAATTTCTTCATTTTCCACAATGTTTTCCTAAGCTTTTTTCTCAAGGGGCGTGAAAAGGAGGGATTGATTTGGAATGGGTTAAAGAATTTTCTTTGCTTTGGTATCCCTAGTAAAGCTTGAATAAGCTAAACTCATGACGTTTAGGTTGCCAACCAACCACTTTTCTTTTTTGTTACATGTTACTGGCCATAAAGTTTGCAAAATAATGCTGTTAAATTTCAAAGTGGAAATTTCTGTCAGAATCAGTGGGCATATCCAGCAATCTGTCAATTTGGATAGCGACATAGTACCAGACTCTTCCTAACCCATTACCAGACGGCAAAATTTTAGACTGGTCCAATTTGAAAGAATATGCAGACGCCAAATCAAAGTTAATTAAATGTTTGATTTTTGCAACTTTCTGTGTAGAAAACTTGTGAAAAATGAAGAAATTGCTTGTTACAAGCAATTTCTTCATTTTAAACAATGTTTTTTCAACTGTTTTACTTGAGGGTGTCAAAAAAGCGTCACTGTGTGGGAATGGGTTAGAGGGAGCTAAATGTTTTCAAGGATGTCAATTAAGTCCCTTGTCTCCAATAAATAAGATAAATCTGGATTAAAGAGACTAGTATAGAAAATAAAAGAGAATGGATGACCAGTAAAAATGGAAACAAAAACGACTGAGGCCATTCCAATATTTTAGCAATGTGAATTATAGAAACACCAGGTGATGCACCATACAAAGTTTCAAATTTCTCTGATTTTTAGTTACTAGTATGGACACTTTTCCCACTTTCTTTAACCTGATCCTCTCCAATTTTTGAAAGAAATGCTCCTTTTGGCCATAAATACATGCTGCACAAATTTAAAAAAATAATCTGAGATATTTGTGGACTTTATCATGTAAACCAAATTTAACTCACGGACAGTGGCAGAAATAACAATATCATAATAGCTCTTCTGGCTTTTAACCTATTCCACCACAATCCCGCTTTTTGATGCCCCTCAAAATAAAAATTTGGAAAACATTACAGAAAATGAAGAAACTGCTTGTTACAAGCAATTTCTTCATTATCCACAATGCTTTGTACCCCGAAAAACAGAAGATTTTTAAAATTTCATCAACTAAAAATTGTTGTCTAAATCTTCTGTGAATTTGAACCAACCTACTTTTTTGTCTTTAGGGAATAGGTTAAGTATAATAAATACGATTCATTCATTCTTCTTATCCCTAATACTGTATCACAAGAATTTAGCAATCAATTTGAGAAATAATCTAAATTTACCTGAATAGTTGTATAGTCCAGACCACTAACAAGATGCGAACAGTCCAAAATGACGGATCTGGGTTTGTCTTCATCTGAAAAATGAACAAGGACATGTAAATACACCACTCACCAGCACTTGCTGGACGCTACATTAGCTTGGTTACAAAAAGGGAAAAATTCTCACAAAACATATTTCATGAAATCCTCTTGTTTGAAACATCAAAGAAAATAAGCTTTGGAAACAAAAGTTGAAAATACTTACAATGGGTATCTCAAGATGCTTTAACCCTTTTCTGTATAATCACTGGTTTTTACGTCCCTGTGTTTTTATACTTGTGAAAATCTATGTGATCGCCTCCATCTTATTCATCGCTTGTGAAGAAAATAACTTACTTGCTGAATGCCAACAGCCTCCTTTAAGTCATGAATATCCAGGAAATGGTTTAAATCTTTGATTTAACATATCCATGGTAAATTGTCTAATGAATTGTCAAAACGAGAGAAATAATTTCCTTGCGTTTCAAGATAAAATCTAGGCCAGTGGTTAGTGGAGTTAGCAAATACATGTAAACTGTCTGCTTGTGTTTTGACCTGGTAGGGCCGAGCAAATTTACACCCTGTATACACAGTATATGTAACAAGTTACAACCCTGTTATAGTCCCGATTCAAGCGCCTATTAACACCATTGAACAAAACACCTTTTACCTCTCGAGTTCGACTAAATCTTTGAAACGGATATGTAGTACTTCAATTGTGATGATAATGATTTGCTCAACGAAAAAAGGAATTGAATGTTAGCTTTGATTTCTTTACCTTTTATCACAGGGGTCATGATTAATTGAACAGGGTTTAACGCAACTTTTAATAGTATTTCAGTTATATCGGGGCGGCTGGAGCTCCTAACCATGGTTTCCTGGTAGTTCACACACCAGTACTACCACTACATCATTATCGAGCCTCCAGCTGCTCCTCCTAATTTTCTCTTCATCCCTTAAAAGACTTAACACTCTGCTCGCCATCATTTTTCTGTTGTATGGGGATACCTAGACTTTTTCTTTCCCAAAACTGGGCTAAAATCTCTGAACTAGATATGATGTTTCTTCCATCTTTTCAGGACAAGGGCAAGTTCAAACAGAGGTTAAATCTAATACAGAAAACAAAACCCCTGTGATCTTAAATTTGAGAAAACATTGTAGAAAAAGAAGAAATCTCTAGTAACAAGCAATTTCTTCTTTTTCCACGATATTTTCCTCCCCACTGAATGGTTATTTTTCAATTTCAATCCATATTCAATTTTCGTCCGCAAAACCTTTGAATTGGACAGGTCTAAAATTTGCAAAAAAGGAGAGATTTAAAGCATGTCACTTATTGAAAAGATTTTTTATTTCAATTCAAACTAAATTTCCTAGAAAAAAGGACAGATTGTCAATTCAACCCATTCCAATATAATCCCCCCCCCCTTTTTTTTTATATAGGGCCTTGGAAAACATTGTGAAAAATGTAGAAAATACTTGTTAAAAGCAATTTTGTTCACATTCGATAATGGGTATTTTACCCCAAAAGACAAAGAATTTTAACATTTCATTGATCTGAAATTGTCATCTGCATCTTCTTTCAATTTGGACCAGTTTGAATTTTTGTTATGTTACAACAGGTTAACATGACAGAGGTTTACAATATTTTTAAACCAATCTGCACACAGTGAAGTTTTTTGACGTCCCTTAAGACAAGAGCTGTCAGAGACAGATTATGCTCCCCGAATATAGCTCTGTCACAATAAGTATAGAATAAACAGAGGAAAAGGTTTGGATAGACTGACAGAAGCAGACCCGGGTATATGCTCGCCATATTCCAGACAAGCTAAATTTCAACATACATCCTTGAGCAGTGACCTTGACCTTGGAGCTATCTGAAAATTTCTTTCAAATGGTACATCTTCTCACAATAGAGAACAATTGTGCCACGTTATTTCGAAAACAATACATGATTTTAGGAGCTATGCTCCAGACATGCTTAATTTTAGTGTTTGACGTTAAGCTGTGACATTGAACTTTGAGCTAACCAATTTTTTTTTTCAAATTGCACATCTACCTATGACTGAGAACAATTGAAACAAGTTAAATTTAAATACATCTATAATTGAAGGAGCTATGTTCTAGACTAGCTTCATTTTAATGTTTGACCTTGAGTTGTGGCCTGTACCATGGCACTATATGAATAAATTTTTCAAATGGCACATCAACTCTTGACAGTCAACAATTGTGTAAAGTTATTTCGAAATCCATCCATAATTGAAGGATCTATGTTCTGAAAATGCTAAATTTTCATATGCAACCTTGAGCTGTGACCTTGGAGTTATCTGAAGATTTGTTTCAAATTGCACATCTAATGATGATAAAGAACAACTGTGTACTGTTATTTTGAATTAAATCCATAATTCTAGAAGCTATGCTTCAGACTTGGTTATTTTCAACATTTGACCATGACCTGTGACCTTGGAGCAATCCAATTTTTTCCCAAACAGCACATCTTCTCATGAGAGCAATTGTGGCAAGTTATATTGAAATCCTTCTATAATTGAAGGAGATATGCTCTGGACATACTTAATTTTAGCTCTCGACCATGGGAAGTGACCTTGAAGCTACCTTGAGGTTTGTTTCAAATTGCACATCTACTTATGCTAGAGCATAATTGTGTAATTGTTATTTGGAAATTCATCTGTAGTTTAAGGTACTATACTCTGAAAATGCTTAGTTTCAATGTTTGACCTTGATTTGTGACCTTGACCTTGGAGCTGATTTTATTTCAAATGGTACATCTATTCATGACAGAGAACAATTATTTTGAAATCCATCCATAATTGAAAGAGCTATGCTGTGAACAAGGTCAATTTGACCTTTGACCTTGAACTGTGACCTTGACCTTGGAGCTATAAAAGAAACAGAAAAGTACCTCATAAGGAATTCACATGAGAAGTTTCATACAATTTGGCCCATGGTTTTGGAGATATCAGGACGGACAGACGGAATACAGAAAGAATCAACTGATGGACAGTTGAAGCGGCGGCTATATGCTCTCCCTTTTGAGAGCATAAAAACAATTTGAAAACATTGAGTAAAAGAAGAAATAGCCTGTCACAAGCAATTTCTTCATTTTCCACAATATTTTCTATCAGGAAAGTTGAAAAAATCTAATATTTCATAAATTTCAAATTGTTCTCTTCAACTCCTTTCAATTAAGATCAGTCTAAAATTTTGCCATCTGGTAATGGGTTAATAATCCTTACCTCTGTTTACCTCCTTTAAGACTTTAGACTGCATGTATTCTACTGACGGGAATCGTATTGACTGGTTGAACGTCACCACAACATAGTCTAACTCTTTAACCTGTAATAAAACAATGTCAGTAATATCTTACGAAATTACAAACATTTTGACTTCTATGATCATGAAGACTACTTGGCATCCTGAGGTTGTTGGTTCAAGAATTACCTTTGCTTGTATGTGTTGATTGCGTAACACAAATATTGTATTTTAGAGATAAAAAGAATATTTTTTTGTTTTTATTTACATATGAAACAAAAAATCCTATTTACACAGTATAAAGCTCCAAATTTAGCCAGTTCATACTGAAGAATGATTAGCGTTTTAGTTTTTATCCTGTGAAAACAAAAATGATCCTCTCCATTTCTTATAATTTAATTAACAGAGGCATATACATTGTATCGTAAAATTTTGTCAGATGAGCAAATATTATACTAATCTAAAACAGTTTTTCATGGACCTACTCTGTGTTCCATAACATAAAATAAGTTTTCCTGAAACATCAAATCATTTTGAACTCAGTGGCAGATTTAGAGGGGGTGGGGTGGGAGTTTGTTTGAACCCCCCTCTGTAGCCTAATTATTTCATTTTCATTGAGAGTTAAGTAAACAATTGGTAATAATAGGACCCCCCCCCCCCTTTGGTAATTTTGAATCTTCTTCAAAGAAATTCTAGATCTGCCGTTGGAACACATGAGCTTAAACCATTAAACCTCTATTTTTGTATGTTTAACCCATTTCCCAGACAATGATGCTTTTGACATACCTAAGAAAAACAATTGTTACAAGCAATTTCTTCATGATATCCACCATGATTTCTACCCCCCCCCCCCCCCCAAAATACAAAGGTTTTAAATTTCATCAACTAGAAATTTCTAGCAACTTCTCTCAGTTTTGACCAGTCAAAACTTTGTTGTGCGGGAATCGGTTAGGTAGATAAGGAATAAGCCTTTTTCACATTTGTTGACATGTAGCCTACAGTTTTACCCTAATTTTAACCTTTATACATGTGCGTATATAAAAGAACCTGCTAAGTTCTGAAAACAAACAGAGAAAAATATCTGCTTCATATTTGTCTTACAGGGGAATCCTATTTAATGCAACTTTAATTTTTGTTGCATGAAGGCAAAAGTTAGAAAGATACCCTTTTTATGCCCCTCATGAATAGTGATGGACAAAATAGTGGAAATTGAAGAAATTATTACAAGCAATTTCTTTCTGTTCTCCACAATGTTTTTTAACCAAAAAGACATAGTTTTTCCAAAATTTCATTAACTTTAAACATTTTTGTCTGCAACTTCTTTCAATTTGGACCAGTATAAAAATGTGTTGTGTGGTTTTTACATCCCTGTGATTTTTATACTTGAGAAAATATTGTGGAAAAAGAAGAAATTGCTTGTAACAAGCAATTCCTTTTTTTCCACAATATTTTCTACCCTACTGAATGGTTATTTTTCAAATGAAATCAACTTTAGATTGCCGTCCGCAAAACCTTTCAATTTGGACAGGTCTATAATTTTGCAAACCAGGAAAGGGTTAAGAAGATAAGGATGGTGGATAGGTAATGAACTTTTTTCACATTTCTTGACATGTGACCTGAAGGTTTATCTAAACCCATTCCCACTCAATTCAACATTTTTTATTGGGAAAACAATTTGGACAATGAAGAAATTACGTATGACAAGCAATTTCTGTATTAATCACAATGTTTTCTACCATAAAAGATGAAGAATTCTGAAAATTCCACAGCTTCTTTCAATTTGGACCAGTCAAAATTGTTGTTGTCTGGTATTGGATTAATTGAAAGCTTTGTACATATGTATATATAAAAGAGCCTGTCAATTCCTATAGCAGCAGAGATAAAAATCTGTTTCAATGTCCTAATATACATTTCAAAAGTCTCAAGGGATTGTAAGGCTTAGAGCAAAATGCTTAACCCATTTCCAGACTACAAAATTGTAGACCCGTTCAAATCCAAAGAAGTTTCAAACTGTATTTCAAGGTGACTTAACCATTGTCATGCTGAATTAAAATCCTATACAGAATTGCTTGAAAATGAAAGGACTGACAGCATAGGAAGGTCTTAGTGAAGGTCAATATTCCTTTTAAAACTGATAATTTAAACAACTCTGGGATAAAAGGGGACAAGCAGAAGGTGTAGACTGAGATCAGACTGCACTTATGTGCAGGCTGATCTTTGTCTATACCACCTGCCAATATAGGAATATTCTGGGTTCAGCATGACGAAGGTTAAAATTGAAAAATAAGTGTAATTTAGGGTATAAAATGTTGTCAGAAAAGGAAAAATTGCTTGAAGCAAGCAATCTCTCCTTATGTTACAACATTTTCCTTAATATACATGTATTTCTTTAAGTACAGGAAAAGTTGGGAAGGTTGGGTAATGGGTTAAGTAAATACGGTTGTTGATAATATGACAAACTCTTTTTCCATCACATCTCTTGACATATGCCTTATGACATATGCCTTAACCCTTTCCCAACAAGCCCCTGTTTTTATGGATCTCAAGAAAAGAAGGCGAGGATAACATTGTAGAAAATGAAGAAATTGCTGGAAACTACAACTTCTTTCAAATTCAAACAGTCCAAAATTTTGTTGTGTAGTAATTGGCTAACCCATTACCAGGCATTACATAGGTTTACTTTCTGAAAATGTTTTCCATTTGGAAGATGTTTAAGATTTTTGTTTAACCTCAAGACCTATCTTGACCTCATCACAAGGCAAGTCATCCTCTTAAACATTAATACAAATGTATCTAACTTTGAAGTAAGTTTCCATCACATCTCTTACTTAACAGTTCAAGTATAATACAAAACTAATTCAACTTCTTTGTACTTAAATTATTAACCCATTCCCATACAACAACATTTTAGACCAGTTCAAATTGAAAGGAGCTGCAGACGACAATTTCAAGTTGATGGAATTTTATTTTTTTTCGTCTTTTTGGGTAGAAAACATTGTGAATAATGAAGAAATTGCTTGATACAAGCAATTTCTTCATTTTCCACAATGTTTTCCAAAGCTCTTTTATTGCGGGGTGTAAAAAGGAGGGCTTGAGTTGGAAGGGGTTAATGCTTTAACATCTATTTTCAGGAAATATAATTCCGGCAGAGGTAAAACACAAATCCTTTTATTGAGGGAAAACCAACCTAATCTCCTAAAGTATCACTTTGTCGATCTTCAAAAATGCCACTTTTAACAGTATTACAGCAAAAATGTGGTGGCTGTTGCACCTAACCATGGATTCCTGGTATTTCTCACACCAGTGCTACCACTACATTCTTTTCAAGCCTCAAACTGCTCATCCCATTAAGGTTTACATTTTCCACCCATTGTTTGGAGACAAATGTCCAGGGATCAAACCTGGTCAATACCGTGAAAGTGGGATTCAAAAATGATGATTTCAGTACACAAAATTTTGCGCAAGAATTGTGCCCCTTGTCCTTTTATTGTAGATTCAAATTCTACCTTTTTCAACCTATTCTTTTATTTTTTAAACTGGTCCAGATTGAAAGAAGTTGCAGACGACAACGAAAAAATTAAATGTAGATGTAATTTGAAATCAAACCATCCTATGTGGTAGAAGATATTGTGGGAAAAGGAGAAATTGATGGTTACAAGCAATTTCTTTTCAACGATATTTTCTCAAGTATAAAATCACAGTGACGTAAAATCCAAGGTTTGTATAGGAAAGGTGAACTAACTACAAGTGACCTGCTTTTCTACATCCCCTTAACCCATTCCCACTCAATCCCTCCTTTTTACTCCCCTAAACAAAAAAGCTTTTGAAAACATTGTGGAAAATGAAGAAATTGCTTGGATCAAGCAATTTCTTCATTATCCACAATGTTTTCTATCCAAAAAGACGAAAAAAAATAAAATTCCATCAACTTGAAATTGTCGTCTGCAGCTCCTTTCAATTTAGACCGGTCTAAAATTCCACTGTGTTGGAATGGGTTAAGAAAATAGTTAGGGAAAACAATGTCAAAAATGAAGAAATTGCTTGTAATAAGCAATTTCTACATTTTCACATTGTTCTTTTACACAGAATGACAGATATATTAACTATTAACTTAATAGATGCCTGTGACTTTCTGAATTTGGACCAGTCTAAAATATTGTTATCTGATGAAAGCTTAACCCCATACCAGATGTTACAAATTTAGATTTGTTAATATTGAAAGAAGATGCAGATGTGTTTATCTTCCGATAGGTGGCATTTTTCAAATACTGACCTATCTAATTTGAGCATTCTGGGTAGTGTCATTTGTGACAACTCAGACGTTTCCGTCGAACTACATTCAAAATGTCAGAGCCCAAGAAATGCACACTTCTTATTCTTGATTCCTGTTCTTTGAGCACAGGCAAGACATGAATGCTTTCGCAATTTAAAATAATTATCTATTATCATTATTTTCTAATTAACTTTGTGCAACAGTAAAGTTTGGTTTCTTCACAATTGTAGGTTTTATAGCAATTATCCACTTGCTACTTTTTGGTGATATAATATGGAGTTATGCGCACGACGTAGTAATATTTATCCCAATCTGGATAAGTGATACGGTCCCGAAGACAGGTCAATCTTCGGAGAATATGACATGCGCAGACAACGGATGCAGATGACATTTCAAAATGTGTTCAATTGGAAAATAATTGCTGAATAAGATAGAAAACATTGTAAGAAAGGGAGTAATTGCTTGCCACAAGCAATTTTCCTTTTCTCGCAAGGTTTTTAATGACAATATTTCTTCAGGGCGTCAAAATGCGGTATCGTTAGGTAGAGCTACATCGGGTATTATCGACCACTTAACAGTCTGGTACATACTATGTCGACGATACCCGCTATGATTGCCAACGGAAGTCAAAACTGGTTTATTTCAAGGAAACCCTCTTGGCATGACGTCATAGAATGCTAATACATGACAGGCGTATCAGATACTAACTGTCTTACAATGTAAGTGTATGGAGGGTGTTATCGGCATATTTCGGCATTTATCGACATGTTCAATAATTTTTGTCGTCAATACAATAAAAATGTGGTATGACTTAATCTCAACCATTTCATGGCTAAATAGATTCAGTCAAGCTACGGAAGCGTATTCATGCTTCTAGAAATAAGATTTTTTTAAATGATAACTTAGGACAACTATTGCGTTAGGCCTCCAGTTGAATCGAGGTTTCTATGAAATTTAAGCTAATCTATGACATTTTCTTTTTTTTCAAAAATTCTACCTCGATTATTGCAACAATAGCAACAACCACCGAAATTAACTGTTTCAACAATTAGACACCATTCTCAGTCCGCCGATGTGGAAATTAAATTCTGTCCTGTAAGTTTGGAGATTGAGATCTGATTGTAGCGTGTTCTCTGTATAGGTAATTTTTAATCTAAGAAGGCCTTATCACACTAGGACAAAGCCAATAAAAATCAGTCCTCACTACGTTCCGCAACGTGTTTGACTCTTTAAAATGGGGCATGAATTCAGAAAATCTCGGTTGTAAACTTTTGCTATATCTTGTATCCTTTCTACAGCTCCAGAAAGTCCTAAGCTATTTTAATCAAGTGGTTTACTAGTAAGTTACAAATTTACTTCATCTACAATTCCAAGCTCAGGGCATGCTAATAATAAGTATGATGTTTTTTGACTATGTTCCACACGGTCATCTTAAAATCTTTGTAGAAATCTTCTTGAGATAGTGGGACCACACGGGACCTACTTAAAGTCTCAACTCTGCAGCTCACTAAATTATGGACTGAAAAAAAATCACCTACGGAAATGAAATATCTGTGCGATGTATGTGCCAAGTTTATCACCATGCCAAAAACTACATAATTTCTGTGTCACGCCAATGTGATTTATCAAAATTTGGTCCGTTCTGCATTATAAGCTGACCATTGGTAAAGTCCTTGAGTCTAATAAACAATGGTTAGGCCTATGTATCAATAGTAAGAAGACCACCATGTTTTTAGGATCTGCTACATGAATCAGTACAAGTTTGCCATGATTTGGTTATTTTCTGTAGAAGTATGAAAAGGCATCTCATATTTCTTTTTCGTGTCCGATGGAGAGAGAGCGAGCGAGCGAGCGAGCGAGCAAGCAAGAGAGAGAGAGAGAGAGAGAGAGAGAGAGAGAGAGAGAGAGAGAGAGAGAGAGAGAGAGAGAGAGAGAGAGAGAACAGAGTGTGACTTAGTAAAAATGTTCGAAACTATTCTGAAATAATCGAGAAAATCATACGATTCACGGTCATCTTGAGCATTTGTTGTTTAAATGGCGTACAATTCCAACACAACAGCAAGTTTATATTTGCTGTTCGAATGATTGATGTAACAATTTGTCTCTGTTTTGGTTGCTACCAGTTTTACCACAGTAACACACTAATTAACGTAAACTATCTAAAATGGTCATTTAGCCTAAAAATCCACTGTGATGGCATTAATAAATATCATGATCTTCCCCCCTTTCCTATCTTATGGCAGGAATATGTCTCATTAATTGTTCTTTTTTTATGTATATCTGGGGCTGTCGATAAATACCTCTGCCAATAAATTGTGTCGGCAGTTACCGACATCTTAATTATTCTTAATAGGGATGTCCAAAACACGCTCGATATGGGATACGGAAATTATTCTATATATAAAACGTACATGTATTTATAACTAAAAATAAGCCAAATTGAGTATGATATAACTTGTGTGACTCCACTTTAGAAACGCCACTGTTCTTATCCTTTACATTTACGCGACGAAATTTTGATCTTGATATTTTGTGGTTTCATCTTGTGAATTTAAAAACACATATATTGAAATGCTATCGGGGCAGATAAAAAGCTAACGTTATGTTTTACGTCATATACATTGAAAGTACTCGTATTTCTTTGAAACAAAGAACTGGTTGAAAAATTGTCGATAACTACCGACGGCCGATGATACCCGATGTTGCTCTAATAGGTTGATTCACATTGAGGTAGTATCTTTAAAAGATGTATAAAATATTTTTTGAAATTCTATAGAATATTTTGTTTGTTTTAGTGTAAGTTCAATTTATCTTTCATTGGTTGGCAAAGCAAGCTATGATTTGAGCCTTACAGCTTTCCTTCTGTTTTGGTACTCCCCCACACAATAAAATATTACACCAGTCTAAATTCAAAGAATTTGCAGATGACAATTTTAAGTTAATGAAATCTGTAAAATCTTTGGGGTAGGAAATATTGTGAATAATGAAGAAATTGCTTGTAACAAGCAATTTCTCCATTTTCCGCAATGTTTTCCAGAGTTCTCATATTTAGGGGTTTAAAAGCGTCATTGTGTGGGGATTGGTTAAGTCATATCTATGTGAGAAAAAGATTGTTACACAATTTTCTTAAAAAAAAATTATCTAAAGTTGTCTAAACTAAAAGTAAATGTTATGAACCTCCCAAAGCTCATTTAACCCATTCCAATACTGCAAAATTTGTCCAAAACTGGTCCAAATTGAAAGGAGTTGCAGACGACAATTTAAAATTTATGGAATTTCAGATTTTTTCCGCTAACTTAGTAGAAAACATTGTGGAAAATGAAGAAATTGCTTGTAACAGGAAAGGATTAATATTGACTTCCTGCATTGTCTTAGTACATAAGATACAAATAAACTGTGTTCCAAGATTAAGTTAGGTTTCCTCTCAAGATTCTTGATTGCATGAATTATTTGGGAACAAGAACTAAACCTTTTAACTTTTCATTAACCCATTTCTAGATGACAACCATTTAGACTGGTCCAAAAGGAAAGAAGTTATAGACAACAAATTTCAAGTGGATAGAATTTCAAATATTTCTGTCTTTCTAGGTAGAAACAAGCCATATCTACATTTTTTCCACATTATTTTCTTGAACTGTTAAATTTAGGGGCATCAAAAAGTGGGACTGTGTGGTAATGGGCTATATTTCTTAGTTTTGAAGCATGCATCTACCACCATATTGTTAGTTTATATGAGCAATTCTGTGGTAAATGATGACAATCATGTAACAATGTAATACCTCTTCTGCAAATGCCGATAATTCGTCAGGATTACATTTCACACGCTGAAACTAAATCAGCGATTATATTTTATATTCAGTCACCTATAATAAATGCTAGAATAAACTTGTTGAAACAAAAAAAATTTACACTAGTTAAACTTTTAAGAAGTTACAGCATTTTCAAAGTGAGAGTCAAATAGGGTAGAAGGGGATAGGCATTTGACCTGTTACCACACAACAAAATTTGAGACTGGTCAAAATTGAGAAGAAGTTGCAGATGACAATTTGAAGAAGGGGGGGGGGTCAAAAAGGGTCGTTGCGTGGGAATGAGTTAAAGACAAGCAATTTCCCTTTTTCCCAAAATGTTTCAATAAAATTATCCCTATTGGGCATTAAAATATGGATAAGCCTTATTACAACCATGTGACCAACAATTAAATATTTTGAAAGGTGACCTTGAACCTTAGGCCTTGATTAATTGCTGAGTTTATTCAAACCATAACTATGGTTTTACTTGCCTCTCAGTTTTTAATCACTGACTAATAAACATATAGTGTGCACACACAAATCCTTGCTATTTCCATTAAAACACAAACAACAATTCTTTCCAGCCCTCTGTAAGCGTTTTCTGGATGCATTTAACCCATTTGCACACAGTGACATTTTTAATGCCCCCCAAGAATCAAGTTTTTTAAGAAAATATTGTGTAAAATGAAGAAATTACTTGTAACAAGCAATTTCTTCATTTTACACAATGTTTTCTATCCAGAAAATTTAAAAAAATCTAAAATATCATAAACTCAAAATGGCATCTGCAACTCCTTTCAATTTGGACCAGTCTAAAATTTTGTTGTGTGGTAATGGGTTAACATAGATCTTTATACCTGAAGAGGATTTTATCTATAAGCTTAACCTATTGGTAACTTGATTTGATCAGGCAAAGCCACTAAATTCATATAGTTGGTCTTAGGCTCACAAGATAGGTTATTTACTAAAGACCCCTCTTCTCAGTAGATTTTATCATTCAGAAATAACAAAAAAGAAAAAATTGCTTTTAACTAGCACTTTCTCATTTCCCACATTTTTATCTAACACAGAGGATGGTTTCATTTCAAAAATATTTCAATGTCATCTGCAACAAACTTTGAATTTGGACCAGTCTCAAATTAAAAAAAAAATGGGAAAGGGTTAATAGAGGTTATACGATTGAATACATTTTTTTATGAGGAAAATAAACTCACCGTCATTTTTGGTCTTGCCACTGGATACAACAATATCAGTATATGAATACCAATGCCAATTAATATACCATACTGAAAAAAAAGAGGTAAATCAATTACAAGACAACAAAATTTTAGACTGATCCAAAATTAAAAGGCGTTGCAGACAACAACTTAAAGTTAATGGTATTTTAGTGTTTTTCAGTTTTTCTGGGTAGAAAATATTGTTTGAAATAAAGATATTGCTTGTTACAAGCAAACATATTCTTTTTCCAATTGGTTGTCTTGAGGGGCATCAAAAAATTCATTGTGTGGGAATAGGTTAATAAAGGAGTAGAAATTATATTGGTTTACAACTTCTATCTGTTTAAAGTAGAATTGTTGCAAAGAGGACTTTTACCCTCCAATGAGTATTTGGTCGCTGAAGTAGCCCAGTTGACCTTTATCCTCCATAATAGGGCACCTCCTTGTTCATGGATTACAATTACATAAAATTTGAGGTCATCAGATAAAATGCTTATGAGTTAGAGCAGGGAAATGGTTTTCAATCAAAGCTCAATTATTAGTTTGACCTATGTGACCTAAAAATACACTGCAACTCCTCTACAACGCTACCCGGCACAGCGCTGACTCCATTATAACGCGGGGTCCGCTTGGCTCCCAAAATTTTGGAGGGGGGGCATTTTGGATTGCAGATGCTGAGATACGACGTTAATCCTGATTTGGCCGCAATTTTTCATCCCGTCTTCGGCCCGTCTGAAGAAAAAGGGTTGCACATAAAAATCGATAATTACCCGAAGTCAGGTAAGTTTTTAACACCTTATGTGGACGGTCCAGGCCATTAATGCATTAGTTCAGAGGTAATTGCTGTGTTTGATTGATGACACGCGTAGTGTTTGAAGTTACAAAATCGTTTTGATTGTTTGGTCTTACTGTTTGACATCGAGATGATCAATGCCTTGGGTCATTGATATTCTTAAAACAATAGTGAATAGGCACGCTCCTCGGTATCCTTCAGTTACAAACCTTGAAGGTGGTGCGATTGAAATATCACACTGTTTCACTCTCGGCGTTCTTAATTTTCTTCAGTCCCCGGTAGGACGTGTTCTTAAAGTAATGCGCGACCGTGAAATTAGACAAATTGACTTGAGCCTAATTTTTATTTCACTTCATAGTTTGCTGGTATCCGGAGCTCGTAGAAGATAGTAGCTTCAAGATAAAAACGCAACAGTGTGCTAGGAAAACAATCAGTCGTAGTTGCGACGTTTTCAGAAAATACGTGAACTTTAATTGTAAATGTCACAATATCGGAAGATTTTCATCCGAAACGGGGTAAATAATATAAGTAGATTAAAATAAAATACCGTTATTTTTCCGAACTTCTTTCAATAATCCGAAAATTTAATGCCATTCTGTATGATCAAACACGGCAAAAAGCTCGTCCACAAATTTGAAGTCAAGGTTTTTCGGGTACAGTTTATTTTATTCTGAGGGAGGAAAGGTGATCAAAGGCGCCGCCCCCAGATGTTCAGCTATTTATGGGAGAGTTTCCGGAGTTGACACGTGCCAGATGCATACCCCGTGTAATTCTTGCTGACCGAATTTTTTACTCTTGTCGTTATGAAACCAGACATTCGACCGTCTCGGATATTTTTCGATTATTATGACCTTCATTTTTACGATTAAAAGTTAACCGCTACATGTATACGTGCAACTGGTCGGTTTAAATTCCCGATTCGTAAATGACTAGGTTCAGATAGAGTGCTTTGTCTATTTATTGTTACCGTATTTTTAACAATGGTAAAGAAATTAGACCAAGTCCATTACCGCTAAAGAGGTTCGAAGGTCGATCCACGCGACATTTTCTCAACGCTTCAGTAACCCCAGGTGTTCAACAACTCGTCGGTCTCCAAGGAGACGTCGCTATGCGAGATACTTAGATTTTATCGCCTTTGTCTACGGATGGAAATATTTACGTCCGGGTAAAAATAAATTCAATTAGATTAATGCCGACGACTATCAAAATAATAAAACATGTTTCGGGTAAAAGTTCTAGCTTCTTAATATTGGGAGAAAGAGAACCACAATTTGTAGACCTGTAGAAATTTACGGATTGTTCAATCCTGATAGACCGGGAAGGTAAGGTTAGAATTTAATTCTCCGCACGCTGCATTTCGTCGGTTTCTGCTAAAATCTCGTAACTACAGTTGTTGTTTTTCATTTCCCGACTAGTAACTTGTATAGAATTAATCTTGTTACAGGAATTTTATCACGAATTATAGGATGTTTAGTTCCGATTCCGACGGTTGAACATTTCAGTTACGACGGCGGGGGGGGGGGAGGGAGGGGGCAGCGTTATAGCATAATAACTCCACTTCTTCCGCTGTTTCATTTCTTGGACCCCACCAACAGCGTTATAGTGGAGCTGCAGTGTAATAGGGCATTTCCTTGGATCATTTGCAACAATGGTATAAAGTTTTATGGTTGTAGATCTATTGGGTCTGAAAAGTCTACAGAGGGACGAATTGACAGACAAATGGACAAACAGACATGGTGTAACAATTATACCCACTCTATATCTTTGATGGGCTGTATAATAACCTGTACAGTCAAGTCCGGTAAAATTGAAAGGATGCTAATATTGCGCACTTCACCTAGTCTTCAAGCATGATATAGCTTTAAAAAGATAGGTAACCGATTCCCACACAGTGACACCTTTTTCTGCCCCCCCCCCCCTACCCCCAAGAAAATAGTTTTGGAAAACATTTTGAAAAATGAAGATAATGCTTGTAACTAACAAGCAATTTCCTTAATTTCGACCATGTTTTCTATCCAAAATGACAACAATTTCTTAATTTTCATCAACTTAAAATTATTGCCTCCAACTTTTTTCAATTTGGACTCGTCTTAAATTTTGTGCTGTGGCAAGAGTCAATAGACAATTAACCCATTCCCATACCATGAAATTTCAGACTGGTCCAAATTGAAAGAAGTTGCCGACGACAATCTAAAATTAATTAAATTCTAGATTTTTTCAGCTTTTTGAGTAGAAAACATTGTGAACAAGAGGACCATGATGGTCCTAAATCGCTCCCCTGAGTATGATGGTTCATGGCTTTATGATATAAACAAAATAGCAAAGCCCTCTGCCTAATTATTTTGGAGAAGATGTTAACAGATTTCTCTTTTAATCCTAGATATTGATGATCCCACCATACAGCACGAATTTCCTGAATATGGTAATGCTTTGAATAATAGACATCAATACATACCAAGTATAAAAGCTCTAGGCCTAATTGTTTAGGAGAAGAAGGTTTTCAAAGATATCATTATTTATTCCTAACTAAAATTAGGGATTGCACAGAAGAGGGCTAATCTAATTAAGTAAATTTGGTAGAGAGTCAATGGCTGATGATATGTACCAAATATCAAAGCTCTAGGCTTTATGGTTTGGGAGAAGAAGATTTTTAAAGATTTCCTTCTTTTATTCTATAGAAAATCAGGGATCATTAAGAAAAGTGCTAATTTTCAGAGTACAGTATTTCTTTGAAGTATTTTGGTAGAGGGTGAATAGATGATGATTTGTACTACATATCAAAGCTCTAGGCCTTGTGGTTTGGGAGAATAAGATTTTAAAAGATTTCCTTCTCTATTTTTATGTCAGGGATCACAAAGAAAAGGGCTAATATTCAGAATACAGTAATTCTTTGAAGTATTTTGGAAGAGGGTCAATAGATGATGATGTATACCAAATATCAAAGCTCAAGGCCTTATGGTTTGGGAGAAGAAAATTTTAAAAGATTTCCTTCTTTATTTCTATGTAAAATCAGGGATCACAAAGAAAAGGGCTTATTTTCAGAATATTGTAATTCTTTGAAGTATTTTGGAAGAGGGTCAATAGATGATGATTTGTACCATATATCAAAGCTCTAGGCCTTATGGCTTGGGAGAATAAGATTTTTATAGATTTCCTTCTTTATTTCTATGTAAAATCAGGGATCACACAGAAAAGGGCTAATTTTCAGAATACGGTAATTCTTTGAAGTATTTTGGTAGAGGGTCAATAGATGATGATGTATACAAAATATCAAAGCTCTAGGCCTTATGGTTTAGGACAAGAAGATTTTTAAAGATTTCCTTCTTTTATTCTATAGAAAATCAGGGATCGCCCAGAAAAGGGCTAATTTTCAGAATACGTTATTTTTTGAAGTAATCTGGTAGAGGGTCAATAGATGATGATATTTGCAAAATATCAAAGCTCTAGGCCTTACTGTTTGGGAGGAGAAGATTTTTTAAGTTTTTTTACTCCTTTGCCATTGCAACCAGAGTTCTTCATGGATTTCAATTCTTTGAAGTATTTTGAAATAGCATGACCTAAGGATCATTTCTGTGAAGTTTTGTTTAAATTCCATGGTTAGTTTAGGAGGAGAAGATTTTTTTGTAATTGTGAACAGACGGACGGACGGACAGACAGACGGACAATGACCGATCACAATAGCTTCCCCAGAGCACTTCGTGCTCAGGGGAGCTAAAAATGAAAAAATTGCTTGATTCAAGCAATTTCTTCATTTTACACAATGTTTTCTCAATTATTTTTCTTGAGGGGCGTCCAAAAGCATCACTGTGTGGTAATGGGTTAAAGTCATGGTATATGAAAAAGTCTTCAATCCAATGAACCTAATGAGAGCTAAAAATAGGATTTTGCAATTTGTCAATTGCTCGTCAAAAGAAAAGGAATAAAATAATTAAAAGACAAACAGAACAGAGTTTTTCCTAAAAGTTTTGTTAAAAAGAGATCTAAATGGATCATTTTTGGAAATGAACAATTTCTGACTTACTTCTATACCGATAGCAAAGGACAGCACAAAGGTGAAAAACCATGGAACAAGGGCTATCTCTGAAACAAAATTAAGACAATTTACCCATTATCAGACTAAAAAAAATTAGACTAGTCCGAATTAAAAGTTACAGACAAAAAATTTAGTTAATGAAATACGTGAAATCTGTGAAGAGCAAAACATGAACCTTGATATTAAAATGTTGCAGGTCACAAAATGAAGAGGATAAGTTTACCAAATTATTTTACTTCTATGATAAAAAAAAACAAAAAAACATACATATCGACGTTGTTCTACGAAAACCTCATAACTACAGCTTATTTAAAGCTGTACTTACGAGGTTTTTGTAGAAGATCGACGATATAATTATTAGACCAAGAGCAACTGTCAATCAAACAATCAGTCGACCAATGAAATCATTCATTTAGACTGAAAGTTCACTTTGAAACTCATCAATGGCTGCCATTTATGTGAAGCATTTTTGTCTGTTTGGCGGCTTAACCCATTCCCACTCAATCCCTCCTTTTTATGCCCCTCAATAAAAAGGCTTTGGAAAACATTGTGGAAAATGAAGAAATTGCTTGTATAAAGCAATTTCTTCATTATCCACAATGTTTTCTATCCAAAAAGACGAAAAAATTCAAAATATCAGCAACTTGAAATTGTCGTCTGCAGCTTCTTTCAATTTGGACCAGTCTAAAATTTTGTTGCGTTGGAATGGGTTAAGCATTGTAACTATAGCTTATTCAAACTGTAGTTATGATGTCAAGTAGCAAACCGAACAGTTTTCTTTTATTGTAACATTCTACCTACCATGAATTTTGCAACATAATGCGGTGTTTTCATCTAAGTTGAATTTCCTATTGGATATCAGAGGGCATTGCAAGCGATCTATCAATTATCTACATAATCTCATTTACTGTATCTTCTTGGACTATTTTTAACCCTTTCCTGTTTTTTGAAATTGAAAAAGGTTGCAGACGACAATGAATATTGGATACATTTTGAAATGAAACTATCCTTTTTGGTAGAAAATATTGTGGAAAAAGGAGAAATTGCTTGTTACAAGCAATTTCTTCTTTTTTCCACAATGTTTTCTCAAGTATAAAATTATAGCAACGTAAAATCCCGTGTTTGTCCAAGAAAGGGTTAAAAAGCTTTAACCCTTTCCTACACTAGCCCTCCTTTTTACAACCCCTCAAGAAAAAAACATTGTGGAAAATGAAGAAATTGCTTGTATCAAGCAATTTCTTCATTATTCACAATGCTTTCTATCGTAAAAGACATAAAAATTAAAAATTCTATCAACTTGAAATTGTCTTCGGCAGCTTCTTTCAGTTTTGACCAGTCTAAAATTTTGTTGTTTGGGAATTGGGTAAAAAAGAAATACAATACAGATAACTCACTCTGGACTTTCCAGAATTTCGGAATAATTTCATAATCAACCATCTGTATAACTGCACCAATGATTACTGCAGACAGAGCGGCTTTTGGAATGTATTTAAACAACGGTGTGAGGAACTGTAGAGAAAGTAGGACTACACCCCCAGTGAACAGCCCGCCTGCGGGAGTTCGTACACCACTTTGTGAGTTGACAGCTGTCCTGTAATGATTTCATTAAATATTATTACAATTCTATAAAAAGTTATAAATATTTAACAGTTATAATTGCCAATTTGTACTATTCAATTCTGAATATAATTTTTTTCATTTATCTATTTATTCATTTTCAGGATTTCAGAACTAAAAACACAATCACCCTGTAGGAATTTGAAAACCAGGGGGTCCATACAGAAGTGTGATAAGGTTTTTAGTTTTATACCTAAATGAGAAATATCCTTTCCCTATCATTTAAGAATAAAGGTATCAAATAAGCAAAACTAACAAAACATTAGTAATCAAGGCATTTTTAAGTACTTTTTTGTGTTCAAACATACAAATAGTTAAGAATTTGTTTTTGGAGGGAGGCATGAAATAAAATGTTTAAGATGATTAGCTTGATAAATTTTGAAATTATCAAACAACTTTGTATTAAGTTCTAAATAAATTTTATTAACTTATTACTAGACGGTAAATTTTTAGACCAGTCCAAATTGAAAAGAGTTGCAGCCGACAATCTAAAGTTTATGAAATTTCAGATTTTTTCAACTCTCTGGGTAGAAAACATGGTATAAAATGAAGAAATTGTTACAAGCAATTTCTTCATTTTACACGATGTTTTCCCAATCATTTTCTTTAGGGTGTCAAAAAGTGTCACTATGTAGGAATGGGTTTAATAAAATACTAATGTTTTGCTTATTTTCAAAATAAATTCTGAAAAAAAAAAAAAAAACAAATAAGAAAGACAAAAAATCTGAGTCCAAAGCTATCAGGAGTGGGAATAAAATCTTATATATAGAATATTAAAAGTAAGCTTGGAGTTTCAAATATTTTCTGGCACAAATCTCTGATTCAACTTGAAAAGACTTGATGTAAATTAACCCATTACCATACAATAAACTTTAAGACTGGACCAAAAGTTGCAAAAGTCATTTACAATTTGATGAAATTTTAAATTTGTTTGTCTTTTGAGAAGGAAAAGATTGCTGATTATAAGCAATTTCTTCATTTTCCACATAATTTTCCAAAGTATTTTGCTTGAGGGGTGTCTGAAAGTGGAATTGTGTTAGAAAGGTCTAAATAGTGAATATTACCTTGAAAAACTGCCTGTAACTGGGTATGCTGACACAAAACATCCTGCTAAATTAGCAGCACCTAGAATCAGTTAATGGAATAACAAGTTAGGAGCAAGAATTAAACTTTTTTTTAAACAACACTTCCAACAAAGTAAATTTTGCAGGCTCTTCTAGGCATGATTGCATTCCACTATTTTGCAAATCAGAGATAATAATTTCTATATCTTTAATGCTCTCTGATGTATTATCATGGTTTGGTGAACTATTACAAAACCAATTCTACCCCCAAGAAGTTAGCTTAGAAAATATTGTGGAAAAAGAAGAAATAACTTGTAAAAAGCAATTTCTTCTTTTTTCACATTGTTTTCCAAATTAAAAAAACATGGGGATGTAAAAATCAGGGATTAAACAGGAAAGGGTTGGGCTGATGATCAACAGTAATAGATAATCATAACAGTACCTATAGCGATGAGTTCTTGATTTGGTAAAATTTTGTAGTTGTTCTGGCGAGCTGAAATGAAGAGAATGTAGTGTCAGTTATAATTGTTCATATTCACCTCAATCTCAAGTATTTCCCCTGTTTACATATCTCATATACTACCCATAAGGAATTCTAGTTTATTGGAATGGGTTAAACACAACTTTTAACAGTATTCACTGTTGTTGGAGGACCTAACCATGGATTCCTAGTAATTCTCACACCAGTACTACCACTTAATCCTTTTTGAGCTTCCAGCTGCTCATCCCACTCAGGTTTAGCATTAGGTTACCTTATGTGGGAGACAAATGTCGGAAGGATGTTTGCCGCGACCAGGAATCAAACCCTGGACCTTATGATTGAAAGTCCAAAGCACTACCAACTGTGATATGGCCGTGGTCAATTCTTGTTGGGGAAAACATTGTGAAACATGGAGAAAATACTGCATTAAAGCAATCTCTGCTTTTCTCAAGATGGCTTCTCCTCTATATGATACTTAATTTTAAAGTTCAATTGCACTTTGAAAATGTAGTCTCTAATTTCTTTTAGTATGACCTATTCCAGAATTTCATCATCTGGTAACAGGTTAATAAACTTCATCAATACACGTAATTATTACCCAAAGCTTTAGATAAGAAAGGTCAAGACATTCTAAAGCTGTTGTTTCCATGTGAATCAGTTAACCCATTCTCACATGATCCTACTTTTTGACACTCCTCTATAAACATGTGTTGGAAAATATTGTAAGAAATGAAGATATTGCTTGTGACAAGCAATATCTTCATTTCCCACAATGTTTTCAACTGAGATTTTCATTATAGTTTAGTCTTTCAATATTCCAGCATTTTGAGTGACTAAAATTTTTTGTTCTTTTCACACTTCCAAAATTTCAGCATGCAACTATTTTGAATGCTTGCGAACAAAGTAAATCCATGAAGTTTTACTCAATGTATGAATAGTTTTAACTTTCAATCAGATATAATTTATAGTTTTTAGTTTTGTCTAACAAAAACAGGTGTTTTGATTGGTAAAAAGAAATAATTCATACTTCCATGAACAAAATTTTGAGCACGCAGCTATTTAGAATGCTTGCTCACAAAATAGTTCCATACAAAAAGTATTAAAATTTGTCAAGTTTCTGCTTTTTTCGTTCGATGCTATTAAAATATAAGAAATGAAGAAAACATTTTATTTTCATGGAGGTATGAACCAAAAAACCTAATCACACTTATGTATGTATACACAAAGCGGATTGTTTTTTTGTGTGATTTGTTTTTTTTGGTTCATACCTCCATGAAAACTAAATATTCTCTTCATTTCTTAAATGAACCCAAAAACTTAATCAGACAGGATGAATCTGCTTGACATATTCATACAGTGTGATTAAGTTTTTAGGTTCACATCTCAATGAAAGCATCTTTTAAATGTTCATATTTGGGTTACTTCAAAAGTCAAATGAGCATTAATCAAAAAAAGATTGTTGTATGAACTAGTGAAATGGTGCTAAATAATTACTTACCAAAAGCTTTTCCGATGGCAATAGATTCCACCAGACCCAGTAAAGGCACAATAATCAGACCAGTACCAACATGCTGTAAGAAATATTGGAACTATATGATATAGTCTCAACTGTTTTTTAAACATCAATATTTCAACCTATTACCATGGCAACATTCTGGAATGGTTCAAACTCAAAGATGTTGCAGACAATAATATTAAGTTGATGATTTTTTTCCTTGAGAGGGGAGGGGGGCGTCTGGGTAGATAGCATGTGGGAACTGAAGGAATTGCTTTTTGCAAGCAATTTCTTCATTTTCCACAATGTTTTCCCAAGTTTTTTTGAGATATTGTATGAATGGCTGGGTTGGGTGCTGGATAATGAATAAAAATCTGACGAAAAGGGTTTGGGCTACACATAACCCTCCTTTTTACAAGCAAATTCTAGACTGAAATCACAAGGCTGCATTTCCATGTGGTTCAATAAAATAATCTTGGTGAGGTGACACATATATCAATTAATAAAAAATTTTCTAGTAATGTTTCATATGGTTACTTATGTTCCTAGATATATTAAAACTATGTAAATTTATCCCTTGTCATGCTGAATAAAATCCTTTCCAGAATTGCATAAAAATTAAAGGAGTTGAAAGTACTGGATGCACTATTTGTGTGTCAATATTTCTTTTGAAAATTGACCCTTGTCATGCTGAACCCAGAATATTCCTATTTGGCAGGAGGTATAGATAGAGATCAGCCTGCATATTTGTGCAGCCTGATATTGATATACACCTCCTGCTTATTCCTTTAAAGCCAGAGTTGTTTATAAGATAAAATTTCAAAAGAATTATCAACCCACAATTTTTGCATCCAATACTGCCACCCCTATGATTTTAATGCAATACTGTAGAGAATTTTATTAAGCATGACAAGGGTTAATCTCAAAAACAACTCAGGTTTGAAAAGGACAAACAGGTGATGAAGACTAAGATCAGACTATAGGCTAATTTTTGTCTATACTACCTGTAACAATTAGAACTATTCAGGGTTCAGCATGACACGGGTTTACTTACACTGAAAATATCCCCAGTGGTAACTGTTGAGTTTCCAACTTTATCTGTGAAAGCCGGAGCTTTAAATGGTGGCACACCTTCCCTGATTTGTCCAGTAATTGTAATTTTTTCTCCCGTATTATATTTCAACATGATGGCAACCACACCAGCGGCTGATATCACAATGATGGCATTGGCAGCTGAAGTCAGAATGAGATAAGTTTGAGAAGAAGGAATTTCCAAGTAAAGGCAAAATTTTAAATTCAACATGGTTTTGTTTTAAAGTCCCAGTAACGCTTTATCTCAAACAGATCTACTGAATGGGTTTTGACGCCACTTTTAACAGTTTTTTGAAAAAAATTGCAGACAACAATATCATAGTGAAATTTTAAAAATCTTTCTTTTTCTGGGTAGAAAACAATGAGAAATTGCTTGTAAAAATCAAGAACTTGTGTGAGAGTAGATTTAAATATAGTTTGTAGCATGTGACCTCTGATGTTTATTCAAAATTTCACATTTATTAGAAAATATCAACTTTTTCATACTTTACCTTGATATGATAAATTTCAGATATGTATGTATTCAACAGACTTAACTGTGGTTAAAATTCTAATCTTCATAAAATATGATAAAGAGTTTTTCCCTTACTTTTACATCCAGCATTTTTAAAGGCTGAAGAAAATTTTGTGGCAAACAAGAAATTGCTTCCAACAAGCAAGTTATCCTCTCCTTACAATGTTTTCTACCCCATTTGTAACTTATTTCTATTTCTCTCACACTTTGAATCCTTGTCTGCAACTTCTTTCGATCTGGACCGGTCTAAAATGTTGTTGTCTGGTAATGGGCTAAAGGAAATTATTGACCAATCGCCTCTTTCATTCAAATAAACAGACAACCAATGAAATCATTTATATAGACCAGAAGAAAGTTTTGAACTCTGACATGGCTGCCATTTTTGTTAAGTTTTTTTGTTGATTTAGCAAAATAAACATACAACTTATTCAAGCTGTAGTTTTTTGTTATATACTACTTGCCATAAATGCTGAAAAATAACACTGTTTAATATCAAAGCGGAATTTCCTGTCTGAGTGAATAAGCGGGGCCACAGGAGTAAGTGGGCGGGGCTAGTGATTGGTCAATTGATACAGGATAAAATTTTCCTACTGAAACTATACGGTTTTATGAAAGAACCAACTATTATCCCCAACTCACCTATGCCGATAAGCCAAACAAATTTCTTGAAGATTTTACGTGGAAGTGATTCTGTTTCCCCCTCTGCTGGCACCTTCCATTTTATTTTTCTGGTTTGCTAGAAATTAAAAACAAATTTAATTGAGGCTATAACATGGACTTACGCAAACAAAGATTTCAATTCACAATTATGCAATTAAACCTTGTCATGCAGAACCCAAAAAATTCCTATATCTGGAGGGAGTACAATAAAAGACCAGTCTGCACATACATAATGCCTGATCTATGTCTATGCCACCTGTTCATTCTTTTTAACTCTCTCCTGTTCAAACCCGGGATTTTACATTGTTGTGATCTTATACTTGAGAAAACAAATTGGAAAAAGAAGAAATTGCCTGTCACAAGCAATTTCTTCTTTTCCCACTATATTTTCTTCCACATAGGATCATTTCATCTAAAATTGCATCCAATTTTCATTGTCATCTGCAACCTCTTTCAATTTGGATCAGTCTAGAATTTAAAAAAACAGGAAAGGCTTAAGCTAAAGTTGTGTTTCAAATTGATTTTGAAAAGAAATATTGACCATAAAAAATTACCATTTTTTGCACTGCTTTCAGTCCTGAAAAAAGCATTTCTGAAAAGGATTTTATACGGCAAGACAAGGATTAACCCATTACCACACTTTTACACTTTCTGATGCCCTGAAAAACTACAATCATGGAAAACTTTACGGGTTAGGGAGAAACTGCTTGTAGTAACTTAAGAAACACCTGTGCCTGAAGTTTTTCACCAGAAGATTTTTAAATTTCAACCTTTCAGCGGCCATGGCAAGCAGAGTTTTGTATGGAATTTCATTTCTTTACAAGTTTTGGTAAAAGGAACATCCCTGTCATCCTTTCATCTGATTGGCCAGCCAGTTTAGGAGTACAAGACTGACAACAGACAATGACTAATAACAAATGCTCATCTTTAGCACCATGTGCTCATGCTATCAAAAAAAGTTGGTAAAAACAATCTGACTTACTTTGAGCAACATCAAGATTACAAAAGACACGATCCCCATGGTAAGATCCCACAAACTGAAAAAGAGAAGAAATCATAATTAGCATGGTGTAATTCTAATTGACAGATTGCTAGAGTTATCTTTCAAATTGTATGGCCTGTAATATGCGACTAAAAAGTAAAATGGTTGGTTGGCAACCAAAAAGTCGTAACTGCAGCTTAAATAAGCTGTAGTTTCAACGTTATGTCACCAAACCAACTAAAAAGTGTATAATAAATGTCTGCCAGTGTCAGGGTTCGAAGTTCATTTCCATTTTTCTTGAATTTTTTGATTGGTTGTGATTTGTTCTTTGACTGACAATTATGATACATCATGTGTGAGTGATTACATATCCCAAAGAACACAGTTACAGTAGAGCACTATTGCTTCCATTAGAGTATCAAATACAAGAGGAGCTGTAACTAATTTCAAATTATATGGAAAAAACAGGATGTCATTTTAACATAGTCATTAGTGTAGAGCAGAAACATTCCTTTGTTAATGAAACATAGCAGGGGCAGCAGCTTATCTATATTTTGATATATTCAAAATAGCAAAGCCCTCTGTCTAATTATTTTGGAGAAGATGTTTAAGAATTTTTTCATCTAATCCTTGGTATATTGATGATCCCACCATAAGCGCTAATTTCCTGAATACGGTAATTCTTTTAAGTACTTTGTTAGAGGGTCAATAGACATCAATACGTACCAAATATCAAAGCTCTGGGCCTGATGGTTTAGGGGGAGAAGATTTTCAAAGATATCCTTCTTTATTCCTATCTAAGATAAGGAATTGCACAGAAAAGGGCTAATTTTCAAAGTATGATAGTTCTATGAAGTATTAAAGTAAAGGGTCAAAAGATGATGATTTATTCCAAACATCAAAGTTCTAGGCCATATAGTTTGGGAGAAGAAGATTTTCAAATATTTCCTTCTTAATATTCCTTTGTAAAATCAAGGATCACACAGAAAAGGGCTAATTTTCAGAATACAGTAATTCTTTGATGGATGTACTTTGGTAGAAAGTCATTAAACACTGATACCTACCAATTATCAAGGCTCTTGACCATATGTTTTGGGAGAAGAAGATTTTCAAAGATTTATTTCCTTATTCCTTTGTGAAATCAGGGATCGCACAGAAAAGGGCTAATTTTCAGAATACAATAATTCTTTGATGTATTTTGGAAGAGGGTCAATAGGTGATGATACATACCAAATATCAAGGCTCTAGACCATATGGTTTGAGAGAAGAAGATATTCAAAGATTTCCTTCTTCATTCTTTTGTAAAATCAGGGATCCACAGGAAAGGGCTAATTTTCAGAATACGGTAAATCTTTGAAGAATTTTGGAAGAGGGTCAATAGGTGATGACACATACCAAATATCAAAGCTCTACGCCTAATGGTTTTGTAGAAGATGATTTTCTCCGGTGGCAATTTGCACTCGTTGAACTCTGAGAAGATCTCAAAATTTTGTCTGTTAACTTAAGCTATCAAAATTGATGCTGTGCTAGCTAAAAATGTACACATAGTCTATTTACAATTAACAGACAAAAAAATTATATATTCAAAGAAGATGTGGATGACAATTTGAAAATGATAAATTTCAAATTAACTTTGTCTCTCTGGGTAGAATACTATGTTGATATAACAAACAAAAATTGTGATTACGTCATCAGGTTACCATGTAAATCATGTGAAAAATGGGACACTTTGGGAGATGTTGTCCAAAAAAAAAATCCATTTTATCTCATTTCTTATATTAGCCGTTGTCATGCTGAGCCTGTAATATTCCTGTTAAAGCTAGAGGTATAGACAAAGATCAGCCTGCACATATGTGCAGTCTGATCTTTGTCTACACCTCCTGCTTGTCTCTTTTAAACAATAATTAGTCATACAATAATTTTTTGAGACAGATATAAAGTCATAATTAGTGCATCCAGTGATGTCAGCCCTTTTAATTTGATGCACTTCTGCAGAGGATTTCATTCAGCATGACAAGGGTTAAAGAAATGAATGAGCGTTTGTTTTTTGTGTAAGATTGACATATTATTCATTTCGTGAACAACAAAACCTTCGAAATAAAGCTTTTGTTGTTCACTAAATGAAAGATAAATCAATATGAAGCTGTAACAAACAGGTATCTTCTAGATATATAATAAGCCCTTACTTAGTTTGTGGAATTTTCTTGAAGGTCTCATATATCATGTGTAGGAACTCTCTTGGAATATCTTTGAGACCCAGAATTCCTTTGATCTGTCCGCAGGCGATGGTGATAGCTGCAGCTGATGTAAACGCGTTTATCACAGGGTAGGATATAAAGTTGACCAAAATACCTGTGGGGAAATTTATAAATTGATTAAACCATTCCCACACAAGCCCTCCTTTTTACGCCCCTCGAGAAAAAAGCTTTGGAAACCATTGAGGAAAATGAAGAAATTGCTTGATACAAGCAATTTCTTCATAATCCACAATGTTTTCTATCCAAAAGACAAAGAAAATTTAAATTCCACCAACTTGAAAATATTGTCTGCAGCATCTTTTAATTTGGACCAGTCTAAAATTTCGTTGAGTTGGAATGAGTTAATACAGTGGAACCCTGTTTATTGTAAAACCAATTTGTCAATAATTTTGTTGCAATTAACCAGAAGTTATCCATAAATTGCTATTAAGAGGAGCTATTTGTTCCTTAAATAGAATGTTTGTGAATAAAAACCAGTTTCAATAAAGCAGTGAATTGCTATTACCAGGGTTGCAATTAACCCTTTCCCACACAATGATTTTTTTTGAAGTCCCCAAAGAAAACAACTGACAAAACATTGTGTAAAATGAAGAAATTGCCTGTATCAAGCAATTTCTCTATAATTATCCACAATGTTTTCTACCAAAAAAAGACAAATATCACAAAACTTCCAATAACCCTTTCCTGGATAAACCAGGGTTTTTACGTCACTGTGATTTTATACTTGAGAAAACATTGTGGAAAAGGAGAAATTGCTTATAATAAGCAATTTCTCCTTTTTCCACAGTGTTTTCTATTATAATAAGCAATTTCTCCTTTTTCCACAGTGTTTTCAACCCTATAGGATAGTTTTGTTTGGAATTGCATCCAATTTTCATTGTCGTCTGCATCCTCTTTCAATTTGGACCAGTCTAAAATTTCCAAAAACCAGGAAAGGGTTAACTCAAAAATTTTCACCTGCACTTTCTTTGATTTTGAACTGGTCTAAAATTTTATAGTCTCTAAAAGGGTTAAGAGGATTACATTGTATAATATTCAGAGTTTTATTTCATTTTGACCAATTACAAGTTGACAAAATTTCAGACAGGTCCAAATTTCTTAATGTTGTCAAAAGTAATACTCCTCTGGCTAAATAGACTTAGCTAGATGACTGATATGATATGATATGGGGTTTACCACACAGAAAGAATTTAGACTGGTCCAAATTGAAAGAAGTTGCAGACGACATTTTAAAGTTTATGGAATTTTTTTGGATAGAAAACATTGTGGGTAACAAAGAAATTGCTTGTGATAAGCAATTTCTTCATTTTCCAAATTATTATCCAAAGCTTTTTTCCTTGGGGCATCTAAAAGCGTCTCACTTCAGTTATATTACAATGACTGGACATATAACCATAATTTCCTGCCATTTCTCACACCAGTACAACCACAGCATTCTCTCCATCATCCTCTCAACAACATGTCATTAGCCCACCGGTGATAGACAAATGACAAAAGTCACAATGACATTCGTCGATTGTTAAAAAACATATTGGCTGAACCAGGGATCAAACCGAGTACACAAGGATTGAAAGACAGTGTGTTAACAACTAACCTTGCAAGCATTTCTCTTGCAATGAATGTTCTCTATACAAATCTCCAGTGCAACTTATAGGTTCGAAATTATTTTCCTTAGTTAAGTTCAAAGGAGAAAATCAGGATAAAAATATTTCAACTATATACTCTTTGAGGGTTAACCCTTTCCCACTCAATCCCTCTTTTTTACGCCGCTCAACAAAAAAGCTTTGGAAAACATTGTGGAAAAATGAAGAAATTGCTTGGATCAAGCAAATTCTTCATCATCCACAATGCTTTCTATCCTAAAAGACGAAAAAATTTAAAATTCCATCAAATTGAAATTGTCGTCTGCAGCTCCTTTCAATTTGGACCGGTCTAATGTTGGAATGGGTTAAGTACAATCCTGTTCTCAATATGAGTACAGTGATTAACCCATTACCAAATTATTAGACTGGTCCAAATTGAAAGGAGTGGACAACAATTTTACATTTATGAATTTTTTTTCATTTTTCTGGGTAAAAACATTGTGGAAAATGAAGAAATTGCTTGCTACAAGCAATTTCTTCCTTTTATACAAAGTTTTTTCTAAACTGTTTTTCTTGATTGGCTTCAAAAAGAGTCATTGTGGGGGAATGGATTAATTCTCAACTTACCAAGATGAAAGACTCCCAAAAGCATCTGAACGACTCCACAAACCAACGACAGAAATACAGCGTATGTTGGATCTCCTGTTCCATTTGGTGACGTTCCGAAAGCTGCCGTCATGAGAGACATAATAGCTGTTGGTCCAAGAGTAATGTCTTTAGACGTTCCGAATATTGTGTAAATAAAACAACCCATGAACGCTGAATACAACCCATACTGAAATATAGATATTTTGAATGTAATGTTTTAAGTTTGTTCAACCAATCACCGAACTCGAAAATTTTAAATGGTCCAAATTTAAGCAAAGAAGTTGCAGACAGCATTTTTAATTCAGTGTAATTGAAAGAAGGATGCAGGTAAGAATTGATAGATATTTGAATTTTAATAAGAGGCCCATAGAGCTTTATTGGTCACCTGTGTCCCAAGAGCACAAAAACAGATAAAAATATGCAAAATGATGTTACAAACCAAATATCAAAGCTCTAGACCTTTCTGTTTGGAACGAGAAGATTTTTAAAGTTTCCACTATATATGCCTTTTTTTATACTTGAGGCATCTGGGTAATTCTGACCCTGGGGCCATAATTTATACAATTTTGATAGAGATCCACCAGATGATGCCACATACCAAATATCAGAGCTGTAGATCTTTTGGTTTGGTAGATAAAAAGTTTACACACTTTATATCCCTTGCCCTAAAAACTCTAAATATGAATCCAATCAAAGAGCCAGTTCATGACAAGAAGATTTATAAAGATGTACCTTTTTTGGCACCTAATTGGGCCTCCAGGGGAGATAACTCCATGATGTGTATAAATCTGAAGAGCCTTCCCATGGGGATGCTTCCTGCCAAGTTTGGTTGAAATCCTTCATAGGATTCTTAACCCTTGTCAAAGCCCTTTGATTTTAATGCAGTTCTGTAGAGGATTTTTATTCAGCACGACAGACAAAGGACCAAACACAATCCGAAAAGGCCACCTTGACCTCCGGTCAGGTGTCCTAAAAATCTTTATCTTTTGGTGTAGAAAGTGTTAATGTTAATGAAAAAAATGCGTGTTACAATTAAGTAATTTCTGCATTTTCCACAATGTTTTCCCAAACTTTTTTCTTGTATTGGAATGAGCTAAAGTTTTCAATGCATGTGGAAGTAAAATGATAGAACATTGAAGCCTAAAGGCTTTCTGACATCATACCAGACCATAAACAAACTGATATGTTACCATGTTTTGATCTTTTATTGCCATTTTTCTCGGCAACTCAAGTTTTTAATCACAAAAAAAAAATTATTTCAGTTAACCCTAGTAATGCTGAATTGGAAATCCTGTTTTGGAAGAAGGCATAGACAAGGATCAGCCTGTACAAATGTATTGTTCACATAATGAAAAATATGTTTATTCTTTTTCCTTTAAGAAAAACTAGATGGTTGTCCCAGGACAACTGCTGTCGAGACCGCAAACTTTTGTAGGTATCATGCTCCAGATAAGCACAATTTTAGTGTTTGACCTTGAGCTTTGACCTTGAACTTGAAGTTATCCTAAAAATTCTTTCAAATGGCATATCTACTCATGATGGAGAGCAATTGTGCCAATCTATTTTGAAATCCATCCATAAGTGTAGGAGAAATGCTCCAGACAAACACAATTTTTGTGTTTGACCTTGAGCTGTGACCTTGAACTTGAAGCTATCCTAAGCATTCTTTCAAATGGCACATCAACTCATGATGGAGAATAATTGTACCAATTTATTTTGAAATCCATCCATAATTGTAGGAGAAAAGATCCGGACAATCACAATTTCAGTGTTTGACCTTGAGCTGTGACCTTGAACTTGAAGCTATCCAAAAAGTTCTTTCAAATGGCACATCTACTCATAATGGAGAATAATTGTGCCAAGTTATTTTGAAATCCATCCAAAAATGTAGGAGTAATTGTCTGGACAAATTCAAACGGACGGACAGACTAACGCACTAACGCACATACACCAACTAGTCATAGTAACAACTATGTCTAGCACACCGCAAGTGGGCTCGACAAAAAATGATGGTTTCAGGGGAGGTAATTATAGTGATATGCAATTGTGGAGACCTCCAGAGACACTTACAGCTAATTCTAGTCTATATAGATTGAGTCCACCCATTTAGGATCCTTGTCTCTGAAAGGTGTGGCTTTGTCTTTGAGCTCTGCATGTTACAAAAAAAAATATACATATTTTTTTTAATTTTCGGAGAAAATCTCTCAAAGCATGTCTTTTCAAACTTTGAAGAAAAAATTTAAAAATCCATCAACTTGAAATTGTCATCTGCAGAGTCTTTAAATTTGAACCAGTCTTAAATTTGTCATGCGGGAATTGGTCAATGACAAAACAAAGATATGTTAATAACTTTACTTGCTGTTCCAAGTTGGCAATGGTGGCATAAGCAAGACCTTGTGGAAGAACGGTCAAGGCAACGGTCATACCAGCTATAAAGTCACATTGTAGATCCTGCAATCTGTAATTATAAAAATTCAATAATACAATGCTTTATCCGACATTTTCATTAGGCAACAGGAAATTGACAGATCACAGATGTCAATCAAAGAATCAATTGACTACGCCAAGCAGATGTTTAGACCAAAAGTGATCTTTGAACTTCAGCATTGGCTACAAGCAATTTCTTCATTTTCCACGATAATTTCTACACAGAAGGTTGAAAAAATCCAAAATTTCATAAACTTAAAATTATCGTCTGCAACTTCTTTCAATTTGGGCAAGTCTAAAATAATGCTGTCTGGTAATTTGTTAAGAAACTACCAAGTGGTTTAGGTGGAAATAATGTCTACAGAATAACCAATAGGGTGAAATTCACAACCCACAAAGAAAGAAAAGTTCTGATTATTTTCAGAGAGAAAACATTTTGAAAAATAAAGAAATTGCTTGTCTCAAGCAATTTCTTTATTTTCACAAACAATGTTTTCAAGCCCTTTTTTCTTTAACCCATTCCAACTCAATCCCTCCTTTTCACGCCCCTCGAGAAGAAAGCTTTGGAAAACATTGTGGAAAATGAAGAAATTGCTTGTATCAAGCAATTTCTTCATTATCCATAATGTTTTCTATCCAAAAAGACGAAAAATTAAAAATTCTATCAACTTGAAATTGTCGTCTGCTGCTTCTTTCAATTTGGACCAGTCTAAAATTTTGCTGTGTTGGAATGGGTTAAGTTAATAGTAGGATAAGATATTTCCTTGTGATTTGCTTTCTTTGGGACATCAAATGGACAGAGAGTAGATATTTGGTCTCCATCAATGTTTACTCAATCCTGAACTGACCCGATGGGCAGTCTGTCAAAGATCCGCATAGATTTGTTACTTTATGTCCATACAACCTTTATGACCATTAGACTAAAGGACAATCATTTGTCAGCCCCATTAGCTCTATTAGAGCAGTTGACTTAAAACCTCAATATCATAGTTTCTAAGGCTGACCAAACTAATTTTCTTGCAATCAAGACGTTAAACTGAGGCCCTGTCTTACTCTGCTTTCCATAGAAAATATTAAAGGACCAGAAAGGGCTCTAAGCAGTTTCAGCCTGTATGTGTGTGTATTTTCGTTTATTTATGGTCGCTACAATAGCAAATGCCTATTTGAGTGAAGCCCCTAGAAAATGGTTAGTTGTTACGGGGTATGGTGCAAGGATACAGGAAGAAACTGCTGAGAGCTCCACCTGGTTCTTTAGCGTGCTCTGTGTATAGTACTGTCACATGGGGCCTCGGTTTAATGTCTCATCTGAAAGAGAGTTAATTTGTTAGTTGATATGGTCAGCCCAGGACTCGAACCTGTGACCTGTATCTTCACACCATCCCACCCTCTTGTGGGGGTGTTAGTCATATGGGCATTTGCAAAGGAAATATTACACACAATCATTTGTAAGTGGAATTTGACTAAATACCATTATTAGCGGTATTTTGGGAAAAACCGGTATTTCATATCGATCAACCGGAAACAAGTTCTCACACATTTTCGCTCATTTCCACGCATGCTCATAAACGTGAAGTGAAAATCTATGTGATGGCCCCCATCTTGTTTCATCGCTGATGAAGAAAATAACTTACTTACTGAATGCAAACAGCCTCCTTTTAGTCATGAATATCCAGGATAATGGTTTAAAACTTAATATATCCTTGGTAAATTGTTTAATGAATTGTCAAAATGAGAGAAATAATTTTCTCGATTTCAAGATAGAATCTAGGCCAGTGGTTAGTGGAGTTGGCAAATACATGTAAACTGTTTGCTGGTGTAATTGACCTGGCAAGGCTGGGCAAATTTACACCCCGTATACACAGTATATATAACACGTCACAACCCTGTTGTAGATTGAAGCGCCTATTAACCCCATCGAATAAAACACCTTTTACCTCTCAAATTCAACTAAATCTTTGAAACGGACATGTAGTACTTCAATTGTGATAATAATATGCTTAACGAAAAAATATTTGAATGTTAGCTTTGATTTCTTTACCTTTTATCATTTAACCTTTTACCACACAACAACAAATTTTCACACACTTAAAAAGAAAACGTTGCGATTGATTCAAAATAACGATTTCGGTAAACAGTAATGGGTCATGGTTGATTGAATAGGCTTTAACGCAACTTTTAATAGTATTTCAGTTATATCGGGGCGGCTGGAGCTCCTAACCATGGATTCCTGGTAGTTCACACACTAATACTACCACTACATCCTTATCGAGCCTCCAGCTGCTCCTCCTACTTAGGTGTACGGTTTACTCACTCATATTGATGAAATATGCTCACATTATTGGGCGCGGTTACTGATAAACCAGCAAAACCGCTCTCAGGACTTTCAATCCTTTGATATATATAAATAGTATTCCTTTGCTTTCAATCCTTTTTCATGCTATAAGAAAACCATTTAAGAACAGCAATAAAATCAAAGGACTGAGGGCACTTAAAGCACTTTCATGTTTCAATGGTTACTGACCATAAATTGCACAAAATAATGCTGTTAAATACACAAAAGTTCCTGTTGGAGCTCAGTGGACGGACCTGCAGTCATCTTTTATAGCAAATGGCAAAGCCCAGATATCAAAACAAAAAAATTGTCCTTTTCTCTAAACTTGGTGACAGTTTAGCATTCAAAGTTTGTCTCAATGATAGAATTTGCTCTTAGATAAGTGATATATTTGTCTGTTTTCACACCCATATAAGGATGTTAGGTAATTTAGCTCTTGTACAGATAACCTTATGTTTGATAAACAAATGATAATATTGGGTTTTGGCCATTATATTTCTGTTTCAGGAGTTACTTTGCCCCAACCACTCATTTTTGTTACATTCTTCTATGCTGTCAACTCTTGAGACAGAAGTTTTAATCTTGTGAAATATTCTCTAAGAGAATGTATTACTCATGACAAGCTGAATAAATCCTCTGAAATGAAAGGACTGAAATACAGAAAACACTCATTTTGGGAAGGTAATTATTCAGAAAATTAATGGTACAAACTATGCTGGTTCAAAGTTCCAAGCAGGAGATTTAGACGTATGTGCAGCCTGATCTTTGTCAAGACCTCTGACCAAAACAGGAATATGAAGGGTTCAGCATGACAAAGGTAAATGTCTCATTATGCCTCTCATAGAGATAAGCAAAATAAGTTTTCAGAATAATTTTTTAATCTAATATTTTACCCCCACCCCCCACTCACATCTATAAATTATGGGAGGGTTTATAGGTTTCACCATGTCTATCTGTCTGTATGTTGACCTACAACCATGAAACTGCTTTTATTACATACCTTGCTGTGAAATCTTGGGATTTCTCAGTGTAATAAATTTTGATATCGTCACTAGTGAGGATAACACTTTTCAGTTTCACTCTCTGAAATAAATCTTTAATCATGTACGAGGGTGAGTCAATAAATAACCAGCCTATCCCATTTCCGATTGCCCGAAACGGCCACAATTTCCCCGCTTTGGTGCAATACATGTTTTAGGCCTCGGGGCAAAATTACACCCGTATCGGCTCATTTATCGATAAGATACTGAATGTCAAACATGGCTAGTAATGCAATGGCGTGTTTTCGTCTAAATTGGAGTACCGTGCAATAATTCGGTACTTGCATTTGAAAGGGAAAAGGGGTAAGGAAATCCATGGCGAGTTGGTTGATGTATATGGCTCTTCTGCACCATCTGTGCTCAGGTTAAATTCTGGGTCGGTGAATTTAAACGTGGAAGAACGTCTTTAGATGATGATACCAGGTCTGGACGCCCACTAGATGCCACCAATGAAGAAATGAGTAAAAAGGTGCAGGACCTAGTATACACTGATAGGCGAATTCAGGTGGAAGAAATAGCGAAGGCAATATAGGCATATCACATGGTAGCGTTTCAACCATCTTGCACGATGGCTTAGGTATGCGCAAGCTAACAGCTCGTTGGGTCCCCAAATCCCTTAGCGACGACCAAATGGCAACCAGGGCATCAGTATCTAGCGCCTTGTTGAAGCGGTTTAAGTCGAAGGAAGAAGATTTTCTTTTGCGTCTTGTAACTGTAGATGAGACTTGGGTCCATTATTATGAACCAGAGAATAAATCTCAGAGTCGTCAATGGGTAGGGCCTGGGTCTCCAAGGCCAAAAAAGTTCAAGACGCAACCTTCTGCTGGCAAGGTGATGGCCACTGTATTTTGGGACACAAAAGGCGTTATCATGTTAGACTTTCTACCGAAGAAAAGTACAATAACTGGTGCGTACTATGCTAACTTGCTTGACCAACTGAGAACTGCAATTCGTGAAAAACGCCGAGGTAAACTCTCTAAAGGGGTTCTGCTCCAACAGGATAACGCAAGAGTCCACACTTGCAAAGTTGCAATGGATGCTGTTGAGCGAAATGGGTATGAATTAATACCCCTGGACATCATTTCCGGTCCGATGAAGAAGTCGTGGCGGCAGTTGAGGAGTGGGTCAATGGAAAGGAGCCTGACTTCTTTAGTTCTGGACTGATGGCACTGGAACACCATTGGTCTAAATGTCTCATTCTGGAGGGCAACTACATCAAAAAAGAAGAGATCGATCTCAACCGAAAGTAGGTCAGGCTGGTTACTTATTGACTCACTCTTGTATCATCTGCACTTTTTTAAATAGACCTTCTCTCTATCAAAAAGATTGGTTTGGATATTTTGATAAAAAAAAATAATAATAAGGTATATAATAAATAGAATAACCAACTGGTTATCCAGCTATGAAAAATTATTTCACTCAATTGCGTTGTTAGGCGTTAAAAAAACCCGTGCTGCGCACTCGTTTTTTCAACGCCTAACAACGCATCCTCGTATATTACTTTTTCATATCTGGAATAATCAGTTGATTATCCTCTATATAATTGTACTGAAAAAAGACATTGACAGACAGCATAAAACTATATGTCCCCTATTTTTCGGGCATGAAAAATAGATTTAGAATAAGTATGATTTTATTGTGTTGTTGGTTTATTTTATGCATCTTTAAAAATCTATGTTTCTAGCTCAAAATAATCTTAAATTTGTAGCTCATGAATTATATGCAAATCCTGTTTGACCCGTCCCAACACAATGACACTTTTTGACATCCCTCAAAAAAATTTTATGGGAAAACATTGTGGAAAATGAAGAAATTGCTTGTGAGAATCAATTCCTTCGTTTTCCAGAATGTTTGCTACCCAGAAAGTTGAGAAAATCTAAAGTTTCATAGACTTTACATTGTCATCTGCAACCCCTTTCAATTGGACAAATGTAAAATTTTGTCTTGTGGGAATGGGTTATCATACAAGTTAATGGTCTATGAATTAACACTAGAATTGACATAAGAATCAAATATTTAATTTTACAAGGCAGATGAGTATCATCAATATTGTTATTGTCAAATATCTGAGTAACAGAAGTATGTATCAGTTATTTACCATCATTGGCACATGCTTAAGACGCCCAATAGTGTAGCCTTGACCTTATGATTGAATTAAAGTTCAGTCTTGATTGTCAGCTTTTCTTTGATATCATAAATGGAGTAAACAGGATTTGACCCTTGTCATGCTGAACCCGGAAAATTCCTTCTTTTGCAGGTTGTGTAAACTGAGATCAGACTGCACAAATGTGCAGTCTGATCTTTTTCTACACCACTTATTGGCTTTATAAGTCAGGAAAGTTAATGAAAATACTTAAAAAAAGAAGTATCGACTCTAAATTAGTGCCATTCAATACTTTCAACTCTTTGATTTTAATGCAGTTCTTAACAAGTATTTTATTCAGCATGACAAGAATTAAAACTTGTCATGCTGAACCTGGAATATTTCTGGTTTTGCAGGATGTAAAGTTTAAGATCAGCCTGTATATATGTGCAGTCTGATCTTTGTCTGTACCACCTGTCAATTTCTTTTAAACCAGAGCTGATTATGAGATAAATTTTCAAAAGAAATATTTTACCCAAAACAAGTGCCTCCAGTGTTTTCAGCCCTTTGATTTTGAAGCAATTCCAGAAAGGATTATAGTTAGCATGACAAGGGTTAATTCTTAATCTATTCCCTCACAATAAAGTTTTTGATACACCTTAACCCTTTCCCATTCTTTAATATTTTAGACTAGTCCAAATTCAAATGTTTTGCAGACCAAAATTTAAAGTGAATTTAATTTAAGAAATAACCATTCAGTAGGTTAGAAAATATTTTGGAAAGGAAAAAAATTCTAGTTACTAGTAATTTCTTCTTTTCCCACAAGATTTGATCAAGTATAAAATCTCAGGGATTTAAAAACAAGGGATTGTATGGGAAAGGGTTAAAAAATTCTGGAAAACATTGTGGAAAATGAAGAAATTGCTTGACATAAGTAATTTCTTCATTTTCAAAAAAAAAAAAAAAATCAACCAAAAAGAGCAAAGGTTATAAAAATTTTGTCAACTTGAAATTGTTATCTGCTACTGCATTAAATTTAGACCAGTCTAAACTTTCGTTGTTTGGTAATGGGTTAAACAGCTAAAAGCATGATTATATTCTTTAATTTTTCTGATGAAGTATAATTGGGGCAATATACTTTCAAATTGTCGACTGCTGTGTAGGTTTCTTGTATCCCATCCATGATAATGATATACCAAAGTCCAAACCAAATGTTTTACCCCCATTCCTCAAGGTTTCAAAATATTGTAATCTCCATATTTAGACTCCTGGAATAATCTCAAATTAACCAATTCCCACACAGTGACGCATTTATACAACCCTCAGTATGAAAGCTTTGGAAAACATTGTGGAAAATGAAGAAATTGCTTGTTACAAGCAATTTCTTCATTATCCATTATGTTTTCTTCCCAGAAAGATTTTAAAGATTTCATTAACTTAAAATTGTTGTCTGCAGCTTCTTTGAATTTGGACTGGTCTAAAATTTTATAATGTGGGAATGGGTTAACAGATTGAGGCTGTCTAAGAAAGAATCATTCGACCAATAAAATCATTCATTTACACCGAAAGTAAACTTTGAACTCTGACATGAGCTTACATTTACATGAAGCTTTGAGTTGGTTTGGCGACTTAAATATTCAAGCTGTAGTTACAGGGATGAGGTCACCAACCAATCAACCAACCATATTGCTTTTTTAGTTACATATTACTAGCCATAATTTCACCATTTAATATCTAAGTGGAAATTCCTGTTGAATACTAGCAGTGTAGTGCCATCATTTAGAAGCTTTAACTCATTACCCCAAATTATAAAACAAGAGGGCCGTTGGCCCTGGGGCGCTCACCTGAGATAAAGGCTCTTTTTCTTTCAACAGTCTAATTTCATGTTAAGGTTAGGATTATGAAACAAGTGGGCCACAATTACATATAAAGACTATGAACCTGGGGATCTAAAAGTCTAAATTACAAATTCCAAGGCTTGAGTGCTGATTTGAAAGAAGAAAAAAACTTTTTCCATGGGTTATAATTTCAGAAATAAGAAAGAAGTCTGTGAAATGATGCTTCATGCCTACACACACACCCCCCCCCCCTGGGTCCGCCCCTGGAGACCCTAGGATCATGATTTTAGCTATTTTGTAAGAAATCAATATACTGATGCTTCATGCAAAATATCAAAGCTCTACACCTTCTGGGTCAGGAGGAGAAGATTCTTACAGATTATTTTGAAATTTCACTTTTGTTGCCATGGCAACCAGAGTTTTTAACGGATTTCAATTCTTTTAGCTGATTTTAAGGGGGACCACCTAAGGAACATTTCTGGAAAATTTGGTTTAAATTGGCTCTGTGAATTGGAGGAGTTGTAATTTAAAAAATCATTCTTTATTTCTATATACCCCCCCCCCCCCCCCTGGGGCTTCGCCCCTGGGGACCTGAGGATCATGATTTTCGCTATTTTGAAATAGGTCAATATACTGATGCTTCATGCAAAATATCGAGGCTCTATGCCTTCTGGGTCAGGAGGAGAAGATTCTTACAGATTATTTTGAAATATCACTTTTGTTGCCATGGCAACCAGAGTTTTTCACAGATTTCAATTCTTTTAGCTATTTTTGAAGGGGACCACCTAGGGAACATTTCTGCCACATTTGGTTCAAATTGGCCCATTAGTTTAGGAGGAGATGTCTTTTAAAGAAATTGTTGACGGACAACGCACGACACACGCCGGACGGACGCCGGACAAAAGGGGATCACAATAGCTCACTTGAGCACTACGGTGAGCTAATTATAGACTGCCCGAAATTGAAAGAAATTGCAGACCACAAGTTTAAACAAATGAAATCTTAAAAAAAAATTGGGTTGAAAAAATTGTGGGAAACAAAAGAAATTGCTTGTCAGAAATTTCTTCATTTTCCAAAATGTTTTCCAAATTCTCTTATCTTTATGGGTGTCAAAAAGCTGGATTGTGTGTCAAAGAATAATGCCTCATTCCAGGTATGGAGCGACCAATTTTGTCTGGTCACATTTCTGGTCATCTGGTCATAGACATGTATTGCCCAGTTGAGCTAAAAATGGAGGAATAACGTAAATTGCTAATCAAGATTGAAGAAATATATTAATTCGACTTCAATATGTATAGGTAAATTTCAAATAACAGTTTGAAAGACCTAAGTTATCTAAACGACCCTGGCTCCCTTGTTTGTTTACAGGAATATTTTTATATCCCTTTTAAAATTGACAAATTAAAAAAGCAACTAGCATCTAGAGGAATTTTCACTATTGACCCACTAAAAGGTTATCTGGTGTTAACCTTTCCTAGTGATTCTGGATTTTGGGTCACACCAATTGAAAATGTAATGAAATTAAACAAGAGGACCATGATGGCCCATATATCGTTCCCCTGAGTATGATGGCTCAATGCTTTATGATAGATACAAAATACCAAAGCCCTATGTCTCATTATTTTGGAGAAGAAGATTTTTTAAAGATTTTCTTTGAAGTATTTTGGTATAGGGTGACCATTAGGTTTTGATATTAAACCTCTAGGCCTTATGGTTTGGGAGAAGAAAATTTTCAAAGATTTCCTTTTATATTCCTATGTAAAATCAAGGGTTGCATAGAAAAGGGCTAATTCTCTGAGTACGGCAATTCTTTGAAGTATTTTGGTAGAGGGTCAATAGATGAAGATTTATACCAGATATCAAAGCTGTAGGCCTTTTGGTTTGGGAAATGAAGATTTTTTAAAAATATTTTCACTTGGTTGCCATGGAAACCAAAGTTCGTCATGGATTTAAATTCTCCGAAATTTTGAAAGGGCATGACCTAAGGATCATTTCTTTGAAGTTTGGTTAAAATTCCATGGTTAGTTTAGGAGGAGAAGATTTTTTGTGAAATGTGAAGAGAAGGATAGGCAGATGGATGGATGAACAGACACCGGATGATGACCAATCACAATAGCTCACCCAGAACACTTAGTGCTGAGTTGAGCTAAAAAGGACTACTTTTGCAACTCCATTTAAGGGAGGCAACTTTTTTTTATGCAACAAATATTCTTGACAAAGTAATATCAGTTTTTTCCCTTGCATCACTATGTGACTCCTACCTAAAATTTGGCCAATCTTCCAAAGCTTTAATATTCAAACTAAAATTCCTTTAAAGATCTGATTAGGGATAACCAAAAGATCATTCCTGTGAAATTTGGCTGTTAACCATCCTCCAATTTAGGATAACGTGATTTTCAAAATGTTCACTAGATACCATATATGGATATTATTTAGCAGCCCTGTTCTTTTACAAAGCAAAATTATTTGAAGGATCACCATACATAATTCCTGTGAAATTTGGTTGAGACCAATCGACTAGTTCATGAGAATATTTTTTTCAAAGTTAGCCCTGTCCATTTTAACTTTGTTTTCTATGAAAGCAAAATTCTTTGCATGGATCTGATTAACCCATTCCTACAAAGTGACACTTTTGGACACCCCACAATGAAAGCAATTGAGAAAACATTGTAAAAAATGAAGAAATTGCTTGTAACAAGCAATTTCTTCATTTTATGCAATGCTTTCTACCCAGAAAGTTGAGAAACCTTAAACTTCATAAACTTTAAATTGTTGTCTGCATCTCCATTCAAATTGGACCAGTCTAAAATTTTGTCGTCTGATAATGGGTACACCTGTGAAATTTGGTTGAAATCCATCAACTGGTTTCAGAGAAGAAGATTTTTAAAGTTCGGGGCAGGTTTCTTTTTTTTCAATGAAACCATTAGGCAATATTTTAGACCATTCTGAATTGAAAGAAGTTGCAGACAATAGTACAAAGCGCAATAGAATTGAAAAACAAATGTCATACTTGGATTAAAAGCATTGTGAGATGAGGAGAAATTGCTTGTAACAAGCAATTTCCCCTTTTCTCACATTTTTTTTCGAAACTTTTATTCTCCAGTGCACAAAATGCTGGATTTAGTGGTATGTATCGGGTTATAGCAAAATAAAAGGGATATATACAGATTGACAGACATATAAAATATTAACCCTTTTTCCATAAAACAAAGTTCTAGACTCAGTTCCAAAAAAAAACAGAGATTGCAAACAATGCTGTTTTAATCATTTGAACATTGCTTGTTACAAGCAATTTCTTCATTCTAAACAATGGCTTTACAATTGCTTTTCTTGAGGGGCGTCAAAAAATCTCATTGTGTGGGAATGGGTTAAGCAATTTTTTAAGTAAATTTCCACCCTAGAAGATTACAATTTAACATTCATTTTTAATCATTACCTCTCAAGCCCACTTTTAATCCCCCCCCCCCTCCCCCAAATTAATTAGATTTATACAAGTCTAGAATTTGGTCATGCAATAATGGGTTAAGAACATTGAAGAGGATTAATAACAATGGAAAAGTTCTTTCACCATCAAAGAGGATGTGAATCATTGGAAAAACAGTGAGTCAATGCTAAATTTACAGTGTTTGCAATTTGAGTCAATTAAATTTAACCACAATTGTGCTTTGCGGTGAATTAACCTTGACAAGGCAACAAATCTGACATCAAGAGTTTACCCATTAGCACACTACAACATTCTTGACACATGCAAATACAAGGGTGTGCAGATGATAATTTCAAGTTTGTGATATTTCAAAAATCTTTGCCTGTTTAGGATAAAAAAAGTTGACAATGAAGAAATTGCTTGTAATAGGCGATTTCTCCATTGTCCATGATGTTTTCAAAGGCCTTTTTCTTCAGGAGCATAATAAGCGGGAAATTGTGAGAATAGATAAACAAGACAACATATTTGACTGAAAAACAGTAAATTCCATACAGACTACAAAAAAAGTAAATTTTCAATAATATAGACAAAAACAATGTAATCTAGTCCAATGAACAGAAATTTTCTGGAAATGCCGTAGCATTGACAATAATCAGGCATTGTAAGTTACTTGTACTGACATATGCAACAAAAGTCTATGTCTGTATGTGAGATTGGGCATAGGTGCGTGGGGGTGTCCGATTGTTGTTTGGAGCATAATGTCTTCATTAATTGATGGATTTCAACATAATTTGGCACAATTGTTCCCCTTGATGAGTGGAAGTGTCATGTCTAAATTTCCTTTGGATACTCCCAAGTTCAAGGTCACAACTGAAGGTCATGCTACGAGCACTTAACCTGTTCCCACATAATGAGGCTTTTTGACACGCCTCAAGAAAAATAACTGGAAAAAATGAAGAAATGCTTGCAATAATGTCTTCTCTCCAGAAAGTTGAAGAAATCTAAAAATTGTCATCTGTATCTACTTTAAATTTAGACTAGTCTAAAATTGCAGACAACACTTTATATTTTTTTTCAATTTATCTTTTTTTTTTCAAAATTTCTGAGTAGAAAACGTCATGGAAAATAAAGAAATTGCTTGTTACAAGCAATTTCTACATTGTGTTTTCCCTATTGGCTTTCCAAAGCATCATTGTGTGGGAATGGATTAATAAGTTATGTTAAAATTAATGATGAATTGGTAATGAAAAGAATGAAGCATTTAACACTTCATGGGTGCATTTGATAAATCATTTCTATTTTGAAAACATGCAAACATAATAAGTTTGGTTATCTGCTGTCTATTCAAAAGACAGAAATATCTCAAAGGCAGTAGCAATTTAGATATTGTTGCTAATTTTACTACCATTATCAAATCACATCATAATTCACCTCTGATTTTGCTGTCTGGTTATCACCCAGAACCTATTATGAGATTGAACATGTTTTTCTTTGCAAGCTATTCAAAATGCTATGGCTATTCAATGAAAATTTAGACTGTTCTTAAATTGTTGTTTGAAGTATGCACACCAGAGAATTTCAAAACCTTGTTGGATAATAGTGGTAACAAAAGTTTTCACAGACCAGCTCATATAAATCTGATGGGCATTGACAATGAAAAAATGCTATGATTCTAACCCTTCTCATGCTGAATGATAGCTCCTTCAGAATTGAATCAAAATCAAATGACTAAAAACACTGGATGGCTCAATTGTGGGTAAATATATCTTTCAGAAATTAAGTTCTGTAAACAACTTTGGTTGATTGGTGAGACCCAGGTGGTGTAGGCAAAGATCAGACAGCACATATGTGCAGGCTGATCCTTTTCTACACCTCCTGTCAAAACAGGAATAATCTGGGTTAAGCTTGAGAAAGTTTAAGCTATTTTGCTAATTCAAGAGCAAATAATTCTGAAACAAAACTTGACGGATCAAAATGAACTGTTTATCATGCACATCTAGACATCATAGTGATTAGTTAGGGGAAGTTTCAGTTCATTCTAATTAAAACTGCAGGAGGTGTTGAGAACACAGGAAAATGCTAGCAAACAGACAGACAGACAACCAGGGACATAACATAACAAAGCCCGTATGATGCGTAAAAAGTTAGTGGAAAAGAACAAATTCCTCCTTTTCCTTTAACCCTTTAGTGTGGTTCAAACTTTACAAGTTTTAGACTTGTCCCAATTCAAAGCCGTAACAGAAGACATTATAAAGTATGTGAAATTCAAAAAGTAACCATCCTATGTAATAGAAAATAATATGTTACACAAGCAATTACTTCTTTTTCCACAGTGTTTTCTTAAGAATTATAAAATAGGAACGTAAAAATCAGGGATTGTACAGGAAAAGGTTGATTTTTCTTTGCCCAGACCAACAAAATTGTTAGGAGTGTTTGGGAAAACTCGAAATAATTGTTATGATATCTTTAAATAAAATGGATATTTATCATTTTAAAACTAAAATCTACCAAAATATTGCAAAATTAAATTTCAGCATTATGATAAATTCTAGCTTTTACCTACACTTATCCGAACACAATTATCCCTTTTTTTTACCCTTTCCCTGACAACAAAATTTTAGACAGGTCTAAATTGAAAGCAGATGCAGACAATATATATATATACTTTTTTTTTTTATTAAATTTTAAGTATTTTTAAACCTGATGGTGTAGAAACATAGTGGTTAATTAAGAAATTGCTTATAATTTTACAAGCAATTTCTTCATTTTCCACAATATTTTCCAAAGCTTTTTCCTTCAGGGGAGTAAAATAGTTCAGAAATGGGATAAAAGAAAAAAGTTCAGGAAAAATAATGTTTAAATGAAGAAATCTCTTGTTACCAACAATATTGTTTTTCCACACTGTTTCTACCCCAAAATACAGAGATATTTAAAGTTATGTAATCTTTGAATAGTGGTCTGCACTTTTTTCGAAATAACGGACCAGTCTAAAATCTGGTTGTCTGGTAAAGAGTTCATTGCACATTTCTTTCATTCTCCTAAATCATTACCAGACAACAAAAATTTACACTGTTCCAAATTTAAACAAGTTTCATACAAGGTTTCATAGTGTGTTAAAAATGGAAGATAAGTAGCAAATGAAATAGGAAATATTGTGAGAAAAGGAGAAATTGCTTGTAAAAAGCAATTTCTCCTTTTCCCACAAAGTTTCCCATAAATATATTTCTTAAAGGCATTGAAAAGCATCATTAATTTTGTGGTAATGGGTTAATTTAAAACTAAACTTCCTGCTTTTTTTTTCAACCACAAATGAAAATTTAAAAAAAAAAGAAAAACAGAAAATTCATGGAAAATGAAGAAATTGCTTGTAATCAGCAATTTCTTCATTGCCCTAAATTTTCTACCCTGAAATTTCACTAGCTTTAAGTGCAATTTTTCTATCTTTAATTTTGATATCTGGTAATAGGTTAACTAAGAAATATCCTTTTGCACTTGTTCTTTCATATAGAAAAAAATTCCAGAGTTATTTATCAACTGATAATTTTTTCATTATTCCTTTGTTTAAAATATATTCATAACAAGCACTTATTTCTGATAAAAAAAAACCCAACTCTACATATCATCTCAAATCATATCTTTCTGCAAAATGAAAAAAATTATAACTTAGTTACAAAATCATAATTCATAAAGAATGCAATTCCTGTGAAATAAATGAAAAAAAGGCCATATTGATAATTACAAATATATATATATATATTAATTAAATTAAAATAAATCAAAATTAAATTAATTAAGAATAATTAAAAAATTCCACTTACGAGTATTTAGGAGCCCATTTAATGATAGGGAATTTATTTTTCACACTTTCCACAGTGCAACACGATTTCACGTATTCCTTGATCATGGTTGTACGATTGAGAGACGACTGATTGCTCTCCACACTTTCCGTCCTGTCTATCCATTCTACCCGTGAGCTGTATGACCTTTGACCTCGTAAACTATCGGATGTCCCAGCATGCCCCAGTAAAGGACTGTTCTCTCCACTCATCTCTTATCAGCCTTATCGGCCTGTGACATAGAAAAATAAGAATATTTAATACTTGTTCTGTGAAATTAAAGTTAATAACACCTTTACTTATTTCAGACAAAAAATAATAACTTTAAACCCTTATCATGAGACTAATATGGCCAATTTCTGTCTTTCTTTTATGTCAATTGACAATATTAATTTTCACATTAGATCAAATTCAAAGACATTGCAGGCATCTTAGATTTAAAAAGGCAAAATTTTATTTACTCTATTAAATGTGTAGTAATTAACCCACTACCAGACAGCAAAATTTTAGTCTAGTCCAAATTGAAAAGAGGTCCAGATGACAATTTAAAGTTTATAAAAATTTAGATATTTTCAACTTTCTGAGTAGAAAACATTGTGGAAAATGAATAAATCTCTTTTCAATGTTTTCACAATTGTTTTCCTTCCGGGGCCACAAAAGCACCATTGTGTGGGAATGGGTTTAACTTGATCCATTAAAGTCTGCAGGACAAGGGTAAATTTTTTGATCTGTTGACTCACTCATATACAGAATTGTTTTAAAATCAAGGGGCTGACACCACTGGAAGGTCTAAATGAGGGTCAATATTTCTTTTGAAAATTGATTATTTAAACAAATCTGGCTGAAAGGAGACAAGCAGGAGGTATGGACCAAGATCAGACTACACTTATGTGCAGGCTGATCTTTGTCTACACCTCCTGGCAATACAGGACTATTCAGGGTTCAACATGAAAAGGGTTAATATAATATTTTGCTATTAAATTTTCATAAAAGAAGACAGAAGATATTTGCTTTTCCATCTTACCATATGTACATAGAACAAGAGGGCCAAGAAGGTTCTAGATTGTCCACATGAATTTAGTTTCTCAAAGTTACAAGGAATATAAAAAGGAATATAAAGGTAAAAGGCTGTGATTGGATAAGCAGAAAACTGATGTTGTCACTAATCCACCTATTTTCTTCATACAACAGGGAATATGTCACAATATTAACCCTTGTCATGCTGAACCCGGAATATTCCGGTTTTGGCAGGAGGTTTAGACCAAGATCAGCCTGCACATAAGTGCAGTCTGATCTTGGTCTACACCTACTGCTTGTAATTTTCCTGCCAGAAATGTTAATGAAGCTAATTTATAAAAGAAATATTGATTTTTGAACAACAAGTTATATCAGTGCTTTCAGCCCTTTGATTTTACAGCAATTCAGTAAGGTAATTTATACAGCATGACAAGGGTTAAATAGGCCCAGTTCATCTTTCATTACAAACATTAATACAAGCATTCACAGTACGTTTGAGAAAGATTATACCAAAATTGTAACCCCTAAAGCAGTAACAAGTAAATTGCTAATAAGGCCAATGATTTTCCCATGATATGTGTCGGAATGTTTATTTATTCAATAGGGATCTTCCTCATAGCCCATAGCCTTATAAACATTTTCAGCAAGTTTGAGCCAATATAACAAGGTAATTGTCAATAAGGTCCCTTTCCCCTTGATATTGATCAGAATGTCACCATACTCAATAGAGATCTTCCTAATAACTAAACATTTTTGGGCAAGTTTGTTTGTTTGTTTGAATGGGGTTTTATGATGCTTTCAACAATCTTTCAGTTATAACGTGGCGGCTGGAGCACCTAACAATGGAATCCTGGTATTTCTCACACCAGTACTACCATAACATCCTTTCCTAGCCTCCAGCTGCTATCCCACACAGGTCATCCATTATAGACCCATTGGTGAGAGACAAATAGTCGGAAAGGATGAGTGCCGCCATCTGGGACCGAATCCAGTACCTCTAGATTGACAGTCCGACGCGCTACCAACTGCGCTATGACAGCGGCTTTTTGGGCAAGTACAAGAAAGATTAACCCATGTCATGCTGAACCCGAAATATTCCAATTTTAGCAGGAGATATAGACATAGATCAGAATGCACTAAGTCCAGCCTGATCTTAGTCCACACCTTCTGTCTGTCCTTTTGTTCATGAAATTAATTTTCAAAAGAAGTATTGACAATTGAACAACAGTGCTTTCAGCTCTTTGATTTTTATGCAATTCTGAAAAGGATTTTATTCCGCATGACAAGGGTTGACCCATTTCCACACAATGACGCTTTTAGACACCCCAAGGCAAAAAGCTTTGGAAAATATTGTGAAAAATGAAGAAATTGCTTGTTACAAGCAAATTCTTCATTTTTCACAATGTTTTCTACACAGAAAGTTGAAAAAATCCAAAATTTCATAAACTTAAAATTGTTGTCCGTAACTTCTTTCAATTGGGCCAGTCTAAAATTATGCCATCTGGTAATGGGTTAAGAAATGTAAAAGAAAATTGTCACCTGTTCCCTTGATTTTAGTCAGAATGTCACAATATTAAATAGGATTCTTCCTAATGACTTTAGAAATTATAATTATTTCGGCTTGTTTGAGTAAGATATAGTGAAAATTGTGACCTCTAGGGTGGAACAAGGAAATTGTCAATAAGGCTCCACAGGCCTGAATGTAGTCTGATATTAGGAAATGGTATTTTCAGGAATTAATATAAACTGAATCATATTCCACATGTCTGGCAAATAAGTCTTGAAACTGAACTCTTTTAGGTAGTTCTAGAGAGGCATTTTAAACTTTTTATTGTTTTATACATAAGTAAAGTTACGTAAAATTCATTTACAAAGTCAGATGAAAAGGTATTATCAATTTTTCACTGTATACCAAAGATGGACATAAGCCACTAACATAAAAGCCTGTTTTTTCAACCAATCAAAATTATATGATGGAATCTGACAAAGAGTCATCTTGGATCATTCCTGTATATTTAAATTGGTTGAAATCCAGCAACAGGTTTCTGAGAAGATTTTCAAAGTTTTTAGTATACACAATATATGGATATAATTTGCCCCATATAAAGGCCATGTTTTTCATCAAATCAAATCAAATTCACTTAAGATATCTGATAATTGATATCCAAAGTATGATTCCTGTGAAATTTTGTTATAATCAATCTACTGGTTACTGAGAATAAAAGATTTTGAAAGTTTTCGTTATATAACATATATGGAAATAAGCTCTATCTATTAAAGAAATATATTTCATCTGGTTAAAATTCATTCAAATAATCTGATAAAGAGTCACCAAAAGATCATTCCTGGGAAATTTGGTTGAAATCGATCATCTGGTTTCTAAGAAGATTTCAATAGCTATCACCATGTATGGAAATTAGCTTCCCCCCCCCCCCAGAACAGGCAACAAAGAAGTTGTAATTGACCAATAATAGAAGCATTTTTTGTTGGTTTGGCAACTTAAACGTCAAAAGTACAGCTTATTCAAGCATTAGCTACAAGGTTTAGGTAACCAACAAACCTTTCTACTATATTATTACATGCTACTGGCCATATAGTTTGCAAAATAACGCTGTTTAAAGTCAAAGTGGAACTTCCTATCTCAGCAATCTGTTGATAGTTCATCCTCCTTTAACCCATTACCCGGCATCAAAATTTTAGACCAGCCCAAATTGAAAGAAGTTGCAGATGACAATTTAAAGTTAATGATTTTTTTTAATTTATTTAACTTTCTGGGTAGAAAACAATGTGGAAAATGAAGAAATTGCTTGTTACAAGCAATTTCTTCATTTTCCACCTTGTTTTCCAAAGGTTTTTTCCTTAGGGGCATCTAAAGGCATCACTGAGTGGGAATGGGTTAACCCAATCCCACACAGTGATGCTTTTGAACGCCTCCTGAGTATGAATCTATGGAAAAATTTTGGATAATGAAGAAATTGCTTGTTACAAACAATTTCTTCATTATCCACAATGTTTTCCATCCCAAAAGACAAAGATCTTAAAGATTTGTCAACTTAAAATTGTCGTCTGCAACGTCTTTGAACTTGGACTGGTCTAAAATTTTATTGTGTGGTAATGGGTTTAAAGACAGATTGTGATTGCACACATGATCAGCATACCAAAGGCAAACAAGTAAAAGAATAAGAATATGAAAACCATTGTAGAGGAAGCACCAGGTGCACTCCTTTCTAAACATTACCTGGGTGAAAAAGTAGGTGACAACAATGCCCGAAATTTAGTATTAACCCATTCCCACATGAGAAAATTTTAGACCAGTCCTAATTCATAGAAGTTGCAGACAACAATTTAAAGTAGATGAAATCTTAAAAATCTTTGTTTTTTTTATCAGAAAACATTGTGGATAATGAAGAAATTACTTGTAACAAGCAATTTCTTCATTTTCCCACAATGTTTTCCAAAGGTTTTGTATTGAGAGGTGTTTAAAAGCATCACTGTGTGGGAATGGGTTAAAAGTTGTTGTTTGGTAAATGAGTTAATGGGTTTAACAAAATTTATGGTCTGATGGTTCAAAAGTTTAAGACCTCTGATGATCTCTCAGAAAAATTCATGTAGATTAAACAAATAGTATCATGAAATGCCCTTGTTGTCTTGAAAGATGTCAACTAAAATAAGAGGGCCATACAGACCCTATTTCACCCTACTGACCCTATTTCACCCTCTTGAAATGAAACATAAGGCAAATGACACATACGGTACATCACCCAGTTATCTCAAAAATCTTAATTGACTAATTAATTGCGGCTGTCAATCAAATGATAAGTCGGCCAGTGAAATCATTCATTTTGACAAGAAGTCAGTTTTGAACTCAAACATTGGCTGCCATTTTTGTTAATCTTTTTTGATGGGGTTTGGCAACTTAAATGTCATAATCACAGCTTGAATAAGCTGTAGTTACAATATTTAGGTCGCCAACCAACCATTCTACTTTTATGATACATGCTACTTGCCATGAAGTTTGCAAAATAACACTGCACGTTTAAAATCAAAGTGGTACTTCCTGTTTGAGTAAATGGATGGGGCCATCAGATTTAATGGGCGGGGCCAGTGATTGGTCAATTCTAACCACAGAATCTGGCATTTCGATGCATTGCGAGGAGAAATGAGGTAATAGAAAACATAGCGGGCAAAAGAGAAAATGCTTGTTAATCTTAATCCATTCCCACACAATTCTTTTATTTTGATACTCCCCCGTAAGAAAAAAACTTTGAAAAAAATTGTGGAAAATGAGGAAATTACTTGAAATAAGTAATTTCTTTATTATCCATTATATTCAACTAAAAGTTAGCATCTGCAACTTCTTTCAATTTAGACCAGTCTAAAATTTATCATGTGTTAACCCTTTCCCGTTCAAATACAGGATTTTACGTTCCTGTAATTTTTTACTCAAGAAAACATTGCAGAAAAAGAATAAATTGCTTGTAACAAGCAATTTCTCCTTTTTCCACAATATTTTCTACCACATAGGATGGTTTCATTTCAAATGGCATCCAGTTTTCATTGTTGTCTGCAACCTCTTTCAATTTGGACTGGTCTAAAATTTCTAAAAACGGGAAAGGGTTAATGGGTTAAAGAAGCAATTTCTCCTCTCCTAACTATGTTTTCGAGACTGTACTGTAGAAAACTTTTCATTGGCATCTGCATCATTTTGAATTGGGACCAGTATAAAGTTTTGCTCTCATGAAATGGGTTACGAAGATACATTGAGATTTGATAAACCCCCTTACAACACATGCCTGCATTTTGAAGAAAATATGGGGAATTATGTGAAGGTGCATAACATTAGCTTCACTTAGTCCAGGTCAATCTCTGAGCTGAGTTCTGACGATACAACTCTGAAATGGGTTAATTAAGTGAGAAGATTCTTATGAAACCAAGAAATGGAAGAAATATTATTTTTCTGTTGATTTGAGAGAATTAAAGCATTCAGGGCATTATAAATATGATTCACCCTTTCACGTTCAATCCCTGGTTTTTACCTCCCTGTGTTTTTATACTTAAGAAAACATTGTGAAAAAGAAAAAATTGCTTGTAACAAGTAATATTTCATTTTCAACAATATTTTCTACCCTGTTGAATGATTATTTTACAAATAAAAATGATTTTATATTTTCGTCTGCAAATCCTTTGAATTTGGTCTAAAATTTTGCAAAACAGGAGGGGGTTGAAGATGCCCAATATGTGTATTAAAACTTAATAATTTACCATTAAACTACAAAACTACTATAATATCAGACTGAATTACAAACGGAAAACCTTCCGTATTCATGTGCCAGTTTTTAAACTGAAATCAGTTGTGGTGTATGACATCATGTGACGAAATGATAACGTATTGCCAGACTATTTACTGAGCCCATTACAGAGGTGAATGGGGAAAAATCAACCGTAGTACAAGCGAAAGGGTCCAGATCTTTAATTGTTGGAAATCACAGGCTCATTCTGATATTGCTTACCTATATCAGAGGATCATTCTATGAATATTGAAAATCATTACATTGAAACTAACTACATTCTAACCCTTTCCTGCACGATCCTTGATTTTCCCTGTCATATTATACATTGAGAAAACATTGTGAAAAAAGAAGAAATTGCTTGTAGCAAGCAATTTCTTTTTTTCTACAATGTTTTACATCATATATGATAATTTTTTTTTTGAGTAATACTAACTTTATAATGGCGTCTGCTACCACTTTTAACAAGTGTAAAATTTAGATAAACAGTATTGGGCTTATTGTTTGATACTGTAAAAAGGATGAAATTTTCCCAAACATTTGTTATGCCTTTTGTTTGAACTATCATGACAATTTATGGTTTCAACAATAATAATTTTGCTTCTTGTAACCCACTGCCACACAATCCAAACTTTTACAGTCCTCCAAGAAAAGCATTGAGAAAAACATTCTGCAAAAAGGAGAAATTGCTTGTTCCAATTCTTTCTCCTTTTTGTCACACTATTTTCTATCCCATATGACACCAATGGTTCTCATTCAAACAAATTGAACTGTAATCTGTAACATACTTCTTTCAATTTGGATCCATCTGAATTTCTGTCATCTGCTAGTGGTATAATATGATCCCATACGGTAAACTTTAGTGCATGGTTCTCTTTTTTTTTTCATGACAGCTTAAAACTGTTTCGACCTGTTCAATTCCTGGTTTTCATGTCCCTGTGATTTATAATTGAGAAAACATTGTAGAAAAAGAAGAAATTGCTTGCAGCAAACAATTTCTTCTTATTCCACAATATTTTCTACCCTACTAAATGGTAGTTTTACAAATTAAATTCTCTATAAATTTTTGTCTGCAAAACCTTTGAATTTGGACAGATCTTAATTTTGAAAAACAGTTTCAAAATTAATAATTTCACTTCTTGAATACAGTATGTAGGCAGGTGGATTAACCTATTCCCACACAAGCCCACTTTTTATCACTCTTAAAGAAAAGAGCTAACAAAAAAATTGTGGCAAATGAAGAAATTGCTTGTTTCAAGCCATCATCCATCATGATTTCTATCCAATAAGACAAAGCTTTTTTTGAATTTCATGAACTATAAATTGTCTTTTGCTTTTCTTTGATTCTAAAATGTTGTCATCTGGTGAAGGATTGAGTAGGGAAATGGGTTAACCAGTATCTTCTTTAGGTTTGACTAAATATCATGAAGTTCATGAGAAGATGTGTGACCTATCACACAAAAAGAGACCATTAGGAACTTTGCGAAAATAGTGATTGAAAATGAGACTTATCTGGCATAGATAAATCGGATAGACTTTTTTTTTTTTTTGAAAATAAACAAATGATAAGATAAAATGAGCATTTGTCTCTCACCAATGGGTGGATAATCGTAAACCTAGGTGGGATAGCAGCTGCTGGCTAGGAAAGGATGTAGTGGTAGTACTGGTGTGAGAAATACCAGAAATCCATTGTTAGGTGCTCCAGTCACCGCGATATGACTGAAATACTGTTAAAAGTGGCATTAAACATACTATGTGTTAAACCCAATTCAATCAATCAAAAGTAGACACAGAAAAAATGCTTGTTTTGGAAACAAGGGAGGCAATTTATTATTATGAAAAAAAGAAAGAAAAAAAATCTTAATTTACAAAAGGTACATAGGAAGCAGAGGTTTAGTAACATAGTTAAGAATTCAAACTACATTATTGTTTAATAAATCTTACAAAAGTTACAACATAGTTAGCATTACCAGATGATGGAAACTTAGATTGGTCCAAATTGAAACAAATTGCAGATTTCAATATGCAAACAAAAAAAAGGAAGTACATGTACCATATAGACTGGAAAACATTGTAAGAAAAGGATAAATTGCTTGTTGCAAGCAGTTTATCCTTTTCTCATATTATTTTCATGAATACTATTCTTTTTGGGCATCAAAATGCATGACTGTGTGGTAATGAGTTAATGGGTTGACAACTCAAAATACATTATTTACTCTCCTTAAACCCATTACTAGGCAACAAAATTTAAGATTGCATGGTCCAAATTCAACAATGTTACACACAACAATTTTCAGTCAATGAAATTTTATAAATCTTTGCCTTTTGAGGTAGAAAACATTTTGGACAATGAAGAAATTGCTTGCAGCAAGCAATTTCTTCCCCTTCCACAATGTTTCCCAAAGCTTTTTTACTTAGGGGCATCTTAAAGCGTGACATTGTGAGATAATTGGTCAACAATTCAAAATGCATTAATTACTTCCCTTTAATGAATCTTATAAAAGTTAGGATGTCCATATTCGATTGATAAATTCTTTTACACAGAAGTCTAATGAATGTTCATCTTTTTCTTTCTAAAACATGGTTTGATATCCACTTGATAATTTCTGAGGAGAATTTTTTTTCAAAAGATTCGGAATATGCCATAATATGGAAAATAGGTCATCCAGTCATTTCTTCCTAAAGAGAGGATTTTCAAAAAGCCATGAATTTCATTCATTAACTGATTACTACTCAGCAAAATTTAAGACTGGTCCAAATTGAAGGAGGTTGCAGATGACAATTTAAAGTTTACTAGATTGTGTAAAATGATGAAATTGCTTGTTACACAATATTTTCCCACTTGTTTTTCTCTGGGGGAGGGGGGGGGGGAGGATGTCCAAAAGCATTTTTGAGTGAGAATGAGTTGAGAATTTCATGTATTTAAAATGCAGGAATCTGATTCAGGGTCATTCCTGTGAAATCTGAGCTGTAAGTTTCTGAGGATAAGACTTGAAAGGATTAGGACCCAGGAAAGAGACACTACAGTCTCATGAAAATAGCGCTCTCAATTGCCTTAACTCATTCCCACTCAGTGAAGCCTTCAGATGCCCCCAATGAAAAATGCTTTGGAAAACAATGTGGAAAATGAAGAAATTGCTTGTTACAAGGAATTTCTTCATTTTCCATAATGTTTTCTACCCAAAAAGTTGAAAAAAATCCAAAATTTCATTAACTTTGAATTGTCGTCTGCAGCTTTTTTCAATTTGGGCCAGTCTTAAATTTTGCTGTCAGGAAATGGGTTAATGGCCAGTGGAGCAAAATTTAAAAAAAGAAAAAATCTCGGGCCATTGATACAAAAGATAAAAATGTCAAAGGTTGCTTAGCATCCTTATATAAGAGACCATGAAATACACAGTTCTATCAAGTATAAACCTGTCTTTTTAACCTATTACCAGATGACAACATTCTAGACTGGTCCAAATTAAAAGGAGGTGCAGATCATATTTCAAATGGCACCAAAATTGGAAAAATCATTTCCAAGTACGGTGGAAAGCATTGTGAGAAGAAAAGAAACTGCTTGTACCCAGATATCAATAGGTCAGCGTAAAACAGTTGTACCTGCCTATAAACGTATAGGCAGTTACAACTGTTTCACACTGATCTATCGATATATCTTCTTTTTCGTACAAAGTTTTCCTCATTCGTTTTTCTTTATGGTATGTTTAAGAGTCATCATATGGTAATGGGTTAATTGTGCACCAAATCTTTAAGTTTCATGATTTGCACTGAATCCTTCACAGCTAATGTTAGTTTGACATCTGGTCTTGGGTTAAACTCTCTCCCCAAGAACCCCCCTTTTAGAATGTTAGAATGTAATAGAGTGCATCAGCTGCTACTAAATAATAAGTTACAACCTCTGCATGAAGACTCCCGAAAGGAAGGAACAAGCAATCTCACTTTAACACTTTTCTGTTTGTCAAATTTTAGATCTATCCAAATTCAATGGTTTTGTTGTCAAAAACTGAATGTTGATTTAATTTGAAAACTTCAGTAGGGTAGAAAATATTGTGGAAAAAGAAGAAATTGGTTGTGACAAGCATTTTCTCCATTTTCTACAATTTATTCTAGATTATAAATTTGCAGGGACATCAAATGCAGGGATTGAACAGGAAAGGGTTAACAAAATTTGTGTGGAGATTTTTTTTGTTTTTTTCTTATCTTGAATTTAATTGTTACTTTTCAAAGATCCTTCAAACGACCTTATCGTCTTTAATTGCTGTGATACATAGGATGATAGATCTTATCCTTTGTGTGTTACGAAATGTTTGTAATTATCATATATCCAAAACAAGGGGTTTTTGTGGACAGCAACACCTGACTTCTCATAGTAAAGGATGGTAAGATCTACATATGAAAAAATTCCACAAAATGAATTAATTTTGCCAAGAAATTAACAAGAGCATGGCATTTGGATGCCAAAGCTTGGCTATTTATAAGTGCTTGAAAGTGGTCAATTTTGTAAGACTAAAAATTGGGCATATTTCATTAAAATGCATTTAGAGTTATTCCCCCTGTTGTCATAAATTACTCAATTGATAGTGAATAAATATTCCAAGGTTTAGTAATAACAGTGATATTACAAAATGTCAAAGTTTCCGGACAATGATGCAGACGCTGACACATATGTACAACAACCTCACCCCTGCACATCATGCTTACAGAATATGTTCCAATGAGGGAGAGTTTCATTTTCACCTCTAGACAAAGATTCATTACTCTGACATTCATTTCTGTGGAATTTTAACTCTTTTTGAAATCTTAGTTAAACTTTACATGCAACTGTCATTATACATCTAATAACTCTCTTTCTACCAATGCCATTGCTTTGAAACTTTGCATAATTCTTTGTGACCAGCATATTATCTTCTAGGTAAAGATTCATTACACAGAAATTCATTTCAGTCGAATTTTAAGCCTTTCAGGACTTAGAAATTCTTGTATTAATTAAATTTATAAGTCAAACAAGAATTTCTAAGTCCCCTGCAACTTCTTCAAATTCAAACCAGTCTGAAATTTTGCTATGTGGGAATGGGTTTATATGCTCATGAAAAACTCAAAGTGTACCAATTGTAACATTGACCTTGACCTGTGACCTTAGACTTGAAGCTGTCAAAAAATTTGTTTCAAATTGCATAATTATCTATGCAAGAATTAGAACAGCTGTACCAAATTACAATGTACCTAAAAATGGATTGCATACACTAAAATAGTAGTAATTAACTCAATTCAATACAATACGACAAAAAATTAGAGTGGTCCAAATTCAAAGATGTTGCAGATGATAGTTTGTTGTTGACAATTCTTTGTTTTGTCTTTTGAGGAGGGAACTGTTGTGGAAAATTAAGCAATTCCTTGTAACAAGCAATTTCTTCATATTCCATAATGTTTTCCAAAGCTTAATACTCTGTATGAGTCCAATAGTGTTACCCTGAGTTTTGAAAATCAAGTAGGATGTTTCTATGTTAGAAGAGAAGTTTGAGTGCCCAATAAGGTTTGATTTATTATTTTTCAAAACCTGTCTCCCCAAAACAACTGTAAATTTTTAAAATGGCGTAATACGAGGATTCTATATAATTCGTAGAACGCGTAAAGACTCTTGAATACGAAAACAACTACCAATAACCAGCTCAGCATAGATGCTGTCATGATCTCAAAAAAGGCGGAGTCTTTCAATTACATAGTGAGTAGTTTGCCCTCTATTTTGCAAACTCTGCATTCCAGCTGTATACTGCGGGAGTGATAAGCTATTCTGAGTTACATAAAGAGCTGATTCTAGGTTTTCACAAAACTTGACCAATTCTCCCATCACGTTTACAAATGTGGGCCAACAAGCAGACATCATCTTTTTATCATAAAATTTTAAGTTCTGACAAACCTACAAAGAAAGGCACGCAAACATAGTGAGAAAACAAGGAACTTTTGCATTTTATTTTCGAGATGCTAATCCATTTGCCAGACATATTTTTGTTTTCGTACCTGATTTTTATTCATTTATTATCCGACGACCATCCTTCTTACGTCCAATAGAAAGCGGAAAGTGTTAATTTAAAACAAAACTTTTGGAAGCTGGGGTCAACTGTCATGTCTTGAAAAGGAATGCGAAAATATCTTTAATGTTGGAGCTGGGAAAACTATAAATAGCATCGATAATTTAAGGGTAGAAATAAGTAGATTTACAAAATAGGAATTAGCGGTTTTCTCAGCGGCCCCTAAAAAGATTTACGAGATTTGAAAATGTATCAACCTGTTAAAATGTATGTGACATGTGCCTCATTGCCTTCTAATTTTTGCTGCCTACAATATCTTAACACATGAATCCTGCAATCTCGTACCTTATAAGGTTCAGCTCTGTATTTATATCTTAAGATGTTTGATATCATTTTGAACAAAAGCCATGTTGTACATGGCCATCCCCCGCCGTAAAAGCTTGATAGTAAACTGTGATTCTTGTACACTGCACTTCTCCTCAATGAGATCTACCCACCAATGAAGTTTCAAATTGATAGAAATTAATTTTGTATTACTTTCAGAGATTTGCTCTGGACAAAATATAAGTGTTTAAAACAACAAAGGGCAATAACTAAAAAATTATGCAAGCAAGAGTTGTGGTTATTGTGCACTTCACTTCTTCTCAATGAGATCTATCGACCTATGAAGTTTCAAGTTGATAGCAATTATACTTTCAGAGATATGCTCTGGACAAGTTTAGTGTCGGAAGGACGGAATGACCATTACTATATCCCCTTTGCCGAAACAGTGGGGGATAATAAGCCTTTTCAATTCATAAAAAACCAACAAAATTTTGGACTAGTTACAGATGACAATTCAAATGGCTTTGACTTTGAAAACTATGGTCCAGAAAGGGTAAAAAACATTGTGAACCAAGCAATTTCTCCTTTTTACAAAATGTTTTCTTTCATGCAATTCTCTAGGGGCGAAAAAAAAGCCTAATTGTGAGGGAATGGGTAAAGCTTCTACTGGACCACAGAAGGTTTAAAATATATACAAAATCTCTCATTTGTTTCTTACAGGTAATAATTCTCAATCAATATTTCTAATCTAATATTGTCCAAGTTTCTTGAAATATATCTTAATTATTTGTGGAACATCTTCCAAATAGGATAATCTTGCAAAAATAAAAAAAGAATTGATCTTGAAAGCTAGATAGTCTGCGATCAAGCGAATTCAGTAATATTTCAATAAAAATGCTGTTGATAGGTGCACCCAACTATGGCTTCCTGTCATTTTTAACATCAGTAACATCTACAACTGCATCAATAAATTTGAATCATTATATGTGTAGCTGCTCAGCCAACTTTACAGGCAAATTACTTATCATATTTCCATTGGTGAAACACAAATGACCCGTTTGACAGTGGGATTTTTTTTCCAAACTTGTACATGTACATCCTATTAAATAAACCAGGCTAGGCAAGAGATTATGCTTTAAAAGATTATCTATATGAAAATTGCCATTTTGTACACCAAAACAGGCATATCACTCTACTATACCAACACGGACGTCCATCATCAGTACTTTCAGTGCTTTAATTTTTCTCTGGGGTGTCAAGCATTATTTTCAATTGCAATGGATTAATACCATGGACTTTGATCCCTGACAGATGGACGGATAAAATAGCATACACTCAGATTGATGGACAACACGAAAATAAATCCGTTAGCCCATGAGCGTAGGATTAAAATTATTGCATGCAAAAACTCAAAAACAATTCAAGATGAAACAGAAAATGCCATTCAACTTTGCAAAGCCAAGAATTATAGGTTACGCTTGAAATATAAGTATTTCAGTAAACAGTGAAGATAAACAAATACTTTGTCAACATAACAATTTTAATTTCACTCCTTTAGATGATTGCTTCATGATTTATGTTACATCTAATATTTATTTTCCACAAATCATTCCTTCTATTTTTTCTAGTGGTGGTATAAACTGATTTTGATAGTAAAATTGTTTAACCCATTCCAACACAGTGGAATTTTAGACTGGTCCAAACTGAAAGGAGCTGCAGACGACAAATTCAAGTTGATGGAATTTTGAACTTTTTTGTCGTTTTGGATAGAAAAAGTTGTGGATAATGAAGAAATTGCTTGATACAAGCAATTTCTTCATTTTCCACAATGTTTTCAAAAGCTATTTTCTTAAGGGGCGTAAAAAGGAGGGATTGAGTTGGAATGGGTTAATAGAGAATCAACTGGGTCTAGTCCCTGACAAATAACAGGTCACTGGCCAACCTGACAGGAAGTTACACTAAGATAGCATGTTGGTGATATTTTGCAATATCTTTGGTCAGTAGTATGAAACAAAAATATAAAGTTGGCAAACTAATTGTTGTAACTGGAGAATGAATTGAATTAAATTGAATAGGTCTACTTTTATGATTATTTCAGTCATATGCCATCAGATGGAGCACCTAACCATGGATTCCTAGTATTCTCACACCAGTGCGACCACTAAATCCTTTCCGAGGCTCCAGCTGCTCATCCCACTTAATTTTATGATCATACACCCATTTTATGTTGAAAAAGTTATTTGCCTCCACCAGGGGTCAAACCTACAATTAAGAGTCCTGTGAGCTAACATTGTGCCATGGCCACAGCCCTTGGAGAATCAACAAGCTTTAGTTATGAAGTTTAACTCTATCAGATGCAGCATCTTAGATCGATCCAAACTGAAAGGAGTTGCAGACGGTTATTTAGAGCTTATGAACTTTCAAATTTTCTCAACTTTCTAAAAAACATTGTGGAAAATAAAGAAATTAGTTGTTGTTGGTCTAAAAATTTGTCATCTGGTAATAGGTTAACCCATTTTCAGACAACAAAATTTTGGTCTTGACCAAATCCATTGAAGTTGTTCACACCTTTTTGTGGTGAACATATTACAACACAATGACGCTTTCTAATGCCTAGGAGAAATACTATCATGGGATGGCTCCTTTTCTCATAATGTTTTCCACCCTATTTGGCACTAACCGGTCTATTCTAATTTTAGCGTAATTTGAAATGTTGTCTGCAACTTTTTTCAATTCAGACCAGACAAAAATCTTGTTGTCTGGTAACTTGAAAAATCATAGTCTTTTTTAGTATCAAGCAATTTATTCATTTTCAATAATTTGTTCCAAAGCTCTTTTCTTGGGGGGGGGGGGGGGGAACAAACTCAAAATTCTACCCATTCCCACACAGTGACCCTTTTTGAGGCCCCTCAAGAAAAATGCTAGGGAAAACATTGTGTTAAATGGCCATCTGGTAATGGGTTAATGGATTAAACCACAAAGACATTTTGGTAGCCATTAACACCACCTGGAAAAATCATGACTGCTGCATAAAGAACAGACACCTTTAATTTTATCTATTCTCACACAATACCACTTTTGGACATGCAGAGAAAAAACTCAAAGGACTGAAAGTCCTGAGAGCGATTTTACTGGCTTATCAGTTACCGTGCTCAATAGTGCCAGCATATATAATCGATATGAGTAAGTAAATCGTACACCTAAGTAGGAGGAGCAGCTAGAGGCTAGATAAGGATGTAGTGGTAGTACAGGGTACTGGTGTGTGAGCTACCAAGAATCCATGGTTAGGAGCTCCAGCCGCACTGATATAACTGATATAATATTAAAAGTTGTGTTAAGCCCTATTCAATCAATCACGACCCCTTACTGTCTACCAAATTGCTTTTTTGATTTAATCACAACGTTCTCATTAAAATCATTTCATCGGTGCATGAAATTTATGGTTGTGTAGTAAAAGGTTAAATGATAAAAGGTAACGTAATCAAAGCTAACATTAAATTCTTTTTCGTTGAGCATATTATTATCACAATTGAAGTAATACATGTCTGTTTCAAAGATTTAGTCGAATTTGAAGGTGTTTTATTCTATGGGGTTAAATAGTTGCTTGAAACACGATTATAACAGGGTTGTAACTTGTTACATATACTGTGTATGCGGGGTGTAAATTTGCTCTGCCCTGCCAGGTCAAAACACTTACAAACAGTTTACATGTATTCGCGATCTCCACTAACCACTGACCTAGATTCTATCATTGAAACGCGAGGAAATTATTTCTGTCATTTTGACAATTTATAAGACAATTTACTATGGATACATTAAGACAAAGTTTTGAACCATTTTCCTGGATATTCATGACTAAAAGGAGGCTGTTGGCATTCAGCAAGTAAGTAACTTTCTTCAGCAGCGATGAAACAAGATGGAGGCTATCACATAGATTTTCTCTTCACGTTAATGAGTATGCGTGGAAATGAGCGGAAATGGTCAAAAACTTGTTTCCGGTTGATCAATTCGAAATACCGTTTTTTCCAAAAAAAAAAAAAACGCTAAAAAACTTTAGAAAACATTATGGAAAATGAAGAAATTCCTTGTTACAAGCATTTTTTTTTTAAATTTAGAGTGTTTTTATACTAAAAGACTAAGATTTTCAAAATGTCATCAACTAAAAATTGTCATCTGTTTCTCTTATGAATTTGGACCAGTCTACAATTTTGTCGTCTGGTAATGGGTTAATTGTGCTAAATGCAATTAAATGTTTACTTACAGTTTTTTACTTCTGTAATATGTACAGTAAATTTGAAGAAAAAGTCTCCTAGAACATTGTATTCAAATCATCCATAAATTACTATTGAAATATTCAAAGTCCAAAAGTCATCCTTGCCCTTAACCTTGAAGTGAGGCAGAAGTGGATGATTTAACCCATTCCCTAACGAGAAAGTTTACACTGGTCTAAATTGGAATGAGTTGCAGATGACAATTTAAAGTTTATGAAATTTTGATTTTTTTTTATCTTTGTGGTTGAAAACATTGTGGATAATGAAAAAATTGCTTGTAACAAGCAATATCTTCATTTTCCACAATGTTTTCCAATGCTTTTGTTCTTGAGGGCATCTAAAAGCATCCCTGTGTGGGAATGGGTTAATAAATGGGTAAATGTTTTTTGGTCCAAATTGAAAGGAATTGCAGACAATAATTTGAAATTGGTGAAATCTATAAAGTCTGTGTTTTTAAGGGTAGAAAACATTTGTAATAATGAAAAAATGGCTTGTTACATGCAGTTTCTTCAATTCCCACAATATTTTTCAAGTTTATTTCTTGAAGGGTATGAAAAAGCATAATTGTGAGAGAATGGAACATAGACCATTTAAAACCTCCAAAATAAACAAAATGGGGAAGAGAGGACATGCATGCAAACAAACTCTAATCCATCTGCAGAATTTGATGAAAATGACTTCAAAGAGATGAAGTTTCCAAAATTAAAATTGAGATATGGAAAGAAAATGATTAACAGAACATAAGTACGGCCTACGGGTGCCTACCCTCGGCTGTTGGGTGCTGGATAGTGGACAAAATGCATCTAGAGTTATCCCCCTTGATAGTATAAGTTGCTCCTTTGATAGAGTATAATTGTGCCGTGTTTCAAGTGAATGCCTTTAGTAGATCCAGAGATATCACAAAATGTCAAAGTTTTCGTACAACCACTGTACTGAACATAATTCAACCAAACTCTACCAAAATTCACAGGAAGGATCCTTGGGTGGCCTTTATCAGATCCCTTCAAAGCATTTTGATAGGGTGAAAAATATGTAACGATATATACATGTAAATATTTCGTTACAATACCTCAACAGAATGAAAATTCTGTTGTTGGCAGGTTGCATAATCGACAGTAGATTTGGGTAGAAAGTGGCACCTCCGATAATCCTACCATCAAACTTTTTCTGCCCAGATTATACATCTCCTGTATACACATCTCAGGCTTTCAGCGCTTTGATTTTACTCTTAGGGAAGAAAACATTGTTGATAATGCACTAGAACATGTCACAGTGTGTGACTTAATACCCCACAAGTGCTTTCAGTGTAATGAGAGCTTTAACAATACAAGGACATAGCTACTGACTTTGCTTTTCTAGAAAGGAGGAGTTCGCAACACATAATTGGTAGTATAATTAGATGTATTATAATGTCTACAAAGCATAAATAATAGCTAAGTTCAAAAGGAGATGATTCTTGAACCAGGGGGAATAAAGAATTCAAAATTGCCTCTTGAAAAACTTCAACATGTGGTTAATCTTGGTGTAAAGTTTCAATGGTATTGAAGCAAACTGAAGGAAGAGTTGGCGACACAAAACTGGTAGAATAATAAACTGTATATGTCTACAAAAGCATAATACTGTCTAAGTTCAAGGAGAGATAATTCTTGAACCGGGGGAATTAAGACTTCAAAATTGCATCTTGAAAAACTTCAACATGTGGTTGCTCTTTTTATAAAGTTTCAATGGTATTGAAGCAAAACTAGAGGAGGAGTTTGCAACACAAAATTGGTAGTGTAATAAGATCTATATGTCTAAAGAGAATAAATATCGTCTAAGTTGAAGGGGAGATAATTCTTGAAGCAGGGGGATTAAGACTTAAAAATTGCATCTTGCAAAACTTCATCATGAGGTTACTCTTTGTAAAAGTTTCAATGGTATTGAAGCAAAATTGAAGGAGAAGTTTGCAACACATAATTATAAGTATAGTTAGCTGTATATGTCTAAAAAAGCATAAATAATGTCTAAGTTCAGGGGAGATGATTCTTGAACCTTGGGGAATTAAGACTTCAAAATGCGTCTTGCAAAACTTCAACATGAAATTAATTTGTATAAAGTTTCAATGGTATTGAAGCAAAACTAAAGGAGGAGTTTGCGACACAAAATTTGTAGTAGTATTAGCTGTATATGTCTACAAAAGCATAAATAATGTCTAAGTTGAGGGGGAGATAATTCTTGAACCAGGGGGAATTAAGACTTCAAAAATGCCTCTTGCAAAACTTTGACATGTGGTTAATCTTTTTATTAAGTTTCAATGGTATTGAAGCAAAACTGAAGGAGGAGTTTGGGACAAAAAATTGGTAGTATAATAAGCTGTATATGTCTGCAAAGCACAAATAATGTCTAAGTTGAAGGGGAGATAATTCTTGAACCAGGAGGAATTGAGACATCAAAATTGTGTCTTGCAAAACTTCAACATGTGGTAACTCTTTTTATCAAGTTTCAATGATATTGAAGCAAAACTGAAGGAGGAGTTTGGGACACAAAATTGGTAGTATTTTGTACACAGACAAATGGACACATGGACACACGGACAGAAGGGCTGATTCCACTATACCCCTGAAAACATTCTTTTCGTGGGGGTATAATTACTTGAAACAAGCTCTTCATTTTCCACAATGTTTTCCAAAGCCCTATTTCTTTAGGGCATTTAAAAGCATCATTGAGTGAGAATATGTTAAAAGGATGCCAATGAATTTCATACTATAGTAGTAGTTATTTTTGAGGGATTCTTGATCCAGATCTTGTCAAATTATTATGCATGAGGCACTCCATCTTCTAACCAGATGACAAATTTAATACAGGTCCAAATTCAAAGAACATAAAGACGTCAATTTTAAGTTGATAGTTTTTTTTTTTTCGAATTCTTTGTCACCTGGGGAAGAATACCTTGTGTATAATGAAGAAATCCCTTGTTATACCATCAATTCCTTCATTATCCACAATATATTCCAAAATTTTTCTTGAGGGGTGTAAAAAGGTGAGATTGAGTAAGAATGGGTTAAACATTGTGGAAAATGAAGAAATTGCTTCTAACAAGTAATTTCTTCAATATCCACAATGTTTTCTGCCTCAAAAGACAAAACATATTTAGAATTTGTCAAGTACACTCATAAAGGTAGTCGTCTACAACATCTTTGAACTTGGATCAGACTAAAATTTTGTTGTCTGGTAATGAGTTAAAGTCATATCAATTTATTCCTACATAGTTTAATCATTACACTTTAACCCATTTCAACATAATCTTGCCTTGTTATGCCGTTAAAAAAAGTTTAAGAAAAGATTGTTGAATTATTTAAGAAATTGCTTGCCACAAGCAATTTCTTCATCATATACAATGTTTTGAATCTAAAAAAAGGGAAAAAAAATTCCATTTGAAATTTTCATCTGCAGCTTCTTTCAATTTTGACCAGTCTAAAATTTTGCTATGTGGGTATGGGTTTATCATTTCACACAACAAGCTATATTGATAGAAGTTGCACTGTCTCAGTGATACACTTAATGGAATCAAATGTGACCTTTCTCAGGTAACAATATTATATCAGATTGTCAGAACAAGAAAAAGATCTAAGCAAATATTAGGGCTGTAATAATGACGGAACAGTCTTTAATCCATAATTTTATCGACAACACCTTTATCACACAGCTAGATGAAAATACTGCCATAATTTTTGTTTGCTTCTACTTTCTTTCATATAGGTTTTACATAAAGGTCCTGCATTCCTCAGTAGTTTAACCAATTACCACACATGAAAGCTTTAGACTGGTCTAATTTGAAATAAGTTGCAGACGACAATTTAAAGTTGATGAAATTTTAAAAATATTTGAGTTTTGGGATAGAAAACATGGTGAATAATGAAGAAATCGCTTGTCACAAGCAATTTCTTCATGATCCACCATGTTTTCCTGATTGTTTTTCTTGGGGGCTGTCAAAAAGCATCATTGTGTGGGAATGGGTTAAGGGCAGAAGACTCGTAATCTGAGAGAAGTCGAGGGTTGCTGATTCAAATCCTTGCTGCGCCACAGTTCACATGAGTATGTTACTGGGCAAGGCTATTCAGAGCCCCAGCTTAGTACTTGTGATAAGCACACGATCAAGTGACCTTCACCTTGGTATAACCCATTCCAACACAGTGACGCTTTTTGATGCCCCTCAAGAAAAGCAATTTGGAAAACATTGTGGAAAATGAAGAAATTCTGTCTAACAAACAATTTTTTCATTATCCACAATGTTTTCTATCCTTGAAGTTGTAAAAATCTAAGATTTCCTAAACTTTGAATTGTTGTCTGCAACTACTTTAAATTTGGACTAATCAAAATCTTCCCATCTGGTAATGAGTAATTGTTAAAAACGATGTAAATTTTTTTCATCTCATTCCCACACAATCCCACCTTTTTAAAGCCATATTGAAATATTTCAAAAATGAAGAAACTGCTTGTTACAAGAAATTTCTTCAGTATCCACAATGTATTCTACCCAGAAAGATAGATATTTTTAAAATTTCAGAAATTTCAAATTATTGTTTGCATTAACTTTCATTTTGGACAAGTCTAAAATTTGGTTGTGTGGTAATGGGTTAAACAAGGAAAATTCTTTTTTTAGAAATGTTGAATTTATGTTATACCTGTATTAGAGATGCATGGATGTAAAAAAGAACTAGAATTGTAGCATTTAGCAGACTGTACCCCCCCACCAGCATTTTTGTCACTCAAGTAGCACAGTTGACCTTTGACCTACTTGACACAAGAACAGAAGGGTACTTCCTTGGATAATTGGCAATAATTGCATGAAGTTTCATGGTTGTAGGTCGATTTTTTGTAGAGTAAAAGCACGGAAATAAAAAAGTCTACAAACAGATGGATGCATGGATGAGAAGACAGACCGACAAATAGACATGAAGAAACTAATATACCCCCTATACCACCTATGCTTTGTAGGTGGGGTGCTATAAATGTATAATATATTTGATAATGCAGAAATGAAAAATGCATATATCTTAATAAATTAAAAAAAAAAGTAAAATAAAAATTTATATATATATACACACACACACACACACTGTCCTCCTAATACACTTTAACAGGTGTTCAGACGAGATAGAAAATTCTACCTTTGATACAAATATGCTATTTTTTTACATGCATATGGTATATCATGTCATTTCATTATATTGGAAAACATTTATGTGAAGCATTTTTGTTGGTTTGGCAGCTTAAACATCGTAGCTACAGGTTATTCAAGCTGTAGTAAAGATATTAATGCCATTTTTGAACAACAAGTTCTATCAGTGCTTTCAGCCTTTTGATTTAACAACAGTTCAATATGGTAATTTATACAGCATGACAAGGGTCAATTTTGCATTGTAGCATATGGTATACATGTTGCCAGTGCAGTCTCTAGATATGTGGGCTATTTTTGAAGAGAAGAAAGGTAAACATTCTTTAACTTTGAAGAATAGAGTTATCAGGAGGAGAATGGCATGCCATAAACTATAGCTGATATTTTGGATCTAAAATTCTTTGATCTGAGGTTATTTTCAGCCACAGGGCTCAAGAAAATTTACAACTAGGTAGATAGCTTTGAAGACTTTCTAATTGTATCATGTCTGTTTTGAACTAAAATCTAGGGGAATGACCGTTTTTTAAATATCATGTTGTTAAAACAAGTGCCTATTGTTTTTAACACTTTCCCAGCTGTACCTACCTTTTTAAGCCCCTTAGAAAATCTTGTGGAAATTGAAGGAATTGCTAACTTTCAGATATAGTAATTCTTCATTATGTTCAGGTGAGTTAAAAAACTATATATCTTTATCAAAATTCACGTACACATCAGACTGACAATTGACAGATTAAGGCCATGTCCGGTGAACTCTGACAAGACAATACGACGTAGATATCAAATGAGCGCGTGCATGACATTTCCAACCATTACTCATGTGCGTCAAGTAAAGACTCTGATCAGCCTGTGCATCTGCACAGTCTGATCAGAGTCTTCACTCTGCGCTCTGTAGATAGATACTGACCCATAGCTTCTTTAAACAATCAGCAAATATTCTAATTGGCCCTAATAGGGCTGTCTAGGATGCTCAATGTGTGCGAGCAACACACCTGCGAAATTGTTGGAAATGTCACGCACAGGCTCAAATTAGTTTGTATACTTTTAACAAGCAATTTCTTCATTTTACACAATGTTTTCTGTAATCTAAAATTTCATAAACTTTAAATACTGATTTGCAACTCTTTTCAATTTGGACCCGAGTCTAAAATTTGCTGTCTGGTAATTGGTTAAATTTTGACCTTCCTGTAGATTTAAAAGAAATGCACACTAACTCACACTGATTGATTGTATAGGGTTTTACGTCCCACTCAACAACTAAGGTCATGTGGAGATGGGGCATCATCCCAGGAGGACTTGATTGATTGATTGAATGGGGTTTAACAGCGCATTTAACAGTATTTCAGTCATATTGCCACAGCTGGAGCACCTAACAATGGATTCCTGGTATTTCTCTTACCATTACTACCACTACATTCTTTCCTAGACTCTAGCTATTATCCCACTAAGGTTTGCGATTATCCATTCATTCAAGGGAGACAAATGTCGGAAAGAATATGTGCTGGGGATCGAACCCATGACATCCCATGATTGAAGATTGGGAGTCTGACGCGCTACTGACTGCGCTATGATGGCAGCAGCTCCGAAGGACTATAGGAGCCTGGGATTGAACCAGGGACCGCTGTCACTGGAGTCTAGAGCATTACACAAACTCTATAAAGTTGCTTAACCTATTGCCACCTAAATGATACTTTTTTGATGCCCTTCAAGAAAAACCAAGCATTTTCTTCATTTTCAAAAATGTTTTCAAAGAGAAAGTTGGAAAAATTAAAAAAATCACAAACTTTGATTTGTCATCTGCTAGCAATTCCTTTCAATTTCAACCAGTCAAAATTTTTGTCGTCTGGTTATGAGATAAGCTTTGGTCTCTGATTTTCATGTTCAATTAAGTGAAAATTGTCGCATCTTTCCTTAACACATTGCCAGCTGACAACATTTTTGACTGGTTTGAATTCAAAGAGGTCGCATGATTATACAACAGTTCTAAAATGACATAATAGTATTTTCTTATTGTCTTTTGGGGTAGAAACCTTTTTTGGCAACGATACAAGCAATACCTTAATTGTTTACAATGTTTTCTTGAGAGGCATAAAAAGTGGGAAATGGCCACTTTTCAATTCATTAAGTTTACAGCACTTTTTAAATGATATGAGGTAATTTTTGGGTCATCAGTTAAAGCTAAACTGGCCACTAAAAACCTGTCTTACAAAATCTTATTCAAATATTTGATGTAGTGATAAAAGATGGAGAAATGTCATTTCTTCCTAGTAACATTGTCTTGAACCCTTTACCACACCATCCTGAATTTTATTGTCAGTTTGATCCATTATGAGACAACGAAATCTTAGACTGGTCCAAACTGAAAGAAGTTCGGGGTCATAATTTCAAGATGATAGAATTATAATAATCATTATAGAAAACAATGTGTGAAATGCCCATCAAGAAAAAAACTTCAGAAAACAATGTGTGAAATTAAGAAATTGCTGTGAAAAGCAATTTCTCCAATTCCAACAATGTTTTCAGAATCTATTTCCTTCAGGGGTGTCACAAAGTGGTATTATGCGGGAATGGGTAAATCAGGGCACCACCTTCATTAATCAAGGCCCCACCAAATTGGATAGAAAAAGTTGAAGAGTGGAATACATGTTATTCTTTTACAAATGAATTTAAAGTTGACCCATTACTAGACAGCAAAATTTTAGACTGGTCCTTAATTGAAAGGAGTTGCAGACAACAATTTCAAGTTAATGAAATTTTAGATATCTTCAACTTTCTGAACAGAAACATTTTGTAAAATGAAGAAATTGCTAGTTACAAGCGTTTATCTTCATTTTACACAGTCTTTCCCAAATATCTTTCTTGAGGGGTATCCAAAAGCCCCACTGTGTGGGAATTGGTCAACTCCCTCGAAAGTTAAGGCCAAATATTTTCATGACAAAGACAATGATGACAACAGTGTAGACAATTGCAAGGCTATAATCCAATAGCAATAATGTGTCACCTGGGTAAGACCAACCTGCATCAACACTCAAAAACTCAAAAAATGCAGATTAAAAAGTTAAAGTTTTACAGCTTTTTGGTTTACCCATTCCCACACAATCCCCTCCTTTATATGCCCCTCAAGAAAAGGCTTTGGAAAACATTGTGGAAAATGATGAAATTGCTGCTTGTATACCAAGCAATTTCTTCATAATCCCCAATGTTTTTACCAAGAAAGTTGAAAAAAATCTAAAAATCTAAACTTTCATAAATTTTTAACTGTTGTCTGCAACTCCTTTCATTTGGACCAGTCTAACGTTTTGTTGTGTGGGATTGGGTTAAACGAGTGCAAACCGCAACTGGAGGCTCTAGCACAAAGTTCATTAAATTCCAACGCCATGAAAAGTAGTCCTTTTGTATTTCAGAAATATATGCAAACTCTGCCTGCAAGTTCATCTCTGGAGTATTTTCAGCTCACTTGAGCACACTGTGTTCAAAGTGACTCCGATCAGAGCCTTCAAAGAAATTGCAGACAACAACTTCAAATTGTTGAAAATTCTAAAATATTTATCTCTTTATGTAGAAAACAATGTGGCAAATGAAGAAACTTCTTGTAACAAGCAATTTCTTCATTTTCCACATTGTTTTCCACAACTACTTTTTGTGGGGCATAAAAAAGTGGGATTGTGTGGGAATGGGTTAATTCCTTGGTTATTTTAACCTCGCTTCTTTATCATGATCAGGTTTGACAAAGACGATTATTGAACTAAACAATGCTTTGCTAGCTTACTGTACTTTCTGTACTTTGATTGCATTTGATGGGTAGAAAACATTGCGTAAAATGAAGAAATTGCATGGTACAAACAATGTCTTCATTTTGCACAATGCTTTCCCAACTGTTTTTCTTGCGAGGCATCCAAAAGTTACAGGCATTGAACGGGAATGGGATAAGTCCACTTCAAAATTGGTCTACATTACTTACAATCTATCAGTCCATTTTCAATCAAAATACTTAAACTTGTAAACTGTCACATGAAAAAAGACTTTCCAAAATCCGCTTAAAAAAATAGATCTATTTTGAAAAAATATGATACAATCAAGCCCAGATGAACAATGCACACATATGTTTAATGTTAGAATATCCTCTCTACTAAAAAGAAGTTATCGTTATAGCATAAGTCTCAATCCAGAAAAATAAACAATCCATCCAATCTGACCTGGGTCGATTCTTTTTGCACATACCAGAAAGACCAATTTTTTATGAGTTATGTTTATTACTAATGCAATCTGTTACATTTTCATGTTGAAGGATTACAATGTTACATGTTGAAATGAACCATCACAGATTAATGTGAAATTATCAACACTCACTCTGCTCTAAGACTGCAAGGTCTTGCCAGGGACAAAAGCATTTACTTAAGAGATGAAGAGAATATTTTTTGTTTTCATGGAGGTATGAACTGAAAAACCTTATCACACAATTCTCTTCATCTCTTAAGATTTAATAGCTTCGAGCGAAAAAAACAAAAGCTTTACAAATTTTGATACCTTTTTGTATGGGACTATTTTGTGCGGAAGCATACAAAACCGCTGCGTGCTCAAAATTTTATTCATGGAGTTATGAATATTTTTTTTCGACCAATCAGAGCGCTAGCTTTTGATAGACGAAACTTAAATTAAATTATTTTTGGTTGATTTCCTCAATTTACAAAAGACACTCTGTTTGGAGGGTAAAAAGGACTCAGTTTGGTTGATTGGTTGGATCATTGGTCTGTCTGTCTGTAATGTAAGTTCACAGCCAATTTTCTCCTAAACTTGATGAATTTGATTGAAATTTCATTGATTGATTAATTTGGTTTAATGCCACCATCAACAGTATATCAGTAATATGACAGCGTCTGGAGCTCCTAACAGGATGGATTCCTGGTACATGTATTTTTCAAACAAGCAGTCATCCCACTTAGGTTTACAATTATCTACCACTTAGTTCGAGACAAATGTCAAAAAGGATATTTGCATATTTTGGATCGAACCCTGGAATCCCATAATTAGGAGTCTGATGAGTTACCACCTATATGGCAGCGGCCTTAAAATGTCACATACAAACTCAGTATCAAGCAAATAATTTTGTGCACCTTCGATTTTACAACTACTAATAAATTTAACCCTTTCCCATTTTTTGAAATTTATGACTCCTCCAAGCAGATGACAATGAAAATCTGATGCAATTTTAACTGAAACCACCATATGCAGTAGAAAATATTGTGGAAAAAGGAGAAATTGCTTGTCACAAGCAATTTCTCCTTTTTCCACAATGTTTCCTCAAGAATAAAATCAAATTGGCATTAAATCCCAGTTTGTACAGGAAAGGGTTAATCAAAATTTCACATGAGCATTCTGTATTGAGCAAAGATGTGCAAATTCATGTTTGGTTCATAATGGTCATAGATAAAGCTCTTTGTTGAAATACTGAAAAAAAAGGGGTTATTCCATTTAAAAAATATGTTTTTTCCATGACATTATGGCAGCCTTTGGAGTGTATTAATCACTTTCAGTGATAGCAGCTAGTTTGACCCAGTTTAAAGACATGATAGATAGAAGTAGAAATCTTAAGTATCACAATGATGGAATTTTTTTCGTCTTCAAGATAACTTATGAACTCATTCCAAGTTTCCCACACCAACCGGCTTAAAACATGTAGATGCTGCTGAGAAAATCTTTCGGAGACATTGTTGACAATAAAGAAATGGCTTTTTACAAGGATATCCACAATATAGCCACAACATTTTCTACCTCAAAAGATATACAATAAAAGATTCCAACATTTTTTTATCAAGACCAGTCTAAAATCTTATTGTTTGGTAATAGGTTAAGGTCACTGTTTGAATACATCAATATCCAATCTTTTTAACCCTTTCCTTCGTTTTTTTTTTGCAAAGTTTTACACTTGTCCAAATTCAAAGGTTTTCCAGACAAAACTTTAAAGTGGATTTAAGTTGAAATATAACCATTCAGTAGAGTAGCAAATATTGTAGAAAAAGAAGAAATTGCTTGTAACAAGCACAAGGTTTTCCAGACAAAACTTTAAAGTGGATTTAAGTTGAAACATAGCCATTAAGTAGAGTAGAAAATATTGTAGAAAAAGAAGAAATTGCTTGTAACAAGCATTTTCTTCTTTTATACAATGTTTTCTCAATTATAAAATCACAGGGACATAAAAACTAGGGATTGAATGGGAAGGGGTTAAAACAACCTCAATCTTCCAAGGCATTAGTCCAGGATGAGCTTTAATATGAATATCTTTAACCTGTTCCCACACAATGACGCTTTTAAAGACCCCTGAATATAAAAGCTTTGGAAAACATTGTGGATAATGAAGAAATTGCAGCAATTTCTGCATTATCCACATTGTTTTCTACCCTAAAAGACAGAGATTTGAAATATTCTATCGACTTGAAATTGATTTCTGAAGCTTCTTTTTGGTCTTTTTGGAATGGGTTAACGTAAATAAGTATAAAATAGTGTCATCTGACTTTGTTCCTTTCTGCTCACTAAACATTCTTGAAACATTGTATTATACATTTGACAACAGGTTTATAAAAGGATTACGAAACAGCTGTTGTGTTGTCTAAAAATGTCAAACCAAAGTGTGTGTCAGACATTTTAGCTATGAGGTTATTTCACGGTTTCATTTAACCCTTTTCATGCTGAAGCTGGAATATTCCTGTTTCTGCAGGAGATACAGACAAAGATCAGCCTGCACATACGTGCAATCTGATCTTAGTCTACACCTCCTGCTTTAAGCCAGAGGTGTTTACAGAATTAGTTAAGAAAAGAAATAGTGACAAATGATTCCCAGTACTTTCAGCACTTTGATTTTAATGCCATTCTGTCCGAGATTTTATTCAGCATGACAAGGGTGAACATGAACCAGAGCAATCACTAAACATAATTATACCAATATCAGTGCCATCACAAGATTGCCAAAACAAAACTATAATCACCCTTTTGCATTATACCCTCCTTTTTCTATGACACAGAAAAAACGGCATAACCCCACCAATTTACATATGGTCAGGTGACTAGGAAAATTCTGTGAGAATTTCATTCAAATTTGTTCATGAATTTAGGAGGAGATGTGTTTATAAGAACATGGATAGATGGATGTTGGGATAATTGGCCGTTGGGATGGACAGATGAAGAACATGATACATGTACCAATACAACCACCTTTGACATATAAAAACTGTGGAAAACCAAGAAACTTATTGCAAAATGCAGAATTGTTTAGTGCAAAACAATGATTTAACAAAAGTGTAATAGATTGTACAGAACAAAATGATGGTATATGTACAACTTCATAATTCATTGTTACAAAATAGTACAGTTACAGCAAGTAAATGGAATTCAAATTAAGTCAGTGACCTTGATTGTTGACCTAATAGTAATCCAAACCTGTCTGACGACCATTAACAACACTTGGTTTGGGTTTTAGGATCCTAGGGTAAACATATTGGTGGCTTAGTGCAAAGACACCATAAGTGTCTATACAAAGTATAGACACTTATGATGTTTTTACACTAATTTATAAAATGTTATGTAAATACTAAAAAAAATTTTTTTAAAGAAATCTTTTGTCTTAACCTAAATTGTACAGGGCACATATAGACCACCTAGATTAAAATTCAATTTTAAACTTTAATGGTGTAATGAGTCAAGAAATTTACACAAAATTTAACAACTGTATACCTTCCTTTAACTTATTGCCACACAGGGATGCTTTCTAATGCCTTGGGGAAATACTAACTAAGCTTTGTGGGAAAAGGAAAACAGCTTGTGCCAAGCATTTTTCCTTTTCTCACAATGGAGAAGTGGAGCGCCATGGTCTAGTGATAGGATGCTGAACTCGGGATAGAAGGGTCTTGGATTTGAATCCTACTTAGACAATTGGAAGTTGGAAATGTTATGTGCAAAAAACTTACTCCACATTGCTACTATCCACTCAGGTGTAAAAATGGGTACCATGTGCTCCATATGTTAACAAGTGACTTGCAATTCAATGATCAGGTTTAAAGTATAAAGTCATTTGAATATGCAAGGCATAGAAAAAGACTATAAACCCAAACTTTAACACAATGTTTTCTACCCCTATTTGGCACAAAAATATTTCTAACTTTGGGGTAACTTGAAATTTCATCTGCAATTTAAAAATCTTTCAATTTGGACAAGTCGAAAATGTTGTCATCTACTATAATCATTTTATCCCATAGTCATCTGTGAAATTAGGCATGTTTTTTTTATTATCTTACAATTTGGTTGACCTATTACGGCCTACAATACTCTACCATATTAACCCATTCCCACACAAACCCGCTTTTGACACCCCTCAGGAACAACTGTTACAAGCAATTTCTTCATTTTCCATATTTTCTAACCAAAATATTCAAAGGTTTTTAAAATTTCATCAACAAAATTGTCATCTGTAGCGACATTAAATTTGGGCCAGTCTAAAATTTTGTTGCCTGGTAATTGGTTAATAGTTCTTGAGGAAAAATTACTCATAAAAACTTTGTTAGAAGAAGAGAAATTTCCTGCAAAAGGCAATTTCTCCTTTGCTCACAATGTTTTCTTACCCGCAAAGCAATTTTTTGTCAAATCATATGCACTTCATTAGAATTGACATCTGCAAGATCTTTAATTGATGAATTGAAAGGGTTTAACATCACTTTATACAGTTTTTAAGTTATATTGCAGCGGCTGGAGCACCTAATAATGAATTTCCTGGTATTTCTCCCACCCGCACTACCATTGCAACATCCTTTCCTAGCCTGCTATCCCACTTAGGTTTACAATTATCCACTCATTGGTGACAAATGTAGGAAAGGATATGTGCCGCCGGCGGTGATGGACCTCATGACATCCAATAATTGAGGATCAAGGGTCTGGTGCCCCATCTCTTTAATTTAGAACAATATCATTCTAAAATTTTGTTGTATTGTAATGGGTTAAAGAACAGTGAGAAATCGTCTTCTACTAGAAATTTCTCTTTCCCTAATGATGTTAGGACCCTAGTCTAAGATAGTCCTTTTTATAATATGGTGTAATTTCGATATCATTTAACTGGACAACTGATATTATTTGTCGCATGTCTGAAATATTTGAAATGATAGAAATTTTTTGATAATATTCTGTAAATATTTGGCAGTCAGTGGGGTCAATGTTGGGGGTCTCCTCGATGTCTATTTGCTTTGAGATTATCGCTCCGCCAAGTGCAGATAATGCACTCAAAGGCCAATTGTCAAATTAAGAAGTGGATGAAAATATTGATATAACATAATCTTCAGTCCAGTCATAACCACTTCCTACACAACAAAATTTTAGACTGGTCCAAATTGAAAAGAGTTGCAGAAGACAATTCTAAGATCATAAATTTTAGATTTTTTCAACTTCCTTGATAGAAAACATTGTGTAGGGTTTTCTACCCTAAGTGGTCATTTTTTCATCTTAAGTGCATATTGAATTGTCATCTGCAATTTCTTTCACCTTGCATCAGCCAGAATTTTTTCATCTCGTAATTGGTTTACCATTCAATTACAATCCCTCTTTTTTATGTCCCTCAAGAGAAATGCTTCGGAAATTTAGCAACAATATTTTCTTTCCAGAGAGACAAAGATTTGTCATAATTATGTCATCATCTTGAAATTGCCATCTGCAACTTCTTTTAATTTGGACCAATTTGTTTCTTTTCATGTTTGAATGGTTTTAACAAAATTTTAGACTGGTCCAAATTGACAGGAGCTGCAGACGGAGTTGTTGGATTTTTATTTTTTTCCGTCTTTTCGGATAGGAAACATTGAAGATCAAGAAGAAACTGCTTGACACATCTTAAAGTACTGAAGAAAATACTTTGAACAACACAAGCAACAAGCAAATTCAACTCTTCCCAAAATAACCTTGAATAGTTGCCTGTAACCTCTGGGATTAAAATTTGTCTTCTTATGATGAGTTAGAACAAATTTTTTCAAATTTAGATTTTTGCAGATGATGATTCAAAGTTGATTTTATCTGAAAAAAAAACCAAAACATTCTCTAGAGTAGAAAATATTGTTGAAAAAGAAGAAATTGCTAGTAACAAGCTATTTCTTCTTTTTCCACAATGTTTTCTTAAGGATAAAAACAAGCGGACATGAAAACCAGAAGGTTCTTAGCTCGATGGTATTTTCCAAACATATGATTGAAAAAGAAATGGATGCTCATTTCTTATTCAGTGTATTCTAGCCCTCATTTTTGCAACTTTTTCGAAGACATAGCGGTAAACAGAGATTAAATTAAATCTTCATCTAAATAAGGATCAAATCCATGTTTAAATAGTTTAGAATGATAACACACTTCATAGGTGGTAATCACTACTTGAATTGTTGTAAACAGGTTGTTTCTTCTCCATCAAGTATACTTTCAGTGCACATTAATTGATTTTTCTGATCCTCTTGACTTACCAAGTAATTTCTTCATTTTACACAATGTTTTCCAAATTGATTTCCTGGTGGGTGTCCAAAAGAGTCATTGTGTGGATATGGGTTCAAGCTGCAGTTACAGCCTAGAGGTTGCCAACGAACGATTTGCCTTTCATGCTGAGCCCGGAATATTTCTGTTTTGGTAGGATATATAGACTAAGATCAGCCTGCACACAAGTGCACACTTCACCACCTGTTTGACCTATTTAAGTCAGAGCTGTTCATTAAATCATTTACCAATACAAATATTGACTCACAATTAGGGCTTATCAGTGCTTTCAGCCGCTTAATTTCAATTTCTACACAAAAGTTAATATTCAGCATGACAAGACAGTGTAACCATAGATCAGCTTTTTACTTGCACTTGTATATTGGTACTTGATGATCGCTGCTCTTAAATCAAACATTGTTTTACCAAGCAATTCATTAATTCAGACCGTAAGAGCAATGTTGACCTGCAAAATTTAAATTTAAACATTTCAGTTTGTATTTGACTTAAATAGTGTAACCACAGTTCATTTAGGCTGATGTAGGAAAACCTTTTAGTTTTATGTCCCTGACTATAAAATATATATAATGCAAATACCTTAGTCAATGCACCTATCCCATTCCCACTCAATGACAATTTTCAACGGTAGTGAAAGAAATGTTTGGAAAGCATTTTTGAAAATGAAGAATTTGCTTTTTACAAGCAATTTCTTCATTATCTACAATATTTTCTACCCCAAAAGTAAAACAATAGGGCCGTTGGCCCCCGGGGTGCTCACCTGAGATAAAAGCTCTTTTTCTTTAACAGTCTAATTTCATATTAAGGTTAGGATTATGATACAGGTGGGCCATACTTACATATATAGACTATGCACCTGGGGATCCAAAAAGTGTAAATTTCAAAATTCCAAGGCTTTAGGGCAAATTTGAAAGAAGGAGAAAACTTTTTCCTCCCTCTGGATCCATGGGTTATAATTTCAGAAATGTGAATTGACGCCTATGAACACCCCCCCTCCTCCCCAAACCCCCTAGGGCTAAGCCACTGGGGACCCGAAGATCATGATTTTACCTATTTTGTAAGAGGTCAATGTACTGATGCTTTATGCAAAATATCAAGGCTCTACTCCTTCTGGGTCAGGAGGAGAAGATTTTTTAAGATTACTTTAAAATTTCATGTTTGTTGCTATGGCAACCAGAGTTTTTAACAGATTTTAATTCTTTTAACTATTTTCAAAGGGTACCATCTTAGGATCATTTCTGCCTAATTTGGTTGAAATTGGCTTAGTGGTTTGGGAGGAGATGTTGTTTAAAAATTCTTCTTTATTTCTATATAAACCCCACCCCCCTTGGGCTCTGCCTCTGGAAGGATCATGATTTTAGCTATTCTGAAAGAGGTCAATATACTTATGCTTCATGCAAAATATCAAGGTTTTACGCCTTTTGGTCAGAAGGAGAAGATTTTTAAAGATTATTTTAAAATTTCACTTTTGTTGCCATGGCAAACCAGAGCTTTTAACTGATTTCAATTCTTTTGACTACTTTTAAAGGGGACCACCTAAGGAATATTTCAGCCACATTTGGTTAAAATTGGCCCAGTAGTTTGGGAGGAGATGACCTTTAAAGAAATTGTTGACGGACGACTGACGACGGATGATGGACGGAAGCCGAACAAGAGGGGATCACAATAGCTCTCTTGAGCACTTGAGCTAAAAAAATCCAACATTTCGTAAGCTTTAAATTGTCGTCTGCAACTCCTTTCATTTTGGACCATGCAGTCTAAAATTTTGTTATCTGTTAATGGCTTATTGGAGGTCGGCGGCATGACTAGTAATCTGTCGATGTTATGCTTGGTTGATTTCGAGAACTTATACCAAGTCTCAAAGACACGGGACTTTGATTTTGTCAAGGGAAGAGACAATGCCACACAATAGCAAACAATGACAAGTTCTTCTGCAGTGGTGATTTTGTATCCCAAAGGGTTTTAGTCAAGTGAAAGGGCAAATATCAAAGGGACAAAATCAATACAATTTCAAGTTCATGGTTTTGACAATTGTAATGTCCCTTTAATTATGCTCTCTTTTAATTGGGTCTTTTGTAGGACACACTCATACCAGAATAAAACCCTTACAAAATGGTATAGTAATACTAACAGGGCTTTTAACAAACCCAAAGATAACAGTTATTAATTTAACATACAATTTATTGTGCGAAATGAATAAAGAAAATGAAATTTCTTCCTTTCCCACCTTATTTTCTACCATGACCAAGATTATTTAGATTTAACAAATTTAAAATTGTCTGCAACCTTTTTTCAATTTGGCCTTTGTACCTTTGAAGGCTTAAAATTCTTGAAACATTTTAGTATGCCATTAGTGAGATAAAAGGACTGTTTCTTTGCCTAGCAGGGAGTTATTTAGATCAATGCATAACAAGAGTATCATGATAGTTATATGACGCTCACCTGATCAATATAGCTCTAGATTTTACTGTGATAGGTTGCAGACTAATGGAAGGATGCCATACTGGGCAACACATTATACATGTTTTACAAGCATTCATACTAATTTGCTAAAATTGTGACCTCTAGAGTAGTAATAAGGAAATTGTTATTAAAGCTCCTTTTCCCTTGATTTATGTCAAAATGTCAACTTATTCATAAGGGTTCTTCCACATAACTATAAAAATATTTTTAGAAAGAAACATTGAGCAAAGATTGTGACCTCTAGAGTGGTAATAGGGATATTGTCAATAAGGCTCCTTTTCCTTTGATGTTGGTCAGAATGTCACATTCAATAGGGTTCTTCTGATGACTATACTAACATTTTCAGCAAGTTTGAGAAAGATTTGACAAAGATTGTGCCAAAATTGTGACCTCAGGTTTTGTAACAAGGAAATTGTCAGTAAGGCTCCTTCCCTTGATATTGGTCAGGATGCTTTCATGGTCAATAGATCCTCTTGACCAAACAAACATTCTCAGCAAGTTTGAGAAAAATTGAGCCAAAATTGTGACCTGTAGAGTGGCAACACTGAATTGTTGACAAGGTACAACGGACAATCAAGTAGCCAAAAGCTCACCATGAGCATGTTGTGCTCAGGTGAGCTAAAAAGTCTACCACTGAAGTAGTTTACTAGTAATCAACCCATTCCCATATGTTGATGCTTTTCGACGACCATAAAGAAAAACAACTGTGAAAATATTATGTAAAATACAAAAATGCTCTTCATTTTCTGCACTGTTATCTACCCAGAAAGTTGAAAAACTCTAAAATTTCATAAACATTAAAGTGAGGTCTGCTATCCTTTTTAATGTGGACCAGTCTAAAATTTTGTTATCTGGTAATGGGTCAAGATATCAATCTTTCATAGCTTTTTAGCACAATTGATAACTGGAAAAGAAATTTCAGACTGGTCAAAATTGAAAGAAATGAAGATGACAATTTAAGGTGGGTTACATTTGAAAATAAGAACCCAGTGGGGTAGAAAGCACTGTGACAAAAGGAGAAATTGCTTATAATTAGAAAAGGTTCATTTCCTATAATGTTTTCCATGGTGTGTCACAGCATGGGATTGTATGGTAATAGCTTGTGATTTAACACAACTTTCATCAGTTTTTCAGTCACATTACAATGCCTTATGTACTGAACCATATAGTTTTTTTTGTTTCCACATCCTTAACTCCGAAATGGGGTTAAAACTCCACAATAATAAATATAACTGTAATGAATATTTGCCTAGAAGATAATATGATGGTCACAAAAGCATGTGCAAAGTTTTAAAGCAATATCATTAGTAGAAAGAGAGTTATTAAAGATATATGACAGTTGCACAATGGTTTCTACCCAAAAAGTTGTAAAAATCTAAAATTTCTATAACTTTGAATTGTCATCTGTAACTCCTTTTAATTTGGACCAGTCTAAAAATTTGCTGACTGGTAATGAGGTATTTGGAAATGAAGAAAATGCTTGTGACAAACAATTTCTTCATTTTTCACATTCTTTTTAATCCAAACCAAAAAGATCAAGATTTTTTTCCAAGTTTCAAAAACTTAAAATTGTCTTCAACTAATCTAGTCTTTTTATAGGGAAAGGGTTAAAGAGAGCTACAGTGAATTCATCAATTATCATGAGCCTGTGCGTGACATTTCCAACAATTTCGCATTTGCATGACTTGCACACATTGAGCACCCTGGACAGCCATTCAGGGCATTTAGAATATTAGCTGATTGTTTAAAGAAGCTTTGGGTCAGTATCTATCTACAGGGCGCAGAGTGAAGACTCTGATCAGACTGTGCGGATGCACAGGCTGATCTGAGTCTTTACTTGGCGCACATGTGTAATGGTTGGAAATGTCACGCACGCGCTCATATGATTTAGTAATTTTGACAAGGGAAGAAAAAGTAAAGATTACAATCGCTGTAAAAATTTCCTGATTGACTATCACATTACGATTACAAACATTCAAAAATGATATCCTCCTTATAACACTTCCTATTTCTCCTTTCATGTAAACCCATTCCCACACAATCCCGCAGCTTTATGACCCTAAAGAAATATAACCGTTGGAAAAAATGTGGAAAAATAAAGAAATTGCTTGTAGGAAGAAATTTCTACAATTTCCACAATCCTTCCCATACCAAAAGTCGAAGATTTTCAAAATTTCATCAACTTTAAATTGTCATTTGCATCTTCTTTCAATAAGGACCCTTCTAAAATTCTGTTGTCTGGTAAAGGGTTAAAGTATCATAACAAATATGTAAAGGAACTAAAATGATGAAATGAGAATCAATTTACCCATTACCAGACAACAATATTTTAGACTAGTCCTAATTGTAAAATTCAATTCCAAGTTGATGAAATTTAAGATAAAAAAATTGTCAAGCAATGTCCTCATTTTCCACCATGTTCTTCAAAACTGTTTTTTGAGGGGCGTTAAAAAAAACGGGGCTGTGTGGGAATGGTATTAACTATTTAACCCAAAATTTTAGAATGGTCCAAATTCAAAGAAGTTGTAGATGATGGTTGTAAGTTTTTGTTCTTTGAGGAAAAAGAATGCTTGTAGAATATGGACTCTTGTGTGTTAACCCATTCCCACAAGATAATTTTTTAGACCAACCCAAATTCAAAGAAGTTGCAGACAACAATTTTAAGTTGATGAAATCTTTAAATTTTTTGTCTTTTTGGGTAGAAAACATTGTGGATAATGAAGAAATTGCTTGTTACAAGCAATTTCTTCATTTTCCACAATTGTTTTCCAAAGCTTTCATAAGGGCGTTTAAAAGCGTCACTGTGTGGGAATGGGTCAACAAAGAATAAGCAACTTCTGCATTTTCAACTATGTTTTTCAAAACTGTTTTCTTAAGAAGCGTAAAAAAGCAGAACTGCATCATGGAATGGGTAAAATACATGTATACAGCAGGTACTTGTTTAACCCATCACCAGATGACAAAATTTTAAGATAAGATTCTTAAATCTTTGTTCTTTGAGGTGGAAAAACATTGTGTATAATGAAGAAATTGCTTGTAACAAACAATTTCTTCATATTCTGCAAGGATTTCTACAACCCCCGTACTCACATTTTTTAAAAAAAAAATAACAAAACTTATCATCTGCTACTTCTTTGAGTTTAGACCAATCTAAAATTTTATGGTCTTGTAATGGGTCAATCTTAGAACTTACATTTATTCTATTTACATCTTATTTACAAACCAGCAGGATAATGTTCAAAAGCCGAGTGAACTGTACTTACTGTAAAGTTAATCTAAACCTAAATTTTAATTTTAGGCTGGTAAAGTATCACATTATACAGAAAATATACACAATGTGTGATACTTTTAAGTGAAATTAGGTTGCAATCATGGGAAATCACAAGCATTTTTTCCCAAAAATGTACAAGGATTACTTCAATACAAGGATTTAAACTTATTGTTGATTGCAATTATGTTTCTGTTCCAAACAAACAAAAAATGGTAGTAAACTGTAGATTGAATTTCATTTTCCAGAATTAACCTTTTATCTTTGGGGGCACCAAAAACTGTTATTGTGCGGAAATGGGTTAAGAAATAATATGTTAAGAGTCTTAGAACTCTAATTCGATATGAAAAGTTTTAGACTAGTCCAAATTGAAAGAAAATTTATGAATGTATGTGATAATACAATTAATTGTTTATCTGGTATGTAAGAGAGCAGAATTATTCTGAATGGGTTAATCCATTTCCACAAAATGCTGCATCTTTCATATAAATTATGCTCTAGAAAAACAACTATGGGAAATACTGTGGGAAAGGGAGAAATTTGCCACAATGTCTTTCACCCTAATCCTTTCATATTTTTCAAATGACAGCAACTTTGAAATGTTGTCTTCAACTTCTTTCCATATATGCTCTAGAAAAAAAACTATGAGAAATATTGAGGGAAAGGGAGAAATTTGCCACAATGTCTTTCACCCTAATGCTTTGATATTTTTCAAATTACAGCAACTTTGAAATGTTGTCTTCAACTTCTTTCTATGGGCCAATCGCTGGCTCTGCCCACTGACTCCCTAGACCCAGCCCGTTAACTCAAACAGGAAGTTCCGCTTTGATCTAAAAGGAGCTATTTTGTAAAGTTTATGGCCAGTAGCATGCATCAAAAAAGTAAAATGTTTAGTTGGTGACTTAAACATGGTAACTACAGCTTGAATGTTTAAGTTGCCAACCAATAAAAAAGCTTAACAAAAACGATGGCCAATGTCGGAGTTGAAAGCTGACAGGCCCAGGCTGAATAAATGATTAATTGGTCAGTTGATTCCTTAATTGACAACAGGGATTGTTCAATTTAGGCCAGTCCTAAATTTTGAAAACCTGGTAATGGGTTATCATTATGTGTTTGAGTCATTAACTTATTACCAGACATCAAAATCTGCTCGAATTCAAAGAAGTTACAGAGGACAATTTCAATTGATTAAATCTTGGAAATCCTTTTTCTCTTTTTGGGTAGAAAACATTGCGGATAATAAAGAAATTGCTTGCAACAAGCAATTTCTTCATTCACCACAATGTTTTCCAAAGCATTTTTCTTGAAGGGGGTAAAAAAAAGAGGGATTATGTGGGAATGGGTTAAGAAGCAGGGTTTTCATGAAAAGGTTATATTCATATAATCTGCATAAGTACACATAGTCTGCATAATCTTTGTTATGTAAATTATATATCCTAGGAGCTTGATTAAAGCTGTAGTTATAATTTTATAGAATTAGACCAACAATATAATTACTTCTGAATATGAACCATTTCAGAAGCTATTATTATTTTTGAACTCAAGCCAAAGAAACAATCCAGACTTCTGTTCTATAAGGCTGAGAAATACAAATGTTATTTAGAAGAAACCATTGCAGGAAAAAATACCTTAACAGTCACAATCAAAAAATTGCTAGCAACACAGACTGCACTTGGACATGGCAGACTTTCTGTTACAAGCAATTTCTTCAATATACGCAATATTTATCCCAAAAGACATAGAGTTTTAGTTTCATTGACTAAAAGTTGTACCCATTAACTTCTTGAGTTTGAATTTGGATAAGTCTTGCATTTGTCTTGTAGTAATGGGTTAACAATGTTTTGAAAATCATTCAATTTTCTGCACCTCTGCATTTGAAGCACCTCACAATGAATTCCTGCATTTCTTACATGTGTTAATCTACAATGTTCCGTCTGAGCCCACAGAATCTGAGTGAGGTGATATTTTACTTACAGAATACTAGATTGAGTGAAACAGTCATTCAATCCATGCCATGAACGCCAATAGCTCTCTTTGCGTTGTACTGCTTGAATGGTTGCTACGCTATAAAAATGAAAAACAAGAGGCCCAGTGGGCCTTAACGGTCACCTGAGTAAAAGAGCACCAAGACAAGTGATTTTGTTTGAAAGAATTAGAAAAAGGTTTGGTTGAAATCCACTCAGTAGTTCTTGAGAAGAAGATGAAAATGTTTAAAAGTTACCAAAAATGACCCCCTTTTGGTCCCCATTTTAGGCTTCCCTGACCTCCAGCCTTTTAATTTTCACAAATCTGTATAATCAGTACCCAATGATTCTTTTCACCAAGTTAGTTTGAAATTGGCTTAGTACTTCATCAGAAGAAGGTGAAAATGTGAATTTTTTAACATGATGAACTTTGACCTCTGGGTGTGGCCCCATACATGACCCCAGGGACACGAATTTCACAATTTATAATATACCTGTCCTAGTTGTCATGCACACAGAATATTTAAGCCCTGGCATTAACAGTTTATTAGAAGAAGATTTTTAAAGAAGTACCAAAAATTACCCCTTTTTGCCCCCTATTTGGGCCCCTTTGACCCCCAGAACCCCTATTTTCACAAACTTGAATTGGCATCCCCCAATCATGCTTTCTACCAAGTTTGGTTGAAATCCGCCCAGTAGTTCTTGAGAAGAAGAAAAAAATATTTAAAAGTTACCAAAAATGACCCCCTTTTGGTCCCCATTTTAGGGCCCCCTGACCCCCCAGCCTTTTTATTTTCACAAATCTGAATAACCATTACCAAATGATGCTTTTCACCAAGTTTCTTTGAAATTGGCTTTGTACTTCATCAGAAGAAGATGAAAATGTGAATTTTTCAACATGATGAACTTTGACCTCTGGGTGTGGCCCCATACATGACCCCAGGGGCATGAATTTCACAATTTATAATATACCTGTCCTAGTTGTCATGCACACAAAATATTTAAGCTCTGGCATTAACGGTTTATTAGAAGAAGATTTTTAAAGAAGTACCAAAAATTACCTCTTTTTGGCCCCTATTTGGGCCCCTATGACCCCAAGAGCCCCTATTTTCACAAACTTGAATTGGCATCCCCCAATGATGCTTTCTACCAAGTTTGGTTGAAATCCGCCCAGTAGTTCTTGAGAAGAAGATGAAAATGTTTAAAAGTTAACGGACGACGGACGACGCACGACGACGGACAAACGATGATTGCAATAGGTCACCATGACCATTCGGTCAGGTGACCTAAAAATACAAACCTGTGAAATATAATTGCCCTTGTACAATGTAATGCAATGTTCTTTTTTAGATATGACTTTGAAAACTGACCTTAGTATTGTCAAATATGACCTTTACCTTGTCATGCGGAAATTTAGATTAACTAGGATCTACCCTTACCTACCATGAGCACTGTATCTTTTAATCCATTACCAGACAGAAAATTTCAGACTGGTCCAAATTGAAAGCAGTTGCAGACTACAGTCTACAATAATAAAGTAAATGCTAATTAAGGTAGAAAGCATTGTTTGAAAAGTAGAAATTGCTTAACCCATTCCCACTCAGTGACGCTTTTGGACACCCTCAGGGAAAAAAGCTATGGAAAACATTTTGGAAAATGAAGAAATTGCTTATAACAAGCAATTTCTTCATTTTCCACAATGTTTTCTACCCAGAATGTTGAAAAAATCCAAAATTTAATCAAATTTATATTGTAGTCTGCAACTTCTTTCAATTTGGGCCATTCTTAAATTTTGCCGTTTGGGAATGGGTTAAAATAAGCAATTTTTCCTTTCCCCATATTTTCCATAATCATTTTTCCTAAGGGTGTCAAAAAGCTGTATTGTATGGTAATGGGTTAACATTTTGAAGTAACAGAGAAATCATATCCTAATAAATTTTCTACATGACATTATCAGAAAGAGGAAGATTGTTTAAACCATTTCCAGACATGAAAATTTTAGACTGGTCAAAAATGAAACAAGAGTGCCATTGTCACAATATATGCCACCACCTTAACAAGACTCCAAAAAATTTCATGAAGCCCCCTTTTTCTGTGACTTAAACAGCAAAACCTCAACAATATGCACAGTGTGACACAGATGACAAGGCACATTCTGTGAAGATTTCATAAAAATTCATCTTTACATTTAGGAGAGGTGACAACAAGAAATTTTCTCCCTTTTTTTCTGATGCAGCCTACAATGCATTATGGTGAAGCCCAAATAATAGGCGCAAGATCAGGTATCTAGGAACATTCTGTTAAAATCTCATTCAAATCTATCCATAAAATGTAAGAGGGGATGTGTAAGCAAAAAATTGGAAGGATGGACGGATGTGGGAATAGACAGATCAATGTGCAGATGGATAAATGGATAGACAGAGAAGATGATACCACTATACTTTGATTGTTTGTTTGAATGGAATTTAATGCCGCTTTTAACAATATTTCAGTCATATTGCAGCTGCTGGAGCAGCTAACAATGCATTCGTGGTATATCTCACACCAGTACTACCATCACATCCTTTCCTAGCCTCCAGCTGCTATCAAACTTAGGTTTATGATTATACACCTGACATGCCAATAATTGAAGATTGGAGTTGGATGCGCTACCAACTGCGCTCTGATGGTGTCCTAATACCAGTATATAACTACCTTTGTTGGCGTATAAAAAGGATGCAGACCTGCAATCAAAATGTGTTTTAAGCTGAACAAAAAGCACCAATTATGGTGGAAAACCATGTTCTAGAATGAGAAATTGCTTTTTACAAGCATATTATCAATTTCCCACATTGTTTTCTACAATTTAATGTTTCTTGTGTGTAAAAATTTAGAATTCTGTAGAAATGGATTAACCCATTACCAGCCAGCAAATTTTTTAGACTGGTCTAAATTAAAAGGAGTTGCAGATTACAATTTAATGTTGATGGAATTTTAGATTTTTTCAACTTTTTGTGTAAAAAGCAATGTCTTCATTTTCCGCGTTTTTCCCAATTGTTATCCTAGAGGGGCATGCAAAAGCGTCATTGTGTGGGAATGGGATAAAGAATATGCCTGTATTCGAAAAAAAGATAATAAACTATTAGACCATTTTGTTTAAGATACTTTACCACAAAAAGCCGCATTTTGATACAATAATCTGAAAGGTAGTTTGGAGAAAACATTGAGTCAAAAGGATTAATTGCTTGTAACAAGCAATTTTCCCACATCTTTTCTACCCTATATCGTGTATTTCTTCTTTTAAATGTTGTCTGCAACTCCTTTTAATATGACCATGGCAATCTAAACTTTTGTCCTCTTTTAGAAGATTAATTAATTCACTTTACTACACCATCACTGGATTTTGATTGATTCCGTAGGCATCCATCAGTGTTACCCAGTTTGAAAATTCCAGTAGAATGTTACTATGTTAGATGAGAAATAGTGCCCAGTTATGCTTGATTATTATTTTTCAAAATATGTCTCCCGAAAACAACTGTTCATTTTGAAAATGCCATAATATGAAGATTCCATATAACTCATATAACGTAAGAAGACTTCTTTTAAATATGAAAACACCTACGAATAACCCACTTAGCGTAGATGCGGAGTCTTTCAATTATATAGTGAGTAATTTTCCTTCTCTTTTTGAGAACTCAGCATACAGCTGTATAACGCAGGAGTGATAAGCTATACAGTTACATATATTTAAAGATGTTTACTATCATTTTCAATTAGCCTTTTCTATCCATTACCAAACAACAAAATTTTGTATTAGTTACAGACAACAATTCAAAACAATTTGAGATTGAAAATTAAGGCACAGATAGGGTAGAAAACATCATGAAACAAGCAATTTCTCTGTTTCCCAAAATGTTTTCTTTAATGCATTTATTCAGGGGAGTAAAAAAGCGTGATTGTGTGGGAATAGATTAAGTTTCTACTAGACAACGGAAGGTTTAAAAGATTTACAAAATCTCTTATTTGTTTCTTATAGGTAATGATTCTCAATGAATATTACTTATCTTATATTGTCCAAATTTCTTAAATGATATCTTAATTATTTATAGAATGTCTTCGAAAAAGGATTATCTCGGAAGTTATTTTTCACACCAGTAACATGTACAACTCCAACAATAAATTTGGACATGTGTAATTTCTCAGCCTACTTAACAGGCAAATTAGTTAACATATTTCCATCGGTGAAAAACAAATGATGTGTAATAATGGTATTTATTTCCAAACTTGTGATTGTGCTCAGGACTCTAGAATAGAAACAGCCTGTATTACATATACCTATTAAAAAAAAACAGGCTAGGCAAGAGGTTATGCTTAAAAAGGGGTATCTATATGAAAATTGCCATTTTGTACACCAAAACAGGCATATCACTCTCTTATGCCAACACAAACTTCCATCATCAGAACTTTAAGTGCTTTGATTATAATCACGCATCATGGAAACAAAAAGAATTTTTCATTTCCAGCCAATTTTCTCTGAGCCTAAACAAATTGGTAGGCCTCCCAAAGACTTGATAAGTTGATCTGACCCAAAAGACTGCACATACATATCTCCTGCCAAAACAGGAATAATTCCGGGTTCAATGTGAAAAGGGTTAGCCCATTACCAGATGACAAGATTTTAGACTGATCCAAATTTAATTCAGAGAAGTTGCAAATTGCAATATAATTGGAAAACAAGTGCCAATTGGGGTAGAAAACATTGTGACAAAAGGAGAAATTGCTTTTTACAAGCTATTTTTCCTTTTCTTGCAAAGTTTTCCATGATTGTATTTCTTAACCCATTCCCATACAGTGACACTTTTAGATGCCAACAAGAAAAAAAGATTTGGCACACATTGTGGAAAATGAAGAAATTGCTTGTATCAAGCAATTTCTTCATTATCCATGATGTTTTCAACAAAAAGATAAAACAAATCCATAATTGAATAAGCTTCTTCCAATTTAGACTTGTCTAAAATTTTACTGTCTGGTAATGGGTTAACAGGGCATCAGAAAGTGTGTGGTAATGAGTTAAGAGTCCATCAAAATCACTATTGACCTATTTGGGTATTTTTGATAAAAAAAGGGGGGGGAGCAGTTGATAATGTTGTGACACTACAAGTATTCATTGTATATCTCAGTTACACTTTAATATTGCAAATTTAAGCCAGCTTTAGAAAAAACATGTATCAGGAAAAGAAAAACTAGATTGTGACTACATGTAGTGAATTAAACTGCTTGCCACAAGCACTTTGCCACAATATTTTCTACCCTAAAAGATTTTAAAAAGGACATTTTCTGAAAATATTGTCTTAAGGTCACTAGTGCATCACTGTTTCAATCACTGATTTTGCCCCTTTCACACCCTTCAGGTGTGACATTTAGAAAACCATTGGCGCAAGGGAAAAATGTAAGAACCTATCTTCCGACTAAAAGTACACTCGAGATAATCTTACTCAATAAAGCCAGTGAGATAGAATCAAATGTCTATATGTGTGTATACTTATGTCTCTGATTAAGCCAGGCTTTTCTGTGTGATTTATACATTCCATTAGGCTTGAATAGGTATAACCCTCAATACCCCTCTCATCTGTTGTTTTTCTTGTTTATGAACAATAATAAAACTTGAGAAATGAAGGATGAATTGGTTCCTCTCGGTGTAAAATAAGTCATCATGACAGTTGTATACCTGAAATCATATCAAATAATTGGTCCTTATGTTTTTGTTTCGCCCTGCCTCCATGTATACTGTCACATGACAGTCATGTGATCAAAACATTCGTACTGGTTCCCAAACGAATGGTAGGTGTTTACAACCAGTGATGAACTTCTACTTGCCTTTCGTCATATTGGAAACAGTTTTAGCTAAAAATGTCCTAGTGATAATCGGTAAGATTTATGAAATGCTAGGTTCGCACAATTTGGTACAGAATAGGGTTTTTGAAGTTCAAGTTTATTCGTTCAATATCATCTTCATACTCTTTGTGTATTCGCTGAATACACAAAAAATCACTGGTACGGATTAAGAAATATACTAAGACTTAAAATTTCGTTCAAATTACTTGTAAAAAAGATATTCAAACGGAAGATTATATGGTGATTGCTCACGTAGCCGTCTTTTGATCATATAGGCTGCGTTCAGGATTGCAAAAACACTTACGAAAATTTCCATTTTGGAATCTGCTTTTACCAAAAATATGCACCTTTATAGAAGGGCTGTTTTCAGCTGGTACTAACGTCCCTATCATTCTTACTAATATTCCAGTCAAACAAGTATAGTACAGGGGTGTGGAATTCCCATGCCCGACTTGTCCGACATGGGATTTTCTACCTGCGGGCAAGTTCATTTTTCGAGGCTACTTGTCCGTGGACAAATAAATATCAGGGCAAATCTTGGAATGGTACTAAATAGATAGAAGAGATTTATGAGTGAAATGTTTGTATCTAAGGCTAGAAAATATTGTTTTTGAAGAAGAAAATGCTGAATTCCAGCATTTTCTTCTTTAAAAATAATGTTTTCTCAAAATTTATCTGTTCTTCATCTTTTCACGGACAAGTCCATTTTGATCCTGGACAAGTAGAAAATCACATTTTACTTGTCCATGGACAAGTAGAGAAAATCTGTATTTCCACATCCCTGTAGTACCTATTGAATAATGTCATTTAACCTTTAACCGCTGCTATTATTTTCTAATTTAATACGTAGAATTTATTTAGGGTATCCGATCATATCTAATTTATGTGTGGTTCAAATCACGTGCATCTAGTATGGCAGGGACATTAACCCATTACCATACAGCAAAACATTAGATTGGTCCAAAATGAAAGGAGTTGCAGACGAGAATTTACTGTTTATAAATTTTTTGATTTTTTCATCTTTTGGGATGGAAAACATTGTGTAAAATGAAAAAATTGCTTGTTACAAGCAATTTATTAATTTCGCTCAATGTTTTTCCAATTGTTTTTCTAGAGGGGCATTCAAATGTGTCACTGTGTGGTAATGGGTTAATGTTCGGGGACCAGAGGAACATAATTTGTAGACCTGTAGAAATTCATGGATTACTGAAATTTACGGATAGTTCCGATAGACCGGGAAGATATTTGGTAATTTTCATTCAGCTGAATTCCTTCTGTTTCTGCAAAAATATGGATAACTGCAGATGTTGTTTTTCATTTCCCAACTAGTAACACCTTTAAAAGCAAACTTTTTACATTTTGGTAAATGTGGGAGTGTTATCACGATTCATCAGGTGTTTGGTTCAGACGGTCAAATTATTCAGTTACCATGGTAGGGAGAGCATTATAGTATAATAACTCCACTTCTTCCGCTTTTCATTTCTTGGACCCCCACCAACAGTGTTATAGAGGAGTTGCAGTGTACCAGCAAAAACTGGCTTGGGTTACCATTCTTTAACCCATTATAGGACAACAAAATATTGGGCTGATACAAATCTAAAGAAGTTTCATACTACAATTTTAAGTCAAAGAAATTCTGAAACTCTTTGTCTGTTGGTGTTGAAAACATTGTTGATAATGGAGAAATCGCTTAAAATAAGCAACTTCTTCATTGTCCACAAGGTTTTCCAAAGTTAATTTTGTTGAGGGTAGTAAAATGTATGATTGTGTAGGTATAATGGGTTTACCCTTTCCTGTTATGTAAAATATTAGACTTGTTCAAATTCAAAAGTTTTGCAGACGAAAATTGAAAATGGATTTACTTTGAAAAATAACAATTCAGTAGGGTAAAAAATTTTGTGGAAAAAGAGGAAATTCCTTGTTACAAGCAATTTCTTCTTTTCCAATGTTTTCCTAACTACAAAATCACAGGAACACAAAAACCAGGGATTGTACAGGAAAGGGTTTAACATCTCCCTGGACATAGGAAGGATGGCCTACTACCAGATTGTAGAAAACAGACTACAAGCAATTTCTTTATCAATTTTTACATCCCAAACGAGAAATATTTCAAGATTTCATCCAGCATAAATCAATTTTTGTCTGCAACTTCCTTGAATTTGGACAAGCCAAAAGTTTTGTTGCCTGGTGATGAGTTAATGAGGGGCATGTTGGATTGGTTGCCCTAGATAAAAAAAGATGAATAAATTAAAATCACTGTAACTTGCTTTTGTAGCGGATGATGCAGGGTTTGAAACCAGAGTTTACAACAACAGTGTATGTAAAACACCCAACATTGATAAACTTGCAGAGAGAAGTCTGATTTTCAGAAATGCATTTACTTCTGTTAGTAGCTGCTCTCCAAGCAGGTATAATTATACCTTTTTGTTAACCCATTCCCACACAGTGACGCTTTTGGACACCATTCAAGAAAAACAACAGGGAAAACATTCTTCATTTTCCACAATGTTTTCTACCCAGAAAGTTGAGAAAATCTAAAATTTCCTTAACTTTAAATTTACATCTGCAACCCCTTTCAATTTGGACCAGTTTACATTTTTGCCATCAGCTTTTTGGTGTGATGTAAAAGTTAATATTAATATTGTTTGAAAAGGAAGATTTTTAACTTAATCTGAGATTTTTAAGCAGTTAAATGAGAATCATAAGATTTTTTATCTATAAAGTGTTTAGGTTCGTACCTCAATGAAAACAAAAAGATACTCTGTTTATAAATTTCTTAGCCCATTACCACACAATTCCCCTCTCTGATGCCCTAAAGAAATACAATCACAGAAAACTTGGAAAAAGGAGGAATCTTTTTTATATTATTTGGCACTTATTTTCCAAAATTTAGCACTATTTTTAAGTTTTGTCTTCTTTTAGTTTAGTCATCCTAAAATTGTGTTGTGTGGTAATGGCTTATATGGCACATATGTAAAATGCCTATTATTCAATATTTAATATTTGCTTTCCTGAAAGCTTTTTTTCACCTTTTCTTTCTTTTACTCCATTCCCACACAACCCCCGCTTTTCTATGACCAGCAAGAAAAGAGTTTTGGAAAACAATGTGGAAAATTAAGAAAGGGGATCATGTGGGAATGGGTTAGCAAAATATGAAACCTCAATATAGTAACACTTTAATTGCAATACCACACAATGATGCTTTTTGATGGCCCTTAAGAAAACAGCTTGGGAAAACATTGATGACAATGAAGAAATTGCTTGTTGAAAGCAATTTCTTCATCGTCCACAATAATTTCTACCCTAAAAAGCAAAGACTTTCTAAATTCAGCCAACTTGAAATTGTAGTCTAAAACTTCTCTCAATTTTGACCAGTCTAACATTTTGTTGTGTGATAATGGGTTAAGGTATGATATTTCAGGTCTGTTATATTATCTGGTTTACCTCAACACCAAAATGGAATGTATGGGCTTCACCAGGGATACCATCACTTTATGAGTTTTGATGAGGTCCAGAGTCTTCCATATTTATTGAGAGAGAATAATATAAGAACAGGTACAAATTTGATATATACTCCAGGGAGTTATGGCAATGTATCAGTAAACATAATTCATTACCTGAGAACAAATTTTAGACTTGTCAAAATTTAAAGAAATTGTGGATGACAAATTCTAGCTCTACTGGCCCATAAGATCTATAACAATGGCGTGTTTCCCATCCGGCTTCCATCTGTACATCTGTTGATTTTCCCTAGTTAATACTCTAGAGTCCACAGTTTCAGTAGATTATCTTTAAAATTTGGTTGTAGTAAACTCAAGGATTGTCCCTTTCAAATTTGGGCTGATCCATCGAGTAATGAAGCCTTTGAATTTAGGTCATATGCAAATGAGGTCATGTGGTGTCAACAAAAGAATGCTGTGAATTCTAAAAGTAACATGTGGTCCCATCGAACCATTGCTAATTTGGGATATTTGGAAATTCTTCTTTTCCGAATTTCAGAAGTATAAATACCTCAAGTTTGTTACTCAAAATAATGTAGAGGAAAAAGTCCAATTTGTTACTTTCATTTTGTGCACTCTTCTGTAAGCAACTAAGTTCCTTAAAGGTTAGTTTTAATTAAGCCATTCCAACATGATAAAAATTTAGACTAGCTCAAATTGAAAGAAGTTGCAGACGACAATTCAAAGTTTATTAAATTTTGGATTTTTCAACTTTCTTGGTAGAAAATCTTGTGGATAATGAAGAAATTGCTTGTAACAAGCAATTTCTTCATTTTCCACAATTTTTTCCTAAGCTTTTTTTCTTGAGGGCGTCTGAAAGCGTCACTGAGTGAGAATGGGTGAAAGGAAAACTGGATGGCCAGTAGATGGTCTAAGGCCTTCATAGGCCTCTTGTTTGTTGATTGAATTTTAAGAAAATTGTTGTCTTGGGTAGAAAACCACCCAAAAAGTCATAGATTTTTCTTTTTACAAATTTATCATTTAACCCTTTCCCGTTTTTGGAAATTTTAGACTAGTCCAAATTGAAAGAGGTTGCAGATGACAATGAAAACTGGATGCCTTTTGAAAAGAAACCATCCTATGTGGTAGAAAAAATTGTGGAAAAAGGAGAAATTGCTTGTTACAAGCAATTTCTTCTTTTTCCACAATGTTTTCTCAAGTATAAAATCACAGGAATGTAAAATCCCTTGTTTGAACAGGAAAGGGATAAAACATTGTTGGGTACAACTTCCTTGAATTTAGACTAGTAGAAATTTTGTTGTCTTGTAGTGAGTTAACTGTAGCCTTTTGATTACTTGGAAATAGCAAAACTTTGTAAACACTGTAAAATCCTAGTGCCATCTTTACCTGATAAACATAACCAATTTCCAGGTATCATTGGTAAGAAGCATGTAGGACCTGAAGCAGTCTATCCATTTGATTATTCAAAAACAGAGGAGAACCATTCTATACTACAGGTGGGCAGAAATATCACCAAGATCAAACATTTGGTGAGGAAGTTCTTCTCACAGAATGATTCTAGGTAAAACATACTTAATTTGATTAACACATTCTAATAGAATTTACCGATTACCAGAGCAAAGAATATTGGACTGGTCCATATTGAAAGAGGTTGCAGAAATTCAGCCAAAATTAGAAAATAAGTGCCAAATAGGGTAGAATATCGTGAGAAAGTTTTACATGATCAATTTCTTCTGGGTGTCAAAAAGTGTCATTGTGTGGTAATGGTTTAGCCTTATTAACCCTACTGATGAAATACTTAATGATTAGCTGGCCTTCTTTCAAGAAATTAAGGCCAGTATTGTCAGCCCCCTTGGCCTTGTATGCTCTTTTATTGTTGTTGATAAAGACATTGATTTAGCCTTGGTAACATTTCTGATCTTACTAAACACATTTAAATGAAACTAGAGTTTATACCACCAAAAGTGCCACCCAAACCATAAAAGGGAGTTAATGTAAATTACATTTGTACAAGTTATACTCCCTTTTTGACTTTGATCTGTTAGTAATTATCACCTGATCGAGGACCCCAGTCTAACGATTGGGAAACCCATATTGTGTCCTTTTTTATAATTTAAAATTGAAGTTGTAATTAATGAAGGCAAAAGAATTTGTAGCAAATAAGTTTGCATGTGCTGAATGAATCTTTTGTATATTTTGTGACACTTTAACAAATTCACACCCATTTCTGTATTTTTACAACCCTCAAGGAAAAGCCATGGAAAACACTGTGGAAAACAATAAAATTGCTTTTGATACAAGCAATTTCTCTAATATCCACCATGTTTTTTACACAAAAAGGTAAGAAGAAACCTAATTTCATCAACTTGAAACTGTCATCTGCAACTTCTTTGAATTGAGACAGTCTGGGAAAGGGTCAATAGGTTAACATATATATATAACATCAAGAAGATACATGTGAAAGTTTTATAAAGGTAACCTCCCTCTGTACCACAAATTAATGAGAGATGTTTTGAACCTTTTTCAGACCATTTTTCCTGTATATTGGTTTCCATGACCCACATCGATGTGGACACACTCACCCACAGTTTGGAGCTTTCTGTGAAAAATTTGGAAATGGGAAACCAGGCATGGGATACATACCGGACTGGAAACCAGTCGAGTACAATCCAGAGGATGTGCTGGTTCCCTACTTTGTTCAAGATACACCTGTAGCTAGAGCTGAGATAGCCAAACAGTACACTACCATTAGTCGATTAGATCAAGGTGACTGCTCCATATTTTTTTATTTGTTTATTAAATTCTATAATCCTTGGTACATATTCTCAACCCAATTTTGTTTCCGCTACACATTTTTTCAGTCTTATAAACAAAATAATATATTTTATTCACATTTTATCTGTTTAAAGTGTATGATAGATTTATCTTTCATTGAGTGAACAACAAAAGCTATAGTTTCATGAGTGGTAGAGACACTTGTGATTTTTTTTTTCATGAAATAAAAGATACATGAATCATGCTTAAAAAAACCCCATTCATTCTATTTCTTTAATTACAAATTTACATGATATGGTCATTTTAGAGGAAATTTTCATTTTATATGTGAATTTAATGGCAACCTAATGACGTCTTTGGTCTCGCATAGATATTCAGTAAAGGGCAATCATTGAAAGCAGGGACAAATAATTTTGATAATTTTACTATTTTTTCAAGGATCCACAAGAAAACATTAACCCATTACCACTCAAAAAAAATGTAGATTAGTCCAAACTGAAAGAAGAAGCAGACAAGAATTTCAAGTTGATGAAATTTTAGGTTCTTTCATCCTTTCGGAAAAAAAACATTGTTAAAAAAGAAAATTGCTTGTTGCTAGCAATTTTTTTATATTACACAATGTTTTTCCAAATGTTTTTCTTGAGGGGTTCCAAAAAGCTTCATTGTGTGGGAATGGGTTAAAGAATGGAAATTTTTGTGTAAACATATTATTTATGTAACTTCAGAGCTGAATCTAGGGTGCGGGATTGCGGGGTTCACGTGTTTAAATAGTTCAGGACGCAAAATACATAAGGCCGTGTGCTACTTGTCACACTTGTTTTAAAATGTTGGCGCATTGTTAAATCAGCGGTGCGTTTAATGTGAATCCATTTAGATGCTCTTGAGAAAACCCCCTAATTTCTATTGCATGGTGTAAAGCTGTTTATACGTACCCTGGAATAATCGATACTATAAATAGAATCCCCAGTCAGCTCCCCCGATAAATTTACACTTCAATGAATACAGCCCACAGGTAATAATGTGTAGGAATTCTAAGGCCATAGAGTCGTAAGTGATATCGATACACATTGTAGATAAAGCTTTTTTTAATCGGATTTCACAATTCTTTTCGACACAATACAGTCGACCCCAGCTTCCGAAGTTGTATTCTCCATCAGGACCTAAGACAGATAGTTGTCGGATTATAAATGAATAAGAAGCAGATACGAAAGCTAGATATTATTCCGTGGTCTATGTCTGGTGAATAGATTAGTGTCAAAAATTGGAATGATACACAAAGAGTTTGATAGTCTTTAGGGGAATTTTGATTTTCTCTTTCGGGTATTTCATTTATTTATACATTTCTCTTGTAAAAATGTGTCAATCAAAACATCAATTTTCAACAACATCTGAATATCGTCGATAGGCGGCCTAGTCCTTGTGAGTACAACTTCACTGAAGATGTAGGTCGCATATATTACATTGAGTGATGCCATGGGGATCCAGAATTGTTCACATTTCATATTCATATACAATTCATATTCTCTTAATTTGCAATGGTAAATACAGCTGCCTGTATATCAAAGGTTAACCAGCGGTGGGATCAGACCATATTTAAAGCTCTACCAGATCACTCAAAATTGCTCACCTTGATAACTTATCTTATGAAATGAAAGAACAATGAAAAAAAATGTGTGTTTCCAAAAGATCTTCTTTTGCACTTGTGTTTTGTGTGCCTTTCTTTTTAGGGCAGTCAGAATTTTAAAAAAAAGTAATTTCAGCATGTGGCTCAAATCTGAAACATTGGCCCACATTTTGAAATGTGATGGAGGAGTTGGCCCACTTTTTTGAAAACCTAGATTCAGCTCTGTAACTTTTTAGCTCACCTGAGCACCTAGTGCTCAAGTGAGCTATTGTGATCCCCTTTTGTCCGGTGTCCGTCCGCCGTGCGTCATGCGTCAACAATTTCTTTAAACCACATCTCCTCCCAAACCACTGGACCAATTTGAAGCAAATTTGGCAGAAATGTTCCTTAGGTGGTCCCCTTCTAAAATAGCTAAAAGAATTGAAATCCATTAAAAACTCTGGTTGCCATGGCAACAAAAGTGAAATTTTTAAAATAATCTTTAAAAATCTTCTCCTCCTGACCCAGATGGCGTAGAGCCTTGATATTTTGCATGAAGCATCAGTATAATGACCTCTTTCAAAAAAGCTAAAATCATGATTCTTGGGTCCCCAGGGGCGGAGCTCACAGGGGGGGTTGGGGTTATATACAAATAAAGAACGATTTTTTAAATGACATCTCCTCCCAAACCACTGGGCTGATTTGAACCAAATTTGGCAGAAAGTTGCTTAGGTGGTCCTCTTCAAAAATAGCTAAAAGAATTGAAATCCATTAAAAACTCTGGTTGCATTGGCAACAAAAGTGAAATTTTAAAATAATCTTTAAAATCTTTCCTCCTGACCCAGAAGGCGAAGAGCCTTGATATTTTGCATGAAGCATCAGTATATTGACCTCATTCAAAATAGCTAAAATCATGATCCTCGGGTCCCCAGGGGCAGAGCCCGGGGGGGGGGGGGTTTATAAAGAAATAAAGAACTATTTTTTAAATGAAATCTCCTCCAAAACCACTGGACCAATTTGAACCAAATTTGGCAGAAATATTCCTTAGGTGGTCCCCCTTAAAATTAGCTAAAAGAATTGAAATCCGTTTTGAACTCTGGTTGCCGTGGCAACAAAAATGAGATTTCAAAATAATCTTTAAGAATCTTCTCCTCCTGACCCAGAAGGCGTAGAGCCTTGATATTTTGCATGAAGCATAAGTATATTGATCTCTTACAAAATAGCTAAAATCATGATCCTCAGGTCTACAGGGGCGGAGCCAGGGGGGGTATAGGCATGAAGCATCAGTTCACAGACTTCTTTCTTATTTCTGAAATTATAACCCATGGAAAAAGTTTTTTCCTTCTTTCAAATCAGCACTCAAGCCTTGGAATTTGTAATTTAGACTTTTGGATCCCCAGGTTCATAGTCTTTATATGTAATTGTGGCCCACTTGTTTCATAATCATAACCTTAACATGAAATTAGACTGTTAAAAGAAAAAGAGCCTATATCTCAGGTGAGCGCCCCAGGGCCAACGGCCCTCTTGTTGGATGATTGATAGATCCCTTGCCACACCCCTGACCTCAGACAGGAAGTTCCACATTGATATTAAACTGTGTTATTTTTGCAAAATTTATGCCAAATAACATGTAACAAAACAATAATATGGTTGGCTGGTGACCTAAACATTGTAACTATAAAGAGGATAATCGTTTGTTTCAGTGTATGATCGATTTATATTTCTTTGAGTGAGCAACAAAAGTTTTATTTTCACGAGTGGCTTCGCCACGAGTGAAAATATAGCTTTTGTTGTTCACGAAATGAAATATCAATAGATCTTACTCGAAAAACAAACGATTGTTCTATTTCTTTAATGCAAAAATTAGACAAAATGCGAAAATTATATGACAAATTTTCTTAAAGAGCGTCATTTTGCACGTGACCATATGCAACGCTTATGATGACGCCACTTATTTGGCTCTGCTTAGATAACGTCAGATAAGGTGAAATGAACGAAAGCGGGGCATAAGTTTTTGATAATTTCACTGGACAGGCGGTGAGTTTATCAAATGATAATCAATCGTTATTTCTTGATAATCCACCTGAAAGCATTAAAGAAAGCTTGAATAATCTATACTTACGATATTTAAGGCACAATACAACAAGAATCATTTCTGTCGTAATGAAAGATTTGATTAGTTAACAAATTTTTTTATTGAGAACCACGATTTGTCAATTTATCAACCACACACACACACACACAAAAAGTGCTTGATTGTAATAAAATGGATGTAGGGTTTTCTTTTTTATTCAGAGAGATATATATCCCACATAATTTAAGTAATGTTTTGTTTTAACCCTTTCCTGTACAATCCCTGGTTTTACTTCCCTTTGATTTTATACCTGAGAAAACATTGTGGGAAAAGAAAAGGATGCTTTTAACAAGTAATTTCTTCTTTTCCCAAAATGTTTTGTACCCTGTAGGTTGGTTACTTTTCAAATTGTTTCCAATTTTGTTTGTCATCTGTAACATATTTCGAGTTGGACAAGTCTAAACTTTCGAGAAACGGGAAAGGGTTAACAAGAAATATTGTGTTGATTCAGGTATTGGTTTGGTTCTTGAAGAGTTGAAGAGAGCTGGGTATGACGATGACACGCTTATCCTGTACTCGTCAGATAACGGAATTCCGTTCATAAATGGTCGAACAAACTTGTATGACTCAGGAATCGGAGAGCCCTTCTTCCTGTCTTCACCTTGTAATACAAAGAGAAACGGACAGGTAACTATAAAGTTTTTCATTTGCTATTTTCTAGAGTAAATACGGTGGAGTCCACTTAGTTGCTACGGCTGCAGCCCTTCAAGAATACTTATATACTAAAGGTCAATTCAACCTCCGTCTCTACCCAAGAGACCTTTTATTTGCAACTATAGCCCTTCACTGTCTTTCTGCAAGAAACCTTTACAGCCCTTTGCTGTCTCTACACAAGAGTCAAAGCTATAGCTTCTCAAATCTCTGTCTCTTCACAAGAGACTGTTCATCCCTTATCTGTTTTGCAAAATTTTAGACCTGTCCAAATTCATAGGTTTAGCAGACGACAATTCAAAGTTGATTTTATTTGAAAAATAATCATTCAATGGGGTAGAAAATATTGTGGAAAAATATGAAATTTATTGTAAAAAGCAATTTCTTCTTTGTATGCCCCTGCATGGAAAGATCAGGGGCATATTGTTTTACCATTGTCCTTCTGTCTGTCTGTCATTCAGTCTTTCCATCTGTCTGTATGTCTGTCTGTCTGCAAAACTTAACCAAAAACTTAACATTGCCAAATACTACCAGCCTATTCAAGATACAATGCTCATATTTGGCATGATGATACATCTCCATTATATGCATCTCCTCATGTCAAGGTCAAGGTCATGTGATAAGATCAAGGTCACATGCCAAGGTCAAATGTTTAGTCCTGTTGCGGGGGCATTGTGTTTCACAAACACATCTTGTTTCCAAAATGTTTCTCAAATATAAAAACACTGGGATTTAAAAACTAGAGATTGAACAGGAAAGGTTAAAGAAATCCTATAACTGTATTACAGTATATTTTGCAATCTAGGCTACATGCTAATGCCTTTTCATGTGCAAGGAAACAATAAGAAGCGAGACAGCCATGTTTATAATAACTTTAACCAACACCACCTAGTGGCTTCTTGAGTAGGGCTGAATGGTCCCAAGAATGGCCAATTTCTACCTTTTTTACCAAAATATTTCTCAAGCAATTAAATGATGTCACATAGAGCTTATTGCATGGCAAATATCAGATTAATTCAATGTAATTAACAAATTACAAGCTTGTGTTGGATAAAAGCTGCTGCGAAACATTTTGAATTTCACTTGACATGGGTCATATGAAATATTAACCCTTGTCATGCTGAACCCAGAATATTCCTGCTTTGGCAGGAGGCATAGACAACGATGCACAGTCTGATCTTAGTCTACACCACCTGATTGTCCTTTTTAGGCCAGAATTTTTCATAAGATCAATTCTCAAATTAAGTATCGACCCTGTAAACAAGATCTGCAGTGCTTTCAGCCCTATGATTTTTATGCAATTTTGGAAGGGTTTTTATTCAGCATGACAAGGGTTAAAATGTTCCAGTGCAGCTTGGATGGAGTACAGATCAATATTTGAGCATAATATTCCTTGTTTACTTCAAAGATTAACCTATTACCAGATGACAAAATTTCAATCTGGTCCAAAATGAGAGAAATAGCAGACAATATTTCAGAGTGCAATTAAAGAGGAAAATAAATGTCATAAAGAGAAAATGTTTATTTTTGTAAATAAGCAATTTCTCAGATTTTTCAAGATTTTTTCCAACCTATATATTCGAACAACAATTCAAAAGTTTATAGAATTTGGTTAATAGTGACCATATAACAATCAGAGAAAAGAAAGCTTTTCTGTAAAATACAAAATACATTTTAAGATGTACAATGAGATATTGCTGCATAAGAGCTTGGCAGTGCATACATGGATGGTACTAGGTAAAAGGAACCAGAAAATAAAGCCAGAACCAAGGTCGTTTTAAAATTCAGTTATCAAAAGAAATATTGAACCACAATTAGGGCCTGTAATGCTTTCATCCCTTTGATCTCACTGCAACTCTGAATATAGATTTTATTCAGCATGGCCAGGGTTGAATGGTGATTTTTAATCCTTTTTCCCACACAACCCAACCTTGAACACCCCTCAGGAAAGCTTTTGAAAAAATCATGGAAAATGAAGAAATTGCTGGTTTCAATCAATTTCAACATTTTCCACAATATGTTCTTACCTAAAACACAAAGATTTTAAAGATTTCATAAACCTAAAATTGTCGTCTTCAACCTTTTTCAATTTGGAACCAGTCTAAAATGCTTTTATTTTGGAATGGGTTAAGAAATTGTGTTGCTCAGTGTTTATTTTTGACGTATGAAGTCTTGGCCTAGGGCAAAGTCAAACAGTTTTGTGTTATTCATTTAAATGAACAACCAAGATTTATATATTGCACCAGAACTAAATTGATTTTTTTGTTGAACTATTTCTTTTTCAGTTCTCAAAATGTAAAATTCTGTTTGTTCTTTCATTATTCGACCCTCCTCCTTTATCCTCTGTATGTATCCTATGAATTTGGCTGAAGGAGGTTTAAATATATTAGTAATTTACTTAACCCAGATATATTTTGGTCGAACTGATTGAATATTTGGTAACGGATAAATAGAAAAGATGATGGATGACTTGATATGAAAAAAATTTTGGTCTCAGGTGGGGAATTTATTGCCTTTTGGCTCACTAAATAAATTTCTGAGCCTTGCCAGATAAACTTTTCCTTGTTAACCTATTCTCACACAATGACATTTTTTTGATATATTGACAATTGGAAAACATTGTGATAAATGAAGAAATTGCTTGAACCAAGCAATTTCTTCATTTTCCACGATGTTTTTCTCCCAGAGAGTTGAAAAGCCCAAAATTTCATACACATAAATTGTTGTATGCAACTTCTTACTATTTTGACCAGTCTGAAATTTTGGAGTCTGGTGATGGGTTAAGTCACTAACCACCAATTCTCTATATAGCCATCAGAACACTCTGCCCAACTAGCTTAATTTTGTTGTAGGTGAGTGATGTCATGGTCAGCCATGTGGACATAGTGCCAACGATTCTAGACTGGTTTAACATAAAATATCCCAAATACAAACTGAATCACAGACTGGTAGAGTTGACTGGGAAATCCCTACTCCCTGCTTTAGACAGGGACCCCCGGACGACAAGTTTTGACACAGTCTATGCAAGTCATAATCTTCATGAAGTTACCATGTATTATCCAATGAGGGTGATCAGAAATAAACAGTATAAGTTGATACATAATATGAACTTCAAAATGCCATTTGAAATAGATCAGGATTTTTTTATTTCGGATTCATTTCAAGATTTGTTAGAGAGAACTAGAACTAGTTCACCAACACATTGGTTTAAAAGTTTAAAAGAGTATTATTACAGAGAAGAATGGGAATTATATGATATTGAAAATGATCCCAGAGAGTTGAAAAATCTAGTGAATCATTCTAGCAGTGCGTATAAAACTGTTTTTCAAACACTGAAGAGTCACTTGTTGTCATGGCAGAATATTACCCATGATCCTTGGATCTGCTCACCAGGGGGAGTGCTAGAGGATGCTGGGAAATACAAATCTAGTCCTAGGTGTTTTAGTGTAGACAACTATTTAAACGATATCCAGGATATACAAATAGGTGATTACACTGAATTCTGAAGTTCCTAAGCTTTCTCTTCAACCAATTTCCACTCAATAATGCTTTTTGACACCCTAAAAGAAAAACAATTGGGAAAACATTGTGCAAAATGAAGAAATTATTTGTCACAAGCAATATCTTAATTTTTCCACAATGTTTCCTACCAAGAAAGTTGAAAAATCTATAATTTTATTGACTTTGAATTGTCGTCTGCAACTTCTTTCAATTTGGACCATTCTAAAATGTTGTCATCTGTTAATGGGTAAAGTCATTATTAGATGACAACCTTTTAGATAGGTCCAAATTGAGAGATGTTGAAGAGGACAATTTTGAGTTCTAAAATGCTGAAAATCTTTGTCTTTTGGGAAAGAAAAGATTTTGGATAATGAAGAATTTAGTTGAAACAAACAATTTTTATACCCACAATGGTTTCCAAAGCTTTTTTTCTTGGCCATCCAAAAGTGAGATTGTGTGTGAATGAATAAAGTGACCGGTGATTTTGTATTTGTTTTTGTATGTCTTGATTAGATTTAGGGCATAATGTTTATCATATCCATCTGACAGTATCTATGTATGTCATAACTTGACATGCTTTCTTATCATTCTGCTGTTTCTATGACTAATGTGGTGAAAACGTAACATGCATTGATTCCTTGTAGTAGTCTCACCAGTGTTTAGTTTACAATATCACAGGTAAATAATTTTGGGAAAAAAGGAGCATTTTTTTAAAAAAAAGTTATAATTAGGAAAAAAACAACAACACACTAATCAAAACAATATCAAGATTGTAACAACTGCGGAAAAAGAAAAAAAATTGGATGAAAAGATCTGATAAACAGGATTTTCCTTTGATTTGCAAGTTTCCTGTTGTTTTTAAATGATCAAGAAAACTAGAATCTCAGAGAAATGGCTTTAAACGAGCTTCAACCCTTGACTATACGACAAAATTGTAGAGTGGTCAAAATTCAAAGAAGTTTTAGACAACATTTTTAGATGGTGGAAGTTAAAATCTTTGTACTTGGGTAGGAAACATAAAGGAAAGAAGTAATTGCTTTTCACAAGCAATTTCTTAATTTTTCACAATGTTTTCAATGCTTTTCTTGTTGGGCATTAAAAGTAGGATTTTGTAGGAATGGATTACAATTAGATGTGTATTACTGGTATTCAACCAATTTCAACACAATTTCTTTTTTGAATGAGTTGAAAGAAATTATTGTAGGAAAAGGGAGTTTTCATCTTAAGGGCAGGTTCTCCTTTTCTAATAAAGTTTTCCAAAGTACATGTATAACATTATTTGCGTAACATGATCAAGGGGAGTTTTGTGGATCACTCAGTGCCTGTCGTCTGTTGTGCAACCTCAACATTTTCTTTAAACATCATCTCCTGCTAAACCACTTGGCCAATTTTGGCACGAATGATCATTTGGTGACTCTTTTCAAGATATTTTTGTGAAATCTTGATTCTTGTAAAAATGTGAGCATGGCAGGGCTAGGCTTAGATAAATCATGAAATATTTCTTAGGTGAGCGTTTCAGGGCCATTTTGGCCCTCTTGTCCATTTCACCAATACGGATATAGACACTATTACTGAGGTTGCAGAATATGTTACAGGGGAGGTACAAATTGAAGAATCAATCAACTAATCAAATCATTCATTTAGACCAGAAAAGTACTTTGAATTCCAACATTTGCCAACATTTAAGTGAAGCCTTTTGTTGGTTTGGCGACTTAAACATTGTAACTACAGCTTTTTCAAGCCACAATTACAGAGATTTAGGTTGTCAACCAGCCATTTTACTATTTTGTTGCATGTTAATGGGCATTTTATCAAACCTAATGTCGTTTAATTTAAAAGCGGAACTTCCTGTCTGAACTCAGTCGGTATGGCTAGTGATCCACAAATAACATGCAGATTTTCTCTTACAGGTCCTTACAATACATAAATTCATGAATAGACATGTTTTGAAGATTATGACCTTAACTCTTTCCCGTTTTTCAAATTTTAGACTAGTCCAAATTGGAAGAGGTTGCAGACGACAATGACGACTGGATGCCATTTGAAATGAAACCATCATATGTGGTAGAAAATATTGTGGAAAAAGGAGAAATTGTAACAATTTCTTCTTTTTCAACAATGTTTTCTCAAGTATCAAATCACAGGAACGTAAAGTCCTGTATTTAAATGGGAAAGGGTTAAAGACTGAACAAATTCTCAGAAGTCACACATTTTGTTTGCTTAACCCATTACCAAATAACAAAATTTTATACTGGTCCAAATTACAAGTAGTTGCAGATGACAATTTCAAGTTGATGAAATTTTAAAAAAACATGTTTTTAGTTGTTGTTTTTTTTAGAAAACAATGTAGATAATGAAGAAATTGCATTTTACACAATGTTTTCCCAAAGCTTTTATATTAGCGGAATTGGTTAAAGCCAAGAATCATTCATATTAACCACTATTGTATCCTTTACTCTTCTCATTTTTGATCTTATACCTAAAAGATCGTCTTAAATTTTACTTTTGTAAACTATTTTCTTACCTATATAATAAAATTTTTTACAATCTTCTTTTTACATTTGTTGAGTTTATTTTAGCCCATTCGGATAAATTCCACTTTTTTAAGCCGGTCACTAGAAAGATTGCAGAAATACTGCTAACTTTAGCTTTTGTTATCCTAATATGCCCGTCCTTTTTTTTTTGGAGTCAACAGGTTGATTGTTTACACTTTAATTCATTCCTACACTGACACTTTTTAACCCCCCCCCCCAAAGGCTTTCAAAACACTGTAAAAAATGAAGAAATTGCTTGTTACAAGCAATTTCTTCATTATTCACAATGTTTTCTTCCACAAACGACAAAACAATTTAAAATTTCGTTAAATAAAACCTGTCATCTTTTAACTTGGACAAGTCTAAAATTTTGTTAAGTTATAGGTTAACAGGTAGAGCTCTCAGCAGTATTGTATTCTTACACTATTTCCAATTGAACTGATCAAAATAAAATTGTTTTTATGTCCTACTAAATAACTTTAGTGATGTGAGGGGTGTCATCTGAATGACTAGAGGAAAGGATGATTGAACCAGGGACCCCTTACACCTGATTTTAGCCCATTACCACTAGACAAATTTTGTTTCAATTATACATTATTAGAGGGTGTCACTTTCATATGCAACCTGAATATATCATCATTTAACCCTTTCCTGTTTTGCTAAATTTTAGACCTGTCAATATTCAAGGGTTTTGCAGATGAAAATTTAGAGTGCATTTAATTTGAACCAAGAGCTGGTCACAGTCATGTGACAAATGCCCCCAAAGGACAGGGTCAAGCATGTGGCACTTTGATTTGTTTTGTAAACACAACCACATGCATTTGTGATCTATATGTCTGGGTTTTTAATAAATGAAATTTTAATATGTATGATAATTTCTATAAATACAGAATGAAATAGAGAAATGCATTATGGACGGATTTTTCTGAGGTAAAAAGTAGGTCAAGGTCACTGGGTCAAGGTCATGTAAAGTGGTCCACCCAATTAAGCATCTGTCCAAATATGGAAGCAATCCACTGAAGAATAAGAGAGTAAATACAATTTAACCGTTCTGGACGCAATTTAACCATTCTGGACGCCCCTTTGACCCCAGATTGTGACCTTGACCTTTGAGATAGGATCCAGGGTCTTTTTCGCAACATGTCATCTGAAGATGGTGAACATTTGTATGAAAGAAATTTTTACCTGCGTGCATGATTATAGAAGTTACAGAGTGGACATGGCAAAAAATGCCGATTTTTTACCTTTGACCCCAGATTGTGACCTTGACCTTTGAGATAGGAACCTGGGTCTTTTTAGCGACACGTTGTCTGAAGGTGGTTAATATTTGTATGAAAGAAATTTATACCTGCGTGCATGATTATAGATGTTACAGAGTGGACACAGCAAAAAGTGCCGATTTTTTACCTTTGACCCCAGATTGTGACCTTGGTCTTTGAGATAGGAACCTGGGTCTTTTTCGTGACACGTTGTCTTATAGCGGTGAACATTTGTGCAAAGTTATATTGAGATCCACTATTGCATGTAGAAGTTACATAGCAGACACGAAAGAGGGACGGACGGAAGGACGGACGGACAGACGGACAGTTTGATTACTATATGCCTCCCTTTGGGGGCATAAAAATACAGTCCAGTGGGCTAGAAAATATTGTAGAAAAAGAAGAAGCAATACAAGCAATTTCTTCTTTTTCTACGTTGTTTTCTCAAAAATAAAATCACAGCCACATAAAAACCAGGGTTTTAACGGAAAGGATTAAGAGAATATTTTTTGTTTTCATGTAGGTATTTGTATGAATACAAAATATTTTCTTCATTTCTTAGATTTAATGACACCAAACCAAAAATATTTTACAAATTTTGATTCAATTTTATGGAACTTTTTTGTGTGCTAGCAAACAAAATAGCGATGTTCTCAATTTTCTTTCAGCCATTCATAATACTCATTTTTGATAGACGAAATTAATAATCAAATTATAGCATCACAGGCTCAGGGCTTGGATAAAGAGAACTCAAAGTCAATACTGTTTTCAGAATGAAAATATCACAGTTTATTTCATGTTATAATGTTAAAATGAGTCATGAAAGGAATCAATGCTTGTTTAATAAAGGGGACACATTTTACTAGTATTAAACACATGCTTCCACAATAATAAATAAATATTCATGCTAACAAAAAATAGGATTGTCGCAAAGCGGACTTATACCCCCAAAGAGCACTTTGTCACTCAAGTAGAACAGTTGACCTTTGACCTTCATCATCCAAAAAAGTTCTGTTGTGACCTTGATCTTTCAATCAAAGTTCAATTGTGACATTGACCTTTGACCTCTGATCCAAAATCAATAGGGCACATCCTTAGGTCATGGACAACAAGTGTATAAAGTTTCATGGTCCTAGGTTACATGGCTTATGAGTGAGAGCCCAGAAATGGTTTTCAATCAGAGTTCAATTGTGACCTTGACCTTTGACATCTGTGACCGGAAAACAGCAGGGCACTTAGCAATGATTGTATGAAGTTTCAAGGTTGTAGGTCTATTGATTCTTGAGTCAAAGCATGGAAACAAACTAGAAGGTTGTCCCAGGACAACTGCTGTCGAGCCCACAAAGTTTTGTAGGCATCATGCTCCAGACAAGCACAATTTCAGTGTTTGACCTTTAGCTTTAACCTTGAACTTGAAGCTATCCAAAATATTCTTTCAAATGGCACATCTACTCATAATGGAGAATAATTGTGCCAAGTTATTTGAAATCCATCCATAAATGTTTGTTTGTTAGAGTGGGGTTTTAGCCGCTTTCAGCCATCTTTCAGTTATATTGCGACGGCTGGAGCACCTAACAATGGATTCCTGGTATTTCTCACAATAGTACCGCCATCACATCCTTTCCTAGCCTCCAGCTGCTATTCCTCATAGGTCTACGATTATCGACCCATTGGTGAGAGACAAATAATCGGAAAGGATGAGTGCTGCCGTCGGGGATTGAACCCAGGACCTCTAGAATGACAGTCTGACGGGCTACCAACTGTGCTATGACGGCGGCCCATCCATAAATGTAGGAGTAATTGTGCAAACAAACACAATTTAAGTGTATGACCTTGAGCTGTGACCTCGACATTAGAACTATCCCAAAAAATCTTTCAAATGGCACATCTACTCATGATGGAGAATAATTGTACCAAGTTTTTTTAAAATCCATCCATAAATGTAGGGGTAATAGTCCTAAAAAACACAATTTTAGTGTATGACCTTTAGCTGTGACCTTGACTTTAGAACTATCTCAAAAAATCTTTCAAATGGCACATCTACTCATGATGGACAATAATTGTGCCAAGTTTTTTTGAAATCCATCCCTAAATGTAGGAGTAATTGTCCGGACAAAGACAATTTTAGTGTATGACCTTTAGCTGTGACCTTGACATTAGAACTATCCCCAAAAATCTTTCAAATGGCACATCTACTCATGATGGAAATAATTGTGCCAAGTTATTTTGAAATCCATCCCTAAATGTAGGAGTAATTGTCCGGACAAAGACAATTTTAGTGCATGTCCTTTAGCTGTGACCTTGACATTAGAACTATCCCAAAAATTCCTTCAAATAGAACAAATACTCATGATTGTGCCAAATCATTTTGAAATCCATCCATAAATGTAGGAGTAATTGTCTGGACAAATTCGGACGGACATACGGACACACTTACTAACTCACTTATGTACATACACCAACTTGTCATAGCGGCAACTATGTCTCGCTCACCACAAGCAGGCTTGTCAAAAAGTCTGCGGATGGACTGACAGATTGTTGGACAGACAGACATGGTGAAACTAATATACCACCCTCTACTTCGTAAGTTGGGGCTATGATAAAAGCAATGCCTCATCTATGATCTTGCCTTTGGATGCTTCACTCAAAAATAACCCAAAGTTTTCTAAATAAAAAAGCTGAACATAAACTGCCAAGACTAAAGCAATACCTTCCCACACAATCCGGCTATTTTACGCCCCTTAAGAAAAAGGCTTAAGAAAACATGATGGAAAATTGTTACAAGCAATTTTTTCATTATCTACATTGGTTTGTTACCCAAAAGAATTTTAAATCTCATCACTTAAAAAATGTCTGCAACTTCTTTCAATTCTGACTAGTCAAAGATTTTGATGTGTGGAAATGAGCTTTTTTTTATTTAAAAAGAATTCCTAAATACAAAGTGCATGCATATACAAAAGAATCTAAAGTAAATTTGACTAACAGGTTTAAACTATCATGGAAAATAGCAGAAACATAAAAGCTACAAGAGATTCATGAAATATGCACCATATTAGGTAAATTTTGAATAAATAATGCTGCGTATAATTATATATAGTACATGTATCTGTCACATCAAAAGGGACCATATAGGGAGGGCTAAATAAAATCAGTCCCATTGTCAGTGGATGGTGAGGGCTACTCAGAGTTGAAACTTTTCAATTTTGACACATTTTCTGAGTGTACATTTACCCATTAAAAGACAATAAAATTTTAGACTTGTTCAGATTGAAAGATGTTGTAGACAACAATTTTTTTCAGTTGATTTTTTTTTTAAATTCTTTGCCTTTCAAGGAAGAAATCATAGGAAATAAATAAATTGATTGTGACAAGCAATTTCTTCATTTTTCACAGTATTTTCTATATTTTTCTTTTTAGGTTGTTTGAATTGTAACAAGTGATTTCTTCTTTTTCCACGATGATAACTACTCCACTGAATGGTTATTTTTTCTAATTAAATCCACTTTAAATTAACATCTGGAAAAACTTGGACAGGTCTAGAATTTTGTAAAACCGGAAAGGGTTAAAGTCTCTTCTGAAGGACTGGAGAAGCTTTGGAGTCTAGCATATTATAACTAGATCAAATCCACTCCTTTGGGAATGGATTAACCCATTCCAACACAGCGAAATTTTAGACTGGTCCAAATTGAAAGAAACTGCAGACGACAATTTCAAGTTGATGGAATTTTAAATTTTTTTGTCTTTTGGGATAGAAAACAATGTGAAAAATGAAGAAATTGCTTGATACAAGCAATTTCTTCAATTTCCACAATGTTTTCTAAAGCTTTTTTCTTGAGGAGCGTAAAAAGGAGGGCTTGTGTGGGAATGGGTTTATATCAAAATAAAAATCCTAGAAAACCTGTGCTGGATCCAACTTCTTCATAAAATATCTGTTTCATGGAATTCCCTGATGGTTCCTTTTTGCCTGACATAACTAGGAACAGTTCTCTGACTATATGATCTATAGATACTATCAATAATAAAATGTAACCCTCAAATATTCAACTGTTGGGGTTTGAACCAAGGAACTTTTTTCCTGAAGTAAGTGATCTATCATGTCCCTATAAAAGCTAGCTTGATTGGTCAGGCAGTATAAGCACCCCTTTTTCACTACCCGGCTGTATACACACACCCTCAACAATAAAGAATCTACCATGAATCTTCTATGTTCAACATAATCAACTTCCTATTCATAAAGCTACCAACTTATGTGAGTTATAACGGTGGGCCACAAATTTAGCCCACAAATAAATATTCAATACAATCGGGATTTAAATCAGGGATCTTTCTGTTCCAATGTAAGCACTCTATCATGTAGCTATTAAAGCAAGCTTGTGCAGCAAGGCAGTATAAGTACCCCTTATGCACTACCTGGCTACACAAATGAAATGTATACCCCTATATTGTAGATAGAGCTCTAAGTCATTTCCTACCTATACTCATTCAAAAATAATTCCTTATCTTTCCAAAATGAAAGAAACTGCAAATATCAATTCTAAGTACTTGCATGTATCACCTGGGTTGTTTTTAAAAATACTTTGTACTCTTGTACATCTTAAAATATTGATCTATAAAGAGCATGAATGAATCTCTAACCTAGAGGTCAAGGGATCAGAAAACACTGTACAGTACAGTATATCTCCCTTCAAAAGTGAAGCATTCCCATCTGCCTGCATTTCTTTGATTTGTATGGATAAACAAAGAATTGTAAGGAAAAATGTTACATAATTAACATTAAAAGTAACAATGCTGGGATTATGTAGTAAGGGGCTACTTTATTAGCACATGACCAAACAATCTAGGGTTTTTAAACCCCGATTTTGTAATCCGATAATGAATCTTCAATTTATTCAATGTTTTCCACACAACCACTGATTATCAAAGCCCTTAGATATCAAAATTACAGTGGAGGGAAAGAACAGATTGATGTAAATAGCTTATTGTTTCCATTCCCTCACTTTTTTAAATCAATTTTTGCATTATTTTCACTTAGATTGTCAACTGCAACCTTTTCCATTTTAACCCATTCCCACACAATGACGCTTTTAAATGCCCCTCAATATAAAAGCTTTGTAAAACATTGTCGTAAATGAAGAAATTGCTTGTGAAGGCAATTTCTTCATTATCCACAATGTTTTCTATCCAAAAAGAAAAAGACGAAAAATTTAAAATTCCATCAACTTGAAAAGGTTTGCAGCTTCTTTCAATTTGGACCAGTCTAAAATTTCACAGTGTGGGAATGGGAATGGGTTAACCAGATGAACTTTGAACTTGGACTAGTCCGTGTAAATTTGAAAGATTGCAGCTGTCAATAAAAAAAATAGTTTGACCAGTGAAAATATTTGTTTTGACCAGAAGTATTTCTTGATATATTTGTGTGAATCATTTTTGTTTTGGTGACTGAAATGGCAAAATTACCATAAAAAACCTTATGATCATTTTCAACCCATTCCCACACAATGACGCTTTTAGACACCCCTCAAGAAAAAGCTTTTGAAAACATTGTTTACAATGAAGAAATAGCTTGTAACATAATGTTTTCTACCCTATAAGGTGAGGATTATCTAAATTGCACCAACTTTAAATTGTTGTCTGCATGTTCTTTTAATTTGGACAAATCTAAAATTTTGTTGTGTGGGAATGGGTTAAAGAGGAGTTATACTGTAGAGCTTACTGAAGCTGTAGTTACTACATTTAGGTCACAGACCTATGATTTGTATTTTGTTTTACGTTTCCAATCCATACATTAACCCTTTCCCATTCAAATACGGGATTTTACATTCCTGTGATTTTCTACTTGAGAAAACATTGTGGAAAAAGAAGAAATTGCTTGTAACAAGCAATTTCTCCTTTTTCCACAATATTTTCTACCATATATGATGGTTTCATTTCAAATGGCATCCAGTTGTCATTGTCGTCTGCAACCTCTTTCAATTTGGACTAGTCTAAAATTTCCAAAACGGGAATGAGTTAAACAAACTATCATTGTTTGATATCTAAGTCTAACTGCCTTGTCAGAAGTCATTAGTTGTGGTTCAAAACCGCTCAATTCTGTTGTCTAGTAATGGGTTAAATCTTCATGTATGACAAACTATCTGGGACTTTGGGGTACTTTGCTAACATAATTCATCACAGCTTGTTGTAATATCTGGGCCCTTTGCATTTCTTCTTCCCGAACCCGAGACAACTCCGCTTCTCGACTGCGTAATTTTTCTTGTAATGACATTATTTCTCTCTCCTTTTGGTCTATTGTTTCTCTATGCTTCATCAGTTGTTCTGTTAAAATAAAGATCAAAATTCATAAATTCTATCATGAGCGTGTAAAGTACCACAGAAATATTTCTTTAACCTATTCACACTCAACCCGCCTTTCATGTCACTGAAGAAAAAAAAACTTAGAAAAACATGGTAGAAAATGAAGGAATTGATTGTATGAAGCAATTTCTTCATTATCAACAATGTTTTCTATCCTTAAAAATTCAATCTTTTATAATTTTAACAACATAAAACTGTCACCTGCTTCTTGTTTGAATGTGTACCAGTCTAAAATAAATTCTGTCCGGATATGGGTTAAAACAAGCTTGAATCAAATGCATGCATGGAAAAGTTTACTCCTAGTTAATACATTAACCCAGGATTCCCCTTAAAGAAACAGTCATTGAAAACATAGTGGAAAAAAAAGAAATTGCTTATAATAAGCAAATTTATTTATTTTCAACAATGTTTTCTGCCTATAAAGATGAAGATTTTCAGAATTTCAACTACTAATTATTGTTATCTGTAATTTCTTTGAATTTGGACCCATCTAAAATTTTCATGCGTGGAAATGAGTTAATATTTTTACAGAAACAGCAAGCTATTCTCATAATTGACCAATTGTGGCTGTCAATCAAGGAATCAATTGACCAATCAAATAATTCATTCAGCCCGGAATAGACCTTTGGCGCCATTTTTTAAGCTTCTTTGCTAGTTTGACGACAAAAACTTTGAAACTGCAGCTTGTTCAAGCTGTAGTTACGACGTTTAGGTCGCCAACCAACCATTACATTTGTTTGTTTCCTGTTACTTGACATAAAACTTTGCACCTTTTAAAATTGAAGCAAAACTTCCTGTCAGAATCAATGGTTGTAAGTTGTAAGTGGGCGGGGGTCAGCAATTGGTCATTTATATTCAGATGATAGAAGAAATTTCATCATCATAGCTAATTATTTTTCGTATGATACAATCCACAGATTCCATGAGATCATCTTCATTATATGCAGTATATTGTATCAAACATAATTTTTATAAGAAAAATTTAAGCCTCATAAATTCATTTATATAAATAATTGAAGACAAATGTGTCAATGCAAATTTAAATACTTTTTTTACTAATGAATTCAATTTTTACCTAAAACATGGCAACTTCTGTTTTACCTTATGTATGTTGTCTGTCTAGTAAATGACTCTCTTAATTTATTCCCACACAATCCCATTTTTTACAACCTCCAGATATTTAAAAAAATATTGTTGCAAAAGGAGAGATTGCTTGTAGCTTAGTTAGCTTTTCTTTTCAATTTTAACCTCATTAGGACTGTTGTCTGTAGCTTCTTTTGGTAAGAAAAAGTCTAAAATTGTGTGGTCTTAAAATGGGTTATAGTTCTAAATGACATTTTAAAAAAATTGTACTTATATTCCGTGCAAACAGTTTCATATTCAGATCATTAAAATATTCCCACACATTGGCGCTTTAAAACGCCCCTCAATATGAAAGCTTAATGAAAACATTGTGGAAACTGAAGAGATTGCTTGTATTAAGAAATTTCTTCATTATTCACAATATTTTCTACACCAAAAGACATCTTAAAACTGTCGTCTGCAGCTTTCTTTGAATTTAGACCAGGATAAATTTTTGTTGTTTGGTAATGGTTTGAATCCCAAATCATCACAACAAGAAAATCCCCCAAAATGTGTTATCATCACTTACCGGACAGTTTGGTATCTGCATCAGTAAGTTTTTCCCGAAGCTCTCTTTGAACTGTTTTCTCATTTTCTAACTTGGTCATAGTACTTTGTAGTTCAATCTTAACCTTCCCAACTTCTTGCATTGTGTAGACATTCTTTGTAGAAACTTCCTGTTAATGAAAAAGTGCATGTATGTGTGTGTGTATTTTTATGACTTTAGCCCTTAACCCATTCCCACACAGTGACGCCTTTTGACGCCCCTCAAGAAAAGCAATTGGAAAAACATGGTGTAAAATGAAGAAATTGCTTGTGACAAGCAATTTCTTCATTTTACACAATGTTTTCTATCCAATAAGTTCAAAAAATCTAAATTTCGTAAACTTTAAATCGTCGTGTGCAACTCTCTTCAATTTGGACCAGTCTAAAATGTTGTTGTATGGGAATGGGATAAATGTATTGCAAAAACCCACCAACATTCAAAGGTTTTGCAGATGACAATTTAAAGTGGATTTTATTTGAGAAATAGTCATTCAGTAGGGAAGAAAATTTTGTTTCAAGCAATTTCTTCTTTTTCCACAATATTTTCTCAAGTACAAAAACGCAGGTACATAAAAACCTGTAATTAAACAGAAAGGAGTTTAGATATCATTCAGTATTTCATTCTCTACTGTTGTAGTCTCTGTGATTCAATCTTTCAATCTTTGCAACTTTTTATCCAGTATGAAAGACATTTTCAAACATATATCTAAATGAGAGGTGCAGAGCAGATCTGTACTTCATAGAGTGTATCTATAGTTTCCTTTTTATCATAGCTTTCTGCAAAACTTTGGAATAACAAGAGTTTTGCAACTGGATGCTTGGCTCAGCTGCAGGTGTTGGATAGTGAATAAGTTGTAAGTCAAACAGGGCATAATTCTTACAAAAACGCATGTTAAGTTATCTTCCTTGATAGTAATGATAGCTTTTGTGATAGTGAACACATGTGCAAAGTTTCAAGAAAATGTCAGTAAATAATCTAGATATACGTAAAATTAAATTTTGAATTACGACGAACACCTACATATACACCAGCAACAGGGCAATGACAAATTTTGTTTGAAACCGCAAATCAACCAATGATGGAGACAACTGTGCCAACCCATTTTGAAACCCACCCATAAATGAAAGAGATATGCTTAAGACAAGTTAACCCATTCCCACACAATCCCTCCTTTTTACGCCTCTTAAGAAAAAAGCTTGGGAAAACATTGTGGAAAATGAAGAAATTGCTTGTATCAAGCAATTTCTTCATTATCCACAATGTTTTCTTTCCAAAAGGAGAAAAGAATAGAAAATTCCATCAACTTGAAATTGTGGTCTGCAACTTCTTTCAATTTGGACAGGTCTTAAATTTCTCTGTGTGGGAATGGGTTAAATTTCAAAATTATTTCAAATAGCATGTCAGCCAATGATGATAAGCAATTATGCCAAATTATGTGAAATTTACCCAATGATGCAGTAATTATGGTTAGGATATGCCTGATTTTACCATTTGACTTTCACTAGATAAACTTGTTTAGTTTCACTATGAAGAAGTCTTTGTGATGTAAATTGTAAATGATTGAAAAAATAAAGAATTCCTACACAATATTGCCATTTACCTTCATTTTATGCTAATATCCTGAAGTAGTTTTATATTAACCTATTCCCACACAATGACTCTTTTTGACGCCGTGTGGTAATGGGTTAAAAGTTAATTGAGAATACACAATGTTGTTTTAACAAATAACCCATAGGGGAAATAATAAATCCACAAGAGCCCTATAATTCCAAATTTGGTCAGTTTTTTCAAACAGAGTGGACCATAAGTAGAGTAAGATAAACAAAAGCAGGACTAAATCTATCAAAACAGAGAGTTTTTCAATAAATCTATTCCAACACAAGAAAATTTTAGACTGGTCCAAATTGAAAGAAGCAGCAGACGACAATTTAAATTTGGTGGAATTTTAAATTTGCCAGTATTTTGGGGTAGAAAACATTGTGGATAATAAAGAAATTGCTTGATACAAGCAATTTCTTCATTTTCCACAATGTTTTCCAAAGCTTTTTTCTTGAGGGGCGTAACAAGGAGGGCTTGAGTTGGAATGGGTTAATTTGTTCACAATATAAACAGGTTAAAAACTGCCAATAATTTACAAAAAAATTAGCCCATTCCTACACAATCATGCTTCTATCTGCCCCTCTAGAAAAAGGCTAAGAAAGCATTGTGGAAAAACCAAGTTATAGCTTGTGACAATCAATTTCTTGATATCCATAATCATTTTTACCCCCAAAGACAAAGAATTTTAAAATTAAAAAATCAACCAAGAGCTGTTATCTTCAACTTCTTTGAGTACGGACCAGTCTAATAGATTCCTTATTGGTAATAGAATAAAGAAATAGGCTTATTTCCTTTTTGTGCCTTAGGTCGTTTTGTAAATAATTTCAACAATGTACACGCCTCACTAAGTTCCTCTACTCTCCGTTTGTATGTTTCCACCTCCAAGGTCAGAGCACTATTTTTGGACGTTAATTCAGATATTGTGGTCTGTTGCTGATTATGATGACTTTGTAATTCGTCCTTAGAAATCTGTAACACTCGCAATTTCTCTTCCAATGTCTTCATTCTCCCCTCCTGCAGTGTTGGAACATTATTTTATTAACCCATAACCAGACAATAAATTATAAGTTTGAAAAAAGAAATTTATTTGGGTACAGCATTTCAAGCAATTTCTTCTTTTTCCACAATGTTTTTCTTTTAAATATGTTCTACATCTAACTTGCCCCTCCCCACCTTCTAAGAAAGGCTTGCAAATTATTGTAGGAAAAGCAATATATTCATCTCTTACAATATTTTCTACCCACAAGATGTTCTTCTTTCAACTGGTTTTCTCTTTGAGGTTTTGTTTCAAACCTGCCGCCGTCATAGTGCAGGCAGTAGCGCGTCAGACTCCTAATCTTCAATCATGGGTTGTCATGGGTTCTATCCCCAGCAGCGGCACATATTCTTTCCGACATTTGTCTCTCACCAATGGGTGGATAATCGTAAACCTAAGTGGGATAGTAGATGGAGGCTAGGAAAGGATGTAGTGGTAGTACTGGTGTGAGAATTACCAGGAATCCATTGGTAGGAGCTCCAGCCGCTGCGATATGACTGAAATACTGTTAAAAGTGGCATTAAACACCATTCAATCAATCAATTTGTTTCAAACCTCCTTGAAATTCCTTGATTTGTAATTGATTACTTGCAATGATTCACGCTAACCCATCTCCAAACTATTCTGCATTCTTACCACCCTCACTATAAAGACTTTGGAAATCAATGTGGAAAAAAAATAACAAATTGCTTGTAAAAAGCAATTTTCTTCATTTCCCCTATGGTTTTCTACCCTACAAGACAAAGATATCGTGATTTTCATTTAAATGAAATTGTAGTCTACAACTACTTTCAATTGACCAATTGCTGGCCCGCCCTATTAATCCTTTTGCCCCACCCACTGACTCCAACAGGAAGACCCACTTTGATTTTAAACGCAATTATTTTGAAAGATTTATTGCTATTAGCATGTAAAAAAAATTAAATGATAGGTTTTGACCTAAATGTCATAGCTACAGCTTGAACAATCTGTAGTTATGACGTTTAAGTCGCAAAGCCTATAAAAATGTTTCAGACAAATGGCGGTCAATGCCGGAGTTCAAATCTCAGTTCCGGGCTGAATGAATGATTTGATTGGTTGTTTTATTCCTTGACTGACAGCCGCGATTGGTCAATTTTGACTACTCATTTCGTCTTCTGGTAATAATTTGAAACTTCTCATAGTGACTAAGAAAGTAACCATTACTCTGTCAAATCAGAAATAAATGTACAAACCTCTTCATTTTTCACTTTCTGTTTGGCAATGTTTATACTCTCCTCAGCCTGTAGTTTATCTGTCATACTCGATGTTTTAAGTTGACTTATCTCCTCCTCCAACTGTAATCGGGACATTTCTAATCTCTGTATACGCTCACGTAAAGCTCTTTCTGTCTCTTCTGATTCTTGTTTCACTCTCTGAACCTGAATTATACAAAGTACAAATTAATATTTACCCATTACCAGGCGACTAAAATTCATGCAGGTCCAAATTCAAAGAAGTTGCAGATGACAAGAAATGATGAAATTTAGACAATGCTTGTTGTTAGGGGTAGAAAACATTGCAGATAAGGAAGAAATTAATTCTAATTCTTAATTAAGCAATTTCTTCATTTTCAATGTTTTTCAAAGATATTTACTTGTGGTATGTAAAAAAGCAGAAATTGTGTTGGGATGAGTTAAATCACCATCACCAAGGGTTTGCTATTGCATCACTGTTGTTCAAGACAAAACAGAATGACTGTTTAACCCTTTCCAATTCTTTGAAATTTAAGGCTGGACCTAATTGCAAGAGGTTGCAGATGACAATAAAATGCGATTTCCAAAGAGACCTTCCTATGTGGTAGCAAATATTGTGGGAATAAGGAGAAATTACAAGCAATTTCTACTTTTTCCACAATGTTTTCTAAAGTGTAAAATCACAGCGACATAAAATCTCAGGTTTGTACAGGAAAGGGTTAATATCATATAAAACTCAACTTCATTATTATCTTTAGCTAGAAAGGGCACATGAAATTTTCTTCATGAAATGAAAGTGATATTGTTCTTACACTCAAAAAAAAACAATTATCCTTTATATATTTGTTTTGAGATATCACAAAAAGTCTCAGTTTTTGCACAATGAAAACCAGCTGATGACATGAAACGACTCATGAAAATGAAGCTTTTTTGTTCAACTGTTAAATTGTTAAAGTTAAATTGTTCTTACACTGAAACAAACAATTATCCTCTATACATTCATTTTTAATTACTCATCACAAAAAGTCTCAGTTTTTGCACAATGATAACTAGCTGATAACATGAAGGCTACAGCAATACCTTGGGTTTTCTCAAAAAGCAGGTGAGCTAGAAATCCAATTAAGGAAGGAAGTAAATTCCTTATTAATTATTAAGTCATCTTAATCAAAATTTACCACCATTCACAACAAACATACCTCCTTTTGTCTGATCTGTTCTGCTTCATGCAGAGCCTCCTTATTTCTTGCCTTTTCATTCTGCAACCTTTCTGTAAAATGGAAATCCAGAGCATAGAACTTGTAATATTACCAAATAAAATGTTTTCTTTTCTTTTTATTCATCAAATATGACTTTGAACAATATAGTCAAAAAGTAAGTCTGTAAAGCATTAACCCTTTCCCTTTTTTTAAAAAAAATGAAGGAGATAAGCTCTGGACAAGCTCAATATGAATGTTTGAGCTTAAGCTATGACCTTGACCTTGGAGCTTTCCCAAAATGTGGTTAAATACCAATTCTACTCAAATATGAGAACATTTGTGCCAAGTTATTTAGAAATCCATCTTTTAATGTAAGAGATATGCTTTGGACACCCTCAATATAGATGTTTTAGCTTCAGCTATGACCTGTGTCAAATGTAGATTCTACTCATGTTAGAGAACATTTGTGCCAATCTATTTTGAAATCCATCAATAAATATACGAGATGCCCTCTGGACAAATTGTAAGATGCACTAATGCTAATATGATGAATGATTGTGACAATTTTGTCTTGCTCACAGTAAGGTGACTCGACAATATAACTATCGACCATTATTGGTTTTTCTAGAACTCACAGTTCTGGGCTGCTTGCTTTTCAGGCTATCGCCCACTCATAACCTAGAGGATGCAAGTGGTCCTGTTACAGGCATTTTTTTCTTTTTATGATGATCATATTGTTTTTCATGGCAAATGACATATCCTACTGTCAATGAAAAAAATGTTTGACCAATCAAATCATTCATTTAGATCGAAAGTAAAATGTTGGACTCCAACATTGATAACAGAATTATTTGTGGATGACTTAACCAATTCCCACACAACGACACTTTTTGACACCCTAAAAAAGCTTCATCAACAATGTTGACCCCATATATTTTTAGAATTTCATCAACTAAAAATTGTCGTTGGCAACTTTTTGAATTTGGACCAGTCTAAAATTTTGTCAAGTGGGAATTGGTTAAACAGTGTAACTAAAGCTTATTCAAGCAATAGTTTCTTTGATTTAGTTGCCCATAAATGATCTGCTTTTTGTTTTATGTCCTTGATCATACACATTATAATACAATGTCATTAATAATCTTAGTCAAATTACCTTTTTGGAGGTCAATGGGTGTGACTTATGATTTGTCAATTGACCAATCATTGAATAATCAGTCAAACAATGAAATCATTCTTTTAGATTGAAAGTTAACTTTGATCTCCGACATTTGCCACCATTTATTAAAAGCATTTTTGTTGGATTGGTGACTTACACCTTTTTAAGCTGTAGTTACCATGTTAAAGTTACCATCCATTCTACTTTTTTGTTACATGCTATTAGCCATAAATTTTGCAAAATAAATATCAGACTTCCTGTTAAAGTCAATGGGCGGGGCCAACAGAGGAAATAGGTGGGGACAGTGATTGGTCAATTAATCCAATGAAACATAAGGGTTATGCAGTACTCACCATCATAATGAGAACCTTTCATCTTTAATTCCGCCTGTAATGACGTAATCTGCTCCTTCAGTTCAAATACTTGTGATTGTTGTTGACGGGATTTTCTCTCCAGATCTTCTACCTGTCAAAAAGAAGAAATTATTCAATCCTTGATCAAAATAATTGATAAGTCTGATTTGTGAGAATTCTGTAAAACTCATTAAATTTGAACTAGAGTTATCGCAAAACAGACTATTACCCTCCTTTCAGCATTCTGTCACTCAAAACAAATTTTGACATTGACCTTTAACCCATTCCCACACAGTGACGCTTTTGAACGCCCCCAGGAAAAAAAATGAAAAAAAATGGAAAACATTGTGTAAAATGAAGAAATTGCTTGTTACAAGCAATTTCTTCATTTTACACAATGTTTTCTACACAGAAAGTTGAACAAATCTAAAATTTCATTGATTTTAAATTGTCCTCTGCAACTCCTCTGAATTTGGACCAGTCTAAAATTTTGACATGTGGGAATGGGTTAATATATGCTTCCCAAACAGCAATGAGGCACCGCCCTGGGTCATAGATAAGATTTCTAGATCAAATAGCTTATGAGCATGCAAACAGTTTTCAATCACTTAAATTGTGACCTTTGACCTAGGTGACTCCAAAACAATAGGGCGACAATTTTATTAAGTGCAATGGTAGTAGGATAACTGGTTCTAGAGTTAGAGCATAGAAATGAAAAGTCTGTAGATTGACAGACAGACAGACATGGTGAAACTAATATTTTGTTGGTAATGGGTTAAATATACCCCGTTAGTTGCAATATTCTGAATTGATAGAAGAAAAAGTATTATTGGAAAAGAAGAAATTGTTAGTAATAATCATTTTCCTCCAACAATTTCTTCAACTTAATTTCTGACAGTCTATAATCCCTTTCCTGTTCAATCCCTAGTTTTTTTTCTTGTGATTTCATAATTGAGAAAACATTGTAGAAAAAGAAGAAATTGCTTGTAACAAGCAATTTCTTTTCTATCCATAATGTTTTTTACCATACTGTATGTGTATTTCTATTATCAAATCCAATTTAAGTTCTTGTCTGTAAAACCCTTGAATTTGGACAGGTCTAAATTTTTACAAAACAGGAAAGGGTTAAAGCTGCATTTGCAATAATATGCTTGAGTCACAGACAATGAGCAGCCAATACACCCTAACACAAAAAGCTTAGATCAACATGTATTTACAAAATGGTATAGAGAAGATTCTGATCAGACTGCGGATGCACATGCTGGGCTTAATCTTATTCTGTGCACTTGTTGGATTGCTATGCATAGGTTTTAGAAATGATCTTCAAAACATTTTTCATACAAAATAATTCTTTTTGCTTGAAAAAAATGTTGCAGGAATGTATTTTAATTTAGCAGATCAACTTTGATGGTTTTAGGGGAGGTAATCTGCAGTAATTTATGCAAATGAAGAAGCCTACAGAGAGATATATGTCTAAATACGGAAAATATAGAAAGAGTTGACCGTTTAGGTTTTCTCTGAATGGATAAGCTTTGCCTATAGCTCTGTGCATACACAACCATAAATTAAACAGTACCTTTGTTTCAAATGCAATATTCCTCTCATTGGCTTCTGATAACTCCTTTAATAACTTCATTTCTGTATTGGCACGATCCTGAAAAAAGTTCATATTGGTTGCAAAACATCTTTTTAGTATAACGGCATCAAAATTCTTAAATCCATATCTTCAACCCAAAACATTCAACAAAATTAAAAACATTATTGAGGGTCAAAAGCATCAATATTTATGACAATTGAAATTGTAAGATCAAAATAATTCTATGCAATGAGCCTATTTTTCATGACAGAAGTTATGATATTTTGAAATGTGACCCACAATAAAACCATGACGTTAGTTATGATGATTTTACTTTTGCTAGTCATTCAAACAACTATCTCCGTCACGGACATTAACAAAAACGTTCGTAAAATTTAGTCATCAGCACCTATGTGTATAACAGTCCATGCCTAAGATTAGCGTACATTTCCAGTGAATACTCAGGTGCAGTCATCTCAAAATGTAAACAAACATGAGTTGAAATTGATAAGAAAAACACAAAAATACTCATTCCAGAGAACTGCAATCATACCCTTATTTTGTATGTTTTTATCGAGAAGGCTCTTGTTTGATTTAATAACAAAATTAACAATAGATTGCATAAACTGTTGTTCCTTCCTCAGAGGGAAGATATGGTTTTAAGCTTAACCCATTTGCACACAATAAAATTTTAGAATGGTCCAAATTGAAAGAAGCTGCATACAATAGTTTCAATTTGATGAAATTTTAAATTGTCTTGTCATTTTGGATAGAAAACATTGTGGATAATGAAGAAATTGCTTGAAACATTTCCACAACATTTTCAAATGATTTTTTCTTGAAAATTGTAAAAAGGGAGGGAATGTGTGGGAATGGGTTAAATGTTGACTCATGCTAGCTCTTACTAGTTGTTTTCCTACACAGGAAGAGAGGCAGAGGCTTTCAGCTGCCTGGTAGACTTGGACTAACCATTAACCTGTTACCAGAGCAGGGGCTCCCTCTGGGAAATTTTATTCTTGTGCCAATGAAATGGCCAATGGCAAAACTTTGGGGCCACTTGGTGCCAATTGGAGACAAAAGCGAAGCCAGTATGAATAAGTGAATGAAAGAACTCTACTACATTGAAAACAAATAACCTGTTATCTATATATATTATTTTGAATGAATTGGGTTAAAAGGTGCAAAAATAGAGAATTGTCATTTGAAAAAGAAATGCCAAGAACATCCAGAGCTATGCCGGATGACAAGTCAAATATTTGGTAACTCACAGTACTTTGATTAATAATGTCTGCAGTACTTTGATTACTAATGTCCGATATTTCTCATTTCTCAGAAATTCACTTGACTTTGTTACTTAAATCACCAATAGATAAGCAAAATATTGTCTTTGCTTTTTATTCAGCACTCTAACGAATCACAAAAAGTGATGAAGGAATAAAGATCGTCAATTTTTTAACCCAAGCAATGTGACTATCTGCCATCTTGGTTTACATGATGGTTCCCAGAGGTGTGCTTCGAAAACCCCAATAACTCGAGTGATGTTAGAATCAATTAAGTCAGTGATGCGTTTCTAATCTGTCTTGATTGACACGATTATGCAAAGGATATTGATGGTCGCTTGTCTCCAAAAACATAAAAGCAGATGTGTGAATGATAAAGTTGTGCGTTGGTAATCATTTCAATGGACTCAAAATCCCTTTGCCTTATTTTGAAAGTTGTCGCCAGTAAAATCGCCCATTTTGGGGCCAGAATCTTTATTTTGTTGCATTTGGCCCAATTGGAAATCAGCAGCGGGAGCCCTGCCAGAGGTGAGTCATTTCGAAATGAAAATCCCAACAAGATTTTTTAGGTGTCCTAAAGAATGTTTTTTGTTGAGTGTAAACATTCAGTGTCGTAAAGGCTACCTGTTTAAGCCAATGCTGAGTATGATTAAATTCCTCAGATTCCTAAGATTCTCATAAAGAGGCTCAAAAATCTTTATCTAAAGAACACTTCACCATAAAAATCTGAATAAGAAATTCAAGAATCATGACGAAAAGAAAGCATCCCAGATGACAAAATTTTAGACAGGTCCAAATTGAGAGAAGCTGCAGCCAACAAAACTTAATTTCAAAAACTTTCCATTTTGCAAAATAGAATACTGTGGGTATAAAGAAATTGCTTGTAACAAGCAATTTCTCCATTTTCCACAATGTTTACCACAGCTTTTTTCACAAGGAGATTAAAAAAACAGAATTATCTGGTAAGGGATTGATGGTAATACCCATGAATTAAAAGTACTGGCTGGTAATCTCTGACTTATTTAAATTGAAGACACAGTGCTAGAACAATTATAAACTAAGAAACTTTTAGACTGGTCCAAATTGAAAGACATTGCAAATGACAATTTCCAAGTAAGTAAATTTTAATAAATCTTTATTTCAAAAGGTAGAAAATATTATGCACAATGAACAAATTGATTGTTACAAGCAATATTCTCCAATTTCAACATTGTTTTCCTGAACTTTTTTTTTTGAGGGGTATGAAAAAAGTGGGATTGTGTGATAATGGGTTAACTCAAGTTCTATATCAAACCAATGGAAAAATATTACATACAAATGAGTCCGGTAAACGTTTCCATGTTATGTTTTGTCATATTTTGTAAAGTTAAAATGTCTCATCTAAAAGTGTCATATCTTGACATGCAACATGCAATTGTTATTAGAATTTTAACCATTACCTACCTCCCTTTCTCTCCTAATATCACTTTGATGGACAGATGAAGAATCTGAGAGCTCTTGTTTTAGCCTATTAATAATCACTGTGTAGTCGTTACACTTTTGTTCTGCTAGAGCAAGTTCTGATTCTGTCATGGCAAGTCTGAAAGTATCAAAAGACAATTACAAGTATCAAATATACTGTATAGGAGAACACAGCATAAAGAAATAACTTATTAACCAATCACCAATTCAATCACCAATGAACAGTATTATTTTAGATTTATCCAAACTCAAGAAGTTGCAATCTTGATTATTAAGTACAGATTTCACTTGTATCTCAATTTTTTTGTCATGTCCCCTTAAAAGGGAAAAAATGAGACAAATCTTAAATTCAACAAAATATAACTCAACATAACAGGAATTTCTAATTTACTGGTTGGAGATAAACATTAAGTTTTATAAGAAAAAAAGAAGGGATAAAGTTTGGACTTGATTATGACCTCAACTTACAGGGTTCTCCCCAGGCCCTTATGGCGTATCGGCCCCGATACGCCTTCATAAACTAAAGGTGTTTGCCGATACGCCTTCAGATCGCCGATACGCTTAAATTTGGTCACCGATACAGCTTAATTTCCAGCTGAAGAAAGGGTCAGGCAAACCATTAAAATTGGTTGCAGAAGCGTGGACACGACATGCTCTTTATCTATAGTGTTGTATACCACGTATTACATAACATCTCTATTGATAAGACCCTTACACTCTTACTGATTGGTGATTATTGATTTTTTTTATCGAGTTTCCCACTGGTACCTCGCTATCAGTCACCAAGGATGATGGGTACCAATATGGAAACAATGAATCCAAAATGGCGACCTGTTTTCGGAAAATTATCACTTCGTCTGAGATCGGCCTAGTTAAAAGTAAAAGATGTGGTTATTTGATGTGACAACTATCAAACTAAAGCCATAGTGGTTTAAATTATAATTTTTTGAAGGAAAGATTAATTTGGTTAGTTTATTTCATACATTGATCGCTGAAAACATACCCTTTCGCGATCTTTTTTCCTTACGAGAATTTACCAATATAATAAAGACAGATTTGTATAGAAGCCATCCTAGTTAAACTTAGTTCTTGTTTTCAACTCAGTTTAATAATTACACCCATGTACCTTCAGAATTATGTCCATTTATTTTTTATCCAACATGGAGGGTATTATCTCACACATTCGTACCCTGCTTTGTTCAACCCATTTTTTTTAATATACTTGTTTTAAAAGTTTGATGAAAAATATTATTATACTTTTAGTAATCATCTAATAATATATCATCCTCTCATGTTTTTAGCTCAAAAAGAAATAATACCCCCATAAAAATCAAAGTGCTGAAAGCACTTCAGGAAAAGAATGCCTTAGACCAATAAGGGATTTTTTTTATAAAAAGTAATGGTTTAATAATAATTTAGAATCAGGAAAAGATAATTCCCTCTATAATATTAAGAAAACAAAGTCCTCTTTTGGAAATCAAAGTGCTGAAATCACTTAAAGAAGAGAAGAGTGAAGTTGTTTTATAAAATTGATGAAGTTTCATGTTATAATTTGAGAATTAAAGTTAAGATTGGACACTGCTGGTATTTTATACATTTTTTATTAACTTATTGAAATCAAAGAGCTGAAAGTACTGTTAGAAGAATAGCTATGGTGTCAGACAGTCAAAGGCTTCCGAATTAGCAATTATTGAGCATTTCAAATTTTAAACAGAGAATCTAATGGAGCTCTTTAACCCATTCCAACTCAAGCCCTCCTTTTTACACCCAATAGGAAAAAAGCTTTGGAAAACATTGTGGACAATGAAGAAATTGCTTGTAACAAGCAATTTCTTCATTATCCACAATGTTTTCTATCCCAAAAGACGAAAAAAAATTAAAATTCCATCAACTTGAAATTGTTGTCTGCAGCTTCTTTCAATTTGGACCAGTCCAAAATTTTCTTGTGTTGGAATGGGTTAAGATGCAAAATTTGAAAATGAAACCAGGTATTTCACACAGGAACCTTATAAATACATTTTTGAAATTACTGTTAATAATTTCTATTTTTCTTCTTTTGAAGAAGGGCATATTTTTTTTTCAATCCAACACTCTATGCTTTTTATAAAGAGCCCTCAAGGATATGATATTTGGACAGACTTGATGAAATGGCCAAGCATGAAAAGCTATTCCTATCTAATAGACAAGCAATTGACATTTTTTTATTCATTCCCTTGAGACTTTTGGGTATATTCTTTCATCATCTTTCCTTTTCACATCCTTTTTTATCGGATAATTTAGTGCATTTTCTAACAAATAGGATAGAGAGGTAAATTAAGCTGAGTAATGTCACAATTGGTTGGTATCAAAATAAGCCTCAGAGTAGATAAATCAACTTATAATAATCAAAAAGTTGAAGAATATTATTCAAGAATAACTCTCAATAAAAAAAACAAGATGTCAATAATCAAGCTAAAAAGCACTTTTAATGACCTTAATTATGTATAGTCATACTAAGATGTTAAGAGACAACACACCGTGCATTTACCACTACGCCTTCAAAATTTTCTGGGGAGAACCCTGACTTATCTGATATTTCCAATGTCGAGATAATAAGTGTCAACTGTATGTGAATTTGAAAAATAAAAGCTGTACAATCAATTTCTTCTTTTCCATTAAATGTTTTTCATGACTATTTTGAGAGAGATAAAATGAAGGATTGTTTCATAACAAAAACATTTTGCTATTCCAAATCATGTATCTAAAAATCGTATTCATTTTGAGATGAATTTTCATTCAATAAAAAAATGTACAGTCAAGCCTTGAATCAATCCATTTCAACACAATGGCACATTTTTACGACCATCTAGAAAAGAAAATGGGAAAACAAGTAATTTCTTCATTTTCCACAATGCTTTGTACCCAGAAAGGTGAAAAAATCACAAACTTAAACTTGTTGTCTGCAACTTCTTTAAATTTGGACCAGTCCAAAATTCTGCTATGTGATAATGTGTTAAAGCATAATAAGGTAAAGCAGCAAATGATATTTTTGTAATTTTCAGAAATGTATATTTTTTTCTTAGTAACAATATCAAAATCATGTAAACATGTTTTTTCTATTATAAAAAATGCTACCTACTTTGATGCAAGTGAGTTGAAGGCTGCTTTCCTCTCTCCTAGTGCGACCTGAAGCTGGCTGATTTTACTGTTTGAGGACCTAAAATGGAAAAAAAATGTTTCTTATCCATGATTCTTTTATCCTGGAAATTTAACCATGGCTCTAACAGATAACATTGAAGCTAGTTCCTTCAGAAAGGTTTTGCTTCATAGAGCTTGCACTTTAACCTATTCCCACACAGCAAAGTTTTAGACCGGTCCAAATTGAAAGAAGCTGCAGACAACAATTTCAAGTTGATGAAATTTTAATTTTTTTCATCTTTTTGGATAGAAAACATTGTGGATAATGAAGAAATTGCTTGATACAAGCAATTTCTTCATTTTCCACAATGTTTTGCAAAACTTTGTTCTTGAGGGGCATAAAAAGGAGGGATTAAGTGGGAATGTGTTAAACAAGATTGCCAAGATGGCCCTAGATCAATCAACAGAGTTTTCAATTGAACAAAGGAACTTAAACTTCAAAGTAGGTTTTATTTGTGGAGAAACAAGCAGTACAAAAATCTTTTTATATTTGTTTTTGGCGATCTATTTGTCATAACGATGGACCACAATTCCCTCGCTTTCAAATGGTATAGTCCCATGTTCAACCGGATCCTGACAAACAATCAGATCAAGTTTCATCAAGAATGAGCAAACAACTAGCCACATAAATTGTCGAGAAATTCCCCATTTCCCTTGTTACCAATAGAATCCTACCATTTTCCATGGATTTCATTCATTTGATATTACAATTACTCTGCACAAGTTTAATCAAAACTGCACAAAAATAGTAGCCCCTACAGCGTAAACAAAGAAGTTTCCCCTTTTCCCGCTTTCAAATCAAACATTCCCATTTCAAAAGGATTCCTCATTATGATCTAGCAATCATTCTGACAGAGTTGCATCAAATTCAACCAAATATTATGCCCCTATAGTGAAAACACAGAATTCTCATTAAGGGGTTTTAACTGTGTTTTTAAAATGAATCTTTCCATCTAAATAAGATACATTCTTAAGACAAAACTAAAATTCTGAACAAGTTTCATGAAAATTGAGCCAAAATCGTTGCCCTTAGAATGTAAATAAAGAAATTGTCAGTATGTCCCTTGATTTCCAGTACAACCTTCATATTTTCAATGGAGTTCATCCTTATATGCTAGCAATGATTCTGATCCAAATTGTGGCCAATAGAGTGTAAACAAAGCAGTTGTCATCAGGCTCCTTTTCCCTTGATTTCCAATAGAACCTTCCAATTTCATTAAAGTTGATCCTTATGACCTTACGATAATTCTGACCCAGTTTCATCAAGCTTGAGCCCAAACTGTGGCCCCCAGTGTCTAAACAAAGAAAGGCCCCTTTTCCTGTGTTTTCTAATGAAACATTCCAGTTTTCGATACGGTTCATCCTTATGACAAAACAATCTTCATGACCAAATTTCATCAAGATTTTGGAACTGTGGCCAGTAGATGTATACATTTCAATTGTTGATAACACACAACTCACTGGTCCACGACAGACATTCAAGGATAATATGATCAGCTGAGCTTAACCCATTCCCACGCAATATAAAAGCTTTGGAAAATATTGTGAATAATGAAGAAATTGCTTGTTACAAGCAATTTCTTCATTATGCACTAGGTTTTCTACCCAAAAAAGACAAAGATTAAATTGTTGTCTGCAGCTTCTTTCAATTTGGACCAGTTGTAAATTTTATTGTATGGGAATGGGTTAAAAGGAAAAAAGAGCTATCCATCTCAATTTAAAAGTGATGCTTATACCTTGAAGTTGAAGTGATGGGATCTCAAACTTTTGGGTAATGTGACATGTCAGCATATTTGGTAATGAATAACTTGATCGTCAATCTTTAATAAACCATATCATCCTACCTTTTAGACTCTCTCAATAGTTCCTCTTGTTGATCAATAGTTCCCATTAGTTCATCAACCTGAAATGAAATTTAGCATGACAGTATTCTGCAAACCAATTTTATAAAAAATAGGATGTCTATGACAAAAAAACAACTTGAAAAAAAATATATATTCCATTACAAAAAATTTAGACTGGTCTACATACAAAGCAATTGCAAACAACTATCAAAAAATGACAGAATTTTTTGGAAATAAGGAATTTGTTTGTTTAAGAATCTTCTCAACTGAAAACTGTTGTCTTCAACATCTTTGACTTTAGAAAACACCAACAATTTGTAGTCTAGTTATCCCATACCCACTCAGTGATGAATTTTGACGCCCTCAAGAGTAAAAGCTTTGGAAAAAATGTATCCACAATGTTTTCTACCCAAAAAGGTACGAAAAAATCAAAATTTCATAAGCTTGAAATTGTCGTCTGCAACTCCTTTTAATTTGGACCAGTCTAAAATTTTAATGTCTGATAATGGGTTAAACAAGACAATTTTTTTTCAAAATAACCCCAATTGTAGCATGTTTTTCAAAACCAGTTCTTACCTGTTTGGCTTTTTCATCCTCTATATGTTTTAGATGACTCGTTAGCACCTTAGTCTTCTTTTTGTGATCATCTGTTATCAATGCTCGATCCTGATTTTGGCTTATGGCAGTTTCTAAATAGAATATGAAAAATTTCCATTTGAAAGTTCCACAGATGTATGAGTATCTTTGTGATTTAAATCATTACCATATGACAAAATTTTAGACTAGCCCAAATTCAAGGAAGTTGCATCAAATAATTTTCAATTGATTTTAAAAATCTTTGTCTTTCAGGGTAGAAAAAATAGTGGACATTGAAGAAATTGCTTGTTACAAGCAATTTCTTCACTGTCCACAATGTTTTTAAAAGTTTCTTGAGGGGTTCAAAAGGGTTGTATTGTGTGCAAACAGGCAAAAAATGCAGATATTTCTGGTTTTCATTAACATATGAAAACACAACCCAGGGTTCATATTACCATGTGACTAGCTTTTTTATTTCGCACCTCAATGAAGAGATTTGTTTTGTTTGAATGGGGTTTAACGCCGCTTTTAACAATCTTTCAGTTATATCGCGGCGGCTGGAGCACCTAACAATGGATTCCTGGTATTTCTCGCACCAGTACTACCACTACACCCTTCCCTAGCCTCCAGCTGCTATCCCACATAGGCTTACGATTATCTGCCCATTGGTGGTAGACAAATGTCGGAAAGAGTATTGCCGCCGTCGGGGATCGAACCCGGGACCCTTTGAATGATAGTCCGACGCGCTACCAACTGCGCTATGACGGCGGCTCAATGAAGAGAACAAAGACAACAAAACCCCCATTCCATTGAATTCTTATAACTTAATACATTAAAGTTATACATCATAAAAAGATATCAAATAAGCAAACATCTTTTCCAGTTTGAGACAGTTTTCTTCATACAACCATTTCCTTCCTCATTTTATTTTCATGGGGACATGAAATAAAATTTTGAGCAAATCAGGATGCATAAATTTTTATTGACACAATTTTATAGAATTATGGGGCAATAAAAAAAAAGCATCAAATAAGGTATGCGCCTAGACAAGACAAAATGAGTGACCAATACCCATTGTCCACCAAATATCAATTGAGCAATCGAGTCATTCATTATGACAAGAAGTGAATGTTGAATCCTGACATTTAGGTAAAGCATTTTTTCCAGGCCACTTAACCCTTTCCAGTTTTTTGAAGATTTAGACAAGACCAAATTCAAAGAGGTTGCAGACGACTATGAAAACTTGATGCCATTTGAAATGAAACCATTCCATGCGGTAGAAAATATTGTGGAAAAAGGAGAAATTGCCTGTTACAAGGAATTTCTTCTTTTCCACAATGTTTTCTCAATAATAAAATCACAGGAACGTAAAATCCAATGTTTGAACGGGAAATGGTTAAATACCACAACTACAGCTTATTCAGTATTTATGATGTTTAGGCTATGGATCTTATATATCTAGAACATAATTTTATAAAAACTCGATAAAGCCATTTTGTTTGATCTGATATTCTCTATCAGACCAAACAGAATGACTGTAATGAATTATCTTGATTACGTTCAGGATATGAAATTTATTTTTTTCTTTCTCGATAAAGGCAATTTCCCCCTAAAATATTGAAATTTACCCTTGTCATGCTGATCCAAGAATATTCCTGTTCTGAAAATAGCTGTGGCAAGTGTATAGACTACGATCAGCCTGCATGATGTGCAGTCTGATCTTAAATCTACACAACCTGCTTGTCATTTAATGTTGAGGAATGGTTTGAACACACAGTAGATCAAAATTTGACAAAAATTAAAATTTTGTGAAGAAAGGATAAATATTCAGCAAGACAAGGGTTAAGAGTGTTTGTGAATAGTATTTTAACAGTTCCCTGACTATCATTATTGTGATATTGAATAAAGAAAATGCTTTGTTCATTACCTATGGCAGATACAATATCAGCTGGTATGTTATTTCCTGCTAATTCTATCCGTGTTAGAGTTTTGTTGGTTTGAAGCATTTCAACAATGGCCCGACCTCCCAGTAAACCTACATTGTTCCAGCGTAAATCTGAAAAGGTAAACCCTTAAATATCAAACATACATCAATTTATAAAGGCTTTTGTAATTCTAACTGTTTTAAAGAACATACTTTGTTAATTCAAACCAATTTTGTTGAAAGCTTTCCTAAAGGGAGAGTTATTGTTTTAATGAAAAAAAAAATCTTCTTTAGATAAAAAAAAACCTTATAATTGCCAAATAATCCTATCTTATGATGCGCTACGGAAAATATTGTCAGAAATATATTCTACATATTTTACAGTTCTTTTTCAATTTTTAGGCACTTTGAAATGTCGTCTGCACGCTCTTTGAATTTGAGCAGTCTGAAATTTTGTTGTCTCGTAATTGATCATTATTACTCTATGAGTAAAAATTCACTTTTTGAAAAATATTTGTCATCCTGAAACTGGATTCTTCCTGTTTGGGAAGAGAGTATAGTTTATTTGCTTCCATCAATTATTATTTGAGCGCGTGCATGACATTTCCAACCATTACACATGTGCACCAAGTAAAGACTCAGATCAGCCTATGCATCCGCACAGTCTGATCAGAGTCTTCACTCTGCGCTCTGTAGATAGATACTCCCCCCCCCCACCAGTTTCTTTAAACATTGAGCAAATATTCTAATTGCCCCGAATGGCTGTCCAGGGTGCTCAATGTGTGCGAGTCAGGCACCTGCGAAATTGTTGGAAATATCATGCACAGGCTCATTTATTTACATTGCATATTCATTTTCTACATTCCAACCCGAAACTTTCCTTCTAGAACTCACCTAAAGCTTTAATGCTGCTATTCTGTTTTAAGGCTCGACAAAGTTCCGCAGCTGAGTCATGGCTAATTTGATTGTTACGTAAATCTAATGCTTGTAGGGTTTTATTTGCTGCTATTCCTTCACAAAATATGGTAAATGCATTGTCTAACATCCCCAGGGCATTCCATTCCAAACATAAACTGGAAAACAAAATACATGTACCATATGCGGAAATGGAATTTCAAAGGAACTTTTAATCCATTCCCACTTTTCTATGACCCTTTAAAAATGCTTGGTAAAAAATGTGGAAAATTAAGAAATTGAAATTTCTTCAATATCAAGAATGTTTATAACACTAAAAAACAAACAAGAGGCCCATGAGGGCCTGAGACGCTCTACTGGTTATAAAGTTTTCCGTTAAAGAAATCTGATATTTGAGGAAGTTAATTGCTCAAAGAAGAATGCATAAAGAAAAAAAAAGGGGCTTTATCCCCTTTATCATTTAAAGCAACAATCCTCAAGGCCCCTTTTCCCATGTTTCATGACGGATCCACTCCATTTCCAAAAGAAAGTTACCTTATGACCCTACAATCATTCTGTGAATATTTCATCAGAATCTGACAATAATTGTGGACTAAATCACATAAACAGGATTGTTTTGAATGAAAATTAATAAGGCCCCTTTTCCTGTGTTTTCTGATGGATCAATTTCATTCCAAAAGGAACTTTCCTTACAACCAACAATTGTCCTGTGAAATTTAAAAGACAACTTGATAATGATTGTGATCTTCATCACATACACGAGAATGTTTTGAATGATAATCTGTAAGGCCCCATTTCCTGTGTTTCAAATGCCACAATTATTCCATGCATCTTTGAAGAGAATCCAATAAAACTGTTGACTTTATTGTGTTAACAAAGATATTAAATTCAAGTTCTCATAGGGCCCCTTTTCCCGTGATATTTTACTGTTGGTTTTATCATTCTATGAAAGTTAAAAGTGAATCCGATGAAATATTGGAAATTCATTATGTTTACTAGAATATTTAAAAAAAAATAAATCATATGTCCCCTTTTTACATGATACTTGATGGATTGTACCCAGTTCTGAAAAGAACCATCTAAGTATTTGTACAATCATTCTGTGAAATTTTGAAGTGAATCCGGTGAAATAAAGGGACATCATTGTGTTAACCAGAATATTTCAGAGAGTTGTTTTTTATAAGGCCCCTTTTTATGTGACCCTTGCTATAGTCAGATCCACTGTCAAAATCAACAATGGGAATGATGGTACAATCAATCTGTTTAATCTGTGGAATTTATTGTGTTAATGAGTTTATAGTGAAATATTCATAGGGCCCCTTTTCTCATGATACTTTACAGAACAAACCAAATTTCAAAAGGAACAATTCTAATGAAGGTAGAATCACTCAGACCTAATTTACAAAGGAACAATCCAAATGATGGTACAATCATTCTATTAAAGTTTGAAGAGATTCTGATAAAGACTGAGGGCATTGTTGTGTTTATGAGGATTTGGTAATAATTTTTCATACAGCCCCTTTTCCTATGATACTAGACAGATCAGGCCCAATTTTGAAAGAAACAATCCTTATGATGGTACAAACATTCTGTGAAAGTTTGAACAGAATCTGATGAAAACTGCAGACTTTATCTTGGTGTCAAATTTTTAAGATAAAATTTTCATAAGGCTCCTTTTCCTGTGATACTTGAAGGATCAGGTCTCATGTCAGCATCAACAATCGTGATTATTGTACAATGATTCTGTGAACGTTTGAATAAAATCCAATGAAAGCTCTGGACTTGGTTACAAGGATTATAGATAAAATTCTCTAAAGGCCCCTTTTCCCATGATACTAGACAGATCACGCCTAATTTGAAAAGAAAGAATCCTTATGATGGAATAATCATTCTGTGAAAGTTTAAACGGAATCTGATGAAAACTGTTGACTTAATTGTGGTACAATGATTTTAAAATTAAATTTCATAATGCTCCTTTTCCTGGATACTTGACGGATCAGGTCTAATGCAAACATCAACAATCATTATTATTGTACAATCATTCTGTGAATGTTTGAAGAAAATCCATTGAAAGCTCTTGACTTGGTAACAAGGATTTATAAATGAAATTTTCATAAGGCCCCTTTTCCTGTGCTTCTTAACAGTTCAAACCCTGTTATGAAAAGAATGATAGTTATGACCTTCCAATCATTGTGTGAAAGTTTCAACAAAATCTGATCAAAGCTGTGGGCTTTATTGTGTTAACAGGGTTTTATTAATTGAATTTTCATTTAGCCCCTTTTCCCATGATACTTGATGGATCTGAACCAATTCCAAAGGGAACTCTTCTTACAAAAGTATAATTATTCTGTTTGAGTATAAAGACAACCCCATCTCATCTGTGGACTTACAAGCATTAATTAAGATTTTTTTAATTGAATTTTCCTAAGGCCCCTTTTCCTATGTTTCTCAATGGATCAGATCCAATTTGAAAGGAACAATCCTTATGATGGTACAATCGTTATGTGAAAGTTTGAAGTCAATCAGGTGAAATCTAGGGCCATTACATGTTAAAAAAGTTTTTTTTATTAAATTTTCATAGGGCCCCTTTTTCCATGAAACTTGATGGATCAAACGTACTTCCGAAAGGAACAATCCATTTAATGTAATGATCATTCTGGGAATGTTTGAAGAGAATTTGTTGAAAACTATGGACTCAATATATTGTGTTTTCGAGGACTTTTTCAATCCAGTTTTAATCGGGCCCCTTTTTCCCGTGGTCCTTGACGGATCATACCAAATTTTGAAAGGAACAATTCTTATGATGGTACAATCATTCTGTGAAAGTTTGAAGTCAATCAGATGAAAACTGTGGACTCTAGAGTGTTAACAAAGATCTTTGAATTAAATTTTAATAAGGCCCCTTTTCCTATGTTTCTTGAGGAATCATATCCGATTCAAAAGGTACAATCCTTATGATGGTATAATCATTCTGTGAAAGTTTGAAGAGAATCCGTTGTAAATTGTTGGCTCTAGATTAAAATCCGATGAAAACTATTGACTCCAGAGTGTTAACAAGAATTTTTTAATTAAATTTTCATAAGGCCCCTTTTCCCCTGTTTAATGACAGATCAGACCCATTTTTGAAAGGAAAGATCCTTATGATTGTACAATCATTCTGAGAAAGTTTGGAGAGAATCCGAAGAAAACTGTGGACTCTATTGTGTAAATGTGGATTTTTAATGGAGTTTTTAATTGAATTTTCATAAGGCCCCTTTTCCCATGTTTCTTGACGGATAATACCCAATTTCGAAAGGAACGATCCTAATGTTGGTACAATCCTTCTGTGAAAGATTGAAGAGAATCCAATGAAAACTGTGGACTTTATTGCATAAACAAGGATTTTTTATGGAATTTTTATTAGATATTCATAAGGCCCCTTTTCCCATGTTTCTTTATGATCAAACCAAATTTCGAAAGGAACAATCCTTATGTTGGTACAATCATCCTGTGAAAGTTTGAAGAGAATCCAATGAAAACTGTGGACTCTATCTCGTAAACGAGGATTTTTAAATTAAATTTTCATAAGGCCCCTTTTCCCGTGTTTCTTGACGGATCATACCCATTTTCGAAAGGAACAATCCTTATGTTGGTACAATTATCCTGTGAAAGTTTGAAGAGAATCCAATGAAAACTGTGGACTCTATCTCATAAACGAGGATTTTTTTATTAAATTTTCATAAGGCCCCTTTTGCCGTGTTTCTTGACGGATCATACCCATTTCCGAAAGGAACGATCCTTTTGTTGGTACAATCAATCTGAGAAAGTTTGAAGAGAATCCAATGAAAACTGTGGACTCTATCGCGTAAACGAGGATTTTTAATTGAATTTTTAATGAATTTCATAAGGCCCTTTTTCCAGTGTTTCTTGACGGATCAGACCCATTTTCAAAAGGAACGATCCTTATGTTGGTACAATCATTCTGTGAAAGTTTGAAGAGAATCTGATGAGAACTGTGGACTCTATCGCATAAACAAGGATTTTTAATGAATTTTCATAAGGCCCCTTTTCCCGTGTTTCTTGACGGATCATACCCATATTCAAAAGGAACGATTCCTAATGTTGGTACAATCCTTCTGTGAAAGATTGAAGAGAATCCAATGAAAACTGTGGACTCTATCGCATAAACGAGGATTTTTTATGGAATTTTTATTAGATATTCATAAGGCCCCTTTTCCCATGTTTCTTGACGGATCAAACCAAATTTCGAAAGGAACAATCCTTATGTTGGTACAATCATCCTGTGAAAGTTTGAAGAGAATCCAATGAAAACTGTGGACTCTATTTCGTAAACGAGGATTTTTAATTAAATTTTCATAAGGCCCCTTTTCCCGTGTTTCTTGACGGATCATACCGATTTTCGAAAGGAACAATCCTTATGTTGGTACAATCATCCTGTGAAAGTTTGAAGAGAATCCAATGAAAACTGTGGACTCTATCTCATAAACGAGGATTTTTTAATTAAATTTTCATAAGGCCCCTTTTCCCGTGTTTCTTGACGGATCATACCCATTTTCGAAAGGAACGATCCTTATGTTGGTACAATCAATCTGAGAAAGTTTGAAGAGAATCCAATGAAAACTGTGGACTCTATCGCGTAAACGAGGATTTTTAATTGAATTTTTAATGAATTTCATAAGGCTCCTTTTCCAGTGTTTCTTGATGGATCAGACCCATTTTCAAAAGGAACAATCCTTATGTTGGTACAATCATTCTGTGAAAGTTTGAAGAGAATCTGATGAGAACTGTGGTCTCTATCGCGTAAACAAGGATTTTTAATGAATTTTCATAAGGCCCCTTTTCCCGTGTTTCTTGACGGATCATACCCATTTTCAAAAGGAACGATCCTTATGATGGTACAATCATTCTGAGAAAGTTTGAAGAGAATCCGATGAAAACTGTGGACTTTATTGCGTAAACGAGGATTTTTAATTGAATTTTTAATTAAATTTTCATAAGGCCCCTTTTCCCGTGTTTCTTGACGGATCATACCCATTTTCGAAAGGAACGATCCTTATGATGGTACAATCATTCTGTGAAAGTTTGAAGAGAATCGGATGAAAACTGTGGATTTTATCGTGTAAACGAAGATTTTTTAATTTAGTTTTAATTAGGCCCCTTTTCCCGTGTTTCTTGACAGATCATACCCAATTCCGAAAGGAACGATCCTTTTGATGATACAATCATTCTGAGAAAGTTTGAAGAGAATCCAATGAAAACTGTGGACTTTATTGTGTAAACGAGGATTTTTAATTGAATTTTTAATTAAATTTTCATAAGGCTCCTTTTCCCGTTTTTCTTGACGGATCATACCCATTTTCGAAAGGAACAATCCTTTTGTTGGTAAAATCAATCTGAGAAAGTTTGAAGAGAATCCAATGAAAACTGTGGACTCTATCCGTAAATGAGGATTTTTAATTGAATTTTTAATGAATTTCATAAGGCCCCTTTTCCAGTGTTTCTTGACAGATAATACCCATTTTCAAAAGGAACGATTCTTATGTTGGTACAATCATTCTGTGAAAGTTTGAAGAGAATCTGATGAGAACTGTGAACTCTATCGCGTAAACGAGGATTTTTAATTGAATTTTCATAAGGCCCCTTTTCCCGTGTTTCTTGACGGATCATACCCATTTTCAAAAGGAACAATCCTTATGATGGTACAATCATTCTGAGAAAGTTTGAAGAGAATCCGATGAAAACTGTGGACTTTATTGCGTAAACGAGGATTTTTAATTGAAATTTTAATTAAATTTTCATAAGGCCCCTTTTGCCGTGTTTCTTGACGGATCATACCCATTTTCGAAAGAAATCCTTATGATGGTACAATCATTCTGTGAAAGTTTGAAGAGAATCTGATGAGAACTGTGGACTCTATCGCATAAACAAGGATTTTTAATGAATTTTCATAAGGCCCCTTTTCCCGTGTTTCTTGACGGATCATACCCATATTCAAAAGGAACGATCCTTATGATGGTACAATCATTCTGTGAAAGTTTGAAGAGAATCCGATGAAAACTGTGGATTTTATCGTGTAAACGAAGATTTTTTAATTAAATTTTCATAAGGCTCCTTTTCCCGTGTTTCTTGACGGATCATACCCATTTTCGAAAGGAACGATCCTTTTGTTGGTACAATCAATCTGAGAAAGTTTGAAGAGAATCCAATGAAAACTGTGGACTCTATCGCGTAAACGAGGATTTTTAATTGAATTTTTAATGAATTTCATAAGGCCCTTTTTCCAGTGTTTCTTGACGGATCAGACCCATTTTCAAAAGGAACGATCCTTATGTTGGTACAATCATTCTGTGAAAGTTTGAAGAGAATCTGATGAGAACTGTGGACTCTATCGCATAAACAAGGATTTTTAATGAATTTTCATAAGGCCCCTTTTCCCGTGTTTCTTGACGGATCATACCCATATTCAAAAGGAACGATTCCTAATGTTGGTACAATCCTTCTGTGAAAGATTGAAGAGAATCCAATGAAAACTGTGGACTCTATCGCATAAACGAGGATTTTTTATGGAATTTTTATTAGATATTCATAAGGCCCCTTTTCCCATGTTTCTTGACGGATCAAACCAAATTTCGAAAGGAACAATCCTTATGTTGGTACAATCATCCTGTGAAAGTTTGAAGAGAATCCAATGAAAACTGTGGACTCTATCTCGTAAACGAGGATTTTTAATTAAATTTTCATAAGGCCCCTTTTCCCGTGTTTCTTGACGGATCATACCCATTTTCGAAAGGAACAATCCTTATGTTGGTACAATCATCCTGTGAAAGTTTGAAGAGAATCCAATGAAAACTGTGGACTCTATCTCATAAACGAGGATTTTTTAATTAAATTTTCATAAGGCCCCTTTTCCCGTGTTTCTTGACGGATCATACCCATTTTCGAAAGGAACGATCCTTATGTTGGTACAATCAATCTGAGAAAGTTTGAAGAGAATCCAATGAAAACTGTGGACTCTATCGCGTAAACGAGGATTTTTAATTGAATTTTTAATGAATTTCATAAGGCTCCTTTTCCAGTGTTTCTTGACGGATCAGACCCATTTTCAAAAGGAACAATCCTTATGTTGGTACAATCATTCTGTGAAAGTTTGAAGAGAATCTGATGAGAACTGTGGTCTCTATCGCGTAAACAAGGATTTTTAATGAATTTTCATAAGGCCCCTTTTCCCGTGTTTCTTGACGGATCATACCCATTTTCAAAAGGAACGATCCTTATGATGGTACAATCATTCTGAGAAAGTTTGAAGAGAATCCGATGAAAACTGTGGACTTTATTGCGTAAACGAGGATTTTTAATTGAATTTTTAATTAAATTTTCATAAGGCCCCTTTTCCCGTGTTTCTTGACGGATCATACCCATTTTCGAAAGGAACGATCCTTATGATGGTACAATCATTCTGTGAAAGTTTGAAGAGAATCGGATGAAAACTGTGGATTTTATCGTGTAAACGAAGATTTTTTAATTTAGTTTTAATTAGGCCCCTTTTCCCGTGTTTCTTGACAGATCATACCCAATTCCGAAAGGAACGATCCTTTTGATGATACAATCATTCTGAGAAAGTTTGAAGAGAATCCAATGAAAACTGTGGACTTTATTGTGTAAACGAGGATTTTTAATTGAATTTTTAATTAAATTTTCATAAGGCTCCTTTTCCCGTTTTTCTTGACGGATCATACCCATTTTCGAAAGGAACAATCCTTTTGTTGGTAAAATCAATCTGAGAAAGTTTGAAGAGAATCCAATGAAAACTGTGGACTCTATCCGTAAATGAGGATTTTTAATTGAATTTTTAATGAATTTCATAAGGCCCCTTTTCCAGTGTTTCTTGACAGATAATACCCATTTTCAAAAGGAACGATTCTTATGTTGGTACAATCATTCTGTGAAAGTTTGAAGAGAATCTGATGAGAACTGTGAACTCTATCGCGTAAACGAGGATTTTTAATTGAATTTTCATAAGGCCCCTTTTCCCGTGTTTCTTGACGGATCATACCCATTTTCAAAAGGAACAATCCTTATGATGGTACAATCATTCTGAGAAAGTTTGAAGAGAATCCGATGAAAACTGTGGACTTTATTGCGTAAACGAGGATTTTTAATTGAAATTTTAATTAAATTTTCATAAGGCCCCTTTTGCCGTGTTTCTTGACGGATCATACCCATTTTCGAAAGAAATCCTTATGATGGTACAATCATTCTGTGAAAGTTTGAAGAGAATCTGATGAGAACTGTGGACTCTATCGCATAAACAAGGATTTTTAATGAATTTTCATAAGGCCCCTTTTCCCGTGTTTCTTGACGGATCATACCCATATTCAAAAGGAACGATCCTTATGATGGTACAATCATTCTGTGAAAGTTTGAAGAGAATCCGATGAAAACTGTGGATTTTATCGTGTAAACGAAGATTTTTTAATTAAATTTTCATAAGGCTCCTTTTCCCGTGTTTCTTGACGGATCTGACCCAATTTCGAAAGGAACGATTCTTATGATGGTACAATCATTCTGTGAAAGTTTGAAGAGAATCCGATGAAAACTGTGGACTTTATCGCGTAAACAAGGAAAAGTTTAACGGACGACGGACGGACGCACAGACGGGAAAAAGCCATCGCTATAGCTCTAGTGGCCTTCGGCCAGTAGAGCTAAAAATTGTAAAACTTCATTATACATAAATTCCTGTCTTCTAAATCTTTAAATTTTGGCAATCAAAAGTTTGGTAGTTACGTAATGACTTACAACATTGAGTAAGTGTGTGTTCTTAAAAGAAATGAAAAAAATCTGCAAGGGGTTTAGCATCCCACATTTTATTCTCTACCCAGAAAGACAAAGATGTTAAAAATAATTTCAAATTGAAATTACCCATCAGCAATGTGCTTCAATTTAGACCAGTTTAATTATGGGATAAGTTGTCATTCACTTACTCTTTAACTCTTTCCTGTTTTATTTTTAATTTTAGACTGGTCCAAAATGAAAGTGTTTGCAGAGATGTAATTTGTAATGAAACCATTTTATGTGGTAGAAAATGTGGGATAGGTAGAAATTGCTTGTTACAAGCAATTTCTTCTCTTCCACAATGTTTTCTCAAGTATTAAATCACAGCAAATGTAAAATCCTGATTTCAAGAAAGGGTTAAATTTGGACCAGTCTGACGCTTCAGTTTCTGTTTCTGGTATATTCCATTACCACACAATCCTGTTTTACACCCCTCAAGAAAAAGGCTTCATGAAACAATGTGGAAAAATAAGAAATAGCTTGTTACCCACAAAGACAAGAGTTATTTGAAATGGTATCAAATTTGTTGGCTGCAATGTCAATTTGGACTGGTCTTAAATCTAATTGTCTGGTTTGGTTCAAATAATTGATTGATTGAATGGGATTAACCTCACTTTTAACCGTATTCAGAAGAGAGTGAAGTTACCTAAGAATGCTAGTATTATGCCTGAGCATCTTCCCAAGAGCTTCTGCAGCTGGTCCTCTTATGTTGTTGCCCTGAAAGCACATTGTATATCCACTAGTAATATAGACTGGTCAAAATTCAAAGTAGTTGTCAACAACAATTTCTAATCAATGAGATAAAAATCTTTAAAAATCTTTTTCTTTTTCAGCATGACGAGTAAATTGTTATCTAAGAGGAACTGAGTAGTGGAATCTTTGAAATCTTTCTAATGTGAAGAACATGTTTGTGAAACATGAATGCCCCACAAATTTTGATAGATAACCCTGAACCATGTTGGACTGTCCTTCACCTTGTAAGTAGTAGATAATAGTATGTACGAATGAGATTTACCATCAAACAAAATATAAACAGTGCACAGCTTTGAAGTTATGGGGAATGTTAAGTTCACAGACAAAATTTAATATCTAAGTGGAACATCCTATTGGAGTTATCCCTTTCCCGCTCAAATATGGGATTTTACGTTCCTGTGATATTATACTTGAGAAAACATTGTGGAAAACGAAGAAATTGCTTGTAACAAGCAATTTCTACTTTTTCCACCATTTTTTCTACCACATAGGATGGTTTCATTTCAAATGACATCCAGTTTTCATTGTCATCTGCAATCTCTTTCAATTTGGACCAGTCCAAAATTTCAATAAGCAGGAAAGGGTAAAATGGGCTGATTAATCCATAAATTATTGAGTAGAGACACCATTTCAGCCTTTTTTTCCTAAAACAGAGAAGATTAACCCATTACCACACAATTTTTATGCACCTTTAGATTTTTTTTAATATACAATGTGGAAAATGAAGAAATTGCTTCTTAAAAGCAATTTCTTATTTTTTCTTTCAATACTTTCTATCCAAAATGACAAAGATTTTTAAATTTTATCATCTTATAACTGTTGTCTGCTATTACTTTGAATTTGGACCAGACTAAGATTTTTTGTGTTGGTGCTTCTTTTGTTTCCATGAAATAAATGCCAACATTATAATCATGTAATGGAGTGTAGGGGATTGATATTGTTTTCCAATAACTGAGTTATTAAAAATACAACAGATTTTTTTCTCAATTTTCAGGTTAAGCAAAGTGAAAAGACATTATATTTCATAACTACCTTCATATCAAGCTTCTTGCAGTAAACACTTCTAGCAAACCCATGTGCAAGACCCTTTACAGCTACAAAAAGATAAAATATGAAAATATATTAATAGGCTCTTAAGCAATTCCCACACAATCTCACTTTTCAAGATCATCATGTAAAAGTTTAGAAAAAATTGTTGAAAATGAAAAAATTGCTTGATACAGAAATTTCTCAAAATGTTTTCTTCCCTACAAGACAAAAATGATTCATGAACTTTATATTGTGTATAATATACATTTTCTGCAAAGAGACAGAATATAACATTTGAATTTGGACAGGTCTAAATTTTTTGCAAAACAGGAAAGAGTTAACATTTTGTTCTCTACCAATAAACACTTGTCTATTCACACTGTAGCTTTTTCCATATCTACCCATTCCCACACAGTGACGCTTTTAGACGCCATTTGAAAAAAAACTTTGGAAAACATAGTAAAAAAAGCTTGTTACAAGCATTTTTTCCATTATTCACAATGTTTCCCACTGAAGAAGTAAGAAATCCCCAAAATTTCACCAACTAAAATTTATTGTCTGCAAAATCTTTGAAATAAGACCAGTCTAAAATTTTGTTGTCTGTTAATGGGTTAAATAATGCAATTTTAAAATTTGTGATCATATGTCAACTATAGAATTCTGGGAAAAAAGCTTCCATTTCAATTTATAATGTTATACTCACACACACACTCATCCCTCAAAATGAATGGTAATAGATTTCATTGTAACAAACTGACTCACCATCTTCGCTAAGCATACAGTCTGCAAACTTGTATTCCATAAAACAGTGGTCAGCTGCAATTATCTTGCCCAATAGAGCACATGTCTTGCTTGTAAGGCTGTTGGTGGATATGTTAAACACTAGTCTCTCTCGCTTTGAAGAACTCTCAAGGCTGGAAAAAAGAGAAAGCATTATGTTTTTATTTTTATTTGTCGATCGTCGCTACCATAGCACTTGCCCATATGAGGGACGCCCCAGAAAACTGTTAGTTGTTACAGGTTATAGAGAAAGGATACAGGAGGAGCCCTATCTATTAATGTGCTCGATGGAGCCTTGGTGTCACGTCTCATCTGAAGGACAATTAGCGTGTTAGTTTGATCTGTTTAGGGCCCAAACCACGGATCTTGAGGTTTTGAAGTCAAGTGCTCTACCAACTTGGTTTATCAGGCTGACGAAAACATTGTAAGCAAAATAATAGTCTTACGAGCAGCAGTATTTAGTTTAATTTGTGTTACGCTTCAAATGAATTACTAGACAACATAATATTAAACTTGTCCAATTCAGGTTGAAGGTGACCATTTTAAGTCATTAGATTTCAACTACATTTGTCTTTTGGAGTAGAAAACAGTTAAAAATGGAAAAATTGCTGAATATTATTACACACTAAGTCACAAAAAAACCAATACCTGTGTTTCAAGTGACCTAATCACCCTTGTTAAATGACTGCCAGCTATAAAACTTCTCACTAGATTTACTCATATATATTTATAAGAGATTTAGAAGTGAATTGAGACACACGAGGAAAGAAAATTTATACTTTTGATCACTACGACCACTTAAAAATCAGGTTTGACCCCTTGAATTCTATGGCCCAGGAGTCAATGATTCCTCAATTTCAGAGACTAGCACAAGTCCTGGATATGCTTCCCACATTGTCTCTTATTATATCATTGCAGGTCACACTTACCTTTTCAATAAGTTTACAACACAGTCCTGGGGTTCCAATCTGTGATCTTTACACAATCTTAAATATGTATGCTTGAACTCTTCCATCTCTCCTGTCTGCTATTCTTAACCCTAATCCTGATTAGAAAATAAAATGGTCAATCAAGTTAAGTATGATTTATAAAACAATACAGGGTTTTCATTAGTTCCCAAAAGTAAAGAGTCATTGACCCTTGGGCCAAAATTTCCAAGAGTCAAAATTGAAATCCCAAGAGTCAAAATGTGATATGCCCCCCCCCAAAGCAATTTAGGAAAACAGTTTATAACTTTTTAGCAATGGTGCATTAAAAGTGTTTTTTGGGGGGTGGAGGGTGGGGGCAATAGTGCCTTAGAATAACCTCTGTCTCAGATTGAAACATTTCTCCAATGTGACAGTATTCTATTTTCAATATAAGATAAATTTTGGGAAAGTTCAGTATTTATACATATATTATTAGTTTGAATCAATTTTAGAAAATCTCAAGAGTACTAAGAGGATCAAATTATTTTTATTTTTCATAAAAAGAAATGCCGATTTCATGCACGAAAACCAATGACATTTCTTGGGCAACAATTTCTTTAGTTTCATTTTACTTCTTGATTTTATTTTGTGAGCTTTTTATAAAAGAAATAGCAAATAAGTAAATTTCAGTAGGATTAGAACTCTGAAATTGGGTTTCGTCATTAATTTCACAGGTGTCAAGTACCTGTCAATTACGATCACTGATGCATGGCCATCACTCGAGAGTGTTAATTACCAATCAAGCTTGATGTTATCCTTGAAAGGGGTGTGTAAATTCATAATCAATAACCATTTTCAATAATTTTGGCACACTTATGATGACCCTTGACGCATGGCTGCTAATTTTCGAGAGTCAAAATGACGCAAAGTGACAAATTTTCGAGCGTCAAAATTGCATTTTTTTGAATTTCTGTGTGCCAAAACCCGAGGTCTCAAGTCAAACGAAAACCCTGCAATACATTGACAAGTTGAGTAGTTTCAAATATGGATAATAGTGATATGGGCAAACCCCAGAGGCTTAATTCAAGTAGCAAATGAGAGCAAACAACATAAAGGGACCACATAAAGCCTTGTGGGGTTATCCTGTGCATTATCCAAAGGGCTGCACATGTTTATTAAGGGTTTCGCGCTTCCATTGTGGCCAAATGCAACAATAAAAAATTCTGGCGCAAGTTTTTTTCATTTGGCGAAAGTTCATTGCACAAAAGAAAATGAATATTTTTTTATACATACTTTTACTACGACTTACCTCCGGAAATCAAGGCCGAGGGCTAAGTGTGTATAATTGCTCAAAGGCTTGTATATCGGGTCATTTAAGTCATCGAGTCTGACACAAGACCAATACATATCCAAATTTAGTTACAGTTCTGATTGACAGCAAATCAGATTAATGAAATGAGCTCAATGGTTGGCAGGTCATACTGATTTTGTGTTGAGAGTGTGACTTAGTTTAGGGATGACTAGATCAAACTTCTTAGATAACGGCTATCATTGAATACATCAGAAGACCTCATCTATCACGCATAAATTGGCTCTCTTTAACAAAAATGTAATTAAACTGGCCACAATTTGCCTTTTCTTGATGAATACAATTGCCGTATTCGTGTATATTTCTGTGACAGTTTAAGTCATTTTCTAATCTCGGCATCCAGAAAGAGCATTAGTTTTAGCTACTGCGAATCCTTGCTAAAACACTTAATCAGCATTTATTGGTTATAAGATGAATATTCTGATGAGCTGTTGATAGTAACAGTGGTAGTTTGTCAAAATTTGATAGAAATTTCAAGAGTTCTACTGTCCTAAAAGCAGACAAACCATTTCTTTTTGTTCATTTGTACCCAAGAATGTTCATTTTTTTAAAATACAGATGTCTAGGTTAAACTTTTATCAAATCAGGCATTTTATACAAGGCTTATTACTATTTCCTTCTCTCTATTTTTCTCATCAAAGTCTCGATTTTCTAATCAAAGTACTGAAAGCACTGATTGAAGATGAGTAAACTCATTGTAGGTGTATGACTTAGCTACATCCATAGTGTACCTACATTTGTCTTTATTAGTCTTACAATTCAAATTGCATTGCATTTGATCGTGTACTGTTAATTACATCTAACAATTGAGTACAATCATATAGACTTGCTATACTTTTATGTATGTGGACCTTTTCGGACTGGACCTTTTGAAAGTGGGCCCTTTTGATCAGAGGTGTGTTCTTATTATTGAGATAAAAATTCAACTACATAAGAACGATCTTTGTTATTTTGAGTGAAAAACATTTGACGTCGTCAAAGCTACTTGTTTAAGCCAATGCTGAGTACTCTTAAATTCCTCATTAAAAATTCTTATTTAGCCCCTTAAAAATATTATTGTAAGAACACTTTTTCTTAAAAATCTAAATAAGAATCTTGACGAAAAGAACGAACATTTGGTCTTTCAACACTGGGATATTTTTAGCTATGATATCCCAGGTAGACCTTTTTTACACTTGGCCCTTTTATAAATAGGCCTTTTTAATTCTTATTCTATTACTCCCTTTCTTTGGAAAATTATCTTTGACAAAATTGAAGTGCCATGGATTCTGAGAGATCATGTCTCAACTTGAAACAGCTATTTAGCAAACTTATCATCTCAAACTTGACTATTAATCTGTTTTCAGTTTATGCAGAGAGTTGAAAGGTAACGTAATAAATCTGTTATCTTCGATAAATCTACTCTGAATTACCTACTTACGATAAAATACTAATCAATAATTCACATTACAACAAATTTCCGCTTTTTGTCAGCCATTTATTTACATCACAACAAAATCCGAGAGACGCTTGAAGTTAACCTACTTGCCTGTGCCAAATTAATAAACGCCGTCTCAGCAACTTGGTTCGTACTTGGTTCCCGGCGCCAGTTTCTAGCCGGTAAGCGAAATGGCACAAGAAATAGCACGGGTTGCACGAAGATTGGAAGAGGCAAAAGAGTCCAAAAATCTTGGTAATATTTTCATTTCAAATCGCAATTTTTTGTATATTCAATTACGACCAACAAATTTAATATCTATTTTAAGTCTAACTTGACATAAATATCTACAAATTGCATAACCTCACAGACCTAAGCTACTACTGGAAATCCAATAATTTCCAAATCTTTAACTAGTGAACGTATCAACACTAACTAATTTAAAGTTCAAACAATCACATAATTTTTGTGAATTTTCATCAGATCTAGATTGTGATTTCTTGTTTGGCAAAAGGGGGCAAATTTATCAACATTATTCCTCTATCAACTTTCCCATGGAATCATGGTTTTTCATATGCCCAAAAGGGTAAAGAGAATAAGTTGCAAACTGATGCCAAAAATGTAACATTTTGCTGCTGTTCAATGCCGTTGAGCATATTTGCAGTGATAGGCATCTGTTAAAATTGGTTGTAAGGTCAAGGTCATCTGTCTAGGTCACTTATCAAGATTACATTTCTGAAGAAAAAGCTGTTGTAATGAGATTATGGTGTTCAACAAATTAAGTTTTATTTTTTCAACTAGCATGCATAGAGAATATCTTTCAGGCTAATTTATTCACATTACCCATCTATTAACCCATTTCAATGTATGCAATCACAGCTTTCACACGCCAGAGATTATTTATCCCATTACGAGATGACAAAATTTTAGACTGGTCCATATTCAAGGAAGTATGTTGCAGATGACTATAGTTGATGAATGATTGAAAATCTTTGTCTTTTGGGATAGAAAACATTGCTTGTAGCAAGCAATTTCTTCCTTTTCAGCCTGAGATTGCGAGGCAATCTCAGGCTAAAGTTACCACGGTAAAATTTCAACCCAGATTTTAATGTGAAAACATCTAACACAATAAATATGATATTCTGCCACATGGAAGGTAGAACGGACCGAATTACACAACTGCAAGTATTGATTAATACAGCCAATTGAGGCAAAAAGGACAAAGGTGAGATATGACTCATTGAAAGCCGGCGCTTGATGTACAGTACTTTTATGTGAGTGTTCTGAATTTGGCAAAATTATAAAAAATTGATGAGTGAATGGACAAAAAGAAAGGAAATAGATAATATTTATTGGACAATTATTGATCATATATAATCATATCATATTGTTAAGAAAAAATATGGTGTTTGTTTTATTCCATAAATATAATATTACTAATTGTCTGAGTTACAGTCTTTCTAAACGAATTAGTGTAAAATTTTGTTGCCTGAATAAGGTAGAAAATATTTGAAAGAAAGTACGATTCTCAGATTGCAAAATTTTAGACCTATCCAAATTCAAAGGTTTTACATACAAAAATTTAAAAAGGATTTAATTAACCATTCAGTAGGGTATAAATTTCTTTTTCTACAATGTTTTGTCAACTACAAAAATCAGGAATTGAACAGGAAAGGGTTAATGTACTTCAACTTTTTTCATTTTTTGAAAGATCAGGGGCATTGTTGTTTTACCATTGTCTATTTGATTTAAATATTTAAAATCACTTTAAGCCTGTTCAAAATACAATGCTCATATTTGGTATGATGATAGATCTCATTGATGCACGTCTGCAGATACCAAGGTCAAGGTCATGAGACAAGGTCATTTGTCAAGGTCAAACAAAAATAAAACATAACTTTTACACTTTCCTCAAGAATAATCAAGATACAATACTTATATTTGGCATGATGATTAATGTCATCAATACACATCTGCAGATACAAAGGACAAGGTCATGTGACAAGGTCTAGGTCATTTGTTAAGGTCAAACTTGTACAAAAACTAACCAAAAAACCCATAACATTTACAATTTATGAAAAACATTAAAGAAATAATTCTAAAATTTGGCATGATGATAGATTTCATTGATATGCATCGTCAGATGCCAAGGTCTAGGTCATAGGTCAACGTTATTTGTCAAGGTCAAGCATCTGTAGAACTTAACCAAGATACTTACATTTACAATTTCTTAGTCTGTTAAAGATACAATCCTCAAATTTAGCATGATGATTGATCTCATTAGTATGCATCCTGAAACCAGTGTTGGGGTGATGTGAAATGGTTATTGATTGATTGATTGATTGATTGAATGGGGTTCAATGCCACTTTTAGAATTATTTCAGTCATATCGCGGCTGGAGCACATAATAATGGATTCCTGGTATTTCTCACACCAGTACTACCAATACATCCTTTCCTTGCTCCAGCTGCTATCCCACTTAGGTTTACGATTATCCACCCATTGGTGAGAGACAAATGTAGGAAAGGATTCGTGCCGCCTCCGGTGAAATTGTTAAGATCACTTAATAAAGTTATTAAGCTAACATTTTCTATTCAATTTACTTTCTCTAGATCTTGCCTCATGTGAGCTTACCCAGATACCTGATGCTGTCTATCTCATGTTGAAAAATACAGATGTTGAAGTGTGCAATTTGAGTGGGAACAAAGTCAAGAGAATCCAGTCTAAATTCTGTAACAAGTTACCTACCCTGTCAGGTAAATACATAATTTTATTTGTATCAATACAATTTACAAAGCAAGGTAGAATGACCATTACAATTTCTGAAAATCTACAAAAAAAAGAAAACTTTTCAATCCTGTTCAACCTGTACAATATGCTGTCAAACCAAAGTAGGTTCTTTTCACCCTTTTTGTCCCTTTGTCCATTTTTGTGTAAAATCTATGCGATATTACTGTTATAATTAAAATGCATGACAAGGAAGGTAGTCTTTGATAAGGAAGGTAGTTCTAAATGCATATTTAGCCTGGCAGTTTTTGTAGAGCACCCAGGGTATTGCTATAACTAAGTTGTTGTCAGTGTCCACGCCACCTTGGTCCAAAAACTTTGACATTCTGTAATATCTCTAGTAGTACTGAACACAATCACTTAACCTTGTGTTTTTATACTTGAGAAAACATTGTGGAAAAAGAAGTAATTGCTTGTAACAAGGAATTTCTTCTTTTTCCACAATTTTTTCTGTCTTACTGAATGATTATTTTTCAAATCCAATTGACTTTGTGGTCTGCAAAACCATCGAGTTTAGACTGGTGTGAAATTTCGAAGAACGGGAAAGAGTTAAAGCTCGTGATGAATGTTTACTATCAAAATGGCAATCTACACCAATAAGGGGCGACATTTAGACTAACTATCAAGCACTCTACATCATTCGTATCAGGACCTTCTTTTGTTTCTCCAGAGCTTATGCTGCAGGGTAACAAACTTAGTGCTCTACCAGAAGAGATGTCAAATATGGAGCATTTGAAGGTACTTGATATTTCAGACAATAACTATGAAGTGTTCCCTGCCTGTTTATATGAATGTCAAAAGCTGACAACAATCACTATAAGAAACAACCAAATTAAAGGTAAGTAAGAAATGTAGGATCAGTCATGGTACTGTATTTACTAAGAGACAAGCAGGGCTTGTGCTAGAGTTTGAAAATGAGGAGTCATTGAACTCTTCAACCATGGGGTCAAAACTGATTTTAAAGGGGTCAAAACAACAAAAAGAACTAATCATGAGTAGAAATATGAAGGTTTAAGAGCCAAATGTCCTTTTCTTGTGAGGATATGAAGTAAGCAATTCTACCATTCCAACACAATGCTGTTTTTTGATGCCCCTAAAGAAAAGCAATTAAGAAAAAAATGTTGAAATGAAGAAATTGCTTGCAACAAGAAAAGCAATTAAGAAAAAATTGTTGAAATGAAGAAATTGCTTGCAACAAGCAATTTCTTACTATTCCACAATGTTTTCTACTCAGAAAGGTGAACAAATCTAATATTGCATAAACTTAAAATTGTTGTCTGCAACTCCTTTTAATTTGGACCAGTCTAAAATTTTGCCATCTGGTAATTGGTTAATTTGTACAATTTTCAATAGTAAATCAAGTATATTGTGGATAAAATTGGGGATCAAAAAATGGAGATTTTCTACTTGGGAGAAATGTCTGGGGTTTAAATAGGATATTTTCAGATTTACTTAGTCAATTTCCGGGTTTACGAGTCAAACACAGACCCTGGACAAGGGAGACAAGTTGATCTACCCCGAGTCTAAAATAGAAAAGTTAGCAAGCAAGCCTTCGAGAGCTTTATAACTGTCTTTTTCCAGACATTTGTAAATTGTAATAAGTTGCTAACAACAATTTGAAGTTGAGAGATTTATAATTTAATTGTTAGCTTCGTCTATCAAAAACGAGGGATCTGATTGGTCGAAAAATTTAATTCATACCTCAATGAACAAAATTTTGAGTACGCAGCCATTTTGAATGCTTCCGCACAAAATAGTTAACTACAAAAAGGTATCAAAATTTGTTAAGTTGTTGCATTTTTCGCTCGATGCTATTAAATTATAAGAAATGAAGAGAATATTTTTTGTTTTCATGGAGGTATGAACCGAAAAACCTAATCACACAATGTATGAATCTGCTTCGCGTATTCATACAGTGTGATTAGGTTTTTCGGTTCATACCTCCATGAAAACAAAAAATATTCTCTTCATCTCTTCAATGAATTATCTTTATCTTTTGTGGTAGAAAACAAAGAAATTGCATGTCACAAAGCTTGATACAATTGTTTGAGTTTGAAGTTCACTTTTGGTCTAAATGAAAGATATGATTTGTACAATTAGAAGTATTTTTGGCCAAGCCTACAGCGCAGTTAGTAGTTTGTAGGACTCTCAATCATGAGGCTGTAGTTATGACGTTTAAGCCGCCAAAGCAGCAAACTTGCTGAACATGAATGTCGACCAATGTCAGAGTTTAAATTTCAGTCTAAATGTATAGTTAGATTGGTCTATAAGAATTTGTTTCCCAATTGATGTAATATGGTTAAGTTGTAACAAGAAAAGAAACTTTGTGGTAAATGAAGAAATTGCTCAGTGCTAAGAAGTGTAGGAAACTTCGTGAGAAAAGAGAATGTTTCCTGTTTAATGCAATTTCTACGTTTTTCTCAATGTTTTCTATGCCGTTTTTTCAATCACTGAATATTCCGTAATGTGTTTAGATGGATTTCAAATTTGCCTGATAAATATTTAATGATTGAACACTTCTTTCTTTTTCTTACAGAAGTCGATGTTGACAGACTAAGAAAGATGACATCATTACAAGAAATAAATCTACAAGATAATCCCCTTACTCCAGAAGTGGAATCCCAATTAAAAACTATAGACCTGTTTACAGTGTTGACTGGGGTATCTGACCCTATAGGGAAAGAACTGGAAGAGCTAGAGTAGTCTTCAACTCATTTTCAACAAAATTTTAGAGTGGTCTAAATTGACCCATTCTCTCACAATCATGCTTATTGGGGCCCAAAGAAAAAAAAAACTTGGAAAATATTTGGAATACACAAGTGCCTTATATAGTGAAAATATTGTGAGAAAAGCTTTAATTACTTATAACATGTCATTTCTCTTTTCCACACATTGCTTTCTACATTTTTCTCTCTAAAGTTAATCAAATGTTGGATTGTTGTTAGGTGTTAATATGTGAGTAGTGTTAATTGCATTTACTTTGCCAGACAATAATACTTTAGACTTGTCCAAATTTAAAGAGACTGCATTTCACATTTTCTCCAAAATTAAAGTATTCAAAGCTGATACTTCCCTTATAAAATCACCCATTTCATTACCCAGTTCATTTTCACCATTAAATCTATTCACAAGTCCAATTTAAAAAGTTCATACTAAGGGCTACTACTTTTATGAGAAATATTTCTTGCCCAATCAGAGCCTTCATTGCATAATTCAATGTCAAAACATTTATCAAGACTGGTTTTCACAACCCGAAAGTATTGTTTTAACCCATTTCTACACAATCCTACACAATCCAGGCTTTTTTTACTCCCTACAAAGCCGCCGTCATAGCCCAGTTGGTAGCGCATCAGACTGTCAATCTAGAGGTTCCAGGTTCGATCCCTGGCGGCGGCACTCATCCTTCCGACTATTTGTCTCTCACTAATGGGTCTATAATTGTAGACCTATGTGGGATAGCAGCTGGAGGCTAGGAAAGGATGTAATGTTAGTACTGGTGTGAGAAAAACCAGGAATCCATTGTTAAATGCTCCAGCCGCCGCGATATAATTGAAAGATTGTTGAAAGAGACGTAAATCCCATTCAAACAAAAATACTCCCTACAAAGAAAAAAAAAAAAGATTGGAAAAATATTGTGGAAAATTTGAACCAATCTAAAATTTGTCACTTGAAAAGGGTTAAAGATTAAGTACATCAAAGATTGGGAGGTAGTTGTTATGCTTAGTTTTAGTCAAGTTCTGTTGTGATATATGCTTAATTTCTGATTGTTTCATTTTAAATTTATACATGTTTATTTACAGATAACGATTTAATAAAATATATGAAAGCAGCTTGACCTTTGTTTCGGTTTTTACCTCAATTTACAACCTTATAGTCGCTAAACCAACAAAAATGCTTCACATAAATTTTTACCAAGTCCAATCTGTCAATTGAGCCAGAGAATATTTGTCAAGCCAAAGATTACACCCTCATCTGTAGGATTGACATTATAGGGTGCTACTGACTTAGCTAAATTTGACGCTTTCCTGTACAAACCCAGGATTTTATGCCACTATCATTTTATACTTGAGAAAACATTGTGGAAAAAGGAGCAATTTCTCCTTTCCCCACTATTTTCTACCACATTGGATGGTTTCATTTAAAAATGCATCCAATTTTCATTGTCCCAAGCAACCTCTTTCAATTTGGACCAGTCTAAAATTTCAAGAAATAGGAAAGGTTAATTCTCCATAGGTAAGACAAGAAAAGAAAAGAAATCAGATTACAATGCAATAAATGTTTAATAAACAAGATATACAAGTAAGCAAATAAAACAATCCTGTATAAAACCCTGCACGCAACAAAAACTTAACAGATCTACACTTGACGGATTGCTGCTGTAAACAAAAATACCAATTGTCCAATCAAATAACCATTTAGACTAGAAGTAAATGCTGACCTCAACCATGTAAAATATTTTGTTGGTTTGGCATTTTAAATGCCAAAAGATAGTTCCCATTACCAGGTGACAATATTTTAGACTGGTCCAAATCAAAAGAAATTGCAGAGGACATTTCAAATTGCCTTAAAATTGGAAAATTCTATCAGTATGAAAAAAGGAGAAATGCTTTCTATCAATTTCTTCTTTTCCTACAAAGTTTTCAATGATTTTATTTCTCCAGAGTGTCAGAAAGCAACATTATGTTGTGAGGGATTAATCTGTTATTAACCCTTTCCTGGACAAACCCAGGATTTTACGTCACTGTGATTTTATACTTGAGAAAACATTGTGGAAAAAGGAGAAATTGCTTATAACAAGCAATTTCTCCTTTTCCCACAATATTTTCTACCACATAGGATGGTCAGATTTCATATGGCATGCATATTTCGTTGTCGTCTGCAACCTTTTTCAAATTGGACCAGTCTAATATTTCATAAAACAGGAAAGGGGTAAGACATATAGGACGCCAATCAACCCTTTCCCACACAATTCTGCTTTTTCACGCCCCTCAAGAAACACAATTAGGAAAACATTGTGGAAAATGCAGAAATTGCTTTTAACAAGCGATTTCTTCATTTTCCACTATTTTTTCTACCTTAACAATTTAAAATATCTAATATGTCATAAAGTTGTCACCTGCAATTCCTTTTAATTTGATTTGGTCTTAAATTTGGTCGTTTGGTAATAGGTTAACATTTTTAGGTTTGGCCTTTTATGTCTCTGACCATACATTTTACAATATAATTCTATTTATGATGTCGGTCAAAACTGCCTCGTCAGAGGTCAGTGGGGGTCCCTAGCAATCCGTCAATAATAATTGCATAGATAAGACATTTGATAGCAAAAATATAATGATTAATGTTGAGATTACAAATATTTTAACTTTAACATTTTTTTTTATCACATATTGTCACACTTTTTATCTCATCAGATAACAGCATTGAACAAGATGTTTGCATAATATCCCCATGATAGACCGGCTGACAATCAAGAATTGATTGACCAATCAAATCAATCTTTTAGACAGGAAATCAACTTTGAACCAAGACATGTACTTTGAGCACTTTTGTTGGTTTGACAACTTTAAAAATGTGATTACAGATTATTCAAGCTGTAATCATGACTAAGTTTGCACACCAAAAGTTTTAATTCTTCATTACATAATCTTGACCATAAATTTTTCAAAATAACAACATGAATAGTGAAGTAGTTTAAGTGTGAAAAGGGGCCTCTTTTCGACAAAATGAGTCTATATCGTTTATTGATATGTTAACCCTTGTCATGCTGTATAAGTTACCTTACTGAATTGCTGTCAAATCAAAGGACTGAAAGCACTGATATAACTTGTTCAAAAGTCAATATTTCTTTTAGAAATCAACCTCATAAACAACTCGGGAAGGTAAAGTATGAGTAGGAGGTGTAGACTAAGATCAGCCTGCACAAATGTGCAGTCTGATCATAATCTACACCTCCTGCAAAACCTGGAATATTCCGGGTTCAGCATGACAAGGGTTAAATCACTTCTGACGGCGAGAATGAATTTCACTGTATGCAGTTGCCATGTTTCGTACCATTTTAACATTACAGATAAAGAATGATTGTTTCCTTTATACTTAAGATCAAGAAAACACTCATTTCATGAACAACAAAAGCTCTGTTCTGCCACTCATGATAATACAGCTTCTGATGTTTACAAAATGGAAGATAATTATCATTTCATGTTATAGATTTATGTAAAATACACAATGAACATGTTCAAAATATATTTATAATTACTAATGCATACATAAAGTAAATAGCAGTACAGCTTACAAAACAAATTTCATAAGAAACTAAAAAGTGAAACAATAAAATGATATCAAGAGGGCCGTTGGCCCTGGGGCACTCACCTCCGATAAAAGTTTTTTTTCTTTAACCCATTCCCACAAAATGACGCTTTTAAACATCTTCAATATCAAATCTTTAGTAAACATTGTGTAGAATGAAGAAATTGCTTGTTATAAGCAATTTCTCTCATTATCCACGATGTTTTCTACCCAATGAATCTAGGATTTTGAATACTTCACTAACTTAAAATTGTCGTCTGCAACTTCTTTAAACTTAGACTGGTCTCAAATATTATCGTGTGGGAATGGGTTAAACAGTCTAATTCTATGCTAAGGTTAGGATAATGATACAAGTGAGCCATACTTTATATTCATATAAGCTCTGTACCTGGGGATCAGAACGTCTTGATGACAAATTTTAAGGCTTTCCAAGGACTAATTTGAAAGGATGAAAACACTTTTTCCTCCCTCTGGATCAATGGGTTATAATTCCAGAAGTAAATGAAAGAAGTTAACAAACGGATGCTTCAAGCAAAATACCATGGCTCTTCACCTTCTGGGTCAGGAGGAGAAGATTTTTAAAGATGATTCTAAAATTTCACTTTTATTGCCATGGCAACCAGAGTTTTCAATGGATTTCAATTCTTTTAGCTATTTTTAAGGGGACCACCAAGGGAACATTTCTGCTAGATTTTGTTCAAATTGGCCCAATGGTTTTGGCGGAGATGCCAAGGGTCATGATTTTAGCTATTTTGAAAGAGGTCAATCTACTGATGTTTCATGCAAAATATCAAGGCTCAATGCCTTCTGGGCCAGGAGAAGAAGATTTTTAAAGATTATTTTAAAATTTCACTTTTGTTGTCATGGCAACCATAGTTTTCTATGGATTTCAATTCTTTAAGCTATTTTAAGGGGACCACCAAGGGAACATTTCTGCTGGATTTTGTTCAAATTGGCCCAATGGTTTTGACGGAGATGCCAAGGGTCATGATTTTAGCTATTTTGAAAGAGGTCAATCTACTGATGTTTCATGCAAAATATCAAGGCTCTATGCCTTCTGGGCCAGGTGAAGAAGATTTTTAAAGATTATTTTAAAATTTCACTTTTGTTGCCAAGGCAACCAGAGTTTCTAACCGAAATTCAGTTCTTTTAGCTATTTTTAAAGGGGACCACCAAAGGTACATTCTGCTACATTTGGTTCAAATTGGCCCAATGGTTTGGGAGGAGATGTCATTGAAAAATTGGTCTTTATTTCTATATAAACCACAAGAGCTCCGCCCCTTGAGACCCAAGAGTCATGATTTAAGCTATTTTGAAAGAGGTCAATTTACTGATGTCACAAATCTTTTAGCTAATTCTAAAGGGGACCACCTACGGAACATTTCTGCCAAATTTGGTTTAAATTGGCCCAATAGTTTTGGAAGAGATGATTTTTAAAGAAATTGTTTATGGGCGGACATCGGACAAAAGGTGATCACAATAGCTCAGTTGAGCACTTCTTTTTCAGGTGAGCTAAAAATGTTATAAAAATGACAAAATCTATCACTGTAGATTTCAGTGTAGGCAGTTTATCTGTTTTTATTTTTTTTTTTTTTTAGAAAAAAAAATTTACCAAAGATTGAGCATGACTACAAAACTTCATGAAATTCTATCATATGTTTTCCAAGCTCTAGATGTGACCCAGAATTTATTCCTTTTACCACACTGTTTTTTTCAAAATACAAACTAGAATTGTTTGAATGCTGACTTATAATTCCCCATCCCCACACACTGCTTTTTGTCACTTGAGCTGCAAACTTCCTTCTGCAAAAATTAATCTTGTAATTCTAATTGACCTTGACCTTAGTCCAAAGCAATCAGACACTTCATTTGATCATTGGCAACAAATGTATACAGTTTCATGATTGAGGGTCAATTGGTTGTAGAGTTTGAGCATGGAACTGAATAGTCTATAGATGGATGGACAGACAGACATGGTGAAACCATTATATCTCCCTCTACATTGTATGTAGGGGGTATAAAAACTTTTTTCTCCTTTTTACACCACTCAAGAAAAAAGCTTTGGAAAACATTGCAGTAAATAAAGAAATTGCATGTATCAGACAATTTCTTCATTATCCACTATGTTTTCTATCCAAGGAGACAAATAAATTTCAAATTCCATCAATTTGAAATTGTCTTCTGCAACTGCTTTCAATTTGAATCAGTCTACAATTTTTTGCATGAGCATGGGTCAAACCAAGTTGGTAATTCATCTGCAACCTCTTCAAACAGTCCAAATTTAAATTATATGTTTACCAGATGACGGAATTTAAGCATGGTCCATATTGAAAGAATTTACAGATGACAATGAAAGTTGTTTAAAATTGATTTGAACCCTTTTCCAATTTCACAAGTTTGGACTTATCCAATTTCAAGGTGACAGCAGACAACATTGTAGAGTGAGAACAATCTGAAAAGTAATCATCATATATGTTAGGAAATATTGTGGGAAAAAGAGACATTACTTGTTACAAACAATATCTTCTTTGTTTTTTAAAGTAGAATATCAAAGGGACATAAAAATCAGGGATGGTACAGGGAAGGGTCTGAACAGTTTCATGAGGAGTAGAGAAAATTGTAATGAAACACATGCAGTTGCTCCTTACCTGCAATGTTATACATAGATAAATTATTCAAAAAGGCAGGATTGTGTGGTAATACCATGTTAGGCATTGTCATACCAACAGATTCAAAGATAACTATTGTGAATAAAATATCAACATTGTGAATTACATAAAAGAAATGAACAAATCAATGAAAGCCGAGGACTAGCATCAATAAAATATGTCACATTGCCATTTCTTAAACTCATTCCCACACAACAAATTTTCAGACTGGTCCAAATTGAAAGAAGCTGCAGACGACAATATCAAGTTGATGGAATTTCAATCTTTCCATCCTTTTGAATAGAAAACATTGTGGATAATGAAGAAATTGCTTGATACAAGCAATTTCTTCATTTTCCACAATGTTTTCTAAAGCCCCTTTCTTGAGGGTCGTAAAAAGGAGGGCTTGTGTTGAAATGGGAACAAGGCACTTTACTCTTTCCCATTTTTTGGAAATTTTAGATTAGTTCAAATTGAAAGAGGTTGAAGACGACAATGAAAATTGGATGCAATTTGAAATGAAGCAAACCTATGTGGTAGAAAATATTGTGGCAAAAGGAAAAATTGCTTGTTACGATAAATTTCTTCTTTTTCCACAATGTTTTCTCAAATATAAAAATTCGAAGCAACATAAAATCCTGGATTCGAACAGGAAAGGGTTAAATGTTACTGTAATACACTTTCACAGGTTTTCTAGCTAAAGGAAACAATTAACCCTTTACCAGATGCAGAATTTGAGACTGGTCTAAGTTAAAAGAAGTTGCAGAAGACAATTTTAGTTGGTGTAATTAAGTTGGTGAAAAACTTTGTCTGTTTGTGTAGATTGGTGACAACGAAGAAATTGCTCGTAACAAGCAAAGTTCTTCATTGTCCACAATGTTTCCCATAGATATTTTCTTGGAGTTGTCAAAAAAAATGATTGTGTGGGATTTGGTTAAATAAAGCCTGTATAACATTCATTCTATTCAACTAAAGGTGCCTAATCCTTTCCTGTTCAATCCCTGGTTTTTACGTCCCTGTGATTTTATACTTAAGAAAACATGGTGGGAAAAGAAGAAATTACTTGTTACAACCAATTTCTTCTTTTCCCACAATAATGTCTACTCTATAGGTTGGTCTTCTAATTGAACTCACTTTTAATTGTTGTCTACAACTACTTTTAATTTTGAAAAAAGTGATGCTTTTTTATGCCCCCTCAAGAAAATCATTTGGGAAAACATTGTGTAAAATTAAGAAATTGCTTGTAAAAAGCAATTTCTTCATTTTCCACAATGTTTTCTACCCAGAAATGTGAAATAATCTAAAATTTCATAAATTTTAAATTGTTGTCTCTAACTCCTTTCAATTTGGACAAGTATAGAATTTTCTGATGTGGGAATGGATTAAGCACCTGTATTTCTCCACAGACCTGAATTCACTTATATGGAGAGCAAGATTTTCAAAACTTGCACCAAGTACCATATTTTGAAATAAGCCCTGCCTATAAAAGCCATGTTTTTCATCTCATCAAAATTTCTTGAAGGCATCTGGTTAAGTGCAAATCAAAGGCAGAATCATTCCTGTGATATTTGGTTGAAAGCCAGCCAATAGTTTCCGCGTTGAAGACTTTCAAAGTTTTCACTATATGCAAGATTGGAAAATAGTTAGGTACATAAAATGAATTATTTTTTCGTAGGATAAAAAGATGAGTTCTACAGTGTTATTCCTGTTAATTTTGGTCTAAAAGCTAATAAACTCTCAGTACAATACTTTTCTTTTCACCATATACCGTACATGTATATGGAAATCAGTTCAGCTGATAAAATGTTTTTCATCCAAGCAAAATTTCTTGAAGAAATCTGGGAAAGGGTCAGCAAGGGACCATGAAATTCAGAATAGAAGATTTTCAATGTTTTCAGAATGTGCATTTACCATATAAGGAAATTAGCTCCACCCATTAAAGCCATGTTTTTCGTTTTATCAAAATTTGTTAATTCTACCTGTAGATTTGGGTTGAAAAGCCTTAGAAGCCATGATTATTATCCATTCAGAATTCTTTGAGGGAATCTGATCGAGGGCAACACAAGGATTATTCCTGTGAAATTTGGTTGAAATTCATGATGAAACCAATACTTTTTTGAGAAGAAGATTTATAAAGATATTACGAACACACACACATAAAATACCGACACAATGCCGAGATGAAAGCTGGATTGGCCTTTAGCAAGTGGAGCTAAAAACTGCTCTTATAGAGAACACTTTAAATGTAATCTTTACAACTAAATACAATAAAATACTTGTGTAACAAACATATGACCTGTAGAAAGTCAGAGTATAGATTGTGGTCTGCCTGCTCAGATTGTGTAGGTCGACCATGTTCAAAACTTTGCTTTCTTTCTGAAGATTATCTGTATCAAAAATGGTCATTTTACCTCACATTATGTTAATTCTTTAGATACTATATCTGATTGCCCTCTGCTGGATCTAACATCTTTTTCAAATTTTTGTTTGATTGAGTTCCCAGGAAGTCCCTTTTTGAATCAAATGTCATATATTTCTCACATAAATATTAAATGTTTCATTTAAGCCATAGACTAGATTAATATAAGGTACATACAATAAATATCTCAATAAGGCACTTATTCTAACCCTCTAAAAGGGAGCTACAGTAAATATTGCCTTCTTAATTTTGAAAGATTTGGGGGTTTTGATACAATTGAGAAATTAAAAGGCATCATAGAAATAAACAAGGCACTACTTTACATACATGTAAAAAATCCCCGATCATATCAGCTGGCAAGTAAAAGTAACCAACAAGAGCACCATATCCTAATGCCAATACTTGGCTACAAGAGCTGGATAGTGAAAAATCTAGATTAGACTATTGTTTAAGGTGATCTATATCCCCATGGTTCCATCTCATAGAAAATACATCTTGTCATTGGATTAAATGGGACATAATAGGTTCTACCATCGGTGCCTATTTGTACCCATTGGTACCGTTGGTAGCCATCGGTAGCTCTTGGTATACCGATGGAAATTTTGTTAGTATCTAATTCTCCCAATAATAGACAAGTCAGGTAGCTTCGGTAGCCGCATTTTAGTAAATAAAAGATGGCGGAAACCAATCAAACCACAGCGATTCTTTTTCCGCTAAGGCTACCAGTAAGCAAAAGTTCTTATGAAACAAGAGGAGATTCCCTTTATTGTGTCTAGTAAGTAGAGTGATGTTTTATAAAAATATACACTACAGAAAGATATGAAACCAGACTGGGTAACTAGATTTGCAGTGCACGGGGAAGTATACAAGCCGTATCTTACACTTCCCTGCAGTGCATAATCATAGCGGGAATCACCTGCCTCACTCTTGGCGGTTGGTTATCCACCATATTGTTTACCGATTGGTACCAATTTTCGTTCACAGTTAGTTGGTTACCGATGGTACCATCTGCTACCGATGGTGCCATCAGTAGCTGATGGTAAGTACACCCGGTTACCGATGATAAGGACCCTGAACACACCCAATGCTTAACCCTTCCCTGTTTTTTATAATTCTAGACTGGTCCAAATTGAAAGAGGTTCCAGACAACAAAGAGAATTGGGTGCAATTTGAAATGAAACTAGCCTATGTGGTAGAAAATATTGTGGGGAAAGGAGAAATTACTTGTTAAAAGCAATTTCTTCTTCTCTTTCCTCAATGTTTTCTCAAGTATAAAATCACAGTGACATGAAGTCCCTGGTTTGTACAGGAAAGGGTAAAAGAAATGCTTCTAGAGTTATTCTCCTTGATAGTCTGTATTTCTCTTGTGTTCGTGAACATAAATTCTAAGTTTCTTTTAATCAATTTATATTTTATAATAACAGAGATGTGACCAAGGTTAAAGTTTTGCATACCAACACCAATGACACCAAGGTAATGACAATAGCCTGACTTTTTGTTCCAAAACAGCCAAGCTTATATGAAATGAGATTATGCAATCTAAGTATAAGTAAAGGCACTCATGAAAAATAAGACACTTACTTGCTTTATTTGTTTGCCCTTTGATTATAAGCAATAATCTTAGAAAAATTAGTGCTTTTACCTTCCTCTAGAAAAAGATTTAGAAATTTTTTTGAAATATGAAGAAACAGCTTCTCACAAGCAATTTCTTCATGTCTAACTTTACTTTCTTCAAAGACAAAATCTTTCTTCAAAGAAAAACATCTGTAATAAAATCCCTGACAGATTAACTTAATACAATATGTCTGATACATCAGACAAACTGTCTTGTTGGAGAACTTTGTAGTTATCTCCCTTTCAAGAGGGGTGTGTCTAATGATATGTTAACCATCTATTGGTGGGAGAAAAATGTCAGAAAGGATGTTTTCCAAAGTAACATATGTCATGGTCATGACAAGGCAGCAATGCCAGGAAAAAGTTTTTATCCATTCCAACGCAATCTCACTTTTCTACTATGCCCCTCAAAGAAAGAGTTATGTAAAACATTGAGGAAAAAGATGAAATTGCTAGTAACAAGCAATTTCTTTATTATCCACAATGTTTTTTTTTCCAAATAGACAAATAAACAAACAAAATAGAAATTTTATCAACTAAAAATTGTTGTCTGCAACTTCTAAGAATTCAGACCATTATAAAATTTTGTCATCTTGCATTAGGTTAAGAAATTGATGAAATAAGGGTTACACAAGTGCAAACCTATTGAGTATTTCATCAAAACAAACATTTTTAATTGAACAACAAAAACTCCTTTCCTACATGTCTGCTTTTAAGGCCTCGTCTCTGATGAGTGGTTTTATAATTTCTTTCATCACCAGGTATCGTTTGGTTGGAATGTATTGCTTGGAGTCTTCATAGTCCCTCTTTAATTTTTCTAACCGGTTTCGTAAACGTAGAAAGTTTCGTTCTAATTTGCTCTTTGCTTTTTGTTTCTCTTCGATGTCTTTCACAATCTCTGCCTTATGTAGCTGATGAATTTCTGCAAGACAAAACCAAGAAAATACTGGATACACTTTGTTTAAACCAGTTACTATACGATCTCCCTACTTGATGGCCCTGAAGAAAAGAGCTTTGGGAAACATTATAGAAATAATTTGAAGTACTTAAGTAGACTACCAAAAGAAAATTTTCATGCAAACTTTGAGATCTCTATGCTTTTTGGTTTGAGAGATTTCAAAGATTTCCTTCTTCATCTCTATGTAGAATTGGGAAAACCATAACATAGGGCTTAATATGTTAATCCAAGAATTATAATTTGACAAAGTTCCACAAGTAGTTGGTGCATGCAAAGTTTGAAAGATTTTAGCCTCTTGGTTTTTTTGAGGAGAAGAATTTTAAAGTTTTTCAATTAACTTTGGCAAACAAATTCCAATTCTTGAAGTATTTTGACAGAGGTTCACCAGAGAATCATTTCTGTGAAGTTTGTATGAAATCTGGTGGTTAGTTTAGAAGGATAATAATTTTTGGTAATTGTGTACAGACAGACAATGGACAAAGACCCGTCACAACTCATCTTAACCCATTACCACACAAGATTTTCATCAACTTTAAATTGTTGTCTGCAATTCCTTTCAAATTGGAACAGTCTGAAACTTTGCATTCTGTTAATGGGTTAAGCACTTTGAGCTCAAATGAGTTAAAAATGGTATCTAATAGAAGAATTCACCCATTCATACACAATAAAATTTTTGACCAGTCCAAATTCAAAGAAGTTGCAGATGACAATTTCAAGTTGATGAAATCTTTAAAACTTTTGTCTTTTGGGGAAGAAATCATTGTGAATAATGAAGAAATTGCTTGTAACAAGCAATTTCTTCATTTTCCACCATGTTTTCCAAAGCTTTCATATTAAGAGGGCTTAAGTTGTACTTACGGTTTTCCTTTTCAGCAGCAACTCTAGATATCTGAGATAGTTTTCTGGAGGCTTCTAACATGGATGCAGCTTTTCCCTTACTTTCATGCTGCATTACATCATTACAACATTCCCCTATTTTTTCCATCACTTCATCAGTAACACATGCTTTGATCATGTCCTTCAGGTCCCCATATCGGGAGATAGCATTGTGCTCTTTACAGTCACTGTATGTGGCAGATAATTTGGCAACAGCTTGATAAATCTCTTTATATCGTTGTTCCAATGTCGTTATTTCTCGAGTAAGTTGAATGTCCTCTTCCCGTAGAGTATCTTTAGTCTTGAATGAGGCTGGATAAAAATATTTTAGCCATGACATATTAGGGTATGACAAAAATTTAGACTGGTTTATTAGACTGGTTTAAGCTGAGAGGAGTTGGAGACAACTAATCTAATACCCGACAACAAATTTTTGACTGGTCCACAGGGCTCTGCAGAGTGGGCGACTCAGGCGAAGAAGTCGCCTGGTTTCATAAAACTTTGCCCGGGTTGCTAATTAAAGCGAAATCGAAGTCGCCTGAGAAATACAGGAACTCGCCTCATTATGAAAGGTGACAATCAAATTTTGCCTAGAGGCTATCAAAGTAGAAGACAGAAAACAGTTATACAACTGCCGATTGGAAGCCTTGTTATAGTAAATCAAGTGTGTATCGATAGGCGACATGCTTGCTTTAGTTGCACCTCCGCTGATTGGATGGTTGCAAGCCCTAGTGTACATCCGAGTACACAAACTTTTTGATGTCAAACTCCTTCCTTTCTGAAGTTTCAATTATTTCTGTGGCACATTATGTTTATTCAATCAATCTATGAGATTTTTGCGCACTTTCAGGCAGTGAGAATAATGGCGGATTTTATTACGAATGTCATGTCATTTACCGGAGTCCAAAATTCATTGAATAAAATCTTGGTGATGAAAACTGAATTTCCTGTAAAACAAAAAAGAGAGAGAGTGAAAAATCATTTTTCAATGAAATCCTCCAATTCAAGTTATCTATTTTATCTTACATATGTAGAAAAACCAAGACAAACAATTTAAGGTTTCTATGATCTTTTCATTGGTAACATTGATAGGATTCTTTCAAGAAATTAAATTTCACTTATCTTGTTTTGGTAATTAGTCCATTCAATGACATGTAATCCAAACAACTAGAGCCAATTATTCCATGTTAACTTAGTTACAAATTTAAACCTTCTACATACAGTCTCAAGAGTCTGTGATTTGTGTATTCAGCTGTTTAATCTTTACCTACAATAACTGCAACTCAGTCAGATTGAACTCTTTTTTAATCTATCAATTTCAAGCTTTTTATCCATTTTTTGTTATAGACAGGTGAAGTTGACAGACTTTAACCCATTACCATACGACCCCGCTTTTTGATGCCTTGAAGATTTTAAATGTTTAAATGGAAAAAGAAGAAGTGCTTGTAGCAAGTAATTTCTCCTTTTCCTACAATATCTTTTACCCTATCTGGTTCTTATTTTCTGTTTTGAGCATACTGTGATTTAAAATGTGGCATTTTTTTTCCATTTTGGACCAGTCTGAAAAGTTTGTCTTCTGGTAATGGGTTAAATAAGATAGTAATGGTAATAATGTTTTCTTATTTTTTGCTTCAAATTAAACTATGATCATTTTTGTAAATTCAAACCACCTGTACACTTTTTGCAAATTATTGATTATTATCATTTTTGATAATTGAGAATAAAATAACATCTACCGGTATGCATGAAATATTCAAGAAAAAAATTCAGAATCATATTTCTTAATTCTCAAACCCAAAGATAAAAATATTTGTTCACATGTTAAAGTCTCTTTAATAAGTAGTGAAAGAAAGGATGAGGTGTACCAGGTACTTTTTATTTTAACTGCACACTGTATACAACAAAATATGCAGTTACTTGGTTGCAAAGCTATTATTATTTTCCAATACAAATAAGGAATATTTGAATAATAGTGTTACTTAACGCGACCCACTTCTCCTGAAAGTCTCACCACTTCTCCCTATTTTGAAAAACTTCTCCAAATTCTCAGATTAGGGAGAAGCCACTTCTCCCCAAATTCTGAGAGTCTGCAGAGCCCTGGGTCCAAATAAAAAAAGAAATAGCAGACAACATCTCAAGGTGAATTTTAATTGAAAAATAAGTATCATATAAGGTAGAAAACATTGTGATAAAGTAGAGAAATTGCTTGGGAAAAATGCTATGTTTGAGTTTTTAGTAAATATAAAGCTGAAATCAAAACAACAGCAATACTTGGCTAAACCTATCTACATCGAATTGGATCAAGTTGAATTTCAAAATTACACCAAGAATATTAAGCAAATGAAATCATTGTTTTTTACCTTGCAAAACTAACACACAAAGTGAACAACTGAGTGTATCACAATCAGCTAAATAGCTACAGAAACTTCCTCTTAACAAGCATTAGATCTGATTCCAGACTTAGACCTGTAATTGTGGCCTTGACTTTTGAGAAAATGATTTTTTTTATTCTTGTACAAGGAGTTAAACTGTTTCTTAATTAACCCATTTTCATACAATCCTGCTTTGCTATGCCCCTAAATAAATAAGAAATATGTTGTCCAGGGACAACATGTTGAGCCGGCTGATTTGCACAGAGAATATGATGCTCAAAGAATGTGGTGCCCAGAATGTTTTGTCTTTTTAAACTTTGACCTTGACCTTGGAAATATCACAACAAATATTTTGCATGACACTAGCACTTACCAAGTAGAACAACTGAGCCAAGTTATTTTCAAATCCATTCATAATGTATAAGTCATGCTCTTGACAAGGTCATTTCAACTTCAGCAGTGACCTTGACCTTGCATGTATCATATGACACTTGCACTCATCAAGATGAACAAATGTGCCACTTAAATTTCAGATCCATCCTTAAATGTAGAAGTTATGCTGCTGACAATTTTTGTCCTTTCACATTCAGCTTTCACCTTGACCTTAGATGTAGTGCAACGAACGTTTCACATGATACTAACTCTCAACGCGAAGAGCAACTGAACCAAGTTATTCTTAAATCCATTTATAATGTAGGCGGTATGCTCCGGACAAGGTCAATTTTATTGTTTGACCTTCAACTGTGACCTTGACCTAGGAGGTATCAAAACAAACATTTCACTTGACGTTAAGAAGAACAACTGTGCCAAGTTATTTTTCAAATCCATCCATAAATGTAGAAATTATGCTCTGGACAAGGTCAATTTTGACCTTCAACTTTGACCTTGGAGGTATCACATTAAAAGTTTCAAATAACACTAGCACATATCAAGAGGAACAATTGTGCCAATTTATTTTCAAATCCATCCATAAATGTAGAAATTATGCTCTGGACAAAAATCCAGATGGAGGCACACACACACTTACAAACTAACACCGAAGCAAAATTGTGACAACTATATCTCTCTCACTGCAAACGGGCTTGACAAAAATTATTGGAAAAGATAGTTGACATGGAAAAATTGCCTATAACAAGCAACTTCTTCAATGTCAACAATGTTTCTATCATTAAAGGCAAAGATCTTTTAAATTCACTAACTTAAAAATGTCGTCTGCAACATTTTTCAATTCAGACTAGTCTAGAATTTTGAAATATCATAATGGGTTTATAAGCAAGTTCTGACCTAAATTTTCCACCACATCCCCAACACCACCATGCTTGTCCTTCTTGTCTTTGCCCATTGTTGGATTTTCAACCTCTCAGCAAATCACTCTACAACTCATTCTAAAGAAGCCAGGCATGAAACTACCTGCAAAGAGTTGGAAAACAAGATGACCCTGATGGCCTTAAATCATTTCACCTGAGTCATCTACATTTTGATATTTGTAACATTAGTGGTAAAGAATTAATCATACATACCAAGTTTTAGCTTGATAGACCTACTGGTTTAGAAGATTTTTTACGAAATTGCAGACAATTTTAACCTTACCTGGTTCTTATTTTCTGTTTTGAGCATATTCCGATTTGAAATGTGGTATGCATCTATTTTGCCAGTCTGGAAATTTTGTCCTTTGGTAATGAGTTAGTTAAAATAGTAATAATAATAATTTTTTCTTATTTTCTGCTTCAAATTAAACTCTGATCATTTTTGTAATTTCAGACCTCCTATACTATTTTTTTTATAAATTGTTGATTATTGTAACTTTTGATATCCGAGATTATTATACCATCTACATGTATATATGAAATATTCAAGAAAATATTTTCAGAATCAGATTCCTATATTCTCGAACCTGAAGAAAGAAGACAAAATTATTTGTTAACAGGAATAAGATCTCTGTAATAAGGACTGAAAGAAAGGATGAAAATACTTTAATATTAACTGCATACTATGTAAAAAAATATGCAGCTTTTATAAATTTTCCTAGAAATAAGGAATGCACACAAAAATTTGCTTTTCAATGTGATCTACTTCACCACTTCCCCCTCTTTTGAAAAACTTCTCCAAATTCTCAGACTAGGGAGAAGTCACTTCTCCCCAACTTCTGAGAGACTGTAGAGCCCTGAATTCCCCATGGATATGAAATGATTGGGCTAGAGAGGGGGTTCTAATGGGGTCATACTAAAACAAGCCCTACAGAGATTTATAGCCCTACAGACGCCCTATGGAATTAGTACACGCCCTACGAGTATTTTAGCGATAATGGTGTATTTTTTTTAGTTAATATGATTGAAATTAACATTTTTCTGCATATTTCAAAATACTTTCTGTGAAATTATGATATTTATAATGATTTTGATGTTTACAAATGCCGAAACCTGACCGTAAGTAACTTGAGGAAACCTAAGACCATTAAATGAGGGGTGCCCCTCAAATCCACAGTCAAATTTCTATTAAAGTACTTATCCCCTCAGTTATAAAAGGAATAGGTTTTTGATATAAAAATATTTCAGAACTTATCTTCAGGTTTTAAATGATTTTTCGAGCCGAAAATTGTTAAGATAAGGGAGGCAACTCAATATAGCATAGGCTAGAAGCCTATAGGATGGATACCAATGACAAAATTGGAAAGATGTTTCCTTGCCGGAGAAAGCTTGTTCTAATTTCAAGTGTCCCCGACGGCGGCACTCATCCTTTCTGACTATTTGTCTCTCACCAATGGGTCGATAATCGTAGACCTATGTGGGATAGCAGCTGGAGGCTAGGAAAGGATGTAATGGTAGTACTGGTGTGAGAAATACCAGGATTCCATTATTAGGTGCTCCAGCCGCTGCGATATAACTGAAAGATTTTCAAAGCGGCGTAAAACCTCATTCAAACAAACAAACAAACAAATTTCAAGTGCCTGATAATGTAGACATTGTTAGAAAAGAAATTATTTTCACCTTTTCCCGCTTTATTTTAAAATGTAAACCCCTTTTAAATGTTTTAAAATCCAAATCAACAGAGGTTGTTGATAAAAATTGGTTGCAAATTTGCAATGAAATGATCCTATATGGTAGAAATTGAAAATATTGTGGAAAAAGGTGAAATTGTATGTCACAAGCTATTTCTTCTTTTTCCTCAATGTTTTCATAAGTATTTACGCGATGTAATAACCCTGGTTTGTACAGGAAAGGGTTAGGTCCTTGTATTGTTCAATACGGGATTGTGTTGAAGTTAGTAAAGAATTAAAGACCAGGTTTTTTGTTTATTTGTTTTGTTTTTTGTACTTGTTGCATATAACATGATGAACAAAATACTGAACTAGGCTTAAATGTTTTGATAGTCAAGTGGCTATACATTTGGACAATATTTGCAATTGAATTAATACTGTGAAAAATGTAATGGAAATAATTTTCCTGTAGAACTCTTAGCCATCAACCCATCTGTTTATATTTCCGTTTTTCAGAATTTCAATTAGGTATGAAATGTTCCCAGACTCAACGACGTGGACGTGGTTCTACTCTGAGCCCCCCCCCTTTTTTTATTATTATTATTTTTTTTTATCTGTTTTATCTGTTTTACGAAATGGAATAATACTATATAAATGTGTTTATAAAGTCAACTCCTCAGTTGTTGTAGTTTTTGGATATTGCATCATTAAACTGAAAATTTAATTATTATTTTCACTTAGGTGCACATCCTATCAGCATTTCTTTCATCAACACTTGCCAAAAACAAATTTATTATGCTGCCAGTTCCGATATGCAATAAAATTCAATTGCCATCATAGTAACGAACTTTTATTCCCCTTAAACAAAGGCTGCCGTACTATAAGAAAAGAATTAACTATAACGCTTACCGATCACATGAATATCATTAGCATTAAAGTCTGAGTTAAATCATATTGAATTGTTTAAGAAGACTACAAATAACTTCTGTCTTTTGAGAATAAACATTGAACCCAGCCACACAATCTCTTTTTTTGCGACACTGAAGGATATTGGAAAACATTGCGAAAAAAATGCATGTAACAAATAGAGTCTCATTAAGCTAAACGCCCCATACTATATTTCATTAAAAGGACTTTCCAGTCTATTTTGATTGCAAACAAAGAGTTGCTTCCCTTGCATTGCATTGAGATCACTTTGTATCTAAAAAGTATTTTCTAGCATGAAATTATGCCAAAATAAAGATAAAAATCAGAACATGAATAATTTGTCTCTCAAAAGTACTAATACGTAGACAGGTATTTGCTTATGAATTTGTTGGGCGATCAATTAAACGATAGGGCGTTTCGTCAAGTACTTCCGGTCAAATTATGTGATATTATAAACATGAATATCATTAGAAATAAGCAAAATTCATAGAATTCTTTTTCATGTAATAAAAAATATGTTATTTTTAATCCTATTAACTCAAAATTATTCACTATTATAGGTCCTATAGTTGTAGGGCGTGTACAAATTCCGTAGGGCGTCTGTAGAGCTATAAATCTCTGTAGGGCTTGTTTTAGTGTGACCGGTTCTAATGAACTCTTATAAGGGTTCATAAACCCCTCTTAATTCGCCACTATGCATGAAATAGTCTACTACATTGTAATTTTTATCGAAGCACACTATGAATGGATTTGAACAAATTCGAGATTGGTTTCTACACATTCAAGATGCAATTATGTTGATTAATGATTAACCATTAATCTATACATAGTAGAAATTCGCACAGACGAAGTACTTGTGGCATCCGAATTTTAGGACAGTCTGGATATGACCATTTTCTCGCTTCAAATTGCATAAATCGCTTCTCGATCGCAACTCTATTTGTTTACGTCTTACTAAATGAATAAATAAAAGTAATTGCCACAAAATTAATTCTCGAATGTGGTTTGACTACAGTAATCTAACCAAGAAGTCTATCATCGAAAAGTCAATCAGAGTAGTCTCTCTTTATGATCTGTGTCAGATATACGGAATTAAACTTGACATAAAGCGTTTCAGTACCAAGATAATTTTTATTATTTTTCCACAATGGAAGTAGTTTCGACGTTATTCAATCAAGTTTTGCCGAATTATTTAAAGAATCTTCCCATTCCAACCACAATATTTGGATTTGCAAGATTGTCAGGTTTGTTATAACACTTTCTTCTTTAACTTCACTCATGGCATGTATTCGTCCCCAACACTGGTCGAGTAAATCACTGAGGGATAATAAAAGCTTTCCATATCTGTTCTTCTTTTATTCATTCTTTATCATATCCCTTGATTGTCGTTGTTTAAATCTAGTCAGCTTCATTTGGAGCTTTCATCAAATTTTTTCACATGTTTTGTTAATTGTGTTTGTTACCATGTAACATGTTGACATATACTCCGGTTAGGAGTCCTGGTCTTTGAATGAAAACCTTGAAATCTTTCACAGAATTCCATCCCAAAAGTAGGGCTGAACAGTTCAGCTGACAGAGGACCAAACTTGACCAACCTTGAGATCACAGATTTTAGCCCAAGGCTTTCCCAATTGAAAAACTGAATATTTTTCTGATGATACATTTACTGTTTAAACTGAGGCTTACGGTGCTGTATATTGTGCAGGTTAACTACTAAAATGCAGTCTTTTACTCTCGTTGACTAGAAAGAACAAATAAACTGGCCCAGAATCTGTCAAACCTGAGCTCCATTATCAAAATTCAATGTGCCAGCTAGCCACAATATTCATGTATGAGAGTTATTTATGAAATTAATTGCATGATGATCTCTTAAAAATGCTTTGATACTGACTTAGGAAAGAAGGTATATGCATGTATTCTTTATTTATCAGTGGTGTGGAAATGCCGGTTTTCTCCACTTGTCCAAGTAAGACATAATTTTCTACTTGTCCTGGGCTTGAAAATTCGGGTCATACTAAAAGAAACCCTATGAGATTTATAGTTCCACAGACTCCCTATGGAATTTAAACACGTCCTACTAGTATATGAGCGATAATCATGTATCATTTTTAGTTGAAAGGATTTGTCTTACAAGGAATATTTATATGTAGAAATGATATTTGCTTTTAAATTTGTTGGATGATCATTGAAACCGTAGGGCATTTCATCAAGTTCTTCCGGTCAAATTATGAGATTATAGAGATCAATAACAATCTTAACCCATTCCCTTTTGAACGCACTCAAGAAAAAATAAATAGGAAAAAGAAGATATTGCCTGTAAAAAGCAATTTTTTTTTTCATTTAACACTGTGTTTTCTATCCAAAAAAGGAAAAAATATAATTTTTAAATTGTTGTCTGCAACTCCTTCCAATTTGGACCAGTCTAAAATTTTGCCATCTGGTAATCAGTTAATGAACAGAATCCATGTCAAATATTACAAAATAAGATGAAAATTGTTAAGTCCACTCATACTAATAAAAAACGAATGGACAATATTGCTCATATACTCATAGGGTGTGTATAAATTCTGTAGAGCTTCTGTAGTGCTATCAATCTCATAGGGCTTGTTTTAATACGACTGAAGTTCCATTTGTCTGCTTGTCATGCACATTTTTTCCTTCTTTCCTCTATTATATGTAGATCAAATGGAATTTGAAAGAATATTTTATTACAGAAGTTAATATAACACTATATTTTCTAAGTGTGCAGGACAATTTAATATTTCAGCACTTTTCAAGCCCTGTTGTCCAAATTATAATGAACATGTGTGCATAAAAATGAATAGATAAATTAGGATTTGCCCTGGTATTTACCCTCAACAAGTGGCCTTGAAAAGTATAATTGTCCAGTAGTAGAAAAGTGAATTTCATTCCTCTGTTTATTGATTACTTTATTTAACTTACAAAATTTTAAGTAATTAAAAAGTAAGAGAGAAAATCTGCTAAAGTTCATTATTTCTTTGATAAGTTCACCTCTTCCAAAGCTTTTTTCTTGAGGGGCATAAAATGGAGGGACTGTGTGGGAATTGGTTAAAGCAATTTAATTCCAAAGAAAAAATCTAGTTGCAAAGGCATTTGAAGATGAATATGTTAAGTAAATTTTTGAAAATATTTTTTCTGAAACTACAAAGCCATTTAAGGGCATTCATGTTTCATATATAGCATAACAACATTGTTCTCTACCAAGTTTGCTAGACTAATACCCCATGAGTTACAAATGGACTGCCCAAGAAATGCAAAATTTGGAAGATCAATCAGTTACAAGGTGAAAGTGTAGTGCACATGAAGAACCATAACTCTACCTCACTTATTTCTTGAGTTATTGCCATTTGTTGTTTTTCAGACTTGAAATTTGTCAGGAACATATCTCTGAAAGTATAATATCTATAATAATGAAACTTCGTGATTACAATAACATGCAAAAGAGCCATAATTCTATGTTGTGAGTTATTGCCCATTGTTTTTCTGCAGACTTTTATTTAAATTCCCTCCTTTGGTGGACTTGAAGCAATGTGACGGCATATCTTGTGACAATTTGGCGCTTGTTTTTAATGAACTTAAGCTCTTTATTGTTGGTTCCTAGATTTTTATAAAGAATCAACGCGTTGTCTGCGCATGTCATATTCTCCGTATTTGAAAAATGCCACCTATCGGAAGATAACGAGAATCAATGAAAATCTTTATACATCTTCTCATCTCAAACAAAATGCCTTTACCTTTCAAATTTTGAGTTTTGAGATATTTAGTCTTTGATTAACATAAGAAAGAAGTCTTCTTCTTAACCAAATCGACTACAGATTTCAGTTTATGAATGCAGAATTTTCTAAATGTTATTCTGATAAAGATAAAGAAGGAACCCTTCAAAAAATCTTTTCTCAAACCAATTACGTTTAGTCTTTATCTTTCAACTAACCATTGATTTTAAAGATTTTTATCATAAGCACTATGTTGTTGGTCCCCAATTTTACAAAGAGAGAAAGAATTTTTATAGAAATGTTGTCTCCCAAAACATCAATCCCAGAGCTTGGAAAGTTTTGCATTCAGATCCACCTTATATCTTTCCACTTAAATTCTTAGTTGTATTACTTTGAGATCAACATAAACCCTATGCTGTTGGTTCTTGGACCTTACAAACAGATTCTGAAGGAAATCTGTAAAAAGTGTACCTCTAAACCATAAAAGACTGCATCTTTTAAAGTTTGCATACAGTGTTACCTTAACCCATTACCACACAAGAAAATTTTAGACTGGTCCAAATCGAAAGAAGTTGCAGACGACAATTTACGTTTGATGAATCTTCAGATTTTCTCTACTTTCCGACCAGAAAACATTGTTTAAAATGAAGGAATTGCTTGTAAAAAGCAATTTCTTCATTTTACACAATGTTTTCTTAATTTGTTTTTCTTGAGGGGCGTCTAAAAGCATTACTGTGAGAGAATGGGTTAATATATCCTACTACAATACTATAGATTATTACTGCTTGATCAAGTCATTTGTACATGTAGTTGGTTCTTTTATGTAGCATATCCCATTCCCACATAATCCCACATTTTTACGTGCTGGAGAAAGATACTTTAAGAAAGCTTTGAAAGAAAAGGACAAACTGCTTGTAACAAATAATTTCTCCTTTTCTCACAATGTTTGTTTACCTCATATGGTCCTAATTTTTATGCGCCGCCGGAGGGGGTGGTATGTTGGCGTCATCTTCTCCGTCTGTCCATCTGTCCGTCCGTATGTACATTCGTCCACTTTTTCTTGTGAGTGCAACTCATCCTAAGTTTCTGGTTGGATCTTTTTGAAACTTGGGCAATGTTATCACCTTAATTGGTAGATATGCATGAAGTAAGGATTTTATGGTTCATTGATTTTTGCCTCAGTTATGCCCCCTTAAAACTTAGTATCCGGGGCTTATTGAAATTGCAGCCTTGTGAATGCAACTCCTCCTAAGTTTCTGGCTGGATCTAAATGAAACTTTTTGGATTTTATCACCTTAATTGTTAGATATGCATGAAGTAAGGATTTAATGGTTCATTGATTTTTGCCTCAGTTATGCCCCCTTAAAACTTAGAATCTGGGGCTTATTGAAATTGCAGCCTTGTGAATGCAACTCCTCCTAAGTTTCTGGCTGGATCTTTTTGAAACTTGGACAATGTTATCACCTTAATTGGTAGATATGCATGAAGTAAGGATTTTATGGTTCATTGATTTTTGCCTCAGTTATGGCCCCTTAAAACTTAGTATCCGGGGCTTATTGAAATTGCAGCCTTGTGAACGCAACTCCTCCTAAGTTTCTGGCTGGATCTAAATGAAACTTGGTGGATGTTATAGCCTAAATTGGTAGATGTGCATGAAGTAAGGATTTTATTGTTCATTGATTTTTTCCTGAATTATGCCCCCTTAAAACTTAGTCACTAGGGGCTTATTGAATTGCAGCCTTGTGAACGCACTTCCTCCCAACTTTTTGTCTTGATTTAAATGAAACTTGGTCAATGTCATCACCATAATTTGTAGATGTACATGGATCAAGGATTTTATGGTTCATTGATTTTTCCTGAATTATGCCCCCTTAAAACTTAGTTCATGTATCTGGGTCTTATTTAAATTGCAGCCTTGTGAACACAACTCCCCCTGACTTTTTGTCTTGATTTAAATGAAACTTGGTCATTGTCATCACCATCATTCATAGATGTACATGGATCAAGGATTTTATGGTTCATTGAATTTTGCAAGAGTTATGCCCCTTGACACTTAGTCTTTGGGCCCATTCAATCAATCATAATGAAAAGTTGAACTTGACAATTTAAAAAGGTAGTCTGCAAATGTTTGATAAGTAGTGTCTACAATTATTTTTCGTGAAACAGCAGCAAAGTGGCGTTGTATATTGTGACTATGGCACTCTTGTTTCCATTTGAATGAACTTTGTTATGTCGTCTGCAACTCTTTTGATTTGGACAAGTCTAAAGTTTTGTCGTTTTGGAATGGCTCAAGGGAAGAAGGAAATCTGTGAAAAATCTTCTCCCAAGCCATGAATCAGCCAAGGTTACTCGAATTTGTACAAGAAATTGCCTTATGTAATTATACCAAAAATCTGTTTGTTTGAATGGGGTTTTACGCCGCTTTCAACAATTTTTCAGTTATGTCGTGGCGGCTGGAGCACCTAACAATGGAATCCTGGTATTTCTCACACCAGTACTACCATTACATACTTTCCTAGCCTCCAGCTGCTATCCCACATAGGTCTACGATTATCAACCCATTGGTGAGAGACAGATAGTTGATAAAGATGAGTGCCGCCGCCGGGGATCGAACCAAAATTCTGCAAATTATGACAGTGAAACTTAAAACTACCATGATTAGGACCATATTAATCAACTTGCTTTTTTTGGTTTTCTTTCTTTCTTTGAATATATCATTCTGCTTTAATCCTTTCCTATAAAGTATTCAATCCCTAGTTTTTACGTACCTGTGATTTTATAATTGAGAAAACATATAAGAAACTGCTTGTTAGAAGCAATTTCTTCTGTTTCAACAATATTTTCTACCATACTAAAGGGTTATCTTTCAAACTAAATGCACTTTATATTTTGTCTGCAAAACCTTTGAAATTGGACAGGTCTAAAAATTTGGAAAAGAAAGAGTTAATTCAAGACGAAGACAAAATTTTAGATTGGCCTACACTGATAAAATTTGCATATAACAGTTTGAGGTTTGAGAAATGGAAAATCTTTATCTAAGGGTAGGAAACATTGTTGATAATAAGAAAATTGTTTGTTTCAAGCTATTTCTTCATTTTCAATATTGTCCTTCTAAGTTTTGTTTTCTCAGGGGTTATGGAAAGAGGTACTGTAATGGAATTGGTCAGTCAGAAAATCCAGGTCAGTTGAGCAATACTTGCACTCATGCACCTCTTAACCCATCCCCACTCAACAAAATATTAGACTGGTCCAAAGTGAAAGGAGTTGCAGACAACAATTTAATCTTTTCCTGTTTAATCCCTGGTTTTTACATCCCTGTGTTTTTTATACTTGTGGCAAGCAATTTCTTCTTTTTCCAAAATATTTTCTACCCTACTGTATGATTATTTTTCAAATAAAATCAACTTTAAATTGTCGTCTGCAAAACCTTTGAATTTTGACAGGTCTAAAAAATTGTAAAACAGGAAAGGGTTAAGGTTTATGAAACGTAAGATTTTTCATCTTTCTGAGTGGGAAACATTGTGTAAAATGGAGAAATTGCTTGTGTCAAGCAATTTCTTCACTTTGCACAGTGTTTTTCCCAATTTTTTCCTAGGGGTGTGTTAAAAGCGTCATTGTGTGGGAATCGGTTAAGTATAATAGACTTGGTAGTCAAATTTGAATGAATTTTCAGACTATAGTTTTAGTTGGCTGAGAGAAAATTTAATGATTTGGTTGATTTATAAATACCTCCATAATCTAAAAAAGAATGTTTTGATAAGATAATCATGTGGCCATGTAACCTTTAGCTCTTTCCATAACCTTTACACTGCAAAGTGATTAAAAATCACCAAGTATTGACCTGCTGAATAAAATAAAGAAAAACATGTAGAACAGGCAAAAATCAGACTATGTGTGTATTATACAGTTGAATCTGTCTATACATTGAAAACAACAATGCAGGAATATTCTAGAATTTAAGATTAACCATAAAATCAATGACAAATCAGTTCTTACCAATTTACAAAGCTGATTAGAATATCTAACACTATCCGATCCTAGTAATATTTCAGAGATAATTTTCCCTTCCAATTTTCCCGTGATTGCCGAGACAGAATGTCACAAATTGACTAATCTCTTCATCCTTTTTGATCGTAACAGATGTTACTAACGGGTTATCTTACCTTAACACATTCCCTCAAAGTGAAATTTTAGACCAGTCCAAATTCAAAAAATTTGCAGACAATAAATTCAAACTATTGAAGTTTTTAAAATCTTTGTCTCTCTGGATAGAAGACAATGTGGAAAGTGCAAAAATTGCTTATAACAAGCAATTTCTGCATTTTCAACATTGTTTCCAGAACTATTTTCTTGAGGGGCATAAAAATGGAGGGATTTCGTGGAAATGGGTTAATTGTAATCTTTTCTTTCATTTAGATATATAGACATTGTATATTAACCCTTTCCTGGACAAACCCGGGTTTTTATGTCACTGTGATTTTATACTTGAGAAAACATTATGGAAAAAAGAAGAAATTGCTTGTAACAAGCAATCTCTCTTTTTCCCACAATATTTTCTACCACATAGGATGATCAGATTTCATATTGCATGCATTTTTCATTGTCGTCTGCAACCTCTTTCATATCGGACCAGTCTAAAATGTCATGAAACAGGAAAGGGTTAACCCATCAGCAAACGCCAAAATTCTAGACATGTCAAAATTTAAAAGAGTTGCAGACGACCATTCAAAGGTTATGAAGTTTTAAATTTTTCAACTTTTAGCATAGAAATTATTATGTAAAATAAAGAAATTGCTTGCAACAAGCAATTTCTTCATTTAACACAATGTTTCAAAAAGCCTCAGTGTGTTGGTTAACCTTACTGTTTGCTGCCATCTTTTTACTCATGCTTTCATCACATCATATTAACATGGCTATTTTGTAATTTAGCCATTACCTAACAACAAAATATTAGACTGGTCCAAATTCAAAGAAGTTGTGGATTTAGAAAATAAATGATAAAACTGCAAAAGTGAGACTTGATAGTTATTTTTAACTTGTGTTTGTTTGATTTATTTGTCTGTTGAATTTTTCTGCAGATGACAAAATTTTGGACTGGCCCATATTTAAAGGAGTTGCAGATGACAATTTAAAGTTTATGAAATGTTTAGATATTTTCAATTTTCTTGGTAGAAAATATTATGGAAAAAGAGTAAATTTGCTTGTTGCAAACAATTTCTTCATTTTACACAATGTTTTCCCAATTGTTTTTCTTAAGGAGCATCAAAAAAGTATAATTGTGTAGGAATGGGTTAAAACTTTGGCCTTATTAACAGCCAAAGAGTGTTTCAGGACACTATTGTGTTGCATCTGTAAAGTGTATATTATGCCATACATTTATCAGCTACATTATGCACACATGTTAGGAAAAAACATTGCTATCATACAAAATCAGGGGTGCAATATACCAAGGATTTTGAAGATAATAATGCACATAAAAGATATGCATGAGCCCAAAAGATGTAAATAGCCAGGGGATATGAAGTTAGAAGGCCCTCTTCCCTTCTAGTTTGGAGCTACCTCGAGGACATTGACCAATCGCAGTTGTCAATCAAATAACCAGTCGACCAATAAAATCATTCATTGAGACCAGGAATGAGTTTTGATCCCCGACATTTGTTGCCATTATTGTTAACCCTTTTTGTTGGTTTTGTGACTTAAACGTTGTAACTACAGCTGACTTAAGCTGTAGTTACAACGTTTGAGTCACCAACAAACTATGCTACATTTTTGTTACATGCCCCTGGCAATAATTTTTTCAAAATAATGCCTTTAAAAATCGAAGCTGAACTGCCTGTTGGAGTCAATGGGGGTTGTGGTTATAAAGCAAGAGGGTGGGGCAAGCGTTTGGTCAATTCTGATAATGTTTGGCCAAAACTTTGTAACTGCAGCTTGAATTACAAAGTTTCAATGCTTTGACATCCAACAACTATGAATAAAATTGACTTTTTTATTAGGCACATAATTCTGTGTGTATTGTGCGTAATATGCAATTTAATCTTGTAAATACTGTAACATAGTTTTTTAGAGTATTTCGTAGTAGTGTAAAGCGTAACTATATGGCAAAGAGACCTTATTGTGATTTGGCATAAAGACCCTTACTGTAAAAATTGTATTGGTTTTCACATTGCACACAACTGTAGGCTATAGGCTGAAAAGAGAAATAACCTCACGATAACCTTTAAAGTGTTCAACTTAACAAGACTTAATTTATAGTCAACAGTAAACTGGATTGAGCAAATACTTGTTAATTTATTGTTAGTGTACTGGGTAAAAAGGGCAGGGTATTTCTCAGTTACTATTATGTTGTCACAAGGTATGGTTTTATTAAATAGTATTAAATCGTATTTTTATGTATACTTCAATTTCAAAAGGTTTACAGGACATTCTAAAGTTTAAATTGAGCATTACTAATTCATTATTTTGTAATGGGGTGTCAGGTATACGTTGATTAGTTTTCTATCAATATGTGCATAAAATGTGCAGACAATATTAAGTTTATGGAATTTTAACCCTTGTCATGCTGAATAAAATCCTTGTGAAGAATTACATCAAAATCAAAGGACTGCAATCACTGTACGACTCCTAATGTGGATCAACATTTTTTTGACAATTGATTTGATAAACAACTCTAGCTTGAAAGGGACAAACAATTAGGTGGTGTATACTAAGATCAGACTGCACATATGTGCAGGCTTATCTTTGTATATACCTCCTACCAAAGCAAGAATAATCTGGGTTGAGCATGACAAGGGTTAACAACTTTGTCTTTTAGGACATAAAACATTCCACTATGTTTTCAAAAGCTTTTTACTTCTCAGGCATAATGAGATCTCCCAGATGACCTGTAAACTAATTACTTGAAAAAGTGATTTGAAGTAGCCGAGGTCAGTATGCTATTTCCAGATTAAAAATAAATAAGAATGACCATTCTAAATTGAGGAAATCTACCCAGAATGTTTAGACCCTGGTCAGTCTGCACAGTCTGACAAAGGCAGATACAATGTACTTAACCCTTTTACCAGACGTCAATAATTTCATTTTCCAAAATGTTTTCCAAAGCTTTTTTCCTGAGGGTGTCAAAAAGCGTCATTGTGTAGGAATAGGTTAACAGACTATCTAGGAGGTCCTTTTTCTCTTTACATGTCAAAGACAGGTTATATAGCAGAGAAAATTCAGTTTTGAAAGGGATTAGGATATACTGACCATAATCATCTTAAAAATTCATTATTACAATGCGATTTTAGACTGAAGAAACTTTGATTTCATTATTCTCATGACTGAGGAACAAAGAAACCCCATTAATATGGAAAAAGTGGCATACTGAATATATAAAAGTCGTTGAAGAGGGGTGTGAAATTCCCATACCTTACTTGTTTGACATAGACTTTTTCTACATGCAAATTAGTATATTTTGAAGAGTGACAATCTAGGAATGGTACAAAATAGATCACAAAGATATGTCATCTTGTATTGGAAAATTATTAGGATAGAAATATTGTTGATATTGAAGAAGATAAGTACCCGCATTTTCTTCAATAACAACAACAATTTTATCTCTTTACTTTGTTGTGGTTAGGTCAAGGAGAAAATCTGTAATGAAAGTACACTTTGCATATATTAACCCTTGTCATGCTGAACCCGGAATATTCCTGTTTTTGGCAGGAGATGTAGACCAAGATCAGCCTGCACATAAGTGCAGTCTGATCTTGTCTACACCCCCTGCTTGTAATTTTTATGTCAGAGTTGTTTATGGAATTGATTTCTTAAAGAAATATTGATTTTTGAACAACAAGTTCTATCAGTGCTTTTTAGGGCAATTCAGTAAGGTAATTTATACAGCACGATAAGGGTTAAGGTAGCTAGTGTTAAACATTGCAAGGTTACAAAGAGCGAGAAATTCTTTGGATTGATAGGGTGCCAAAAGACTTTTGTGTGTGCCATGAAAAAAGGGTATTACATGAATGTAGGAAAATGTTAACATTCTTAAATTCTCGAAGGAGTCATGAAAAGGGTTTGTTTAGGTCAATTATTAATGTGGTTGTTCTACTCTGACAGACAAATTAAACCTTTAATCAGGATTACCTGCCTCACAACTAATCATGCATGATCAGTCATGGAAGTCAAATCACAGAATGCTTCTCAACTCTAGACTGGCTCGTAACCAATCACACAAAGGGACGAGTTTGGAGATACATAGAGTATACTGGCACTGCATGGTCTAGCTGGCTTCATGAAGCATACAGGCTTACCAAATTCGTCTTTTCTCTCAGGCAGATTGATGAGTTCAACTTTTTTCCCTTTACCACACATTAATATAACATTTATACACTATAGAGAAACAAAACATTGGAAAACATTGTGAGAAATTGCTTGTCACAATGTTTTTTAACTTTATTTCAAACCTTTTTCAGATTTTAACCTTTGTCACGCTGTACCCAGAATATTCCTGTTGTTGCAGGAGGTATATACAAAGATCAACCTGCAGTTGGTAGCACATCAGACTCCCAATCTTCAATCATGGGATGTCTTAGGTTCGATCCCCGGCGGCAGCGCATATCCTTTCAGACATTTGTCTCTCACCAATGGGTAGATAACCGTAAATCTAAGTTGGACAGCAGCTGAAGGCTAGAAAGAGATGTAATGGTAGCACTGGTGCGAGATTTACCAGGAATCCATTGTTAGAGACTACAGCCATGTGATATGACTGAAAAATTGTTAAAAGCAGCGTTTAACCCCATTCAAACAATCAAAAAACAAATTGTCAGCCATTTGATTTTGATACAGTTCTGAGGGTGATTTTATTCAGCATGACAAGGGTAAATACATTGTGAAACATTGTCTCCAACTTCTCTCAATGTAGACCAATTCCAAACTTTGTTGTCTGAAATCGAGCTAAAGAGGCATCCCTTGTACTGCTTATTCTAGAACTCTGTGTTTCAGGTCAAGAATGGCTACAGATCTTGCCTCTCATTGGTGCTCTGTCCCTCCTTAGCTATGTCACGTATCAGGCCTTTAGGTCAAAACCAGCCCCTAGGGACCAGAGAGTGAACCTACGAATACAGAAAGAATGCTCAAAAGTAGTTAACATGGTGGATATAGAAGAATTAGGAGATAAAGTGTCATATTGTAGATGTTGGCGATCAAAAAGGGTAAGGAAGTTTGATACAAGATGAGTCATGCAAAAAGGGACTATCTTAAATAAATAAATAAATTGCTGCTTACATGATGAAAGATAAGTACCAATTGCATGGAAGCAGACTCCCATGTGAAAGAAGTCAAAGGCTGTGGATTTGAATGTGGGTCAGGCTATTGGTCATTATGATTATGTTCTTAAGTCAAAGGTTCTTTACTCTGACATTCACTTAACCCTTCCCGTTTTCTGTAATTTAGAGTTGACCATATTCAAAGGTTTTGCAGACGACAACTTAAAATTGATTTTATATGAAAAATAATCATTCAGTAGGGTAGAAAATATTGTGGTAAAAGAAGAAACTGCTTGTAACAGGCAATTTTCTTTTTTTTCACAATGTTTTTATTTGTAGTGAAACAAAGGGATTTAAAAACCAGAGATTAAACAGGAAAAGGTTAACCCATTACCACAAAACAACTTTTAAAATAGTTTAACTTCAAAGAATTTGCTGACAACAATTTCAGTTGATGAAATTTTAGATGCTTATGCTTTTTGAGGTAGAAAACATTATGGATGATGATGATATTGCTTGTAACAAGTTATTTCTTGTTTTTCCAAAGTGTTTTCAAAAGTTTTTTTTCTTGAGAGGTGTCAAAAAGCGTCATTTTGTTGGAATGAGGTAAGTGTAATTTTAATCCTTTTCCAACTTATAAATTGTTTGACTAGAGTTTACATGCATGGGTTTGCCTGATGTGTCTATTTCTAATACTTTAATCATTACCACACAATCCATTTTTTACACCCGTCTATAGTCCATTTTTTATACCCCTCTAGAGAAAAGCTTTTAAAATTTAGTGGAAATGGAGAATTTGCTTGTTACAAGCATTTTTTTCATTTTCCATAATGTTTTCTACCCCAAAAGGCAAACAATTTTTCTCTCTTTCTCTGAAACTTTGCACTTGTCTTTATGATGATTAAATCATTCCCACACAATCCCTCCTTTATCCACCCCAAAGAAAAGGCTTGCAAAAACATTGTGGAAAATGAAGAAATTGCTTTTTTACAAGCAATTTCTTCATTATCCAGAATGTTTTCTACTGCAAAAGACTAAGAAATCTAGAATTTCCCCAACTTTTAATTTTTGTCTGAATCCTATTTCAATTTGAACCAGTCTAAAACTGTCTGGGAAAGGCTTGATCAATTTTTTAGGCAAAGATTCATTACTGGACATTCATTTATGCTGTATATAACCCTTTTTTGACTCGCAAATTTCTGTTGTATTTGTAACTATTCGACCCTTTCTTTGTGTACAATGAAGAAATTGCTTTTACTAGCAATTAGAATCAAGAAGGAGCTTTTAGGCTCACTCAATGTTTGTCATCCATCGTGTTTTGTCCATCATCATCATTTTCTTTAAATGTCTTTGCCTCCTGTACTAAATGGCAAATTTGGACCAAACTTGGCAAGAATGTTAATTGGTAAACCCTTTTCAAACTTTTTTCATGAAATTTTGATTTATGAAAAAGAGGTGTGGCAGGGCCAGGCTTATCAAACTTAGAAAAATCATTGAACAATTCTTTAAAAATCTTCTCCTCCTAAACCATTGGGTCAATTTGGACCAAACATGGCAAGAATGTTATTTGGGTGACCCTTCTCAAACTTGTTTGTGAAATTTTTATTTATGTAAAACAGGGTGTGGAAGGGTTGGCCTATCAGATTGAGATAAAACATGAAATTATTCATTAAAGTCTTCTCCTCCTAAACCACTCGGCCAATTTGGACCTAACTTCTTTGGCAGGAATGTTTCCTGGTAGACCCTTTACAACTTTTTCATGAAATTTGGATGGGACTTTTCAGAATTACAGAAATCATGAAATCTTTTATTCCTAAACTATCGTGCCATATTTTGACTAAACTTGGTAGGAACACTCTTTGGATGACCCTTTTCAAAACTTGTTTGTGAAATATTAATTTGTATAAAAATGTGAGCGCGGCAGGATTGGGCTTCTCAGATCAAATCATTCTCAGGTGAGCAATTTAGGGCCATTTTGACCAACTTTTTTTTCATAAAACCTTATTGTGAGGGAAAAGGACAAATCTTAAGACACATTCATTTCTCTGTCAATTATAACATAGTATGAGTTTGACCTATTTCAACCCATTTCCACACAGTGATACTTTTGGACACCTGTCAAGATGAACAATTGGGAAAACATTATGTAAAATGAAGAAATTGCTTGCAACCATGTTTTACCCAGAAAGCTGAATATCTAAAATTTCATAAGCTTAAAAGTGTTGTCTGCAACACCTTTCAATTTGGATCAGTCTAAAATTTTACTGTGAGGTACTGGGTTAACCCATTACCAGATGGCAAAATTTTAGACTGGTAGAAATTTAAAGGAGTTGCAAACGACAATTAAAAGTTCATGAAATTTTAAAAATCTATTTTTGAGGGGTAGAAAGCATTGTGATTAATGAAGAAATTGCTTGTAATAAGCAATTTCTTCATTTTCCACAATGTTTTCCAAAGCTTTTTTTCTGGAGGGGCTTCACTGTGTTGTACTGGGTTAAAATATAATTACATTTATAGGGAAGCATGGAGAATAATAAAACTTCCTTCCCTCTGATAGCTCTTGCAACTCTTACTAACCTATGGTATGAAAATTGACGTATAGTGACTATCAATTAAATCATCAATTAATTATCCCATTACAACATGAGCACATTTTAGCATTGTCCAAATTGAAAGAAGTTGCAGACAACAATTTAAACTTTATGAAAGTCTAGGTTTTTTCAACTCTCTCAATTTCTTCATTTTCCACCATGTTTTCGAAAGCTTTTTACATGAGGAGCTTCAAATAGCATCGTAATGTGTGGGGATGGGTTAATCAAAATATTTATTTAGACTGGAAGAGAACTTTGAACTCAGACATTTATCAACATTTATACGAATCATTTTTCTTGGTTTGACATCTTAAACTTCGGAAGCTCATTCACACTGTTGTTTTGAAGTTCAGGTCACCAACCAACAATTTTATTTTTTCATTACATGTGACTTGCCATTTATCTTGTAAAATAAAACCTTTAAACCCATGACCACACAATTACACTTTTTTTACGCCCCCTACCTGAAAAAAAAAATTGGGAAAACCTTGTTAAGTTTTACACTATGTTTTCTATCCAGAAAGTTGGGAAAATGTAAAATTTCATAAATTTTCGATTGTTCTCTGCAACTCCTTTCAATTTGGACCAGTCTAAAATTTTGCTGTCTGGTAATGGGTTAATATCAAAGTGGAACTTCCTGTCGGAGTCAGTAGGCAGGGACAGCAGAGTCAATTATAGTCCCTGTATAGATAACACCCTCTTATGAATAGGACATATTTACCAATGGCTTAGAGCAAAAACATAGTATGGCTCTATACATTGTAAAGAACAACATTATGTTATTGCTCTAAGCCCTCAATATGTGTAACCACATGTATGTATCCTTTTCTTTTTATTTTAGTTTCCTATTTGTGATGGAAGTCATAATAAACACAACGAAGAATGTGGTGATAATGTGGGTCCACTCGTTTTGAAAAGGAAGGAACCCTTGGCAGCCAAATAGAATAAAAGAAAGTTAATCGAACAACATTCCACAGTGCTATGGTTTCACTTTGTTTGTCAAAAACTTGTCATTTGGTTTGAAAAGGAGAAAGATTGTAGTCTCTTCATCCTGAGAGGACATGTTGATACAGATGGAGAAAGGAGTTAGATATTAGACTTTTTAAATACAAGATTGCTTAACCCAATACCAGAGCGCAAAATTAAGACTGGTCCAGTTTAAAAGAAGTTGCAAATGACATATCAAATTACACTAAAATTAGAAAATAAGAGCCAAATAGGGGAGAATTTTGTCAGAAAAGGAGAAATTGCTTGTCACTTGTCACAAGCAATTTCTCCTTTTACCATAAAGTTTTCCATGATCCTATTTCTTCAGGGTGTCAGATAGCGTGATTGTGTCATAATGGGGTAAAAAAATCATTGAAACTGCCCTACTACAGATTTTTGATGACAAAGAGGTTACAGACAACAATTCTAAGTTGATGGATTTTCTAAAATGTTTCTTTTCAGAGCCTAAAAAACACTTTGGATAATAAAGAAAATGATTGTATCTTGAGATTGCAGGGTTTATATACATGAATATTATGAAACTTGTATTTACCCATTCCCACACAATGGCGCTTTTAAACGCCCCTCAATATGAAAGCTTTGGAAAATATTGTTGAGAATGAAGAAATTGCTTTTTACAAGCAATTTCTTCATTATCCACAACGTTTTCTACCCTAAAAGACAAAGATTTTGAAGATTACATCAATTTAATTTGTTGTCTGCAACTTCTTTGAATTGGACTGGTCCAAAATTTTGTCTTGTGGGAATGGGTTAAGGGACCACTCAAAACTGCCCTTCTATAGATTTTTGATGACAAAGAGGTTACAGACAACAATTCTAAGTTGATGGAATTTCAAAAATGTTTCTTTTCAGAGCCTAAAAAACATTTTGGATAATAAAGAAATTGCTTGTATCTTGAGATTGCAGGGTTTATATACATGAATATTATGAAACTTGTATTGACCCATTCCCACACAATGACACTTTTAAATGCCCCTCAATATGAAAGCTTTGGAAAACATTGTGGAGAATGAAGAAATTGCTTGTATCTTGAGAATGCAGGGTTTATATACATGTATATTATGAAACTTGTATTAAGGGACCACTCAAGAGGGGTGTCAAAAAGCGTCATTGAGTGGGAATTGGTTAAATCCTATGATCATTAACTCATGAGAATTAAGGTTCAAACAACATAGGATTTATTCATGATAAGTATTAGATCAAGGAAGTCAGCCTTTGAACAACTTCTGCTTTTGGGAGGTGAAATCAAAATGAGGTTCCTTAATTAGGGTGGTTGCTTAATAGAAGTGGCTGCTTTAGCAAGATAGACTGTATTAGGAAGAGTGTAAATTTGGTGTATTTCAGAATTTTTGACTGGTCCAAATTTAAAGAGGTTGCAGACAACAATGAAAATTGGATGCAAACCATCCTATGTGGCAGAAAATGTTGTGGGAAAAGGAGAAATTGCTTGTCACAAGCAATTTCTCCTTTTTCCAGAATGTTTTCCCAAAAATCACAGCAACCAAAATCCCTGGTTTGCATATGAAAGGGTTTATATAACAATGAAAGAAAATTAGAATGGTCTAATTTAAAAGAGGTTTGAAACAACTCGTAATATTTGGCTTTATCAGTTCCATTTGGTGAAGAAAGTGTAGAAAGTATTGCAGCAAAAGGAGAAATATCTGGTGACCAGCATTTTCTTCTTTTCCTGCAATGTTTTAGGTAGATATAATGAATGTGGAAATGGGTTTAGTAAGTTATCTGCCTAGTTATTGTCCTACATTATATTGCAGTTTATGGTCTCAAGATGAGTCCAATGTGATAGAAGAACTAGTTGGAAGTTTGTTTTTTGCAGATTTATTGTAAAAGGGATATACTAGTTCAAAAATACTTAAATATAACTTTCTATAATATGTCTGTTGAAACCTCTACCAATGTTCAACCCTTGTCATGCTGAATAAAATCCTCTTCAGAATTGCGTTGAAATCAAAGGGCTGACAGTACAGGATGCAAACATTGTGGGATGATAATTCTTATTGATCGCTTACAGGTATAGCAGACATCACAATATTTACGTGACATTCCAGACCTTCTGATAATGTTGGGAATGTGTCGGATGAATATTTTCTCGATAATAACTTGGCTACTGGAATTTTGCTTCCAATTAAGTGTTTAACCTGTATATCGTATTGTTGTATCTGTAGCAACATATGCTGTAGCCTAGGTGGAGCTTGATGCAAAAGCTTCTTTACAACTGACATTATTGGAAGATAGTCAGTTAACATATACATACTGATGGAATTGTTTTAGACCAAATTAAATACTCAGTAATTCTTTCTCGATTTGTGAGTAATTGATTTCGATCTCAGTTAGGGATTTCGAAGCATAAGCGACCGGCTTTCCTTCCTGCATCATAGCCGATCCAAGACCATACTGAGAAGCGTCTGATTGTACAGTCACTTGCTTATTCGGATCAAAATATGCTAATACAGGAGCTTTTGCCAACAAACATTTAAGCTTTTCAAAAGCTTTATTTTGATTTTCATCCCATACAAATTCAGGGTTTTTTGTTAATAACTGTCGCATTGGGCTAGTTACCCGAGATGTGTTCGACGCAAATTTGGACAGATAATTTACCATCCCTAGGAAGGTTTCTAGTTTGGCCTTATTTTTTGGTGGACTCATGTTTGCGATTGCTGAGATTTTTGACAGATCTGGCTTCAGACCAGATGAGGTCAAAGAATGTCAAAAGTACTGTACTTCTGTCACAGCTTCTTCTAATTTCTCCTCATTGAACTTTATACCCTGTTGAAGACAATGTTTTAAAACATTTCTTAGATTTCTATCATGCTCTTGATGTGTTTTCCCATGAACTAAAATATCATCGACAATGGCGCATAGGCCCTGTAAACCTTTGGGGGATTTGTCAATTTTCCTTTGAAACTCATCTTGTGACAAAAATTAAGCCAAAGGGTAGCATAAGGTAGCGAAAAAGACAGAAGGGTGTATTAAAAAATGTCAGAAATGACAGTTTCTCCGACAATTTAATAGCCCAGTAACCAGATCTGGCATCTAACTTAGTGAAATATTTGGCTCCGGATAATTCTGGTAACACATCATCAAGAGTTTTCATAGGGTAGAATGGCCTCAAAATTGCTTGGTTTAGATTAACTGGATCTAAACATATTCTTAGCTTGGCTTTTACACTACAACCATTGAGTTAACCCATTCCGTAGGCTATTTCCTGCTTGTAATTATCTGGTGATCAACCATACGATCAAGTTCTTGTTTAACCTTGTCCTTTAAAGCTGTAGGTACCCTACGTGGCTGATGTACTACTGGTTGTAGGTTTGAGTCAAGGTGGTTTGTACATTCCCCTGGAAACAGACCAATACCATTGAATGCAGATGAATATTCTTTCAGAAGAGACTGTTTAGTGAGAAATTTGTCTGTTGTTTGGCCCGTCCACTCTACGTCAGTATTGTCAATGTCACATGACATCACTAATCTCACTACGTCTAACTCAATGCACGATGTCAACCCAAGAATAGGTTGAGATCTGGTTTCTACGACATAAAATTTCAGATCTAAATTACGGTCATTATGTCTACAATTTAACGTCACTGTTCCTTATGTATTTAAAGTGCTGCTGTTATAGGGGGTCAGTATGGACTCAGGTCTTTGTAGGGCTGTCTTTAAGTTAAATTTATCAAACTGCACCGAGGGTAAAATGTTGACTTTGGAACCAGTTTCAATTTTGATAGAAATGGTGGATAATTTTGGAATTACCTTGTAGATCCACAAATGCTTCGTTATTCCTAATTGCATTCTTTTCAATACTATCTACACAAAAATCAGATTCATCACTTTTAAAACCCTGATCATTTACCTCATTCACGTATTGCTTAAATTTACACATTCCCTCAAAATGATCCAGTTTATGGCAGTAATTGCACTTTTTCCACTTTGCCTTACAGAACCCAGTTTTAGAATGTTTATTCCCGCATCTACCACATGTCTCGTTTGTAGATTTACCCCGATCAGATGGTTTGTGTCCCTGTGATTGTTGATGCTTTTGGTACTTTGTTTTAGTCTTAAGCCTAGCCCCATGGCGGATAGCATTTATATCATCGTTTTTCTACATTTCCCTCATTTGCTCCTCTGAGTATTCATGAGTCTGAGCAATCTGAACTGCCTTCGTAAGCGTTAATTCCCGTCCAAAGTTAATCAACTTTTCTCTTATTTTGTTTGAACTGGTACCAAATGCAAGCCTGTCTCGTATCATCATGTCCATGTCCATTAATTCACAGTCATGAGCGTTCAATCTGAAACGTGTAATGTATGAATCTATGCTCTCATGTCCCTGTTTTTCGTTATTAAACTGGTATCTTGCAAAATTTTGGTTGAGCGTTGGCTGAATGTGTTCCTTGAACTTTTTGTAGTTTGAGGGTTTTTTTGCAGCATCTGCCTAAATGTCTGTCCAAGTATGACGGATGTCACGCCCTTTATCTCCCACCCATAGGAGAAGCTAGAAAACTTTTTCTTCGTCCTCCTTGTCGTTAAGAGGTCCACTGAATACTAGGCGAGCATGTCTCTCAATTTTTCCCATTGCTCTGGAAGATTGCTTTCTTCAAACTTCATAGTAGGAGGTTCGTAACCTGCAGTCTGCATTTTTTTTTCAAGTTAAATTCCAGTTATAAGTAAGACACTGTTAAAGTCTGTTATTATAACTGTCCATCATTTACTTCTGACACCATGTTAAATAACAATATGCACTCTTGATATACATATTTTATTTATAATGACTTTCTATTATCTACATGATATGATGATACATAATACATCTATATACTTTAACCCATTCCAACTCAAGCCCTCCTTTTTACGCCCCCCAATTAAAGAGCTTTGGAAAACATTGTGGAAAATGAAGAAATTGCTTGTATCAAGCAATTTCTTCATTATCCACAATGTTTTCTACCAAAAAAAGCAAAAAAAATTAAAATTCCACCAACTTGAAATTGTCGTCTGCAACATCTTTCAATTTGGACGGTTCTAAAATTTTGCTGTGTGGGAATGGGTTAACTAGTAGAACAGAAGAAGTGTTCAGTGCGGCCAGTTAATGAGTTTAAATACTCACTCTCTATGAATCATACATAACCCCTTACTCAGTATGGCATTATGTTACAATATACATTTCTGCACTGTGGCAGATATGTGCAGTCTGATCTTTGTCTATATCTCCTGCCAAAACAGAGATATTCCGGGTTCAGCATGACAAAGGTTAATAAGCCAAAATATTATTGCTTATATGTTGAATTCCTCTTGCAATCTCTCTTCCAGAGCATGAAAAGCAACATACTATTGTCTCAGATGAATTAACCCATAACCAGATGACAAAATTTTAGACTCGTCCAAATTGAAAGGAGTTGCGAACAATTCCAAGTTGGTGAAATTTAGAAAAAAATTGCCTTCTAGGGGAGAAAACATTGTGAACACTGAAGAAAGTGCTTGTTACAAGCAATTTCTTCATTGTCCACAATGTGTTCCAAAGGATTTTTCGGGGGGGGGGGGGGGGGGGTCAGAAAGCTTAATTGTGTGGGACTGGGTTCAACATACAATATACTTGATATACATGTACTTGATTTGGCCTTTTTTAGGAGCCACCTGTATTATGCAAGCAACATGTGTAAACCCATTCCATCACAGTGATGCTTTTTGACACCCCTCAAGAAAAACAATTCTGAAAACATTGTGTAAAATGAAGAAATTGCTGTGACAAGTAATTTCTTCATTTTCCACAATGTTTTCTACCCAGATAATTGAAAAAAAACCTAGAATTCTATTTATTTAAAATTGTTGTCTGCAACTCCTTTCTATTTGGACCAGTCTAAATATTGCAGTCTTGTAATTGGTTATGGACGTGGTCATTCAGTTCCCAAAATAAAACAAATTAATAGAATTTTACTTGCAAAAAGCAATCAACTGCCTTAATCAAGCACTTTTTGTATGTCCCTTAACCCATCCCCCACACAATCCCACTTTTTACACCCCTCAAGATAAAAGCTGAGGAAAACATTGTGGAAAAGAAAGAAACTACCTATCACAAGTAGTTTCTTCATTATCACCAAAAAAGAAATATAAAATGTCACCAAATATAAAATTGTTGTCTGCAATTTCTTTGAATTTGAACCAGTCTAAAGTTTCGTCAAGTGATAATCTGTTAAGTATGTGAACATTGTACATGGACTGTTCAAATGTACTCAACATGGTGCACCAACATTTTTTACACTGTTTTCTAAAGCTTTATTTTTAAGGGCTTCAAAAAAGCAGGATAATGTTGGACTGTTTTGGATTATGTTTTAGCACTCATCAGACTAAAACTTTTAAGTTTGTGTGCAAGAAACAATAGTTACCGAAATGAATATTTCACATTTCATAAAGTTTTGTAAGCATTGCTGCTTATTAACCCATTCCCATACAATGATGCTTTTTTACGGCCCTCTAAGAGAAACACTTTTGAAAACATTGTGGACAAGGAAGAAAGCAATTTATTCAAACTGTACAATGTTTTCAACAATTAAGGAGAAGATTTTCCAAATTTCTCCAACTTGAAATTGTCATCTGTAACTTCTTTCAATTTGGACCGATCTAAAATTTTGTCATCTGGTAATAGGTTTTAAAAGTGTATATGAATAAGTACATGTGTTAATTTGAATTAAGTTACATTAGTTCTTGTATATGACAAGAAACTGTAAAGTTTACGTCAAATAAACCAATTACCAGACAACACAACTCTAGACTGGTCGGATTTCAAAGGAGTTGCAGATGACATTTTTAAGTTGATTAAATTTCAATAGTCTTTAACTTTCATGGTAGAAAATATTTGAGGAAATGAAGATATTGCTTGTGACAAGCAATTTCTTCATTTTCCACAATATTTTTTTAAGCTTTGTTCTTGAGGGTTGTAAAAAAGCAGGATTATGTGGTAGTGGGTTAAATAAATTATTTTGTTCTTGCCATGTTAGTTATTTGGCTATTTTGTTTGCTTGACTACTTTTGTTTTGCCATAAACAATGTATAGACAGATAATAATAAAAATAAATGTGAAAAATATTCAGTGACACCATACATTGCAAAGCACAAATGACTTACCTGACAGTGATCCGCAAACAGATTACAGAACAAAATTACAATTGAAATAGAAATACAATTTGCCATTTAATCCATTAGAAATTGACAAAGATGTAGACTTATACAAATTGAAAGAAGTTGCAGATTTTAATTTAGTTGGTGTAATTTTGAAATCTTTTGTCTAAAAAATGTGGGTAATTAAGAAATTACTAGTTATAATTAATTTTCTTAAATTTCCACAATGGTTTGCCGAGCTTTTTTATCTAAGGGTGAAAATAGTTGGACTGTGTTAAATGAGTTAATGAAATAGAGTGAGACTTTTTCACACCCCTCAAAAAAAAGCTTTAGAAAACATTGTGGAAAATGAAGAAATTGCTTGTTACAAGCACTTTCTTCATTGTCATCAATGTTTTCTACCCTGAAAGACAAAGATTTCTAAAATCATGTCAGCTTTAGATTGTTGTCTGCAACTTCTTTGAATTTTGACCAGTCTAACATTTTGTTGTCTAGTAATAAGATAATATATTTAGTTCATTATTTATTTCATACTGAGATGTGTATATTGTACAGAACCTAAGTACCTTCTTGAATTACGACCTTAAGAAAAGAGATGGGGAAACTAAAAAATGAAAAAAAAAACTTTTTGTCACCTGACAGAAGTTTAACTCAATCCAAGAACGCTTTTAAATGCTCTCAAAATCAAAGTGTTGAAAAACATTCTGGAAAATGAAAAAATTACTAGCAATTTATTCATAACCTACAATGTTTCCATCACAAAAGACACAGATTTTAAAGACTTCATCAACTTAAAATTGTTTTCAGCGATTTCTTGAATATGGACTGGTCTAAAGTTTATTCCTGTGGTAATGTGTTAATATGTCCTTGCAGTAACCAATCATTTTGGTAAGATTATGTAAATGGCGTTTGTCATCAGAGTTAAAGACATGGCTACATGTTGAGGTGTATGAAAAATCAGTGTGAAAAGAAAGTCCATTTATCTTAATTGACAAATTCAGACTGGTACAAAATGAAATAGATTGATGATTAAGTAAAGAAAATAAGTATCAGATGATAAAGAAAAGATTGATAGATTCTTTATCTTATGGAAGCTCATACTGAGCTGTTGTCTGCAACTTCTTTTAACCCATTCCAACACAGCTAAATTTTAGACTGGTCCAAATTAAAAGAAGCTGCAGACGACAATTTCAAGTTGATGGAATTTTAAATTTTTTCACCTTTTTGGATAGAAAACATTGTGGATAATGAAGAAATTGCTTGATACAAGCAATTTCTTCATTTTCCACAATGTTTTCAAAAGCTATTGTCTTGAGGGGCGTAAAAAGGAGGGATTGAGTTGGAATGGGTTAATTAATCAGACCTGTTGAAAATGTTGTCATCTACCGGTAGTTATGGGTTAAAATGAAGAACTATATGGTAACTGATTATCAAGCCTGCCTTTATATTGTTTAAAATAAGACCAAATTTTCCAAAGCTCTTTACCACAATATTATCTGTAAGGTGCATTTATTTTGATATTCCTCAAAATGTTACTGACCAGTTGCTGACCACGCCCACTGACCCCCAACAGGAAGTTGAGCTGAGATATCGAATGATGTTAGTTTTTCATAAAATTTGGTCAGTTTTATGTAACAAAAAAACAAATGTATTGGTTCTTGGACAAAATGGGGAACTTAAGCCTGAATAAGCTGAAATTTTGGCATTAGTTACTAGTACCAAACCAACAAAATTACTTGACACTAATGTCCGAGTTAAAAGTTCACAACCAGTCTAAATGAATGATTTGATTGGTCAATCAATATTTCTATTAATAGCAGCAACCCATAAAATGTCAATTGAATTTTGTTATCTGAGAAACAGTCTTAGTTTTTGTAAAATTTGCTTATAAAATGTTTTTTGTAACCGTATTGAATACATGGTTCTATACTTTTTATATCCTTGTTCCTTGTAATTTTGATAAGGTTCATGTTCTATCCATTTTGCATTTAGATCTATACGACCTTCTATGATATGGTGACCATCTTTTCATATGATCTATTATCAAGGAAAATCTGCCTAAACAATAAAAAAGATTATTTCTTTTTCATTTCTTTTATATTTTAAAATGAACTATCTTTCTGATTCATATAAACATTTAAAAATCTTCTCCAAACCAACCATTTGGATGAAGATATTTTTTATGCATGTTTTTACTATCTACTAAAATTGTTCAAATAATGATCCCGGGCTTCCATTTGGCTCTACCCAGGCACAACTATAATTATTTAAGGTCATTTTATAAGATTCTTACTCTGGCGAGTGATACAGGACCATCTTGGTCCTCTTGCTAAGTACAGGACCAATTTCGATCAAACTTTACTGGAACATTCCTTTTGTGAACCTGCTGAAAAAAACTTGACTTTTTCCAAATCAGGGACTATTTAGTGTCCTGGATAAAGAACTAGGATTGTCGAATTATCCTCAGTGTACCGGTTGAAACGGTATCGGTTGGCTTAACATCAACCGGGTGCAAGAATTCAGTGATTGACATGTGGATCTATTAATTCCTTGTGGTGGAACAAAATGTCAGCATGCTATTCAACATAGGACTCATGAAATAACCATCTAGGTTTACAATAGCTAGCCGTTTTGTCGAATCCTCTTACAATCAGCGTCGCATGTACGTTTATTGGTGTCTTCTTTCGGGTTTGTGCAACGTAAAAATAGGAGAGTAATCGATTGTTCAACATCAATTATATGCAGAATGCAAGAAATCATATTTTGGTATGTTAAGGGTCAAGTTCTAAGGGCAATCCCACACTTAAATCTTTTACTAGACGACACTATTATAAACTAGTACGAAATTTTAAAAAAAGGTTACAGATAACTTTTGGCTGGCAATAAATTGAAAATCTTTGTCTTGAGTCAGAAAACATTGTGGATAATAAAGAATCTTTTTTAACAAGTCATTTCTTCATTTTCCACAGTGTTTACCCAAGCTTTTATTTTTCTTTTGGCTGGGGCGTAAAAAGCACGATTAATTGGGAATGTCATACTGCGATAAGTATGAGAAGATCAAGGTCTGCGCTCAATGTGAAGTTTGAACCCAGTACTAGACAAACATTTTAGATTGGTCCAAATTAATAGAAATTTCTGACAATTTCCATTTGATGAAATTCAAAAATTATTTGTCTTATTGGAAAGAAGACATTGTCGAAAATTAAGAGCTTGCTTGTAACAGACCATTCGTTTATTCATTCATTCCTTTTCACGGGTGTTTTCAAAATCCTTTCGTTTGAGGGGTGTAAAAAGTGGGAATGGGTTGAAAAGAAAGATACCGCAAAGGCACGGTTTGTTTCAGAAACGTCCTCCTCAAAGGATCAATAAGATAAAGGGTATATTTCTCGCCATTGTTAGTCCGAAATCCACCAAGTTTGTCTGTAGCATAATTTCTATCCAAAGGGGTGTAAAAATGCGAGAATGAGTAGGAATGGGTTAAAAAGATGCTACGGGGGCATTAATGTTCCAGAAACATATCTCCCCCCTCCCGTCAAGTAACAAAAACATTGTTCTTCTCAAATATATCTAGGGTTCTGTTACTAGTTTGTAGCATAATTTTTAGACAAAGAATTAAGAAAAGCCATTGCTCTCTTACTCTAAAATCTGCATACATTTCGGGAGTACACTATCATTATCAATAACAATGTTAAAACATTCCCTCACACGGCCTTCTTTCTACGTCCCCCAAGAAAAAAAGCTCTAGAAAGTAATTTGCAATTTCTTCATTATCCACAATAATTTCTAACAAGACAGTTGAAAAAATTCAAAATCTATCAACTTGAAATTTTCGTCTGAAGCTTCTTTCAGTTTGGACCAGTCTAAAATTATGTTGCGTGAGAATGGGTTAAAAGAGAAGGAGATTTTTTTTATCACAATTCGAAACGAAAGTATGTGTCAAATAAAATGCGCGTCAAAATTACAACATCATCAACGATTTCGCATTGAATGAAATGGTGTATATTAACCAAATTCCACACAACCACACACTCCTTTTAAAAGTAAATTTGGAAAACACTGTGGGAAAGGAGGAACTGCATTTGTATTTTTTTTTCTCGAATTTTCTACCCTGTTAGGTACATTATCTTTAATTTCAATTATGTTTGAACTGTTCGCAACTGCTTTCATCACGGGTTAGTGTAAAATTTTATTGTCTCGTTGAGTGTCAATATGTGTGTGTATTTCCGTTTATTTATCCTGGCTACCGTAGCACATGCCCATATGAGCGACGTCCCCAGAAGACGGTTCGTTGTCACGAGGGATAGTGCAAGGATACAGAACGAAACTGATTAGAGCTGCGCCTGGTTCTTAAATGTGCTCGATGGATAGCATCGTCCCAAAGGGGTCTCATCCGAAAGACATTTAGTTGTGTTAGATGATATGGTCAGTCCAGGGCTCGAACCCGCGATCTTAAGCTTTGAAGTCAGGTGCTCTACCACTGAATTAATCGGCTGACTTGCGTCTTTATTCTACTTTATATCACGATGCCAAGATTTGGTATTAGTGTCAATTGACCAATCGCGGCTGCCAATCAAATAACCAGTCGACCAATGAAATCATTTACTTGGACCAGAAATGAGTTTTGAACCCCGAGATTGGCCGCCATTTTTGTTAACCTATTTTGTTGGTTTCGCGACTTAAACGTCGTTACTACAGCTTATTCAAGGTCGCCAACCAACTATACTACTTTCATGTATTTGTTACATTCTACTTGCCATATATATATTTCTTTCAATATGACGCCGATTAAAAACGAAGCGGGATTTCTTGCTGGAGTCAATGGGCTGGGCTAACGAAGTGAGTGGGCGGGGCCAGTGTTTTGGCAATTAAAGTATGTTGTTCGAATATTGAAAATTTATCTTTATATCCATTTGGCCGACCACGCCGCGAGAAGAGAACATTTTGGAATTGCGATATCGAAACTAAAAATACTGCGTGAATTATGCGGCCTGACCGGAGTAGATACTTTACTCTTTTACGTTTTATCTAAATGTCGAATGATCTTTGTCGGATCGTTGATGTGCACAAAAAATCGACAGACTAATCAAATCGTTCGTTTAGACAAAAAGTGAACGATGACGTCAGTCAGACCGGTTCTCCTTGAAAAGTTCGATATTAGGTCACTTGGGGGTCAAAGAGTATGTCAAATTAGGTCAGAAACTGAAGTAGCTTGACAGGATTTAGTCTAGAGTGACCGTTAATCAGAATTCTTAAAGAAATTCTGAACGTTTAAAAGATGGATTTTATGGGCTTATTTCCATTTCGTCGGTTTTATTGAAAAACCTCGTAACTACAGCTTCATTAAAGCTGTAGTTACGAGGTTTTAGAATTAAACCGACGAGTTATGGTATAAAGATTGAATCTCCTCAGAAACTGCTGCATGAATATAGATCTAAATCAGATTTTACAGGTAAGGTCCTTTGAATTGGTGACAGTGTCAAAAAATGAAAATCGGTTAAAGCTTATGCATTTTGAGACGAGCTCATTGTCACAAAAGACTAGGAAGGTAAGAAATGATGCTGCACTGAGTGTATTTCTCGCATGAAAGAAAATTGGCCCCTTTAAGTAAACCACAGTGAACGAAGTAATGCTTTCTTAACGCTTGTCATGCTAAACCCGGAATATTCCGGTTTTGGCAGAAGTTGTAGACTAAGATCAGACTGCACGTTTGTGCAGGCTGATCTTAGTCTACACCTCCTGCTCATATTTTTCCTTCCCGAGTTGTTTTTAAAGAAATTTTGATTTTTTAACAAAAAGATCTATCAGTGCTCTCAGCCATTTGATTTGACGGCAATATATACAGCATGACAAGGGTTAAAGGGATTGCCTCCTTCAATATAACTACCCCTCTTCATGGATCTATTTATTCGGGCTGATGACGCCATTCTAATTTCATGTCCCTAATTATAAATATTCGAACTAAGGCTGTCAAGCATCTTGCCGAATGTCAGTGATCGTGACGGCGACCCGTAAATTCCATGCGACCGTTCTTGAACTACAAATTCTACTTGCTGCTTTTTCGATTTCTGAAACATTTTCAGTGGCCCTACTTGGCTCATTTAATAGGGCGGCAGACTCTGGTAATCTTCGAGACCGACTCTGGACGGTATGCGGACGGTTTCAAATCCCGGTAGCACCACTGGTCACGTGGGTGTCATGTCCCCAGTATTGGTGATACCCGAGAAGCACACGAGTAAGTGAACTTCTCCGTGACATAACTGAAAGATTGTTTAACTTGAAGCGGCGCTGAACCAAATAGGCCTACAAACAAACTCCATGATGGCGCCTCTATAGAAGAATAACTCGAATTGGAAAAACATTGTATAGAATTAAGGAATTGCTTGAACCAAGCACTTTCTAATTTTAACACAGAGTTTTTTAACCAGAAAATTGGAAAAATTTCATATAATTTTTATTGTTATCTGTAACTCCTTTAAATCTGGACCAATCTAAAATTTGTCGCCTGGTAATGGGTTAAAACATATTGATTTACGTAAAGTGACCTTGACTGGTAGCCCAAGCAATGAACGATCTTGTGTGACTGGTCATATTTTTACGTAGTCGCTTGCGACAAGCAAGACATTAGTCATAGTCAGAATAAACTAATTGAACACCCCTCCGCCCAGATTTTCATTACAGGCATGCATAACGCTATAATTGACGGATCACTGACCCACGGCCACCGTGAACATTCGTGTTAACTTGAGCCATTCACCCGGCTACAGGTAATTGAAATAATTCCTTTCCTTCGTGTTAAAACTCACCATTTTTCGCAGACGATGAAATAAATACCCTGGTTTTATTATTGCAAATAACGTCCGGCCTCGGCTGAGGAATGATTATGTATTGCAGGCTTTCCGGCGATCGAGAGATTATTCGGATTTCTCGGTCGATTATGATCACTCGATAATTTCGCCGAAAAATCAGTGAAATTATTCAAATGATAAACTCACTGTTTTCGAAGATTTGGCCCAGCTACTTTCATTCATTTTGCAGGTTACTGAAGTAGTCAACATATTGCGCCCTCCCCATCCCTCGCTATGCAGCTTTTTAAATTTCTAAACCGGGAGCCAGTCGTTTTATGAATGCCGGTTTTGAGTTTCGTTATCGACACAACTTAGACAATGTTATCTACAGGTAGGTTGACCCTTTGTCGTAATGTTCTTCACAGTGAATGATGTAAGCAGCCTGGACATTCAGTTTCCTTAAGCTATGATTTATTTTCATGAAGCTTAGTGATGTAATTGGAGCGTGTCGAATGACTTGCCAAATCTTTGAAGGTCAAAAAAATATTTTGAATTGGATTAAAAATCGCTGTATACCGTAAAACCGTACCAAAGTCTTGATTACTTGGCATTGATCGTTTTATTAACTTTTAATTACCAACAAAATAAATGTCTTTAGAAACTGGTCGCAGAATTTTTATCCGTTAATCTCGATCGGTTAGGTCGGTCGGATTACTGACAAGCCGGAAATTTCAATTTAATCTTTTCTACATATTTTACACATTTGGACGGAAATACATGGATTAATTTGCACATTTCTCCAAGCTAGGCTACTTTTTCATTATATAGCCCGTATTCACCACTACAAATTGCATGACAATTTTTTTTTATCGACATCAACGAAACATCGAAAGATCACTAGTACGAATCGTTTAGTTTCCAGTAGCGTAGCAGTTGAACTGGAGTCACTCCGGTTCGTTTCGAGCGAAGTAAAATATATCGAAAGCTTTGAAGTCTTTTAGCAACGAGGGTGTTTTTATACCCCTAGCAACTCTCCACTCATCCGTTCGTCTGCAGGTTTCGCATTTTACAGTACGCTTAGCTGAGTATACAACCCTCAATAAAGAGTTTCGACTGGACTTGGATTAATGCACAGCGGTCCTGAATCTGTATCAATCATGGTATACCAGTAGGCCTAAATTTGAAGAGGTGATTCAACTAGAACAGCTTTCCTGAGCAAATGTAAAGCTCTTATAATAATTTCTTTCGTTAATTTGCGCTAAGCGATCTTTAGATATTTCACTGTATATTCTTAAAATAAGAAAATTATCTAAATTGCACAAGTGGATCACCAATTTACGTGTGGTGGAAATAGAGCACTTCAGGTCTAACCACTGTGACATTTTCATTTAAGAATTGCTAACGGTCAGTCATAAACACTGCTTATCTCTGACCATCCGAAAGTTCAGAAAAATGAATAACTGAAGACCATGGTCAATCGGGTTTTAGATGTTTGGTATTTCAATTCACCAATTCACAAATGACGAGATTATATAAAACCTAATTATTCTGAACTTTGTCGCAAAGCGGGCTCGTAAGAAGTAATATTTTCCTTTCATACCTCATTAAAACCAAACAAAAATATTCTCTTCACTTCTTACGATTCAACGACAGTTTTTTGTATGGAAATACTTTACGCGCGGATGAATAAAATAGTATCATTTTTTATGAAGGTATGAAACGGGTTTTTAGTCAATGATATGTGGAGATATTGATACAGTAAAATTTAAGTCCTATTATGGATCAAATAGCCTACACGGCTAAGATTGATTCTTAGTCGTTTAGACTTGTACTTCGTCGACATATATATAAAGCCTTGTCAAGGTCGCAGCGGCTCGTCAGCCCGATAGGCAGTTGATAGAGCACTTGACTTCAAACCTCAAGATCATGGATTCAAGCCCTCGGCTGACCGTATCAACTAACAAACCAACTATCTTTCGAATGAGACATTAAACCGTAGCAGTTCCAACCTGTATCCTTGCACTATCCTCCATAACATCTAACCGTATTCACTGGGCGTCGCTCATAGGGGCGACGGTAGCGAGGTAAAAAAAACGGTTCCATTTAAAGCCAAAGTGGTCTTTGGTGTTGTATTATAGGCACATGGTCTTACCTCACGTCATTGTTATTTTAAATCAAATTGAAAGAAGCTAGAAGGTCTGATATACATCAAGGCTTACCCGATTGGGACCTGGTGTTCTGGTTGTCTCTGGTGAATCATGCACCCTAGAGGTTTTGTCAAACCCTCCATCTGCGTGATGCGGGCCTTACACCCAGACAGGGACGACAATTTGGCTCGTCATGTGAAAAGCATTTGCCACAATAATTCCAAAACCTTTTTTCTTAAGGCGCGTAAAAGGACGACCTGTATGAGTTAACAATCCATAACTCTTTATATCCTCTGTCGTAGAGTTAACATCTTTTTAAAGAAGATTTATTTTATCTCCAACAATCATTTTACGTATTTAGATAGGGGTTTTTTTCCGCCCGAAAATTCTTGTTGTATTTAGAACCTTCGTAACTGTGTCAATTAGAATCACATGGAAAAAGTCTAGAAGATATGTAAACCTATTTTATATCCCCCATTCTAACATATTTCCTGGATAGGGGTAGGGTAATAGCACGCGTACGTCCACCAGGACCTTCTGTCCCAAACTATGTCCGGAGCACATCAGTCTTGATGTGAAGTAACCAAGCAATTTCTTTATTTTCCTCAATGGTTTTTAAAGTTTTTTTCATAGTGTACTTAAGATAGTACATTTGTGTGGGAACGGGATAAATTGGTTTACGAGGGATCCCTGAGTATCTGGGGGAAACCCTCATGTAATGAATAAGGATTCCACGGAATCCCATTAAAGCAAAGTCAGTGTCAATCCATGGTTTTCTTGTTAAAAAAACAACAACCCAACCCCAACAACATGTCTTTCAGGCCAAGAATGGTTGCAGGTGATCCCTGTTATAGGCGGGCTGGCGATGCTAGGTTATGTAACATATCAGGTATTTGTAGCGAAGAAAGAAACCAAAATTAACCTCGAGATCAAGAAAGACGCCAAGATCGTCGTTGACAGTGTGGACATCGAAGATTTGGGAGATAAGGTGGCCTACTGTAGGTGCTGGAAGTCGAAAAAGGTCAGGATTTAACTGTTCTGTCTGCTTTTAGAGCTCACACACACTATCGATATTTTTTAAGTTTGGTCGAAATTGCAGATGACAATCTTTGTTTGGTGTGTGTTTTTTTTTTAAAAAAAGTCTCTGTATTTTGAGGATGGAAAACGCGGAAAATGACGAAATCACCTTTAACAAGTCTCAATGAGACGATTCTAATGAGTTCGAACAATATAGGATTGAGTGGGATTTCTACAATTATTTACGTATGTAAGTACAAGAGACCATTCTTTTCAGCGACCACCTTTTACCTGCCCCTTGAGTTGTCGCTTAATACAAGTTGTACTGCACCTGATTGGTCAATCATTTTTAACCCATTCCCACATAATCGCCCCATAGGAAAAAAGGTTTAGAAAACATTGTGGAAAATGAGGAAATTGCTTCTATCAAGCAATTTCCTCATTATCTACAATGATTTCTATCAAAACAAAGAAAGAATTTAAAATTGCTATACATAAGCAATTTCTTTATTATCCACAATTATTTCTATCAAACAGAAGTAAGAATGTAATATTTTATCCACTTGAAATTATCGTCTGCTGCTTCTTTCAATTTGGAACAGTCTAAGATTCGACGTATGGGAATGAGTAAATAGACACATTCGATCCGTCTTTCACCTATTCAATTGTTCTTATACTTTGGAAAAATAATTACAATTTATTTTTCGAATGATATATTGGTTAATTATTTGTATTGGTTATAACACAAATTTCAAATATATCGCAGCAGCCTCCGTGATGTAACCGAAATACTGTTGAAAGTAGCTTTACACCCCATTCATGGCAATAATTTATTTCAGTTTCCCCTTTGTGACGGGAGCCACGGCAAACACAATATAGCTACAGGTGACAATGTTGGTCCACTGTGTTTGAAGAGAAAAGAAGCATCAAAATAAATCATAACAATCAGAGAAGGGTTAGTGCAGAACTATCGTAGATGAACATGTAGCGTTAGGTACATTAGATCGTTTATGCACTGACTGCAGTTTTTCAGATACCCAATAACATTGGTATAAATAAACAAGAAAAGTGTACGTTATTAAACGGAAGCAGTTTGATATTTGTATGTTTCCGCAGATGTACCTGTTTAACCCATTCCCACACAATGAAGCTTTTCATCGCCCCTATGAAAAGCTTTGGAAAACATTGTGGAAAATGAAGAAATTGCTTACTACCAAAATTTCTTCATTATCTAGAATGTTTCCTACCCCAGAAGTAAAAAAAAAAAAATAATAATAATAATAAAAAATATCACCATCTAATATTTGTCGTCTGCAACATCTTTGAATTTGGACCAGTCCAAAAAATTGTTGTCTGGGAATGGTTTAAAAAGTTGAATTAGTTGGTTGTTTTGATATACTGGTTTTTACTCGTCTGTTCTGTCTTTACATGACGTTTTCAAACAAAAGTCATGGATATAGTCATTTGTCCTTCGCTCCACATATCACAGACAATCCTACGCAATGTTAATTTTATTATATTGGTACTATTTAGTAAGACCAGCTCATTTGGCAAATAATTCCAGTCACGCTGATGTAACTTTCGAGGTCATCGGTATATTCACTTGTGATTTCTAAGAACCGTCGCCTAAGTATAAATTTCTGCCTAATTTTTGAATTGCAATAATTGCTAGTAATCTAGAAGATAAAACGTGTTATCAAAAGACCAACCCAGTACAGCTCAGATAGATACTTCACGGAACGTTGATGTCAATCAAAAGACGATTGACCAATCAAATCAAGTTTGAGTCTGCAATGTTGAACTCCGATATTTGTTTCAAACATTTCAATTTGTGGACGACCTGAACACTGTAACCGCGTAAGTACATCACCTTCTTCAAGTTGTAGTTACGACGTTTAGGTCACCCACGCACGATCTGCTTTTTTAATTTTTGTCACTGAACATATAATTTATGTCGTGTATTACCTCGGTTAACCCATTTCCAAAAGACACAATTTTAGACTGGTCCAAACTGAAAGAAATTGCAGATGACGATTTCAAGTTGTTGGTATTCGGGGTTTTTTTTCTCGTCTTTTTGGATAGGAAACATTGTGGACATGTTCGGCAATGTTATCCAAAGCCTTTTTTCCCGAGGGGCGTAAAGAGGAGGGATTGTGTGGGAATGGGGTGAACTGCCTTGTAAAAGGTCGGTGGGCGTGTCTAGCGATCCGTCAATGTTCGATGTAATTTTTCAAAAAAAAATCAAGGAATAAGTGCAAGATTCTGCCAAGTCACACTTAACCCATTCCCACACATTGGCGCTTTTTGACATTTTTTGAAGAAATAAAACCTTTCGGAAACAATGTGCAAAAAGAAGAAATTGCTTGTCACAAGCAATTTCTTCCTTATCCACAATGTTTCCTACCCAAAACAGAGAGATTTTAGAAATTCCATCAACTAAAGAATCTTTATCTGCAAGTTCCTTGAAAAAGGACCAGTTATAAAGTTTATCGTCGCTTAATAGGTTTAATCATTTAATCCAGTCTTGGATACAACCCTCAACGAATCATTGATTGTCCAATATCTAGGACTGTCAGTCGAGCGTGACACCCAAATATGCTGCTCTTGTTTTGTTTCTCTCATTTAGATATGTGTTTAAACTTCATGTGTTCTTGTTTGCATTTAATTTTGACAATTAAATACTCGGCGATTTTGATAAATTGTCCTGTTTTCTGTTGATGAATAAGTATCAGTTTATTGTAACTCGGAGCTGCCCTTTAACCCTTTCCTGCACAATCCACTTTTTCGTCCCAATGGTTTTATACTTTTGAAAACATTGTGGGTAAAGAATAAATTGCTTGTAACTAACAATTTCTGCTTTTCCTACACTGTTTTCTAACTAGTTGGTTATTATTCAAATTGTACCCAATCTAAATTATTGTCTGAAACTTCTTCCAAATTGGACCAGTCTAAAATTTAGAAAGAAGCTTTGGGTATTTTTTTATAAGGAAGAAATTGCTTGTCACTAGCAATTTTTTCGTTGACCGTAATGTTTTCTACTAAAAACAACAAAGATCTTTTAAAATTTCATCAGCTAAAAGTTGTGTCGGCACCACTAACTAAAGCTTGAATAAGCTTGACAAAGCTGTGGCTACGATGTTTAAGTTGCCGAACCAAAAGAAATGCTTAACATAAATCTCGGCCATTGCTTGAGCTCAAAGTTCACTTCAGGTATAAATTAATTATCATACCCACACATCGAAGAACAGGGGGCGTAATGGTTTACCTATTTCCGTCCGTCTTTAACCAATATTTTCGGCGCATTTTTCTCAGCAACTGTTCAAAGGATCAATTTGAAACTTGATGAGAAGATTCAGTTAGGCAGCCTTTTATTTGGTCTGAAAGTTATCTACTTACTATATAACGACTGAGGTTATTTTCGGACATTGCCTGGTGTAATGATATTTTTTCGTGACATTTTTCTCAACAATAATTGATAGCATTGGTTTAACTTGAAACTTGTTAACAAGGTTCAGTTCGGTGTCATAAATGGTGCTTACTGAATATGTTCCATCGAGAGAGAATTTCATTTTAATGTAATTTACTAAGCAGGGGTCGACATTAAGAGTGTCCTGGGATTCCGAGGATCCCTGAAAATTGGAAGGGACCCCAGCCATCTCAGGTTAGGGATTCCATCAGGATCCTTCAATATTTCCCCAGTACAATAGATCTGAATGTATCAACTTATGCTCCTGATTATTTTTGTTTGCTTGTTTTTGGAAGAAAACATTGTGGATAATGAAGAAATTGCTTGTAAAAAGCAATTTCTTCATTTTCGACAATGTTTTCCGAAGTTTTTTTTTTTCAAATTGGGCTTAGAAGGGCAGGATTACATGTGATTGAGTTAATGTATATCAAAGAGGGATCCCGGGTTATCTCGAGGAAACCTTGAAGTAATAGGTAGGGATTCCTGTGGAATCCCATTGAAGCAAAGTTAGTGTCGACCCTGCTAGGTAGTGCATTTAGCGAGGTATACTCAGTGAGTTTTGACTCACAATTTTTTTGGTCACATGATTCTTTGATTGACAGCCGCGATCGGTCATTTGTATGTAAATTTGTGCATAGGTTCGTTTTCAAATCAATCTAATCATGCCAAACGAAGAGTCGATAAAGAATTTTTTCAACCTATCATAAAATTAAACTCCTCAATACCTGGTTTTTTACGTCCCGGTGATTTTATAATTGAGAAAACGTGGTAGAAAAAGAAGAATTTGCTGGTAATTAACTATTTCTTCTTTTTCCACAATATTTTCTACCCTACTTAATGGTTATTTCAAATTAAATCTACTGTCTAAATTTTGGCAAAACAAGAAAGGGTTAGTGTCTGTGTGCGTCCGTTTAACCCATTCCCACACTATGACGTTTTTAGACGCCCCGAAGATAAAAAGCTTTGGAAAACTTAGTGGAAAATGAAGAAATTGCTTGTTACAAGCAATTTCTTCATTATCCACAATATTTTTTACCCCAAAAGTGAAAAAAATCCAAAATTTCATAACCTTGAAATCGTCTTCTTTGACTCCTTTGAATTTGGACCAGTCTAAAATTTTGAAGACTGGTAATGGGTTAAATTTGCGAACGATACAATTCTGTGAATGACATCATCACACAACGGGTGTTGGGCGTGACGTGTAGCCTGGGAAGTCAGTGTAGGCTGATTGCCCAACAGTTCTGTAAACTGTCGAGGAGTAACTCTGGAACTCGTCTGAAATGTGAAATTGACGATCTATCAATATTTTGTCACACGTCGAAATATTACACTGGTCTTAATTCTGATCGCTTGCACATCAATTGTTCAGCACGAGACAGTTGTAACTGCCTATAAACATATAGGTAGTTGCAACTGTTTCGGGCTGGCACATCGAAAGTTTGAATAATCATAAAAATAATTCAACTCGGCACATTTGTAGACTGTTAAAAAATTTTAAGCGCAAGCAGCCCGCATGTTCTCGGTGCTTTCAATAAAGAAATATAAGTTAGCTTAAAGAAGAATAAGAAATCAAAATAGGAAAAACAGTATAATTCGTTTTTGCTCTCGAAGAATGTTATTCAATGAACGACTAACTGATAAAAAATGAAACCAACCAGTCAGAAAAAATACGAACAGTAAACCATTCGTTTTAACCCATTCCCACACAACAAAATTTTGGATTGGTCCAATTTCAAAAAAAGTTGCATACGACATTTTATGTTGGTGAAATTTTAGAAGTCTTGGTGTTATAAGATGGAAAACATTGTGGATAATGAAGAAATTGCTTGAGTCAAAGCGTTCAGTTTGATAACGTTCGAAGACGTCGGAAAGCATGCGACGTTCGAAGTATGTTTACGTTCTTTGTGCCTACGTTCGTCGTAAGTGACCGTGACTTTGACGGTTTACCTAAACCTTACAATCAACCAAAGCCTATCAAAGCAATGGACCTATGTCTCAAGTATGAACCACGTATTTTCATCAGTGTTTGAATAACAGTAAAATGTTACGTTTATGCGTATTTGACCTTGATAAGAGAATTTGACCTTGCAACCTTACAACCAAATGGTGTCTATTAATGAAATGATTATGTGACTAAAATATGAGCCATATTTCCTCAATAGTGCTTGAATAACAGCAAATCGGCAAGTTCATGCGTAAAATATACTGCTCGCGGACAGACGAACATTGGTAAAACAACGTGCCCCCGATCTTATCGATGCGGGGGTTCAAAACAAAAATATTTGCACCCCCCCTTTTTTTTATAGAAAATTTGTCTCTCCTTCTCTAAAACCTATATGAAAAAAACTCACATTTTTTTCACATCGTGGAATTTTTCCTTCGCTATCAATTAAAAATGTACCTATTAAATGAACTATTAGGTTTCAAAAATAAAACTTAAGCGAACTCTAAAAGGGTACATACTGTTGTGCCAGAAATCAAACGATGGTTTCAGCTCGGCAGGGCTTGGATATCGTCCCTCTATCACATACTGTCTCTCTGTTGTTATAGAAGATTGATCATCATTAACATATTGGCGCTGCCTTTCTATTGGGCGTTTGTCAATCTCCTTAACTTGCCTAAAGAGAGAAAAAGGGACTCCAAAATGAAAGTATACTGTATAATTCACTTAAGTTAATACGGTTAGATATCACCGTGTCTATACCGTTTGGCGATGAATAGACTGACAAATAATTTGTATCGTGTTTAGCTTCGCTTTGAACAATCTTTCAGTGATTCCGTGGCGAAGGCCACCCATAACTAATTCATAAATGAACTGATTATTGAAAACACCAGGGTCTGCATTCTTGCCCAATGACATATCCTCGTGATCAGCAGCGAAGTCGGAATTCGATCTCACGAACATCTCAGATCTTGAATCTGTCATCTGAAACACTGAAGCACACGTGACCCGAAAGACATATGATGTAAACAGACTGATCTTGATTTGATAGACCGACGCTGTCTATAAACAGACAATACCCGTAAAAGGGGAAGAAAACCCGACTGACAATGGGCAGTTGTGTCCGTTAGCTGTACAAGTGGGCAGATCTATCCATAATCTACCGTACAAGTGGACAGGTCTGCCCATAAGCTATCGTAGAAGCTGGCTTACGTCAGTGGTGCAATAAGCCGTCGATTTATTTCAAACAGTTTCATTTGTGGACGACTCAAAGGCCGTGACGTCATTATTCAAGCTGTAATCGCCGAAGGCCGTCTCCAAAGCCCACAAGTGTTTCCCAGTTTATAAAAATTCCAGTTGGAGATTACTAGAGTAGAAGAGAACTAGCGCCCGTTTAGATTCGATTCATTATTTTTCAAAACCGTCTCCTCCAATCAACTGTACATTTTGAAAATGGCATTATACGAGGATTCTATAATTTGTAGAAGGCGTAAGCTCTCTCTTTACATTTTTGCTACATTGGCGTTGGGCATACAAAATGTCGTAACTACAGCTTGAATGAAGCTGCTGTTACGACATTTAGCTGGCCAAACGATAGCGTGTTACTGGTCATAGATTTTGAACTATCTCGCCGTTTTATTTCTAATTGGCACTTCCTGTCGGAGGTCAGTGTGTGGGACCAGCGATCAGTTTATGATCTGACGTATTCAGACTTTCATCACTAAAACATTAATTATGATATTTTAAAGTAAAGTTACTTACGGTTGGACTTTCTTTGTTTTCCTGAAGAAAAAAAACAACAAGAGTTTATCATCATGAATGAAAAAAAAATATCCCCAAATCTGTTTTCCTCTCAATACAGCCAAAATTTGCTTGATCAACCACCTTTATAACAGAACCACCTGTTAAGACAGTCACTGTAGGACATCCCGTTAAAAAAATGACAATATACTTAACTTGTACACTGGATCCACCTGCCTATCCGAGCCAATAGCGACAAGGTTGGGCTCACAAGATAAGCCAAAACCTGTAAAATTGATTAATTGAATAGGGTTTAACGCAAATTTTAACAGTATTTCAGTCATATCGCGGCGGCTGGAGCACCTTACAATGGATTCCTGGTATTTCTCACACCAGTACTACCACATCCTTTCCTAGCCTCCAAAAACTGCTATCCCACTTAGGTTTACGAACAAACCTGTATAAAGTAACCTCTTTATTTCATTACTTTGTATAACTTACGGTGAAAACTGAATAGTACAACCATGTTTTGTTATTTGAAAAAAAAAAAGAAATCAAACTGTTTCAAGGCTCATGTATCGGGTTGATAATTATGTATGTAAGACACAAACTATCTATCTGATACTAGAACCTGGATAAGATAGACAATGTATATTTTTGACTAGACGTATACCTGTTTAACCCATTTCCAAGACAGCCCCTCCTTTTTATGCCCACCAATAAACAAAGCTTAGGAAAACATTGTGGAAAATGAAGAAATTGCTTGTATAAAGCAATTTCTTCATTATCCACAATGTTTTCTATCAAATAAGACAAAAAAAAATCCATCAACTGGAAATTGTCGTCTGCAGCTTCTATCAATTTGGACTAGTCTAAAATTTTGTCGAGTGGGAATTGGTAAGAGAGCCACTTTTGGTAAGTCCAAGCGGTGGCTGTCTTACACAGGGTCGACTGAACACCAATTTATAGTTTTGAAGGATCACATATTAACCCGTGTCATGCTGAACTATACTCTTGCTCAAAATTGCATTGAAATATACCCATTTCCACACACTTCAACTTTTTGACTTAAGAAAGAAGCTTTGGAAAACATAGTGGACATTGAAAAAAAATGTTTGTTACAAGTAATTTCTTCCATTCACACGTTTTCTACTTTAAACTTTCCCCAAACGCTGTTGGACGGCCCTCTAGAAGAATAACCAGGAAAACAAAGTGCGAAATAAAGAAATTGCTTGTAGCAAGCAATTTCTTCACTTTACACAATGTTTTCAATCCAGAAAATGGAAAAAATCTAAAATTTCATAAACTTTAAATTATTTTCTGCAACTACTTTCAACTTGGAGCAGTAAAAAATTTGTCTGGTAATTGGTTAAAGGGCAAAGCACTCTTAAATCCACTTAACTGAAACTGTGTTAAATTACCAATTTTACATGTCTACTCAACTTGATTCTCAGTTAATATTGGTTAAGTAAACCGATTCCAACACTAGAAAATCATCTCGAAAAACATTGTCGAAAATGAAGAAATTGCTTGCAACAAGCAATTTCTTCATTTTCGACAAAGTTTCCTAACAAGAAAGTTGAAAAAATCTAAAACATCAATAATTCTATATATGCAACTCCTTTCACTTAGAACTAGTCTAAAATTATTCCACCTGGTAATAGGTTAACCCTTTCCCGTTCAAATACGGGATTTTACGTTCCTGCAATTTTATACTCAAGAAAACATTGTGGAAAAAGAAGAAATTGTTTGTAACAAGCAATTTCTCCTTTTTCCACAATATTTTCTAACACATAGGATGGTTTCTTTTCAAATGGCATCCAGTTTTCATTGTCGTCTGCAACCTCTTTCAATTTGGACTAGTCTAAAATTTCCAAAAACGGGAAAGGGTTAAAGTCTAAAACGATGTCTAACTTATCGAAGCATGCCTACTGACATTATTCATTACTTACGGTATAACCAGGGGCATATTCGCCAAATATTTCCAAGCCAAGTACACGGCACCAGCGAATAAAATACCCGCCACCAACAAACCGAGTACCAGAGCAATTATGTTACTAGGTTTATCACCGAACGAGTCGCCTGATGATTCGTCATTGGTGAATACCCCTGTGGTTGTTAAAGGGGTGGTGCCATTTATTTCCTGAAAATAAAATTGCCAGTGGCAGATTTAAGATTTTTTCAAGGGATGCATTTGTAAGCAAACACGTTTTGAAATACAATCACACTAACAAAACACACACATATACACCCCCACCCCCACCCCCAATAAAACCCCAAAACAAACACATTCATTAAAAACAAACGAAGGCTCTTTCAACCCCTTTCAAACTATTTTCTTTCAAACGAGATATTCCATTTTCTCGTTCGAGCATCTTAAGTATTGCTGTGGCTTTAGTACCGTCGCTGTCTTCCGAGAAGGCTGACTTTCTAAACAACGACCAGAATTATGAACACAGTAAAAGCAGTAGGTAGTAATAAATTAACGTTGGGTGCACGAGAATTTCGTAACTACAGCTTTATTGAAGCTGTAATTGCGGCATTTTGAAGACCAGACGAGAATATCTCTAGCAGGGCGCACCTTGACCTCAAAGTCTATACGAGATGAGTTTGTGCTCGACAACACTTAACTACACTTATATACATAGTTATATATTTGCAACTTATCAAACAAACAAAGACCTGGGAAAAGCGTAATTATTCGACCTTGGCCAGACTGCGCGGATTGTGACTGACGTCCCTTGTGACAGGTCGTACAATTTTCAGCAGAAGAAAATTTGATGAAATATTTCGAATAAACCGACAATATGATGCGAGAAGTCAAAACTTCCGATTGCATACAAACAAAGCAACATGGGAGCTTTCACCTGATGCCAGAAACAGTATGTTGATGCATTTTGTAGACTTTTTAGAAATTTTGAACGTTGAATCATATAGCCAAAGAAGGATTATTGAAGCGTAACAGTGTATTGAATCGGGTATTGAATCGGGTAGAATCGTGAGCAGATATTTGATGTACAGTTAGGAATGAGTATGTACGGGCTACAGTTACTTCAGTACTTTTATTAAGGCTTCAGATATGGGCGTGTCAGTCGAACAGTGGCGCAGTCGAATCGGCTGCTTTATACAACCGAGAACACGACGAGCTTCACCTATACTATGCACGGTTTCAATAAAACTCACGCACATTTCCCTGAGCATACGAATAGTGTTATTCCTTCTATTGGCTATTGAAGGAATCGAATTAAACCCCGGCCCTTCCACCGGTAGGACACCCAAACCAACCAAGAACACCAAGGGCAATAATAAACAGTATGCCTTGCGTCGAAATCTAAATAGTGTGGAAAAGGGAGAAAAGTCGAGCGGCAACAAGTCTCGCAATAACAATCGTAAAACTTTGGACCAAACGTCCACCACTGTGATTCAAAGCCCAACACAAAGTCTAGTGCAAAATGAACTGCTAAATAATAACAATGATTCAAACAATCAGTATACTCAGTCCACACAACCATCTATAAGTAACTGGCTATCTGGCAAAACTGTAACACAAATTCAAAACGAAACTGATGATGATGATGACGATGATTTCTATGATGATGACAACTCAGGTAGTGAGGTATCATTTCAGACAGGTGATGAAGCAGCATCGCTTCCTACCCCAGCCCCGTCGTCGTCGTCGACAAACCTAACCCAGGATATACTTTTAGAAATTCGTGGTGGATTTAAGTCGTTAAATAGAAAGCTTGATAAAATGCAAAGCACAATGAGGGGTATAGAGAAAGAAAATAAATTACTAAGGAAACAGAATGCGAAATTATCTGAAAATGTAAATGAGTTAAAAGAGAAGGTTACCTCGTTAGAAAATACTAATAATAATCTTATGAAAACCTGTGAGAACCTTGAAAGCCAAAGCAGACGGCAGAACTTAAAATTTTACAACATCCCTGAAAGCAAAAATGAATCTTGGGAGGAAAGCGAAGGCAAAGTAAGGGGCTATAGTGTGAGCGTAGAAAGGGCCCATAGACTACATGGTAAATTTCAACCACGGCCTATAATAGTGAAATTTAGTTTCTATAAGGAGAGAGACCTTGTATTCCAAAAATATAAGGAAATGTGTAAAGCCAAGCGAGACAACTCGGATACAAATCGGGATCAAAGGGAGGTAATCCGCGTCAGTGAAGATTTCCCTGAGCGAGTTCGTAAACAACGGACTCTATTATTCCCTCATCTAAAACAGGCTATAGAAACTGGCAAAAAAGCGCATTTTAAATACGATAAGCTTGTAATAGATGGTAAAACATATGACTTCGATGACCTACAACAGCGTCCCGCCGATCCGACTGAATAGGGATGTGGCCAAAGCTCTAATACGAACCGTGATTCTAGTTCTTATTGTGAACTAAAGTCCTGCAGCTGGAACATTGAGGGACTTAATAAATATGAGAATGACAAGTTTTTTCAATCATTTTGCAATGATTTTGATATAATAAGTTTTTGTGAGACATGGGGCAATGAAAATGACGATTTCTCATTTATCTTGCCTGGATTTACTAATTTTGACTGTAAAAGACCGAAACATAAAAACGCTATACGTGCATCGGGAGGCGTATCTGTATTTATAAAAACTAATGTTTTAAAAAGTTTTTCTATTAAACGTATATTTCATACGTTGCAAGATTGTGTAGTTATTAGTTTAGATTTTAATCATTACAAAAGATTTGGTCATTTGAAAGATATGATACTTATTTTCACCTATGTTTCGCCCGAATTTTCGCCTATATATAAGTTAGATGGTGAATCTGGAATAGATTTATTATCTAATAAGTTAGATGAAATCAGCGACAAATACCCTAATGCATCCATTTTCCTAGCTGGTGATTTGAACGCACGGACCAAAGATTTCGATGATTATATTCCACAAGACGATCTGTCACATATATTTAGCGATGATATTGAGTACCCAACTGACCATTTTAGTTTACCTAGAAGGTCACGTGATACTGAGTATAATCGTTATGGTCTTTCTTTATTAGAACTTTGCTGTATCTATGGTGTACATATCGTGAATGGGAGATTTCCTAGTGACCAGTCGGGTCAATATACGTGTATAGCCAATCAAGGAAAAAGTACTGTTGATTATATGATTGCTTCGTCCGAATTGTTTGACTATATTGTTGATTTTTGTGTTTTAGAGGATGATAGATCTGTTCATTATCCAATAAGCTGTACTTTTAGATTTCCTTTTGTGAAGATGTCTGAATATCATACAGAAGATACAACTCCATTGACCACATGGCAAAAATATAAATGGATACCACAAAAATCACAAATATTTAACAATACTTTTGCTACTTTATATCAAGAGTTTTCACGTAAATTTGATTTGAATGAAAATGAAAATTATGCTTTTAATCATCTAAATGAATTTATAAGTTTATATCAAACTACTGCAGAAACTACTCAATGCAAAGCTCATAAGTCTAATGCAGTCGAAGCAAAATCTCCTAATTTTTGGGATACTGACTGTGAACACGCTAAAAACGTTAAAGACGTTGCGTTACGTAGATTTAGACTTAGCCGTTGTGAAAGTGACCTTCGAATTTATTTAGATTATAGAAACTCGTATAAAAAGCTATGTAAGCGTAAGAAATTTGAATATACAAAAAAGAAAAGAACCGAGCTTATTGATAGCCGTAAAAACGCAAAAACGTTTTGGTCTATTTTAAAATCAGCTGGTGGTATAAAACAATGTCCAATCCCTATATCACCGTCTGATCTTTATCAACATTTTCGTTCATTATTGAACATTAACGAAGCAAACGGAAGCCCAAACTCTGCTTTTTTAGAGAAATATACTGTTTTAAACGATTGTACAGAATTAAACTTACCTATAACGGAGAGTGAAATAACCAGAAGTATAAAAAGTATAAAGCTTAATAAATCTCCAGGACCGGATGGTTTACCTGCAGAATATGATATTCATACATTAAATACAATTTTACCTTTCCTGGTAAAACTTTTTAATGAGATATTTGACAACTATAGTTTCCCACAGCAATGGGGTAAGAGCATCATAATGCCCATCCATAAGAAAGGTTGCAAAACCGACCCCAACAATTATCGCGGGATATCTCTGATAGATTCTATTTGTAAAATTTTTGTTTCTATTCTAAACTATAGGTTGACAAAATGGTGCGAAATGTTTAATGTTATAGAAGAATCACAAGCAGGTTTTCGAGATAATTACTCAATATTTGAAAATATTTTTACTCTTATGTCCCTTGCTCAAAAATATCTTTCAAAGAAACGCGGTAGATTTTACTGTATATTTATCGACTTTGCTAAAGCCTTTGACACAATACGACACGATAAATTATGGAATGCTCTACAAAGAAAGGGTATTAATGGAAAGTTCTTACGCATTTTGCAGTCAATGTATTCTAATTTGAAATCTTGTGTAAAAATCGATCACAATCTAACTCCATTTCTCGACTGTTCAGTAGGTACGCGTCAGGGATGTATTGGATCGCCTCAGATTTTTAATTTGTTTGTAAATGATTTAATCCAGTATGTGAATGATAAATGTGAGCATGGAATATTTGTATCAAACGACATCAATGAATTAAACGCCTTACTTTTTGCAGACGACGTCTCAAGCTTTGCCGAAACTATTATACAGTTACAAAAAAGAATAAACCTAATAGGTCAGTTTAGCGATGGCGTTGGTTTACAAATTAATCATGATAAATCAAAAATAATTGTATTCCGAAATGGCGGACCTCTTAAACAAACCGAAAAATGGACACACAAATATGAAGAAATTGAAGTTGTTTCTTGTTATAAATATCTCGGTGTATGGTTTACAAGTTCACTTTCTTGGTCCAAAACACACCAAATGCTATCATTTCAAGCCACTAAAGCTATGAATTATATTTTAAAACTACGTAAGGAATTTGGACTGGTTGATAGTAAGGATCTGTTCAAAATATTTGATGCTACAGTTAAACCTATTCTATGTTACGGGTCTCAAATTTGGGGGTACCAGTATATTAGTCAAATAGAAAAGATACAAGCCAAATTTTGCAAAAGAATATGTTATCTTTCTTATAAAACAAGTGATTTTTTAGCATTAGGTGAATGTGGAAGATTGCCTCTATGTATTACTTATATCCCCTTCTGTATTAAGTATTGGATACATTTAATTCGAATGAACAATGCACGCTTTCCCAGACAATGCTATTATATGCTTTATCAGCTAGATGAATCTGGAAGGAAAACTTGGGCTAGTAACATAAAGCATTTACTATTTACCTATGGCTTCGGATATGTTTGGATAACTCAGGATGTTGGAAACGATCAAACTTTTCTAAAACTTTTCACTCAACGTATTAAAGATTGTTATTCCCAGAAATGGTATTCTTCTATTAATGAATCGCCAAAAGCTATTCACTATCGGCATTTTAAATCTTTACTTACTCCTGAATTCTATATAAATACTGATTTGAATTACCTACTGAAGAAAACATTATCAAATTTTAGATGTTCTTCCCACGATTTGATGATCGAGAAGGGAAGACATTTATCAATTGATAGAGAACAGAGATTTTGCAGATTTTGCGAACATCAAAACATATACGTAATAGAAGACGAAATCCATTTCTTTTTTGAATGTAAAAATTATGAGTATATCAGAGAAATTTATTTTGAAGAAAGCTGGTTAAATATCAGAAACCATGAAAATTTCTATTCTATATTACAATGTAATAACAAAAGTTCAATTATCAATATTGCAAAATATCTCTTGAATGCATTTCAACTCCGAAGAGAATTATTACAAGAATTATCCTAAGATCTGTTAATGTGTCTGTGCAGAACTGCTGTAAGTGCAAATACATTATATATGCACTTGTCGCAGTTTTGCACAAACCCACTAAGTGTTACAAACTGAACTATATTTGACTATTATTTCAATTGTACAATCTGCTATTGTATATTTACATGCTTATTGTAATTCACTCTATATGAATGTTGCATTTTGTAAATTGTATTTTGGGCCGGTGGCCTACATACTTGAATAAAATTATGTTATGTTATGTTATGTTATGTTCATTGTAATTTTTTCTGAATCTAGAAATATTATTGATCTTAATATAGGTTTATTCTCGGAATGCTAGATCTTATTGACCACTGTTAGTTTTTTTTTTTTAACTTAATACCCGGAAGGAGGCTCCCTTTACGTATGATGGGTCACAATTGATACACTTTTTATTTAGAAGCTATAACTGGATGCACATGTATATGGCAAAAACTTTCTCGCACAGAATCACCTCTCACAATAACATGTTCGCAACATGGCCAAGTTCTCGGAGATAGGTGTAACGCAGAAATATGAAAGTGTAGCCAAGTTCTAGGATATAGGTGTTACGTAGAAATATGAAAGTGTAGCCAAGTTCTCTGAGATAGGTATAACGTAGAAATATATAAGTGTAGCCAAGTTCTCGGGGATAGGTGTAACGTAGGAATATGAAAGTGTAGCAAAGTTCTCGGGGATAGGTGTAACGTAGAAATATGAAAGTTAAGTTCTCGGAGATAGGTGTAACGTAGAAATATGAAAGTGTAGCCAAGTTCTCGGAGATAGGTGTAACGTAGAAATATGAGAGTTGTCATGTAGAACATTAACACAGCTTTTTTTTCGTTGAATGTCTTTGTATGTGTGTGTGTGTGTGTGTGTGTGTGTGTGTATTTTCGTTTATTTATCGTTACTACTGTAGCACATGCTCGTATGAGCGACGTCCCTAGAAGTCGGTTAGTTGTTACGGGGGATAGTGCAAGGATACAGGACGAGACTGCCGAGAGCTCTGACTGGTTCTTTAACGTGCTCGGTGGATAGTATCGTCATACGCGGCTTCGGTAGAATGTCTCATCCGGAAGACAATTAGTTAGTTGATATGGTCAGCTCAGGGCCGGAACCCGTGAAGCCAAGTGCTCTACCTACAGAGCTAATCGGGCTGAAAAATGTCTTTGTATATATGCTGTCCTCATCATATAATTTAATTTTTAGTTTCGTCTATAAAAAAAACGGGCGCTCTGATTGGTCGAAAATAATTATTCATACCTCCATGAACAAAATTTTGAGCACGCAGCCATTTTGTATGCTTCCGCATATCATAGTTCCGTACAAAAAGAGTATCAAATTTGTTAAGTTTTCGCTTTTTTCTCTCTCGATTACATTAATAAGAAATGGAGGGAATATTTTCTGTTTTCACGGAGGTATGAACCGAAAAACTTAACCACACTAATGTAAGAATCTGCTGAAATTGATTGAAATCCGTAAATTGGTTCCTCAGAAGATTTTCAAAATATTCAATAGATACCAAAGATAGAGATAAGGCTTCCATAAATCGATTTCTCAAACAAGACATTAATTTTACACGATTGGTCTAAATAAAAGAAAAGAAAAGAAAATTGTCACCTCTATGAATATTTTTCGAGTTTCTTATGGTTTAATAAAGATATATTGTTTATAGACGGACGGATGGACGGACATAGGTAAACCATTACGCCGCCTGTTCTTCGATGTGGAGGCATGGTAATTAATTTAAGAGATGAAGAGAATATTTTTGTTTTCATGGAGGTAAGAACCGAAAAACCTAATCACACTGCATGAATACGCGAAACGGATTCATACATTGTGAGATTAGGCTTTCGGTTCATACCTCCATGGAAACAAAAAAAATATTCTCTTCATTTCTTATAATTTAATAGCATCGAGCGAACATTACAAATTCTAATACTTTTTTTATGGGACTATTTTGTGCGGAAGCATATAAAAGCGCTGCGTGCTAAAAATTTTGTTCGTGGAGTTATGAATATTTTTTTTTTCGACCAGTCAGAACGCCCGTTTGTGATGGACAAAACTAAGAGAATAAAAAAAAAAAAACAAAAAAAAAAAAGCACGCACGTTTCACCTCTGTGCCACCGTGTTAACCCGGTCGATTGTAAGAGCAAATACGATTAGAGATGTACTTCTTTCAGTCCAACGATTTTTATCCTCACTTCCTACTGTGTGTAGTTAATCTTTTTCGCTTTCGGAAAAAAAATCGAAGTATTTATATATCTGCAGCGATAAACCCATTACCACACATTGACGCTTTAAAACGCACCCACAACATAAAAGACTTTGGAAAACATTGTGGAAAATAAAAATAAAATACTTGTTACAAGCAATTTCTTCATTTTCCTCAATGTTTTCCATCCCAAAAGACGAATGTTTTAAAGATTTTGACTACTCAAAATTGTTGTCTGTCACTTCTTTGACTTTGGACAGGGAATGGATTAAATTTGACAATTCTCAACATTTTTTCTAAATTATTCATGCATTTCAACTTCCAAATGTTGATTGATTGACTGAATAGGGCTTAACGCCGCTTTTAACATATTTCAGTCATATCGCGCCGGCTGGAGCACCTATAAATGGATTCCTGGTATTTCCCATACCAGTACTACCATTACATCCTTATCTAGCCTCCAGCTACTATCCCACTTAGGTTTACGATTATTCACCCATTGGTGAGAGAAAAATGTCGGAATGAATATGTGACGCCGCCGGGGATCGAGCCCATGACATCTCATGATTGAAGATTAGAAGTCTGACGCGCTACCGACTGCGCTTTGACGGCTGCCTCCACCACCATAAAAGCCAATTAAAATTATATGAAGGAATCTGACAATAAGTCATCTGAGGATTATTCCTGTGAAATTTGGTTGAAATTCACCAACAGGTTTCCCAGAAGAGTTTTGGAAGTTATCGGTATATACCATATATAGAAATAATTACCGCCCTTTAAAGCCATATTCATCCGATCAAGATTATTTTTCAATACTCTGATAAAGGATCAATCCGGCAAAACTTGGTTAAAATCTATCTTATATTCGGGGAAGAATATTTTCAAAGCTTTTAACATTTATGGAAATTAGCCCTGCCTATAAAATCCATGTTTTTCATCCGAACAGAATTCTTAGAAGAAATCTGAAAAATGGTCACCAAAGGATTATTTCTGTGAAATTTGGTTTAGCTCCATCACTCGTTTTTTTTCTTGTTTGTTTTTTTTAGAAGAGGATTTTCAAAGGTTTCACCTGATATGTAAATTAGGCCCGTTCATCAAAGCCATGTTTTAAATACGATCGAAATTCATTCAAACATTCTGATAAAATGTAAGGATCATTCCTGTTAAATTTGGGTTAAATCCATCTTCTGGTTTCTGAGAGGAAAATTTTCAAAGCCTTCACCATGTATGGAATAAGCCCCGTCAATAAAAGTCATACTTTCTTTTTCGATCAAAATACTTTGAAAGAATCTGATAAAGGGTCATTAATTTGGTTGAAGTCTTTTTAGATTTTCAAAGTAATGGTTTACGGACGGACGAAAGCATAGACGCACGCTCGACAGACATGGCGTCTGGCAGGGCTAAAATGAATAATGATACGGATAGTTCTTGTAATATTGGTCTATTAACCCATTCCAACTATCCCCCCTAACAACTAACCGTCTTCTGGGGGTGTCGTTCATATAGGCAAATGTTACGGAAGCGACGATAAATAAACGGGAATACGTTGGTGATCTCATTGTCTTTACAGTCCAGCCAACCAAGACTGACAATGACGAAAGCTTGTGTTTACGTGTATTAACCAATCCAATCCTTGTATAAATATCGTTTAAGTAATGCTTATGCACGAGACTTTCAGTATTGAGTAGCTCTTTTGTACTAACATTTTACCGAAGTATGACAGCTTGTCATGACCTAACAAAGAATATCCATGCAGTTAATTATGCGAATTAGAACGGCTACATTATGCGGTCGGTTTAATTCCAGGTATAGTATTGATAACTTTTGACAGCTGTAAATGCCTTAGAAGTTTCCATTCCCGACTATTTGTGCGAATATCTTTGGATTATTCAGATAGTTAATTCCTACATTTATAAGCCTGTCGTAGAATCTTTTATGTACCGTATCACGTTACTTCCTAATTACATCAAGGTATTTTAATTTCATTTCTTTTTACGTGCTTGCTGAAAAATAAATGAATTAATTAATACATAAAGTTGTAGGCAATGTCTTGAAATCTGATGTAAACTTAATAGACACGTAAAATATAGCATACAGTTTCTTTCAAGCTGGATGAGTAAAGCATGTTGTCCGGTTTTACGTACTGGTCATGATAGTCTGATCTTTTTAGCTAGCAAAGCGTCAGCTTTGATAGCTTAAGTTATCAGACAAAATTTTGAGGTCAATTCAGAATCCAATGAGTGCAAACTGCCACAAGAGGCTTAACAACTAAATCCACAGAATGCCTACGCCATAAAAAGTAGTTTTTATGTATTTCAAGAATATTGCAAATTCTGCCTTGTTATGTATTTCTAGCTCACTTGACCAGAGTCTTCGCTATGCGCATTGCTTTGTATGTCCACACGAATTAACTCTATTCTAATTGTAGAGAACTCATTTGTAAAGAACTCCTTCAAAAGCATTCTATTTAATCAATTCCGAACCATTCCCGTGTTTTTATGCACCTCAAGAAAAAACTTTGTAAAACATTTTGGACAATTGTAACAAGCAATTTCTTCAATGTCCACAATGTTTCTACCCTACAAGGTAAATATTTCTAAACTCTACAAACTCATTTATTGATCATGATTTCTTTTGACAAAGGAGATTTCTTAACGAAACCCGGCTTTAATGGCTTACAGTGCTTTCAATACTTTTTTATTCGGGGGATTCGTACTTCTACAGACTGGCCCAAAAAATTGGAAAAGTGAAAAAAAGAAAGAAAAACTTTTCAGCAGGATAATTTTAGCCCACACAGCATTTCTAACGCTAGAATTTATTATAACAAATATTTTATAGATAACACGTCCATAACACGACAGCCGCCATTTTGTTGTTTTAAACGAGATAATGTTGGCACTGGTTCAGTGTCAACCTGATTAGCTCAGTTGGTAGAGTACTTGACTTCAAACTGCAAGATCAGGGGTTCGAGCCCTGGCCTGACCATATCAACTGACAAACTAGTTGTCTTTCAGATGAGACATTAAACTGATGCCCCGTGTGACGGTGCTCTTATTCGAGCACGTCAAAGAACTAGGCGGAGCTCTCAGTAGTTTCGTCCTGTATCCTTGCCCTATCTCCCGTAACAACTAACCCACATTGGCAGAATAATTTGGAGAGGCATGTTGAATACTATAAAACAATTTAATTATCATCTTATAAAACCGGTTACCCGTACAGAAACTTAATTAACGTTACTATCGCTGTGTGACCGATATGTATAGCAATTGAATCGCTCGTATATTTTACACTTTGTACTAGGCCATTTGTTCGAGCCCAGGACAAGATGGGTTTTTTCCCTTTTAACTTCACATTTCCTTTACACTATTGTAATGTTTTTACGTAGTATAAATTTGATTACTTCTTATACCAAATGTTTCACGCGGTTGTTTTGTATTTTCAACCCATGACCACAATAGAGAATTATAGACCGGTCCAAATTGAAAGAACTTGCAGAAAACAATTTAAGGTTGATGATTTTTTTCTCTTTTGTCTTTTGAGGTCTAAAACATTGTGGACAATGAAGATAGTATTTCTACCCTAAAAGGCATACCCATCTTTTTACATTTCACCAACTTGAAATTTTCACCTGCAACATTTATTTATTTCAATTTGGACTAGTCTAAATTTTTCGATGTGTGGTAATTAGTAAAGGATCCTCAATGCGTCTGTTAAGAATAATGTCCATTTTGTTTCAGTAAAAAATCGTCCAGGTGTTTTTATCCATGAGAAAACATTATGGAAAAAGAAAAAAATGCTTGTTGCTCTATTTACCCTTTCCTGTTTAATTCCTGCTTTTTACGTCCAGGTGTTTTAATACTTGAGAAAACATTGTAGAAAAAGAAGAAATTACTTGTTACAAGCAGTTTCTTCTTTTACGGCAATATTTTCTACCATACTAATTTGTTATTTTTCATATTCAATCCACTTTAAATTTTTAGCCTTGATAACCTTTGAATATGGATAGGTCTAAAATTTTATAAATCAGGAAAGGGTTAAGAGACCAGTTCTATTAAGCGACCACAAATCGAAACCCCCTTTTAAAATTCAAAAGCTCTCATAAAGAAGTGGTATAGTTTTGCTAAAAGCATATCATACCTAGATCTAATGAGTTCAAACAACATATGATTTGGCGAGAATTCTGTAATGATTTATATATGTGATCGAATCAATTATCATATCTCTCACAAAAAAAGTGTTCTAAGCGACCATTCTCTAGAACGATAACTTTTTGGTCGTTCAATTAGTGGTCGCTTAATACAAGATTTACTATTTATAGCACATACAGTCGAGTGGTATGTCAGTATGTAGTGTTCTTGTTTTATTCTTTTTCAAGATCGATGAGCGGAATGGATGGTTCTTCTAAAACAAAGCTGTTTGATTCCTTCTCGCTATTTAAGGCATCTATAATTTGGAACATGATGCTACTACTACTGCTAGTAACGCTACTTCTAATTTTGGATAGTATGAACATAATTCGACCACAGTATGTCGAGCCTGCTTTGCCTTTAAAGGTTCCAACTATCTCGCCAGTACAAAAACACGGGAGACAAAATGCCCGTCGGCATGAAATAAGTGATAAAATCTATCATATGATCGATTCTCAGTCTAATTTGAATTTCGTGGAAATAATGAAATCCAGTGGATATACTTGTGACAAAGTGTGGGAAAGCACAAATTTAACGAATACTCGGATGTATGTAAACTATATGAATGTGTCCACTGGAATTGTTGAAATTACCATTGAAACTTACAACCATTTAAATCAAAGAAAAACAACTGGCGGGGATATTTTTGTAATAAGGGCCAAGGAAAAATTGTCAGTTCGCAAGGCCATATCATCAACGAGAATTATAGTCGGGACAGTCATTGATAATATGAATGGATCCTACACGGGAACATTTCAAGTATACAAGAACGGAAAATTCAGAGTCTACACCCGTCTTCTATCTATACCTAGAACACAATGCTTGAGATTTAAAGCTATTTGGAAGTATAGAAACTCTGTGTTCAGTTTGCCCAATTCTTATGGTATATTCTTTACATTCGAAAACGGTAACTTGTCAGATTCAAAACGATGCAGTCCGATCGACTTCATTTACGGATATGATAAACTATGTAATTTTACCACATTTAACTATAACTATTCATATTACTGTGGTCACCCATCTTTCGGACTGAATTGTTCCCACTTGTCCACATTTAACATGAGGAAATATAACCTTAATAGCCCAGACCTGCACGTATGGAGGTCGGAAGATGACATAATTTACGATCCAGGTTGGGGTAAACTAGCGAAAACCGTTGATTTTACAATATCAAATTTATCTGACGGGAATTCAGACAGAGCAGCCGCATTATCGCCTTGTCATAATGTACCCAAATCGGTTTCTTGGAAGATGTCACCGACCCAATTTTTCATTCAAAAGAACACTTTGAACCATGTATCATGTACACCTATGGAATTCACACAGTCAAATATAGAGCGGTGTTTAGCCAATAAAAAGTTGTTATTCATAGGAGATTCCACTGTTCGACAGTATGTTGAAGCTATTGGAACCCGACTTAAAGAGAGCGTGAAATATTTCCCTTTTCATGTAAAACTTTATTCAGCACGCCATAATATTAATATAACATGGCGTAAGCACGAACTACCTTTCCATAATGTCGACAAAAGAAATCCCTTCGATGTAAACTCAACCGATAACCAGTTAAGAAATATTGCCAACGATCCCTCAATCCAAGATTCCGATTTGATCATTTTGTTAACCTACAATTCACATTTACAGGCTTTTCCTCCCTACATATATAGAGACAGAATACAGCGATTGGTTAAAGCTTTAAAGTTCCTTTTTTCTAAAAAGCCTCTAGCGACGGTCTTATTCAAGGGACCCCACGTGACCAATGACTGGAGAAAGTGGTTCGATGCCCGAATGAGTCTTATATATACGGAGATTCTTGAGGAGGAGTTCGCCAGTATTCAAGATAAAGTGAGATATTTAGATGTGTTCACTCTCTCTGTGCTTAATGATGACCAGTCCTTGCATCCTCAAGATCAAGCCCTTGATAATCAGCTCCAACAGTTTTTGTCCTATATTTGTCCTTGACCAATTTTCACAAGAGCAAATTTTGGACTGGTCAAAATTGAAGGTTGCAGAGGACAATTTCAGGTTTTATGAAATTCTAAAATTCTTTGTTGTTTTTTTGGGGGGATAGAAAACATTGTGAATATTGAAGAAATTACTTGAAACTTAATCTATGTCCACTATGTTTTCGAGAGCTTTTATCTTGAGGGTCGGACGTAAAAAGGAGGGCTTATATGGGAATGGGTTAAAAGAAGTAATTTGCCATCGTTTGAGATATATAAACAATTCTTCTTTTTCTGGGTTTGACAAGAAACTTGTCATTTTATCCCATCTCCGTATTGGGAGAGTAACGAACGACAACTCCACTTCGAGATTGACAGAACAGCATATCAACGACATAGGATAGTATACCATGTTAAGTTTATCCAAATCATGTCAAACACCTTTGATGTAATTCTGTCAGTAATAAATCGACTTTCTCTTTTCTAAATTGATTGATTGAATAGGGCTAAACGCCCCTTTTAACACCATTTCAGTCATATCACGACGGCTGGAGCACCTAACAATGGATTCCTGGATTTTCTCACACCAGTAATACCATCACTTCCTTTCCTAGCCTCCAACTGCTATCACAGTAAGGTTTACGATTAACCACCCATTGGAGACAGACATATGTCGGAAAGGATATGTGCCGCCGCTGCTGATCGAACCAAAGCCATTCAATGATTGAAGATTAGGATCTGATGCGCTACCGAGTGCACTATGACAGCGGCTTTGTTTGCTTAAGCGTTCATGTTTTCTAGAGCGTTCCTGACTATCATTAAAATGATATTAATCTGACTAATTGACGGATTGACGGGCCAATCCCATTGGGCTCCGGTTAATTTAATGATTTGGTTGGTCGATTGATTCTTTGATTGACTCGCGATCTGTCAGTTTCAACAACATGATCAACAACAACAACAACAACAACAATATAAGTATTATTTTGTATAGAATTGAATCTGCCATTATTGTCTAAGATCCTGAATCTTGGAGCGGTTCTTTGACAGAAATGACCAATCGCTCGCCCCACCCACTAGGTCCGTTTGCCACGCCTATTCCGCTTCGATTTTAAACGGCGTTATTTTGTAAAATTTATGGCCAGTAGAATGCAACAAAAAAGTAGAATAGTTGGTTGGCGACCTGAACGTCGTAACTACAGCTTGAAAAGCTGTAGTTACGACGTTTAAGTCGCCGAACCAACAAAACGTCGGAGCTCTACATGAATCGGTTTTAGTCGCTGTACCACAAACAACCTACCCTATAGATCAGTTCTAATGTTGTCGTTCCTGTCAGTGGAGGCGTTCCTCTGTCACTCGCAGTAACGATAAATGTGAAGATTTCACCAAAGTTCAGGTTGGGTTGTGGGTCTTTAGTTAGCAGAATATCCCCGCTAGGACTCAATATGAAATAACTACTTCCACTGCCGACAGTAGACCAGGAAAAATGTAGTTGTGCGTTGAGACCTGAATCTTTTAGATATAAATCAATAAATGATTAAAAAAATTTTTAAAAAATGAGCAAATAAACAGAAAAAAAAAGCTTCGATACGGAAAACTTTAATCAACGGCATAACCTTGATAGGCGACCAAAATATCGTAACTGTAGCTACATTCAAGCTGTAGCAGGGGCGAAAAAGGTTTTTTACAGGTTATAAGCAGGTAAAACGCGTACAGATCCTTACACGTGAGAGGAGCCCCCCCCCCCCTCTCCTTGTTAGGATCTTCACAAGGATTTTTAATAAGGTTGGTTGGTGACCAAAACATCGTAACTATAACTTCAACAAGCCGCAGTTACAAAGTTTGGTCAACCAGCGACGTTAAAATTATTATTTAAAACTGCGAAAATTGCTTTTAATTATAGAGTGTGATTGGAGAAACTCCCTTGTTACGAGAAAACATTGGCTGTCATGGGTTCAATCCCCCGGCGGCGGCACATATCCTTTCCGGCATTTGTCTCTCACCAAAGGGTGGATAATTGTAAACCTAAGTGGGAAAGCACTTGAAGGTTAGGAAAGGATGTAGTGGTAGTAATGGTGTGAGAACTACCAGGAACCGATTGTTAGGTGCTCCAACCGCCGCCATATGACCGAGATACTGTTAAAAGTGGCGTTAAACCCCATTCAACCAATTAATCATTGTTACGAGACCACAGACACATTGGTCATCATATTACAATGTGCATTTTTAATCCATTACCAAACAACACAACTTTAGACCGACCGAAATTCATAGAAAGTTTCAGACGACAAAGTCGAATAGATTGGATGTTTAACCCATTCGAAGATGACAAAATATAGGACTGGCCCAATTTCAAAGACGTAGCAGACGACTATTATCAGTTTGTGGAATTTTAAGAATCTTCGCCCTAAAGGGTAGAACACACTGTGGATAATGAAGAAATTACTTGATTCAAGCGATTTCTTCATTTTCAAGAATGTTTGCCAAAACCCTTTTCTTGAGCTACGTCAAAAGGCGGGATCGTGTGGGAATGTGTTAAACAGCCTTGTCTTTTTGTTGTAACACTTAAAACATTGTCAAAAGGCATTTTTATCCACCATTTTTTATATCCAAAAGACAAAAACAAACAAGACAAAACAAAACAAAACAAACAAACAAACAAACAAACAACAACAACAACAACAACAACAAAAAAAAAAAAAAAAAAAAAAAAAAACAAAAAAAAAAAAAACAAACAAAAACAAAAAACAAAAACAAACAAAAAAAAAAAACAAAAAAACCCAAACAAACAAAACAAAAACAAAAAAAAAACAAAAACAAAAACAAAAAAAAAAAAACCCTGAAATTCCATCAACTTGAATATGTCGTCTACAGCTTCTTCAATTCGGACCAGTCTATTTTTTTGTGTTTCGGAATGGGTAAAAGCTTTTTCCTCATACCACAGCGTCCAATCCGAGCCACCGGTTCCTCATCTCACTTTCGGTGAGAGATAAAAAAAAAAAAAAATGAAAAACCTACCAGCATCTGATGCCGTGAGCGTTGTTAGATTAGAAGGAATTGACATGGTCTGATCAAAGTAGACGAGTATGAAAGACGTTCCGAATGTGGGCTCGTTGTCATTAACATCTTCAATGGTAAGATACAGCGTCGCTATACCTACAAAAATACAGACCAAGTTTAATTTCGAGTTTAACCCTTGTCATGCAGAATGAAATCCTGTTTCAGGAATTCCATTAACCCATTAAATGATCCCTCCTTTTTATGGCCCCTCAAGAAAAAAGGCCTTTGAAAACATTGTGGAAAATGAAGAAATTGCTTGTTACAAGCAATTTCTTCATTATCAACAAAGGTTTTCTTTATCCTATATGAAAAAAAAAAAAAAAAAATAAAAAAAATAAAAAATAAAATTCCATCAACTTGAAATTGTCGTCTTCATCTTCTTTGAATACGGACCAGTCTAAAATTCTGTTGTGGTTGAATGGGTTAAATCAAAGAACTGGAAGTGCGACTGTGGGTCAATATTTTTTCTTAAGGTAAATCAATTCTATAAACAACTTTTACATAAAGGGCACCAACAGGTAGTGTATACTAAGATCAGACTGCTCATTTGTGAAGACGGTTCTTTGTCTATGCTTCCTGCCAAAACAGGAATATTCCGGGTTCAGCATGACGCGGATTAAATGCGTTATTTTGCAAACTTTATGGCCACTAATAATATTTATGTAACAAAAAAGTAAAATGTTTAATTGAATGAGATTACTTTGCTATACATTTTACCGTATACCTCGTCTTGCTTATTAACCCATTCCCACAAAATGGCAAAATTTGACGCCCCTTAAGAAAAAACAACTGGGAAACCGTTGTGTTAAATGAAGAAATTGCTTGAAACAAGCAATTCCTTCATTTTCCAAAATAATGTCTACGTAGAAAGTTGAAACAGTAATAAAAATCATGAACTTTGAATTATCGTCTGCAATTCCTCTCAATTAGGACCAGTCTAAAATTATGCCGTCTGGTGATGGTTAAAAGTCCGAATACGTGACATAGTGCAAGGAGTTGTGTCGTCTGATAATGGTTCAAAGTTCGAGGTGTTGCAGGGCTACGGGACAGAATATCTTGTGCCTCGTATTCCAATTTTACACAGAAAAACGTAACGGCTCTTACGGTATTTCGTACTTACTGGGGAGTGTAAACTTTGCAGATGTGACGGAAACATCTTGAAGAACCACATACCCTGTCTTTCATATTAAAAGCCCGGATACGTGACACAACCTATCCGCTATTTTCCAAAATATTACCCTTTAATAACTTGAACCCATTACAAGCTGACAAAACTTTAGGATGCTATATTGGAAGTAGCATACGATGTTTCAAAAAGTGCGCTAAGATTAGAAAATAATAGTCAAATAAAGCATAAGACATTGTGGAGTGGGAAAAGGAGAAACGGCTTGTTACAAGTTGACGAGAGACTACAGCATACATACCTTGCACTCAATATTAGATCTATAAAATCGGGCATAGTATTTTCAATCAAGAACAACCCAATCACGAATTCTTACGCGATAAAAAAAACAAAAAACAAAAAAAACTGAGAAACACATTTCGACAAATGGAGAAATCGCTTATGACAAGCAATATCGCCTTTTGCCACCGTGTTTTCTATTCAAAATAACGTATAATCTATCAATTTATAAACACTGCACACTATCACCTGCTACTTCTTTGAATTTGGATAAGTCTAAAATTTTGCCAGTTGATAATGGGTTAAATAGCAAAAGTAAAATTGTACATAATACGAAAGAAGCATTTGTACTACATAGAAGGGTTTTTTGATTGTCGACGGTGGAACCAGTCTACTCTTTGTCGGTAAACCATGTTACTTTGATAAAGTACCGTCACTATATTCAAAGAATAGAGGGAAACTCCGAGACTATCCATGGAGGACAACGATTGTTTCTACCTGTGGCCCCGTAGTTGTCGGTACAATAAACGTTGAATTTGATATTGTTAGTATGCGTGACGTCGACGTCATAATCCACAGCAAAACTGATAAGCCCCAAGCTAGGATCGATTGTGAAGTAGGAAGCGTTTTGTACGTTTTGAAGTGAGTACGTAAATGAACTTCCGGCATCCTCGTCCGATACATTAAATTGAGGGTCGACTGTGCTTCCTCCAGCCTATATAAAGTATATATAGATATTTCAAACTGATATCGGCTGGCATTTATTTGAAGCATTTTTGCGGTTTGGCGACTAAAACATCATTACTGCATCATAACTACAGCTTATTCGAGCTGTTACTGCAACGTTTGAGTTGCCAATAAACCTTTCCCATTTTTTAAACAGGTTACTGTATATAAATTTTGTAAAATAATGTTGTTTGATATCTAAATGGAACTTCCTGTCGGAGCTCAGTGGACGTGCCCAGCAATCAGTCAATTTTATAGAAATACTTATTATCAGGGCACTTATTTCTATTAGAATTCAAGAATTTGTTTGACAAATTACATATTTATTCACTACCGCGCGACTCCGGACACACTAAATTTTTTTTAGAGAAATTGTGAGATAGTTTATCATTATCACATAATAGTTCCTGTCCAATAGGTTAATTACCCTCCAACTATTAAACCGCCCTTGGGTGGTAAATATATCTTACATGTCGTAAGTTCCTTTTGTTTTGACAAGTCTAAAAACTGTTGTCTGATCCTGGGTTTAATTGAGTATCCCCTCTCCCCGTCCCCCGAATCCTTAAAAGTTTGGTATGGGCAAGGGAAAAACAAGAGAACTACATGCGGATGCCAATGCTCGGTTGTTTAAGTGCCTGATAGTGGGTAAAAATTTTAAGTAGAAAAAGGGACATAATTCACTAAAAGTGCATTCAAAGTTATACCTATTGTTGTTGTAGACTGCTCTTTTGAAAGTGAATGTATTTTCCAAGTTTCAAGTAAATGTGTTAAGTAATACCAGAGATGTCATGACAAGTCAACGTTTTCAGACGACCCTGGCGCAAACGCTGACGACGACTTAGCTGTGGCAATATCTCAAGTTTTATCCAAAAACAGCCGAGCTATCAAAGAAAAAAGTTCGTGTGTATACTTACGCTAGCCTCATGCATTATGAGAAAGTAGTCATTGAAATGGAAATCGCAGTTCTCATTGACGTCAATGACGTTGACGGTCAGGACGTAGCCTCCGGTACTCGATACACTGTCACTGACAGTAAACGTAACGTTGAATGTGTTTTGATCTTCATAATTGAACTTCTGATTGTTGCCCGTTATTTTCAGATCGTAATCTGAAAAAGGTTCGATCGTTTGGTGTCAACATCTTCATTTATTGCTAGAGGTAAACATATGACTTTTTCAAAACTTTTTGTAAAATATCATATGGTAAGAGGATATTGAATGAATGGTCATGGAATGCCGGATTCATTAAACGAAATATCTACAAACAGATAAAAATCAAGACTCTGTCAAGCTTTTAGCTGACGAGTTTAATAAAATGCGGTATTTTATGAACGCTTATTCAATATTCTTAAATAAAACAATCTTTTTTCTTGCAAAATTCACTAAAAAACAAGAATTCATCGATACAGATATGATATTTCACGAAACATATAACGCCGTTTTTATAATGACGTCATAACATGCATTATAGCGTCATTTTGGCGGTATCAAAAGGGCGTTACCATAGGCTTCGAATTCATTTGCATTAGTATCACACTAGTGTAAAAAAATATTCAACGGGCTTATTTTACTCCTGGGCTGCATACTCATTTAAACATAATAGTATGGCTGAGCTTATAAACGACATTATGACGATATACTGTGTGAAATATGAAATATGTCAAAGATGTAGAATAAAACGTTTTTGACGACCATATTGCCGTTACTACGGTGGGAATAACTGTATTCATTCGAATTTTAAAACCAACAATAATGCTTAGTTAGTTGGGGTTCAAGATTTATTTCCGGTCTAAATAGAAGTTTTGATGACTGACCGACCGAATTTTATTGACAACGACAGTCCGTCAATTGTAGCAGAACCTTGCCACAAGCGGGATTGTCTGGTCCATAAAAAGTTGTATATAAACCAAATACGTGCAACCTAACCAATAATTTATTTGGTAAACTATATTACAGGGCATTAATTAGTCATTACTTTTTCTGAACAGTCATTTAAAAGTGATAAACTCATAGTTTTGTCGAGTTAGCAACACTTTTAGAATGACGGCAGTAATAAAGTAATAAAAGTGAGCACGAATGTAATATCCTATTTGAACCATGGCGGTTTTGATCGAATTCTTTGGTAGAAGATCGCTAAATCATCGTTACGCGTTTAGTTAAAAGAGCGACGTCATTTTCACTTTACGTCATAAATACACTGACGTCATAAAAAAGAAGATAATCCACAGATGATATCATCAAATATTTCCCAACAGGTATCATCTATCCTCTATTGCGCGAAACATTATTCTATACCATGGATTTACCCCTTGTCCATAATAAACTGGGTTGTGTAGACAAATTTGACATTACACACGTTCATAACTATAGTAATAACCTTCATTATTGTCTTAAAGAATTGGTTATTGAACTGAAGTACTATCCGCAACTGACAAATCGCGGCTGTCAATCAAATGACCAGTCGACCAATGAAATCATTCAATTAGACCAGAAATGAGTTTTGAACTCCAAAATTGGCCGCCATTTTTGTTAACCTTTATTGTCGGTTTGGTGACTTAAACGTCGTAACTACAGCTTATACAACCTGCAGTTACTACAGCTTAAGCGACGTAACTATAGCTTATACAAGCTGCAGTTACATCGGTTAAGTCGCCAACCAACTATATTACCTTTTTGTTACATGCTATTTGCCATAAATTTCCAAAATAACGCCGTTTAAAATCGAAGCGAAGCTTCCTATTGGTTTGATTGAATAGGCTAAAGGAGTAAGTGGGCGGCCCCAGCGATTGGTCAATTGTCCTCATAATTTAGGTTACTGAGTTTCTAAAATAAAACACTGTTAACTTCTATCTAATGTTAACTTGACGTTGTAGACCTACGTTGATACGACGTACGTAACTGCAGTACTACCCACAATCGTATACATAATTGAGGTTAATGAGTGTTTAAAATAACACTATATTTTACCGTCTAATGTAGCTACGACGTGCGTAACTGTAGTTCATGCCACAACTGTCCTTACTGTCTCATGTAAACTTTTCGATGTTGGCCGAAGGTGATACAACGTGCGTTGATTAAGTACAAGATCTACCTATAACTGACCTCTTAATGGAAAATTATTCTGAGAGTATCTAAAATTACACTAAAACTTAAGTTCTATCTAATGTAAACTTGGCACAATTGTCCTCATAATGGAGGCTACTGGACGTGTAACTTACTGTTTAATGCAGACTTGGCGGTGTAGACCGAAGCCGACACGACGTACGTAACTGTATAACTACCCTGAAATGACCTCACAATGGATAATTATCCGGAGTGCTTAAAATTAGACTTAAACTTTCTATCTTACGTTACTTTGGCGGTAAAGACCGAAGGCGACACTCGTACGTTACTGAAGTACTCCCCACAACTGACCTCATAATGGAGCATTATTCATAGTGTTACAAATTACACCATAGCTTACTGTCGAACATAAACTTGGCGGGGTAGACCGAAGGTGATGCGACGTACGTAACTGTATAACTACCTTGAAATGACCTCATAATGGAGAATTATTCTTGGTGTCTAAAATTACACTATAACTTACTGTCTGACGTAAATTTGACGGTGTGGACCTAAGTCGACACGACGTACGTAACTGTGTTACAACCAATAATTAGCCTTTTTAATGGAGTTAACTGGACGTTTATTATAACACTATGACTTACTGTCTAACGTAAATTTGGCGGTGTAGACCGAAGGTAACACGACGTATGTTACTGAAGTACTACCCACACCGTTAGGACTAGACACCGATAATGTAAATAAAATCGTATTTCCCCCAGCATCTTCTTGAACATTAATTGTACTTGGTAAGTTGTCAATGATTGGAGCTGTTTTGAAATCTGAAAAAAGTAGAGATAGAGATATCTCACAAGGCCTGTATTCTTAAAAAAAAAAAAAAAAAAAAAAAAGAAAAAGAAAGAAAGAAAAAAAGAAAAAGAGAGAAAATTTCACAAAGCGTGTATCCGATCTATGTGGTTCGGTGCCCTTTTGATGCCCAAACCCCCCCAAAAAAGAAAAAAATCCTCAAGTCGTGTATTCTATATGCTTGTACCAAGCACTTTCTTCATTATCCACAAGATTTCCCTTCCAAAAGTTCAAAGATATCTAAGATTCCATCCACTAAAAATTGCCGCCTGCATTCTTTTTTTAATTTGGACATAGTCTTTATCTTGTCGTACGGTAATGGGTTAAAGAAAATACCTTTCGTTCAGGTACTTTACAATTCGCCTTGAAAATATATTGTTTAACCCATTACAACTCAATCCCTCCTTTTTACGCCCCTGAAGAAAAAAGCTTATGAAAACATTGTGGAAAATGAAGAAATTGCTTGATACAAGCAATTTCTTCATTATCCACAATGTTTTCTATCCAAAAAGAAGAAAAATTTTAAAATTCCATCAACTTGAAATTGTGGTCTGCAGCTCCTTTCAATTTGGACCAGTCTAAAATTCCACTGTGTTGGAATGGGTTAAATGGTAAGTTAACGATAAGTTTTTCATCAAATGAATTATTCTCAGCCATTGAGTTTCCACGAGTAATAAAAGATAGAAATGAGATTGCCAGGCGAAAAATAGAAACGAACAAGAAAATGAATAGAAATAATAATACAAGGCATATTTTGTAATAATTCAATTTTTACTTTTCGTCTATCAAAAAAAGAGCGTTCTGATTGGCCGAACAAAATTATTTGTACCCTCACGAACCAAGTTTTTGAGCACGCAGCTTCCACATAAAAATAGTTCCATAAAAAATGTACAAAAAATGGTAAAATATTTGCTTTTTTTCGCTTGATTTAATTAAATTATAAGACATTAATAGAATATATTTTGATTACATAGAGATATGAAACGAAAATCGAATCACACTGATGTATGAATCCGCTTCGCGTATTCATATAGTGTGATTCAGCTTTTCGTTTCATACCTCCATGAAAGCAAAAAATATTCTCTTCACCTCTTAAATGATAATATGGCGATCGAATAAAGTCAACCCTTTCCTGTTTTGCGAAATTCTAGACCTGTCCAAATTAAAAAGGTTTTGCAGACGACAATTAAAAGTGGATTTAAATTGGCAAAATAATCATTCAGTAGGGTAGAAAATTTTGTGGAAAAAGAAGAAATTGCTTGTCACGAGCAATATCTTCTTTTTCTGCAATGTTTTCTCAACTATAAAATCACAGAGACGTAAAAACCAGGGGTTGAGTAGAAATGGGTTAAAAAAGTAAACCATACTATGTATCGGGATGATGAGGTTACTCGTCGTAGAATCTATCGAGTCAGAAACAGTTATGGTCAAATCATAGGCACTGTCTATGGCATACGTTAGGTCTTGGCTGGCGGTTATCTCCCCTGAAACTGTGAAAAAATGCGACTCGTCAAAAAAAAAAAAAAAAAAAAAAAAAAGATCTTAACCCTTGTCATGCTGAGCCCGGAATATTCCGGTTTTTAGCAGGAGGTGTAGACTAAGATCAGACTGCACATAAGTGCAGTCTGATCTTTGTCTACACCTCCTGCTTTAATTTTTCCTGCCAGAGTTGTTTATGAAGTTGATTTCTAAAAGAAATATTGATTTGTGAACAACAAGATCTACCAGTCCTTTTACACCTTTGATTTTAAAACAATTCAGTAAAGCAATTTATGCAGCATGACAAGGGTTAAGAGAAGTGCGAAATGCGTTTACCCTGATATGCCTGCGCAGACTGGTCAGAATCGATACTTTTTATTCTCTGAAGATTTTTCTGAATGTAGAAAAAAAAAATGGTCGTTCAACCTAACCTATATTTGTTTTGAAAATGATTTCTGCAACTGACCTCTGCTTGAACCAATCTCGTTTTCAAATATCTGTTTAAACGGATCCTCAGGAAGTCCTTTTTCGCTTGATGGATCACAAATTGTTGTATATCGGATCATTTTAATTCAGGATATTTTTTTCTAAACATTATCTCATCAACTTGAGTATAATATGCCAAATTATAAAACTTTGTGTAAAAAAAAGACACAAACAACAACAACACACACAAAAACAACAACAACAATAAAAAACACAACACACCAGTAAATTAATATAGTAACTTTTCTGAAAGGAAAACTGACTAATCGCTGGCCTGCCCACTTACTCCTTTGGCCCCACCCACTCACTTTGACAGGAAGTTCCAACTCGATTTTAAACGTCATTTTTACCATTTAAACTGGTGACCAGTGGCATGTAATAAAAACTAGAATGGTTGGTTTGCGACTTAAACGCCGTAACTACATCTTGAACGATTTCATTGGTTGACTGGTAATTAGAGTGACAGCCGATATTGGTCAATAAGTTAGAATAACATGATTTGTTAGAGAGCTAGACGCCCAAATAAGCTGTAGTTACAACGTTTCAGTCGAACCACCAACGAAAAATATAACTCTGTAACTAACGATTAACATCTCTATATACTGAACAATCTACACAAATGCGCTACGTAAATACTCAGAATAAGAGTCTGGAAAGAGTCTTTACTTCTATGTATCTCTATATACTGATCACGTACAAATATGCGTAATGTAAAGACTCAGAGTCTGGTAAGAGTCCTTACTTCTCTGTAATTAACGATTAACCTCTCTATATACTGATCACGTTACAAATATGCCTTATGTAAAGACTCAGAGTCTGATTAGAGTCTTCACTTCTCTGTAACTAACGATTAACCTCTCAATATACTGATCACGTTACACATATGCCTAATGTAAAGACTCAGCGTCTGATTAGAGTCCTCACTTCTCTGTAATTAACGATTAACCTCTCTATATACTGATCACGTTACAAATATGCCTTATGTAAAGACTCAGCGTCTGATTAGAGTCTTCACTTCTCTGTAACTAACGAATAACCTCTATATATACTGATCACGTTACACATATGCGCGATGTAAACACTAAGAGTCTGACCAGAGTCTTCACTTCTCTGTAACTAACGATTAACCTCTATATATACTGATCACGTTACACATATGCGCGATGTAAACACTAAGAGTCTGACCAGAGTCTTCACTTCTCTGCAACTAACGATTAACCTCTCTATAAACTGATCACGTTACACAAATCCGCGTTGAAAGTACTCAGATTCAGAGTCTGATCATAATCGATAAAATCCATTTTATATTGCCATTTGCAAAACCTTTGAACGTGGAAAGGTTTAAAGTTTTGTAAAACAGCAAAGGGTTAAAGGAAGCATACCTGGGTCGATGGCAAACAAGTCTGGAGACGCCGGATTTGACGTCATAGAAAACGTCAGTGACGGACTATCCGTGTCAGTTGCCGTGATGGTGTATACTGTATCACCCATATTGACGCCGTTAGCGTTCAAACTGTTACGTGTATCTACAGATATAAAATGGACGAACGTATTTAACTACGTAACATCAGATCTGTTTTGTTTGAATGGGGCTTAAAGCTGCTTTTTACAATTTTCAAGCCATATCACGGCGGCTGGTGCACATTACAATGGTTCCTGGTATACAACGTACCAGTACCACCAATACATCCTTTTCCTAGCCTCCAGTCATAAGATCTGAACCGAAAGTTTTCAAAAGACTAACGTTATCTTGAATATGTATAATCTAGAACAAGACATTTTAGATACCATCTACGACATTACTTGTATTCACTGTTGTACATATATAGGAAGGAAAGCGTGAGTTATTAGTTTATTTCAACGCGTCACTATAAAAGTTATAATGATAATAATCATAAAAAAAGTCTATCCAGATTTTTTATAAATTTTAGAATAACGAGTTACATAAACGTTATATGATAAGTATGTTATTTCTACCAAAACCTGTTACATGAAGATGTTTACATAAAAAAGATTAACTTGTAATGGCGTCTGTTAAAGAATTGGAAAAAGACCACGTCAATAATACTTTAACCTTTTCTTGTTCAATCCCTGATTTTTACGTCCCCTTGATTTTATCGTATCTGGTGCGTCACGTAAAACACTATCTGTCATTTTGTAAATAAGCAAATCTACATAGTTTTCAAACTTCAATGTGAAGGCTAAGTAGAGCTCGAAATTTACAAACTCACCTGGTAAATTTGAAAACGACGGAGGCGTATTTGGTATGACGTTAACCGTGACGTTTAACACCGCCGTATTTACGTCGTTTGAACAGGCTAACGTAACGGTATACGCAGGTATAGCAGAATAAACCAGAGTCGAACCTGATTTCAGGTTAAGTCCAAAATCTGTGTCAAGAAGAGAAAATATGTGAGTCTATGCGTGACATTCCAAACCATTTCACATATGGGCAAAGTAAAGACTCAGATCAGACTGTGCACACGCACAGTCTGATCAGAGTATTCACTTTGCGCTCTACAAATAGATACCGACTCAAAGCTTATTATTGCAGTGATGATTTAATATTTTCAATGCCCTGAGTGGCTTTACACGAAGTTCAGTGTCTACACTTTACGGACATCAGAAACGGTTTGAAATGTCACACAATGGCTCATGGCATGAGATAAATAGAGGGTATTGAATGAGTGGTCATAGCATGCCGAATATTTTTAACGTCTCATCTATAAAAATATTAAACGAGGCTCTATCGAGTTTTTATCTGTTTTAGATGACGAGTTTAATGAATTAGGGATTTTATGGACACCGATTTGATATACTATATATAATGTGACCTTAAGTATTTCAATAAATCACAGAATAATCATAGAATTCCTCGATGTGATATTCTTCGAAACATATAATGCCGTTTGTTTTTGACGTCATTACATGCGTTATGACGTCATTTTAGCAGTAACGAAAAAGCGTTACACTAAGCTTAGAATACATTTGCATACTTATTACACTAGTGTAATATCACCCGGGTAATATGAAAAATATTCAACGAATTTATTTCGCTCCCCAGCCGTAGGCCATTTAACTAATGCGAATAAAAACATCGGAATTATTTAATAATAATTTAATTTTTAGTTTCGTCTATCAAAAAGGAGCGTTCTGATTGGCCGAAAAAAATTATTCATAACTCCATGAACAAAATTTCGAGCACGCAGCGATTTTGTATGCTTCCACACAAAATAGTCCCATTAAAAAAGGTATGTAAATTTGTAAAGCTTTTGTTTTTTTCGCTCGATGCTATTAAATTATAAGAAATGAAGAGAATATTTTTGTTTTCATGGAGGTATGAACCGAAAACCTCGCGGATTCATACATTGTGTGATTAGGTTTTTCGGTTCATACATCCATGAAAACAAACAATATTCTCTTCATCTCTTAAATATTAACACTCCAAATTTCAGGTGGTGAGAAAGATGCACATAAACTTTTTTTTCGAATTTGCACACTCAACATATACCTGTATTTATGATTACAATATTTTCTTTATTTACAAATTAGATCAAACTTTTTAAATGTCATCTTAACAACAATTTTCAACCACCGCTATGAAGAGGGTTTCTAGGAAGCACTTCTTTCAAGGTTACTTTAGGAACTGACCAATAGCTGGCCCCGCCCTCTGACTCCCTTGGTCCCGTCTATCGACTCCGACCTGAAAGTTCAACTTCCATTTTAAACGGCATTATTTTGCAAAATTTGTGGCCAGGAGCATGCAACAAAAAGTAAAATGTTTGTTTGGCGATTTTAACGTCATAACTACAACTTGAATAAGCAGTAGTTACGATGTTTAAGTCGCCAAACCAAAGTAAAATTGCTTAACATAAATGGCAGCAAATGTTGGAGTTCAAACTCCACTCCCGTTTGAAATATGTGATTGATTAGACGATTATTTATTTGATTGACAGCCACGATTAGTCAATTCAAAAGAATTTTACTAAATTCTATTTCGTAAGTTTACTAGTTTCCACAAACTCAAGATATATTTATAACGAAAGATTACAACAAAATTTGTCCATTTTTCACAATTATTCCGCTTTACAGGATTGTTATTTTTCTACTCGCACTCAGTCTAATAATCGTTTTAAGGTATTCCCACTCGGTGACGCTTTTAGACGCCCCAAGGTAAAAAGCTTTTAAAAACCTTGTGGAAAATGAAGGAATTGCTTGTCACAAGCCATTTCTTCATTTTCCAATGTCTTCTACCCCAAAAATGAAAAATCTTAATTTTCATAAACTTTAAATTGTCTTCTGCAACTCCTTTGAATTTGAACCAGTCTGAAAGTTTGCTGTGTGATAATGATAAGATATTCCCTCCTTAATTGGAAATTTTGAAATCGGCCTGACGTCGTTGTTCCTCGGACGACGTCGTAATTTTTGATTCGTCGGCTTTTTTTCTTTTGTTGTTGCCATGGCGAATTCACCACACCCAGAATCCAACGAATTTTCCCGACATCATCCGAGGAATCAAGCCGATTTCAAAATTTCTCGGGGGTTGAAGGGGGGGGGGAAGAGACAGACAGACAGACAGTCAGACAAAGACAGACAGACAGAGACTGACAGAAAGCGGGGAGGGGGAAGATTCCTTAAAGGTCAAGTTTTGTCGTCTAGCTTGGGGGTAAATATGGAAAAGTTACAGTTTGAGTTATCTATAAAAAAAGAAATAAATAATAATAAAAAAAGAGCAATGCTTCAAAGAAAGAATTGTCAGTTGACTATATAGAAAAAACAATATAAACGTTGTTTTCCTGCTATATTGACAGGTGTAGCCGGTGCCGTGAAAAGCGGCTGTTATGTGAGAATGAAGATGGTGAAGATAGAGGATTCCCGATGCCTACCTGAAGAATCGGGCCACACTCCAAAGAAGGTTGTATTCGGATCACTTGACTGTACAAAACATGTAAGCTGCTCGTTGTTCGGGTCACTAACCGTTATTGTATATAAAAGTAGTTGTCCCCCTTCATTCTCGGCTACATTGATAGGTGACGATGGTGCCGTGAATACTGGAGCCTAAAACAATAGGATTCGTTATCAATGAGACCAGCCTAAATTATACTACTTTATGTCGTTGTATAATTAAAATGTTTTGAAGGCGTCAAAAATAACCTATCGCTGGCATCGCCCATTGACTCCAACAGAAAGGTCCACCTCGATCTTAAACGACGTTAGTTGCAAAATTTATTGGTGGAAAGAAGCATGTAACACAAAGGTAGAATTGATGGTGACCTAAACGTGGTAATTACAGCCTTTATAAGCTGTAGTTACGAAGTTTAAGTCGCAAAACTAACAGAAAGCTTAACAAAATGGCGTTCAAAGTTGGAGTTCAAAAATCACCTCTGGTATAAATGGATGATTTCATTGGTCGACTGATTATTTGATTGACAGGCACGATTGGTCAGTTTTCTGATTATTCCTACGCCCCCAAGAAAAAAAAGCATTCGGAAACGTTGTGGAATATGAAGAAATTACTTGTTATAAGCAATTCATTATCTTAATTATCCACAATCACAATCTTACCCAACAATATAGTTTTTGAAAAATCCACCAATTTAGAATTGCCGTTTGCTACTTCTTTAAATTTGGACCATCGTCTTGACACGGGTTAATGTTAATGGTTAATGGGTTAATAGTAGTAACTTTGGCAGGTTCTAAGGTAATAACTTTCTTCTTTGTGAATCAGAAAGATTACCCAGAATGCTTTCTTATTCAGCAACAACAACATTAACAACAACAGCGGCGGTAACAACAGCGAGAACCGCCATCCACACAACCACCACTACCACCACAAAAAATTAAGAAAAAATATTTTTGGGATTTATCATAAACTTTATTTTTTCGTCTTCTTCTTTAAAATTGAACCGGTCGGTCTAAAATTTCCCCGTCTGAAAATTGGTTAATACACCATATATAATTATATAAATAATTGTCATTTTGTCAGTTTTTCAAATATTGACTTTTTCCAAATTTGTGAATCTGAAAAATATTCAAATCTTTTACAATATAATTTTTGTCATTTAGGCTGGTTACCTAGATATCAGGTCATATGTATCTGTAAAAGATTGTAGGTACTTGTTGTTTTTAGCATTTTGACCATTATCCAAAACCAGATAAATGTGTGTGTGTGTAGTTTTATAAGGTCTCTCCGTGCTCGAGGCATATATGGTATGGAACCCAACCAAATTAGCCTATTTAATTCGGCTTTTTTAACGGGTAACCTTAAACAAGGTGTTACTTACCATTAGCATAATTTTTTTACCCTGTTTTTCGAAATTTTAGACTGATCCTAATTCAAAGGTTTTGCAGACGACAATTTAAAGTCGAACTTATTTGAAAATAATCATTCAGTAGGATAGAAAGTATTGTGGATAAAGAAGAAATTGCTTGTTACAAGCAATTTCTTCTTTTTCCACAATGTTTTCTCAAGTATAAAAACACAGGGACGTAAACACCAGGGATTAAACAGGAAAGGGTTAATGGTCGGATAGTCATTCATTAAAACCGGAAGTACAATGTTGACCTGCGACATATTTTTTCCAACGCATTTCAGATTTTAGACTACTTAGATTTAGGTCACCCACTAAATATTTATGTCCCTGGTCATATATTTTGTAAACTAATGGCGTTTAAAATCTCAGAGAAACTGCCAACTTTCGTCATCGTGCATATACCAGGTGACGAAATTTTAGACTCGTCCAAATTCAAAGATGTTGTAGATGACAAATTCTACTTGATGAAATTTTAAGATTATTTGTCTTTCGGCGTAAAAACATTGTGGATAATGAAGAAATTGCTTGTAACCACAATATTTTTCATTTCTTTTTTTCTTGGGGCTTAAAAAGCGTCACTGTGTTTGGATGGGTTAAACGCAACGTTGGAAACGTCGTTTTACCTAGAATTTTACGCCAAGTTTTTACCGTTGTGGCTTTTGAATATAAGTTTCCTTTTGAACTACGTCAAGTTGCTACAGTCTTTGTAGTTGACTAATCGCCATACTTAAGAAATTGTAATAACTTCACAGTTATTGCAAAAACCAAGTAACTGTTGTATGTTTCTGTTTGATAATTATAAAACTATCGTCGTTTTATATCTTAACCCAATCCTGTTCAATCCCAGGTGATTTTATACTTGAGAAAACATTGTGGGAAAAAAAGAAATTGCATGTAACAAGCAATTTCTTTTTTCCCACAATATTATCTACCCAGTAGGTTGATTTCTTTTCAAATTGCACTCACTTTTAATTGTCGTCTGCAACTTCTTTCAAATTGGACCAATCTTAAATTTTGAAAAAAAAAACAGAAAATGGTTAAACGAACTGACATGTCGAAGGTCAGTGGAATGTGACAAATAATCTGCACATTGTTGGAAACGTCCCATAATGATTTCTATTACATCAAACCAAAAGAAATTAACCCATTTTCATATAATTTAATTTTTAGTTTCGTCTATCAAAAACGAGCGTTCTGATTGGTCGAGTAAAAATATTCATAACTCCATGAACAAAATTTTGAGCACGCAGCGATTTTGTATGTTTCCGCACAAAATATTCCCATACAAAAAGGTATCAAAATTTGTTAAGCTTTTGGTATTTTTGCTCGATGCTATTAAATTATAAGAAATGAAGAGAATATTTTTTGTTTTCATGTAGGTATGAACCGAAAAACCTAATCACAATTACGTATGAATCCGCTTCGCGGATTCATACATTGTGGGATTAGGTTTATCGGTGCATACCTCCATAAAACAAAAAACATTCTCTTCATCTCTTAAGCAATAACGCTATTTGACGACCCCCCCCCCCCCCAAAAAAAAAAAAAAAAAATAAAAAAATAAAAACCAAACAAACAAACTTAGGGATGCATTGTGGAAAATGAGGAAATTGCTTATCAATTGAAATTTCTTTATTATCCACATTGTTTTTCTCCCTTATGTATAAGAATTTTTAAGATTTCATCGACAAAAAAATGCCGTCTGCAACTTCTTTGAATTTTTACCAGTCTGAAACAATTTCGTCTGGTAATAGGTTAAAAAAGTACTTACAGTTGAATACGTAAAATGAAAAACATCGATCAAGAAGAATATCACAACACCTGGGAACATGGTTGGCGTCTTTAGTGAAACGGAATATTACGCTCTTATGAAAAAGTTCAAACTATATTTGTTTGACCAGGAAATTGAAATAAAATTGCTTCTTTAGATATTTCAGAATGATGATTACGTGAAGAATGGGTGACCTATAAAGTTCTTCTATTACACATAAGGGTATTTCTATGATATTTTAGCGGGGTATAGGTGCTGCACGAAACCAAAAACATCTTAACCCTTGTCATGCTGAACCCGGAATATTCCGGTTTTGGCAGTAGGTGTAGACTAAGATCAGACTGCACTTATGTGCAGGCTGATCTTAGTCTATACCTCCTGCTTGTACTTTTCCTGCCAGAGTTGTTTATGAAGTTTATTTCTAAAAAAAATATTGATTTTTGAACAACAAGTTCTATCAGTGCTTTCAGCACTTTGATTTGACAGCAATTCAGTAAGGTAATTTATACAGCAAGGGTTAAACAAGAACTAGTCACCAAGTAATAACAACCTTTACTACACACTTGACAACCGTTATATTATTGACAATATTAGAAACTGTTAAACTGCTTTTAACGAACAATTTCCATCTTTGTCAGCATGCTCAGCCGACGTCATAGCGCAGTCGGAAGCGCGTCAGACTCCTAATCATCAATCATGGGATGTCATGGGTTCGATGCCCGGCGGCGGCACATATTCTTTCCGACATTTGTCTCTCACCAATGGGAAGATAATCGTAAACCTAAGTGGAATAGCAGCTGGAGGCTAGGAAAGGATGAAGGGGTAGTATACTGATGTGAGAAGTACCAGGGATCCATTGTTAGGTGCTCCAGCCGCCGCGATATGACGGAATAACTGTTAAAGTTGCGTGAAACTCCATTCAATCAATCAATCAATCATCAATTAATCAATCAATCAATCATTCAATCAACCAACAAACCAACCAACCAACAAACCAACCAACCTATCAATCAATCAATCAATCAATTTATGAATCAATCAATCGATCAATCTATCAATCAGCATGTTCGATGAACTAAGACTAATTGACGGACCGCCCATGTCTTGAAAAATCAATTTGTCAAATGAAATCATTAATTTTGATCGTAAGTGAAACGTTGAACACCGGTATAAAATATATATTTTCTTTATTAAGCGATTTAAACGTCGAAACTTCAGTTTATTTTGCGAACGGAGTAAAGGACAATAAGACAGGGCAATAAGGATATTGACCAATCGCGGTTGTCAATCAATAATCCGTAGAGCAATTAAATTATTCATTTAGACCGGAAGCTACCTCCGAGCTTTGGTCGCCAATTATGTGAAGCATTTTGTTGGTTTGGCAACTTAAACGTCGTAACTACAGCTTATTCAACGTTTTAAGTCGCCAACCCATTTTACTTTTTTGTTACATGCCACTGGCCATAAGTTTTATAAATTAAAGCCGTTTAATTCCAAGCAGAGTTACCTGTCGGAGTCAGTGTTATTGGCCAGCGGAGTCAGTGGGAGGGCCAGAAATCGGACAAGGGATAAGGGATAAGTGTTTACCCTTATAAAATCGGCGCGGAAAAATGACTGATCAAATCATTCATTTCCATCGCAAATGAAATTTGAGCCCCAACTTTCAGATTTTGTGTTGAGCATTTTTGTTGGTTTGGTGTCTTCAAGGACGGTAAATGCACTTTACTCGAGCTGCAGTTACGACCTTGAGGTGGCAATCAAACCATTTTATTTTTTCATTACACATACTGGCAAAAGAGTTTGCAAAACGACGCCATGTGATACCAAAGAAGAAATTGCTTGTTACAGAAAATCATGATGGCCACGGTGTATAACCGGATACGCGTTATTCATTTCCGTCTCCTAACTACTGCATATTATATACTGTGATATTGCCGTCGCCGTGTCGCGATACGCTGTATTTCATTTCAGTCACCGTATTACATAGCAGTGACGGGAATAATATCGAGTGTATCGTTTAGCCGAGAAGATACGAAAAGGAAATACCTGTAATCGGATTAACACTATGATGGTCTTACCACAAGAAAAAATGGAATATGAAGATTCTATTGCTTACCCATCATCGCGGGTAAAAGATGTTGAGAACATATCCTTTCTCATTTTGTCGTAGGCAGAGCAGCAAACGTATTGTGAGAAAAAGAGTAATAGCAATTTCTTCTTTTCTTACAATGTTTTCCAATGCTGCATTTCTTCAGCTCGTAAAAATGCGGCATTGTGTGGTAATGGGTTAACTGTCTCTGATCTGACTTGTATCACAAAGAGTTGACTATTAACCCTTTCCTGTACAAACCCGGGATTTTACGTCACTGTGATTTTATATTTGAGACAACATTCTTGAAAAAGAAGAAAATGCTCCTCACAAGCAATTCCTCCCTTTTCAACAATATTTCTACAACAAAGAATGGTTTCATTTTACATAACATCCAATTTTTTCAATGTCGTCTTCAACCTCTTTTAATTTGGACCGGCCTAAAATTTCAAAAAAAAAAAAAAAAAAAAAAAAAGATTTAGAGGAAAACTTTATACATTCATCTACGAAGGAAGTTGTAACAATAATCACTATTTGCATACAATTCAATGGTTATTGTATGTCCCTATTTGACCACTAACCGAATAGTTTCACTTCACAGATATTGAGAAAAGAATACTCCGATCCTTTCCTGTTCAATCCCTGGTTTCTACATCCCTGTTTTTTATATTTAAGAAAATTTTGTAGAAAAAGAAGAAATTGCTTGTAGCAAGCAATTTCTTCTTTTTCCACAATATTTTCAACCTTACTGAAGTGAGCAGATATCTTTCCCTCAAACGAATTGACGGATCGCCATTATCAATCAAAAAATCGATCGACCAATCAAATCATTCATTTAGACCGGAGATGAACATTTAACCAAGACATTAATGTTAACAATTCTTGGTTTGGAGACTTAAACCCATTCATCCTTTCCGACTATTTGTCTCCCACCAATGGGTCGATACTCGTAGACCTATGTGGGATAGCAGCTGGAGGCTAGGAAAGGATGTGATGGCGGTACTGGTGTGAGAAATACCAGGAATCCATTGTTAGGTGCTCCAGCCGCCGCGATATAACTGAAAGATTGTTGAAAGCGGCACAAAAACCCAATCAAACAAACAAACAAACTTAAACCCATTACCAGACGGCAAAATTTAAGACAGGTCCCAATTGAAAGGAGTTGCTGACGACAATTTAAAACTTGTGAAATTTTGGATTTTTTAAACTTTGGGGTAGCAAACATTGTGGATAATGAAGAAATTGCTTGTAACAAGCAATTTCTTCATTTTCCACAATGTTTTCCTCAATATTTTTCATGGAGGCGTCTAAAAGCAACATTGAGTGGGAATGGGTTAAAGTTGTAAATTATGCCGCTTTTTTCTCAGCATTAGTATTTTGAAATGCCGTCTGCAAGTTCCGTCAATTCTGACAAGTCTAAAATTGTGACGCGTGGTAATAAGTTAACCGGTATGTTTGTTTACGAAAGTTAAAACGGATTTGGTTTCGGCTTTTCGGCTTGTAGTCAAAAAGTTTTTAATTACAAAATATTTCACTAGAATAGAACCGCACCTGTTTCCTACAGCAAGTGCACCTAGTGTATTTCCGTGTATAATTAGTTTATACAACTATTTTAGTTTTATTGCGACTAAAGCTTTAAGCGTAAACAGCCGCTCTCGAACACTCAAAACACAGATGTTTTCTCGTTCTTGAAAGAGAGGCAGAGTCTGAATACCACTACTACCCAATTATAAAGCTGGATGGTCTGAGGCTGGCTCTTCAGTGTCCATGAACACATCCCGGTGGTGCTCGAACACGTGCATTTCAATCAGCACCTATACCACTCGGCCATCAAAGCGGTGTCGTCTTAGTAAGAATAGGAATATTTGAAAGAAGAAAAGAAACAAACCAAACCAACCAAAAAGCACAAAGAAGAACAACAACAAAAAACCCAAACAAAATAACAACAGCAATCCGTGATGTAAACTCCCTCCACCCCACACCCCTCCAAAATGTAGAGGGAAAACCTAACAAAACTAACATAAACAAACAAAAACTAAGACGGACAATCAAAAACAACAGAGAATGATATTTCGAATTTGTTCAGTCTAGTTGACAAATAAAAGTCTTTCCGTGTTTCACGTTTTCCTATGACGTAATCCAGGGTAGGTTCAGGCGAGTTATAAAAAACTCGCTTTTCATTTTGTAATCAAGTATTTTCTTTCTGCCGTTTTCGTCATTGAACAGTCATTAACAAGGTCATTTCTGTCACATTACAAATAGTTTCATTTTGTTTAACCCATTCCCAGATGGCAAAATTTTAGACTGGTCCAAATAGCCCATTCCGAAAATACGTTGAAAGAGTTATTGCGCTTGAATAATCTCTCATGTGGTGAAACCACTGTTCAATAGGGACAAAGAGTATATATAATGATTAAATAGATCTCCTCTTAGAGTGACTTGTCTCTGAAAAGGAATATAAAGTAAATAAGGCCTTAATAATGATTGGTCCCATGTCTTTAACCCATTACTGAATAACGCAATTTTAGACTAGTCAAAATTAATGTTACAGACAACATTTTCAGATATCATATAGGTGAACTTCAAAAATGGTCCTAGGAAATACTTTCCTTTATATTGCATATAAATCTGCGTTTGAAGTTCAAATTTCATTTGTATACACCATATCTGTTTTGAATAACAAATCTTTTGCTTTCTTCGAAAAATGAAGTAATAGTAATTAATGTTTTGAAATGCTTTGAAATGCGCATGTTAGTGAAGAAGTCAAAATGTTTCCTCACATTTTATTAGAGGTAAGATGCAATCACACTCAGAGGTGAACGAACCTTTGTAAGATACCAAATAAGAGCTGTCAGTAAACAGCAACACTAGATTCAACTCAATGATTGCCTGGGTAATAAATCATCGCTTTCCCTTTACAAAACAATATAACTGGTCCAAGTTGAAAGAAGTTACAAATAACAACTTTAAGTTGATAAAATTTAAAAATCTCGTGTATAGGGTAGGAAACATTGTTGAAAATGAAGAAATTGCTTGTTTCAAGCAATTTCTCCATTTTCTACAATGTTTTCCAAAGTTGTTTTCTTTAGGGGCGTTAATAAGCAGTAGGTAGTTAACACATTCTCACATAACAAAAGCAGGATGGTGAGGGAATGGGTTAACCCATTCTCAGACAACAAAATATTAATATGCTGGTCCAAATTCAAAGGAGATGCAGATGGCAAGTTAAAGCTGATTAAATTAAATAATTCTTCATTTATGGCAGAAATTATTATGGACAATGAAGGAATTGCTTCAACCGTGTAACAATTTCTTCATTATTCAAAATTTCTCCAAATCACTTTTCTTGAAGGGTGTCAAAAGGCAGCAATTGTGTGGGAATTGGTTTACCCATTACCTCCTGATCTCTTTTTTTCTACACACTAGAGATCATAAACTGTGGAAAACATAATGAAAAAAAGGAGAAGTTGCTTGTAGTAAGGAATTCGTTTTCATCCCCAAGATTAATCGCCTTCTGCAACTTTCATTTAAGACCAGTCTAAGATTTTGCCTGGTAAGGGGTTAAAAGGTTGACCCATTATACATGAGCGAATGTTCAAAACAAAACTTAGGTCATTGCAGAGGTTTAGAAATTATTGCACATTAAACTTGAACAAATTGTTGTCAAAGTCTAATGATGGCTTTCTTTTGAATACCCCTTTAAATAATATACATCATGCTATTTCTTTAACATCATTTCAAAATTTATGAGCACAAAGTTATGCCAGAGAAATTTATAACATAATCCATCAAAGTAAACGAAAACAAATGAGAGATGAAATTTAGACCATTGTCAAAATAAGTTATCTTCGATAAAAGAGAAAAATGTATAAATACAGTTTTGATGGAAATATTTTTGAAAAGAATCAACTTCTCATTCAAGTTTCCAAAATAAGTTAAACGAAACTGAAACAAGAAAATATTAAAGGGTTTGCAAGGATTATTTACCAAGAAAATTTAAATACAGCAGATGTGACAGAGATGACTTCTTATGATCAAAGTAAAGTACACACATGACATACTGATAGGACACACGACCATGCTTCGCAATGATATACAATGTATATTGGTTTTAATTTGCAACCCCTAAACAATTTCCCGTTCAATCCCTGGTTTTTACGTCCCTGTGTTTTTACGTTCTTCCTTTCTTCCTTTTCCACAATATTTTCTATCCTACTGAATGATTATTTTTAAGATAAAATTGACTTTAAATTGTCGTCTGCAAAACCTTTGATTTTTAGAAGGGTCTAAAATTTGGCAAAACAGTAACATACTTATAGATTAACCTATTTCAAGTACGTGTATTTGATGATGCTGGACATATTTTTACAATAATCCTGTTTCAGATAGGAGAGTGTGTGTTTTTTGTTTTTTTTTGCAGTATAAATCTTTATCCATTCTTTTTTCTATGTTATAGGTGAATATTACTTATGTTCAGGAAAAGATCTTGAGGAAAATGGCTGGTAAAAAATAGATAATCTTTCCACATAAGACTTAATTCTAATATAACTTTGACATAATATGCATCTGTCAAGGTTATTTTTAATGCAATATTGGTTGAAACATATAATTTAAAATTAAGCTGTCGGTCTAAAAACACCTTAGTTTTCAGTTTTCTTTTTGAATTACTGGCACGCAATTATTTCTTCAAATAGCAAATTTAAAAGTTGAAAAGTCCATGTTTTCGTCTTGTAAAAAACTGATATCCTCTGGGATTCACGGAGTTCTATCAAAATTTGCTACCCGTACAAAGGGTAGTCACTCTAACGACTTTGGGTCAAAGGGAAGTAAACCACGTTTTCGGAAAGGGCTATTATAAGCCCATTCCGAAATACGTTGAAAGAGTTATTGCGGTTGAATACTCTCCCATGTGGTGAAACTACAAAACGGTCCCAATTCTATTTCCGGGTAGCAAATTTAGATAAAAGAAACGTAAGATAATAAGCCAGTTAATAAATCGACTCAGAAAAAAACGAGTTTATTGTTCTGTGTACTCTCGACGGAAAATTGTTGATGGCCAATCTATCATGACAGACGATGGACGCGGCACCATAGGTGAAGCTCGCCGCTAAAAAAGGCGAGTTTCAAACTCTAGTTCGGACGGGACTCAAAACGGTGTACAGCCAGCATTTCCTTTAGTCTTTGGAACAACGAAAAGTCACAGGCGGAAAGATCAGGGCTTTTTGAGAGATGGTCTACAACATCTAAGCCAGATTCTTTCGGATATTCCTGTACCGTCGCGGATCTAGGACCGTTGCCTTATCATTAAGTATTTGAAGCCGCGGATATCGTGGCCCGGTCTGCGTTACTTATGAATTTTAAACAGACCCAAACTGAAAGCAGATGCAGACGACAATTTTAGGTTAATAAAATTCTAAAATTCTTCGTCTTTTGGGGTAGAAAAGATTGTGGATTGTGTTTTTCAAAGCTGTTTTGATCGACGAGTGTAAAGAGGTTTCTTGCTTGAATGGGGTTTTACGCCGCTTTCAACAATCTTTCAGTTATATCTCGGCGGCTTGAGCATTCAACAACGGAATCCTGGTATTTCTAACACCAGGACTACCATTACATCCTTTCCTAGCCTCCAGCTGCTATTCCACATAGGTCTACGATTATCGGCCCATTGGTGAGAGACAAATAGTCGGAAAGGGTGAATGCCGCCGTCGGGGATCGAACCCGGGACCTCTAGATTGACAGTCCGACGCGCTACCAACTGCGCTATGACGGCGGCGAGTGTAAAGAGGAGGAATCGTGTGGGAATGGGGTTTCAACCTTACTTTCCTCAAGTACCTATAGAAATCAACAAGTTGAGTAAGAATCCTTTCTCTGTACATCTTTCCGGGGACAGAACTATCTTTCGGAAATGGGCTTTGAAGGACTGAACCATTAGAATAAAAAAATACCGCATACAACTTGCGATTTGGTGTTTCGTAAAGGGGCGCTCAGATGAAACCAAAACCTTTTCTGTAGCCTTAGAGTCCGATTGAACATCAATATTTGCCGAAATTTATTTAAAAATATATTGTGCAGGCTGATCTATGTCTATACCTTCTGCAAAATCAGAAACATTTCGGGTTCAACATGACAAGGGTTAAAAAGCAAAGGTCTAAAAGCACAGGAAGTACTATATTTTTTTTTGTTATTATTTAGAAAATCAATGGTATATAGGGAATATTACCACAGTGTCTTTTTCTATGCGTTGTTATCGTGTTCGAGAATCGTGTGTAGGTATTTTTTATTGGATGAGACCGAAGGTCGAATCCAATAAAAATACCTACACACGATTCGAGATACGATAACAACAAATAGAAAAACACACTGTTGTAATATTCCTTTTATTATATACCTTTTAGGAAATGACATTAAGAAAATTCTCTTTAATGGCTAAGAAATAACCAACTTTCCGAAAAACCCGGAACGTCAATACACAAAAAAGAAGTCAGTGTTTAACGGTACTCGACGAATACGGTTTTTTGCTACACGCCGAATATTGATTTTTTTCTGTCGAGTTGTATTTGACAGCCAGGTTTTTACTCCATATCTTTTATAGGTATATAATAAAAACAAAGCTGGCTTTAAAGGGATAATCAGGAAGTCTAGCAAATATCACACTGCACATATGTACAGCCTGATCTTTGTCCAGGCCTCCTGCAAAAAACAAGAATATTCCGGGCTCAGCATGACAAGGGTTAAACTTTATTTTATTGAAAGTATTAAATTAAGTAAATAATCAAACCCATTCTCGAACAATGCCGCTTTTTAAAAGGACGTGTGAAAACATTGTAGGAAAAATTCTTCACGTCGCAAACTTTCTACTCAAAAAGAAAAAAAAGTTTATTAAGATTCCACTAACCGTAAATCGTTGTCTGAAACCCCCTTTTTAAAATTGGAGCCGTTTAATATTGATCTATAATGGTTGTTGAATAATTTTATGCGATGCACTTGTTATGAACTAAGTAAGTCAGGTCCAATAGGTTCTTAATAAACTTAACTACTTCATGGTTCGTGACGCGTGCAAAATAGTACATAAATTTGACTTGATATGCTTCATATACATTTTTTTGCTTCATTGAATAAAGCTGTAGATAAAACACTTAGTCACCTATCTACGATTTATTGATATTGATATTGATTAAGCCTAGATTCAAAAGCTCATGTATAAAGATACTCGGCAAAAGTGGATTTTCATTGTGCTGATATTTTAAAAGTAGCTGTATAAGATCGATCAAATGCTGGAAAGTTATAGATTGAAAAAAAGCAAAAGGGAAGAGTTAGATAGATAGATAGATAGATAGATAGATAGATAGATAGATAGAAAAATAATTAGATAGATAGATAGATAGATAGATAGATAGATAGATAGATAGATAGATAGATGGATTGATAGATAGATAGATAGATAGAAAGAAAGAAAGATAGATAGAAAAGATAGATACATACATACATACATACATAGAGAGAGAGATAAATAGATAGATAAATAGATAGATAGATAGATAGATAGTTAGAAAGAGAGATAGATAGATGGACAGATAGATAGATAGTTAGATAGATAGATAGATAGATAGAGAGACAGAGAGAGAAAGAGAGAGAGAGATAGATAGATAGATAGTTAGAAAGAGAGATAGATAGATAGACAGAAAGAAAGATAGATAGATAGTTAGTAAGATAGATAGAAAGTTAGATAAATAGATGGATAGATAGATAGTTAGATAGATAGATAGATTGATAGAGAAAGAGATAGAGGGGAGAGAGAAAGAGATAGATAGATAGATAAATAGATAGATAGTTAGAAAGAGAGATAAATAGATAGACAGATAGATAGATAGATAGATAGATAGATAGATAGATAGATAGATAGACAGACAGACAGATAGGTAGATAGATAGATAGATTGATAGATAGATTGATAGATAGATAACTAGATAGATAGATAGATAACTAGATAGATAGATAGATAGATAGATAGATAGATAGATAGATAGATAGATAGATAGATAGATAGAAAGATAGAAAGATAGATAGATAGATAGATAAATAGATGGATAGATAGATAGATAGAGAGAGAGAGAGAAAGAGAGAGAGATAGAGAGAAAGAAAGAGAGATAGATAGATAAATAGATAGATAGATAGATAGTTAGAAAGAGAGATAGATAGATTGACAGATAGATAGATAGTTAAATAGATAGATAGATAGAGGAGAGAAAGAGAGAGAAAGAGATAGATAGATAGATAAATAGATAGTTAGATAGATTGTTAGAAAGAGAGATAGATAGATAGTTAGTTAGATAGATAGATAGATAGATAAATAGATGGATAGATAGATAGATAGATAGATTGATAGAGAGATAGAGAGATAGAGAGAGAGAGAGAAAGAGATAGAAATATAGATAGATAGATAAATAGATAGATAGTTAGAAAGAGAAATAGATAGATAGACAGATAGATAGATAGTTAGATAGATAGATAGATAGATAGATAGATAGATAGATAGATAGAAAGATAGATAGATAGAAAGATAGATAGATTGATCGATCGATAGATAGATAGATAGATAGATAGATAGATAGATAGATAGACAGACAGATAGAAAGATGGATAGATAGATTGATAGATAGATAGATAACTAGATAGATAGATAGATAGATAGATAGATAGATAGATAGATAGATAGATAGATAGATAGATAGATAGATAGATAGATAGATAGATAGATAGATAGATAGATAGATAGATAGATAGATAGATAGATTGATAGATAGATAGATAGATTGATAGATAGAAAGATAGATAGGCAGAGAGAGACAGACAGACAGACAGACAGACAGAAAGAGAGAGAGAGAGAGAGAGAGAGAGAGAGAGAGAGAGAGAGATAGGGGACATAAGACAGTGTCATAAGAAATAGAGAATGAGGGAGAGAAAGGAAGTCAGAAGAGGGAGTCAGTAGATATCCGGAAGAGCCAGCGAGGGCTAGAAGAGATCTAGAAGAGATAGCGAGAAGAGAGGGCCACTCGTTGAAACTAAGATTTTGCCATTCAATTATGATAATTCCTTCGAGCAAAATGAAAGAATCTAGATCATTCTACCTTATTACATATTTATCCCAAAATACTGTTTCTGACTGATTTGTGCTACGTCCTATTTTTTTCAAGTAATTTTTGAAGACCCCTGCGAAGCGGATTAATACTTATTTCGTACCCTAACTCTATGAAAACAAGAAAACCATCTTCTTCATTTCTAATAGTTTAATGCGACAGGCGAAAAAAAACCCTGAAATATTACAAATTTAGAAACATATTTATGAAACTTGTTTGTGCTCAAGCATTCAAAAAGGCTCGTGCTCAAAATTTTGTTCAAAGAGGGACGACTAAATAATTTTTTCGGCCAATCGGAAGGCTCGTTTTTTGATAGACGAAACAAACAATTAAATTTGATAGACGAAGCTTTTAATCAAATCACTCATAGATGATCACCAATCCTGATAAAATATCGAGACTTGACGACCAAAATTGACCAATCGCGACTGTCAATTAAAGGAATCAACCAACCAATCAAATTAAATATTCAGCCCGGACCTGAGCTTTCAACTCCTATATTGACCGCCATATGGTTAACCTTCCTTGTTGGTTTGGCGACTTATACGTCGTAACTACAGCTTTTTCAAGCTGTAGTTACGATGTTTATGTCGCCAAACAACTATTCAATTTTTATGTTGCATGCAACTGGATATAAATTCTGCAAAATAACGCGGTTACGCCGTTCAAAATCGATGCGGGACTTCCTGTTTGAGTTAATGGGTGCGGCCTAGGGAGTCAGTGGGCGGGGCCAGCGATTGGTCAGCTGAAGTACAGCTTGCATAATCTGTATTTATGAGGTTGTTCGATCACAGATGCTTGATGTAGTTCTTCATTGATTGATTTTGTTTTTCTATAATATCTTAATGTGCGACAAAACGATACTTGATTTTAAAGGCAAGAATTTCCTTAAAGTGGCTAGAAACGCGATAAAAACTATCAACAGACATGTTGTATTTAAGATACCAAATTTTTCAAAGGTTTTGAAGACAAGCTCATCGAAACTATGCCAAGACCCCGCGTGCTCCCTCTCTACTTGTAGCTCAACATCTTCTTGTGGTATTTGATAAATTTGGTCCTTGAAGGGATAATTTAGATATCGTCCTAACATGAACATTGGTCCAGTGCGAAACATGACGCCAGAGTGGTGTGAAATATACATGACATCGGCGTCTTCCAATCCAGCTATCACGTGACTCATGAACGTGTGGTTCCTTGCAGCCGCTAGGAAGTCAATGTTAAAACCGATCGGATTGTAGCCGGGCTCGAGAATGACGAGTTTAAACCCCGCCTTTTTGAATAGTTGACTTAAACTCCTCCTACATTTGATGTCAATGTCAGCGTAAACTCCACCCATGTGATGCAACACCAGATACCGAGCCATGTCTGCTTGGGAGATCCACGTATGCTTATATTTGTCAAATATTGGCCTTATTTGGGGATAGTTTTCATTTACAAGCTTATGGATCATCGTTGCGTTCCATAGGATATATTTATAATCCGGATTCAGATCTTTCCATGTCTGCCGATAGGATTCATATTTCTTCATGAACTTTTCTCGATTTTCAGACATATTGAAAAAGATTTGATGTATAAACTTAGGAATCTCCTTCGAATAAACTCCTTCAATACTATGTATAAACAATTCGTGATCATAATTACTTCTGGATATAAACTCGTTGTGAATATGCAGCAATGTTTGGCCATATACCATAAAAAAGCAAATAAGTAGGCCTGTACAAATGATTTTTCTCTTGCAATTTCTGAGAAAGTATGTGCAATTCGTAGAACTCATACAATGTCTTATGGCATTTGGATTTTGATTTTTGGGATGTGTTGCGTGGTCTTCCATATCAGTATCCATTTATTCCTGAAAGATAGAATAATTAATGAATGAATGTTTAGAAAATGTTTAGGAAATCAAAACGGGTAAGTCCCAGATTAGGGAAAAATCTAAATCCGTCAAGACGTTTCGCTTAATTAAACATTGACCAATCAAATCACTGTGTTAATAGGCAACATTAAAAAAAATCTCATACAAATGTTATTCCACTGCCCATATTGACTGAGCTGATTGCCACGAGTTTCAAAATAAATGTATGTGTTCAATTTGAGATATTGATTTTTAAGCTATAGTTTTCTTTTCACATGCTAAAACTAATCACATTAGTATGAAAACCTGGTGACAAGCAATTTCTTCTTTTCCACAAAAATTTCCATTCTGTAGGTTTGTTACTTTGCACTCACTTTTAATTGTCGTCGTCAAATTCTTTGAATTTGGACAAGTCTAAAATTTGGAAAGCATGAAAGGTTAAATATTTATATCGTTCGTAAATTACACCAGAAAATACGCTTATTTTCGCAGACTGGAACATGTGCTGTATTTCATCAATCAATCTTTAATAAGATAGCATTGAAACTTCCTGTGGGAATTTTTTCTATTTACGCAACTGCACATACGGCCATATTTTGATCCATCTTGAGCTTGATAATAATTCTGCATCACGTAATAAAGAACTCCGACCTAACACATGGAAAAACCCTCACAAAAAACAACAGCAGCAGTCATTATATGCATTCTTTATTTCTTTAGGAAATTTGTAAATGGGTACTTCAGATATGTTTTTCTTGGGGTTTTGTTCAAGAGCTGAAGATAATATTTATGGTTTCATTTGGGTAAGATGTAAGATTTTATCGACCTGACGGACCGAGACCTCTTTTTTCGTAATTACATGCTCGACTGGTTGTCTTTGGCATTTCTTGTTTCATCCCGCTATTTGACTATATTTGTAAATTCACTAGTTTCAGAAGATTTGATAGAGCCACCACCCTACTGATCTAGAGTTAACCCACAACCATACTGCAAAATAAGAGACTGGTCCAAATTGAAAGGTGTTGCAGTTGGCAATTTAAAGTTTATGAAATTTTAGATTTTTTCAACTTTCTAGATAAAAAATCATTTTACACAATGTTTTCCTTGAGGGGCGTTCAAAAGAGTCACTGTATGGATATGGGTTAAAGGAGAGGGTGATGCTTATTTTTTATTCAATTATCTAAATCATTTTCTTTCAAAATATGAAAATTACAACAACAACAACAACAGTAAAAACTTGAGCATTTGTTGCGCAGACAAAACTTTCGTTTCCTCGCGTACAACGCAAATTTTGCTTCTACTGTCCTTTGAAGATATGACAAAGGTCATTAAAACAAACAAACAAACAAACTAGTCTCACGTGGGTAATTATATTTTATGGTAAATTCATTACTGACGAATATATATCTATTTTAAGTATATGGTCTAGGTTGGCTTCGGTAATCGCACATTAGGCTATAAAATAGAGAGTCAAGTTATCACAGCTAGGCACCACCCTAGACTGGATAGCCTGTCCCATCTACGCTGCTCTCCTATACGTGTATCGTAAGAATAGGACAGGCTCGCCAGTCAAGGCACCTTCCGAGAATAACTTTACAGGGAGGGGTATTCCTGATCGATACCGACATATTTGGTCAAACTCCACTCCGCATTTTAGCCTAGACTCGTTGTACTCTAAAGTAGTTCCGTTAAAATTTCGTGTTTATTCCTTTTGGCATTGTATTTTCTAGACTTGGCGATAGCTAGCGATAGCTAGAAGTCCAATTCCCATTAGGCACAATGACAGACCACCGCTGCGCTGTATTCATGTGTTAATGGATTGTTGTTTAGTGATGATGTTTGAAATCCCCCCCCCCCGCGTGGGGCCGTCTCGAATTAACCCTTTCCTGTACAAACACGAGATTTTACGTGGCTGTGATTTAATACCTGAGAAAACATTGGGAAAAAAAAGAAATTGCTTGTAACAAGGAAATTTCGGTGGTTGTTGTGTCCAATGTAATTTGTCGAAAAGTTATCCCTAATGGTACCGTTGTCCTAGCATGAATTTCTTTCAAGGCAAACGAACGCTCTCTAAGATGAATTTAGGTTCGAATCCCAACAAAAAATTCTTGCTATCTCGTGTTCTCACCATTGTAATCAGGCGCTTCGAGTTACAATTTTACACAGACAAACGTGATGGCCCTAACAGTAAATCGTTGGACGTTTTTTGAGTTCTATCTTCTTTTTTTTAATGATTCGATGAAACATCGCTTTTGTCATATTCTAATGAAACCAAGTTTTAAGATTTTACTTTTTTAATTTTCTTTCTTTTTTTTTTTTTTTGAAATAGATTTAAAAAAAGACATAAAATAAAAAAAAAATCTTACTTGTTTGCTCACAAGTACACAGCGATCGGGGGAAACCCTACTAGGTATACTTGTGAACTTGCAACTCTATCTAGTGTATCATTTTATGATTATACATTTCTTACCCAATCGGAGAGAAAAAAATCAACCATCTAAACCAATACAACTGAATTACTAACATAGAGTGCGTAGATTTTTACATCTTTACATACCATAAAAATATTGAAACGGTTACCAAGGTGATCGATCAATTTGATTTTACAACAATGTATGTCACATGAGAAGATCAGTTTTGGCTTTCTGTAATATCAGGATTACAATCTAAGTCATCGTGTGGATGTCGGGACCACTTAAACAGACATGGTTTTGCTCGCGCAATGTAGATTTATTACTTTAAATAAGTGAAAGAATCTTCAATTAATTAAAAAAAAAAACCCAAAAAACAAAACAAAACAAAACAAAAAAAAACATCAACAAAAAACAAACAAACGAAAAACAAAACATACACACCCCCCGACCCCCCCCCCCCCCCGAAAGGAAACAAACAAACAAACAATTAAATAGAAAATATTCTTGTAATCTCTGTGAAATAAAACGTTGAAAAAACAATTTTATATTTAATCTTATACTTACAATCCTTATTGACGACCCACTTCGTCCGATAAAAGTTCCGACATTAACACAAACAATGACTGTTTTTGTCTGAAATCTCATTCCGTCGTAGTCAACTCGCCACTCTTTTAATGCGTAGATGACGCCCTTGCCCTTGCAAATGTTTGCAACGCACATTGACCTATTTTTACACCAATCGGGACTGTCAAAAAATGTACAAATCGATCAATCAAATCATTCGTTCAGCCCAGATCGGAGCTTTGGACTCCAATATCGCCGCCATTTTTTTTAGCTTCTTAGGTGGTTTGGCGACTTAAACGTCGTAACTTCAGATTATTCAACCGGTACTTACGAAGTCAGATCGCCAACCAAACATTCTCCTTTTGTTTCACGCTACTTTCTATAAACTTGCAAAATAACGCCGTTCAAAATCGAAGCGGAACTGTTGGGGTCAAAGCAGTAAGTTGGCGGGACCAGCGATTGGTCAATTCTGCATTGATTAGTGAGTAGAATGCATTGTATTTATAAAGCAGTTGGCCAATCGCTGGCCCCGCCTACATAAACCACGGATATAAGCTCGTTCTATCGTCGATGGGCCACAATAACCCTTTTAGCTAGCAAAGCGTCAGCATTGATAGCTTAAGTTAACAGACAAAATTTTGATGTTTTCTCAAAGTTCAAGGAGTGCAAAACTGCCACAGGAGGCTCAACCACTAATTCCATTGAATGCCTACGCCATAAAAAGTAGTTCTTAGGTATTTCAGGAATATTTCAATTCTATTCAAATTATAGAGAACTTTTTAAAGCATTCTATTTAATCCATTCCGCTTTTAAAGAATCTTAAGAAAAAAGCTTTGGAAAACATTGTGGACAATGAAGAAATTGCTTGTAATAAGCAAGGTTTTCTACCCAATAAAGAAAAGATTTTCTAAATTCAATCTTCTTGAAATTACCGCTTTCAGCTTCTTTTAATATGAACCAGTCTAAGATTTTATCATAGTGAAATGGGTGAACTCCTGGGTTACTTTAACCTTAACAAAACCATGCATGGTTAGCTTACAGTACTTTAAGTACTTTTGTTTTTCGTAACATAATAAAAAGGAGAGTGTGAGTATTAACGTTTATTTATCGTCGCTACCGTAGCACGTGCTCATATGATCGACGCCCCCAGAAGACGGTTAGTTGATACGCGGGATAGTGGAAGGACTGCTGAGAGTCCCGCCAAGTTCTTTAACCCATTCCCACACAGTGACGCTTTTGGACGCCCCTCAAGCAAAACAATTCGGGAAAACATTGTGTAAAATGAAGAAATTACTTGTTACAAGCAATTTCTACATTTAACACAATGTTTTCTACCCAGAAAGTTAAAAAAATCTAAAATTTCATAAACTTTGAATTGTCGTCTGCAACTTCTTTAAATTTGGACTGGTCTAAAATTTTATCGTGTGGGAATGGGTTAACGGGCTTAATAGATAGCACCATCACACAGGCCTCGGTTTAATGTCTCCTATTCGTTTTTTAGTTTTGTCAGCCCAGGGCTCCAACCCATTAACTTGAGGATTGAAGTCAAGTGCTCTAGCAACTGAGATGATCGGGGTAATATAAAGAGAGGAACACTCGGCCCAAGATTATCAAACCGAATTCGTACGCAATTGACCAGTCGCAGCTGTCAATTAATTAATCAACTGACCAATGACATCAATAGTTGAACTCTGCCATTTGCCTCCATTTACATGAAGCTTGTTAGTTGGTTTGGCGACTTAAACGTTGTAACTATAGCTTACTGAAGCTGTAGTTACGATGTTACGGTCAACAGCCAACCATTCTAATATTTTTACATGCAACTGAGTATGAATTTCGCAAAACAATGCGGTTAAATATCAAAGTGGAACTTAAAAATCAATTATAACATATTTCATTATAGGTCATTGCAGCCTTTCAGCGGCCTTCCATTAAATTTGACGTATCGCCACTGTGAAGTAGACCAAAAGTTAACTCTTAATTTCGACATTTATGTTAAGTATTTTTGTTGGGTTTGCAACTTCTTCGTAACTACAGCTCAATCAAGATGTAGTTACAATTTTTAGGTTTCAAGCCAGCGATTTGTCTTTTTCGTGTCCCTCACCTTATATATTACAAAAAAAGTCGTTCACTTCCTCACTCGAACTGCCATGTCAGAGTTCAAAGGGCGTGGAGGGCGATCCGTAAAATGTATATAGACTTTGGTTATCGACATAGCCAAAATAAATTGTATTTCTGTGAAGAATAAACACCAGATCTTTATTTCTACATGCAGCCCCTAACGCTGAAAGGGAGTTCGCGGGAAAGCGCGAATAGACAGAGAGAGACAGAGAGAGAGAGAGAGAGAGAGAGAGAGAGAGAGAGAGACAGACAGACAGACAGACAGACAGACAGACAGACAGAGACAGAGACAGAGACAGAGACAGAGACAGAGACACACACAGAGAGAGAGACACACAGAGAGAGAGACACAGAGAGAGAGAGAGAGAGAGAGAGAGAGACAGACAGACAGACAGAGAGAGAGACAGAGAGAGAGAGAGAGACAGAGAGAGAGAGAGATAGAAAGAGAGAGAGAAAGCAAGAAAGGAAGAGAGAGATAGGGGGAGAAAGAGAGAGGGGGGAGGGAGGGGGGGAGAGAGAGAGAGAGATCTGATCCCAGCAGGGTCAACCAGATAAAATATTTCGTGAATGAAATGTAGTCAGGTAGAATAACAGTTCTAGATTCAGAATATCCGATAACATCGAAAACTTTCGACCTTGCCCAGCCTGCGAAGTCGACACAGTCCGATCAGATGCAATATTTTTCGTTTTTCTTTAACGCGTCAAAATGCGGGATTGAGTGGTTATGGATTAGAATAGATCTTTGATAATAACGAAGATAGTATCAAGATTGAACTTTGTCACGCCAACAAAAAGCAACGCCTATACCATGACTGGAACAATACCTAAATCATTCGTTTTAGAACAGCTGAGCAAAAAGAAATCAATAAATAGTTGAAGCTTTAAGTGGACTTATAAAATAAAGTTAGTTACAGAAAAGATAGAAAACACGGAAAGTATATTTACTAGATAAACATCATTCATTCATTCATTCTCTTTATTTCCTCCTTGTGGAGATTAATTGAACATTTACAAATCAAGGTATTACATTAAATCATAAACTAGAACATATTTTAACACAGAGTATACGTACTACAAACGATTCGTAGCTACATTTTCAACTTTGATTCAGTTAATAAGGTCCATGATAACATTGGTATACAAAATGAACGCATTTCATACGTATGAATAATTCTTCTGATTCAGACATTTCGGACCTGAGGCTAGTTCCAAGTACCAAATTTAAAAAATCGGCGCTCGGGGCCAGTATCAGCTCGATTACTGCGTCTCTATGTATCGTTGAGGCTAGAGAAACAAGAAAATGTGTCTTTATGTCTGAAATAGCTGACATTCCACGATATTGTGTTTCACTTCATCGATAAATAAACGATCACATTCCATGCATCTCCTAGGTTCATGGAAGGGGACAGTTACCCATATTTTAGCCATAAAGGCCAGTGTATGGGGAGGTAAACCCCTTCCATATAAAGAATATAGTGAACACGGAGATATGTCTCTATGTAGGTTGATAAACCTGTAAAAGTCCTTTTCCTGTATTCTAGCGAAAAAATCGCTTGTTTCACGAGAACGTACAGACGTATAGACAAAATGCTTCCATACACACTTCGGTTGCAAAAAACAGTCATCACTTAAAAACATATTTATTAGGAACGTTAAATTGTATTTGTTAAGCAAATTGCAAATATCTGGAATGAATCCTTGAGTAGGTCTGGTAGGGTTATAAATGTAATTCAACAATTTTCTAATAAACATTATCTTACAAAGAGCAGTATTATTGAGGCTAAGAATTTTGTAATTCGGGAAAGTCCCAGCATCGACTCACACATGTCCGATCTTACTCGTACGTGAAAACACTGTATTTTCTTAACAATATAGTGTTGAATACGATTTAGGCTTTCAATGTCAGATTTACTCATGGTATTCCACAATTCGCACCCATAAAGTAAAATAGGAATAATCACAGACATATACAATTTTTCACATGTTAATGGATTAAGTATATCTGATCGTAGTCGTAGATCGGACATTGCATAGAAAGCATTCTTTGCTTTTTGGCAACGTTCCGAAATGCGACTAGATAGTCTCAGGTTAGAGTCCTGGCGAATTCCAAGATGTAGAGTTGATTCAGACTGTTTTATAAATGCGTCTCCCAATATATATTGTCGGGGCTGACTATATCTATCATTGTTAAAAAAATAATATTCGACTTTTTGCAATTTACTTCGAACCTCCATTTGTATGTATATCTATAAACTATATCTAGAGGGTTTTGTAAATGATCGGGAGTTAACGATATTATAGCCAAATCGTCAGCGAAAGCAGGATTGCCACAATTAACGTCGATAGTTTTGTACAAAGGTAAGCTTGATGGAGAATTCTCTAATTCGTGTAGCAGTTCATCTATAAAGACGAGATAGTAAAATGTAGAGGCTACCCCGCCTTGCCGAACGCCGCGCGTAACGGAGACTGGGCGTGACTTGTTTCCGTGCATGTAAGGTGTTTATAGGAGTTACGGATGACCCTCCATAGTTTACCGACGTCTCCTAGTTCATTTAGTTTGAAAAATAGTGCATTATGCCAAACGCTATCAAAAGCGCCTTTAAAATCTAAAAAAGCAACAAATGCTTTGCTATGGAGGTCTTTCAATTCATAGATAGTTTCCTGGAGACTAAAAGCGGTCGTTATACAACTTAGCCCATTTTGAAACCCTTGTTGTTGGGGCGATGGAAATTTAAGCCTGCTATCCAATACAACGGATTGAATTCTGTTAATTACGAGATTTTCAAACAGTTTACAAAATGTGGGGATTAACGATATGGGTCTATAGCTGGTCGGATCCTTTTTAGGCTTTCCATTACCTTTATATACTTGAATTATAAAACTATTTCTCCATGCATCAGGAGTTTGCTCATGATTTAGAATACTATTGAATAGTACAAGAAGCGATCTCCGAAAATATCTTTTGCATACATAATATGCTCATTCGATATGTTATCGTGGGACGGGCTTTTACCTCTGTTGAGGTTCGCAATTACCTCTGAAATTTCTTCTGAGGTAAAGGGTCGTTCGAGTTTAACTATAGGCGGCCAAGTAGTATTTTCAATATCTTTCACTAACCGGCTGATTTTACTCTCAAACGCTTCGCTATAACGACTTGCATTATCTTCATTGAAAATACTGTGAAAATATAATTCGAAACCGCTTGTAACAGTTTCATTTTCATATTGCCTACCTTTGAAGGCTAAATTATGTATTATAGCTGGTCAAGATTTTCGGCAATTTCATTTAATTACCTATTTGAAGCTTTACGTTGACGTTTTCGAAACTCACTTTTCGCGGCTTTATAATCGCGATATGTTTTATAAGAATTACCACGTGGTCTACCCTGCTCTATCCATATTCTACGCTTTGATCTTGACTCGGAATGAGCTGCTTTTATTTCGCTTGTCCAATAGGGTTTAGCATGAACATTGAATTTGCGCTTTGGTAAGCAAGTATTTGAGACTCGTATAACCGTATTGGTTATTAAGTCCGATAACTCGTTATGGGTTCCGTTCACGATATCGGATATTGGAAACAGGTTATCTACCAACATATCTTTGTACGACTGAATGGTCTCTTCGGTGCATTTATTCCAAGCTATGTTATTACGAAATCCCATGTATAGGGACCGAGATTGAGAATTAAAGTCATTAATTGTCATCAAAATAGGTAAATGATCCGATGTTACAATATCTCTCTCCGGAATAGTTCGAATATCAGAGCAATGCTTTATAAATGCCCTTTCAACGAGAACATGGTCTATAACGGTTCGATTTTTTGCATATGTATATTTAATTGAATTTTGACAAAGGGAGGTAAATCCTGCTTCAATGAGAAATTGGTTAAATAAATTATCCGTCTCGGTAGTTCTAAATTTACTATGACCTAGCTTTGCATTGAAATCCCCTAATAAAATTGTTACGCCAATTTCTGAAAGATTTGAGCATATTGCTTTAAGACAGCTTATCGTTTCTCTATATGAATCCAAGTTACTATCTGCGGGCATGTAGGTACCTACAAAGACTCTTTGAATGATTTCATTGGTTGACTGGTTATTTGATTGGCAGCCGGGAGTGGTCTTTTGACCAATAGCGACTGTCAATCAAGGAATCAACCGACCAATCAAAGATCTATTCAGCCCGGACCTGAAATTTCAACTCCGCCGACATTTTGTTTAACTTTTTTTTGTTAGGAGACTCCAATGTCGTAACTACAGCTTATTCAAGCTGTAGTTAAGACGTTAAGGTAACAACCACTCATTTTACTTTTTTGTTACATGCTACTGGCAATAAATTATGGAAAAAAGAACGCCGGAAAAATCGAAGCGGGACTTCCTGTTGGAGTTTATTTGCGGGAGATAGTGGGCGGGGTCACTTATTACGTGCCAAATAAATGATTCATTAACTCAGTCTACGTACAGGATAACAAACCACAAGTTAGCGCTTGTCTATTGAAATCGCTTTTGACAAACGCGGGGAACCATCATTTAAAAGTTAGGGAGCATTTAGTGATCCTGAACGAAGAGTACGTCAGCTTAAAAAAGTAACAGATTCGAACCCCAGCAATAGATACCAAAAGACATTTGTTTGCTGTATGATGATTGCAATCATTCCGCCGATGAGAAAAAGAGAAAAAGAAGAAGGAAAAAAATAAACTGTCACACAAAAAGGGACTTTCTCGGAGGCTCGAAAAATGTCGAATCTGGTCAAACTGCGCAGGGTGACCAGGTTTGATATTTTTCGTCAATAGTAGATATTTTGAATGTAAAATGGTCATTTTATTTTTCTCTATCTTTGATAAAAAACAAACAAAAACAAACGAACAGCAGCTACACAACAACGACAAATACAGCAATGAAATGCCTATTGACCTCTGCAAGATCCGTTATCTTTTCCAAATGTTCAGGTTACAGAGATCCCGGATTGTTCTATTAAGCCTGACGATCCATTAATAAATAAATCGTGTACATTTTAACGGGGATAAAATGTTGCTTCTGCATAAACAAAATGCTTTAAATCAAATCTGCGACTATGTTGTTATAACTAATTAGTATCTATCGGTTACTAATTGACCAATCTCGTCTGTCAATCAAAGAATAAACCGACCAATCAAATCAGCCCGGACCTGTGCTTATCAACTCAAACATTGGCCGCCATTTTGTTTATGTTTATTGTTGGTTTGGCGACTGAAACGTCGTAACCACAGCTTATCCAAGCTGTAGTTACGAAGTTTAGGTCACCAAACAACCATTTTACGATTTTTTGTTGCACGCTACTGATTTTAAATTTTGCAAATTAACGCTGTTAAAATTCGAAGCTGAACTTCCTGTTGGAGTTATGGGCGGGGCCTAGGGAGTCAGCGATTGGTCAATTATGTGTTCTAGGTATAAGAGCTATAAATATTTTTAACCTTCATAATGTGAGAGTAGACGTAAGTTGATTATCGACGGGTGACACATTGTCGCCGTTGTATTTTACTACTTTGAACTGATCAGTTTTCATCCACAGAAGGAAAAGTTGACCGTTAGAATGGGAGATAAATGCTTCATTGCCAAAGCGAATGAAAGACTGGGCTACTGCCCCTAGATCTATCCATGCATTGGTCTAATGGGTTAAAGTGCGTGATTGATTTTGAGTGGTCTTTTCAGTGACGATTCGTCAATTTGACCAATCGCGGCTGTGAATCAAATAGTCTTTCGACCAAGGAAATTATTCATTTAGACTAGAATTTAACTTTAACTAGAATTAAAAAAAATGTTGCAATTGGCGACATAAAGGTCGTAACTACAGTTGCAGTTATCACGTTTAGGTCGCCATCCAAAAATTTAACCATTGCGTAACATACCAGTGGCCATAAATTTTGCAGAATAGCGAAGTTTTATATGGAAGTGGAACTTCCTGTCGGAGTTAATATGCGGGGTCAGCGATCAGTATATTGAATAAATGAAGAGCATATAACCATAGTTCTACAAGTTATTGACCAGAATCATGGCTTTATTAGCCGACAAGCTACCCCGGCATAATCTTAAGTAAAAGGCTGAAAGTTACATTTCTAACCACAATCATGGATTCCAGGTATAGTCTCAGATAACCCTGTGCATCCGCAGTGTCTGATCAGAGTCTTCATTTTGCGCTCTAAAGATAGATACTAGTTCAAAGCTTCTTAGGGCGGTCAGCGAGTATTCTAATTGCCCTTATTTGGTCTTATATCTTTATTTTATGAAGGTAAAACATTAAGACATTCGTTTCAAATTCAACAACTTAAAATATTTTTTGTTTAACAATGTTGCCTTTATTTATGACAATTAAGTGAATTTAATGATTTAATTGATAATGATACCACGTCATACACACGATTAAAAAGAACAATACATGATGACAATAAAAAATGGTGACATATTATATAAGTTACGATAGATTGATTTGATGGGAACAATTGAAAAGAGTACATGCAATTATAAATCTTTGGACAGTCATACCCTGTAATTTAATGACTTAAATGTTTTCTGCTGGGTCTGTTGATTTCTTTACCAGCAGATACTGTTTAAGTTTATTTTTGAAGCCAGATAACGAAGTTAAATTTCTATTTGAAATATGGATATCATTCCACTCACTCATGCTACAAAATTTCTATTTGAAATAGGGATATCATTCCACTCACTCATGCTACAGATTGCCAAAGATCGTTTGAAAGATCGATTACCCGGGCTGTTCAGTGTCATTTCATGTAAAATGGTTTGGTAATATCTCGCAAAGCGGTCAAATTATTAGTCATCTAATTTTTATTTTGAGCACGCAGCCATTTTGTATGCTTCTGCACAAAATAGTTCCATATCAAAGTATCAAAATTCGTAAAGTTTTTGCTTTTTTCGCTCGATGCTATTAAATTATAAGAAATGAAGAAAATAGTTTTTCTTTTCGTGGAGGTATGAACCGAAAAACCTAATCAAACTTATATAATGAATCCGCTTCGCGTATTCATACAGTGTGATTGGATTTTTCGTTTCATACCTCCAAGAAAACACAAAAAAATATTATTTTCATTTCTTAAGTAACTTTCTTTCGCTTATTCTTCTCGTACCCTCTTAAAACTAACTATTTTGGTAACACGTTTTTTGGAAATAAGAGTTCGTATTCGTCATTGACTTTATACATCTTATTTGGTGTTGTCTTTATAAACGTATACTGTCTGTTCTTCGTATCTTCTATGGCTTTATCTTTAACACCTATCTCGTTTGTATTGTCAATAACGACTTCATTCACTGCTGTGACGTAGTTTGTTATATATGTCGACACAAACTCAACGGTTGGATTTGGAATTGTGGATTCAACAATTGCTAGTTTTGTTCTAAATTTGTTATACGTAACAGTAAATTTAACATAAGAACCGTCGTTATATGTAAGTGTCGCCATTCCTTTATTTGTATCAAAATCTACCGCTTTTATTTCTAGTTCAGATCTCCCTAATACAAATCCACTGATGTCTGTGAATTTTGAGCCTTGTGCATCATCGTCCGATCTCTTTAATTGGTTTACTGGAAATATTTTCCCATTTGTATAGATGGCCAATGCTTTTTTGAACGGCTTCTTGAATATAAAAACTCGATTTGTGTTGTTGAATGGTTTACCACCGTTAATTGTAACTTTCATACCCTCAGGGGTTGGCCTTTTCTTGTGTGGTTTGTATAAGAAAGCCCTGACACGCCATTGTTTGGTTCTAGCTATGTTTTCTTTCTTCAGTTTAGGTCTTTCGCCGAGTGACTCTAGGCGAATAAAATCTATCTTTAATGGAGATGCCATGGATTTATTGAAGTATAGCGTGATAATATTTTCCAACGACGGTGACACGGCACGCGCTGGTAGATCCCAACCAACCACGTTATTTTCTGGAGTAATGGTGACGTATTCTACTTTTGACGGGTTCCTCTTTCTACGAATGTGATACTGCATACCAACTGCGGCGTCGGATGTGACGTCAGCTAGGCCGAGTGAAAGATAAACGAATCCTTTACCTATATTGACGTTCTTTGGAACGACATACCGGATCGTTACAGATCTTGTAAACTGAGGATTCAAGAGTCCTGGAAATGGCATCTGACTATCTTTTGGAGCATTCACATCATAGTCAATATTCTTATAACGCAACGGACCGAGTTCTTTGTAGTCGTTGTTAAATTTTCCTATCTGCCATATTTGGTTTTTACATATTTGTGGATCGTCATCCGTGTTCTCCCTTCTCCGGAAAGATGTTTGTCTTTGTGGGTTATTTCTGGCTGTAATTTGAACACCATTGAGAGTTGTCGGTTTGAATTGAAGTCGAACGTTAGTGCTAGTGATGCAATTACTAGAAAATGACAGCTGTTTTACAAAATCGTTAACTGTATGATTAGGCGTCGTCGATTTTGTCATAGGCGGCGTAAATGTCATTTTTGTTGTAGTCGTAAATGTATTTTTTGTTGTAGAAAATGGTTTAGTGGACATATTAGTAACCATTTCTTTTTCTGTAGACGCTGATGATATCAAAGTTGTTACAGTTGTTGTAGTATTTGGAGTATATGTACTTACAACTTTGAGAGACGACATTTCAGTCGGAGTAACTGTAGCGGAAGAAGCATTTTGTTCGGATCTAGAAACGGTTTTCGTTGGTCCTTGTACAGTGGGTTGAGCAGATATGGTGCGTCCAATCATTGACATCGAAGGCGAAGATGTTGAAGTTTTAGCCGACGTTGTTTCAGCAGACATGGACGGTTTAGTTGTTATTCCTGTAGACATTGTCAACATGGCGGGTGTTCTTGTAGTTGATGTTGATTGTGTCACCGTTGTCCTCTCTTGTGTTGGTAAAATTGTTGATATCGGCTGAAATATAGAATATACATGTATTTTTAGGGTTAATTGCGATACTGTTATTAGTGTCTACACAGTGTATTGACACTTATAACAGTATTGCAATTAATCCTCGATTTGTTTGTTCCAATTTATTTAGATCAATTTATCTTTCATTGATAGAATAACGGATGTTATATAAACCTTTTAGGAGCGAGTAAAAATAAAAATTCTGGTTTTATGATATGAATGATTTAATCGATCTGACGAAGCCTTGATATAAATTGACGGATCGCTTGCCACGCCCTCTGTCTTCCGACAAGAGAGTTCGACAGAAGTAGTGAGGAACACTATTTTGTAAATTGTTAGTCCAGGGACATAAAATAGAAGGCAGATCGTCGGTTGGCGACCTGAACGTCGAAGCTAGACCTTGAACAAGCAGTATTAACAAAGTTTAAGTCGCAACCCAACAAGAATGCTGAATATAAATGTTGGAGATTAATTCTCGCTTCCAAATGATTTGATTGGTCAATCGGTTTTTATTGACAGAAGCGAACCGTTAATCTATTCATTTGGAGATATTGTGTGAAGTCCAAAGACACGCATCATTGTGTTATTGGCATGTCGTAAAACACAATGCGGTAGTTTCTTGCCTGACAAATTCCTTCGAAAACAACAACAAAAACACCAACATCTAATACTACAACTACGTCGACGACGACGACATGAGTTTAATTGTTTTAGAAAAACATTGCTCTATTATTGGAGTTAACCCATTCCAACACAAAAGAAATTTAGACTGGTCCAAATTGAAAGAAAATGCAGACGACAATTTCAAGTTGATGAAATTCTAAACATTTTCGTTTTAGAAAGAAAACATTGTGAATAATGAAGAATAATGCTTGATACAAGAAATTTCTTCATTTTCCACAGTATTTTTCAACACTCTTTCCCGGGGGCGTAAAATGAGATTTTGCGTCTGAATTCACTAAGAAAGCCACATAGATTATCGAAGAGCATAAAAATTGTTTTCTTTTAGATATCAAATGATTAAATTGACTTTTCGGTGCTCAAAGGTCGTATAAGCTGATTAATTGACCAATCGCAGCTGTCAATCAAGGAATCAACCCACCATTCAATAATCCATTCAGCCCGAAATTGAGCTTTAAACTCTAACATTGGCCGCCATTTTTGTTGGTTTGGCGACTTAAACGTCGTAACAACAGCTTATTCAATATGTAGTTATGATGTTTAGGTCACCAACCAACCACATCATTATTTTGTTACACGCTACTTGCTATGAATTTGGAAAATAACGCCATTTGAAATCAAAGCTGGACTTCCTGTCCGAGTCAGTGGGCGTGGTTAAAAAAGTAAGAGGGCGGGATCAGCGATCAATTCTACATGTACTTGCAGCATTTCAGCAGTCGTCGGTAAAACTGACGGATCGCAGGGGTCTCATTCTCACCTTCCACTGGAAGTTCTGCTTAAATATTAAAAGGCGTTGTTTAGCAAAATTTATGTCGGAGTGCAAAATTCTTCTCCGGTCTAAATGTAAGATTTGGTTTTTCTATCGATGTTTTGCTCGATAGATGCGATCCGTAAATTAACCTAACACCAGACCACAAAAAATTAGACTGGTTCAAATTGAAAAAAGTTCTAGACGAAATTTAAAGATAGTAAACAATTTGAATTTGTGCCGCATATATAGTAGAAAATATAGCGAGAACAAGCACTTTCTCCTTCTTCTCTAAATGTTTCTTTTGGGTAGAAAACAATTCGGATTATGAAGAATTCGCTTGTTACATGCAATTTCTTCATTTCAATTATGCTTTGCAAGACTTATTTAAAGAGGGGTGTAGCAAAACGGGATAGTGTGGAAATTAGGTTAAGTATTTTTTTTCAGCAAGTAAAAAAGAAGAATCGTGTGGGAATGGGTAAAATTAATGATTGTGTCGTTACCTTTGTTGACATCATCCGTGACTCGGTTTCGTTCATAGTGACGGCAGGTGTCGATGTATCTTTTGTAGAAGTGGTTGGTGTCATGGCCGAGTCTACATCTGCCGCACAACTGGACGGGTTTGCAGAACGAATCAACTTACTGCCACATATGAAAGCTTTTATGTCGACTGGTATATTAGTCTTTAAGTCAACTGCATCTAATTCGGTCCCGTAGCAGTCTGAAACCAATACTTCCAAAACCAGAACGTGATTTCCCGCTTCGAGTCCAACACTTGGCTGTGAGAAATTGTGAGTTTTAAACTCATTCCAATCGTTTCCCCACCCACCCAGTGTTTCACCAGTGTCTACAGGTCCAAACTCGTACATTTCGTCTATCCGTACACCGATGGTATCCGGTAGTCCATCATTACTGTATAGTACAGAAGAAGGTTTAATGGCCGCTGTTTCTGGCAAACACAATTCTACATGTATACTGTCTCCTTCAAACATCCGTAGCGATGAGGCACTCGAGGCGTTTGACCTCCACGGTGACCTTGAAGAGCCTGGACCACCAACCACATTTTCTAATTCAAATCTCGAGATAAAATTACCTTGTGCAATTTTCATGCACGCAAGCAGGATTACAAAAATTTGCACCTGGGAAATCATGTTTCATATAACTCTCGTTTAACACAAAATGAAATGAATCTGATATTTACTGTTTTCTTTTTATAAGTGTTTAAGGTTATTTACATTGCTTTGTCCAAGAATTATATTTAACGTGCATGTGTTTAACGCACCTTTAAATGCGTCATTTATCCACGTAAAGGCTTTATCTTTAATTGCTGTTGTAAGTAAAACCACTGGAAATTTGCATCTGCGTTCGAGATCGTCATGCTTGAATCCAAAGGTCAACAAGTGATAAATAATATTAACAATATGAAATGCCTACCTGGATGAAATATTTTTACTTTAATTTTTGAAACAAGACTATATCATAAATCAGCTTTAAATAGTAGACAGCATCGAGATATTTATGACCAAGTACACTGTTCCTTGTTTGATTGAAAGATGTGTTGTCGACTATTAAGTCCATTACCACACGACAAAATTATAGACTGGTCCAAATTGAAAGGAGTTGCAGACAATAATTCAAAATTTATGGAATTTTATATTTTTCAACTTTCAAGAAAAATCGTTTTTCTTTGAAAAAGTCAATTGACGAATCAAATAATTCATGTAGACGGCATATCAAACATTTTTGTTGGCTCAGGTCGCCAACTAACCATTTACTTTTTTGTTACACGTTCCTTGCCATATTTTGGAGGGAAAAGAAAAAACAACAACAACGAAATAAAAACAATCAACAAAACAACAACAACAACAAAACACACACCCAACAACAACAACAAACAACAACAACAACAACAACAAAAAAAAAAAAAAAAAAAAAAAAAAAAACATACCCGCCGTTGAATATCGGAGCGAAACTTCCTGTCGGACTCAGAGGGCATGACCAGAGGAGCTGATAGGAGGGCCAGAGTTCCGCCAATTAAATAACCAATCACTCTTCAGCTCAAATACACTGTTGGAAAGAAAGTACAACCTCACATGAACCAAGGGAATTTACCAGACAAAAGATATCTAAAACTAGCAGTTCTAGACAAATTTGGTTTAGCTTTTCTCATCAATAGAACCAAATAAAGGAGTTGAACTACGAAGAAAAAAGAAAAGTGCGAGGTTTATACAAATAATATCATAACCCTTTTCTTCTTATTGTAGAAGGTACTGTTGGGTTTTTTTGTGTTTGATTGTTTGTTTATTTTAAAACGAGAACTTTTCTATTTTTTACACTTCACTAGAAAAGCGTGCATTATTCCTTTTGAGATTTGTTTGAATGGTTTGTTTGAATGGGGTTTTACGCCGCTTTCAACAACCTTTCAGTTATATCGGCTGGAGCACCTAACAATGGAATCCTGGTATTTCTCACACCGGTACTACCATTACATCCTTTCCTAGCCTCCAGCTGCTATCCCACATAGGTCTACGATTATCGATCCATTGGTGAGAGACAAACAGTCGGGGATCGAACCCGGGACCTCTAGATTGACAGTCCGACGCGCTACCAACTGCGCTATGACGGCTATGAGATTTGAATTGGTGAATCCGACTGCCAATAAAAGAATTAATCGACCAATCAACCTGTTTATTCATTTAGACCGTAAGTGAACTCAGACATTTTTTAAATTAATGTACATTATTGTTGATTTGGCGACTTAAGTGTAGTAACTACAGCTTATCCAACTAACCATCTTCCCTTTTCATGTCAGATTACTGGTCAAACATTTTACCCTTTCCCGTTCAAATACGGGTTTTTACGTTCCTGTGATTTTATACTTGAGAAAACATTGTGGTAAAAGAAGAAATTGCTTGTAACAAGCAATTTCTTCTTTTTCCACAATGTTTTCTACCCTATTGAATGGCTATTATTCAAATTAAATCTACTTTAAAATATCGTCTGCAAAACCTTTGAATTTGGACAGGTCTAAAATTTCCAAGAAAACAGGAAAGGGTTAAGAAGAAGAAGAAGAGGAAGAAGAAAAAAGACGCTGTTGAATATCGAAACGGAACTTCCTGTTGGTGCTCCGTGGGAGTAACCAGCAACCCCCCATTGCGACAAAAGACTAACTTTGCTTTAAAACTCAGTTCCGAGTAATGTATCGATATCCTATCATTTTTCCCATTATATTTAAAGATTTTTCATTCTTCTTATTTCAGCTCCTTTCCATGAAACAGAATAAAAAATTGTAAATCGATGAAAAAAAACAGCAAAAAAACCAAAAAAAAAAAAAAAAAAACGTCCAAAATCTTAACGATAGGTACCTTCCGTAACTTAAAATTTAAAGAAGAGAATAAGATTTGAACATGAATCACAAATGTGGGTATAGCTTTTCGCCAATCTCACGTTAGCGACCACCTCTATTAAGCGACTATTTTTATTGCGACCATAATCAAAATTCCCTGTCAAAAGATTATAGGCTTTCGAGAAGCTGAAGAAATTGCCCCCCCCCCCCGTAACTAAATCCTATGTTATTTGAACTCATTAGAATCGTCTCAGAGAGACGATTTAATGAGTTCTAACATCAAAGGATTGATTGCGGATTCTGCAACAAGTTATATATGCAATCAAATCGATCAACTATAATGATGGCACAAAAAATATTTTAGGCAACTATTCTTATCACCGGCATGTTTTTGGGGGCTTCCGTTGGGCGGTCGCTTGTTAGCAGTTATACCGTACTTGAAAAGGATGTGGTTGAGTACATGTGATTTATTGTGAATAACTGACATGAAATAAAAATAATCGACGTTCTTGTTTTCGTTTTTTTTTCTCTTCTTTTCTTTTTTAATTCGTATATTGTCTACCAAAACAACATAAGAAGTGTCCTTGCTAGAGTAAAAAACTGTCACGTGACACTTGAGGATATAGGTTTTATATCATTAATTTAAATTCATTTTTTACAATTAAATGTCACAATGATTTATCATTACGCTGTTTATCAACGAAGTATGTTTTTGCCTTTTGTTCAATTGACCAATCGCTGGCCAGCTTACTTCATCCGTTTGCCCCGCCCATTGACTCCGAAAACAAGTTCCACTTCGATTTTAAACGGCGTTATTTTGCAATATATATGGCCAATAGCATGTAATAAAAAAGTAGAATGGTTGGTTGGCGACGAAAACGTCGTTACTACAGCTTGAATAAGCTGAAGTCACGACGTTTAAGTCGCCAAGCTAGCAAAAATGTTTCACATAAATGGTTTGCCGATGTCAAAGTTCAACATTCAAACCCGGTCAAAATGAATGATTTGATCTGTCGACTTTTTTGCTTTGATTTCTCGAGCTATTGATAAATTGACGGGTCATTTGCCATACCTTCTGAGCTTAAATAAGAACAGATCGACATACTTTCAAACAACACAAGTTTGCATAATTTATGGTCAGGGTCATAAAGTAAACAAGATACAACAATAATAACAACAACAGCAACAGTATCAACATTAACAAAATCAATCAAATAGAAATACAATACAATGGTTGGTTGGTTGGTTGTTTGGTTGGTGAGCAACCAAACCATCGTATCCACAGCTTGAATTTAGCAACAAAACGCTTGACATAAATGGTTTAACTTCTTAATGCTTTACTGTACAATCAATGGTTTTTACGCCCTTGTGATTTTACACTTGAGAAAACATTGTGGGAAAAGGAGAAATTGCTTGTAACAAGCAATTTCTTCTTTTTCCACAATATTTTCTACCCTACGGAATTGTTATTTTTCAAATTAAATCCACTATAAACTGTCGTCTGCAAAACCTTTGAACTTGGACAGGTCTAAAAAAATTAAAACAGGAAACGGTTAAGGAATGGTTTGATTGGTCAATCGAATTTCTTAGTCTATTCGACAAATACGTGATGCGCTCTGATTAAGCAGCCTAACTATCCATACAGCACACTAAGACTATTTTCTAATCATCTGACGAGACTTTCAATAAGGCAAAGTGAAGATTCTGATCAAACTGCGCAGACGTATAGGCTTATCAGAGCCTTTACTTAGCAAATATAAAATCACGTAAGAAAATTCAAGTTTCTTATAAAAATTACATGGAAAGACAAATAACTCTGTTTGTAACATATATAAGTTTTTATTGGGATATATTTTTTCTGTTAGTTGACAGATAGATAGGTAAGATTGCTAACTGTGATTAATTAACTGGTGTCAATTTTGTTTTTGTTTGCAAAAAATATATATATTTCAATCAATTAACATTTTACAAAAGTTTTCATAACAACTCTGCAACAAATCCCACGCTTCAAGTTTATTTCACAATAAGACTTGGAAGTCAATGATTGACACTACCCATTTCATATAAAAGTATCAGAAAGAAGGAAAGAGAGACAAAAAGATGGAGAAGGGCGAAGATTTATAAAACTATGAAAAATGTAGATATATATAACAGAAATACTGTTTTCCCAAAAATATTTGTAATAAAGTCAAATCACACGATTTTGGCAGAAACGAGATAAAAGATAACTTTTAAAAATCAACTTTGAAATTCGCAAAAGTGAATGAAAGCAGAGATAATAAAATGCATACTTAATAGCTTTCCAGAAGAAGCTGGTTTTTATATAATTTTTTAGATAAAGATACCTTTTGCGGTATGAAAGTAACCACGAAAATTCGAAATGGTTTAATACAGAAGTGAGAGATGGTTTTGTCAAAGATAAATGAAACAAAATGAAAAAAGGAGAACTTTTGGATGGCCTATACATTACGAGAAACTTTGTCAATAAGCGATCTTGATGAAAATACATTTAAGAATTGACCGTTCGCCGCTGTCAATCAAAAGTCGATTGAATAATCAAATCATTTATTTATCCCGGAAGTGGATTTTGAGCTTTGACATATATGTCAGGCGTTTTATTAAGTCGACTTATGCATCGAGACTCCAGCTTATTCAAGCTGTAGTTACGACGTTTGGTCGATTATCAATAATGTCATTTTGTTTTATAACCCTTACCATATATTTTACGAACTTTGATACTACAGTCGAACTATAGTTTCGGAGGTCAATGGGCGAGGCAAGCAATCTGTCAAATGAATGCCGTATATCAGTCGCGAAACACAGAAATTGTAACCAAAGAACTACTAGTTTATTGACATGTCTCTTAAATATTCTTTTTAACCAATTCCTACTCAGTGACGCTTTTAGACGCCCCTCAAGGAAAAAAGCTTTGGAAAACATTGTGGAAAATGAAGAAATTGCTTGTTACAAGCAATTTCTTCATTTTCTACAATGTTTTCTACTGAGAAAGTTGAAAAAATCCAAATTTCATAAACTTTTGACTGTCGTCTGCAACTTCTTTCAATTTGGGCCAGTCTAAAATTTAGCCATCTGGTAATGGGTTAACCTTTGGACTATCCTACATCGATATAAATAAGCTTTCGCCATGAACTTCCATCAAATAACAAATCGTGCATGTCTATCAAAAAACAAACGTCCAATCAAATCATTCATTTTGATCAGAAATGAATTTTAAACTTAGACATTGGCCGACATTTTTGAAAAGCATTTATGTTGGTTTTTGCGCCTTTAACGTCGTTACTACAGCTTATTCAAGCTGTAGTTACGACGTTTAGGCCACCAACCAACGAGTCTACCTTTTTGTAATATGCTACCGGCCATACAATTTTCAAACTAACACCGTTTAACCCTTGTCATGCTGTATAAATTACTTTACTAAATTACTATAAAATCAAAGGGCTGAAAGCACTGAAAGAACTTGTTGTTCAAAGATTCATGGTTCTTTTAGAAATCAATTTCATAAACAACTCTCGCGGGAAAAGTACAAGCAGGAGGTGTAGACCAAGATCAGACTGCACTTATGTTTCGAGTATTCAAACAGTGTGATTAGTTGGGTTTTTTTTTCGGTCCACAACTCCATGAAAACAAAAAAATATTCTCTTCGTTACTTAAACGTACCCCCAAAAAATCTCTTCAATTCTTGTTCTACCTTATCCTTAATGTATATATCATAAAACGTTATCCAAATATCAAATATTCTATCAATTTATTACAATATCTACAATATTATAAAAGTAGTTACGTACTCAAATTTTAGGGGATAGGGTATGAAACTAATTTTCAGCCAATCAGAATGCAGGAATGTTCAAAGATGAAAATGGAATTAAACTGTATCATTTATTAAGAATGTTTGCCACTCAGTCAACAGGTATGTTGAATTAAAACATACCTACATCGACTGGCGAACCACTATCGAAGAGTAGAGTAGACGGGACAGGCTTCCCAGTCTAATACCTAAAAAGCACACAGTGAAGACTCTGGACGGACTGTGTGGATGCGCTGACAGAAGTGAGCCTTCACTAGGCGAATATTTGTAATCTATGAAATGTATAGATAAACCCTGTCCCAAGCGAACAATCAAAGGAAAAGGAAAAAAAGGTGTTATCTTAACTCTTTCCAAAACATATCTGATTTTTTCCGACCTTCGAGATAAGGTATTTATGAAAAGCCTCGTAAAAAATGAAGAAATTGCATAAAATAAACATTTTTTTTTATTTCAAACAATATTTTCTTCCATGGGAGACAAATATTTTCAAATTTGAAAAAAAAAAAAAAAAATCGAAGCTGTCATAGCGCAGTCGGTAGAGCGTCAGACTCCTAATTTTCAATCATGGGATGTCATGGGTTCGATCCCCAGCGAAAGCACATATTCTTTCTGTCATTTGTCTCTCACCAATGGGTGGATACTCGTAAACCTAAGTGGGATAGCAGCTGGAGGCTATAGGACAGGATGTAGTGGTAGTACTGGTGTGAGAAATACCAGGAATTCATTGTTAGGTGCTCCAGCCTCCGCGATATGACTGAAATACTGTTAAAAGCCGCGTGAAACCCCATTCAATCCATCAATCAATTAAAAAAATCACCGTCTCAACATTATCGTATGCAACTTCTTTGAATTTGCATCAGTCTAAACTATTGATGATTGGTAAAGGGTAAAGAAAACGATAGTTTAATTCAGATTTTTTATCGTTGTGTTTAAATCCTACAATCCTACAATCCTGGTGTCACATGTGATATACGTTACGCGAAAATAGCCCATCTGGGAATTAAAAAAAAAAAAAAAAAAAAAGAAAATGGAAAAGAGGAAAGATTCAGCAAAGATCGATATGGGTTGGTATTTCTATAAATAAGGCACAGTTAGATAGATTGATACATTAATTACTAGGAATTAAAGCTCAAGCGAAACGTTTCGATAATTGTAAGCCTGCGCTTAACGCGCGGACAAATTAGGATCAACAATATTTGCATCCTTTTCATGAGCCGGGTCATAAATTACTTTAATGCAAAATTTGGTTGTGCGTGAAATTTCAAACAATGTCACATGTGCGCGCAAGGTAAAGACTCAGATCAGGCTGTGTATGAGCACAGTCTGATCAGAGTCTTCACCATGCTCTTTATGGATCTATATGTACTGACTCACCGGTGGTTTCACGACAAGCGAATATTATTCATGCATGTTGTGGCTGTCACGTAGGTTACTCAATTATTAACCGTGAATTCAAGAACATGGGAAATTGTTGGAAATTTCTTTCATTCTTTCTTGCTTAACGCCGCTTTTAGCAGTTTTCAGTCATATCGCGGCGGCTTGAGCACCTAACAATTGATTCCTGGTATATCTCACACCAGTACTACCACTGCATCATTTCCTAGCCTCGAGTTTCTATCCCACTTAGGTTTACGATTATCCACCCATTGGTGAGATACAAATGGCGGGGAAAGAATGGCACAAGTTTGAATGAAAATTTCGGATTCAATAAAGTGCTTCAGGTGGACTTTAAAAGATACGCATAGGACATCGTTAGGTAAAACATTTATTTGATATCCAATGAAGCCATTTGGTATCAATTGAAAGACATTTTATTTTACTAAATAGTGAATATGCGCTTTTCTAACCAATGGGCATACAAAATCTGTCCAAAACACAGATAATTACTTTTCGTTTGTTTGTTTGTTTGTTTGTTTTCTTGAAAATCTGATGTAAGATACTCTTAAGTGAAGGTCAGTACTCCTTATTCTGGAAAGGGACATTTAACCATCACGAGGCCAACAAACGCGAGTGGTCAACAAAGCAATAGTGTCTACATTCACGTCATTTCTTGACATCCAAACAATAACTTATTGAGAAAAATCTATAGTGAAAACGTTATTCGCATAAAATAATGACGAAGTTGGCGATTGAGTGAACGTGTAATTGTATTCTCCACTAAACCTAGAAACGTCCGACAGTATGTGTTCCTTCATTGTGTCTGTTGCGAGCTCATTCACGGCTCCCACAATATCACTCACATGTGTTGATAAGAAGTAAAGAGTCTGTACGTCTGACTCCCCAAATTGATTGCCGTTTGAACGATAAGTAATGAGCTTTAATTGCGTAGTGTCATCGTCAGAGATTACTTTAAAACGTGCTGTCGATCCATCAAGGTAATTAATGGTAATGAGTTCGGTGGGCGTGGAGACGTACACCGAAGAAACGTTGTTATAAATGACGTCTCGTTCTCCATGCGTTACGTGAGGACGGTTCTTTAATATAAATCCCGACACGTCTACCATTTGCTGTCTTGTATTAGAGGATAGTCTCTGAAAAAACGTTTTGTAAGGATAGATCGCACCAGAGTGATGAATTCGAAGTACGACTTCAAAACCAGAAACCTTTCTGAGGAATATGATAACGTCTTCAATATTGTAAACCGTTTCCGTACCGTCCACGGACACCGTTATTCCAACGGAGTTCGTGTAACGTAGACCACGAAGTTTCATATTTCCCCTGTCAGCAATTAGTATATTTTGCATCCTTTCCTCTCTGAGTGAAAAATCCAATTTAATGAAGTCAAATAGAATAACGTTGGCATCTGAAATAAAATGTAATTTAATAGTCTTAGTAAGATTTTCGGGCACACTGCTGAGACCCGGCAGATGCCAGCCCATCACCTTCCAAGCTGGAGTGAAGGTAAGGTACACTGTGTCAGAAAATTCACTGGCCTCCGGGTCGTATATTTGGAGACCAATCCTAGAATCTTTTGTTAAGTTAACTAGTCCAAGAACAAAGAATGCTGAACCCTGTCTCATATTTAAATCTGGAGGCATTTCAAAGTGTAGTATGATCTCTTTAGTCATAAACGGTAATATTTTAGCCGGAAAACGTTTCGTTGGATCTGGGACAGCACTCATATTTAATGTAAATGTTCGCCCAGGGTATATGTTCTCGAATTCACTGTTGTCTCTATTTACAATACCGAGTTGCCACAAACTTGACTTACACTGTCTCCCACGAGACTGGGTTCTTGTTTCAAACATATCACTCGCCCGCTTCGAGCCAACTTGTCTAACTTGTATTTTTGTACCAGAGAGATTATTGCTTGAGAATGCTACTCGAATATTTTGATCGTCAACGCAATCACTTTTGTAACTCAGTTGCTGAACATTTATATACCTTGGCGGGTCGAGTATTGTCGTAGGTTCAAGAAACCAATCAGGCGATTCCATTTTGATGTACTTCTCACCTTTCGGTTGGCATTTAGTGTCGGCTATCACGTGCTTATACCCGCACCACAGTGCAGTTTCATTCAATACCTTGTCTGTCGTGATAGAGAGTGACCCAAGTTCTACACCGTAGCAATCCCGACTAGACTGTACCTGTATACTGATGACGTGTGATCCGGGAGTCACACGTTCAAGCCGACCGAGGTCTCCTGAACCATAAAACTTATCCCAGTAGTTGCCCCAATCTGAACGCGAATGAGTCATAAAGTGGCCCACGTAATTACTGTCAAAATGTAGTGATACGTTTTCCGCGGCGCCGTCATTAGAATACGTCAAATTAGAAAAAGCAACGTTAGTCCAGCTGTTCATACACAACTTGATGTATAAAATATCCCCATCGTATAAATGTATAGCCATTCCCTTTTCAAGATCTGGTCGTAAATTTGTCGATCCTTTGGCATCCTTGTGGCTAAGCGAGAAAAATGATATTTATACGTTTCTAAAGTCTGAATAAATTCAAAACCACTTAAAACGCACAGTGCAGTTAAAACAAATCCTGACCACTGAAACATTATGTTTGTTGAGATGTTTAACTAAACCTTGTCTAACGAAGAGAATTTATTAACAGCTCACGACGTAAATATTTCGATTTGCATTGTAAGATGACATTTATTCCCGTTTTATCACCATGATATATTTTGATGCGTATCCACTCTCTATTACATTAATAACTATTCATTACACTGGAATTAATAATTTAACTTTTTTTTCTTTTTGAAGTAAAGACTTTTTTCCTTTAAAGATCTCTTTAAAGTTCAAAGTAAATGATGGCCTAAATATGACGTCACTTAACCCATTAGCAGGCGGCAAAATTTTAGTTCGTCCAAAAATGAAAGGAGTTGCAGACGACAATTTAAACTTTATGATTTTCTTTAGAGTTTTTCAACTTTTTGGTAAAAAACAATGTGAAAATATGAAGAAATTGCTTATTGTAAGCACTTTCTTCATTTGACACAATGTTTTTCCAATTGCTTTTCATGAGGGGCTTCATAAACCTTCATTGTGTGGGAATGGCTTAACTGGAAGGGCGTTTCGAGTGAATGTATTTCAGAGATACAGAGAATATTCCTTGTTTTTATTGCTATATTAACCCTTTTCTGTACAATTCCTGATTTTTACGTCCATGTGATTTTATATTTGAGAAAACATTGTTGAAAAAGAAGGAATTACTTATAACAATCGATTTCTTCTTTTTCCACATTATTTTCTATCATAAAGGATTACTGCTTTTTGAATTGTTCATACTTTATAAAGTCATCTGGTAGTCCTTTGAAATTGGTCGAGTCTGAAATTTGTAAAAGGGGTATACGAAGCCGAAATTGATACCATTTTTAACGGAACTTATTTTGTGCATAAACATACAAAAATTTTCATAAAGGTATAAAACAAACAAACAAACAAGCAAACAAAAAACCCAGCTAATCAGGATGCAGGAAATTTGTTAGACATAACCAAAATTAAACTATAAGGCTGTGTGGTATGTCGAAGCGATTGCAAACAAGTTCCTCTTGAATCGCGCTTTTAACATCGGTTTTAAACAAAGCAGTGTACAAGTTAAAACATTTTAAAGCCGTGTCAATGAAAGCAGGAAAACGTAGGCGTTGATTAATGTTTGTTGCTGAAAACATTTTATCATCATACATAACTTGTGTAGATCCTTATAGCCCTTGGTGCATCTGAAAGTCCGTATTTCATGTCTGGAATGCCTTGCTGTTATTCCACTACCAAACGACAAAAAATTTTGGATTGAACCAAATTTAAAGAAAATTCAGACAACACGTTCTAGTTTGTGAAAATTTAATTATCTCTTCTTTTGGGATAGAAATAGACTGGCTCCAAGTCTCACTGATATATATTCTAGTTGAAAAGTTTCTTTTCTCTAGCTGTTATCTTTCTATGTTTTGCTGATCAGTGTGTCGCTTGTGAGACGTAAGGGAGGTAATTTCAAGGAATGAACTGTACTTGCAGGATTGATCTGCCTTACTAACTTTCAAACCCACACTTACTGACAGCCTGGGAGACAGACTAGGGTAGAAAACAGCGAAGAAAATCAGGAAGTTGCTTGTAATAAGCAATTCTCTCTTTAACCAAAATTTAAGAGGCAAAAAGCGGGTTTACACTTTCCTGTTCAACCTCTGATTTTTACGTCCATGTGATTTATACAGTAGAAAACATAGGGGAAAAAGAAGAAATTGCTTGTTACAATCAGTTTCTTCTTTTCCCGCATTTTCTGTCCTGCAGGTTGGTCAATTTTCGAATTGCGTTCACTTTTAGTTGTCGTCTGTAGCCCCTTTCAAATTGGATCAGTCTGAAATTAATAAAAAAAAACCAAACAAAACAAAACAACAAAAAAAAAAAAAAACAAAAAAACAAAAACGAGAAACTTTTAAAAACAAAAAGAAAAGGAAATTGTGGGTTTATTTTGACATAGCTTGAATGCTTTACCAGTATAAATCAAATCTAGAAGTTATGAGTGTATATCTATTTTTCGAGGAGTGATTAAGACAGGGCCTATGAACCCGAACACTGTGAGATTTTGACGTCTGTCAAAAGCTTGCCGCTGCAATGTCTTCTGTTTTTATTTTGTGTAGCTAATCTAAATGGCATGTTAAAAGATGACGATGTTTTACATTCAGAGACCTCAAAATTGCATGACCTTTTCTCACCATTTTAATAAACAAGATTAAGTACGATAGAATGAGCTACATAATCATGTGCAGATTGTATAAATGCTACAAAATTTCACAGAGATCTTTGGATTGCAGCGGTTTACTAGACTGATCAACTTTTCGGAATGCAAGATTGTACATTTACGTTAGACCAGTTTCTGATGAGTTTGTTTCCGGAGGAAATGAGAAAAACAATATAAAAGGCATTTGAAGCTGAAGCAACTTTAAAACAGTCAAAATGTTATCGCAATTACATCTCTGTCTAGCATTGTTTTGTGTTCTCGTTCTACCGCGGTCCGGTGATGGAGAAATGTTCGAATTTGAAGATGCCTTGAATGGTACTCAGCAAGAACACATAGCATGGCGATCTAGAGCTTCAAATAACAAGACCCTTCGTATAGTTGACCTCATGGCCAACCAGTTTACGGTTAAACTAACTTTGTGTGTTCGACCACATATGAAACACAAAAATATTTCGATTCTGATTTCCAATGTCCGATACTCCAACGACGGCCAGAAGGACAACGTGGTGTTCCGACTCGAAGGGAATTATTTGGTTCACTTTCTGTCCGAAGAAGAATGGGACAAAGGTCTTGGGTGGAATAGGTTTAAAAACACGGGAGTTCTTGGAGAAAAGGTCTATCTAAAACAAGGAGAGTACGAACTTAGTGTTGATACCTTAACGGATGTGCACGGTCTGGAATTGGATACACTAGCAATAGATACCGAGAATCAACACCCTTACCTTGGGCTTATTTGCCAAGAGGCTTTTACAAAGACAAAAAAATGAGTAACTTAATTTCTGTTATTCTAAATAGTTGTTTACTTGACAGTGAATCTTATTTTGATGCTTTATGATGGATGATATTTGTTAAGTTGCTGAAAAGAAACATAAGCAAGAGATGGATTTATCAACTATAGGCCTGAATGTGTTCAACTTTTACCACATCATGTGCACCTACATTTGTGTAGTTTTAACCTTTAACTGATTAGCAAAATTTTAGACCAGTCTAAATTCTAAGGTTTTGCAGACGCAATTGTTAAGTGGATTTAACTTGAAAAATAAATATTTGATAGCGTAGAAAATATTGTGGAAACGAAGAAATTGCTTGTTAAAAGCAATTTCTTCTTTTTCGACAATGTTTTCTCAACTATAAATCCACATGGATGTAAAAACCAGGAATTTGATAGGAAGAGGTTATAGCTTGGTTTTGATGTAAAAAAATATTTTTGGTAAAATTATCATTTCATTTGTAATCCGTCAAGCAAAAAGAGACTGTATCGGAACTAGGTGACACAAACATTAGGAAAAAAATCAAGCAGAGGTCAATCAGAGACATTTGAAAATAAGCATAAAGTAATGTAGTAAAAATCTACCAAAAAGCGGGGGAAAAAAAGCTTGTCTTACTCTTCCTGCCTAGTCCAGGAATTTTTCGTCGTTTTTTTTTTCGTACTTTTCAGACGGCCCATTTCGCTTGAACGATAACACTTAATTAACAAGTCGAAGCGGTCAAATGAATATCGTCGTTGTCGTTCTAAAACGTCGTAACTACAGCTTGATTCAAGCTGTAGTTACGTCGTTTTAGAACGACGACGACGATACTCAATCAATGTAATCAATTATTAAGACCGGGGATTTAGTTTGAACTACGAAATTGGCCGTCGCGTTTGTGAAGCATTTTTTGGTGGGTTTGCGACGTAAACGTCGTAACTAAAAATTATTCAAGCTGTGGTTAAGACGTTCAAGTCGCCAACCAACCATTCTCCCTTTTATTACATGTTACTAGCCATAAATTTTGCAAGATATTGACGTTTGAAATCGCAGTGGAGCTTCCTCTTTGAAGGCAACGGACAGGATCGACGAAGTAAGTGGACGGGGCCAGTGAATAGTCAATTGTTTCGAGTTTTTGGCATCTGACATGAAGCTTTTATTTGTTTTTATTGGTTAACTCTAGATTCTAAATTTTCATATACCTAGGCATCGGTGCCTCAATACACGAAGAAACAACAACATGACTAACAACACACAAAACGCCGCCCACCACCACCACCACTAACAATAACAAAACAACAACAATAGCATCATCTTTAAAGCCCACCACCACTAAGCCTCGAACAAAATGATTTATCAATCAATCAGACTCTGAAATCTCCATAATTTTTTTTCTTATCGATTTTTAATTCTTATCGAAAACATTTCATCAAAACGAAACCAATAAGTGCATTATCGAATTAAAATAACAAATTACACAAAATACACGAGAATATAAAATTGTCTATACCCGTTTTGCAATTAAACATACATTTTTCGGATCGAATATTTAATTAAAAAGATTAAAAGTACTGACTCTCATTTGGATACTAGCGTCAATTTTAACTGTCTAAGTTTTACATACACCCTAAAAGCACTGCGATGATCGAAGAAAAGTTCTTTGAAGAATTTGCATTTCGTTGGTCCCGCCCACTTACTCCATTGGCCCCGCCCATGCACTCCGACAGGAAAATGCTTAAAATAAATGGAGGTCAATGTCGGAGTTCACAATTAAATTCCAATCTAAATGAATTGGTTGACTGATTATTTGATTGACGTCGTGATTGGTCAATCAAGAGTATATGATGAAGAACGAATCGGAAATCAGATCCTCAGATGAGAGAAAATATATTAGATAAAAGCATTTTTACCAAAAGTTGTGTAGTATTGCCTTGTTTGTTTTGTCTGTTTTGTTTATTGATGGAATGATAAGACAGATTTCAAATTACTTTTCTATGTTTTTATTCGAAAAAAAAAAAAAAAAAACCGTTCCTTTGATTATATATAAGCTCGATCGATCAAAATAAAATCAAGTCTCTAAATTTAGAACCGATCAAATTTACTCTTTGAACCGCAACGCAATTAAGGATAATTTGGTTTAAAATCCCATTTCTTTAAATAGCCAATCTTTGAAGTGCTTAACCCTTTCCTGTTCAATCTCTGGTTTTTACGTCCCTGTGATTTTATGATTGGGAAAACATTGTAGAAAAAGAAGAAATTGCTTGTACCAAGCAATTTCTTCTTTTTCCACAATGCTTTCTACCCTACTGAACAGTTTTTTTTAAAAATTAAAACCAAAATGAACTTTCGTCAGCAGAACCTTTGAATTTGGACAGGTTTAAAATTTTACAAAACAGGAATGAGTTAAATATCGACCCGGTATGACTACAAGTACTAATTAATTCTTGGCCCCGCCTACTTACTCCGTTGGCCCCGCCCACCTTCTCCGGTAGAAAGTTACGCTTCGTTTTTAACGGCGTTACTTTCTAAATATTTGGCAAGTAATGCATGTAACAAAAAAGTAGAATTGTTGATTAGCGACCTAAGCGTCGTAACTATATCTTGAATAAGCTGTAGTTAAATTGAATAAGCAGTAGTTACGACTTTGGATTCACCAAACCAACAAAAAATGCTTCACGTAAATGGCGACCAATGTCGTTGTTCATGGTAAACTGAATGATTTCATGAGTCGATTGATTATTTGATTGACAGTCGCGATTGGTCAATTTTCTGAGAAAAGAAAGATAACTCTCACTCTGCTTTTATTTTCGACCTTCTGACTGGCTTCTGTCTGATCCGATCAACTTTCCCCCACTATTTCTTTCTCGGAATAACCCGGATGGCAAATTCACGCTTTTTACGCCTCTCGGGAAATTGTTAGGGAAAACATTGTTGACATTGAGGAAATTGTTGGTAAAAAGTAATATTTTCAATGCCAACTATGTTTTCTACCCTTAAAATGTAAAGATGTTTTAAAAATACCAACAACTTGAACTTGTCGCCGGAAGTATTTTTTTCAATTTGGACCAGTCTACAATTTTGTCATTTGGTAACTCTCACAGGTAACTCGAAGTTACCCCGAGTGGCAGTTTGCACTCGTCCAACTCTGAGAAGACCTTAAAATTTTGTGTTGACTTAACCTTTTTCCGGTTTTTTGAAATTTTAAGCTGGCCAAAACTGTAAGAAGTTGCAGACGACAATAGAAATTGGATGCAATTTGAAATGGAATCATCCCCTCTGGTACAAAATATACATGCAATTTCTTCTTTTTCCACAATGTGTGCTAATGTATAAAATCGAAGCAACGTAAAATCCCGGGTTTGTACAGGAAAGGGCTAGGCCATCAAAGTTGTCGCTTTGCTAGCTAAATGAATGCCAAATATGAATTGACATTAGCTGTGTTGGGTCTCGTATATGAAAATATATGAAAGATATGATCGGGAATTTATCGAAGCTAGTCGATGTCAACAAGATGCGACAGGAAGTTCGAATAAGGTTGTTTTGCAAAGTTTATGGAGAGAATTCTTAACAAACAAACAAACAAACAAACAAACAAACCAACAAACAAACAACAACAACAACAACAACAAAACAGTATTATGGTGGGTTGGAGACTTCTACCTCGTAACTACAGCTTGAAAAGCTTCGTTTAAGTAGCCAAAACCAAAAATAATTCTTCACATAAATGTCTTCCAATGTTGGAGTTCAAAATCACTTTCGGTTTAAAAAAAATGTTTTGATTGGTCGATTGTTACTTTGATTGACATGAACGATCCGCCAAGAGACAAGATTTGGAATAACCGAGTTGATTGGCAGTTTGAACCCACTTTCGTTCCATTTGCATTTACAATATCAGTTTCACTTCAGTCCTCAACGAAATGTCTCCGGAAACACATGTGCTGAATACTATTTTCGTCTTGTCGTCAGGTATGTCAGAAAAGCTGTCCATCGAAGTATTTTTCGTCAAGCAATCCTTTAGTAAATAACTTTTATTTCGGTGAAGATGATCTTTAACCCATTTACGCCTTTGGACCCCCGTCAATAAACACATTTTGAAAAAAAAAAAAAAAAGAACATTGTGTAAAATAAAGAAATTGATTGTAACAAGCAATTTCTTCATTCTCACATTGTTTTCTACCAAGAAAGTTGATTAAATTTCATAAAATTTTGCCGTCTGGAAATAGGTTACAGTGGCACACTAGCATGTTTTCAATAATGATAAAGTGACGTTGTCTACGCATGTCATATTCTCCGAAGATTGACCTGTCTTCGGGACCGTATCACTTATCCAGATTGGGATAAATATTACTACGTCGTACGCATAACTCCATATTATATCGCCAAAAAGTAGCAAGTGGATAATTACAATAAAACCTACAATTATGGAGACATCAAACTTAACTGTCGCCCAAAATTAATTAGAAAAATAATTATTCTAAATTGCAAGAGCCTTAAAAAATTCGAAGCGTGCCTTTTAAGGGCGCTGACATTTTGAATGTAGTTCGATGGAATCGGCCGAGTTGTCACTAATGACAATACCTAGAATGATCAAATTAGATAGGTCAGTATTTGAAAAATGCCACCTATCGGGAGATAACGGATAAAGCGAAAGAAACTAGGTATTAATGGCATTTTCACGATAATTGTTCTTTCATTTCATTAAATCCACTAAATTCGCGATAATTTAACCCTTCCGTTTACAAATCCGTCTTCTGACGCCTTGAAGATAAACTGTTTGGAACACTTTGTTAGGGGGGGGGGAATTGCTTGTAACAAGAAATTTCTTTTTTCACACGGAGTCTTTCTTTTTACTTTATGTGACACTTAATTTTCCATTATATCACTCTTTAAAAGGTAATATTCAACTACTTTCAATTTGGAATCCTCTTGAATTTTATTGTCTGGTGTGCCCTACTTTGAAATTCGGAATTGATCGGTTGTAATTCTTTAGTCTTCGGGTGAAGTCGATGACGTCTGAATTGTTGGCGGATGCTAATGACATAGTAAATATTAATTGAAGCCGCATAAGGAAATGTTCGGGGGAGTCGAAAGATAACCGTTTTACCCTATGATTTCAGATTCCTCTCGGGCTGTACTTTGCTTGCTAAGGCCAACTATTTTTTCTTCTCCTTTTTTTTACAGTTTCAACACCAGCTTAATCCATAAATTCAGTTTCCATTCGGGCTTTACTTCATTGGTTAATATTGCCATTTTTTTCACGTTTCAAGGTCAGTTTCACCACTTTCTTTCAAATGTCTAAAAGCATCAAAGTTAGAAAGTTAGAAATTGAGAGCTTTTAATTTTACCCATTAACTATTAAACAAGCAATTTCTTCCTTTGTCACAATATCTTTCACGGCTATTTGTCTTCAAGGCGTACAAATAAAATTATGTGTGCAAATGGTTTTAGTACTGGATCGCGCCAAAGTATGAAGTAAACTTCCCGAACTCCGACATTGGCCGACATCTATGTTAAGCATTTTTGTTGGTTTAGTGCCCTAAATGTCGTAACTACAGCTTATTCAAGCTGTAGTTACGCCGTTCAGAGCACCAACCAACCATTTTACTTTTATTCATATACATGTATTTTGAAAAAAAAAAAAAAATCGTTTCATATCTAAGCCGAACTTCCCGTCGACGCTCGGTGGGCGGGGCCAGCGAGCCGTCATTAATGAGTTTTCTGGTGTAGGCTTACGACAATGTGATACCGATCTAGTTAGGCAATAGCAAAGGTCTGGATTATTAAATTGCATGAACCCACCATCAGTCAATATATTCATTACGATACCAAAGTTACTTTTGCCTGTCAAAGTATTTGTCCGAAAGCATTTGAATTAGAAGATAAAGATTGAGATCCATCTTTCGTTTTATTCATTTAAGAGATGAAGAGAATATTTTTGTTTTCATGGAGGTATGAACCGAAAAAACTAATCACACTGTATGAATACATCGTGTGATTAGGTTTTTCGATTCATACCTCTATGAAAACAAAAACTATCATCTTCATTTCTTATAATTTAATAGCATCGAGCGAAAAAATCAAAAGCTTTACAAATTTTGATACCTTTTGTATGGGACTATTTTGTGTGGAAGCATACAAAATCGCTGCGTGCTCAAAATTTTCTTCGTGGAGTTATGAATACATTTTTTCGACCAATCAGATCGCTCGTTTTTGAAAGACGAAACTAAAATTGAATTATTATCTGTTAAAAAGCCGCGATAAACAATTTGAGCGAAATTTTCATTCTTGTGTTTGAAAAGAAAGAATGCATAATTCGACGTTAACTTGTTTTAGTCTATTCTCCTTTTATATTCTCCTTACCGAAACCGTATCAAATTGACCAATCGTAGCTGCCAATCAAGGAATATATCGACCAATCAAATAATTCATTTAGTCCGGAATTGAGATTTGAACGCCTACATTGGTGTGTGATTTTTTTGTTGGTTTGGCGACATGAACGTTATTCAATTTGTAGTTACTATGTTTAGGTCGCAAACCAACCACTCTACCCTTTTTACATGCAACTGGTCATAAATTTTGAAAAATAATGCCGTTTAAAATCGAAGCGGGGCTTTCTGTTGGAGTCAATGGGCATGGCCAAAGGAGTAAATTGGCGGGGGCCAACGATTGGTCAATTCTTGTGTCACTATTCGACTCAGTTTGTTTCAATTTACCGATGCTTATAGTTTACAGGTCGGGAAGTTCACCATCCTTTCAAATTATCTATCAAGCCCAAACCTTAATCATTGTTATTGATGGATTTTCAATTGCATTCGGTAAATTAACCACAATGGATTGGTCTCTTGCATGTGGGTGATTGCCATTTGGATATAAACTTAAGTCCCCATTAAAAACCAATTATACTTATCCACTGGCCAGACTTGGAAAGATTCAACAAGTAATAGTTTAAAGTAAATTTCTACAATTTTCAACTGATCGAAAACTTTAAAAAGAAGTAAATATGAGAGTTTGTATTGTAACTGCGATTTTGTCGGCCATCATGCTAAGGATGGCATATTCACAGAGTGGGTCTAGCACGTTCATGGGACCGATAGAAGTTCAGAGAAGTTTTGACTTTGAAGACGCTTTAGATGATTTGCAGCAGGACATGTGGGTGTGGAGATCTGAGGCTTCTAACATGAAAACCTTGCGACTTGTGGACTCGGATCAGACTTATACAGTCACATTTAACGTCTGTATCGAACCTTTGAATCAGAACTTGAACGCATCTCTAGTGATTGACGACATTCGGTACTCGAATGACGGACCTTTCGATACGGTTCTTATTCGGTTTAATGGTGTTTATTATGCCTACTTTTATACGGTGGAGAAATGGCGGAGCGGGCACGAGTGGAACGTGTTCAGAAACACAGGACGTCTCGGTAATCCGATTTCTTTACCACAGGGCCAATACAACCTGTCGGTGAGTGTGGTAACGGATTCGTATGGTGTGGAATTGGATCGGATCAGACTGAATGCTGAGAATCAAAACCCCATTTACGATCTGTTCTGTGGAGCTGTTGTTACTGGTGGATCCACAAGTGGATCGAGTGGTGGAACGTCTGGAGGATCGACTGGTGGATCGACTGAAGGATCGTCTGGTGGATCAACTGACGGAACGATGGCGTAAAAGAAAACGTGTGTAATTCTACAAGGTGTAACCATAGTTAAAAACATTATCTGTGACTTCATTATTTCAAATATCCCATTTCACGATACTTAATGTCTTTTTTTTTATTTTATAAAATTCCACGCAAAGAAAAATATTTAAATCGGCTTCTTCAGCTCTAGGTGTGTATTTCTTTTATTTCCTCTTTACTTTATCAAAACCTCACATTTCTGCGAAATGACAAAAATACTTTACAAAATGATGCTTATTGAAAAAATAGAATAGAACGAGCGATTTCCTCTTTACTCTCTATGTTAGCTTCCCTATCAAAAGGTTAACACTGTTCTAACTAAAGCTTATCCCGTTACCAGACGGCAAAATTTTAGACTGGCCCAAATTGAAAGAAGTTGCAGACGACAAATTCAAGTTTATCAAATTATGGATTTTTTCAACTTTCTTGGAAGAAAACATTGAGGAAAATGAAGAAATTGCTTGGACAAGCAATTTCTTCATTTTCCACAATGTTTTCCAAAGCTCTATTTCTTGAGGGTGTCCAGAGGCGTCACTGACTGGGAATGGGTTAAACATCGAACAATTAACTTTTTGTTACATGTTACTGACCATAAACTAGCGCAGTTTTATATCGAAGTGGAACGACCCGTTGAATCTCAGCGGGCATGGCAAGCGATCAGTTAATTTATTGTTTTTAGAGGCTAAACTAACTCGGGTGACATAAACAGCATTTTACTTGCTAAACCTTACGTGAAATATTTAATCCATTCCCCCACAATCCCTCCTTTTTACGCCCCTCGAGAAAAAGGCTTTGGAAAACATTGTGGAAAATGAACATATTGCTTGTATCAAGCAATTTCTTCATTTTCCTCAATGTTTTCGATCTCAAAAGAAGAAAAATATAAATTTCAATCAACTTGAAATTGTCGTCTGCAGCTTATTTCAATTTGGACGAGTTTAAAATTCTCTTGTATTGTAATGGGTTAAATACATGGAACTACAGAGAAAGTTTAATTAATGAGATATTCAGCAAATAACGTCCAGGCTGTTTCTTAACCATTATTCGACAAATGCCTAATTCAAATACCCAATTTTAAGGAAATCCTATTTTTCTCGGCGAAATCTAAATAGCTCCTTAGAAGATTAAATTCTCGTTTAAGTTATTTTTTTATTCACGTAGTTTTAAAATATCTTTCTCGTTTTAGCTATTACCAGACTTCAAAATTTTAGAATAGTTTGAAAGAAGTTGCAGATGACATTTTAAAATGGACTGTAATCAGAAAATAGATGAAGGATGAAACATTGTAACAAAAGGAGAAAATGCTTGTCTCAAATAATTCACCTTTTCAAGTTTTCAATAACCATTTTTCTTGAGGGGGCTAGAAAGCGGAATGTTTGCGTCAAAAGCTTAAAAATAACGAATAGTTTTTGGACGAGCATAGCCTGCAACGCTCAATCGATAGAAAATTTATTCTCTGTGATGAATTTCTGAAAATATTTCATTTATTTTCTTGGTTGCTTGAATGTATTCTTGCCTTGCATGCTGTTTATCGCTATGGGATTGACAAATCGCGTCCGTCATTCAAATAACCAGTCAGCCAATGAAATCATTCGTAGTGACTGGAAGTTAACCTTTAACTATACATCATTGTTCGCCATTTACGTAAGGCATTTTTTATTGGGTTGGCGACTTAAACGTCGTAACTACAGCTGGAATAAGTTCATTTTTGCCGAATCAAATGTAAATCGAATCGTTTAACTCTTTGTTACAAGTAACTGGTCATACTTTTTGCAAAATAGCGCCGTTTAATAGTTAAGGTAAGCTTCCCTTTGGAGTCAGTGGGCGTGGCAATAGAGTCAGTGGGCCTGACCAGCATAAGGCTAAATGAGATGTCTATGTCGAAAACCAACCATTCTTTCCTTACATGTAACTGACCATAAATTCTGCAATATATCTAAGTCGGTTTCCTTACAGAGCTTATAGGGCGTGGCCAGCGATATGTTAATTTCATCGACAGTCACTAGACGACAAGGACCTTCAGGTGACAAAACCGTCACTGTGAAATAGTATGAACATTTATTATATACCTATAAAAAATATGGATTAAAATCTAGCTATCTATTACAACTCGACAGAAAAAAAATCCGTATTCGGCGTGTACCAAAAACCGTATTCCGTTAAACACGGACTACTTTTTGTGTATTGACGTTCGGTTTTTTTCAGAAAGTTTGTATTCAAAGGAATTTTTCTTAATGTCATGTCCTAAAAGGAATATAATAAAAGGAATATTAAAACAGTGTGTCTTTCTATTTATTATTATCGTGTTCTCGATTCGTGTGTAGGTATTTTTCATTGGATTCGACCTTCGGTCTCATCCACTAAAAATATCTACACTCGATTCTCGAACACGATAACAATAAACAGAAAAAGACACTGTTGTAATATTCCCTATTTATTCCCACAATTTATAATAAGCAACTTCCGTAATAATTGATAGTCGGCTAAGCCTAGTAAATCCGTTGACTCCGATAGGAAGTTCCGGGTCGATAAACGCCGTAATGGCGGAATTCAAAGGTATCTTCCAGTGTAAATAAATGATTGAATTAGATCGAACCCTGGACCACGGGATTTTGACCAACTGAGCTTTTACCGCGGTCTGAATGAACCGCCACCTAGTTAAACCTTTCCTGTTCAAACACGGGATTTTACGTTCCTGTGATTTTATACTCGAGAAAACATTGTGGAAAAAGGAGAAATTGCTTGTGACAAGCAATTTCTCCTTTTTCCACAATATTTTCTATCATATAGGATGATTTTATTTCAAATGTCATCCAGTTTTCATTGTTGTCTGCATCCTCTTTCAATTTGGACTATAGTCTAAAATTTTCAAAAACGGGAAAGGGTTAAACGAATAATAACCGTAGGTAATCGATACTCCTTCCGCCCTACTTTGAAACATCGGTAAAAGTTGAGGTCGCTAGTATTCAGGTGAAGTCGATAATGTTGGCGTAAGCCAATTACTTAACCCATTCCAACACAATGACGCCTTCGGACGCTTTTGAAGAAAATCAATCAGGAAAACATTGTCTGAAATGAAGAAATTGCTTGTGACAAATGTCGTCTGCAACTCCTTTCAATTTGGACTGGTCTGATATTTTGTTGTGTGATAATGGGTTAAATGATACGACATGATAGATAATTTTCGGTAAAATCGAAAGAGGTTGTATTTACCCAATGAACTCCGGTTATTATCGGTTGTCCTTCGTTGACAATTTGGCGTTACGAACGCCAGATAATTTTGCTTTTCCCCTATATGATTAGCCATATTCATTACATAGTTTAATCCCCATTTTTCAAAAGTCCGAAAGAATTAAAGTTAGATATTTTGAACCTGAGAGCAAAGATTTTTCATCCATAATCCGTGACCTAGATCTCGAATTATTTTCAAACTCAGCTGCTTTAGTCTTAAAAGAAATGAAGAGAATTTTTTTGTTTTCAGCGAGGTATGAACCTAAGCGACTTCAAAGCGACTTCATACAACGGTGTTATTAAGCTTTCAGGATCATACCTCAATAAAATAGAAAATGATAAAAAAAACATTCACCTCATTTCTTATGGTTTGAAGCCACCAACTTAACCCATTCCAACCCAATCCATCGTTTTACACCCCTCTACAAAAAGCTTTGGAAAACATTGTGGAAAATGAAGAAATTGCTTGGATCAAGCAATTTCTTCATTATCAACAATGTTTTATATCCAAAAAGTCGAGAAATTTAAAATTTCATCAACTTGATATTGTCGTCTGCAGATCCTTTCAATTTGGACCGGTCTAAAATTCCACTGTGTTGGAATGGGTTAAACAACGCAAATGTTTTACAAATTATCGGTAAAACTTTGTAGCTCTACTTTGTGCGCATGCGTGCAAAATGGTGACGTGCCCAAAGATGTCGTCACGAATATATATATAAAAAAATCAGCCAATCAAAACGTTTAAATCTTGATGGCCGAAACTAATCTAAAGTCAAAATAATCCCGCTTGACTTCTACGCCACTTCCGGTGGTCTTTGATATAGGATAGTATTGCTTGAAGACAACAAGTATCTATTGTAATAGCCAGCTGAACCTAATATTGGGAATATAACGAGAAAAATAAGCGCGAATCCCAAAATTCATTTACCATACAACGAATTTTACAACAGTTTTAGACTGGTCCAAAACAAAGGAGTTTGCAGATGGCAATTCAAAATAGTTTATGATATAAAAAAAAGGTTAATATGGTTGAAAACAGCGCAAGAAAAGAAATTATTGCTTATACATGCAATTTCTCCTTTTTGACACACTGTTTTCCATAACTTATGTATAAGGTATACGAAACGCGGAAATGTGTGGGAAAGGATTCTTGAGTGTATAAAAGCTATAATTTAGCGAATCTTTATCTAAAATCAAATGCAGGTCACGGACTGAATCGGGTATTTGATAATTTCCTCAAACGCGCTTTGCTTTCACATTGACTTCAACATGTTTCAACTATTAGCTATTCTAGCGGTTTTATTTGGAGGATGCGTTGCTGGTATGTTCTTTTTTTCTTTTTAATTATTTGAAGTCATTGCTTTGAGTTTAATTTTCAGCTCATCGATGGGAAACAAATGTCGGAAGGGATATTTGCAGCGACCGGGGATCGAACCTTGGACCTCTTGATTGAAAAGCCAACGCGTTACCAACTGAGCTTTGACGACGGCCTACGGGTGTTACAATATTTGACGGATAAATAGGGAATGTTGTGTTAGGATAGAGATTCAACACCGTGTATTTGCTTCGAGCTGCGAAGGAAAATTTGATTTTTCACGAGACCAAAGGTCTCGTGGAAAATCACATTTTCCTCTGCAGCGAAAATCGAATACAAGATGTTGTATCGCAATCGTACCATAATAGTCCATTTATTATATACCTGGTTTTATAAAATTCGGTGAAATGATATAAAATCTGAATATCTACAAGTATTTCCCCTCTCCTTTATCATTCTGATTACGTTCATTCGCATTATGACGTCATCTATTTTATGAAAATGACGTCATGTTGTACTAAATTAAATGGAACCGTATTTGACACTGTTTTCTCGAGTATAAAATTACAGGAACGTAAAATCTAGTATTTGAACGGGAAAGGGTTAAGTAGAAATTCGAACACATATTGTAATTTTTAACAAGACCAAAAGGGACCCTCGAAAATAATTGATAATAGGGCTTGAATATATTAGCAAGCCATTAGACAGTAGATCTCCCATAAAAGCCTCGTCACACCTTAACGGTTTGTCAGCGTGTCAATTTAATCTGTCCAAGGCTTTTTTCTTATTCTCTGCTCGCTCTTTAAGTTAGAAACACGCCCAAAGCGCAATAAAACTTTGCACCGCCAGGTTCGCACCGCGCTTGTATTGTGTTTAACGTTCGAAGAACGTGTCTCCAACGTACGGAGCGTGTACGGGTACGTGTGCCGAGCGTATGTCAACACGCTCGGCACACGACGAGAAATTTTGTGAATGCACAACATTTTTCGATTGAGGCAGGGTATCACAGCGTGTGCTTTACGTTACAACCTGTTGTTTACGTGTGTGGAACATAGCTATAGGGTATCCAACGCTTCGGAAGCGTGTTATTCAAAATCCAACACGTTCGGCACAAGCTTTCCAAAACGTTAAGTTGTGAAGGAGCCATAAACCCATTACCAGACAACAAAATTTAGACTGGTCCAAATTGAAAGAAGGTGCAGAGGACATTTTTAGTAGATGGGATTTTAAAATAAAATACCTTTGAAGGTAGAAAACATTCTGGATAATGAAAAAATTGCTTGTACCAAGCATTTTTTTTTTTCATTTTCCATAATCGTTCCTTAATATGTTTAAAGGGGGTGTCAAAAGGCAAATAATCGTTCTTTCGACTAGCGGATTAGAAATTCGATCAGAGGCCTTTTAAAAGAATTCGACCACGTCAATCAAACTGTATGAATCGTAGTCTCTATAATACACTGTAAGGCAGCGAGCTAACGAAACGTAACGTCAAATTTGTCGACCAAAAGCAGCATAACATCGGTAAAATTGTTCAAGATTTTAATGCCAAAACAAGAACAGAAATATGGGAATCAAATGGTAGATCTTGGAAAAATGGAAATTTGGTGTTTGCCAACCAAAAGAAAAACCCCTACAATTCGACTAACAGGAAGTTATATTTTTAATCGATATCTTACCCACATTAATAAAAGATAAAATGTGTGGCAGTGTGACATATATCAAGTCTTGAGCAAACACCGTCTTCATCAATTATTTCCGTTTTAGAAACTTCAATTTATTGGACGCCGGCGAGAGTTGGAGAGATAACACTTTTCCTCTGTGAAATGTTTCATGATTTTCGACAGGTTTATTTTTGTAAAATAGATATGACTTCTCGGAGATGTTATAAGCTAATTCACAACTATTCTATCTGTTGACTGCTTTAAAAATGATTTTGCTTGCACGAATATAGATCTTATTATTGAGCAGTAACTTCACACATCTCACACATATCTGAATGACCAATCGCCGCTGCCAATCAAGGAATCAATTGACCAATCAAAACATTTATTCAGCCCGGTATTAGGCTTTGAAATCCAACATTTACCGCAATTCGTATGAAACATTTTTGCTTGTTTAGCGACTTAAAAGTCGTAACTACAGCTTATTCAAGCTGTAGTTACTACGTTTAGGTCGCCAACCAACCATTTTCATTTTTTACATGCTACTTGCCGTAAATTTTGCCAAAAACCGCCTGTTGTAATCGGAGCGGAACTTCCTGGAGTCAATGGGCGGGTCCAATGAAGTAAGTGGCAGTTGTGCTCTTTATTAATTGGTCGTAGACCAATTTATATAACCATAAATTCGAGATTGTGTCGCTGCAATTTAACAAAAGGCCTTAGCCCAACTGGACGTATATTCTGACGGGAAAACAGAAAAAAATCATTTCATTTTACAAGTTGAGAATTATCAAAAGGAGTAAAGGAAAACTGGACGGTCACACGCTTTAAAGATGAATACTTCAAGGATTTTCCGCTAGTGATGAACGCGTCTAACCAACCCTTTCTTTCAATCATATCGAGGTGTAAACAAAGATGATACTGCCACTGCCATAAGTTAATCAAAGTACTGAAAGTTCTTCTGGAGTGCAAATTTGATTATAATTTTTTCAAGCTGTCTAAAGAATTCGCCCAAAGAATATAACCAATTGTTTTTTTCCTTTGTTTATAATCAGCGCTGTTTAGGAACTTGTTAATTTCTGCCCAGAAATGGAGAGGGTTTTGAAATTTCATGAACCTGCTGTCAGCATTTGCTCTTAAACTGAAGTTATCATATTTCCATTATTTTTCTGTTTTGGCTTTATAAAAAAACTTGCAGGGATGATCTTACCATGACTATTTAACAATCGAGAATTTTTAAAAATTTAGTTTTCACAAAAAGTTTTTTTTGTCGGTACCCATGTTGCATCAAGGTCTTACGTTCGTGTGAAATAATATTAGTTCTTATTAACATTCACGGAAATATCATACACTAGGAGAGAACCTACTTGTTTTGGAAGTAATAGAAATTATAGTTGTTTTACCCTAATTCTAAAGTCGGAATGCGACGATATGTCCAATTTCTCAGTGACGACCAATTACAGTGCGTACGGTACTTTGATTTTATTAATTTCTTTTAAAATTGCTATCCATTTGAAATAAAATACCCCGATTATGTGATCTAAGGAAACCAACCAAATCATAAAATCTGAGCGCCGCGTTGCTTGTCCATGTGACTCAGTGCACTAATCTAATTTAGTTGGTCGTAGACCAATTTATATAACCATAAATTCGAGATTGTGTCGCTGCAATTTGCCAAAACTGCCTTTAGCCGAACTGGACGTATATTCTGACGGGAAAACAGAAAAAAATCATTTCATTTTACAAGTTGAGAATTATCAAAAGGAGTAAAGGAAAACTGGGCGGACACACGCTTTAAAGATGAATGCTTCAAGGATTTTCCGCTAGTGATGAACGAGTCTAACCAACCCTTTCTTTCAATCATATCGAGGTGTAAACAAAGATGATACTGCCACTGCAATAAGTTAATCAAAGTACTGAAAGTTCTTCTGGAGTGCAAATTTGATTAATTATGCTTTCAAGCTGTCTAAAGAATTCACCTAAAGAATAGTATCAATTGTTTTTACCTTTGTTTATAATCAGCGGTGTTTAGGAACTTGTTAATTTCTGCCCAGAAAAGGAGAGGGTTTTGAAATTTCATGAACCTGCTGTCAGCATTTGCTCTTAAACTTAAGTTATCATATTTCCATAATTTTTCTGTTTTGGCTTTATAAAAAAGCTTGCAGGGATGATCTTACCATGACTATTTAACAATCGAGAATTTTTAAAAATTTAGTTTTCACAAAAAGTTTTTTTTTTGTCGGTACCCATGTTGCATCAAGGTCTTACGTTCGTGTAAAATAATATTAGTTCTTATTAACATTCACGGAAATATCATACACTAGGATAGAACCTACGGGTTTTGGAAGTAATAGAAATTAAAGTTGTTTTACCCTTATTCTAAAGTCGGAATGCAACGATATGTCCAATTTCTCAATGACGACCAATTACAGTGCCTAAGGCACTTTGATTTGTTTTGGTTTTAATTTTGTAATGAAAATGGCCGTTCATGACTTTAAAAAACGCAAGAAAAGAAGCAGCCAACTATTTGGCGGTAATAACACCAAATACAAACCCAACGTTAACGAAACTTATAATCCAAATGGAACCGAATTCAATCGGGTGATAACATTATTTTTCGATTCCACCGAACATCGCCCTATTTGAGGTTTTCATGACGAATCAATCATTTCATTTGCTTCCATTAGCAATTCAGTCGCTATCGATATGACCCGAGGCAAACTCTAAGTTTAACTGTCTCCCATTCCGGTTCATTCCCCATTTCCCTCTGCAGTGGACAAGGTAAATAACCCGTCCATACGTCATCATTTCGTCACAACTCTGCTTGGAGACTGGTCGTTCGTTAGTCTCACAACACATCTCTGCTCTGAGCTACATGACAAGATTCCTGTAAAACCGGCACGTAAAAGAAGATGCAATTTTAGCTCACCTGGGCACAACGTGCTGAAGATGAGCTATTTTGATCGGTAAATGTCCGGCGTCCGTCGGACCGTCTGTCCGACTATCCATCTGTCCGTCCGTAAACAATGATAAATTATTATCAAAACCATGAGGCCTATGGAGATTAGATATTTGGTACAAATCATCACCTATTGACCCTCTACAAAAGTACTTAAAAGATAACCGATTTCTGAAAATTAGCCCTTTTCTGTGCGATCTCTGATTTTACAAAGGAAATCTTTGAAATCTTCTCCTCCTTAACCATTAGGCAAAGAGCTTTGATATTTGGTATGTATTGGTGTCTATTGAACCTCTAACAAAATACTTCAAAGAAATAACGAATTCAGGAAATTAGCGCGATATGGTGGGATCATCAATATACCTAGATTAAACAACAAAATCCTTAATCATCTTCTCCAAAATAGTTAGACAGATGGTTTTGCTATTTTTAATATATCGTAAGGCCACGGACCATCATACTCAGGAGAGCAATTTAGGACCATCATGGTCCTCTTGTTTTGTGTTGTTTCGCGAGAATAAAATATTTCGGGTGTCATATTAAGTATGATTCAAAATACAATAAACATGAACTTAAACTTAAAAATTTACCTTTAAAACCACCGAACTATTTTTGTTGAATTTCTAGCAGAAAAATAATTTCATGTGCGTGTTTTTGAATTGAAATCAGTTTCAGTATGGTTGGCTTAAACCTATTTATTTTACATCGATTTTGGAAAAAACTTAGATTAATTCCTCTCAATTCTGCTTCTTTGAGAATCTTAGCGCCGATTACGTAGGCCAATCACAGAACCAAGATAGATAGCCGCTCCCGGGAACAGAACTCGGGACCTCGTGATCGAGAAGCCGATGCTCTGCCTCTCGACCACGGATACCACACACAGCATATGACGTACGTGAGGGCTCTACAGAGGTGAATGGGGAATGAACCGGAGTGCAATGAAATGCACTCAGAAGACTCACGACTTTTGTTTTAAAGTAGGGAATTAATAGTTTACTGCATCATATTGCAATAAAAAGTAAAATAAGTAGATTTAAGTAGATTTAATACGAGGAAAGAATATTTTCTGTAATATTTTTCTTTCAAAACTGCTTGTCTTCTTGGGTTATTCAATAATATTCTTTGAAATGAATCGCTCATTGATGAATTAACTTTGCCCCTCTTTCAACATTATGTTAAACCAAATACAATCCGACTATCCATATTTAAAATATGTGTCAACAGACACATTCTTATATCTCCAAATCCGCTCTGTGTGCGCGTTTTGAAATCATGATTTTGTCGGCAAAAGTGACAGATCGTGGCTATCAATCAAAGAAGCAATCGACTAAACAAATTATTCATCTAGACCGAAATTAAACTTTGAACTTCGACACTTGCCGTCATTTATGCGAATCTTTTGTCATTGGTTTTACAATTTAAACGTCGTAATCACAGATTATTCCAGTCTTAGTTCCGACGTTTAGGTTGCAAACCACCAATTTCATTTTATTTATTTATCTTGATTTCAAGTAATTGGCTATAAATTATATAATGGAAACATTTAGCACTGCGCTCGCGTATTAATAGGTTTGCACAACGTCAATAACGCAAACTTTCAACAATCATGATGTCACGACGTCGGTTACGTAAACGCTGCTTAACGTATGGATATGGTAAGGTCATATGCTTACTTACATTATGAAGTAACTACCCTTAGAATCATTATCTATGTCAGATAAAACACCAGATGTATCATTTTACATCAATCAGATTTGATATATTCTTCGACTTTAATCAACCAATGGGAACTCAAAACTTAGTTTCTATCCTATTGACCACATTCATATTTCCTTATTTTAATGGCCTGTCGTTTTTCAGGCAACAATAATTTCAGAAGATCAATAATATTAAACGAAATACCCACACAATCCCTCCTTTTGACGCCCCTCAAGAAAAAATACTTTGGAAAACATTGTTGAAAATGAAAAAATGAAAAAAATGATTGTACCAAGCAATTTCTTCATTATCCCCAATAAGACAATAAATAAATAAAATTCCATCAACTTGAAATTGTCGTCTACAGATTCATTCAATTAGGACCCGTCGAAAATTTTGTTGTGTGGGAACGGGTTAAATGCACATGTCAGAGTAAAACCTGTAACAGGGAATTATTTAGTTTGTATTCTCGTATTTAACTCTTAAAATTTCTCTTTCCAGAAACTTGCAAAGAGCTCTATCTAAAGCAACACTCACCAAAAGACGGGTTGTACTATTTCACACCGAATGGTTCCGACCCGTACCTCATATATTGCCAATTTGAGCTTGGGCATGGCTACACTTTCATCTCAACTACAGCTTACCAGTACACTTATCCTGGCGACCACAACTATGATAGGTCTGAATTCAAGATTGTTCTTTTGTACTCCAATGGTTCACAATATCAGGTAGAGATATCTCGTCCAAAGAAAAGCCGGGAAATCGACATTCTGTATACATACAAATCGTCACACAATAGCTGATTAAGCAATGATTTAATGTACCCATATATAACAGTAAGCATACTGTCCAAGATTGAAGAAATGACAGCTCAAGGATATGTAGTTAATGGTAGCCAAGTATCGTCGACCGTCTGTGACAAAGTATCAAATAAACAATACGCTCGTCTGATATTTGGATTCTAGTTCAACCATCAGAACCTAAAGCCCGTGAAAGACGAAAAGAAACGAAAAAGTACGGAATACTTAAAGAAGTGGGCGGATAATGCAACGATGGTTCCCGATGACAAACGGCTTCCAGGAAATTTCTTCTCCTTTTTCGAGGTGAAAAACAAGAACTGTGGCGGATACATGACAAGGGATGATTTTACCGACGTTATTGGGGCTGCTTTTGGGATAAAGTTTGGTAAGTACACACTACTTAGTTAACTGCATACATATAAGCAAAATTGACGGATCGCTGGCCACGCCCATTACCTCTGACAGAAAGTCCGAGGAACAACCTTTATTCTGAATACCCTAAGGCCAGTAGCCTGCAACAAAAGAGAAGAGTTGGCGATCTAAACGTCGTAATTATTGTTTGAATTAAGTTTAAGATACTTGACGGAAATAAGTTGAGTTTATATATATAGGTTTGAATGGGAGCGTTCAAATTTGATTCCTTATCACAAAATGAAGCAAATAACTGCATTGAAAGTGATAAATGTTGTTGGGAAGATATCTAACATACTTATCTCAAATCATAATTGGTAAATTATATGACAAAAGAGAATTAACCCTTTCCTGTTTCCAAAATTTAAGACTCGTTCAAATTTAAAGGTTTGACAGACGAAAATTTTAAGTGGATTTAGTTTGAAAAATAATCATTTAGTATATGGTAGAGATATGGTGGAAAAAGAAGAAATTGCTTCTAACAAGCAATTCCTTCTTTGTCTTCAATTTTTTCTCAATTATAAAATCACAGGGACGTAAAAACAAGGGATTAAACAGGAAAGGGTTAAAACCCATTTCAAGGTGTTTGGGATGAGAAGTGCAAAAACTCTCCCTTATTTGTGTGGAGATGTATCCTGGATTATTGCATATGTGAAGATTATGGTACGGATCTTACTATGGTGTAGGAAAAGTAGTTCCAAATTAAGCTCATTTTATCGATTTTTAAAGCTATATAATTTGAAATGGCTTGTTATGAAAATTCAATAAATTCAAACATTGCATGAAATACCTTTTGTATATAATAAAACTATATATTTAAGTCACACTATATTCTGCTATATCCCGATTCGACCTTGTACACAAACTAAAAGTAGTAATTTGCCGGCCATTCGAAACGCTACTACGAATTTCGCTGCTAGATTTGGTCTAAGAAGTTAAGATTCTCGCTTATTCAAGACGCCGTTTAAGTCGACAACCAACCATTTAACATTTTGTAACATGTTAATGGCCATTAATGTTACTACTTATAACTAAGAGAAACTTCCTGTCTGAGCCCTAAAACCAAGCGCCTCATTCTGAATCTAAATAAATTTAATGCGAGTGTTATTGAAATGAATTATCCAGGCTTACTATTCATTGTATATCGATCTCTACATATCGATCTTCCAGTTTGCATTTTAAGCTTATCTGAGCACAGCCTACCCAAGGGAAGCTCTTAGGATCACGTTTTGCCTGTCGTCGGAGCGGTGGGTCAGTTAAGATCAAATTTAGCAAATTAAATGCGAATGTTCCTTTGGTGGCCTATTAAAAGAAATGAAACATAAAACAAATAACGATCAAACAAAAAGAAAACAAATTAACAAAATATACCCATGTCAGATTGAATGAACTATAAGTATGAACACGACAGGGTGGTTTGTTTTCTCTCACATTTGTTTGTATAAATAATATTTTCTACTATATCAGTGAGTCTATTTTGACCAAGCTTTCTCTGAATGTTTCTTTGAAAACTCAAACAAAATCTACCAACAAAATACAAAAAACAAACAAACAAATATACATATAATTATTATCATTATTACGCTAGTCGAATCATTTAAACATTCATCAAACAATAAATGTGTTTACTATTATATAAAAAAAGGGGGGTGAAACGAAATTTTGCGTAATATTAGGATATGTTTTCAGATTTTAGTTCCAAGTGAACAATCGCGGCTGCCGATCAAAGAATCAGCCTACCAATCAAGCCATTGAATAAGACCGGCTATGTACTTTGATCACCGACATTACCCAAACTTTTTGTAAAGCAGTTTTGTTGATTTTGCGACCTAAACGTCGTAACTAAGGCTTGAATAAACCAACCTTTTAACTTCTTTGCTGCATGTTACTTGTCATAAATTTTCAAGAATATTGGACAAGGAGTATAAAAGCATTTTTTATTATCTTTGTCCGTAATGAAGGTTATTAAGTCTGGTTAGCAAAACTGTTCTTGCTTATTTAAGACTTTCTTGTTTTGCAAATTTCTAGACCGGTCCAAATTCAAAGGTTTTACAGACGAAAATTTAAAGTGGATTTATTTAGAAAATTAGCCATTCAGTGCGGTAAAAATATTGAAAAAAAAGGGAGAAATTGCTTGTCACAAGGAATTTCTTCTTTTTTTTACAATGTTTTCAAAAGTATAAAACACGGAAAAGTAAAAACCAGGGTTGGACAGAAAGGGTAAAGCATGTGAAATTGCTTCCATAAAAACGATTTAAATAGAGGATAATTGTTTGTTTCAGTGCATGATCGATTAATCTTACATTGCGTGAACAAAACAACTTTAACGAAATGAAAGATTAATCGATCCTAAAAGAAAAGTAAATGATTATTTCATTTCTACAGTGTAACAAGAGTGCCGTAGTCACAATATATGCCGCCACTTTGCTACTGTTTCACGAAAATAATTGTAGACACTACTTATTTTGACAGAACCAAATTCAAAACATTTGCATACTACCTTTTTAAATTGTCAGGTTCAAACTGTTCGTTATGATTGATTCATTGAATGGGGTTTAACGCCTATTTAAACTGCAACTAATAATGTTAATTAAAAAAAAAAAAAAAAATAACCAGAGACTAAGTGTCAAGGGGCATAACTCTTGCAAAAAATCAATGAACCATAAAATCATTGATCCATGTACTCCTACAAATTATGGTGATGAAATTGACCAAGTTTCATTTAAATCAAGACAAAAAGTTAGGAGGAGTTGCATTCACAAGGCTGCAATTTCAATAAGCCCCAGATACTAAGTTTTAAGAGGGCATAATTCAGGGAAATTTCTAAACCATAAAATCCTTGATCCATGTACATCTACAAATTATGGTGATGACATTGACCAAGTTTCATTTAAATCAAGACAAAAAGTTAGGAGGAGTTGCGCTCACAAGGCTGCAATTTCAATAAGCCCCACATACTAAGTTTTAAGGGGGCATAATTCAGGGAAATTAATAAACCATAAAATCCTTGATCCATGTACATCTACAAATTATGGTGGTAACATTGACAGAGTTTCATTTAAATCAAGTTAAAAAGTTAGGAGGAGTTGCGTTCACAAGGCTGAAATTTCAATACGCCCCAGATACTAAGTTTTAAGGGGGCATAATTCAGGAAAAAATTAATGATTCATAAAACCCTTACTTCCTGCTCATCTACCAATTTAGGTCATAACATCCACCAAGTTTCATTTAGATCCAGTCAGAAACTTAGAAGGAGTTGCATTCACAAGGCTGCAATTTCAATTAGCCCCAGAGACTAAGTTTAAAGGGGGCATAACTGAGGCAAAAATCAATGAAACATAAAATCCTTACTTCATGCACATCTACCAAGTAAGGTGATAACATCCACTAAGTTTCATTAAGATTCAGTCAGAAACTTAGAAGGAGTTGCAATCACAAGGCTGCAGTTTCAATAAGCCCCAGATACTAAGTTTCAAGGGGGCATAATTCAGGGAAAAATTAATGAAACATAAAACCCTTACTTCCGGCTCATCTTCCAATTTAGGTTATAACATCCAACAAGTTTCATTTAGATCCAGCCGGAAACTTAGAAGGAGTTGCATTCAAAAGGCTGCAATTCCAATTAGCCCCAGAGACTAAGTTTAAAGGGGACATAACTGAGGCAAAAATCAATGAACCATAAAATCCTTACTTCATGCACATCTACCAATTAAGGTGATAACATTGACCAAGTTTCAAAAAGATCCAACCAGAAACTTAGGAGGAGTTGTGCTCACAAGAAAAGTGGACGTACGTACAGACGGACGGACGGGTACACGGACGAACAGACGGTGAAGATGACGCCAATATACGACCGCCTCCGGCGGCGTCTAAAAATGTGACAAAATATTATCTTTTTGAGTAAAATCTCAAAAAAGGGAGCCAATTCGTTATTGAATTACATGACAACCAGCCGACATCCCGCTTTGATGAAGTGTAATATTGCCTACTAAATGAAATCAAGTCTAAATCTACAAAAAAAAAAAAAAAATGAATAATTTTGATAATTTCACTGTTTGTCGGTGAAATTATAGAGTGATAATTTACCGAGAAATCGCTATAATCTACCGGAAAGCATCAGGAGAAAATAGGCTAAAATATGACCTTCGACTCGAGAGTGAAATAAAGCCGTCAAATAGTTCTGATATTACGTGGGCTTTGTTTGTTTAAATGGGTTTTAACGCCGCTTTTAACACTATAGTCATATCGTGGCGGCTGGAGACATAATGGATTCCTGGTATATCTCGCAACAGTACCACCATTACAACTTTTCTTAGCCTCCAAATGCTATCCCGATTAGGTTAACGATTATCCACCCATTGGTGAGAGACAAATGTTGGAAAGGATATGTGCCGCCGCCGGGAATCGTACCCATGACACCCAAATGGTTGAAGACTGAGAGCCCGATGCGCTACTAACTGCGCTATGACGGCGGCATATTACATGGGCGATGTTACACTAGACTAATAACTATATAAATTAACTGAAGCATACGGTAACAAATATCTGTTCTTTTCATAGAGATGAGGAATCTCGCAAAATGAGATATTTGAGAAGTCCGAAAGAAAGTTTCTTTTTATTTAGAAAAGATACGACGTCGCCAAGGCTACTCGTTTAAGGAAATGCTGGGTACGCTTAAATTCCCCATTAAGAATTCTTATTAGGCCGCTTAAAATATTAATCAACGACCGCTTTATCTTAAAAATCTACACAAAAATCTTAAGAATCTCGACGAAAAGAACGCACCTCAGGTTTTCCTTATACCGAAAAAATGACGTCAAGTAATGCATGTTATGGCGTCATTTTACAAACGAAGTTATTTTTTGCGGGATATTTCTATTCGATAATATGCTGGAAATTGGTTGATTTATCCCTAATATTTACGTCTGTCTGTCTGTCTGTCTTTCTCCATATCTCCCCCCCACACCACACGCATATATATATGCTTACAAGTGTAAAAATTAAATAGAGGATATTGAATGCGTTGTCATGAATTAACGCATTTTTCAACGAGTAATCTATAAGCCGGTAAAAACGAGGCTATTAAACTCGTCATCTAAGACAGAAATAAACTCGGCATGGGCTCGTTTTAATCTGCTTATAGATTACTCGTTGAATAAATTCGTTAATTTGTGACAACTCATCCAATATCCTCTATTTAATTTTTTACAGTGGTAAGCTGTGGATTACCTCCCGAAGTCGAGCACGCCAGTTATAAAATCAGCGGCCATGGATACAGGAGCACAGTGACCTATAAATGTGATCCCAGGTACGAATTCTCCGAGAACAAAACCATGTTGACCTGCACTGTCAAGGGAGAGTGGGAGGGAACAATCTCTAAATGTATTAAAAGAAAACCCCGTAAGTATGTTTATTTCGATTAAAAGTTTAGTGTGTGTGTGTGTGTGTGTGTGTGTGTGTGTGTGTGTGTGTGTGTATGTATGGCAATCAATTAGAGGACCCAGGCTTGAACGCACTCCAACGATTAGAGGACTGCGGTACAATTGGAGGACTTGCACACGGGTCCTCAAAATGTTTTCATTGTATTCAACTGATTTTGATATACTATTATAGAAAATTGAAAAATAATCGAGTCCTCATTTAAACGTTAAAAAGTAGTCTGGACGCACAGAACATGCACACTTTGCTTTGTCACGTGACTTGAGAGTGTGCTTGACGACTGGCACAGGTCCTCACATACATATATTTTGTTTTTCCCATGGCTGTATGCACAGGTCCTCACAAACTTGGGAGTGTAACATGAATGAAAATACATATATTTTGTTTTTCTCTTGACTGTATGCATAGGTTCACACAAACTCTTTTCTGTTACAGTACATGTCCTCACAAATATTTCGTCAAGCCTCAATAGCTCAGTCAGTAGTCAGGCTGGCAATTTAAGGGATCTCAATATGGCACTGGCTCGAAACCTGGCTCAGCCAACTTACTTTCCGAAAAGTCAATGTGACCTGATTCATTCTTTTTCACCAATGGACAAAGTTTATGTGATAAAGCAGTCAGTGGCTTGGAAAGAAAGCTATGTGTGGTACTGGTGGATAGGTGCACTGACTGCCATGATTTGACTGAAACAACGTTCTTTCCAAGTGCACCTATCCATGCTGCCATGGTATTTCTTCACCGGTACCGCAAGTTACGTTTATTTTCTTCCAAAATTAGAATTACTTTTTCAAACAAAGTCCATTGGTGAAAGACGAATGATTCGGGTCACAGACTTTCATCGAACGTCGAAAAGAAAGATAGCCGAGTTGGAATTCGAACCAGTGACAAACTGGGACCACTTGCTTGTAAATTGCTGCTTATAAGTCGCTACCCACTGAGCTATTGAAACTGCATAATGCGTGAAATGACGCCTTGAACAAATTGAAACACTTTAAAAGACGGCAGGAGGTTGCGGGTTGGATCCCTGGCCAAACATATCGGTGACAATATAGCATTGATAGTAATTGACTAGTTTTCTAAACTATACCGTAGCAGATCATAACCATTCATTGGTGTGTCTTATTCTTGTTTCACTTTTAAAAAAAGTTAGGTTTCAAAAAAGCCGTCTCTTGCATACAGATCAAACTAAGGACCCAGGCTTGAACGCACACCAACCATTAGAGGACTGCGGTACAATTAGAGGACTTGCACACGTTGAGATTGTCCTAACGTGACGCCACTGTATACTTGATAAAGTGGATTATGGCGCACCAAATGGGTCAAAAGTCTATTCAGACCGTGAACGCATAAAATATACGCGTCCACGCATAAATTTTATGCGTCGACGTATATATTTGTACGTCGACGCATAAAATTTACGCTTTAAAAGGCGGCAGGAGGTTGCGGGTTGGATCCCTGGCCAAACATATCGGTGACAATATAGCATTGATAGTAATTGACTAGTTTTCTAAACTATACCGTAGCAGATCATAACCATTCATTGGTGTGTCTTATTCTTGTTTCACTTTTAAAAAAAGTTAGGTTTCAAAAAAGCCGTCTCTTGCATACAGATCAAACTAAGAACCCAGGCTTGAACGCACACCAACCATTAGAGGACTGCGGTACAATTAGAGGACTTGCACACGTTGAGATTGTCCTAACGTGACGCCACTGTATACTTGATAAAGTGGATTATATCACACCAAATGGGTCAAAAGTCTATTTAGACCGTGAACGCATAAAATATACGCGTCAATGCGTAAATTTTATGCGTCGACGCATATATTTACACGTCGACGAATAAAATTTACGCTTTAAAAGACGGCAGGAGGTTGCGGGTTGGATCCCTGGCCAAACATATCGGTGACAATATAGCATTGATAGTAATTGACTAGTTTTCTAAACTATACCGTAGCAGATCATAACCATTCATTGGTGTGTCTTATTCTTGTTTCACTTTTAAAAATAAGTTTGGTTTCAAAAAAGCCGTCTCTTGCATACAGATCAAACTAAGGACCCAGGCTTGAACGCACACCAACCATTAGAGGACTGCGGTACAATTAGAGGACATGCACACGTTGAGAATGTCCTAACGTGACGCCACTGTATACTTGATAAAGTGGATTATGGCGCACCAAATGGATCAAAAGTCTATTTAGACCGTGAACGCATAAAATATACGCGTCCACGCGTAAATTTTATGCGTCGACGCATATATTTACACGTCGACACATAAAATTTACGCTTTAAAAGACGGCAGGAGGTTGCGGGTTGGATCCCTGGCCAAACATATCGGTGACAATATTGCATTGATAGTAATTGACTAGTTTTCTAAACTATACCGTAGCAGATCATAACCATTCATTGGTGTGTCTTATTCTTGTTTCACTTTTAAAAAAAGTTAGGTTTCAAAAAAGCCGTCTCTTGCATACAGATCAAACTAAGGACCCAGGCTTGAACGCACACCAAACATTAGAGGACTGCGGTACAATAAGAGGACTTGCACACGTTGAGATTGTCCTAACGTGACGCCACTGTATACTTGATAAAGTGGATTATGGCACACCAAATGGGTCAAAAGTCTATTTAGACCGTGAACGCTTAAAATATATGCGTCCACGCACTAACAATGTACGCGTAGTCCTAGGTGACTAGACTTTTTCTGTGACAATTCTGTCAAAATCCGTTCATAAATGTAGGGAATATGTCAACACATATGCTTGCATTAATTTAGCGATTAAATCCCCTTTTTCGATGACGCTGTATACTATGAAAAAACGTCGCACCGAAAGAAAAGATAGATGGACGGATAGGCTAAGAAGGTTACATCAATAGACGAATACCTTTGGTGGCGTTTAAAAATTGTACAAAATCTATTAATCGGTTCTCCGAAAACGTGAAAGAACTATGGTGTATACTTAATTTTGCCTCTCTGTATATATTGATTGTTTCAAAGTTGAAGGTTTAACCTATTACAAAACGACCGTTTTAGACTGGTCTAACCTCAAAGATGTTGCAGACGACAACTCTATTTGAATGTCATTTTACATTTATTGATAATTTGAGGAAGAAAATATTGTGGGAAATGAAGAAATTGCTTGTCATAAGCAAGTTCTTCATTTTCCACAATGTTTTCAAAAGTCTTTATTTTGTAGGGTTTCTAAGACGTCATTGTGTGGAAATGGGTAAGGGTGCTTCAAGAATAATTTTATAGATTTTGATCACGATTTTGTTCCCAAACAAATATTGAGCAATATATCTTATACCCTCGCTTTCCTGCAAAAAGCTAGCTCACAACTACACAGTACAACTTGTATAAAGAGACAAATAAATTATGAGCATGCATTGTAGAGAACATAAAAGTTTATCAGAACGAAATATGCCATTTCAAATTGAAAGAAGCGAATGTAAAAAGCTCAAAGGGGGAAACGTTTCGGTAAATAAATACGTAAACGCCCAAATCAAAAAGTGTCAATTTTCGAATTTTGCACAATAATTTTATGTGAACCTATACTGACGTCCAAAAGAAACGCCCCAGTCCTAATAAATGTCCGATTATTCAGTAAACCTGATTTGAAATTACAAAATAATTTCCTTCTGTAAATTTGACTATCTGTTGTTGAAAAATGATGATAAAGAAATAATCAAATTGTTACAGTTTAGAAAAACGGCACATTTAAACAGAGCGGTATCAGAATTTTTATTTGAAAATCTGTAGCACGTGGTTCAAACTTTACTTGCGACGACAAAAGATACCGTAAAACGGCTTATTTGGTGACCACAATTATTGAATACTAAGCGCGATGTTGATTTCAACGTTTCAAACCTGAAACGCAAATGACGTCAACGTAAGACGGCTTCTTGTATAACAAGCGTTACGCGAGGTCTACCTGACTTTGGACGATTGGCAAATGTTTCTCTAACTCTATCTCGTCGAACAAGATGCCAGATTGTGCAATGAAAGACGTTAAAACGTCAGGCGGCTTGTTTTTCACTTCCACGTATTCGAAAATGGCTTATCTACGAGCTCTATTTTCCAAGCAGTGTGTCTATTTCAAACGTAAATGACAACAACAACAGTTACCAAAAAAATACTTATTTGACCACCACAGTAACAGACTACCCGACAGAAAATCGATCCCAACGTCACAAACCTGAAACGTGCATGACGTAAACGTGGAGAATTATCATGCTTTATAGGCGTTAAATGGGGTCTACTTGAGCGTGACCGATCGATAGATGTTTGCGGAACTCTAACGCGTCGATCAAGACACCGAATCGAGAAACACAATATGTTAAACCATCTTGCGACTTGTTTGTGCATTCGTCGCATTAAAAAAATGCCATATTACGCGCTCCCTTTTCAGAATTTAGTCTTGGTATCCTTCAATTTGGATGTTTCATTAGAAAATCTTTAAACTCGTGGTTGCCTATCTACTAACACATGCCACTGTGTAAAATATGACCCATTTCATCACGTGATAAACATACACGAAGCGCACGTAGAAAACGTGACCAGTCACCGGAAATGGACATATTGGCGAATAAAAACGCACATGTTTTTCATTTACCGTAATTGTCGGTCAAAATGATGATATACAGTAAACATTTTACTAACATTGTTGCAGGCATAAGGAAAATAACGACAAATTTCATTGGGGCGTTTATTTTGGACGTCAGTTTATTTAAATAATGCCAATTCATCAATTTTCGTAGCGTACAATTTTATGATAACTTTTTGAATGTGATGAATGACGTTGCTTTTCTTTAAAAAAACGCGTATCCACAGCTTGATTTAAGCTGTAGTTACCAGGTTTTATCCACATCTTGATTTAAGCTGTAGTTACCAGGTTTTCGAAGAAAAGCAACTATATCTTAGCCGGTTCAGTAAGCGGGGTTAATTGGACTTTACCGTTCAAACGTAAAAATTAAAGGGCTATATAAAGCCTCTCTTACAACCCGTCGTGCATCTTTTTAAATCGTACGTTTTAAAACTCTGCAAAATCGCACGATTTATAAAGACGCACTACGGGTTGTAAGAGCGCCTCAAAGAATTGTCCGGTCAATTCTTTGCTGCGTGCAGTCTGTGTCGTGGTTGTGTCCACCAGAATCGTACGTTGCACGTGCGTGCATCGTACGACTAATCGTACGTTTTAGACGCAGACCGCACGCAGGAGCACATACGACCGGTTGTAAGAGAGGCTTAAGTAAATTTACTACGCGTCATTTGAAAATGTTGGTCCCCTTTATTGCTTTCCATAACAGTTTTGGATAAAGTTTCCCTTACAGAGCATTGAGAGAAAGAACAAGCATATCGCTGCTTTTCAACAAAAAACTCGTAACTGCAGCTTAAAACCAGGTGCAATTACGAGGTTTTTGTTGAAAAGCGATGATGGTGGCGACTAGCAGTCTCATATCAACCCCACTCCACAGAAAGCTACTTGCCTCTATAAACTATGATTCACCGTGTCGTTTGCAACACCTTCGAATTTTGACCGGTCAAAACTTTTGTCGTCTGTGAAAGGGATTATTGGATGTTGCGGTTCAGACGTAAAATTAAAAGACTATCTAAGTAAAGTTTATGACCTACCATTCTAAAAGGATGGCTATGTATTGCATGGAGAAAAGGACATTTCGTAGGCCTAACTGTGTGAAATGGAAAAAAAGTTATTCCACTTGTCCAAAACGAAAGAACTGCGTGTGAATAGGGTATAAAATATTAAAGGGACATAACATTTCAATTTCATAATTTATAAGTATGTCTTGATGTAAGGATGTGTTATTGTAATGCGTAGAAATGCTATCATTTTTTTTTTTTTTTTTTTTTTTGAGGTTGTTATTTGTGAGAGAAAAATACGCCTTTAAAAATGAGACAGAAATGAAAAAAAATCCATGTAAATCTGAACTGTTGTCAACAACAACTTGTTTGATTTTAGCACAAAAATATGTATTTCTCGTAAACGGTTCAGTATTTTGGCTTAAAATTTTCGGAATTTTCATAAGAGAATTTGTTCTTTCAGATAAATATTAATGTAAAATTTATGTAAAAAAAATATGAAATGTCACTTTAAGGGGAAATCATCCAAGTATACAGATCAAACTAAGGACCCAGACTTGAATGCACATCAACGAGTAGAGGACTGTGGTACAATTGGAGGACTTGCACACGGGTCCTGAAATATTTCTTTGTATTCAACTGATTTTGATATGCTAAGTCGAAAATTAACTCATTTGACCGAAATTCAAAATAAAGGAGCTGTTGCAAGCATCGTGGGAAAAAACCATTGCTCGCGAGTTATAGCTTCTTTATCGTTAACAACAGATAATCCGCGGAAACCATACACAACATTCTTTCCAAGTGTACCCATCCATGCGATCATGGTATTTCTTCACCGGCACAACGTTCTTTCCAAGATACTCTCTGTTGTTATCACTTAAACAAAGTCCATTTAAGACAAATGAACCGGATCACAGTGACTTTCAGCAAGCGTCAAAAAGAAAGTTGGCCGAGCCGGGATTCGAACCAGTTCCAAACCGAGACCACTTGCATGTAAATTGATACCCACTGAGCTATTGAGACTGCATAAGTACTGAAACTCAGATGCGATGCGAAATCGCTAATAAACCGAATCGAAAGCGGAAAAATCATAACTAAAAACTGCCTAAACATCACAATGTCATCTAAAAGAGCAGGAGACCGTAATTAGAGCAGGAGACCGTAATTAGCCTATGTAAACACTGTGAAAAAGGAAACCACAGCTGTAGCAGTTTCATTGGTGTGTCATATTCTTGTTTCACTTTTAAGAAAAGTAAGGTTTTAAAAAACCGTGTCTTGCCCCAGATATTAAACGTGTTTGTATATGGATCAAACAGAGGACCCAGGCTTGAACGCACACAAACGATTAGTTGACTGCGGTACAATTAGAGGACTTGCACACGGGTCCTCAAAATGTTTTCTCTGTCAAAAATTAAACCATTTGACCGAAATTCCAAATTAACAAGCTAGTTTCGTAGTACCCACATGTACTATAGGCATCAACTGTAATTTGATACTTACTGTTGTCAAATGCATGAGTATGCCAAGTAACATACAAGACGAAATGGTTGTACGGCGCCGAATTGATTGGCCAAAATGTATCCTATCGATCAGGTGGGAAACCAAATTAGCCCAAAACATTTTACGCAGGAAGAATATTAATTTAGAGTTGTTTTCCATCGATGTTTCATTTTGAGAAACCCCCTACATTTACACGTTTGGGATATCCCATGTTTTCAACCGGCAACATGACGAACTCTTGTGGTCAAGAAATCGACGCATTTAGCCCGAATGAAAACATAGAAAACAATCAGTGTTGAGATAAACAAAGAACTATGTTCAAGGGCGGATCCAGGATTTTTTTCCAGGGGGGGTCCAATCCTAAGATATTTTTTCCAGGGGGGGGGGGGTCTAAGCTCAAATTATGGCTTAAAATGTAATAAATATGTAACATTACACTAAATTTATTTAGTAAAAATTTAATTTTCTGCAAATGCCAGGGGGGGTCCGGACCCCCTGACCCCCCCCCCTCTAGATCCGCCCATGATGTTCAATAGAATAGACGGAACAGCCACACTATAGACTGGTACCACTGTCGACTTTAACAAAAAGCCTTTGTTAAAGTCGACAGCGTTACCGGTCTAAGCCACACTATAGCCTGAACTATCGTCAATCGAAGTCGGCCAAAATGTAGTAATGAACAGTCGCGGAACTGTTCGTTACTCAATGTCCTTGTACAATTTACACCTCCAGTGATAAAGCTCAAATAACATACCATATTGTACGTACTATAAAAAACAACTATACTGACTGACTTTAAAAACGCATCACTTATTTTCAAAATGTTTTCGTAGTTAAAGTCAACATGATCAAATTTCTACTTCTGATATATATTTCAACAAATAAGACACGATATTCAATAAAATTTATTGCAGTCAGTTACCACGTTATTTCGCACGACGTCAACGTGGAAAATATGGATAACGTTTACGTATATACACCTTAGGTGACCAACTGGATTTTTGTTTTCATATTCCATATTCAAATGGTCAGGAGTTACTTTTATTTCTCAATCAATTGTGCAAGTCCTCATCACAACTTTCAAGTTAGGTCCTCGTAATTATGGTCATAAAAGGTATTGTGTAAAATATGCAAATTAGGGTCCTCATACCGAAGGTCCTCATAAATCAGGCTAAAGGTGACAAGTCCTCACTACGTTTTCTTTGATTTACTTTGAGTGTTAAGGGAAAACAATATCAATTTTGTACTTTCCACGCAATGAAAAAGAAACTGACATCACATTGCGTTTTATACGCAAACGTTTTACATGGGTCCTCAGGATAACGCGGAAAGTCAAGGTCCTTATATTGTATGCTGTACAAGTATGTGTGTGTGTGTGTGTGTGTGTGTGTGTGTGTGTGTGTGTGTGTGTGTGTGGTCTTATGTTTTCCCCAGAAGGACAAAATGCTTCATCATTTAAATCAAATTAGCCCATTCCTATACAATGACGTTTTTGACACTCTTACGCTTTGGAGAACATTGTGGAAAATGAAGAAATTGCTTGTTACAAGCTATTTCTTCATAATCCACGATGTTTTGTATACCCAAAGAGGCAAATATTTTTTTCAAGATTTCATCAGCCAAAAATTGCCATCTGCAACGCCCTTGAATTTAGAGCAGCCTAAAATTTTGTCGTCTGGTAATAGGTTAATTTTCCCGTAGGACGTCTTTCCACCATTTGCATAATTTGCATGAATAAAGCGTTCCTAAACTTTGACTGGCGAACCTGTCCTAATATCGCAGAGTACCGTAAATAAGGCAGGTCATCCAGCCTATTATGAACTAACCAAGCATGACATGTGACCACAGTCAACCGACTCTAGTTTAAAATAAAAGAGGTGGTTCGTAAGCCCGGCTATTGAAACATGCAACAAGAATATAAAGATATAAGAAATAAGTGTGTTTTTCTTCACCCGTTCCTTCACAGTAACAATTTTCGACACCCCTGTAACAAGCAATTTCTTCATTTTTCACAATGTTTTCTGTCGAGAAAATCAAAAATTTCTAAAAATTTCATTTGAAAATTGTCGTACACAATTCCTTTCAATTTTAACAAGTCAAAAATTTCGTCGTCTGGTAATGGGTTAAATCTAATTTTCTGTTCTAGGTACCTGTTTTGACCACGTTCAAATATACAATGCACGGGTATCAGGGGATTACATAGTGTACGATAGAGAGAATAGGCCCTATAATTTACACTGTGACTTCTATGGAAATTACACGCTGACGTTCTTCACTCCCTATAGCAGTGGTACAAGAGAAACTACCTTTGAAGATCATTTCAACGACTTGACCACCATCGTTATAAGGTCGTCCTACACGAATGGGACACAAGTTGAAAGTGAGGTTCGGCAACTAGAAAGCTGGAAAGATGTTCTTCTGAACATCACCTATGAAAAAGGCGGATTTGATAGGTATAGATATGAGTATACAACTCAAAACATTCGTATAAAAATGCCATGTCCTGCCGTAAATAATGACCAATATAACGACGTCGGTTATAATGTAAACGGACTTGACATATTTCACCCAGAAAAACAGAGGTATATTCGTAACATACTGGAATTAACTATGAAATTTCATGGGGATGTTGACAATTACCCGAATGATGAGCACGTTTTTAATAAAAGATTGTTTTCCAAAGCTAAACCAGTATCAGGTGATCGTTACATGCCAAGATCATATTTTTTTGACTTTGAACTGTTGACTGTTGGAGGAAAACGTGTTATTAAAAGTCGTTTTGATTTGATTGGTATAAATATCGGACTGCGTTACAATCATTATTGATATAGTTTTAACCCTTGTCATGTTGAACCCGGAACATTCCTGTTTTTGCAGGAGGTATAGACAAAGATCAGCCTGTGCATAAGTGCAGTCTGATCTTTGTCTACACCACCTGTTTGTCCCTTTTAAGTCAGGGCTGTTAATGAAATTTAATTTTCAAAATAATTGTTGTCCGACAACTGGTGCTTTCTGGGCTTTCAGTCCTTTGATTTTTCATGCACTTTTTAAGAAGATTTTTTCCCAGCATGATAAGGCTTAAGGTACATTTTGTGTAAAGACGGTTAGGAAGAGGACTTGGGCATTGTACCCTGTGTATGTGCGTTTCGAAGGATTCGGACTTGTTAATATTGATAATTTTGTACGTGTTAAAACATTCCCACACAATGACGCTTTTTGACGCCCCTTAAGATACATGTATTGTGATTTGGAAAACGTTTAGGGGAATGAAGAAATTGCTTGTAACAAGCAATTTCGTCATTAACAATAATGTTTTCTACTCAAAGCGACAAATATTTTGTAGATTTCTAAAATTAAAAGTTGTCGTCTGAAACTTCTTTCAACTTGCACCAGTCTAATTTTTTGTCGTCTGGTAATGGGTTAATCTATGAGGCGAAGAAGACCGACAATATCTCAACTATTAGTTGCAGCTCCTTTCAATTTGGACCGGTCTAAAATTCCACTGTGTGGGAATGGATTGATAACAACGATTCGTGTTAAATGTTCCTCAGATGAATTCTTACAGTTTTGTAATAAAACTTAGCTTAATATTGATTTTGTTGTATTTCTCTATAAAGAAATGTAAAAAAGGGGAAAAATCTCGATAATCAAAGCAGCCATAAGAATATCAAACTAGCTGTGGAATTACCGGGGAATACGGGGTCTCTCACTGGGCTTTCGAACTAAAAATAGGTTTTTACGTGATACGCTGTCGAACGGAAACCATATCATATCTTATCCAATATTTTGATGACGTCATAATTGACCAATCGCTGGCCCTGCCCACTTCCCCCATTCGCTCCAACAGGATGTTACACTTCGATTCTAACCGACGTTGTTTTGAAAAATGTATGGCCAGTAGCAGGTTACAAAAAGTGGAATGTTTTGTTGGCGACACAAACGTCGTAACTAAAGTGTGAATCAGCTGGTGTTTACACGTTTAAGTCGCCAAACCAACAAAAATGTTCCAAAAAAAATGGTGGCCAATTTCGGAGTCCAAGGTAAATTCAAGTCATACTGAATGATTTCATTGGTCGACCAATTATTTGATTGACATCCGCGTTTGTTCAATTGTCTGATTTTTGTTACGCCTCTCAAAAAAAGGGCTATTGAAAATATAATAGAAAATGAAGAAATTGCTTGTTTCAAGTAATTTCTACATTATAACCTCAAATAAAAATGATTTAAATAAATCCGTAACTAAAATTGTCATTCGCACCTTATTTGAATTTCGACCGGTATTGAATTATCTTCTCGTAATGAGCTTATCTATAAAGATAGTTGTAAATTTATCAGTTTTCAAGATATTTTGTGTGTGTGTGTGTGTGTGTTTTCCCATTTTTTGTGTGTGAATCAGAAAGTTAAATCCAATATATGAATAAAATGATACTTTTTCTTTTCTTTTTTTTTTTCATTTCTTCTTTTTTCCCAATAATGACTTATTTCATTTCGCTTTGGCCTTTTGAAATATTTTGAGATTTCGTACATCTTTAGATAAGATTTCCTTACTCAAAGCATAATCAAATTATGCAAAGAATATTGAACAACCGAAACTTTACCTATCAAGAAATTAGGGAAAAATTGCCTTTTCTGAAAAACGTTTCCACTATTTCTGTTATACTATATGCTCTGCTCAATTTTGTAAATGTCCCGAAGTCGAGATGCATCACACTACCAGCAGTAATGTCATTTTATCTCCACAATTTTGCCGCCGTCATAGCGCAGTCGGTATAGCGCGCCAGACTCCGCATCTTCAATTATGGGATACCATTGGTTCGATCCCCAGCGGCAGCACATATTCTTTCCGTCATTTGTCTCTCACCAATGAGTGGATAATCGTAAACCTAAGTGGGATAGCAGCTGGAGTTTAGGAAAGGATGTGGTGGTAGTACTGGTGTGAAAAATACCAGGAGTCCATTGTTTAGTGCTCCAGCAGCCGCGATATGACTGAAAAACTGTTAAAAGCGGCGTTAAACCCCGTTCAACCAATCTCCATAATTTTAATTGACAGATCGCTGGCCCCGACCACAGACTCCGCTGGCCACGCCCATTGACCCCAACAGGAAGTTAGTGTTAGATATTAAACGGTGTTATTTGTAATATTTATGGCAAGTAACATAAAACAAAAAATATTAGATGGTTGGTTGGAGACCTAAATGTCTGACAATGTCTTATTCAAGCTGTAGTTACGACGCTTAAGACGCAAAAACAAACAAAAATGTTTAGCATAAACGTCGTCCAATGTTGGGTTAGAAAGTTCAGTTTCGGTTTGATTAATCGATTGTTTATTGAATAATTTAATTTTCAGTTTCTTTTATCATAATCGGGCGTTCAGACTGGTCGAAAAAAATATTCATAACTCCATGAACAAAATTTTGAGCACATAGCAATTTTGAATCCTATCGCGCAAAATAGTTCCATACAAAAAGGTATCAAAATTGTAAAGCTTTTGCATTTTTCTCTCGATACTATTAAATCATAAGAAATGAAGATATTTTTTTTTTTGTTTTCATGGAGGTATGAACCGAAAACCTAATCACACTTATGTATGAATCCGCTTCGCGTATTCATACATAAGTGTGATTTGTTTTTTCGGTTCATACCTCCAAGAAAACAAAATATATTCTCTTCATTTCTTAATTAAAAAAAGAGATATTGAAGACGAGATGGAAATGTCACTTGACGAATCGCTCGTCACACCCTCTGACCTTCGACATTGCACTTCGATTGAGATATTAAATGACATTAATTTTATGAAATATATGAGCAGGAATATAAAACAAAAAGCAAAGCATTGGTTTGCGACATAACGTCGTAGCTACAGCTTGAATAAGTATAAATATGTCTAAAAGAAGATTTTGTCCTGCGCAGAGAAAGACTCCAATCGACTCAATGGACTAATTAAGTCATTCATTTAGACCTGAATTGAACTTTGAACTCCGACATTTGCCGACATTTATGTGCTGCCCTTATGCTGATTTGGCGGAATAAACGTCGAAACTAAAAGTTGTAGTTACGACGTTTGGTCGCCAACAACAACCGTTTTACTGTTTTGTTATTACGTGTTACTTGTAACAGATTTTTACAAAATCAGGCGGTTTAATATCGAAGTGGAATTTCCTGTCGAAGTCAATTGACAGGGACCCGTCAATTTAGAGGTAAAGAAATATTATATTTTTGTTTTATGAAACTAAGAGCGCTATCACCTGAAATGAATCCGCGAAGTTTGAACAGGTTTTAGTTTAAAACCTCAATGAAAACAAATATGTCTTCATATAGTCAAAGATATCATAACATAACATAGCTAAACATAACACAATCTTTATTCTTCATCGTATAATGTCTCAGACATTATACCGTTAAGAATAAAGATTGTGTTATGTTTTGCTATGTTATGTTATGATATCTTTGATATTGTCTTGTACCGTAAAGAATAAAGATTGTGTTATGTTTTGCTATGTTATGTTATGATATCTTTGACATTGTCTTGTACAATATTAGGAATATATCAAGTTACATGTAAATAAAACATTGTGAGAGAGGATAAATAGGATCAAACAAGTAAAAATACCAGTAAGAGAGAGCATCGACCTACCTTTTTATGTAGGTATGAAACGAATTTTCAGCCAATCAGAAAGCAGTAATTTTGCAAGACGAAATTCAAATTAAATAATTACCCGACAATTATAGAACAGACAGTCTTAACCCTTTCCTGGTTAATCCCTGGTTTTTACGTCCCTGTGATATCATAATTGAGAAAATACTGTAGAAAAAGAAGAAGCAATTTCTTCTTTTTCCACAATATTGTCTATCCTACTTAATGGTTATTTTTCTAATAAAGTTAACTTTAAATTTTCGTCTGCAAAATCTTTGAATTTGGACAGGTCTAAATTTTTGCAAAACAGGAAAGGGTTAACTGACAGAATCGTTAACATTTTCTCCATGACGCATGAAATATCATTTTCTTATATAATTGACTGTCGGATCCCGGCTGTCAATAAAAAAAATCTACCAATTAAAGTGTTTATTTATTTGTTCAGACTAGAAGTGAAAATTGAAACTCAACTTTAGCCATCATTCACGTGAAGCTTATTCAACTATATAGCTGCGACGTTTAGCTCGCCAACCAACCATTTTTATCTAATGTCACAGGATACTAGCCATATTTTACTGAATAACGCTGTTTCATATCCAAGCGGAACTTCTTGTTGGAGCTAAGCGATCCGTAAATTCGCGGATCTCAAACAACATATGTCTGCATAATATATACTTTGGAATGTAAGACAAAAAGCAAAATGTTGGTTGGCTGTAGTTTCGGTATTGAAGTTAAACGAAGGAGATTAACACTCAATATCGGTCTTAATAAATAATTCAATCAGTCAACAAAAGACCGATCGCTGGCCCCGCCCACTTACTACTTTGGTCACGACCATTGACTCCGACAGGAAGTTTCGCTTCTATTCTAAACGGCGTTATTTTGAATATTTATGGCCAACATCATGTTATAAAAAAGTAGAATTGTTTGTAGGCGACCCAAATGTAGTAACTAAAGCTTGAATAACATGTAGTTACTACGTTTTAGTCTACGAATCGATAAGAATGCGTAACAAAAATGGCGGCTAATGCTGGAGTTCTGAGTTAACTTCCAGTATAAATGAATGATTTCATTGGTCGACTGATTATTAGATTTACAGCCGCGATTGGTCAATAGCGATCGATAAATTGACCAATCGCGCCTGCCAATCAAATAACCAGTCGACCAATCAAATTATTCTTTTACAACAATGAGTTTTGAACAACGCCATTTTCCGCCATTTTTATCAATCTTTTATGTGGGTTTAGAGACTTTAACGTCCTAACTTCAGCTTATTCAAACTCGTCATCTAAAACGGATAAAAAAACCGGCATGTACATTAGGTAATTCATGGCCACTTCAATATCCTTGTTGAACCAATCAACGTAGGCTTATCTATGACGGTGTGACAGCCCGGTGCCTCGATCTGGGATTACCTTCCATTAAACGATTCACAATCGTTTGGTTAGAAAGAAGTGTTGAACACCCCCTAACAGCTCTCCTCTTATATCGGAAAACTCACGCTTTGGTTCGCCGTTAGCATATTTTCAGTATGGATTGCTTGAAACAATCAATTTCTTCGTTTTCCACAATGTTTTCCAAAACTTTTTTTTTTGTGGCGTCAAGAGCGTCATTGAGTGGGAATGGGTTAACAAGAGGCAATCTTAAACCTAGAATTTTATCGTCGGGAAGGTATAATTTTGTCGTTAGGCGCGCAAAATGTCGTAACTACAGCTTTATTCAAGTTGTAGTTACGACATTTTGCACGTCCAACGATGACATCCTTTCCTTGCAGGCCATGACAGGCCGACAATCTAGTAATCTATTTCTGTTATCAAACGTCCCCCTATTAAACGCATGTAATATCTCTAGTTTTATCTGAAGATTTGGTGAATTTGATATCATTTTTCATGCATCTTTGGGTTGTACACACTTACTAAAATATGATTAAATTACATTTGTTGGCTTTCGCGTTAATTATTGGGGGATGCGCCTCAGGTAGCTTTCGTTTTAGTTAAAGTGACATTTTAGTTTTAGATGCTTCATCTTGACTGAATTTATATTTTTGACAGACTAAGCATTAGGGAGAATTCTAGAATATATTCAGCCGGTGGTTATAAGAGGAAAGAAAGTTGAATATGTGCGTGACTTTTCCATCAAACACTCAGGGGTGCCAAATGAAGAGTACGAATAGCCTGTGCACCCAAACAGTTTGGTCAGGGTCTTCGTTATGCGCTAAGTAGAAAGCTGCTGACACAAAGTTCCTCTAGGCTGATCAAGGCTGTCTAATATCTGCGCTTGTTCTCGTTCTTAAGAAATTGTTGACAATGTCAACCAGTGGTTCATTTATGAAATAAACACTAAATCGTGAAATGATCTTTTATTTATAATCACACTTGGCAAAGTCGAACGACTAGCGCAAACTTTACAATTGAAAATGTCACACACTGATTCACTTATAGAATAAACAATAAAAGGTGATTTAATCCTCGGTTTAAATTCACATTTGGCAAAGTCGAATGACTACCGGTAACTTAGTAGTTGGAAATATCAAACACTTCATCATCTCTAAATTAAACAATAAAAAGTGATTTAATCATCGGTTTGTATTCAAATTTGGCATAGTCGAACGACTAGCGGAAACTTATCAATTGGGAATATCACACATTGGCTCACTTATGGAATAAACAATAAAAAGTGATTTAATCATAGGTTTATATTCACAGTCGGCAAAGTCGAACGACTACCGGTAACTTAATAGTTGGAAATATCAAACACTGCATCATCTCTATTTTAAACGGTAAATGGTGATTTGATAATCGGTTTGTATTCAAATTTGGCAAAGTCGAACGACTCGCGGAAAACTATCAATTGGGAATATCACACACTGGCTCACTTATAGAATAAACAATAATCGGTTTTATATTCACACTTGACAAAGTCGAACGACTACCGGTAACTTAGAAGTTGGAAATATCAAACAATGCATCATCTCTCAATTAAACAATAAAAAGTGATTTAATCATCGGTTTGTGTTCAAATTTGGCAAAGTCGAACGACTAGCGGAAACTTATCAATTGGGAATATCACACACTGACTCACTTATAGAATTAACAATAAAAGGTGATTTAATCATATGTTTATATGCACAGTCGGCAAAGTCGAACGACTACCGGTAACTTAATACTTGGAAATATCAAACACTGCATCATCTCTATTTCAAACAGTAAAAGGTGATTTGATAATCGGTTTGCATTCAAATTTGGCAAAGTCGAACGACTCGCGGAAAACTATCAATTTGGAATATCACACACTGGCTCACTTATGGAATAAACAATAATCGGTTTTATATTCACACTTGGCAAAGTCGAACGAATACCGGTAACTTAGAAGTTGGAAATATCAAACAATGCATCATCTCTAAATCAAACAATAAAAAGTGATTTAATCATCGGTTTGTGTTCAAATTTGGCAAAGTCGAACGACTAGCGGAAACTTATCAATTGGGAATATCACACACTGACTCACTTATAGAATAAACAATAAAAGGTGATTTAATCATCGGTTTAAATTCACACTTGGCAAAGGCGAACGACTACCGGTAACTTAATTGTTGGAAATATCAAGCGCTGCATCATCTCTCAATTAAAGTGATTTGATCATCGGTTTTAGTTCAAATTTGGCAAAGACGAACGACTAGCGGAAACTTAACAGTTGGAAATATCACACACTGCATAATCTCCAAATAAAACAATAAAAAAATCATCGGTTTGTATTCAAACTTGGCAAAATCGAACGACTACCGGAGACTCAACAGTTTTAAATATCACACATTGCATCATCTCTAAATTAAACAATAGAAAAAAAAAATAACCATCGGTTTGTTTTCAAACTTGAACGACTGGTCTGAAAATAACAGTTGGAAATGTCACATACTGTATCATCTCTAAATTAAACAACAAACCGCGGTTTATATTCAATTTTGACTAGGACAAACGGCTAGCCGAAACATAACAGTAATGTAACACACTTGCTCATTTATAGAGTAAACAATATAACTTTTTTAAGTCATTGGTTTAAATTCACACTTGGCTTGTCCAACGGCTGGCGGAATTTCATTTTCTCTTTTGGAAAGTAAAACAACAAAATTGAATATATCACATAATTTGTAGAAAACATCCATTTATCATAACGTCGTTTGACGTCCTTTTGTTGGATGGATTGCAGTACATGAAATTGACGGATGGCGACTATCAATGAAACGACCAATCAAAAAAATTATTTAGACCAAAAGTGCACTTTGAACTCCAACATTGGCTGAAAGAACTTATGTGCGCTAGGATTTCTTGAGTCGATTTTCGATTCTTCAAAATAGATTTTGTTATCCCTCGCTGAAAAGCTTGATAAGAGACATGTTATAATTACACGTTCGTTCGTCCGTTTTTCTAACCTTTCGTCCGAAATCGGTTCGCAGTTTATCGTGAAAGTATCGCAGCTATCGACTTGAGACTTCGTGGATGGATAAATATTATTAGAAAAATTGTAGTGCGAAAGAACCATGATCCTGGCTTGCCTAATGTTTCAGTTAATACCCTTAGTTGTATTTTCTGACCTTTTTGACCAGGGTAGACCTAGTTAATTTGAGACTTCATAGGTTGATAAATCTCAAAGAGGAAATGTGCACTAGATCTATTATCTTTGCTTGTCCCGAGTTAATCTATTACCCGTCGTCAAAATTGACCGATTCCTGGCCGCGCCCACTGACTCTCAAGGCCCCGCCCATTAACTCAAACAGGTAGTTCCACTTCGTTTTTTTAACCGCGTTATTTAGCAAATTGTATTGCCAGTCACATGTAACAAAAAAGTAAAGCGGTTGGTTGGTGACCTAAACGTCGTAACCACAGCTTGAATCAGTTGTAGTTACGACGTTTAAGTCGCCAAACCAACAAAAAAGGTAAGCAAAAATGGCGCCTAATGTTGGGTTGAAAGCTCAGGTCCGGGCTAAATAAATGATTTGATTGGTCGATTAATTCTTTGATTGACAGTCACGATTGCACGGTCAATTGTAGACTGATACAAATTTAGAGAGGTCGCAGACAATAATTTTGTAATTAAATGTTATAGAAAATAGTTATTCTTTTTGGGTAGAAAACAGTGCAAAATGGAAAAAAAATGTTTGTAAAAATTAATTTCTAGATTTTTTTACAATGTTTTCCAATGCTTTTTCTTGGGAGAGTCCTATAGCGTTCTAGTGTTTCGGACTGAGCTTAATTATGTCTAGCGCATATTTGAAATAAAGTAGATTTTTATCAATTCGTAATTGTGATTACGTTCGGCGTCCATGCGGAATATTTTTTCCACACCAACATATTTGGTTAACTTTATTTATGAACTTCTTAAAATATACTAATAAGGTAATGATTATTGCTTATCAATATTTTTTTCGATTTGAAACCACGTCTGGGAAATGGGACCTCGCCGTAAATGTTCAAAGGATCCTTTACCTTTGTTGCCATGGCAACCTCAAATTTCAATGGAAATTAACAATTTTTAAAAGGGCCATTGATACGGACATTCCTTGATTATTTCTATTATTTTAAATTGGCATAGCGGTTGAGAAGGTGACGTTGTTAACCCTTTACTGTTTCGCATAATTCTAGACCTGTCCAAATGCAAACGTTTTGAAGACAGAAATTCAGAGTCAATTTTATTGGGAAAATAAGGATTCAATAGGGTAGAAAAGTTGCTAAAAGGAAGAAATGCTTGTCACAGGCAATTTCATCTTTTTTCATGATATTTTCTCGAGTATAAATACACTTGGATGTAAAAACCATGGATTGTACAGGAAAGGGTGAAAGAAAATGTCGACATTAAAGGGACAACATAACATCGAAAAATGCACGACGGACGACAAATTAAGCAAATTGTTATAGGGTGATTATGAAAGATTTTTTCTCTGTTCCGTTTACTTTATTTATTTATTTTTTCAAACCTTTTTATCTTTTCATATTTTTTTGCGATTTAATCATTTCGTGATATTTGCGACTATACTAAATATATACTTGAGAGATGACGAGAATATTTTTTGTTTTCATGGAGGTATGAACCGTAAAAAATTAATCACACTGTATGAATACGCGAAACGGATTCATACATACGTGTGATTTGGTTTTTCGGTTCATACCTCCATGAAAACAATTCTCTTCCTTTTTAATAATTTAATAGTATCGAGCGAAAAAAGTAAAAAACCTACATCTTTTGATACCTTTTTGTATTGGACTATTTTGTGCGGAAGAAATTTTGTTCATGGAGTTATGAATAATTTTTTTCGACCAATCAGATCGCTCGATTTTGATAGACGAAACTAAACATTAAATCATTTTATATTATCAGAAACATGCAGAGATATCCATCTCGGAAAATCGTCATATGGCAAAACTTCGAACGACGGACTATACCATTTTAAGCCGAATAATTCGGATCCTTATCTGATTTATTGCGATTTTGAGACGGGCCATGGCTATACATATATTTCAACCACGGCTTACGGGCAGCACACTCTTCCAGAGGACCACAACTATAGTGATAAGGAGTTTAAGGTTATACTTCTGTATAAAAATGGTTCGCAATACCAGACAACAATATCACGCCCTAAGAAAAGTCGAAAAATCGACGTTCTTTTTACATATAAATCCTCAGAAAACAGATGGTTAACCAACGATTTGATGTACCCGTACATTACTGTTAGCATGAAATCCAAGATGAAAAATATGACATCACGCGGATATCTTGCTAATGGTGCAAAAGTACCAGACCGCATCTGTAATGTGACATTAAATGAAAAGAATAAAAAACAATATGCTCATTTTGTTTTGGGTTTCTTATATAACCATAACAATACAGATCCTGTGAAAGATGAAAAGAAGAGAAAAGGCACTGATTTCTTGAAAGGGTGGGTGAATTTAGCGGCTTTGGTACCCGAAGAAGAGAAACTTCCGAGAAATTTCTTCTCGTTTTTAGAAATAAAACACAGAAATTGTGGAGGATATATGACAAGTGAGGATTTTCCAGATATCGTCGGAGCTGCACTTGGACTTAAATATGGTAACAAATCATGTTATTGGCGTTTTTTCTTAAAAAAAAAAAGTTCAACAATTCAGTTTACGACTCGTCAAGTTTCAATCGTTTTAACTACTGAAGTTATCTTTTCATTTTTATGTTTTCATGGAGGTATGAGCCGAAAAAACGAATCACACTGTATGAATACGCGAAACGGATTCATATATTTTGTGATTACCTTTTTCGGTTTATACCTCCATGAAAACAAAAAATATTCTCTTCACTTCTTATAACTTAATGGCATCGAGCGAATAAACCAAAAGCTTTACAAATTTGGATACCTTAATTATGGGACTATTTTGAGCGGAAGCATACAAAGTCGCTGCGTGATCAAAATTTTGTTCATGGAGTTATGAATAGTTCTTTCGACCATTCAGAACGCTCGTTTTTTGATAGACGAAACTGAAAATTAAATCATACTTCCATGAATATACAATTTGAGCACGCAACTATTAAACATGCTCCTGCACAAAGTAGATCCGTACAATTTTGCTGGAAACAAGCAAAACAGTTGCTTTGTTTTGCTGGATTAATCACACACAAAAAAAAAAAATAATAATAATAATTTCCGTTAGATTATCTTAATTACTCGGCTGATTATTACTTTATCAACCGATTCCCACACAATAAAATTTCATACTGGTCCAAATTGAAAAGTGTCGCAGAAGACAATTTGAAGTTGGTGGAATTCTAATTTCTTTAATCTTTTCGGATATAAAACATTGTGGACAATGAAGAATTTACTTGTTTCAAGCAATTTGTTCATTTTCCACAATGCTTTCCAAAGGTTTTACTTGAGCGGCGTGACAGGGGGCGGGAATATGTTAAAAGGTGAAATTAAATGAAATTGATTAACCCATTCCCACTCAGTGACGCCTTTAGACGCCCCCAAGGAAAAAGCTTTGGAAGACATTATGGGAAATGAAGAAATTGCTTGCTACAAGCAATTTCTTCATTTTCCACAATGTTTTCTACTCAGAAATGTGAAAAATCAAAAGTTTTATTCACTTTAAATTGTCGTCTGCAACTCCTTTCAATTTGGACCAGTCTAAAATTTTACCGTCTGGTAATGGATTAAGTCGCTATTTTAAAAGATTTAGCCCGGCTTACGTTAATTTCATGCTACTCATACTTTTAGAGATTTTCTTCGAAAATTTTCACACTTTGTCTCTTGCTTTGCATTAGAAAAATAGAACAATTGGTTGCTTTTGTGCAATATCGAAAAATCTTTCCTCTCGTGAACAACAAAAGCTATATGTTCATACTAATGGTTCAACCACACATGGAAATGTGGTGAACAACAAAAGCTATATTTTCATACTAATGGCTCGACCACACGTGGACAAGTAGGTTTTGTTGTTCTATAAATAACAGATGTCAATCTCATACTAAAATAAACAATTATCTTCTGTACTTCCGTTTTCTTTTACCAGCGATAGAATGTGGAAGCCCGCCCGATGTCGCGAATGCTAGCAAACAAATCAGTGGTTACGAATACAACAGTGTAATAACTTACACATGTGACGATGGTTATGAATTCCTGGAGAACAACACAATGTTTACCTGCTCTGATATGGGAGTGTGGCAAGGCCTTGTTTCAACATGTATTGTAAGAAAACCGCGTAGGTATTGTAAAATGGTCGAAGAAATTGACTATTGTATGCCTTCACCATTACCACATGACAAAATTTAGACTGGTCTAAATTGAAAGAAGTTACAGACGACAATTTTTAGTTGATAAAATTTAAAAACTCTTTGTCTTTTTTTTGGTAGAAACATTGTTGATAATGAAGAAATTGCTTGTAACAAGCAATTTCTTCATTTTCCACACTGTTTTCCAAGTCTTTTTTTCTGGAGGAACGTAAGTAAAAAGTAGGGCTTGTTAGGGAATCGGTCAAGTATGTCGAATCCCACCCTTTTTAAACCCATTACCAGGCGACAGTATTTTAGACTGGTCCAAATTGAAAGGAGTTGCAGACAAACATTCAAAATTATAGAATTTTAGATTTTTTCAACTTTCTGGGAGGAAACATTTATATAAAAAGAAGAAATTGCTTATTGCAAGCAGATTCTTCATTTTACACAATGTTTCCAAATTTGTTTTTCTTAAGAGGCGCCAAAAAACGTCAATTAGTGGAATTGGTTAAAAGTCTTCAGTGGTATGAGGAAAAGGAAATTTCATTTTACATGGACATTCATCTGTCACAGATTTAAAGGAGGCGGGTGAGTTGAAAACATTTATGGTGTTTTATGTTTTTATCATTGATTCTGGCAACATAAAATTATTTTGAAATTTATTTTCGCTTTCTGTTCGGTGACTCTTTTCATAACGGGCTTGTGGCCTATTCTGAGAGTGCCGCCGTCATAGCGCTGTCGGTAGCGCGCCAGACTCCTAATCATCAATCATGGAATGTCATAGGTTCGATCCCCGGCGGCGGCTCATATTCTTTCCAACATTTGTCTCTCGCCAATAGGTAGATAATCGTAAACTTAAGTGGGATAGCAACTTGAGGCTCGGAAAGGATGTAGTGGTAGTACTAGTGAGAGAAATACCACGAATCAATTGTTAGGTGCTCCAGCCGCCGCGATATGACTGAAATACTGTTAAAAGCGGCGTTAAACCGCATCAGATCAATTAAAATATTCTGAAAGTATTTGAGAAGGCGCCTGTAAACCATTTTGACGAGTAATTCAGGATTCCTTTTTTTTGTTGAGAACTTGTGTACCCACGGGAGACGTAGAGCATTTAAACCATTACCAGACGACACAATTTTAGACCGGTCCAAATTGAAAGGAGTTGCCGACGACAATTTAAAGGTTATAATCTTTTATTTTTTCATCTTTCTGGATACTTGTAACGGGTTACCCACCTTTAACAAGCAATTTCTTCATTTTCTACGATGATTTCTACCCAGAAAGTTGAAAAATCTACATTTTGACAAACTTTAAATTGTTGTCTGTAACCGCTTTCAATTTGGACCAGTCGAAAATTTTGCCGTCTGGAAAAAGGGTTAAGTTGAAGATACTATATGGTATAACTTTCTTTTCTAAACATAAAAAAAAAATAAGCTGTGGTAATTTACAACTGTAAATACAAAAATCTTTTTCAGAGATATCTACAATTGTAGAAATTCAATCTCCTTTCAGAATTGAGGGGAAAAATATCAAGTTAATGGTTAGCGTTGAATTCGTCCATTACCACACGGCAAACTCTCAAAATGGTCCAATTTTTAGTTGACGGAATTAAATAAAATCTTTTCTTTCAGGTAAGAAAACATCGGGAGAGCAAAATGTCGTAAAAACCATAAAAGCTTAAACAAAGCTGTATTTACGGCATTTGCTCGCCCACCGAAGATATCCTTAATGTTTTCAGGAACCTGTATTGATCACGTGACTATGCACAGTGCAAGAATATCTGGCGTTTATATCATGTTTGACAGACAGAATCAACCGTATGACGTGTACTGCGATCTTTACGACAATTATACCATAACATTTCTGACCTCCGATTATATGGACCCGAGTAATTTTAAATACCATTACAATGATAATACTGTGGTCGTTGTAAGATCTTATGTATCTGGTGGGCGACAGGTCGATAGTGAAATTAAACAATTAACAAAAGGTCATCAAATCGATTTGAATTATGAGATGGGGCGGAGGCGACAGGGATACACGTACATGTATATAAAAAGACTATATATTACCGTAAATAACCATGTGCGGTATGATCGACATACTTCAAACACCATTGGTTATAAAGTAAATGATGTCGAAGTTCGGACCTCGGAAAATAGGCACAGATACAACAGATTTAATTCATTTGAAACTAAAACAGCGATCAAATTTGAAACATCCTTTGACAAACCGACCAATATGAATGCCGAAGATAACCTACACTGGTTTCTTGAAAAATGGTATTACGAAGCTGAAAGTATTCCAGGTGAGCGCTACATGCCGAAGAAATTTTTCTTCTCTTTCGAAATGGCATCTGATGTTGCGAGGAAAACAGAGGAAGGATTTGCGGATATATATGGTATCAATATTGGTTTACGTTACAACAAGGATTAACTACAGATATTCAACTTGATAATCATGACACAATAATAGTATACAGTTTATTAACTATTGTACATAAAATACAAACACATACAATGAGTACAATGACAGCTAAAAGTTATCTTTAAACATATGACAATAATTACTTGGATTCTTACAGTTATGTGTATACATGTATATGCGTACATACTTATACACATGTATGTACACATATATACATAAATAAACGTAATCAGAATGAAAAAGGAGAAGGGAAATAGATGTACTTGTAGAAATACAGGGTTGTTTTCATTATTTCATTGAATTTATTTAATCAAAATAGGTTTTTTGATAAAAGGATCAATGGATCTCCTGTCTCGTGAAGTATCAAAATTGTCCTCCGCAGCTCAAAGTAAATACAAGGTGTTGTATCTCTATCGTAACATAATACTCGATATAGATAGTGTAGACCAAGCTCAGTTTGCATGAAAGTACATTTTTTTATCCAATTCTATACTCTCAATATACGCGGGGACAGTTGTTGAAAATGGTAATAGACTAGAACTTTGTCTAAAATGTAATTATGATCCAAATCAGGAGTGTATTTCAACTGACAAGTTCCAACAAAATGGACTAGCTCAAGATTCTTCTATTTTTCTAAATAAAGCCCTTAAGCCATGTTTGAACAGGGGATTTAACGTAGCTGTGATTTTATATTTTGAGAAAACATTCTGGAAAAAGAAGAAATTGCTTGTAACAAGCACTTTCTTCTTTTCCCACAATTTTTTCTACCACGTTGGATATTTCATCTCAAATTGCGTCCAATTTTTATTGTCGTCTGCAACCTCTTTCAATATTGACCTTTCTAAAATTTCATAAAAGACGGAAGAGATTTAAGATTCATTTGTCGATTTCATAAGTACATAAAATCTAAATTGACCAATCGCTGAACCCACACTTTTACTCCAATCGCAACGCCCAATGACTCCGACAGGAAGTCCCACTTCGATTTAACCCTTTCCTGTTTTAAATTTTTTTAGACCTGTCTAAATTCAAAGGTTTTGCAGACGAAAATTTAGAGTGGGTTTTATTTGAGAAATAACCATCCAGTAGGGTAGAAAATATTGTGGAAAAAGAAGAAATTGCTTGTTACAAGCAATTTCTTCTTTTCCAACAATGTTTTCTCAAGTATAAAATCACAAGGACTAAAAAATCAGTGATTGTACAGGAAAGGGTTAAACAGCGTTATTTTGCAAAAAACTATGGTCATAAGCATGTAAAAAAAATGGAAAATCGTTTGTTGACGACCTAAACGTCGTAACTGCAGCTTGACGTCTAAGTCGCCAAACAACAAAAACATTTCACACAAATTGCCGCCAATGTCAAAGTTTAAATCTCAATAACGGGCTGAATGAATAATTTAATTGGTCGATATATTCCTCTATTGACAGCCACGATTTGTAATTTACAGCTCTAAATGATATGTATTAAGCAATCGCTCAAGGGACGGCAAAAATGTGGTCTCTGACGAGGGTTGTCGCTTAATGCACATTTTTGTGACATATATGAGGGATGATCGCATACATTTTTAATGTAAAATTCACAATTGACCCTTTGTTGTTGGAACCCATTAGAATCGTCTCATTTAGACAATTCTAATGATTTCCAATATCCTAGGATTCAGTTGCAATAAGTTTTTAAGCAAATGGGTCGTTTTCTCAAGAGTTTCTTTTTTTTTTCATCTGGTAAGGGAATTTAAATTGTGGCTGCTTTATAAAGACGGTCGCTTAAAAAATGTGGTCTCTTGAGCAAGATTGACTGTACCGGAAGTTCGAATGTAAATTAAGAAAAAATACATCCGCTGGTGCATAATACCAAGATTATGTATTTCCAATCAAATTTACATAATATCCATAACGAACATTCGCGGCAAAAGTCGTGTTTACTTATTTATTTGATAACTTAACGAAATGGAAGAAAAAGGAAAATTAACGTGATATCCGCCACTTTTCTCAGGAATAATCATCTAGTCAGTAGTGGCAGTTCAAGAGCACTAACACGACAAAAATCACATCAAGTGACTAACGGTATCTGATCTTTTGACAAAATAACAGTTTTCCTGGAATATTCCCCATTTTGTTCGTGGTTTATTTTATTTTTTTTTTCTTCTTCTTAATTTCGTAAGTGGTGGCAGTTCTGTGCGACCATAGAAATATTTCTTAACTTGCTTGCGACTAAACAACCATCGTCACTCGACGTCACATATTCGATGGTCGATTTTCTATTCTTTAAAACTCAGTTCAAAACTGTCTTAAAGAGCTTATTTTAGTATAGGCCATTACAACAGGTTTGTTCTAATCAATTTAATGAAGCATTTCATGATGTTGGCTTTTGCCTTCGTCAATTTTACTTTTCTTTAGTTAAGTTGTGGTCATATAAAAATGAGGTCACGCGGTATCGGTATCGGAATTTCATGAATTGTCTGATTCAACTGAACCCTTCAGATATAAACACGCTCGCACGCACACACAACTTTTTGGGTAGCAAACATTGTGTAAAATGGGGAAATTGCTGACGACAGTTCTAGGTTTATAAAATTTTAGATTTTTTCAACTTTTAAGGTATAGAAAAGATTGTGTAAAATGAAGAAATTACTTGCATCAAGCAATTTCTTCATTTTACACAATGTTTTCCCATTTTTTTTTTTTCGGGGCGTCAAAAGGTGTCAATGTGAGGCAACGGGTTAAAGAATCAGTCGACCAATCAAATAATTCATTTTTATCGGAAGTGAAGTTTGAACAACGACATTGGCCGACATTTAAGATAGGCATTCTTCTTGGTTGGGCTTCTTATACGTTGTAACTTCAGCTTATTTAAACGTTTAATCATGAACCAACCATTTTTTGTCATTTGAAACTGGCCGTTAGGCTTGGAAAAAAGAGTTTAATATCGAACTGGAACTTTCTGCCGGAGCTAAGAGGGCGGAATTTTGCCGCTTATGTCCCATTCAAAAAATGTTGTTTCATCTATTACGGAGCCACCGCCATAGCGCAGTCGGTAGCGCGCCAGACTCCTAATTTTCAATCATGGGTGTCATGGGTTCGATCCCCGGCGGCGGCAAATATTCTTTCCGACAATTGTCTCTCACCAATGGGTGGATAATCGTAAACCTAAGTGAGATAGCAGCTGGAGGCTAGGAAAGGATGTAGTGGTAGTACTGGTGTGAGAAATACCAGGAATCCATTGTTAGGTGCTCCAGCCGTCGCGATATGACTGAAATACTGTTAAAAGCGGCGTTAAACCCCATTCAATCAATCAATCATCTATTACGAGATGGAAAAAATCAAAACTGGTCCAAATTGAAAGGAGTTGCTGACGACAATTTAAAGTGAATTAAATTTTAGATTTTTTTTCCCACTTTTTGGGGAGCAAAGATTGTGTAAAATGAGGAAATTGCTTGTTACAAGCAATTTCTTCATTTTACACAATGTTTGCCCAAAAGCGTCACTGTGTTGGAATTGGTTAAGCCAGGGTTTACTCTCATGACCGCTGAATTGAGAGCACAGTACGTTATTGATTGTGAAAATCGGACGCGGCGCTTCATTCTAAATCTTTCAGAATCAAAAGACTCAGTCCTTATCACACAAACGAGGTTATTTCTCGATTGGAAAATCAGATCTAGGTGATGTTTATTTAGAGATTATTGTGTTTGTCTTAACCCCTATCGTTATCTCGTTTTGGTAAAAAAATGCAGTTCACGTTGCCCTTATGTCTGTTCACGAGATAGTATAATCATTTTAATACAATTTCACACACTTCCCCTTTTACGCCCCTTTAAGAAAAAAAAAAAAAAAAAAAAAAAAACACTTCGAAAATATTGCCAGAAATAAAGAAGCTGTTTCATTTTTTTTTTCTGAATTTTAGAATTTCATCAGTTTTTTTATTGCCAACTGCAAATTCTTTAATTTGGGCCAGTCTCCTTTTTTGACGTCTGGTAATGGGTTGAAATATTTTCTTTGGTTTTTAAGTTGGAATGCGGAGCAATTCCAACTTAGATTTAACAAAACCGCAAAATGAACACAAGACAATTTCATTTCGGGTTTCTTGATAACACTTATCACGTGATCTCTTAGATATGAATACACATCGGGTTACTTCTCATCTCAACTTGCCACGGACAATCAGTTAGTTGTAGCCGAAGACAATAATATGGCACATGTAAAGGATGATATAAATCGTTTAGAGACTTCTAAACATGCTTTAGGTTGCTTTAAATTATTGAAAAACAAGATAATAATCAGCGCAGTAATTTGTTTTTTGTGATTCGCCGTCCCGTGTTTGGTAATCACGTGATCTCAAGTGACATGTGGTAGTCATGTTACCATAGATAGGCAATGTTTACAAATATGGCTCAGGTCGCAAATGCATTTTTACAATAATCACGCCGCCCAGTGCTTTAAAACATTCTAGAGCGATTAAGGGGGATCGTAGGCATCCAGCAAACGCGATTATTGTGGGATTTACAGCTTTTATTCAATAAAAAACAAATAGAAGCAAAACGAAAGTAGAAGATTTTGAAAATTAGAATGTAAACATATCAACTTCCGGTTTCTACTTATTTACTAAATAATTCCTTTTTATTATGTCATTATTTACAGGTTTAAATCAATAATAACACATCAAACCTTTAACAAGCGTCATCTAGCTTTCAGCTTGGTCCTTTTTACTTAAGATTTTTTACGGTTCTAAAGCCGAAAAACGAATAAGGTAATCGCGTGACTACAGGGCGTTCGGAAGATAATTTGATACTATCTTCATCATATTATAGGAATTTTTAGGAAAGGGGCAAAACTACAATGTGCAAACTATAACGTTACAATAACGTTAACGTCTTTTTTTCTTCTTTTGAATTTTACTCTCAACGCTTTAAATATTCTTTTTTCCTAAGTCTTAACCGGCATATCAAATCGATCACCCTGAAACAAGTTTCCGCGCATTTCCGCAAATTTCCACGTATTCTAATAAACTTAAAGTGAAAATCTACGTGAGTTAAGTATGATCGTTACAGAATTGGCCTAGTTGAGGGTTAAATAATCATTGAGGTCATTGATTTCTTACTGCAGAAGCAAGTTGTTATTCTCTGTTTTCAAGGTTCTTAATGGAGTTCATGTATTACAGTTGATCCAAAGGAGAATGTTATGCTTGAAAATTCTAATTTTGCTGTGCATGACACGAGCTTATAACCCATTCCAACACGGTAAAATTTTAGACCAGTCCAAATTCAAAGAAGTAGCAGACGATAATTGTAAGTTGATGAAATCTTTAAAATCCTGTTTTTTTTTTTTTTTGTTTTGTTTTTGTTTTTGTTTTTTTTTTTTGACAGAAAACATTGTGGACAATGAACAAATTGCTTGTAACAAACATTTTCTTCATTTTCAACAATGTTTTCAAAAGCTTTCATAATGAGGGTCATTTAAAAGCGCCACTGTCTGGGAAATGGTTAAGACAATGCTAGTTCTTGATTTCTGTAAGTGGATTTATGTTTTTATGCGTTATTTACGCACATATTTACACGAATGGGAATGCTGGTTTCAGTTAAAAGGAGGGAGGTTTACTCGGAAAGTAATAAATGAATTTAAACCGAATTCCACAGTTGTGACCCTTTCAGCGCATTCCAACTTCTCAGTACTTTCAGTCCTTTGATTATTTGAATGGCGGAATTGATAAAACGCAAGGGCCTTTGCACCTAGAATTTCGTTTCAGAAATAAAGAAAGTATTTTATGTTTTCATTGAGGTATGAGCATAAAAAACAAATCACAGTGAATAAATATGAATAAATATGCGAAGTTGATTCACACAATTGTGTGATTCATTTCATACCTCAATGAAGACAAACATTATTCTCTTCCTTTCTTTTACTAGTTTTGGGTGATCTTTTGGATCGACTTTGTGCACAGGTTTAAAATAGTTGTGAGCTCAACACACAGATGTCATTCTTAGAAATAATATCTACAAACACAAATTATCCTTATTGAAACCACTCAGACCATTAATATTCCAGACAAACACTGACAGCTCACCGTCTGCTTTCCCTTACTCTTTCCAAGCTTTGCCATTTACATATAAAGTCTTTTAAACTATCCAGCTCCTATGCCCTTGTTTTCTAGCTTCTTTCATTTGATTAACTATATTTTTTTCTTTTGGAGACGACCTCCAGGGAACACTGATAGAAAACTTTGAAAGGGGTTCCTTTAAGCTCCTTCCATTGTCGACGAACAATTTCCCTATACTTGAAATGGGTGAACTTGGCGTTTATAGACATTGAATTCCCTTAGTTTTGCTGCACCAAGAGGGCGATAGACACGCTCAAACTTTACATAATTTGCGAACTTCTCTGATATTTTCATTGCTTCCACAAGATGGCACCTAAGTTTTGATTCAGTAACATCAGTTCATTTACAATTTCTTCATTAAGACCTAGTAATATAAGACTATTTCTCATCGATTGTAATTTGAGATATACAAAACTATCCTTAAGACTCTCTTTTTCATTTTTAAGTTCCCCAATTCTAACCGACATTAATGGCGCATCAACATCAAAACCGTCAACTTTATCCTCTAATGAAATCATTCTTTGCCCAACTTTCTTAGTGCAGCCTTCTATTGATTTTCTTTGTGTTTTAAACTGAGCTTCAAAATTCTCAATCCTTTTTTCTAATTGGTCGATCTTTTCAAATTTATTCTTGAATAGGTCCATTTATTTCTTGAAAATAGTTCATTAAGTCTCTGTTTGTAGGCTCGCTTTTGGCTTCTGTTTTTGGGCTTTACCCTCGGATGACAAACCACGACCTATACCATTATCCTTGACCACTAGACATATTTAAAAAACTACTGCTATTCTCACAATTATTAATACATATTGTCTCTGAACATAGAGCTTGGTTAAGAATTGGATGAAGATTACATGACTAGCTAGTTGACGAGCTCACAATGTTTTTCGCTTTAAATCTGACTTGGACTGGAACTAACAGGAATTCTCATGCTATTCTCAACGCCTCGCAATATTGAGTTAGGTTGACCAGTGATTTCGATTTTCCAACTCCTCAGACGGGCATTTTAGTGTTTTTTTTTTTGTTTTTTTTTAATTTTGTCATCCTTGGTGTGTTCACTCTCACTGTCACTACTGCTTCTATTTTTCCTTTTTTCTTTATTTATCTATCGACTTTGCGTGACATTTCCTTCCTCACATTGCATTATATTTTCTAAATATCACTTTCAAGGACTTCGATGTTCAAAATCCAATAATATTTCCAAAATTTCAAACGGGATTCAAAATGCGTCCATAGCCGCAATTACCACATGACCTTTGACTGGAAATGTTAGGCTTTTGCATGCTTGGAGGCAATTCACTCAATCAATGAGGTTTATGACCGATTTCTAGTATGTCAGGCACGGTGTCAACGATTTGAAAACGCAACATAGGGAGGGACTTCCAGAACGCTATCGGTGTGTACCCAAACCATCAGAGATCGGATGCGAGGTGCTGGCTTGAGGGCACGGGAACCAATATGACTGAGCTCCAGACCTATTTACAGACGAGTCAAGGTTTTGTGGTGACTTTAACGATAGACGTGCTAGGATAATGAAAATTGCAAATGATCGTGTTGCTTCACTTTGTTTGGCAGAACATGATCGGTTTGGCGGGATTTCGATCATTGTCTTGGAGGGAATAAGTGCTCGGGGGAAACGGACCTCGTTGACAACGACACGTTAACGACTCTAAGGCAGATAAACGAGATCTTGGATGTTTACGTTCGCCCATATGCAGGTGCTGTATGTGAAACGTTCTAATAGATGACAAGGCGCGAGCACGTAGAGCAATATCTCGAACAAGCCACAATCGTCCGTATGCAATTGCAAGCCAGATCTCTGTAACTAAATCCAATAGGGCATGCTTGGGATATGTTACAGGCAGCTGTTTAATTACGCCCAGTGCAACCGGCATCTGTACAAGAGCTCTTGAAGAATTTGATCAAATTCGACAATATAAGATCAGTAGGCTTATCAGCAGAATGCGGAGGCGTTGTCAGGCGATAATTGAAGCACGGGCACATCACACACGCCATTAAGGGGCATAAACATCTTCTTTCATACAAAAAACGACCTTTGATCACTCACTGAACTTGTACATCTATAGGCCTACCATGGATAACAAGTGTAGTTCTGTGAGTAAAGGGATTGATTTTGCCAAATACTCCTGAATTATCAGCATTAAAATAGGTCAACTTCGTGTAATCGAACGCATTTGACATCGGGTATTTAACGCGTCAGGAGCTCTGGTCTTTGTGTTGGCGTTAAAACATGATTCAACTGTTAATCGCTGTATCGCTTTTAGTTGGCGAAGGCTTAGCTGGTAAGTTCTCATTTCTTAAAGTTTTTTACGTTGGTTGTGTTTGTGTGTACTTATTTGTGTGTTTATTCTTATTTTTTTTGTTGTTGTTTTGTTTAGTTTTTCGGATAGATCGAGTTTTTGTACACGGATCAAAAGGGAGTTTGATTGATTGATTGATTGACTGATTGAATGGAGTTTGAGTCCACTTTTAATGGTATTGCAGTCACTTCGCGGCGGCTGGAGCACTTAAACGATTGTTTCCTGGTATTTCTCACACCAGTACTAACACTATATCCTTTCTTAGCCTCCAGCTGTGCATCCCACTTAGGTTTACGATTATCTACTCATTGGTGTGATACAAATGTCGGGAAGGATATTTGCCGCGATCGGGGATCGAATCCATGGCACCCCATAACTGGAAGTCCGGCGCGGTACAATTGCGCTATGTCCGGGGCCTAAACAAGGAGTTAGACCCTGTGCAATATCGCCAGGGGACCAGCAAACGACAGGGGTTGTAGACGACAATTTCTCATTCATTAAATTTAAGATTTTTTTTTTTTTTTTTTTTTACAGAATATATCTTTATTTTACACAATGTTTTCCCTTTTTTTCTTGAGAGGTTGTCAAGAAGTATCACTGAGTTGGAATGGGTTAAGTCATATTTCAAAGCAAATATTGTTACAATATCTTTATACTGGCATTTACGTAGTTCACACCACATAATATAGAATATTGGAATGAGCAGAACCAACTTACTTAAAAGTAAATGTCGATGAAATTGAAAGTATGATAATGTATTTCATACAAACGAATTTACAAGATTGAATTACAAGGTTTTTATGCAATAATTTCGAAAGACGCATTTATGCCAAATGGCTCAGTTCTCGTCGGAAATGCCGCGGTCATAGAGCAGTGGAAGCACGTATAGGACTCCTAGTCATGGGGTCCCTGGTTCGATCCCCGGTCGCTGCAAACACCCTTTCCGAGATTTGTCTCCCACCAATGGATGGATGATAGTAAACCCAATTAGAATGAGCAGCTGGAGGCTCGACAAGGATGTAGTGGTAGTACTGGTGTGAGAAATACCAGGAATCCATGGTTCTCCAGTCGCCACAATATAACTAAAATACTGTTAAAAGTGGCGTTAAACCCCATTAAGTCAGTCAATAAATCAAATAGTCTTTGTCGGAAAGCCTATCAATTTATAATTTCATATCATCTTAAGCGTGTGGCAGTTATTAGTTATCCTAAGCTTCTAAGATATGCAATACACTAATTCCATCAAAATGAATTGACACCAGACGGGCTTTCGACCCTACATGGTTTCGATTTTGACAAATCAAGTGACTTATAAAGTTTGTACGCATTTAATGTGTACATTATTATATATCCATTGATTTATTTACAAATCTGCTAATCGGTGTTGATTGGTTTTTTTTGTGTGTGTATTTTTTTTTTTTATTATTATTATTCAAGTTTTGATTCGTTTCAGAAACTTGCAAGGATTACTATTTGCAAAAATACTCAGATGATAACCTTGCACTAGATGGTCTTTACGATTTCACGGCGAATGATGACGACCCATACCTAATCTATTGTGACTTTGAGACAGGTTATGGCTATACTTATATTTCAACCACTGCCTACCAAAACACAAACACTAAAGACCATCACTTTGATCGATCAGAGTTTAAGATTGTTCTGCTTTATGCAAATGGTTCCCAATACCAGGTACCAATATCGCGCCCTGAGAAGAGCAGGAAACTTGATGTATCGTTTACCTATGAATCTTCTTACAACAGCTGGTTGGCTAATGATTTGATGTACCCCTACATTACAGTTAGCATGAAGTCAAAGGTAAAGAATAACACAATACGAGGATATCTTGTCAACGGCACCAAAGTGTCAGATCAAGTTTGTGACCGAGAGTATTTTAAACAATACGCTCGTCTGATTTTTGCATTCTTATTCAACCACAAGAATCTAGATCCTGTTCAAGATGAGAAGAAGAGACAAGGCGAAGAATTTTTGAAAAAATGGGTAGACTTAGCAACCCTGGTACCCGATGAAACCAGACTTCCTAGAAATTTCTTTTCGTTTTTCGAAGTGAAACACAAAGACTGTGGCGGATACATGACAAGAGATGATTATACGGATGTCATCGGAGCTGCGATTGGTCTAAAATTCGGTAGTTATTTCCGGTTACTTATTTTGTAACGCGTACCGCGAAAAAGGGTCTTCTTGGAACCCCTCGAAAAAAACGACTTGTGAATCCAATATATATAGAACAACAAATAAATGGTCATGAAATACCGAATAATTAAACGAATCATCTATAAACAGGTAAAAACGAGGCTGTGTCGAGTTTTTTATCTGTTTAAAATGGCGAGTGTAACAAATTCCGTTCTTTTTTAGCACGAATTTAGTATTTTATTTGTGATGATAATATTTGTGATAAATCGATTAAACTCCTACACTTTATCAATTTAAGATATTCCGTGAAATAACGCCATTTGCAAGCATTAAGTGACGTCATGTTCACGGTAACGCAAACGCGTTATCATAGGTTTCGATTCGTTTGTATAGGTATTACATTAGTATAATATCACCTATATGTATTATCAAAAATATTCAACGGGTTAATTTCACTCCCGAGTCGGAAGTCATGCTATATCCTCTTTTTAGTGTCTATACATTGTATTCATACTAAGACTATTGCACTCGCACGACGTAATATGAGCATGCGCTAACTTTTAAAACAATCTGACATTATGTGTAGACACTGAGAGCCACGAACAGCTGCATTTAGAATATTCGATGGCTGCTTATAAGACCTTTTAGTCAGTAGCTATGTACAGAACGCACAGTCAAGACTCAGATCAGACCGTGCAGATGCACAGTCTGATCTGAATCTTTGCTTGGCGCACATTTGACATTCTAGGAAATGCCACGCACATGTTTATATTTGAATGTAAAATCGTACCGGTATTTCGAGAATACTCGTATAGAAAAGTAGAATGATGACCCAAGATTCAGGGGATAAAAAGTACCAAAAACAGAAAAGTTTCGAATCGGCATGTTGGCTGGGGTCGATACTGTTAGCGTTTTCCAGGAGGTCACATTGACCGGTCAAATTTATGGCGAGTTCTTTAGTGATTTTGAGCGTTGTATCGAAATTTCTGGGCGAGATATCCATTGCTTATTTCACCGACAAAAACTAAAACTATAAATTTGATGGATCTATTCTTCGTTCATTTTGCACTATCAAACCTTATCTCAGCAGGACCAAGGGAACTTAATTTATGTTCAGTTACAGTTAACAATAATAATATCAAAGTACTGAAACTACTGTAAGCTAGCAAAGCATGGTTGAATGTAGAAAATCTTTCCTTTGTTGGGAAGAAAAACATTGTGGACTTTGAAGAAATTGCTTGTTACAAGCAATTTCTTCATTGTCCACAATGTTTTCCAAAGCTTTTTTTTTGAGATGCTTAAAAAACGGAATTGTGTTGGAATTGGTTAAAAAGCATGCTTTTCAGAGAGTTCTCTACGAGTTGAATAGAGTTTGCAATATTCCTGAAATAATTAAGAACTATTTTTTATGGCGTATGCATTAACGGATTAAGTCGTTGAGCCTCCAGTGGCAGTTTGCACTCGTTGAACTTTTAGACGACCTCAAAATTTTGTCTGTTAACTTAAGCTATCAAAGCTGAAGCTTTGCTAGCTAATAATAATGAGAAACAAATGAATAGATAAGATGGTTTGTTGGTTGGTGACATTGTATCTACATCGTTACTACAGCTTGAATAAACTGTAGGTCGCTAAACAAACAAAAATCGTCAACACATAAATGTGTACCATGCAGTGTTACGGTTCAAAGTTCACTTCCGGTGGAAATAAAACAGATGGTTGGTCCAACGATTAATTTCAGCGACAATCTGTCAAATCGAAATGAAATTGTGTTTTTTTTACAGTTATAAGATGTGGGTCTCCCCCGGACATCAACCATGCCAGTAAACACATAAGCGGCTACGAATATAACAGTACAGTTACATACGAATGCGATGACGGGTTTGAATTCCGAGAGAATCAAACTGAGCTGAAATGCTCTGCTAAAGGAAAATGGCTAGGCAGAATCATATCAACTCCATGTATTCGGAAAAAACCTCGTAAGTATCTTTTAACCCACTTCCACACGATCCAACTTTTACCTTCCTAAAGATGGAAGCTTTTGAAAACATGGTTGAAAATGAATAAATTGCTTTTGTCAACCAATTTCTTCATTATCTGCAATATTTTCTACACAAATAGACGAAGGCATTTTTTTAAAAATGTCATCATCTAAAAAAAAGTCTTCTGCAACCCCATTCAGTTCGGACCGATCTAAAATTTTGGCGTCTGGTAATGGGTTAATCAGGGCGAAGATAGATTTAACCCATTCCCACTCAATGACGCTTTTAGACGGCCCCATGTAAAAATTGTTTGGGGAAAATATAGCGGAAAAATGAAGAAATTGCTTGTTACAAGCAATTTCTTCATTATCCACAATAATTTGTATCCCCAAAGTTAAAAGAAATCCAAAATTTCATAAGCTTTAAATTGTCGTCTGTAACTTCTTTCAAATTGGACCAGTCTAAAATTTTGCCGTCTGGTATTGGGTTAACTTGCTAATTTAACACTGTATACCTGTAAGTCCTTCCTAGATGCTTTTCACAAAGTCTACATATATAACTTAGAAGGCAAGATAATTTAACAAATTGTCAAACCCACCCATTTGAATGAGATTACCCTGCAATAAATCAGTCTATCCACCTACTTCTGAGTATGAAGGTAAATAATGGTAGCGTCATTGAATTTTTTCAGTATGTTTATTTCGATATATTGACCGACTTCAATTAAAGAAGCCCACCTCCATAACTCGTGTCATTTAAGGAGTTAAGCGCCCTTTGAATGTTCAGCAGGGAAAAAAATAACTCTGACAATACATCCGATCCATTCATGCACCTACCCACCTAACCACTCTGCCTTTTCTCCCCCCCCCACCTCTCTCTCGGATAAAAAGAAAAAGAAAAAATGTGGAAACTACGCAAATTAATCAAAATATTAAATTTGATCTAGACATCTTAGGGCTCATCAACACCGACAGGAAGGTTCGCTTCGAATTAAACGGCGTTATTTTGCAAAATTTATGGTCAGTAGCAGTTGGCTGGTGACATAAACGTCGTAGCCACAGCTAGAATAAATGGCGACCAACGTTATAGTTGAAAAGCTCAGGTCCGGACTGAATAAATTACTTGATTGGTCGGTTCATTCCTTGATTGAAAGCCGCGATTGGTCAATTGCACGATGTGTTCAGCCCGTTTTAGCCTGAGATTGCGTAAGCAATCTGATGTTAAAGTTACTATGCTAAAAATTCAAACCCATGTAGAGTTTAATGTGAAAACATAATGTAAAAACATCTAACGCAATCAATGTGATCTTCTGTCGCTTGAAAAGTAGATCGGATCTGACCATAAATTAATACGCCCGATTGAGGCGAGAAGGACGAAAAGGAGATATGACTCATCGAAAGCTACAATACCTTCGTGTGAGTGTTCTGAATTTGGCAAAATTATCAAAACTTGACGAGTGAATGGAAAGAAAGAAATGAGATATATAATATATTGGAAATTATTAAACATATATAATCATATCATATTGTTTTGAAAAAATTAGATGTTTGTTTCATACCAAAATGATATTACTTCTTCTTGAGTAACAATGATAAAACGGTCCGGTTAGACGAAGTTGCTGTATAAAGCTGATAAGCGAAGCTGTCGGTTTTACGCACGATTGGAATGTTTTGTTTGACAAATTGATTGGTCATTCATAGGATCATATTCGCACTGTCTGAAAACAGTTTGGTCGTGCTCGGCCTTTGTGTCTATATATTTTTACCTCCGAATTCTACCCAAAGGATGCAACGTCTACATACCGCTTTTGAGAGGTGCACATAATCATGTTAACCTGGTAAACGACCGCCCGCCCTCACTCGCTTTCTTTATCTGGAGATTATAAGCGCATATTTACATAACGAAATTGGTCTGTGTGGTAGAATAATCACATCGCACGCAAGAGCCTCCTAGTTCGAACCTGGCTACACGCTCCTTTCCCCACCTCTCTTACTCTCTAGCTCTCTCTCGCTAGCTCGACTGGCTGAAAGCCAACGAGCTTTTGTCACGGTGTGGTGTCCGTTGTTCGTCCGACCGTCAACTTTTACTCTAAAAATCTTCTTCTCAGAAAGTACTGAACATAATTCAACCAAACTCCACCAAATTCACAGGAAAGATCCTTGGGTGACCTTTATCAGATCCCTACAAAACATTTTGATCGGGTGAAAAATATGTAACGATATATACATGTAAATATATCGTAACAATACCTCAACGGGATGAAAATTATTGCGGGCAGGTTGTGTCCCCTAGCGCACAAATTGGCAGATCTGCGCATAATCGACAGTAGATTTGGGTAGAAAGTGGCACCTCCGATACTCCGACCATCAAACTTTTCTGCCCAGATTACATATCTCCTGTATACATATCTCAGGCTTTCAGCGCTTTGATTTACCATTCTTTAGAAAAAACGATGTAAACTATCAAAGTCCAGTTAGCCTACCATATTGTGCGTTTAATTTCTATCAAAACAATCTCATTTTCCGCTGGATATTTGACCTTGAATGATATGAATATGACCCGGAGATTAATCACAAATCATATCAATATTATTTTAGGTTACAGGGAACTAATACAGTTTCCCGCCATCTGTCACATTTTGTATAGGGAAAGTCCGGGCATGTAAACAAAGATCAAGGTGACCTCTGATTGGTCCATAAATTATAAAGGCGAAATCTAACGATTTGATCCGATCAATTGATACTCTTTTAATAACTTAGGAGCAAAAAGGATAACATTTTAATGTATTTCGGCCCTTGAGGGGCGGTTTCTATACCCTAGGGTAGTTTTCGAAAAATGAAGTAAAACTAGCTGCGCGAAGAGGGTTATCTTAAAAATGACGTCATAACTCATTGATAAAAGGGATCATGCCATATCACAATTCAGTTATTTTGACGGATGAATGATTGTTCTTGAATTTGATATATGGTTTGACTCCCTTGCAATTTTTGGGGATGAGCTATTTGCTATTTTCTTATAATGGTCGCCTATGGAAAACGGAATAGTTCCCTGTAACCTTAACCAATTACCAGATTGCAAAATTTTAGACTGGTCCAAATTGAAAGAAGTTACAGAAGACAATTAGAGTTTTATAAAATTTTAAATTTTTGTGCCCCCGCATCGATAGATCGGCGGGCATATTGTTCTACCGGTGTCCGTCTGTCTGTCTGTCTGTCCGTCTCCTTGTCTGTCTGTCTGCAAAACTTAACCTGCCAACTAAACATTTTCCTATAACTTCAACCCTGATTAAGTTACAATGCTAATATTTGGTATGTAGATAGGTCTCAACAAGGCGCAACTTGAGAAGGTCATTTCATCAAGGTCAAGTTCAAAATTTTAACCCTTTCCCCTAAAACATAGAAGAAAAAAAAAAACAATAAAAATCACCCGTTTCTAAAGAATTCCTGTTTCGGGGGAATAGTGTTTCACAAACACATCTTGTTTCAACTTTCTGTGTAGAGATCAGTGTGTTAAAAAGAAGAAATTTCTAGTAATAAGTAATTTCTCCATTTTTACAAAATGTTTTCCCGATTGTTTTTTTCTTTGAAGGCGTCCAAAAGCGTCATTGTGTGGGAATTGTTTAGACAATTGACCAATCGCTTGCCACGCCAATTTACTCCGTTTGCCCCACCCTGTGACACCCATGGGAATTTCCGCTTGAATTTAAACGGGATTAAGTGCCAACGCTTACAAGAAGAAACTTTCTGATTTCTCCGCGTAGGTTTCTTTCTTAATAAAAATCATTTTAAAATCGATATGATAACAATAGAAATAATGAAAATACAAAGTAAGATAATGATGTGTGCATTATAAAAATAGTCGTTGATCGAGTAAAACACGGTAATTACAGCTGATTTCTTGTTGTAGTTATGATATTTGTTAGACGTTATGTTGGTTGCTACTGTCATTATTTCTTTCTTCTAATTGCTTGTTTATTTTATGTTTGGATTATCCGAGGTGTCATACACGGTGAATTATGGGCAGATCTGTCCACTTAACGGAATGACAGACAGTCTGCCCACAAAAAAATCATATTTTGTATTTATCTAATTTATTTAAGAAATGAAGATAATATTTTTTGTTTTCATGGAGGTATGAACCGAAAAACCTAATCACACTGTATGTGTGATTAGGTTTTTCGGTTCATACCTCCATGAAAACAAAAAATATTATCTTTATTTCTTATAATTTAATAGCATCGAGCGAAAAATGCAACAACTTAACAAATTTTGATACCTTTTTGTAGTGAACTATTTTGTGCGGAAGCATACAAAATGGCTGCGTACTCAAAATTTAGTTCATGGAGGTATGAATTAAATTTTTCGACCAATCAGATCGCTCGTTTTTTATAGACGAAACTAACAATTAAATTATTATTTATTTGAAAGCGACGTTACAATGCCCGTTACTAGAAAATAGACCGTCTTAGATCTACATCACCATTCCGAAACAGTGACGCTTTTGAACGTCACCAAGAAAAACTACTGGGAAAAGATTGTAGAAAATGAAAATTAAGTGGTTTTTAGTTTAACGTCACTTTCGATAGTATTTCAGTTATACCGCGGTTGGTAGGTGCACCAAACTATGGCTTCCTGTAACTTTTCACAAACAGGCATGTACGACCGAATCCTTAGTTTTGGGCAATTAGCTGCCCAGCCAGCTTAATAGGCAAACCATTTATCATATTTCCATCGGTGAGAGTTAAATGAAGTGTGTGGCAATGGCACTTAAAACAAAGATTTCAGCAAAACTTGGGATCGTGCGCAGGACATTAAGTAGAAAACATCCTGTATTACCTATTAAGCCTTGCTGTTAAGAGATTATCTGTATAAAAAACGCCATTTTCTACACCAAAATAGGAATATCACTCTACTTTGCCAACAGGGACGTCCGCTATCAGTTATTCAGTGCTTTTATTCTTCCAGGTACCTGTTTAGACCATGAAACTATGAACAACGCGAGGATTCCAGGAGTTTACATAGTCTACGATAGATTGAACCAACCGTATAAGATATACTGTGAGTTCTACGATAACTACACGCTTACATTTATGACTCCTTTTGGTATGGAACGGCACAGATTTGATGTACATCATAACGACACCTCTGTAGTCATTGTGAGATCTTACTTAAATGATGGTAGACAGGTAGAGAGTGAGATCAGACAGTTAGACAGTTATAAAGATATTCCTATCGAGTTTCATTACAGCAGCTTCCTTAATGTCATCATACGCATTCAAATGGATGCATACGGACAGAAAACCCTAGGATATGTAGTTAACGGTGTCGAGGTTAAGGAAACGTATGATTATAGGGGTTATGAAAATAGTAAGATTGCAATTGAATTTAAGATGCTTGAAAGAAAACCAAGTTCTGGAAAAGAGTCTGATAACATGGATTTTATTCTTTATGAATGGTTAACCGAGGCTAGAAATGTGCAGGGTGAACTGTACATGCCAAAATCGTTTTTCTTTTCCTTCGTTGTAACGAGTTTTCTTGATGGCTATTACAGCAGAATCGGAGCAAGGGAGAGTCTATTTCAAAAGTTATATGGTATAAATATTGGTTTGCGTTACAACAAATACTGACTATCAAGGGTGCCGTAAATAACGCAATGTTGTTTTGTGTAGCCTATGTGTTCTTAGTTTGATCACATGATTAGTCAGTATTCACTCAAGTGATTCTCAGTACGTGGATTGGCTCGTGCAGAATAAACGCTTTCCTGTTCAATCCCTGGTTTTTACGTCCCTGTGATTTGTTATTGAGAAAACATTGTAGAAAAAGAAGAAATTGCTTGCAACAAGCAACATTTTCTTTTTCCACAATATTTTCTAAGCTCCTGAATGATCATTCTTAATATTAACCCACTTTAGGTTTTCGTCTTTGAATTTGGACAGGTCTAAAAGTTTGAAAAGCGGGAAAAGGTTAAGGACCAATGCCTAAACCATAAAAGCGTTACATATGCAGATAATATATTGTTGGTAACTTAATATAGAAAAAATATTTGATTATCTAGTGAACCCAACTATTCTCTTTATCCTGTTACCATATGATTAAATCAATTCTACCAAAGAATAAGCATTAAAAGAAAATTAAAGTTCCCTTCATCGCGAAGGAAACGTACCATTCTGAAGGCGGTATGACATTTGAAAGTACTCTCATTCAGATTTCATTCCCATGGCATTGTTAAGAAACGGTTTCTTCATTTTCCACAATGTTTTACTGATTGATTTCTACGGGGGCGTCAAAAGACGCCATTTTGTGGCAATGGTTTTAAATGGCGTCATTATCCCAGTAACAAAGACGGTTAAAGGAGAATAAGGGATATTATGATTTTGAAATAAGTCGTAATACACTATTTTCACGAGATCCTTTCACGTAAATAGAATACCGCTGTGTAGCAATGATAAAAAACCTTGTTTTTGATTCTCGCCACGTAGTTCAAATTGATATTTCATACAAACTTCGGTCTATTGGAGTACCAAAGTATTTCTACTCAGAGCGAACCCAATAAAAGGTTGTGTATAAATAGGTAAGAACTATAACATAATATTCATGAAATATACTAAGGGAAAAAAGTTTAGCAATTTTTTTCGACCTACATTATTTTTCAACGTAAATGTATAAACCTTATAAAATCAGTCTCGTTTGCAATTTTTAAAAGCTAACTAACTAATTATGCATTAAGATCACGTTTTCCTCGCTTCTAAAGGCTGCCTGATGCAAATTTGCTGAAACACGTTCTGCACGTGCTTCCACATGTACATGGAGTCTATATCCACAATATCTATCCCAGTTTATTGGTTAGATAATTCATTAAAACATTTTAAAAAATTCAAATGGGACGTCGCCCAGGGCTTAACTTAGACCAACAGAACGTAGCCACCGGTATGCTGGCTGCTGGTATGATGGTAAAAGAGGTGGCTCAACATTTTGGCGTGAGCCAAAGTTCCATTTCAAGACTTCGAACAAAGTATCGTCAATTAGGCACCGTCAAAGACAGGCCACGTTCAGGCAGGCCACGTAAGACTACCCAACGTGAGTACAATTACATCGTGACGTGCTCACGGCGTAACCGCTTCCTCAATAGCACTCGTATAGCCGGTTTGGTCTGAAATGCAACGTGAACAAGGGTCTGTACTCGTTCTTTAAGAAACAGATTTCGTTCGGCACGTTTACGCGCACGTCGACCTTACGTTGGCATTCCTTTGACACGTGCACACAGACATGCAAGATTGAATTGGACAAGGGTACACCGTCGATTGCCAAGACGAATGTGGAATCAGGTCATATTCACAGACGAATCCCGTTTTAATTTGATGTTTGCGGATGGCAGGGTACGTGTTTGGAGGCGTGAGGGGGAAAGGATGGATCCCGCCAACGTCATTCAACATTTTGGAGGCGGCAGCGTCATGGTCTTGGGTGGTATATCATACCGTGGCAAGACTGACTTGGTAGCTATTCAGGGAAACTTAAATGCCGTTCGATACTGCACCGAAATTGTCCAGCCAGTGGTATTGCCGTTCTTGCGTCAAGGGCTTGCTACCATTTTTCAGCAAGATAATGCCCGCCCACATGTCGCTCGGCACACTTTGGCAAGCCAAATCACCGGATCTGTCTCCGACCTTTGGGACCATCTGGGTAGGAGAGTAAGAGACAGGAATGACGTTTAGAACGTTAGTGACCTGGAAAGTGTTCTGCGTCAGGAATTGGGCCGTGTCCCTATGGCCATTAACCGTAGGCTCATTTCCAGCATGAGAAAACGCTGTGATGCCGTTATTGGCGCAAACGGTGGACACACACGTATGACCTTGAAATCATCTGTTTTTTTTTTAAATACTGTGGCTAACACATAAAAGATCGATGTGTGAAAATATGGTTTGAATCCAAAGCTAGACACCGGAGAATTTGGCTGTAACGTACGAAATTTCTAAACTTTTTTCCTTTAGTATATATATATATTGCTAGTAAGCGATAAAAACGTTATAAATGACGATAGAATCATTTTGCTATTATGATCATTATTTTCATTTCTTCGCTTTATTTATTTTTCAATTCCCTCCCCTTTCTTTCCAAAGCGGCGTTATGATTCCTGTTACATTATCAAAGGACATAAAGTACTGAGAAGTTGGAATGCGCTGAAAGGGTCAAAACTGTGGAATTCGGTTCAAATTCTTTTATTACTTTCTGAGTAAGCCTCCCTCCTTTAAGATTAAACCAGCATTCCCATTCGTGAACATATGTGCGTGAATAACGCACAAAAACTTAAATTCACATACAGAAATAAAAACTAGCATTGTCTTAACCCATTCCCAGACAGTGGCGCTTTAAAATGACCCTCGTTATGAAAAATTTGAAAAACATTGAGGAAAATGAAGACATTGATTGTTACAAGCAATTTCATGATTATAAACAATGTTTTCTGTCCAAACAGACCAGGATTTTAAAGATTTCATCAACTTACCCTTGTCGTCTGCTACTTCTTTGAATTTGAACTGGTCTAAAATTTTATCGTGTTGGAATGGGTTATAAGCTCGTGTCACGCACAGCAGATTTTTCAATCATAACATTCTCCTTTTGATCAACTGTAATACGTGAACTCCTTTTGGAATCTTGAAAACAGAGAATAACAGCTTCTACAGTAAGAAATCAATGACCAATGACCTATTATTGTCTTTGGCTACAACTAACTGATTGTCCGTGGCAAGATGAGATGAGAAGTAACCCGAGGTGTATTCATATCTAAGAGATCACGTGATATGTGCTATCAAGAAACCCGAAATAAAATTGTATTGTCTTCAATTTGCCGTTTTATTAAATCTAAGTTGGAATTGCCCAGCATTCCAACTTAAAAATATACCATGAACGAACTAAGGAAAGATTCCGATTTGGTCAGATTGTACGACTTGAGCAGTTTGAAAAGTCCAAAACACTTTTGCTTTTATCACATTTTCTAATTGTAGACTGTTCGAATTGTGCAGGCTAAAACGTGTCGAACACTATGGCTATTATCACATTTTCTAAATGTAGACACATCGAATTGTGCAGGCTTAAACGTGTCCAACACTTTGGCTTTTATCACATTGCCTAAATGTAGACTATTCGAATTGTGCAGGCTAAACCGTCTCCAACACTATGGCTTTTATCACATTGCCTAAATGTAGACTATTCGAATTGTGCAGGCTAAAACGTGTCCAACACTTTGGCTTTTATCACATTGCCTAAATGTAGACTATTCGAATTGTGCAGGCTAAAACGTGTCCAACACTTTGGCTTTTATCACATTGCCTAAATGTAGACTATTCGAATTGTGCAGGCTAAAACGTGTCAAACACTTTGGCTTTTATAACATTGCCTAAATGTAGACTGTGCTAATTGTGCAGGCTAACATATGTCCAAAACTTTGGCTTTTATCACATAAAATCAGACTGTAGAGTCGTCATTCTACCTTAAAATATGTTTATCCCCCGCATCGATAAGATCGGGGGCATATTGTTTTACCGGTGTCCGTCTGTCTGTCTGTCCGTCTGTCCGTCCGTCTGTCTGTCTGCAAAACTTAACCTGCCAACTAAACATTTTCCTATAACTTCAATCCTGATTAAGTTACAATGCTAATATTTGGTATGTAGATAGGTCTCAACAAGGCGCAACTGGAAAAGGTCATTTCATCAAGGTCAAAATTTTAACCCTTTACCCGTTTCTTAAGAATTCCTGTTTCGGGGGCATGCTGTTTCACAAACACATCTTGTTCATTTTCGAAGAACTTACCCTTACTTACATAAACTAAACATAAATATCGAATTTTACCCTTCACTTCAAGTCTAAATGAATAATTTAATTGGTGGTCTATCGATTTTTTATTAGCAGCTGCGATCCGTCAAGTGACCAATCGCTGGCACCGCCAACTTACTACGTTAGCCCCGTCCATTGACTCCAACAGAAAGGTCTATTTCGATTTTAAGCGGCGTGACTTTGCAAAATTTATAGTCATTAGCATGTGCTTGAATAAGCTGTATTTATGACGTTTAAGTCTCAAAACCAACATAATGTGTAACATAAATGGCGACAAATGTTAGAGTTCAAAGATTACTTCCAGTCTAATGATTAACATGCCTAGATGGCACCCTCACTTAGACTTTTTTGAAGGAGTGTACGGATTGACCCTTTTCCTGCAACGGGTAACTAAAACATCATTCAAATAAGTATTAGGAATCCTATATTATGAGCAATGACTTTGAATTAAGTACAGATGAACTAATTGATGTTTAACCCATCCTAACTCAATCCCTCCTTTTTACGCCCCTCAAGAAAATAGCTTTTGAAAACATTGCGGAAAATGAAGAAATTGCTTGTATCAAGCAATTTCTTCATTATCCACAATGTTTTCTATCCAAAACGACGAAAAAGTTCAAAATTCCATTGACTTGAAATTGTCGTCTGCAGCTTCTTTCAATTTGGACCAGTCTAAAATTTTGCTGTGTTGGAATGGATTCGACTTTTTTATTACTTTTGCATAATACTGAATTTATATACATTACTCATTAATACCATCGTTTATCATTTTGTAACTGATCGATGATTTATTAACAATCCGTCAAACAAAAAGGACCAACTATATTCGGTCAATTGAAATAGGACCTTCCGAGACGCTCAAAACTTTTGACCCTGATATAAGGATGAGATAGACAATGGTCAAGGAGATTCGTTCTAAGTAGATTTTTTTTAAATTAAGAAATGGAGAGAGTATTTTCGTTTTCATTTAAGCGGGACAAAAGAGTGATAATGTTTTTAGGTCGTTACCTTAATGGAAACAAAAAATGTCTTCCATTTCTTATGAATCAATACCACGAAGCAAAACAAAGCAAATAGTATGGTAACCTCTGCTGTATCCGGACACATTTTAAGATATTTGTTTCTCGGAGTTCCCTGGAGTATCCTTTCGCTTCAAGAGATGAAGAGAATATTTTTTTTTTGTTTTCATGGAGGTATGAACCGACAAAAAACTAATCACACTGTATGAATACGCGAAGTTCAAAGTTAAATTAGGGTTTAAATGAATGATTGAAATTTTGATTGCCATTTGGATCAATTAATTATTACTATGCATGACATCCCTTTCAAATTTGGCTGCCTTGTGACGTCTGCGTGAGAAAAAAATGGTAAAATTAATAAAAGTTTGGACACTCTGAAGACATAGATGATCTACCTGCATTTGAACGATGCTATTTTTTTTTATTATTTTATATTATTACTATAATTGATAATAATACTTTTATTATCATTTAGAATTTTAGTTTTACTCACAGTCGCACTAAAACAAATTAGCATTTATGATTAAGGGATATATTATGTATTTGATCCATTTATGATCATAAATCACTCTCAATTCCCTGAAGTGTTCAATCCTAGTTGGAGGGTGTCAACATATTTGTCAAGAATGATAGAAAATGTGAGATAGCAAACTTGATTTTGAAAAACGTGATATAGCGTTAATTAACGGTTTAGAGTCTATTTTTATCAAGATTGATCAAGTAATTTAAATCGCAAGGTCTTTTATAGTATTTTTTTTTTTCATCATTATGAAATGATACAGTCGATGTCTTGATGCAAAAAGGATATTTTATTTGTAATTATCGGAAAAATATGCTTTATTTTAGAATTAAAGATATTTTATGTTTGTTATCATTGAGGTATGAACCTCAAAACTTAATCAGACTGTATAAATGCGCGAAGCAGATTCATACATAAGTGCGATTAAGTTTAAAGGTTCATACCTCAACGAAAAAAAATCTACATTTCTTATAATAAAATGCCACCAAACAAATCAAAACAAATACTTTACTTATAAGAGTTTATGGATCTACTTAGTGCACAAGCATACAAAATAGTTGTGTGCTAAATATATTGCTCATTGATGTATGGAGGAAAATCAACTTATCACAACTCTTGAATCTTGATAGACGAAACTAAAATGATATTTTTTAACGATTGCTGTATTACATTGAAGGATTGCAACAGACTGAGATATGAAGATGAAGATAACTAGTGTTTCAAGAGAAAAATCAAAGATGATTAATGTAGCACTGACTGTCGTGTTATTGCTCTCTTTCATGGAGGAAATGACTGGCTCACATGACGGAGGGTTCGTTGAAGTCCAAAGACATTTTCAGTTTGAAGACATTCTGACGGCGAACCAAAGTTCGTATTGGGTTTGGAGATCAGAAGCCTCGGATCTGAAAACGTTGAGGCTGGTTGACGAAACAGGAATACACCGTGTTGAGATATTAATTTGTGTTGAACCATCTGAGACTGAGAACAATGTTGTTCTGACATTGGATGATATTAGATACTCTAATGATGGACCGTCAGATATGATATATGTAACATTTAATGGAATGCCATGGGCTGAATACAGCACATTCGAGAAATGGGCTCATGGGCATGAGTGGAATATATTCCGAAACACTGGGCGTATGGGAAATTCCCTTTTGTTACCCCAGGGGCAGTATGTGATAGGGGTCAGTGTGACGACAGATATGTATGGATTAGAACTGGATAAAATTCGGTTAAATGCGGAATACCAAAATCTGCGTTCCCCGTTGTTTTGTGGAGGTTCTCTTGTAGTTAACTAGACTTCGCCAAGTGAAAAAAATATGTAAATATTTAAACCTTTGTTAGAAAAACTGTGGAAATGGATAATATTTTGAAATACCAATTTTTACATACTTTGAGATGACATGTGAGTCGTGGACACGGTTTATTTATTTCGTTTCTGTGAATCAGGAAGATAGTTTATTAAAAAATTGATTTGTTTGTTTTTTCAGTGCGGCGGGTTTTTCTGAAAAAGGGCTCATAAAAGTCATGTTGTCATTAACCCATTCTTGGAAATAATATTACAAATAAAATGTATTCTTTTTCATTCTATCTATTCAACTTTATTTCTTCTTAATGTCTATATGACGGGACATAGCAAGACATAAAGGCTGTCTTGCAGTACGAAAACTAACGATCAAAGCAAGACTGCGAGGATTGTGAAGGCTGACCATGGTCGATTCTGTTCGCCTTTGGAGGCTTTCCCGAATACAAAATCGTCATTCTACCTTATTTCATATAACCAATGCTTATTTACCTGTGCTGAATCAGAATCTCCTTTTCAAATACATATGATTTAATTGTTAGTTTCGTCTATCAAAAACGAGCGTTCTGATTGGTCGAAAAATTTAATTCATACCTCCATGAACAAAATTTTGAGCACGCAGCCATTTCGTATGCTTCCGCATAAAATAGTTCCATACAAAAAGGTATCAAAATTTGTACAGTTTTTGGTTTTTACGCTCGATGCTATTAAATTATAAGAAATGAAGAGAATGTTTTTTGTTTTCATGGAGGTATGAACCGAAAAACCTAATCACACAATGTATGAATCCGCTTCGCGTATTCATACAGTGTGATTAGTTTTTTCGGTTCATAACTCCATGAAAACAAAAAATATTCTCTTCATCTCTTAAGTGAAAGGTATTACCAGAGGCCCATTTTCGCATGATGAGTCACCACTGTAATCAGTTATTACTGACCATAGAGCGACAGACAGCTGTAATAAAACAATATAACTTTGAAGGAGGTTTACTAAAGATCTAAATGACGCTGGGTTTCAGCCTCTAGACGTTTAGTGCCAGAGTCTGATAACCTAAAGATGATATAGATGAATAATTGTTAGTTTCAGAGTCAGATCGAGAGGTGAAGACACAACTGTAAATACATGGGGTGGGGATATTAGAAATTGAAAGATCCAATGATCTTACGCAAAAGAACAATCGATTATTCTATTTGTTTAATGCAGAAAAGAGTCAAAATCGAATTTTTTAGGAAACATTCTCTGAGAGCACATCATATGGCGCGTGAATTACGTAAAAATCATTTATTACCAACATGTTGGCATATAAACTTAGCACTTAGTACGAACGGAAGGGTCTTACCACATGGAATACGCTTGTAAAATATATATATTAAAAAAACAACTAGGACTTACGGTTCAAAAGTTATTGTAGAAGGGAGACCAAAATGCGATAAATACAGCTTTATTCAAGCTGTATTTACCACATTTTGGTCGCCCATGAAAATAATTGCTAGTGTTGAAATTGTCTGCTGTCAAAAGACAGATATACAGAAGGGTAAAACGAAAAAACAGTCACGATCATGTTCAAACCGTCAAGGTTTGAAAGAGGGCACCGGTACCAATTTAAAAAAAGCATAACATTAAATAAAGCTGTTCCTTACATTCTTTCATTCATATTTATCTATTCATTCGTTTGTTCATATTAGTTCAATGTATACAAATGAGAAGAAAAGCAGAATATTCTTTCAGTTATATGATTTGCATAGTTCACTTTTTCATGCGCTTCCTATGTCACCAGTACCGGACTAGGTCCCAGGTTCGATCTCCAGTCACGGCGAATATCCTTTATGACATATGTCTTGCACCAATGGGTGATTAATCGTTAAACTAAGCGGGATATGCAGACGTAGGCCCAGACAGGATGTTATGGTAGGACTGGCGTTATGCTGTTGAAGGTGTCGTTAAACTTCAATCAATCAATCAATCAATCAATTTTCCAGGAAAATGACGTCACTCTGAAACAAAGGGTTATCAAAATCATGCAAATAGTTGATGAAAATGACTTTTCGTGAGCCTTAATAGGTAAGTTGGGAAAGATAGCATTGAATGAGATTCGCAGTGTAGGAAACGCGAATACGATACAAGGTTTTGTATCACAAAAGGTATCTTTGTATACATAATTAGTGGGCTTCGCAAATGAAGTAAATGAAGCTTGAATAGGTGGTGTTATGCAAATCATTATTATTATCATTATTACATATATTACACTTATTACTTCATTTTAATTTTCATCTTTCTCCGCCATACGGAAAGAATCTGCCTGGTCAAACTGCTCGGGGTGCGCAAGCTGAATAGGATCAAAATCTTTTCTATTTTGCACATCTGCTGAAAGCAGAATGTTCACCTTAACCGCAATTACCAGAATTAAGACTGGTCCAAATAAAAAGAAGTTGCAGACAACAATTTTTAGTCGATGGAATTTAAAAAAGAATGTCTTCTTGGATATAACACATCGAAGAAGAATATGCAATTGCTTGTAAAAAAGCATCTTTTTTTAATTTTCAACAATACTTTTCCATATGTTTTTTCTTGTAGGCGTAAAAAATCGGGATTGTGTGACAATGGGCAAGCATACCATGTATTCATTTTTGAAGTATTAGCCCTGGCCTATCTTAATTAAGGACGATACCTTTTTCGAATGCCTGCATCGTATCCAATGAAGGTGTGCAGAAGAGAGGCGTTTGGGGACCAAAGCATCGCAACAACAGCTTAAATAAGATGCATTATGAACTGACCCGAAATGTGGTGTTTTAATTTACGCACATGAGCGATGACTTTGAATTATGTGGAGTTAAATCAAAGTATATTTAATCGATGAATTATTTCGATTTTTTCTTACTTATACATAATAACGGGTTAAAGGGTAAGAATCAAAGAACTCTCAAAGCACTGACAGTACTGATGATGGGCGTTCATGTTGGCAAAGTTTTATAAAGCAAAACGTCTCGCCTAGGTCGCCTAGCTTAATAAATAATACAGAATATTTTCTCTTCAAGTGGCATGTGCACGATTCCCAGTTCGGCAATAAATGACATTGCGACATTCGTATCTCAACGATGAAAGCGTTATAAGTGATTTGCATTTTACGTATTTTACGTTGGCTAAGCAGCCAATTTCTCAGATTTAATGTTGTAGTTGTACATATGCATATCGGCCCGGTGTTCAATATAACAGGAAGCCTTGATAGGGTGCACCAGCCAACTGCCTTATTACGAATATTACTGAAGATAGCGTTAATGCAAATGATAATCAATTGCAGATTAAATAGTTTTCCATATCAATGCTTTTTAACTTTTCTTAGATTAACCTTTTCCTAAGACAGTCTACAGATAATTAAGATATCATTTAAGAAATTTGGACAGTATTGGATTAGGAATTTGATTCAGAACTATTATTTTCTAGAAATAAATGTCATTTTCTTTCATATCTTCTGCAACCATGTAGTATCTAAAAACAGCTATTCTAAAATAATAAAAAGAATCCCTGGAACCTCTTTTAACATACCTAGAATATGCTGAAAACGTCTACACACTTCTACATAGCGTAGTATGACTACCCGCAACCGCAGTATACAGCTGGTATGCTTAGTTCTAAAAATAGTAATTTTAGAATTCAAAAAAAGGGTTAGCGCGGCGAATCAAAACTTCTTTTACCAAATTTGCGAAGCGAGTTGTAGCGTTCTGTACGACCGGCAAATTGCGAACAAGACTGAAGTGCGATATATTGTGAGTTAAGAAAATGTTTTATCTACAAAAGGTGTTCTTACGCGATTTATGAATTATATGGAATTCTAACAACACGCCCTTAAAGGATAGGCAACTGGTTTGCTGAAACGATGCTTTTAGATATTATACATATTGAGCTTAATTCGGTCCTACATTTCCTACCCTACTGTATTTTCAAAACGAGGTAACACTGATGGACGTTGAGACGTCCACCAGAAACCACTGTGTACAACATTTGATGTAAGACACTTTTACAATATTAATACCATCCTTGTATTCGTCAGTCCCATTAACTAGATTGCTTGACTTAAACGACTTTTGGGTTCGTCACACCCCAAGTAACTAGTTATCTTAGGATAAGAAGATATCTTGGTCTTGTTATATGACCCTACACATGGATAACATGATGGAAAAGGACCGAGCTCTAAGAGGTTTCGTCCTGTATACATGCACTTGCATCACCCCTCCGAACAACTAGCTATTTCGTCGCTCATATGAAAACCGGAAGCGATTCTCCCATATATGGACTTTCGTTTACCATATCGCATCTGCTCCATGTAAACAACACTCTAAAACAAAGGACTGGTAGTCAGGAGAGTCTCAAGTTCATTGAGTATGACACAATGTTTTACTTGCTCAAAACCGCCTTTCTAACCTAATTTTAAAGAACACGAGTCTATGGTGTAGCCACACTAAGTCTGGTCGCTTTTTCTTATTCTTGACTTCTAACATAACATAACATAACATGTTCTTTATTTCACCAACGTAAGTACAACAATTCAGTGAGGTATTACAAACAAAATTGCATAGAGTTAAAGGGATTTTGTCTATTGTCCAAGCGGTAGTTACGATGTTTAGGTCGCCAATAAACCAATCTACTTTTCGTTACATGTCGGAGCTCAGTGGGAGGTTCCAGCGATCCGTCACTTTTTCGAACGAAGGTTCTTAAGAATTTCACAATCGCGTCTGTCAATCAAATAATCAGTCGACCAATGAAACCATTCATTCAGACTGTAAGTTAAGTTTGAACCCTTACATATACATATTGAGCTTAATTTGGTACTACATTTCCTACCCTACTGGATTTTCAAAACGAGGTAACACTGATCTTCATCATATTATAGGATTTTTTAGTAAAAGAGCAAAACTATCAAGTGCAAACAATAACGTTACAATAACGTTAACGTCTTTTTTTTTTCTTTTGAATTTTACTCATAACGCTTTAAATATTCTTTTTTCCTAAGTCTAAACCGGTATTTCAAATCGATCACCCTTACAAAGTTTCCGTGCATTTCTGCAAATCTCTAAGTATACTCATAAACTTGTAGTGAAAATCTTCGTGAGTATAGTATGATCGTTACAGAATTGGCCGAGTTGAGGGTCAAATAATCATCGAGGTCATTGATTTCTTACTGTAGAAGCTGTTATTCTCTGTTTTCAAGATTCTAAAAGGAGTTCACGTACTACAGTTGATCAAAAGGAGAATTTTATGCTTGAAAATTCTAATTTAATGTGCGTGACACGAGCTTATAACCCATTCCAACATAAAATTTTAGACCAGTCCAAATTCAAAGAAGTAACAGACGAAAATAAGTTGATGAAATATTTAAAATCCTGGTCTTTTTGGACAGAAAACTTTGTGGATAATGAAGAAATTGCTTGTAATAAGCAATTTCTTCTTTTTCCACAATGTTTTCCAAAGCTTTCATAATGAGGGTCATTTAAAAGCGTCACTGTCTGGGAATGGGTGAGACAATGCTAGTTTTTTATTTCTATATGTGGATTTGTGTTTTTGTGCGTTTTCACGCACATATGTACACGAATGGGAATGCTGGTTTAAGTTTAAAGGAGGGAGGCTTACTCAGAAAGTAATAAAAGAATTTGAACCGAATTCCGCAGTTATGACCCTTTCAGCGCATTCCAACTTCTCAGTACTTTCAGTCATTTGATTTTCAAAATAAAACCGATAAAATTCGAAGCGGAACTTCCTGTCGGTGTTAATGGGCGGGGCCAAAGGAGTTAGTGGGCGGGGTCAGCGTTTGGTCAATTGTCAATGTGTAATCTTTAAAAAATGGTTCGAAAGAGTGAATACTTATGACATGTTAATCCTTGTCCTGATAAACAAGTGACAAGCACGTTGCAAAAAGATTGAAAGAAGTTGCAGACGACTATATTAAGTTGGGGGAATTTTAAAAGTATTTATCATGTTGGCTAGAACACATTGTGGCAAGCAATTTCTTTATTATCTACAGTTTTTCTTGAGAAGCGTAAAATGCGTGTTTGGGTCGGAATGTGTTAAATTTGAGAGACGCGGACTGCAGAAAAGCAAAGGGGTTGAAACAGACAGCAATGAATTAAATCATTAGTTGCATAACTTTTGTGCTCATTTGATCATTCATTTAATCTCAGGCCAAATTATTATCATATGTCAGACCTAATAAACTTTCCTGATTTGGTGTTTAACGGAATGCGAGGAAAGCAGTGGTATTTTCTTCTTCCTCTTCTGCATTCAATCGCGGTGAGGTGTCTATAGTCGAAATGGAGAGCATGGGCTCCCAGATCAAAAGGTCAGAGTTCCGTTCTCGGGAGCGGCTATCGATCTGGGTTCTGTCATCGGGTAACAGAACTGTCGCAAGTACTGGCATATTCAGAATGTTAATATAAGTTAACCCTTGTCATGCTGAATAAAATCCTCTTTAAAATTGCACTAAATTCAAAGGGCTGACTGTACCGGATGTAATAACTGTTGGTTAATAATTCTTTTGAAAATGTTTTTATAAACAATTCTGACTTAAAAGGGAAAGGTAGGAGGTATAGGCAAAGATCAGACTGCACATATGTGCAGGCTAATCTTTGTCTATACCTCCTGCTAAAACAGGATTATTCCGGGTTCAGCATGACAAAGGTTTTAATTAATATAATGAATATCAATCTGAATTGGAAGAATTTGTTTCCAAATCAATGTAAATTAAATAGGCAAAACATATAATCGCGATATGTACTTTACAGACAGGAGATTCATGATTCAAGCACTGATCAAAATTAGATTCATTTCCCCCGGCAGATTCTAACATCAAACTCCACATTCCTCTTGGCGTCATCCCTGGTGCACTAAAAAGAAATTTATGTAATCTACGAGCGCCCACTCTTTGCATAATCTTCAAAACTATCTATTCATTTTAACACATTTACACTTAATAATACTTTTGATCCCCCCGCCTCGGCGCTAAAACTAAAATAAGAACAAAATATTTTTCTTTATTATCCACAATGTTTTCAGTGTCTTAAGAAAAGAAATCCATCAACTAAAAATTGTCGTCATCAACTTCTTTCATTTGCGAAAAGTCTACAGTTTTGTCGTTTGTGAATGGGTAATAGAAACGAGTACGAAATTAAACATTGTAGATTATTTCAACTGAAATGTTTCGTAACTTTTTCTGTCACAACTTCAATCTTTCAAACTGAATATGTCTAAAATTAACGCAGAATTATGCTTACTTTATGATGATGTCTTCCAGTCCTATGAATTTTGAAAAACAATTAAAGATTAAAATGTCACGGACAAAGTTGTGTAAGAAAATGGGCTCTGAATGCACCAGTCTTTAAGTTGCTGAAATGTCGGATGATTTGAAAAGTGTGATCCAGAAATATGGTCGATTTCGAGGGTGAATGTTAATAATTTAGGCCTTCGTATGAATCGGACTATGACAAATTAGTTAAGAACTATAAATAAAAGAAATTGTCTAATTGTATAACATATTTCTAATGTTATTGATACATTAATTATCCACAATCTGTCTGTATTCTGTTAGGTTGTCAATCCTAATTCAAGATTTTCGCTGTATTTATCAAGAATGATAGAAAATGTGAGATAGCAAATTTGATTTTAAAAACGTGATATAGCGTTAAATAACGGTTTAAAGTCTATTTTTATCAAGATTGATCAATTATTTTAAATCGCAATTTTGTTGTATTTTTTAGCATCATAAAATGATTAAGTTTGCGTGTTGCTGCACAACGGATTTTTTTATTGTAATTATCAGAAAATAGCATACCTTACTCATAATTACAACAGTTGATTGAAGGATTGCAAAAGAATAAGATACTTTGAACCTGAAATGTCTCGTGTAATAGAGAAAAAGACAAACCTGTCTTATTTAGCACTGAATGCAGTGTTTGTCATGACACTTTTTTCTGTCGCGAAGGAAATGACATGCGTGCATGCCGGAGGGTTCGTTGTTCTTCAAAGACATTTTCAGTTTGAAGATATTCTGACGGCGAACCAAAGTTCGTATTGGGTATGGAGGTCAGAAGCTTCGGATCTGAAAACTTTGCGGCTGGTTGATGAAACAGGAATACATCGTGTTGAGATATGGGTGTGTATAGAACCGTCAGGCATTCAGAACAATGTTGTTCTAACTCTGGACGACATCAGGTACTCTAACGATGGACCGTCAGATATGATATATGTAACATTTAATGGAATGCCATGGGCTGAATACAGCACATTCGAGAAATGGGCTTATGGTCATGAGTGGAATATATTCCGAAACACTGGGCGTATTGGAAATTCCCTTGTGTTACCCCAGGGGCAGTATGTGATAGGGGTCAGTGTGTTGACAGATATGTATGGATTAGAGCTGGATAAGATGCGGTTGATTGCGGAATATCAGAATCTGGATTCATCATTGTTTTGTGGAGGTTCTCTTGTCATAAACTAAATTTCGTCAAGTAAAAAAATGAAGTATCTTGATATACTTTCTGTTTGCATGTTCAATGGTTACATGTTAAACATTGAAATATTTCTGACGTTAAACTCGATATGTCGTAAATATTCTTCAGATTGCAAGCTTCTGAGGCAAAGAAACTTGTATACGTATAAAAATTATCACCCATGGGAATCTATATTACTTTTAGTATCAAGAGCTTTATTTGAAATTACTAGATAAATGTTTAGTCGTACATCGACCAAATTAATTAGGAAACATTGAAGTGCCACGCAGGAGTTTTCTTATATACAACTGACAACATTTTGGTTTAAACAATATCTGCTTTGAACATTATTTTCGTATATGTACTTTTTGTTCCTGGTGTTTCTTGAATATATTTCTGAAGAAATGATCGTAAAAGAAAAACGAAAAGGACACAGTATTTTACAATAGTCTTGTAGTTTTTTTTTTTTGTTGTTGTTGTTGTTTTTTTTTTTTTTTTTTTTTTTTGGAGAAGATTCGAATACGCTGAACAGGTACTTTTTAATGATTAAGTTACATTTTGTTAAAAGTTTTATTAATAAACGAGAATAATAAGTGTTATTTGTTTTTCCTGAGTAAATGCATCAAATGATTAGATCAATATGTAATTATTTACTTCCCTTTCAAGAGAATTTCTGCCAGTACAGCGACACCTTACTGACACCTAATAAAATAATAAACATAGAGCCTAATCCTCTTTAAGTGAAGTGCCATGGATTTTAACAACAAAATAATATGCAAACCATGTTCATCATTCTAAAACAAGTCATTTTTTTAAGAATAAAAAAACAGAAAATTTTTTAATCAATATTCAATGACAAAGTACATCAATAGATGAAAAATAAAGCATCATCATTTGTCAAAATAAAAAACCCCTAAAACATTAGATTAACTTCTGTAACTTATAAAATAAAGCGCAAATTGAGCAATGACACCCCCCTTATTATCTTTTGAAGAATAGATCTGTAAAATAGACCAGCTTTGGTTTTTGCTCGAAAACTAATGTCATTTTCATAATTTACAAATTAAGAGCATCTTGTACTTGTAAAAAAAACTTGATAATACAGCCAAGACATCACGAACTGTTTTATCTTTTTAGATATTATACCATATTATCTTAGAATATTAAGCCATTTTTACTCTAGCTGGGTTTTTTGTTGTTAATCAGCCTTTATTGGTCACTTTTGAGGTGTTTTCGGTATATTGGCTATGAAGTCTTTCCTTTTTAATCTATTCAGTTGGTGCAGCACTCAACTTTGATCCTCAAAATCGCGGGTTCGATCCCCAGGAAGACCTAACTAATAAAACTAATTGGCTTTCGAATGAGACGTTAAACCAGGGACCCTTGTGGCGTTGCTATCCATCGAGTACGTTAAAGATCCAGGCGCTCTCAGCATTTTCGTCCTGTATCCTTGCACATCCCCCTAACATCTAGCCGTCTTCTGGGGGCGTCGCTGATATAGGCATTTACTACGGTATTATAGATAAATAAACGGAAATAAATACCAAACTTGATAAAATTGTTATTGACCCGAATGTTCAGCTTATCGCTGGCCCCGCCCACTTACTACTTTGGTCCCTCGCATTGACTCCGGCGGGAATTCTCGCTCCGATTTTAAACGGCGTTATTTTTCTAAATCAATAGCCAGTAGCATGCATAAAAAATTGATATGGTTGGTTTGCGACCTAAGCATCGTAACTACAGCTTGTAGTTACGACGTTTAAATCGCCAAACCAACAAAAAAGCTTAACAAAAAAGGCGGCAAATGTAGCAGTTCAAAGCCAAGTGCCGGACTGAATGAAATTATTTGATTGGTCGGTTTGATTGACAGACGCGAATGGTCAATTTCGAAATTGACACAGATTGGATCGTCCGACAAACGCCGACTATCCGTACAGAAACTGGAACATATATCATTATTGTACATAATCTACAGCAAATGCCGCGGCGGAGTAGAAAAGCTCGTAAACCCGAAAAAAAGTACTTGTTACAAGGTTATTGGATCGAATCCAGGAGTCCAGGAGGAGTCAGTTTTTTTTCCGTAATCCATTTCCACACAGTGACGCTTTTAGACGCCGTCCGCAATGTTTTTGGAAAACATTGTTGACAATGAAGAAATTCCAATGTTTTCTACCCAAAAAGTAAAAAAAAGTATTTCCAATATTTCATAAGCTTTAAATTGTCATCTGCAACTCCTATCAATTTTAACCAGTCTAGAATTTTGCTGTCTGATAATTGGTTAAATAAGCTGAATTCATGTTTTCTTCATAATGCGGAAATTTTACATCTAATAGACTTTATCTTCCTTTCCGTTCAATAATGTTGATTCTACATATTTTCTTTTTTCGGTCAAGTTTTCCTCTCAGATCCTTCCTGCGTTACAAAATTAATAACGAGAACGAAATAAACCCCTTTTCTCTATACATTATTCACCAGTCGCGTTTGTCAATCAAATAACCCGTCGACCAATTAAATTATACATTGAGATAAGAAATGAGTTTTGATCTCCTACATTGGCCGCCACGTTGTTAGCCTTTTTCGTTGGTTTGGCGACTTAAACGTCGTAACTACAATTTATTGAAGTCGTAATTACGACGTTTAGGTCGCCAACCAACAAATCTACTTTTTTTGTTACATACTACTGGCCATAATCTTTGAAATATAACGCCGTTTAAAATCGAAACGGGACAAACGAGACTTCCTGTCGGAGTCAATGGGCGTGGCAAACATGGCAAGTGGGCGTGGCCTGCGATGGGTTAATTGTCTCCTAACTTAAAACGATAGTCTATTCAGTATCTATGTTATACTGTTTAACCTTATGGTTAGTTTTTTATAGAGGTAACCGAATATCACTGGACCACAATTTCAGTAGTCTTTCACACAATATCTATCTTCGCTAGCTAAGGGTTCTAAATCCACCTTGTTCCTTACGAATGTAAGGAACAAGGTGGGGTTAGAACCCTTGGCTAGCGAAGATGCACAATTTCCTGCCAAACCTCCAACCTTCAAACGACCGCCACCAAGGCTTCCGATCCTATTCCATGAAACTATTGAGACAGCGCTAACAAGTGTTTTGATTCATTCTGCAGACACCATTTCAATATATTTCTCATATTTTTTCATAAATAAACCCATCCCCTAACCCTACCCCCTACCCCGATCAAAAAAGAAACACAAAACAAACTAACTCAAAAATACCAGAAAACCCAACATACACAAAATAGATAAGTTAATTGTTAAAGAGTACATGTATATCAAAAACACAAACAGTTTTAATCAAAATCTTTAGTATGTATTTGAAAGCAATAAATATATATATCTTAGTTTTTTCGATATATAAGGAGAGCCGATTTCAAGGATCGAACCCTTGGCATTCTGTCGGTTTAACCCATTCCCAGATGACAAAATTTTAGACTAGTCCAAATTGAAAGAAGCTGCAGACGACAATTAAGAATTGGTTGAATTTTGAATATTTATGTCTTTTTAGGTGGAAAGCAAAGTCGAAAAGACAAAGCTTGTAACAACTGTTCTTCATTTTCTACATTATTTTCTCAAACTCTTTTCGAGGGGGGGGGGGTAAAAAGCGAGATGTGTTGGAACAGGGAAACAACTGGATTGAATGTATAAGCCTATCGACATATTACGGTAGAGATTTAAAAGGCTCGATCTAAGTCTTTGTTTTCAATATTATGGGTTGATCCCGTGTTTGTACACACACACTTTTTAGCAAAGCGTCAGCTTTGATAGCTTAAGTTAACAGACAAAATTTTGAGATCTTCTCAGAGTTCAACGAGTGCTAACCGCCACTGGAGGCTTAACCCCTAAATTCATTGAATGTCTACGCAAAAAAAAGTTGTTCTTCTAAATCGTGCTATAAAACCCAATCTCATTCAATCCCTCTTTTTAAAGAATCCCGAGAAAAGGCTTTAGAAAACATTGTTGACAATGAAGAAATTGCTTGTAAGCAATTTCTTCAGTGTCGACAATGTTTTCTAGCCTACAAAAGACATTAGACAAAGAAGACTACCAAACAAAACCTTGCTTTGCTAGCTTACAGTTCTTTCAGTACTTTGATTTACTTGCATTAGACGGGCGCAGCTTCGTCAGGTGACATGCTATCGCTGTAAGTATTAAAGCATCCACGGTGACCTTGTATTCAGACCAACGAAATAACGCCGTGTTTTTGTATGACCCCATGTATCATTAAAAGGTCATAAATAACCACCGTAACATATGTAATTTAATTACAAGTTACGCCAAATTACCGTTGTCCATCATAAACAGGTGAAACATAACAAATTGTTGTGGTTTTCTAACCAATTAGATTTACATGTATCTATAGTAACTTTTACTTGGAAATGTCGTTAAACTTGAATCAACTCTGCTAAAAACTATCGGAGAAGAAGCCATACGTACCTTTTCCAACTAGTGGCGGCTCTTAGGCCATGTCCAGTGAGTTCGACGTTAATTGGCGCTACTTTTTTCATTTCAGTTTATGATCATTAACCCTTGTCCTGCTGAACCCGGAATATTCCGGTTTTAGCAGGAGGTAAAGACAAAGATCAGACTGCACATGTGTGCAGTCTGATCTTAGTCTACATCTCCTGTCTGTCCCTTTGAAACCAGAGTTCTTCATGAAATCAATTATCAAAAGAGGTATTGACGACTGAACAACAAGTACTACCAGTGCTTTCAGCCCCTTGATTTTTTATATTTTCAGCATGACGAGGGTTAAAATGTTACAAAACAGTGAAATAGCTGGTTGGAGACCTGAGCTGGGCGCCAAAGCTTGAATAAGATTAAATCACGAAAATGCCCCGCATAAATGTCGACCAATATCGCGTTTCAAAAGTCACTTTCGTTCTAAATGTATTATAAGATTGGTCTATCGAGTTTTCATTGACAGTTGACCAATCGCTGACCCAGCCCTCTGACTCCGATAGAAAGTTCCGCTACGATTTTGCATGGCGTTATTTGCAATATTCATAGCCAGTAGTATGCAACAAAATAATTAAATTGTTGGTTGGCGACCTTAACGTCATAAATGCAGATTACATGAGCTGTAGTTACGACGTTTAAGTCGCCAAACCAAATAAAAAACTTAATAAAATTTCGGCCAATGTCGAAATTCAAAGCTCAATTCCAGACTGAATTAATATACTGATTGGTCGGTTGATTCCTTGATTGACACATCGAGATTTGTCAATTGCAACTGTGTACCAGGTACGGCTGAATGAATACAATGTAATTTGATTAGTCGGTTTGTTCCTTGATATTGGCTACTGGGTGTGATTTTCTCAAAATAACGCCAACCGCAATTCGAAGTGGACCTTCCTATCGGAGTCAATGGGCGGGGCCATCAGACTTAATGGGTTGGGTCAGCGATTGGTCAGTTGACAGATCGCGACTGTCAATGAAAAATCGATAGACCAATCTGATAACACAATTAAGAGATTAAGAGAATATTTCTTGTTTTCATGGAGGTATGAACCGAAAAACCTAATCACACTGTATGAATACGCGAAGCGGATTCATACATTGTGTGATTAGGTTTTTCGGTTCATACCTCCATGAAAACAAAATATATTCACTTCATTTCTTATAATTTAATAGCATCGAGCGAAAAATGCAACAACTTAACAAATTTTGATACCTTTTTGTAGTGAACTATTTTGTGCGGAAGCATTTAAAATGGCTGCGTACTCAAAATTTTGTTCATGGAGGTATGAATTAAATTTTTCGACCAATCAGATCGATCGTTTTTGATAGACGAAACTAACAATTAAATTATTTACATTTACAATTACATTGTGTGCAATTTGAGACGAAACTATCCTTTGTGGTAAAAATTATTGTTGGAACAGAAGAATTTGCTTGTCACAAACAATTTCTTCTTTTGTTTTTTCACAATATTTTCTCAAGTACAAATGAAATGGACGCAAATTCCAGGGATGGTACAATAAAGGGTTAACTTAATCTAAAAAGTGATGCTTGTTAAATTTTGAGTAATATCTTAATTTATTTTCATATATACTATAACAAGTATGTGCATGAATCTCTTGATAAAGATAACGGGAGACGAGAAACAAATGCGTCTGAAGCACATATATTGAGCAACCTGGACAGTCACAGATTGCATTGAGTATCTTCTCTGATTGTCCATAAAAACCTTGAATTTTGTAGATACATGTATCTAAAACCGCATTGTGAGGACCCTGATCAGACAGTGTGGATGCTAGTTTTAGTCTCAACCTGGAATGATGTATGTTACATCTATGCATGCCCATAAATGGGTGCGCATCCACATCGAGAAATCTTGAATGACTTAGTCCAATTTATGCTCACTGGCGAAATTGAACGCCTTAACATCATAGACAAAATTGACGGGTCCCTTGACCCGCCCGCTGACTGGATGAATTGTTAAAAAATCTTTGTCTTTTGGGTAAAAAAAACAAACACTGTGGATAATGATCTTTGAGGGAGTCAAAAAAGCGTCATTTTGAGGGAATGGGTTACACCAGTGTCTGCAACATTAAAGCCCGTTGAACACTTTGTCTCTAACAGAAAAAAACTGGTGGATCGCCGGTCCTGCAAACCGAGCTCCGAATAGAAGCTTAACTTAGATATAAACCCATTACCAAACGACAAAATGTTAGACTCGTCCAATTGAAAAGGGTCGCAGATGACAAATCCAAGTTATGTTCATTTGAAAAATAAATGTCATATTGCGTCAAGCAATTTCTTCTTTTCTCACAATGTTTTACGAATCTATAATTTTCAGACACGTAAAACACGGAGCTGTGTGGTAATGGGTTCAAAAGTGTTGTTATTTTGCAAAACATGTGAACAGTAACATGTCACAGAAAAAAGAATGTTTGGTTAGAGACATTATTGACCAATCGTGGTGTCATTCAAGGAATATATCGACCAATCAAATTGTTCATTCAACCCGGAATTGAAATTTAAATTCCGACATTAGCAACCATTTATGTGGAATATTTTTTGTTGATTTGCGACTTAAACGTCGTAACTACCGCTTATTCAAGCTGTAGTTATGCCGTTTAGGCCACCAACAACCGATTCTAACTTTCAGTTACATGCTACCGACCAACCGAAGCAGGACTTCCAATTTAGGTAATTGGGCGTGACCGAAGAAATAAGTAGACGGGGCACGCGATTGGTGGATTGTCGTTCTCACATCTTTAATAAGTTGTAGTTACGTCGTTTAGTCTATAAGCCAATACTAGTACTTAACATAAATGTCTACCAATGTTGGAGTTCAAATGCACTTTGGGTCTAAATTTATTATTTTATTTGTCTCAAGTTTTTCTTCTTTTTGTTGTTGTTGTTGCTTTTTTATTGGCAGTCGCTATCCGTCATTTCTATAGATAGTTTGTTTTCAAATTCAAAAACATAAAAATAATGAAAATATCATATGATCGATGTCGGGACTACAAAAAGAAGTCAAGTGTTCACATTGTTTTCCCAGGCTTTTTTTCTTGAGGGGGCGTAAAAAGGAAGGATTGTGTGAGACATTAAGAAACATTTCACGAGGAAAAGATGGTGGCTTCCCTCTCGGTGGCAACATCTCTCCCCTCAGTGACGCTTTCTGACGCCCCCCAAGAAAAGTTATTGGGAAAACATTGTAGGGATTGAAGAAATTGCTTGTAACAAGCAATTTCTTCATTTTCCACAATATTTTTTCACAAAGAAAGTTGAAAAAAATCTAAAATTTCATAAACTTTGAATTTTTGTCTGCAACTCCTTTCAATTTGGACCAGTCTAAAATTTTGCTGTCTGGGAACGGGTTAACTTCTTTCATTTTTATTTGGCCATAATATACCCATTTGCACATTTTATTTCCTGATGAAGAATGGCAGATCGCCGATGTCAATAAAGAATGTTTCAAGTAAACAAGGATTGAATTTTTAACTCCGACAAAAATGCCAAGCACTTTTTGTTATTTAAGTCGCTAAACCCATTCCCAGAACAACAAAATTTAGGACTGGTCTAAATTTAATAAACAAGATGCAGACGACAATTTCAAGTTGATAGAATTTAAATTTTTTTCGTCATTTTCGATAGAAAACATTGTGGATAATGGAGAAATTGCTTGATGCAAGCTATTTCTTCATTTTCCACAATGCTTTCCAAAGCTTTTTTCTTGTGGAGGGCTTGTGTGGGAATGGGTTAATTAAACGTTCTACTACCAAGTATGAGACTGTGGTGTAGATCAATATACGTACATTTAATTTTGTTTGTCGGAAAACAGTTTACTTCGCGGATAGACAGCGACAGTCATTTTAGTTTATACTCGATGAAAGCTTTAAGCTTATACAGTCGCTCTCAAACGCTCACAATCCAGACGCTTTCACGTTCCTGTAAGAGAGGTAGTGGATGAAACCACTGCAACCCGATTTTAAAGCTTGGTATACTCGGGCTAGCTTTTAAGAGCCATGCCCACGAACACCCCGCTGACGGTGAGGCTCGAACCTGTGTCCTTCAGATGTTGAGTCAAGCGTCTATACCACTTGTCCATCGGTATATATTTACGTGGGAAATCGCGTAATAAATTAGAAAAGCAATGCGATTCTAATGCATACGATAACATGCGATCTGAGAAAAAGGATAATCTGACTAAGGTTTTAGACTGGTCGAGATTGAAAGGGTTTGCAGACGAAACTTAAAATCTATGAAATTCTAGATTTTTAAAACTTTCTATAGGTAGAAAACATTTTGGAAACCAAAGAAATTGCTTGACATAAGCAATTTCTTCATTTTAAACAATGTTTCCCATTTGTTTTTCGGGGGGGGGGGGGTGTCGAAAAGCGTTTCAGTGAGTGGGAATGGATTAAGATTGACTGGCGAGCTTTCCTAATATTACGAAACAATAATCTTACGAGAGTAACGTAAATGGTTCACCAGCCTAAGATTGAGGCAGCATTTCGAAATTTCGAAAATAAGTTCAATAAGCTGATATTATCATGCCCGAATTCAGGAAATCTACAAAGTACTTTACCCTTTTCCTGCACTTGGCCGAATTTTTAAACATTGTGGGAAAAGCAGAAATTGCTTTGTAGAAAAAATCATACCTCCGTGATCAAAATTTTGAGCACGTAGCTATTTTGTTTGACTGGCGATCCTGTCATAATCTGACGATACAAGCAATATCGGAGAGCAGCGCAGATGGGACAGGTTCACCAGTCTACTATTTTGTTTGCTTGCGCACAAAATAGTTCCATAAAAATGTATTTCAATTTGCAGACTCTTTTTTCCGCTTGATGTGATTGAATATAGGAAATGAAGAGACTATTTTTTGTTTTCGTAGGGGTATGAAGCAAAAAAAAACAAAAAAAACCTAATTACACTTATGCATGAATCCAGTGTGGTTGGGGTTTTTTTTTTTTGTTTTTTGTTTCATACCTCCATGAAAACGAAACATATTCTCTTCATCTCTTAAATGAATGATTAGACTAACAGGGAATTCTGTACCAGAAAATGTTAACAACAATTGGCAAAATTGTGATAAAAATCGTTCGTCCTTTTTATTCAAATGCGTTCATTTAACAATAATTTAATTGCTAGTTTCGTCTATCAAAAAAGAGCATTCTGATCGGTCAAAAAATTTAATTCATACCTCCATGAACAAAATTTTGAGCACACAGGCATTTTGTATGCTTCCGCACAAAATAGTTCCATACAAAAAGTATCAAAATATGTAAAGTTTTGCTTTTTTTTTTCGCTCGATGCTATTAAATTATAACAGATGAAGAGAGTATTTTTTGTTTTCATGGAGGTATGAACCGAAAAACCTAATCACACAATGTATGAATCCGCTTCGCGTATACATTCAGTGTGATTAGGTTTTTCGTTTCATACCTCCTTGAAAACAAAAAATATTCTCCTCATCTCTTAAATTTTCTTATAGCATCATAGAGTTGGGGCTGATAAACAGATTCCTGGCTAGGCCAACTGACTCCTACAGGAAGCTAAACCCTTGTCATGATGAACAAAATCTTTGTTCAATTTGCATTTAAATCTACGGGCTGAAAGCATCGGGGCACTAAATGTGGTTCAAAATTCATTTGGAAAACTGAAAGTATAAACAGCTCTGGCTTGAAAGTGACAAACAAGAGTTGTAGACTGAGATCAGACTGCAATATTCTTGTTAGTCTTTCTCTGTATCTCCTGTCAGACATGGAATATTCCGGGTTCAAGGGCGTTATTTCGCTTAATTTATTGTCAGTAACATATAACAAAAAATAGAAAGGTTCGTTGATGACCTAACCGTCTTAACTACAGCTTTAATAAGCTGTTGTTGCGACGTGTCATTCCCCAAACCAATAAAAATGTTTCACATAAATGTCGTCCAATGTTGGAGATAAAAGTTGACTTCATATTTAAATTAATGATTTGATTGGTCGATTGATTCTTTGGTTAATAGTCGCGATCATTCGATTTGTACAAGCCAGAAAAAAATACAAAGGCATCTGAAATGAGTCAACCCCCGTAGTAATATGATTCAACTTTCAACAAATTCTTTTCAATAATTCTGGTGAAGGGTCACCATGACATTATCCCTATTTTTTTCCCAAGTCTGTCCTCAGTTTCCAAGAAGTCCGTTTCAATTTTTTCAATATAAACCATTAAACCCTGCCCATAAATAATTTTTACACCGATCAAAATTCGTTAAGGGAATCTCACTAAGAGGTCGCGAAAGGGTCGTTCTTGTTAAATCTTAAATCCATTGACTGGTTTTCTGGGAAGATTTTCTCAGTTTTCATTATACACTATATATGGCAATAAATCCCGCCCATCTAAAAACCTTTGGTTGATTATGATGGTTTCTGATTGAAGGGTCAGTCCTATGAAATATCTTTAAAATCTATCAACCGGTTACCGAGAAGAAGATTTTCAAGGTTTCACTATATACCATATATGGAAATAAGCCAGGCCCGTAGAAAATATGTTTTTGTCCGATCGATTTTTTTAAGTCACCAAATGATAAATCCTATGAAATCTGATTAAAATCTATCAACCGGTTTCCGAGAAGAATATTTTCAAAGTGGTCACTATATATTATATATGAAAATTATCCGCGCCCGTAACAGCCATATACTTTATCTAATTAAAAGTCTTTGGAGAAATCTGATTAAGGGTCACCCGAGGGTCATTCCTGTGAAACATGGTTAAAATCCTTGACGTACTAAAAGTTAACGGACGGTTGCAACCACGCATGGTGGTATGCATGGACGGACGCACTACGGACACAATGCCATGATAATTGCCCACTTTCTTTCAGTCAGTGAAGCTGAAAGGGAATTTCTTGACAAAATCGTTCGTAATCGTATGATAATCTTGGATGCAGCCAAAAAATCTCTCTTTTCCTGAAACTCGCAATAAAATTGGTTAAAAAGACGGAAATCAATTAAAAACGAAATGCAATGGTTTTATTTAACCATATATTTACACAATGTTAATTCTATGTTGCCTATTCTCACATTACTACAAGTTTTGCGTCACAAAGAAACATCACCGATTCTTCCTGGTTGCGCGCTAAAAATGTAATTGCATCTAGATCTACTCCATACTGGTCAGTATATGCTCTAATCACAACAGTATGGTTCCCTTCTCGTAGACGTAGGGCGTCGTCAGCCTTAAAATTAAAGTCTTTGAACTTGTTCCAACCATGTCCATATTCATTCAGAACTTCTACTGTTGTAGCGTTGACGTAAAACTGCTGGTTCAGGACCAGCATCAGCGTATCCGAAGGTCCGTCGTTCGAGTATATAATTTTTCCAGGACGGAAAACAACCGGACCTTCACCTGCTGGCTTCGCACAAAGGGTAATGCGGAACTCTGTACCAGCATCAGAGCTATCTAGATGCAGTACCTCTTGTCCACTAGCTTGGGTTCTAGTTATCCTATATGAATCTTGGCTTGGCGTTAATGCATCTTCGAATTCTCCCTTATACACGAATATGTCCGTACCAATTCGTTTAGGTGTGTTTGGTGACTTTGTTGTAACAGGTTCCTGAGTGGTTCCCTTTGTCGTAATAGGCACTTCCGGCGACTTCGTGGTGATTTGTTTCTCTGTGGTTCCTGTTTTCGTCGAAGGCAGGTCCGGTTGCGATTTTGTGGTAGCTGGTACTTGTGTCGTATCTGCTTTCATTACTGGCATATTTAGCGAAGCAACGATACCTCGTCGAAATCTCGATGTGCATCGTGAAAGTGCGAGAATTGCAATTAAACACGTGAAAAACAAATCAAATTTCGCCATCTTGCTTCCTTTTATCATCCAAAATATTTAACAAAGATAGAAAATGGGATGTTTTTATATACTTGTCATAATATAGTAAACAAGATATGAACAAGACACTATATGACAAATTACATGAATACAGTTATCAATTTATGACGCTTCATCTAAAAGCGATCCTAAGCTTGACCGCTATGAATATAAGTTTATGGGCTCTTCTGATGTTTTCAAAATGCAATGTGTTTTCCCCATCGCTTAATTTGATGATTCTCTTTATATAAGTATGATTTATAATAGATCCATAAAGTAAAATACTACTTTAGCAAGAAAATGCGTGTATGTGGCAACAACGTTTTGGCCATGTGAGGAAAGTCCTGTCGAACTTGGGCCTATTTGTCGCGTTTTATTTTTCTTGTGTCATAAAAGGAACTTTAATTACAGTACTGTACTTTCCGAAAAAAAAACAAGAAGTTTCAAATCCCTAATGTAGAATATTAGGGATTTTTTTTATAAGAAAGACATTCGTATCTCTTAAACATTTGACCCTGAGCGGCAACCACACAATGAAGCGTTCTGACGCCCTGGGGAAATGCGATCATGGAAAGCGAAATTCCTCTGTAATTCCTCTGTCTAAAATTTAGTCGTCTGGTAATAGGTTAAGAAAGATGACAGGTCCTTCAGTTTATGTAATTTCATATGCATTCACTTTCGAAATAATATTTACAAACTAATACAAAAGTTTTATTTAGCTTAAAGGTAAGGACACATATACGGAGGTCTAGCCCATTACCACACAAGAGAATGTTAGACTGGTCCAAATTGAAAGCACTTGCATACAACAATATAAAGTTTACGAAATTTTAGATATTTTCAACTTTCCGGATAGAAAACATTGTGTAAAATGAAGAAATTGCTTTTGACAAGCAAGTTCTTCATTTTACACAATGTTTTTCCAACTGTTTATCTTAAGGGCGTCAAAATGCGTCACTGTGTGGGAATGGGCTACACTTGATCAATCGCTTGCCCCGCCAACTGACTAAGTAGGCCTTGTCCACTGACTCCAAACAGGAAGTCCCGCTTCAACGGCGTTATTTTGCAAAATTTATGGTCAGTAACATGTAACAAAAAAGCTGAATGGTTGGTTGCGACCTAAACGTCTTACTTGCAGCTTGAATGAGCTGTAGTTACGACGTTTAAGTCGCCAAAGCAACAAAAACGGTTAACAAAAATGTCGGCAAATGTTGGAGTCCAAAATAACTTCTGGTCAAGATAAAGGATTTCATTGGTCGCTTGATTATCGATTGACATCCGTGATTGGCCAATCGTTACTTCTATTTACAACCACAGGAGTTTGAAATTCTATCAATATGCTATGGTAGTATGATTTATTCCTCGGTGAAAAACACCATATAACATCCCTATATGCATATATATATATATATATATATATATATATATATATAAGAGAAAGAAACAAAATACCAACGCAATTTCTTTCTAAAACACTGGATCCCTGAGGATGCAAGAATACTAAATAGTTTAAATAAATGTGGGATAAATTGTATTCAAACAGTGTACAATATATGGATTATCAAGTAATAACCCTAGCGCTTTCGAAACTAAAAGTTTCTTCATCAGGGGTTCAATGACAACTGCGTTCAATGAGTTTGAAAATCTATCAGTAGGCTAAGGAGAGATGGACAAATGTTGTCATTGAACCCCTGATGAAGAAACTTTTAGTTTCGAAAGCGCTAGGGTTATTACTTGATAATCCATATATTGTACACTGTTTGAATACAATTTATCCCACATTTATATATATATATATATATATATATATATATATATTTATCACTCTGTATATGGATGTTATATGGTGTTTTTACACTCGAGAATAAATCATTCTACCTTAGCCTACTGATAGATTTTCAAACTCCTGTGATACAACCCTATGTTGTGAAAGAGACTATGCAAAAGAGTACAAAACGTAGGGTTTGGAGGAGAATAGACATTATTCCCTTTGTAATCAAATCAGTACCACGATCACCTCAGCTTGTATGTGCTCTTAATCCTTTGGTCGTGTGTCCGAACACCGACTTGGCCAACAATCTGATTCGAAAAATTCTTCGCGATATACGTCATTTGCCTCTCACTATTAGGCGAATTAGATCACCTTAGTGGGGTGAGACTTTAGTTTATAGTAATTTATTTTAGTTCGATTGCGACGAAAGCTTTAAGCTTATAGAGTCGCTCTCGAACACACAAACCAGATGTTTTCACGTCCCTGAAAGAGAGGCAGTGGCTTAACCCCACTGCAACCCACTTCTACAGCTGGGTAGACTGAGGCTGGCTATTAAGTGTTTGCCATAAACACACCCCGGTGACGTTGAGGCTCGAACCCGTGACCTTCAGATCACGAATCAAGTACCTATACCACTCCGCCATCGAGGCAGTCATCTGAGAATTTGGTGGCTATAATCTAATGTTGTGTTAAATAGTGTGAGAAACGACAGAAAACCTGCGGTCGAGATATAACTGGATAAGCGTTTAACCCATTCCCACACAATGACGCTTTTCGGAGTCTTTCAAGAAAAATAATTGGGAAAACGTTGTGAAAAATGAAGAAATTGTTTGCAAACAAGCAATTTCTTCATTTTCCACAATGTTTTCTAACCAAATGTTGAACAAATATACAATTTCACGAACTTTATAATGACGTTTGTAACTCCTTTCAACTTAATATTTTTCTGTCTGGCAATGGGTTAAAGTGACCTGTAGCATGTAACATGTAACAAAAGAGTAACATTGACTAACCTATAGTTAGGGCGTATAAGTCGCCAATCCAAAGAAAATGTTTAAAAAAAAATAGCGGCTAATGTCTGAGTTCAAAACTCATTTTGGTCGCAATATATGATTTCATTGGTCGACTGGTTATTTGATTGACAGACGCGATTGGTCAGTTCTGCAAACAAAATTATATTTGGAAGCATTAGGCCATAAGTTTTGGAAGAGAAGCAGAAAGGTTTTTTTTTATTTATCTGTTATTTATCATTTTTGTCTCTTTGTAAAATATGGGATCCCACAGCATAGGACTTATTTTAATCTTAGATAGACAGTTCAAAGTTAGTCATTTTTTCCACCATAAGGCGATTCTATACGCAAAATATGAACACTCCATGTCTAATATTCTTGAAGAAGAAGATTTTATATTTTCTTCTTTCTTCGTCATCGCTTATTCAAAGTATAGTATCTGACAACATCGAGATAAATTTTCTAGGTACATTGTATTTTGGTAGAGGACCATAATGTAATACTTCATGCAAATCATGAAAGCTGTAGGCTCCGCAGTTTCAGGGATTTTTAAATATTTCTCTAGTCACTTCTGTAACTAGAAGCGCTTGAGCGCTTGTATCGCTCCATAGGCTATGCAATTTTTTTCATCATTTTAAAATAAACTTAATATAATGAAAATAAATCTGAATCATTGAAATCTTTGAAATAGTTCTAGAGAACCATTTCAAACTTTCATTGTTTTTTGAAAAAATCAAGTCAAGTTATGTACAATTCATAATGTATAATTTCACCGTATACCATATATGGACATAACCAACCACCACAATAGCCATGTTTTTCAACCAATCAAAATTATATGAAGGAATCTGACAAACAGTCATCTGGTTATCATTTCTGTGAAATTTGGTTGAAATCCATCAACAGGTTTCTGAGTAATTTACAAAGATTTCAGTATATACCATCTATGGAAATTAGCCCTGCCCATTAAAGCCATATTTTTCATCCAATCAAAATTCTTTTTCATAATCTGATAAAAAGTCACCCAAGGATCAATCTGGTCAAATTTGGTTGAAATCAATCTACTGGTTTCTGAGAAAAAGAATTTCAAAGATTTTACCATATATGGAAATTAACCCCGCCCATTAAAGCCATGATTTTCATCCGATCAAAATTCTTTGAAAGAATCTGATAAAAAGTCACCAAAGAATCATTTCTGTGAAATTTGATTGAAATCCATCCACATGTTTTTTAGAAGAAGATTTTCAAAGATTTTACCATATATGGAAATAAGCCCCGCCAATTAAAGCCATGTTTTCCATCCGATCAAAATTCTTTGAAAGAATCTGATAAAGGTTCACCTAAGGATTATTTCTGTTAAATTTGGTTGAAATCCATCAACTTAGTTCCAAGAAGAAGATTTTCAAAGCTTTTACCACATATGGAAATAATCCCAGGCCATTAAAGCCATGTTTATCATCCGATCAAATTTCTTTGAAGGAATCTGCTAGAGGTTCATCATAGGATCATTTCTGTGAAATTTGGTTTAAATCTGTTCAGTACTTTCTGAGGATAAGATTTTCAAAGTAAAAGTTTGCGAACGGACCGACGGACGCACGACCGGACAGACGCACGCACGACGGACACAACGCCATGACAATAGCTCTCTGGCTTTAAGCCAGTGGAGCTAATAAAAACAGGACCCCACAACATGGGATTTTTTTTTTCCTTTAAGAGACATAATTTTAGGTAGATGACCATATACAATGCTAAATTCAAAATTTCAAAGCTGTATCATCATTGGCCTATTAGTTTTTGGGAAGAAGATTTTGAAGATTCCCTTCTTTATTTCTGTGTTAAATACGGGATATATACCAAGAAAACAACCTCAGTCCCTACCTCTTGCATAACAATAGGAAGATCGTGAGAACGTGAACTGAATTTTCAAGGCGAAACAGTACGTGTGTTGAGATACCATTACAATTAACAGACTTATCTTCTAGTGAAATCCAGCTTAATCCTGTCCTGTAGAAGCACGAGGTTTTACGTTGCTGTGATTTTATACTTGAGGAAACATTGTGGGAAAGAAGAATATGATTGTAACAAACAATTTCTCCTTTTTTCATAATATTTTCTTCCACATAGGACGGTTTCATTTCAAATTACACCAAATTTTCATTGTCCTCTGCAACCTCTTTAAATTTGGACTAGTCTAAAGTTTAAAAAAAATGGGAAAGGGTTAAAAAATATTTAGTTATGTTGTATAATGTCAATTAAAAATCAATTCTTCTTCCATATTAAACAGTAAATAAATGATTTATTTCTTAAATGAATCACTGTCTAAGAATTACGGTTATGCAAACTGCGCTTTTACCAGGCTTACCTCATTTCAACTTAGGTGTTACCCATAATGTAAATAATCATAAGTTCTTCATATATGTCATTACAAAATCGCCCATAACGTACTCAATTGTTTTCCTTGTTGTTATTTCGTATGGTTTTGTTTGCATCCGCTATATCATACGACTTCTCGTGATGACTATTTATAAAGTAAATGCGTTTCACAAATGAAATATTATTTTATTGGTTAAATTTAAGATAATCAATTAATTGGTATTTGATATTATTATCATACTGTTCTCTGCTGGTAGTTTTCTTAAATCAGGGTATAACATCGATGTTGCGTTATAATATCATAAAGTAAAACGGCGTGACACCATCTGCATTTAAACAAGGAAGCTAACTCTACATTCTAAGCAATATCGGTTTACAAAAAGTAAACTCCCTTCATTTATTTACTCACATTTGACATACCGTGATTTGTAAACATTTCATAACAGGAAAGCTAGAACACAACAAACCAACACGATGTCGTTCTGTTCGTGGTTTGGCGGAGAAAAATACAGAGATCATTTCGAAAAGGGTATTTCTTTCTCTTCATGTTATTTATGTTCAATGATTTTAGAATTTTCAACAAGTTTCACTTTGGTTCAGAATTCGCCACCAGTCATTTCCGAACCACATTAATTCCGTGAAAGTTATTAAGTCAATCGACAAGGACGTTTAGTTGTCGTGAATACAAGGTACCTGCATTTTTGCATGATATAAGAGAATTCAAAAATTAGGTTTATCTTTCAACCTTTTTTTTCAAAGTTTTACGTAAGCTTGGTTCAGTAAAAGGTAGCCTGGTTTACCCTAACATCGTGGCATTAGTAAAACCTGTAATATTTCATCATATTGCGATTTTAAATGAATAAAAATATATATCAATTCTTTGTGTCTTCAACAAATCCTGGTATAACAATAAATTCCATGCAAAAATAGTATTCAATAGAATCACCATTAAGACGCATGTATTGATAGCCGTCTAAGGGGATTATCTAAGTATTGCAGTAATTGGATTGGGCCTTCAAGGTGATACAAATGTTACTACTGCTGTAAAGTGTAGGCACAAAGTTTGAAGCATTATGTTTTATGAATATATAAAAGTGAGTGTAACTAGACAAAATAAACTTCTCAGACATTACTATGATAATTAAAACGCTTGCTTGAGAAAACTCACATTCAACATGAGTACAAGGTTTCATTCATTTTTAATTATCTACCTCACATACCTGTTTACTTAACACTTTCTTATTTTGCAAAATTTAAACCCTTTCCTGTTTTGCAAAATTTTAGACCTGTCAAAATAGAAAGGTTTTCCAGACTATAATTGATTTAATTTGAAAAATAACCAATCAAAAGGCTAGAAAATATTGTCTAAAAAGAAGAGATTTCTTGTATCAAGCAATTTCTCATTTTTCTTCAATATTTTCTCAACTACAAATTCACAGGGACTTAAACACCAGGGATTGAACAGGAAAGGGTTAATATTCCTTACACATTCTCTTTATCATCTGGCAAAAATGTACACTCTGCTGCTGCGATGGATCTACACATCTGATAAAATTATGTACAGAAAATATTGTGAAAACAATCAAAATCTCAACCGATTGAAATAACTTTTATCCAAGTAAAAACAACGGCAGTTTTTCCCTGTAAGGAGCCTTAATTAGACTGATACGTGTTCAAGAACAAGTGTCATCACATGCCAACAAGTCATCCCCATTAAACAAATCTCATACTGAAAAAAAAACAGCAAAAATTTGATTTCAAATCTGAAGTAAAAAGATATTTTTTAAGTTTTGATCGGGAATAGGGATAAGGAAATTAATTGTACTGAGTGAAAATCACAGATTTTTTCTTAAAGTGAAATTGCTCATCTAACAAAAGTTTCATCGAACTTTGTTTCGTAACAATCAATAACTGAGGTTTAGGTTATAAATTTATCGACCAGAACGAACAATGGGTGAGGCATTATTGTTATGTCATATTGATTAATCAACACTGTGAACCTGCGATACTTCCGGAAGCGACTATTTCGAGAAAAAGAGTTGATGGTGACAAGTCTATTGTTTATTAAGTAACTAGACGACAACATTTTATCTACTTGAAAAGAATTGAAGAAGACAAAAATTCCTCTGTAACTTTTGTCTATATTAATGAAAAGCAGGATTGTACGGGCTAATAAGTGAATGGTAACAATGCAAGAAAAAGAGAAATTCTTATAATCAATGTTTCTTTTTCCATGTTTTATACATCTTCATTTCTTCAGCACTTCAGAACACTGTTTTTTGCATGAATAGGTTAATTTGTCAAGTACTGACTTTTTTACCTTTTTTTCTACCCAAACAGGTGTGTATGCTTGCTCTAACTGTGGAACTGAACTGTTTCACAGCAGTACTAAATATGAACACCACACACCATGGCCAGCCTTCCACAACACCATTACGCCAGACTGTCTCAGTAAACGACATGAAAGTGCTACAGCGATAAAGGTATAATCTATGACCTCACATTTTCCGTATAATTATAGTTTTAAACCTTGTCATGCTGAACCCAGAATATTCCGGTTTTGGCAGGAGGTGTAGACTAAGATCAGACTGCACTTATGTGCAGGCTGATCTAAGTCTACACTTCCTGCTCATACTTTTCCTTCCCTAGTTGTTTATGAGGTTGATTTCTAAAAGAAATATTGATTTTTGAACTACAAGTTCTATCAGTGCTTTCAGTCCTTTGATTTGACAGCAATTCAGTAAAATAGTTTATACAGCATGACAAGGGTTAATTGTTCTTCAGCAAAACATGTGCTGGCATAAAGCCATTTTAAATTGAGGTGTTGATGAATCCTTGAACACAAATTTTTAGGGGTCAAAACTAATTTGGCTTCATCAAAAGTACTGTATATAATTAGGGTTAAGTGCCAACAGACTCTTTCTGGTTTAAAAATAAAATTCATTCAATGTTATAAACTTCTTATAAAAATATTAAGGTAGCATTTAATCTGTAAATTTCTGAACAGTTCATATATACAAGTATTTGATATACACTATCAGTGGAGTGGATATACAGATTATCTCCACTTGTCCTTGATAAGTAAGACACAATTTTCTACTTGTCCAAAATTTGAATTAACTTGTCTGCAAAAATGTGAAGAAATAAACTTTGAGAAAACATTGTGGTTTATGAAGAAAATGCTGGAACCCAGCATTTTCTTCAATAACCACAATATTTTTAGCTCGACTGAGCGCAAGAAGCTATTGTGATCATGCTGTGTCCAGTGTCTGCTGTTTTTTACCATGCATCATGTGTCATCTTGTTTGCTCAAATGTCTTCAAACTTTGTCAGAATGATTGTCCCCATGGTCTCTCAGACATGTTCAAATTTGGGTCACATGAATCAATAACAAGGTCACATGTTTATCATGGTTAGCTATGTGAAAATTTACTCTTGATTGGTTGTTCCTGTTTCACAAACAAATTATCTTCGATTGTATTTTTAACATTTAGCATATCTTAAATTTGTAGGTATCATGTGCAAAGTGTGGAAATGGTCTGGGGCATGAGTTCTTGGGTGATGGGCCAAAGGCTGGAATGAGCCGTTTCTGAATATTCAGTTCCTCACTGAAATTTGTTCCAAACATGAGTAGTAAAGGTAAGATGAAGTTTAAGCTCGGATGTTTTCAGGAAAAAAACAAGGTATTTCTATAGCCTTTTCATATATTGGCGGTGTTGTCACTGTGCAAAAACTTTGACATTCTGATACCCCTTTTTTTTTCGTACATTAACCCATTCCCACTCAGTCCCTCCTTTTTACGCCCCTCAACAAAAAAGCTTGGGAAAACATTGTCGATAATGAAGAAATTGCTTGATCCAAGCAATTTCTTCATTATCCACAATGTTTTCTATCCAAAAAGACGAAAACATTTTAAATTCCATCACCTTGAAATTGTCGTCTGCACATCCTTTCAATTTGGTCCGGTCTAAAATTCCACTGTGTTGGAATGGGTTAAATCTCATGAAACTTGTAATGTATGTCCAATATCAAAAGAGACATCTAGCTTTTTTTAACCCATTCCAAATATCCTTTCCGACATTAGTCTCCCACTATCCCAATTTATTGATAATCATAAACCTAAGTGGGATGTGCAGCTTGAGGCTCAGAAAAGGTGAAGTGGTAGTGCTTGTGTGAGAAATACCAGGAACAGGGTTAAGTGCTCCAAGCACTGCGATACAACTGAAATTTAACTTTTAAAACTGCCTTTTAATCCCATTCAATCAATCAGTTAGAAATGTACTCCTCAAAATCTACTAGAAGAAGCTCAACAAAACTTCACAGGTATGAGTTAGAGTGATCCTTTAACAGATTTCTTTAAACCTCTCCTGTTTTTCAAAATTTTAGACCTATCCAAATTCAAAGGTTTTGCAGACAGAAATTTAAAGTGGGTTTAAACTGGAAAATAAAACTTTCAGGAGGGTAGAATATATTGTAGAAAATAATGTAGAAAAAGAAGAAATTGCTTGTTACATGCAATTTCTTCTTTTTCTACAACGTTTTCTCGAGTATACAGGAAAATGTTAAGATATTTGATAGCATGAAAAGCATTGCATTTTGGACACGGCTGATTATGTATGATATAAATGGAACATTTTGAAATCTTTTAGAGGGAATTCAATAAGAATGATCCTTGCACGATTCTTTGCTGGAATCTTTCAAGAAATTTTTATCAGAAGAAAAAGAGATTTTTATGGGCAGAGCTAATTTCAATATTATGGTGTACCGGTATACTGAAAACTTTGTTAATCTTCCCAGTACTAATTCCTGGATTTAAAGCAAAAGTGGAAGATATAATCATTCAAACCTTCTTTACCAGATTTCCACCCTTTCCTGTTCAATCCCTGGTTTTTACGTCCCTGTGATTTTATACATGATAAAACATTGTAGAAAAAGAATAAATTGATTGTAACAAGCAACTTCTCCTTTTTCAAAAATATTTTCTACCCTACTGAATGATAACTTTTCAAGTTAATTCCACTTTGATTTTTTTGTCTGCAAATCTTCGAATTTTGACAGGTCTAATATTTTGCAAAATAGGAAAGGGTAAAAGAAGGGTTAAAGAAATTTTTAGCAGATGATAAACATGGGCTCTAGGGGTGCAGCTTGTTTCCATGTATTGCCAAAACTATGAAAATCTTTAGATACTATATAGTAAACATACAGGCAGTTACAGTTCAACTAAAATTCACAGGAATGGTAATTGGATTACGCTTATCAGAATCTTTCCAGAAACTTTGATCAGAAGAAAAACAATTCTTTTATTCCTTTTATCCCATTACCAGAAGGCAAAATTTTAGACTGGTCCGAATTAAAAGGAGTTGCAGACGACAATTTAAAGCTTATGAAATTTTGGATTTCTTTTACTTTTGGAGTAGAAAACATTGAGGATAATAAAGAAATTGCTTGTAACAAGCAATTTCTTCAATTTCCACAATGTTTTACAGATTTTTCTCTTGAGGGCGTCTAAAAGCGCCACTGAGTGGGAATGGATTATACCCTTTTCCGTATTATAGCATTTTGTGAAAACTTTGAAAATCTTCTAGAAATTGTCATCTGCAACTTCTTTAGATTTGGACCAGTTTACAATTTTGTAATCTGGTAATGGATTTACACCGTAATCAGAGAATGGCTTCAATCATCATTTCAATCGTTAATATTCAACCCTGACTGCAGCTGAGTTTATTCAGGCCTTTGATATTAAACAATGATTTACAGTTGTTATTATTTTATTTATCTGTCTTTCCAGGATAAGAATGTTTAAAAAGTCTTGCCATGTTACCTACATCAAGAAGAAAGGACATATAACATTTTGAACAAACAAAGTCAGTTGTCAAGAATTCACAAGAGTCATTACACTTGAGTAACATCTCTTTTTCAAAATAGGACAGCTTTCGGTCATGAGAGTGACTTCATGCTTGATTGAATTTTGAGTACTCGGAGAAGATAAGTGAAGTCTAGCCAATATTGTGACATCATAACTTCTTAACCCATTCACACTCAGTGACACTTTTAGATGCCCCCCAAGAAAAAAAGCTTTGGAAAAATTGTGGGAAATGAAGAAATTGCTTGTTACAAGCAATTTCTTCATTATCCACAATGTTTTCTTCCCCATAAGTAAAAAAAAAAAATTCTTTGCGACTCCTGTCAATTTGGACCAGTCCAACATTTTGACGTCTGGTAATTGGTTTAACTACATTTGAAGAAAGTTCAAGCTATTTGTTTAAATACATAGTCCATAAGTGAAATACAACAAATTGGTAAGAAATGGGTCTATGTTCTGAAATTTCTTCTCTTCTTTGTAAAGTCATTCCTTTCATCATTAGATTATGCAGATTGTAGGATTCCTCCTATAGCAGTTCAGACGTGAATATGTTTACGACTGCCAAAAATTTCTATCTAAACTTGCGAGCCGATAACAGAGCACAAGGCAGTGCTAAGTGTCTAAATGTTAGTGTCTATAAATGTATGAATATCTAATAAACAGAGCTCCAGATAATATGGAACAGAGATATTCCAAAACTGTTATTTCTCAACCAAACCATGTTGTTGATATTTAATGAAATTGTCTTAACTAGATGATTTAAAGGAGTACAGACAACATAATGTTTGAAGCATGTGTAATGTAATTTTCATTTTGAAATTGAAATTCACTACCTTTAATCTAGAACCTTGTACCTGTCACTCAATGTGCACAAATGACTTGTATTGATCTCGTGATGTAGGTAACATGTAGGACTGATAAATTTGTCTCTTGTATACCATGGCCCCATCTGGCAAGGACAAGTGAAGTTCTTAGGCTCAACCCTCATGAAGGACCGCCTTTGAATGGATTCCCCGCCCTCCTTGTGGGGTGTAGGGCTTTGGACAATTGATGAAATTATCAGCCATATAGCACTCTACTCCAGTCATTAGGTTTTTGTACCATTCTTATTTCATGCTGAATAAAATCCTTAAAATAATTGAATTATAATCAAAGGGCTAAAAGCACTGAAATTACTTATTGTGGGTTAATATCTATTTAAAAAAAAATCTTGTAAACAACCTTAGTTTAAAGGAAATAGCAGGAGGTGTAGACTAAGATCAGACTGCACATATGTGCAGGCTGATCTTTGTCTACACCTCCTACCAAAACAGGATATCCCAAGTTCAACATGTAAGACAAAATTTCAAATTCACTTTTCCATTCTTCTATGTAATAATCCTACATTGACTGTCAGTATAGGAAAAGATCAGCCTGGAGTCTGATACTTGTCTTCACTATTTGCCCATCCTTTTGTCAATCTGTTTTTGAGTTTTTTGTAGTAATTACACATAGCCTTCTAACCAAAAGGCTTTCTAACATAAGAAACACCTACACCATTGACTTTACTGAATTTTACCTTACAATTGGAGTAGAGTGTCTATGATATCAGAGCTCCAGATACATATATATGGGAAAGACAATGCAATATTTGAAAATATAACACTTTGATTTCCTCATTAGGAAGGAAAGGATGGAATGTTTAGCTCAAGTGTAAATGATTTTCCTCTGATTTATTTATACTCACAAAAAAAGGGCTATATTGGGCAAGTCATCACATAACTTTATTCCCAGATATTGACTGTAATTGTAGACCAACATTAAATGTGGTTGTTTAACACCAAAACCTATTTAAAATGGAACCTTAATAGTTAATTTATCAGGCTTTGAAATGAAATGAAATGACTCATTTCAAGGTCCGAGTTAATGAATTATTAGTTGATAAGACTCAATTGAAACTGTCTACATCATATTCTTAAAATATACTCAAAAAAGAAAAGAATCTGGATAAATATCACTTAAACCTTTACTGTTCAATCCATGGTTTTTATGTGTCTCTGATTTAATCATTGAGAAAACATTGTAGAAAAAGAAGAAATTGCTTGTAACAACAATTTCTTCTTTTTCCACAATATTTTCTACCCTACTTTATGGTAATTTTTCTAATAAATTTTAGTTTGCAAAGAAGGAAATGATATAAAGAAAAGGAAAACTCCCAGTGGACTGGAGCTCTAAGCTTGAAATTTATTTTGATACTCTTAACCCTTGTGATGCTGAATAAAAATCCTCTATAATATTCCATTAAGATCAAAGGGCTCGAAAGATTTGAAGAACTTATTTCGTGTTAATATCTGTTTTAAAAATTTATCTTATAAACATCTTTGGCTTCAATTGGACAAACAGGTTGAGTAGATTAAGATCAGATTGCACCTATGTGCAGGCTGATTTTTGTCTATACCTCCTGCCCAAACAGGAATGTTCCGGGTTCAGCATGACAAGGGTTAATAAATTGCTGTGTTTGATACATTGAACATCATATATCAAGGGGCCTTTGTAAAACAATTGTGACTATATATTAATAGCTTTTACAATAGTTTTACACTATTCCTTTGAAATATTTTATCAAATTTAATGTAAATTGTGCTTAAATCTATGTCATGGATTTTTGTTTGAAGTTATGAAAATAAATATGATAAAACAAACTAGTTTTGATATTTTATTACTGGAATGAATACATAATGTGAATGTCCTGAAAGGGCATTTAACCCATTCCAACACTATCCTTGCCTAAAAAAAGAGTGCTATCTAGGATGAATATGAATAAGAAAGGGTTCTTCCTCATGACCAAACCAATATTTAAGCCAGGGCTTTTTTTCATTCTTTAACAGGGGCCTATAAAAGGCTACTTCCCAATTCAAAAGAGGCTCTTTTTTCCCACTTATGGCAGAGAAATTTCCAAAAATTACAGCTTATTTTTGCATTACCGGTATATGGATTTATTTTCTTCAAAATTTGTTATGTTTAATATTTCTATTCATTTTATGACAGATAAGACCCTTCAATATAATCATTTATCATTGAATCTTGAAAATGAAGCATGAATCTTAATTTTATTACTTTCTTTTATTAAAATTATGTTTCCAAACTCTTCTGAAAACTGCCCAAAAATTTCCCAAAACGAACAGGCTAAGGCCTCTTCCCAATTTCTAGTAAAAAAGCCCTGAAAGAATGTTTAAGAAGAACTGAGCCAAAATTGTTACCTCTGGAGCAACAATATTGTAATTATTAATAATTTTCCTGTATTATTGGTCAGAATGTTACCATATTCAGAAGGCTTCTTTCTTGTGACTATACAAATGTTTCCAGCATGTTTGACAGACTGACCCAAAATTGTTACCTCTAGGGCAGCTGTGAGGTAATTGCCTGGCCCCTATAGTGACCTATTGCGATTGTGTTTCGTCCATTGTTGTGTGTTAACTTTTTACATTTTCGACTTCTATTAAAGAACTCTTTGACAGATTTCAACCAAAATTGGTAGGAAGCATCCTCATGGTAGGGAACTTCAGATATGTAAAAGTCATGGAGGGCCCAAAAGGGGTAAAAAGGGTACATTTTTAAAAATCTTTTGTCATGAACCGGCTGTTGGATTGGATTCTTATTTGGTATTTACGACTTTGAAATCTTTTCTACCAAACCAAAAGACCTACAGCTCTAATATTTGGTATGTGGCATCATCTAGTGTACCTCTATCAAAATTGTATAAATCATAACCCCAGGGACAAAATTAGCCCATTCCTGGACATTGCATGTTTAACATAGGCTTTTACAAGGAAATGCTTAAAAGTCCTCTTCTCCCAAACAAGAAGGCTTCGAGCTTTGATATTTGGTATCATTAGCAATATTTGGTGGACCTCTATCAAGATTGTATAAATTATTGCCGAAGGATCAAAATTAGCCAGTCCCTGACATCACAAGTTTTACAAAAGGATTATATAGTGAAAATCTTCTTCTCCCAAACAGGATGGCCTAGAACTTTGATATTAGGTATACAGCATCATTTGGTGAACCTCCATCAGGGTTGTACAAATTATGGTCCCAGGATCAAAATTAGCCCATTTCCGAACGTCACAAGTTTAACATAGGCTGTTATTGTGAAAACTTTAAAAATCTTCTTCTCTCAAACAGGTAGTTCCAGATCTTTGATATATGGTATGTAGCATCATCTTGTGAATCTCTATCAATTATGTATAAATTATGTCCACAGGGTCATAAATAGCCGATTCCCGGACATCACAAGTTTTTCATGGGGCTTATAAACTGAAATTTTAAAAATATTTGGTATATAGCATTATTCTGATGGACCTTTATCAAGATTGTATAAATTATGGCCCCAGGATGAGAATTAGGCCGTTCCAAGACGTCACAAGTATAACATAGGCTTGTTTAGTCAAAACTTCTAAAAAATCTTCTTTCAAAGGAAAGGCCTAGAGCTTTGATATTTAGGTATGTAGCATAATCTGATGGACTTTTATCTGTCTTTGTGCTCTTTGGACTCAGGTGACAGATAAGCATCATAAGGCCCTATTGGCCTTTTATTTTTCTGTGCCATGCTGCCATCATGGGGATATTAACCTATTACCAGACAGAAAAAATTTAGATTGGTCCAAATTGAAAGAAGTTGCAGACAACAATATAAAGCTTCTTAAATCTTGGATTTTTTTTAGCTTTGGAATAGAAAGCATTGAGGGTATTGAAGAAATTGTTTGTATTAAGCAATATCTTTATTTTCCACAATGTTTTCTACAGCTATTTTTCTTGGGGGTCGTCTAAAAGCGTCATTGGAAGACAACACTACTATAAACTTCATATTTTAATGAATGAAGATGTTTTGCAATGGAGTCAAATTAAAATCATGTGCAAAAAAGGTTTCTGATGAATATACTTTTAATATGAAGATGATACCTTCAAAAACACTGTACAGTTACATTTAAGTTAACCTATTCCCTCACTATGCCGTTTTTTTACATCCCTCAAGAAAAAGGGTTTGAAGAACTTTGAAGATTAAGGAAATTGCTTGTTGAAAGCATTTTCTTCATTATCCACAATCTTTTATACCACAACAGAAAAGTCCAAATTCAAAGAAGTCGCAGACCACAATATTTAGTTGATGAATTTTTTTTAAAAAATTGTCTTTTGAGCTAGAAAACATTTTGGATAGTGAAGAAATTCATTGTAACAGGTGATTTCTTCATTTTCTACATTGTTAACTGTTCAAGTTTTTACTTTTGGGGCATCCAAAAGCCGGATTGTATGGGAATGGGTTAGAGAACACTTCCACATTCATTTTTTCTAGAACAATACTTTGTCCATTGATCCAAACTCACTGTTTTGATTAAGCTCTGGTAGAATATTTTCGCTTTCATCTTATTGAGAACTTTTTCCCCTTTTACTCCTTCAAGGACACAAAGCTTATGAATTTCTTCAAGAGAACTCTTTCAATTTTGCATCCAATAAATATCGTTGATTCATATATATAGGATCACTTTCCATTTCAACTTATCCATTACTTGTATTACTATCTTGTTCCATTTCTTCATGAATAATTTCAGGAATACCATAAGTATCTACAGGATTTTTAGTCCTTGTTGTCGCTGGATCACTCCCTTGTGTAATCTGTTGCTGCTTTTTCATTGCTTTTCTCTTCTTCTTAGACAGGTTAGGTTGAGATGATTTCTGAGACACTCCGTTCACAACGACATCATTCCAATTCTCCTCCCTCTCTAACCAAGGAACTTTACCCGGAATACTGAGGTATCTTTTGAATGTTCCACACTCTAGACATGTTACTACAGCATGACTTTGTCTCTTGGCTGAAATATCAATAAAGTTTGGAATTCATATAATAAATGAATCATATAAAGATTCTCCCTTTGTTCCTGAACAAAAAGACACAATTTTCTACTTGTCCAAGATTAAATGACTAGAGGCCTGTATTGCTCCACAGGCCTGAATGTACTGATTAAGCAAATGGTATTTCCAGATATTCAATATAAATTACCTTAGCAATCTCTGGCAAATAAATCTAGTCACTGAATCTTTGAAATAGTTCTAGTAAAGTATTTCAAACTTTCTCAGAATAAAATCCATACATAGATATCAGCATCCCTAACAAAGAGCTATGTTTTTTATCCCATCAATCACTGAATGAATATGATAAGGGATTAAAACGGGATAAGACCTGTAAAATTTGGTTTAACCCTTTCCCGTTTTTGGAAATTTTAGACTAGTCTAAATTGAAAGAGGTTGCAGACAACAATGAAAACTGGATGCCATTTTAAAATGAAACCATCCTATGTGGTAGAAAATATTGTGGAAAAAGGAGAAATTGCTTGTTTCAAGCAATTTCTTCTTTTTCCACAATGTTTTTTCCGAGTATAAAATCACAGGAACGTAAAATATCGTATTTGAACGGGAAAGGGTTAAATCAATCTACTGGTTTAAAAAAAAAAAATTAAAGTTTTCACCTTATAAAATAAATGGAAATAAGCACTGCCTATTAAAGCCATGTTTTTCATCTGATCAAAATTCTTTGAAGGAATCTGATGAAAGGTCAAAGGATCAATCCTGTTAAACTTGGTTGAAATCCATCTGCTGGTTTTTGATTAGAAGATGTTTAATTCTTTCACCATAAATGACAATGAGTCCGCCCATTAAAACCATATTTTTCATTGGATCAAAATTCTTTAAAGGAATCTGATAAAGGGTCATCCAAAGACTATTTTGTAAAATTTGGTTAAAAACCATCCTCTGGTTTCTTAGAAGAACACTTTTAAATCTTTCACCATGTATGGAAATAGCCTTGCCCTTTAAAGCAATGTTTTTCATCCGATGAAAATTCTTTGAAGGAATCTGATAAAGTGTCACCCAAGGATCATTTCTGTGAAATTTGGATGAATTCTGTTCCGTACTTTCTGAGGAGAAAGTAAAAGCTCACGGACGGAAGGACACAAGGACAGACACACGACGAACATAATGCCAGGACAATAGCTTGCTGGCTTTCAACCATTGGAGCTATAAGTGAAATTTTTCTCGCAAAAGTGAGGACATAGATTTTGATTCTGTTAAGAAGAAAATGTTGGAACCAAGCAATAACTTCATTATCTACAATATTTTTGGATCCTTCATTATACACAATATGACAATTTTCAAATACATAATTAGGTGACTTTGAGATCTTTTTTGTTCAATTACAAGATAAGCCCTGGTTTTAACTTTACCCCAGAAAAGTTGACTTGAAAAGACAAGAAGGGCATGGGAATTTCACACCCCTGATATATAATAAATTCTAGCTCCACTAGCGAGAGGGTTATTGTCACCAGCTTTGTGTCCATGATGAGTCTTCCCACTTATTCTCCTCTAGATATACTGGGTAAACTTCAACCGAACTTAATAAGAAGGATCCTTGTTTTAACTCTTTCCAGTTCAACCACAGGTTTTTATGTCCCTGTAATTTTATAATTGAGAAAACATTGTAGAGAAAGAAGAGATTGCTTGTAACAAGCAATTTATTCTTTTTCCACAATATTTTCTACCCTAATGAACGATCATTTTTATAAGCCGCCAGAGGCGATCATATATTGGCGTCATCTTCTCCGTCTGTCCGTCTGTATGTACGTCCAGTTTTCTCGAGAGCGCAATGTTATCACCTTAATTGGTAGATGTGCATGAAGTAAGGATTTGATTGTTCATTGATTATTGCCTCAGTCATGCCCCCTTTTAACTTAGTCTCTGGGGCTTATTAAAATTGCAGCCTTGTGAATGAAACTCCTCCAACAATTCTGGCTGGATCTAAATGAAACTTGGTAGATGTTTTCACCTTATTATCTGGGGCTTATTGAAATTGCAGCCTTGTGAAAGCAACTCCTCCCAACTTTTTGTCTTGATTTAAATGAAACTTAGTCAATGTCATCACCATAATTTGTAGGTGTAGGATTTTATGTTTCATTGATTTTTGCAAGAGTTATGCCCCTGGGCCCTTTCAATCAATCAAACATGAACTTGACAATTTAAAAAGGTAGTCTGCAAATGTTTTGAATTTGGTTCTGTCAAAGTAAGTAGTGTCTACAATTATTTTTTTCTTGAAACAGCAGCAAAGTGGCGGCTATATTGTGACGATCGCACTCTTGTTCAGTTTAAATCCACTTAAACCTTTGAATTTGGACCGGTCTAAAATTTTGAAAACAGGAAAGGATTAACCTTTTATCTGATTCCTTCAAGAAATTTTGATAGGATGAAAAAAATGGCTTTTATGGGTGGGGCTAATTCTTACACAACAAAAAGAGCCCATCAATTACAATAGAATAAATTACAAATTTCAAGTGCCAAAACTTACTTGTTTACATTGATTCATCTTCTTGAATCTCATATAAAGATACGAAGCTAGCATTTGACAAAAAAAGACAAAATCATAGACTGGTCTAAATTCCAGGAAAAAAACTCGAGAAAACATTAGTGGAACATAAAGGAATTGCTTGTTACTAGCAATTGCTTCATTACCCACAATGTTTTCTACCAAAAAAGACAAACCTTTGTGAATTTTTTTTCTCTATATGTGCCTCCTTTCTATTTGAACCAGTCTAAATTCTTTTCATCCGGTAATGATTTAATAACCATCTGCAATCTCTTTGAATTTAGACCACTGTCACCAGTCTAAAAATTTTTTGTCTCTTATTGGTTAACCAGTCACTGGGTACCTACATCTATGTCTAACCATTGCTGTTACTCCAGGAATCAACAACATACAACATCTTCCACACATTGATCTCTTCATGTTTGGATGCCTGTGAGATAGAAAAATCTTATCAGCACATTAACACATGACAAAAGTTTAGACTGGTCCAAATTCAAAGAAGTTGTAGACAACAATTTCAAGTTGGTATAATTTTAGATATCTCTGTTTTTTTAGACAGCTAGAAAATAATGCTAAACAAGATGTGTTTGTGAAACACCATAGAAATGGATGATTTTAATTGGTTTTTTTTCTTTGTTTTAGGGAAAAGGGTTAAAATTTTGACCTTGATGAAATGACCTTCCCCAGTTGCCCCTTGTTGAGACCTATCTACATACTAAATATTAGCATTGTAACTTAATCAGGGTTGAAGTTATAGTAAAATGTTAAGTTGGCAGGTTAAGTTTTGCAGACAGACGGACAAACGGACAGACAGACGGACACCGGTAAAACAGTATGTCCCTGATCTATCTATGCGGGGGCATAAAAATAAGGAAATTGCTTGTAACAAGCATATATTTTTTTTTAATTTTCACTAATTTCTTTTCTTAAACCCTATCCATGCACAGTCTAATCTATACTTTAGATGATTTAAATATTTCTTATATATGAAAAACATTTATGAGCCATCATTTTTTCTTTGTATTAGAAGCTTGAATTCATAAATTCCAAGCAGATTTAATTAGATAAATTATCATTCAGTAGGGTAGAAAATAGTGTGGAAAAAGAAGAAATTGCTTATTACAAACAATAACTTCTTTTCAACAATGTTTTCTGAATTATAGAATCACAGGGAGTGCAAAACATAGTCTGGCTAGCAAAGGATTAGGATATAATTTCAATGAATAGATTTGGATTATGATATGTCAACGAAATCTGGGGGATGGATGCAAAAGTTTTGACTGTACTACTGTAGTGTATATTGCTTAACCCATACCCACACAAGCCCTCCTTTTTACGCCCCTAAAGAAATAAGCTTCGGAAAACATTGTGGAAAATGAATAAATTGCTTGTATCAAGCAATTTCTTCATTTTCCACAATGTTTTCTACCCCAAAAGACGAAGAAAATTAAAATTACATCAACTTGGAATTGTCGTCTGCAGCCCCTTTCAATTTGGACTGGTCTAAAATGTTGTATGGGAATGGGTTAATGCTTATTGCAGCTCAAAACCTGTACTTTAACTGTAAAATAAATATACTTACAAGTGCAATGTGAGTCTTTTTGTAATTGCATTAAGTGTGTACACATAATAACGGCATAAACTCACGTCAGTAGGACTTGTTTTCAAACACTTATATGCAGCCTGAAACAAACCATTAGAATAAAATTTGGATTTATGCTGATCCTTGTGTGAGATTGCCATATATAATTTCTTATTGTCCTTTTTCTGGTGCATTGTGTGAAACAAGTGTTAAACTCCAGCTCAGTTATTAGTTCTAGTACAGTATGCTTGATGTAAAAGTGCATAAACCCATTACCAGGTGACAAAATTTTAGGCTGATTCAAACTTAAAGAAGTTGCAGACAACAACTTTTAGTGGATGAATTTTTAAGAATCTTTGTCTCCCTTGATATAAAACATTGTGGATAGAAAAGAAATTACTTGTAACAATCAATATATCATTTTCCACAATGTTTTCTGAAGTTCTTTCTCTTAGGGATAGTCAAAAACAGGAATTATGTGGGAATTGGTTAATTAAAATAAAAGATTTCTACCATCTTCCATTGCAATTACAACAACTGTATATTTTTAGAAATAGGTTCCTTTGGATATTTAAAATTGAACATAGTCTGAAAAGCCACTATTTGAGCACAAATATGTTTCAAGTCATTCCTTTTCCTTATTTTCTTAAGTATGATATTTCAATCAAATGTATATAAATGAGTTAGATAAACCAAAATAAATGTGAGTCAAACTCATATTTAAAAGCATCCCCCAAGTACTAACTTTCTCGCAATCCAGTTGTCACACCATCAATCTCAGTCCACTGATGTTGCATATACATGAAATGCTAGGACATCTTAGTCCAATTTCAAACAATATAGTTTAGTTTCAACTATGAAACATCTAACAATTTAGATAAATAAGAAATATTCCTTAATTTTGTGAACAATTAATGATGATGGTGTCCATTTACCTTTCTTTCCATATATACACAAAATCATGTAATCGCTAAAAGGTCATATTTCCATGTTTTATGCTTAGGCTTTTTATTGGCCACATTTATTGTCTTCTGGTTCATTGACATGACTTTTGTTGTTAAAAAGTATATATCAGCATATAAATGCACAAATGGCTTATGAGGTAATGATTTCAAATTCTTATGATCTCTTCTAAGTTGTTTTTAACTTTAACCCTTGTCATGCTGAATAAAAAATCGGTTTTCAAGAATGCTTATAAATCAAAGCACTGAGAGCACTGGAAGCCCTTTAAGAGGACTTCTACTTCTTTTGATGATTATTCCACATATAAATCCCACTAAAAAAATACAACAGGTGGTGTAGATTAAGATCAGACTGCACTTATGTGCAGGCTGATCTTCGTCTATACCTCCTGCAAAAGCAGAAATATCCCAGGATAAGCATGACAACATGATGTAGACTGGTTCTCTCAGGATATTTTTTTTTCAGTTCTGTCTGCCAATCACATGACCTCTACTTTTACACTTTCTCAAACTGTGGACACCACATTTCAACAGAGATACTTGGATATAAAAGTAGACAGAGACTATCCATTTTATAGTTATAGGAATCTAAAATGATATGCATTTTATGGTTTACTAAAAATCTTCCCTTTTTTTCATTGATTATTAGTTCAACATTGGTTTTTCTCTAACATAAATATTAATTTAGAGTACAAATGCATTGCAGTTGGTGTCTACCAAAAGGATATTACGTTTTCAAGCAGTGATCCTTTATGGTAAAATGTGTGACTTTTTCATGATGTGATGTTTACCTAGTTTAGATAAGACTATGGCTAGCCATCTACATTTTCAACACAAAAGTATTTTGATTCGATCCGCTGGTGTGATCAAATTTTCAAAGTTCTATTATCTACTCTTGACCCTATCTGGGGCATAAGTCAAAATATAAATGAACATCATAACTGAGGAAAGTTACAAATAATGCACATCAGATCTAATTTTGACCAGGATGGCGTTGCCTCACCGGACTTGAAAGGTTGTTTCTTTTGGGCTGCTGGATGTGTCAGATACTGATGCCCTTAGCAACTCTCAAAGTGACTCTGCTCAGTTAAGATCGATTTACTCTGAAGCTGAGACTGAGATTTATTCTGATATTTACATCATAACTCAACCTGTTTCGATACATACCTGAATTTGAGACCCTGATCTTTGAGAATGTGCACTGTGACATGGCTGTCACTAGTTTAATTTTACCAATTAGTTGATCATGAAATATTCACTTACTCAAAATTTTACAAAATGCATCAAAAACAAGATAGCAATTGCTCATCTTTTATATCTGGACTTTTTTATGGGCATTTTTAAACAATTTTTAATGGATTCACAGAAATCATGAAATATACCAAAAAAGGACCTTAAAAGAAAATTTGTTAGCAGATAAGAGGACAGGCATATTTGATTGTTTTAAAAAATTCACATAACAGTGCAGGTCTTGTCCCATGTTTACTCTTTTACCAGAAAATAATAAAGTGTCACGAAAATAGGTCAAATAGTTACAAACAGCGACTTATTTCACCCTGTGTGAAAAAGCTTTTGTATTCTGGAGCTCTTTTGATCAATATTTGGCAATTTTTTGGAGACAGAAAAGGTTAGAATTCAGGGTTTATGTCTGATTTTGTAGGTCCATAAAGGTTCTGTAAAAACTCTGCTTGGTCTTCAAAGGAAACTTGATATCAGAACAAAACAAGGCAAAACATATAACTACAAATGAAATTTAAGCTTTTTAGCAATTTATTTTGCCACTAATTACTCCCATCCATTAGAGTATTGAAACTAGTTAAACCACAATAACTGTAGTATTTTACCAAATTTTAAATTTTCATCAGCAAGTATATTATCTGCATTCAAGAAAAACGTTTTGTTAAATATGACACTATTGATAAAAATGGTTTACGTGTCCTCCTGCTATGGCAAGATCTAATGCAAAGTACAGGTTTGGAGGCATTGCCATTTTGGTCAGTAATCGTGTTTATGATACAGTTGAAATAGTTAAAAACACTGGTGAAATTTTATATGGTAGATGTTTTATTCTGTGCCACATACTTTCCCTCAGAAGGTAGTGCGCGACTGTTGGATTGATAAGTATGTACGAGGCGGTCGAGGGACGAATCTGCTAATTAAGCCAGAAACCGTTTCAAAGTTAAAATGATTTAAGAAAACGCTATATAATCAACTCAGTGGAACCTGATAAAGGAAATTTATCCTTTTGTAAACATCTTCGTTCTGGAGACCTGTAATTCTTCCCTTTTCCATTTTTATTTTGTTTTGTTGTTGTTGTAGTTTTTCTTGCCAAGGCTAGTCACTCACGATATACTTACTTTAAGGCATCACCCCATTGAATTTGGCGACACTAATTTTGAGTGGTCCAAAATGAAGGTAAAGTAATGGAACTTCGGTTATCATAAAAATGGTCAAATTGTTAAAGCTATTGCCAACTTGGTGAGCCCGAACCTTTACATCGTCGGTTCTGAATATCTAAATGCCCCGAACACCTGGGGCCGCTATATTTCATGATTGCGCCCGGCGTTAACTATGCGCCGCGTCGCGCGGGTCCGGATCATAGCAACAAAAAGACGCTAGTAAATGCGCAATTACGAAGACTTGGTGGAAACAAGCGTTATATTTAATATGGGTTTTATAATTTTTGTTGGGAATATAGAGGGGGTTAAGGGGTTCGTTTGAATTCCGACATCTGTTGCCACATTAGTCATATTCATGGACAAATTTAATATAGATTGGTTGATACAGTGGACCTTGCTCGAGCGGCAACCACTTCTATTGGCCCATTCCAACACAAGAAAATTTTAGACTGGTTCAAATTGAAAGAAGCTGCAGACGACAATTTCAAGTTGGTGGAATTTTAATTTTTTTCGTCTTTTGGGATTAAAACATTGTGGATAATGAAGAAATTGCTTGTTACAAGCAATTTCTTCATTGTCCACAATGTTTTCCAAAACTTTTTTCTTGTGGGGCGTAAAAAGGAGGGATTGAGTTGGTATGGGTTAAGCGACCATTATCGAAAAGCTCTTATTTTTTTTTTTTTTTTTTTTTTTTTAGAAATTTCATTAGCAACTCTGGCATGAAAAGTACAAGCAGGAGGTGTAGACTAAGATCAGCCTGCACATAAGTGCAGTCTGATCTTAGTCTACACCTCCTGCCAAAAACCGGATTATTCCGGGTTCAGCATGACAAGGGTTAAGAAGTAGGGACATTTTGGTAAAAAAAAGAGTAAAAACACAACCAAATCCTGTGTTGTACTCACTATAGAATAGTCTCATTTAGACAAAATAGGATAAAGCGAGAATTCTGTAATAATTTATGTATGCAATCGAATCAACCCTTCATACCTTTGGCAAAAAAGAAAGTGAACTAAGCGACCTTTCTGTTAAGGTCTCTTTTAGTCGATCTTGAGTGATCGATTAATACACTGATTTACAGTAATAAGAAAACGAAGCCCATTGGTAAGTTTGGACACTATGTACAGTAATCCTAGATCCTCAATTGAGGATTCTAACCATATAGATTTATGTTAGTGCTAACACGGTTTGCTGACAACTGTTGAAATACATATCGGATTTCTTCCAAATTGAACCAGTCATAGATAATAGAAGTATAGTCAGAAGTCATCTTCAATTTTCACGGGTGTTCGGAATGTAGGCCATCCTGCGGTCAGGGGGTCTTCCACCAATCGTAGTCTGAGCAATTTACTTCCTCATCTCACAGCACGGCGGTTTCAGGTAAGGTACCGATGGAAGTAATATATTAATGTTTCAGTAGTGTTTTTGGCTTTCGTAGATTCTCAAATGTAATATGTTGTTCTTCAGATAGTACCGTTAGAATTCCACATAATATGATAGGTGACATTGCAGCACAAATATACGGTGATATTACCGGTGTATAATTGTAATTCAATTACTGCAATGACACGATCATGTGTTGAAATGATAGATCAATAGCTGGTCCCACCCACTGACTCAAACAGGTACCTTCGCCCTAGACAAATGTGAGATTGCCGGAAATGTCACATACAGACGACTCATATTTTGTTTGCGGTAGATTTTTCTCGCTGGCTCCCCTTTCTGATACAATTTTAAACTGGGCGAGAAATCTACGTCGGCATAAGCAGTATTGCCTCACAACCCCGTAATTGACCAATGCATGGCCAGCCCACTTACTTCTTTTGCCCCTACCATTGACTCAATTGACCAATCGCGGCTGTCGATCAAGGAAAAAACTGACCAACCAAACGCTTTATTCAGCCCGGACCTGAGCTTACCAACTCCAACATTGGCCGTCATTTTTGATTACCTTTATTGTTAGTTTGGCGACTTAAACGTCGTAACTACAGCTTATTCAACGTTTATGTCATCAACAATCCACTTTATTTTTTTGTTCCATGCAACTGGTCATAAATTTTGCAAAATAACACTGTTAAAAATCGAAGCGGAACTTCGTGTCTGAGTTAATGGGCGGGGCCTAGGTAGTCAGTGGGCGGGGCCAGCGATTAGTCAATTCTTAGTTGATAGATCGCTGGCCCCACCCAGCGACCTCATACAAGAAGTTCGCTAGATATTAAACGGCGCTATTTTACGATTATTATGGAGAGTGGCATATGGCGAAAACTTGATTGTGCGTTTGCGACCATAACGTCGTAACTACAGCTTTAAAGCGGCTCTTGAACAGATTTTCATAAAAATTTGATACAGGAAAATTAGTCTGCTTTTCCAATAGTAATTAATGTCATTTGCGCGATTGGTATTATTTAATTGTGCAGACCCTACCAAATTCACCATAATTTTTTTTCAATGTGATATATATCCTATAATCTACTTTAAAACATTTGAATTCATCGGACGAGGTCGTTAGTCTACGTGTAATAACGAATGAAATGCTAGCGGAAGCCAATGACGTAATTGATACGTCATGAAAGCCACAAAAAAGGTAATCTACAGATAACGCATGTACCCGTTGAATTCCGGCTCTATTCGGGTTAGACTTCGTCGATGCGAAATGTTTTTTGCTTCTTTTATTTCTTTTTCTTAAAGTTATAAATAGTCATTTTCATTACATAATCAGCTGAACCATCTTCTTTCAAATGACTGGGAACGTTACAGCTAGAAATGTGTAGATCGAGCGCAAAAATTGTTCTACCATAATCTGTGCAAGAGCTTCTTTTAGTCGCATAACCGAATCATTTAATCATTAGTTTCGTCTATCAAAAACGAGCGTTCTGATTGGTCGAAAAATATTTTTTATAACTCCATGAACAAAATTTTGATCACGCAGTGATTTTTTATGCTACCCGCACAAAATAGTCCAATACGAAAAGGTATCAAAAATTGTAAAGCTTTTTTGCTTTTTTTCCCTCGATGCTATTAAATTATAAGATATGAAGAGAATATTTTTTGTTTTCATGGAGGTATGAACCGAAAAACCTAATCACACAATGTATGAATCCGCTTCACGTATTCATACAGTGTGCTTAGGTTTTTCGTTTCATACCTCCATGAAAACAAAAAATATTCTCTTCATCTCTTAAGAAAAATGCACTGTCTGCTAGTGTCGGTGTCCAAATAACACTTCTGGTCTTAACAAATGGTTTTAGTCATTTAAGTCGCCAAACCAACATCTTTGATAGGCAGCCGCGATTCGTCAGTTGATAAAATGGAGATCCAGAGAGTTAATACACATGTATTGATTGTTTATTTAATTGACGGATCGCGCCTGTCGATCAAAGAATCAATCGACCATTTGAATCATCCGTCTAGACCGGAAATGAACTTTAAACTCCGATATCTATGTGAAGCCTTTGTGTTTGGCGACTTAAACATCGATCGCCACTACAGCTTAATCCAGGTCGCGAATTATTCATTTTAATCTTTTGTCAAATATTACAGGCCACAAAGTTTGCAAAATAAGGCCGGTTAATATTGAAGTGGAACTTCCTGTCGGAGCTAGTTGTGCATTGCCAGTGATTAATCAATTATATGCTTAAGGCCAGAGTTTGCATGAGTCCGGCTTGGGGAAAGATTGGAGGTTAAAATAAAAACTGAACCAGAGAGTTAATATGTACCAATTCATTCAATAACGAAACACCATTACTCAAAATTATGGATAAAAAGTCTCGTGAAAAACGCAAGAATAATACAAGTTAGGGAGCTTGTGGCCCTAACACTGGTATTCCAGAAATCAAACAGTGTGCAGGTTTTAGTGCTTTCAGAAGGACCAAGTGTACAGTTCTTTCTGACAAGTTCATCCAAAATTACGATCCAGAAGTTGATATTTTCACCAGGAGCCCCAATGACCTGCACTGAAAGCTTATCGGGTTGAGTGTTATCGATATTTGTGATACGCTGTGTTGACATGGGAACCCATTTGTTGTCTTCCCCCAATATTGCTTGTACCAAAGAACTGAAATAACATAATTCAATATGGTTAAGGTAAATATATACTCTGTTTCAAACCGGTCAACAATTCATTAATATCTAAACTACGACACTGAGTTTTGAGTCGGCAATAAAAGAAAGGCGCGAGTGCAGCCATCGCACGTTAGTTAATGTCCCATGAGCTTTATCAGCCATTATACACCTGTGTGGAGCAACTTGTAGTTAAACCTTTCCCCCAACAATAATCCCATGTCAAAGGCAGGGCATTTCACCAAAACTTGATAGATCAAATACTATTTTCGAAGAGTGAATACTGTTAGATAGGAAAATAGTTTTTCACCCATTACAAGCCTACAATTTTCAGACTTGTCCAAATTCAAAGAAGTTAACCGCCTACCAGAGACCGAGATAGATTGGGGGAAATAGTCTTAAAACTTCATAATAATTCTGTTTCTACTCCTAATAGACCGAGGGAGCTCTCGAAACGGAAAATATCTCTTTATTTGGAGCGTTTCAATACGAAGAAAGCCTTTTTTGCGGTGATATATAAATATGCGGAAATTAGCCGATTCTAAAACTACATATCCTTCGTTCAAAACGCTCGATAACGTTTGACAAATGGTACCCCGCTTCGGTCAAAGCCGAATTTCAATAGGGAAGCTCTCGCTAGTTTATTTACATCTTAAATGCATCCTTGGTTTGAAACTAGAAATAATTAGTTGTAGGAGAATTGACTTGAGTCTGGCTCGTTAAGAAAGTGGCTTCCGTGCTCGACTCATAATCTGTTGGATGCGGGTTCGAGTTCCACCAATTATAAGATTTTTGCAAACTGAGATACACACAGCTGTAAACGTGGGCAGCACACTTCCGAGATGTTCCTTCGATACAGAATAAATGCATAACCTAATTGATACTTACTTGTTTAGATTAGGCGAGAAGTAGTATATACAAAAATTCTTCTCGGAACATCCAGAGAGGTCTATGACGGTGGAAGAGTTGAATGTCGACCATTGATTCACATTGTCGTAGGGATAGTAAATACCCTCGGAGAGCTGTGAAGAGAGGTGTTGCGATTCTATTAACAAAACATCAACCAACAAATACGAAAATGGGTGGTACAAATTTAACCAATTCCCACACAAGCCCTCTTATTTACGCCCCTCAAGAAAAGAGCTTCGGAAAACATTCGGAAAATGAAGAAATTGCTTGTTTCAAGCAATTTCGTCATTTTCCACAATGTTTTCTATCCAAAAAGATGAACAAATCCACCAACTTGAAACTGTCGTCTGCAGCTTCTTTCAATTTTGGACCATTCTAAAAAGTTTTTGTGTGGGAATGGGTTAAAGACGCTAGAGACCATAGCATTAATATAGGTATATTCTGATCACCACAGTAGCAACAAATCTACAGTATTTGCTAAAGTTACTGTCGGCCGACCGGCATTTTGTCATTGATTTAGTTCTTCGACAAAGATAATTACCGCTTGTCGTGCTGAGTCAGAAATATTTCTGGTTTTGCAGGAGGCATAGACAAAGATCAGCTTAAACGTAAGTGCAGTCTGATCTTGGTCTTCACATATTTGCCCCTTTAAAAGACAGTACCTTTCATAAAAATAATTCTCAAAAGAAATATTGATCCTGAAAATCACCCCTATAGTGCTATCAGCCCTTTTTTTTTAATCTTGGGTACGGTTTTATTTCATGACGAGAGCTAAGTACAGACATGAACTGACCTCGCACGATTCCTACTGATCCATCGCGAGAGTCAATCAATGAATCAATCGACCAATCAAATCATTCATTTAGATCGAAAGTGAACTTTGAACCCCGGTATTGGCCTTCTACGAGCTTTAGTTACGACGTTTAGATCGCAAACCAACAATTTTTCTTTTTTGGTACATGTTGCTGGCCATAAATGTTCAAAATAACGTCATTTCATATCAGAGTGGAACTTCATCTTGGAGTTAGTTTGCGGGGCAAGCGATCCGTCAATTTATGTCATGCCTAGTTAATACTCGTGACACGCAACACTTACCACATTAAAGTGAAGATCAGATACACTGATTGACATCGGCCCCTGTATATCTGCAGCAAACAGTATGCCATACTCTCTGTCACGTTTGTTTGTAGGTATAAAGGATTGTGCCATCCATATTTCACCATGAGATCTGCCATTTGGATCAAACGCGTCCTTGAAGGCAGAAAGGAAGATTATGTTCATATATTAATGGGTCTTACCCCTTGTCATGCTGAACCCGGAATATTCCGGTTTTGCAGGAGGTGTAGACCAAGATCAGCCTGCACAACAGTGCAGTCTGATCTTAGTCTACACCTCCTGCTTGTTCTTTTCCTGTCAGAGTTGTTTATGAAAATGATTTCTAAAAGAAATATTGATTTTTGAACAACAAGTTCTGTCAGGACTTAAAGCCCTTTGAATATACAGCAATTCAGTAAGGTAATTCATAAAGCATGACAAGGGTTAATAGAATATCTAAATTGTCGTAAAATGGTGCTCATTTGATTATTAGATTAAAATTTTGAAAGATATTCACATGTGAAGATATGATATACCTTATAATGTAAATCAGACGAGGTAATTTCTATTCGGCAAAACCAATCACAATAGACTATCAAAATAAACTAAGGAGTAAAATAAATACTTACTTAAATAGATAAACATGAACAACAGGCTGATGAGTGTTTATCATCACACGTATTGGAATTATGAAAATTTCAGCAGCTTTGCAAGTATTAACCCTTGTCATGCCGAATAAAATCCCATTCAGAATTGGTAAAAAAAAATCAAAGGACTAAAAGTACTGGTTGTACTTGTTCACATGTCAATTCTTTTGAAAATTAATTTCGAAAACAACTCATGTTTCAGAAGGACAGACTGGAGGTGTAGACTTAGATCAGACTGTACTTATGTGCAGTCTGATCTTTGTCTATACCTCCTGCTAAACCGGAATCTTTCGGGTTCTGCATGACAAGGGTTAAAAAACGTGATAGCTAAGTGGATTACAGCTGTTAAATCATGTGTAGTAGGTTTTGATTCCAGCTGTCAAAAGAAGCATAATCGACGGTTTCGATAGGGGACAAAATCATTTATTTTGGACAATTACATTATGACGTACTGTTACAATAGGAGGGACGGTAAGCAATCAGATACTAATCTGACAAGCATTTCTTTTCCTTCTATTAAATTTCTTCTGTCGCTTTTATCAACACTGCAAGATTTGACTGTGAAAAGAACGTACATTAATAAGTTGCTTGTCTATGGGAAGCGCTGGTCTTGATGGCTTCAGTAACATACCATCTGCTCGACAGCACCTGTATCAAATAAATGCGTATGTTAGCCCGTGAATAATGCCAACTTCAACCATTTCATGTGAGTGTGAAGTGCAGATACTAAGCAGCCTGAAAAGCCAGTCGTGGCATTCGCTGATCTTGGGTATTTATTTAAAGAGTACAGACTGAAGACTTTAAGCAGACTGTGCGAATGCACAGACTGGTCTTAGTGTTTACTTGTTATAACACCCACGATAATAGTATTAAATAAGTACCACGCCTATATTTTTTCTTGGAGTGTCGAAATTTCTATAACTTTCGAAGGACATACCAAATGCTGAATGGTACAAAACTTTACCGGCTTAAGTTTAACATTCCCTTTTTATAGTCCTATTCTGTCACTAAGTCAAACTTGACCTTTACTTAACCTTTTCCTATTTAATCCTTGGTGTTTACGTCCGATTAATAGTTGAGAAAACATTGTAGAAAAAGAAGAAATTGCTTGTAACAATCAATTTCTTCTTTTTCTACAATATTTTCAACCCTGCTAAATACTTATTTTTTCATATTAAATTTACTCTAATGTTTTGTCTGCAAATCCTTTGAACTTGGACAGGTCTAAAATTTTGAAAAACAGGAAAAAATTAAAACTTACTTCATCAGAAGATCCCTATTTGTCAGTCCTATTCTGTCACTCGGACCCACTGGACCTTTACTTAACGAGGACACAGCTGCTTCGAGGTCAGGAAAAGGCTCAGATTTACCTTTGGGAATATGAAATTTTGCCATGTAACTTCACTGTCTGATACAAGGATAGAGATATGAAATAAACCGTTAAAAATCAGATACTGTCTACAGATTAAAGTTGTTCAAAGTACTCATAGGCTTCTTAAGAGAATTCCGCTCATCGAATTAATTCATTAAAAGAAAGAATCTGTTTTATAAATGAACTTTATATTTGATCTCCCTGTTAGTAATGAAATCAGAAGAAATAACCTATTCCTACAGACTTTTTCACACTCCTCGTGAAAAGAGTATGGAAAAACAATGTAGGAAATGGAGAAATTACTTGTTAAAAGCAATTTTCTTTCTTTTTCCACGCAGTCTTCTACCTAGACAGTCAGAGATAGTAAAATTATACCAACTTTGAAAAGCTGTCTTAAACTTCTTTGAACCAGTCTATTTTTTGTCGTCTGGTAATGGGTTAAATTAACTTCAAAGGCATCAGTAATTTCTGTCCGTTTATCAATTCTATTAACTGAAAGAACCCAAGATTTGTTTTATAAATGAATGTAGTGAATTGCACAATATAAAGTGAGGTACTTCTTGATTTCTCTCTTAGATATGAAATCACTAGAAATTGACCAATCGCTAGCCCTACCCATTGACGCCTTTGGCCCCGCCGATTGACTCCAACAGGAAGTTCGGCTTCAATTTTTTAACGCCGTTATTTTGCAGAATTTATGGCAAGTAGCATGTTACAAATAAGTAGAATGGTTGGTTGGCGAACTAAACGTCATAACTACAGCTTGAATAAGCTGTAGTTACGACGTGTAAGTCGCTAAACAAACAAATATGATTCACGAAAATAGCTGCCAATGTCGGAGTTCAAGCTGAACTACCAGTCTAAATTAATGATTTCATTGGTCGACTGATTGTTTGATAGACTGTCGCGGCCGGTCAATCGTCAATCGGGTGAATATTTCTAGTGACTAAAGTGTTTGAATACGATTTAACCTATTCCCACACAATCCTACCTTTTACGCCCTTCAAGGAAAAGTCTATGGAAAACAGCGTTGAAAATTAATAAAAACTGCTTGTGACAGCAATTTCTTCATTTCCAACAAAGTTTTCTACCTAGAGAAATGAAGATTTTCTAGATTTCATCAACTTTTCATCAACCTGTCTCTCCTAAAGGCCACTATAGACAAGAATCTAAGTGACACTCTAGTTCACGGCAAAACCAACAGTATAGTACGTAATTGCCGTGGTCCTTGTGTTACTGGGTGTGAGATGTGTGCGATAGTGTTAGATAACCAGGTAACGGATACCAGCTCCAATAGATCATACGGTGCCCCATCTAGCACTAGTTGTAGGGAAAGAAAAGTTGTGTATGCGATTAGTTGCAGGCGGTGTGAAAAGGTTGTTTATGTGGGTGAGACGGAAAGACAGTTGAATGAAAGAATGAAGGAGCATCTTCGGGATGTCCGACTGAAACATGAAAAGCCAATCAATTTCCATTTCAAAATGGAAATGCACATGTATACGGATTTAAGGTTCACTGTTTTAAAAAAGATGTACTCTGCAGTCAAAATAGAGCGCCAAGTTCATGAATCAGCATGGATCAAAAAATTGCAGACGGTACAGCCATTTGGTTGCAACGTAAAGGACGCGTAATTGAATTTAACGTTACTTGACGTCTGATTCAGCGCGGGAACGTCAACGTCGCGCAAACGTTACCATACGACGTTGACGTCATATCCTCTAAGATGAAACAAAATGGCTATAATGAGTGATCGTAACAATCGGAACTCCTCGTTCAATTATACGAATCAAACCTCGGATGTACATCGTCGGACTATTTCAAAATTCACGTGACAAACTTCCAAAATGGCGGTTTCCGTTATGCAAAGTAACTGCGATAAATGTATCTCATAAAGTTCTGTTCTTCAAAGGAAAATTAATATCAGAGCAAAATAGGGCAGAACATAAAACAACACAAGGATATTTGATTTTATCAGCGATTTTGAGACTGTTATACCATCCGGGTTTATCGAGATTACGCGCTATTTTCTTACACTGTTTCCGGCTAGCAAAATGCACCATTTTGTTACATAATGCTCCGCCTTACATACATCCGAGGTTTGATTCGTAGAATTGAACGAGGAGTTCCGATTGTGATCGTAAATTATGTTCTAGATAGAGAGGATAATCGTTTCATGCCAAGAAAAGTAAGTACCAAAAGTCCACTTTAAGAAACTGCAGCCAAAAGATCCTATCTAGCTATTTGTCCGTTAACATCTCATTAAAAGTCGGCAGCGAATAACTAGATGCCTTCTCGAAATAATTGATTCAATTTTAACTACCTGCAGGGTCGTTAAAGGGCCGTTAACCGAAGTCTGGTTCTAAGTCAGGTATGTAGCACTTTCGACTAAGATAATTTCTCTACCATAACCCATCTCAATCCAGGTCTAGCGCGATAAACATTATTATAATGATTGTTACAATATTTGCCTTATTATTACTATTATTATTATTTTATTTTGATTATCGATGTGGTCTGTAACTAAGCTCAAACAAAAATATGATAGAGACAGACAGACAGGGATTAGAACTGAGACAAGTTTATTATCAGACTGCACTAATTATGAACCTAATTGACCTCTGCTGAATATGACATATCTTAAATATTTGTCTCATAGGGCTTTCAGGTGGTCCTTTTCTAAAGAACTGTCACAAGAAGTTTTAAATCTGACCACCCTGCACATTTTGTGTCAATCGTAAGATTTATTGTGAAATCTTCAAACCAAGGTTGGTTGACCAAAATACTCATTTGAAAGCTATTGAAATGGTCTACTATACTTCTATTAAAAAGTTCAGAGTTTCGTAACATTTTGTCGAATTAAATCAGAGAGACATAAAAATAATAGGACAAAAATTATCAAAGAACTTTTGATACGCAATACACACGCAATCAAAGATGAATTTCATAATCTATCTATTTATGATACATATTCAAATATCCGGGAAAAAAAACCCGACCCCCTAAAAGAAATATTTCATTAGAACTAGTTCAATGAATGTATTAACTTATTCCTATGCTTAGAATTGATTGAAAGATCAATTAAGTGAAGAATACATGAAAGAAGTTTTCATACTGAGGACAAATATAGTACAAGATGGATATTTTTATAGGTTAAGGTGAAATGTGAGTTGCTCAAGTTGATAGTTAATGATGAAAAGCTTCATTTGTTATAACTAATAACGACAGTCCTTCTGTTTCGTCGTTTGGCAACCAAAACCTCGTATCAACAGTTTGATCATTGATCGCCCAACGACGATATATGAAAGTGTTAGAAGCTAAGAAATCACGATTGGGCCCGTGTATACAATAGACAAGATATATCTTCTATTATAATATCTATCTTTACCATCATACCAAAGAAGTTTTTTTTATTCAAATGTAGTTCTGTAGGAATACACAGGTTTAAGATAGAAAATCTAGGGCCATTAGGTTTTGCAAACAATTCTCTTGAGATTCTTCATCCCTCGGGCTAAAAACAAGTAAGTGTCGTAAGTCTGGTACCTGCTTATATAACCCACCATCTTGTCGTACAAAGGGCAGCGAACGTTCTACTTATCTATATTAGAGAAAAAAAGGTTATCTCGATAACCCTTCACTCGTAAGGATGATAACCCACCGACAATAGTGTTATTGACCGAGGGAGGGAGAGAGAGAGAGAGAGAGTATTTTGTGACATTTCACTTTAGTGACTTACGCCAGGCAAGAAATGGGGCCTACCCTATCAAAATGATGCATGAAGTATCAATTACCCCCAGAGATCATAAAATGCCCATTATCACTCAGTTATGGTGCCTGGTCAGAATTTGGTCAGCAGCGTAGAATACAGATGGTTTCATCTTACAATTGAAATTTCATATGAAAGACACCTTCTTACCCTGCAGACAGAATTCAGTTTCTCTTCAACTAGTTGGTTGACCATAACCCATTACCAGACGAAATGAAAATAGTCCAAGATATTTCAAATACCAATTTCTAGTTGATGAAATTTTAGATATCTTTTAGGATTTTTGGTTACAAAAATTATGGATAATGAAGAAATTGCCAATAAAAGGAAATTTCTTCATTTTCCACAATTTATTCCAATGTTTTTTCCGGATGGCCATCAAAAAGATTGATTGATTGGGAATGGATTAATTAAGCCTAATATATAATTGAACCAGTGCACAACATTTCATAAACAATTTCACAAGTATGTGAACAGATATTGAGAAGCATGGGCAGTTACAGCGTAAAAGAATATTTACTTATTAGCTTAAGAAACTTAAAGTCTATATCTATCTAGAGAGCACGGTGAAGACTCTGACTACATGTACACATGTATGGTCTGGTCTAAGACTTTACTCTGTGCACTTGTGAAATAATTTGAAAGGTAATGTTTTTGCTCAATTATAACCCATTGAAATCTGTTTTTAGCTCACCTGAGCACGAAGTGCTCTGGGTGAGCTATTGTGATTGGTCATTGTCAGGCGTCTATCCAGAAAATGGCTAATTCTCAGAATGCAGTAATTCATTAAATCTTTATGGCAGAGGGTCAATAAACATTGATTCATACCAAATATCAAAGCTCTAGGCCTTATGGTTTGGGAGTAGAAGATTTCAAAGATTTCTTTCTTTGTTTCTTTGTAAAATCGGATCGCACAGAAAAGGGTTAATTATCAGAATACGATAATTCTTTGAATAATTTTGGTAGGAGGTCAATGAACATTGATACATACCAAATATCCAATCTCTGTGACTAATGGTTTTGGAGGAGAAGAATTTCAAAGATCTCCTTCTCCTTCAGGGATCGCACTGAATAGGGCTAATTTTCATGGCATGGTGATTCTTTGAAGTATTTTGGCAGAGGGTCATAAGGTGATGATACATATCAAAACTCTAGGCCTAATGGTATGGAAGAAGATTTTCAAAGATTTCCCTTGTAAAGTCAGGGATCGCACAGAAATGGGCTAATTTTCAGAATTTAGTGATTCTTTGAAGCATTTTGGTAGAGGGCCAATAGACCCTGATACATACCAAATATCAAAGGTCTAGGCCATATGGTTTGGTAGAAGAAAATTTTCAAAGATTTACCTCTTCATTCCTTTGTAAAATCAGGGATCGCACAGAAAAGGGCTAATTTTCTGAGTTTAGTAATTTTGGTACAGGATCAATAGTTGATAATATGTACCAAAAATCAAAGCTCTAGGCCTTATGGTTTAAGAGAAGATTGTTTACTGACAAACAGACGGACCCCCGGACATTTACCGATCACAATAGCTCACCTCCGGGGTTCGACACTAACTTTACTTCAGTGGGATCCCACGGGAATCCCTACCTATTACTTCGGGGTTTCCTCCAGATTATCAGGAATCCCTCCTTAATAAACATTAACTCATTCACAGGCAATCCTGCCCTTCCTGCCCAACTTGAAAAAAAAACTTCGCAAAACATTGTGAAAAATGAAGAAATTGCTTGTCACGAGCAATTTCTTCATTATCCACAATGTTTTCTACAAAAATAAGCAAAAAATACATTAAGATCTTTTGTACTGGATCTTTTGTACTGAAGAAATATTGAAGGATCAAGACGGAATCCCTAGCCTGAGATTGCTGGGTTCCCTACCAATTTGAAGGGATCCTCGGGATCCCGGAACACTGTTAGTGTCGATCCCTAGCCTAGCACATTCTGCTCAGGTGAGCTAAATAAAAGCCTTCTTAAAAGGATTGTATAAGATGTCCCATCACTTACCATTTAAAAGTTATTAACCATATTAAAGTTTTTAATATAAATTTAGGTTGTTTTTTTTCATACTTAAGTTTGACCTTGAAAGGTGATCTTTAGAATATCTGTATTTTTAAATAGCGACTTTCAAATGTTTAGAGAGTTGGTGAATTTAAAGTAGAAAGAGACAAATCGAAAAATATCGATGTATTATTTGTCAAAGCAACTGGCTGAGTTTTTTTTATAATTATCAATTAGGTTATTACATAATTCTTACAATCCTGAAATTCAACCCTTTCTTGTACAAAATCAAGATTTTATGTCGCTGTGATTTTACACTTGACAAAACAATGTGGAAAAAGAAGAAATTGCTTGTAACTAACAATTTCTTCTTTTACCATAATAATTTGTACCACATAGGAGGATTTAATTCCGAATTCAATCCAATTTACGTTGTCTTCTCAAACCTTGTTTAATATGGACCAGTCTAAAATTTCCAAAAAATGAGAAAGGGTTAATAAAACAATTAGTTCAAAGTGAAAGTCACTTGAAAAATAACATTGGAAACAGGGTTGGGAAAGAAGACATTTGTTGTTGAAAAAATTGATCTCAAATTTTTCAAAGCAAGTAATTATATGGAAATAGTTAACAAATATTATGTTACATGGACAGCAATTTAGGATTCAAGTTATCAAAAAGACGGGCTGCTCTGCTAGGGAATGACAGTAACAGGCTTATCAGTTCCACTGGAGAATTTATTGCACATGTCCTGTTTAATAGTGTGATAATTAGGGTCAAGCTGTCTTCTGCTGTCAAGTTAATTTGTTCTGTATTCCTGCAGCTCAGATCTGAGCAGATTGCATACGAAAGTCGCTAAACTGATTTATTTAAGTGGTATGATGTGTTTCTATAAAGAATATATAATCCAATGGCAAGTATCTTGATTTTTCTGTTAAGACAGATAAACATACAGATAGACAGACTAAAAAGGTTAATATATTAGAGAAAACGAGAATATTTAGTTTTGCGATCAAGGAATGTTACCATAGACACTCATCTTGGACTGGCACTTTACTCTGATATACACAAAAATAATGACCATTAATTACCAATTTTCCTGCAGCTGGAAGTTGGAGCATTCACAAAGAATGACTGGGGTTTGGGGATATAGTGGAACCTAGAGACAATGTGTTTGGGTTTCAAGCTCTTATTTCAGTCATGAACAAGTACGACACATATTGTGAATTTTGCGATATTGCGAATGTATCATTCATGAATATAGTAATTCAAACTATAACCATCCGGGGTGCAATTCTTTTACTAAATAGTTTTCATCCTACCTTTGAAAGATGAGGGGACATTTAATAAATCAGGGTTAAAGAAGACAACCATCAGCCGTCATAGTTCGCTCAGTCTGATCAGATCGTAAACTTTCGCAACTACTTTTCTCCCGTGACGATTCAGACATCTCTATATTTTCTTATAATGAAGTCCAAATGTAAAATGAGTTCGTGAGATTTAACAACAACAACAGCAATTAAAGAAAACACGGCGAAAGTTAAATGTTTTCCCCTCCGGTCAGTCTGCGCAGGGAGACCATACACGAAACTTCAAATTCGTCGTGAGTCCTGAGATCCGCCGCCGGCAAATTTATGCTGGTTTGATGAATTTTGAAGACAAAAATGGATAATCTCGCAAACAGTTTCCATCGCATTAAGAGGTACTGTGCGGAGTGAGCAGGCTTACCAGGATCGAGACTTCTCCCTATCGCCTAATTACAATTGTAGATTGGTTATTCTACCTTGATATACACCCAATTTTGAAATACCACCTATGTGGATGGTTTGTGCTGGATCCGATCTATTATTCTAACCGTCTGTCTGTCTCTCTCGCTGTGTCTCAAAGCAGCTGTAGTTACATTGTTAAGTTGGTTGAAGAGGATATATGCTAATTACGATTTTAACTTGGTCAAAGAGGATACATGCTAGTTAAAATGCAGATCAAACAGATTCAAGGACATCCATGCGGAAAAAGTTATGCTTTTACATGGTTAGGAAAAAAATGTGTAAATATCTTCACTAGCTTGGTAATCAAAGAATGCTACCATAGAGCCCCGTTACTATGGAAACACCTCTAAGACTGTCCCATTGCACTGGCATACGCTAAACTAATGAGTGTCTGACCATTAAATACCCATTTTCTAGGCACCTGGAAGTTGGGGCAATGTACATTGATAATCAAACTGAGTAAAATTTTAAAAAATGGGTTTCGTTTTCACGCTCTTATGTATATCATGAACGAGTATAACATAAATTACTTCCAATCATAACAACCCGGTTAGTATAAAGTCCAAGTAACTTTTAGTTTGGCCCGAATATTTAATGCCTATTTGCCGTTCAGCATATTTCATGTTATATTTCAAAGTTTTTGAATTCAAAATTAAACTTGTAGATACTTTTTTATCTAATGCTGGGATAAGACGTTAAAATATGAAGCATTTTTCAAATTATTCCGTTCGAGCCATAATGTCATCGGGGCTTTAAAAGATTGGGGGACGAAAAAAAAGCATGGATAAAAAGACAATTATTTTTCTTAGATAAAACTTACACTGCTTCGAAAATTTCCCGCTGCATCTAGGATCGAACCAGAACAAAGTTTGGTCGTCCTCAAACGATTAATATTATAAGTTTATTTCTTTGCTTTTTTCTATGTCTGCCTCTTTCTCTCTCTCTCTCTCTCTCTCTCTCTCTCCCTCTCTCTATCTCTGATTTGGAAGTGAGTTTCCCTACGATAGTTCAAAGCTATATTAAGCCCCGTCACAAACACATACTCTCAGCCTGCTCTCTCTTACACCATATCCACTTCTATAGGGCAGTGTAAGCGCGTATGACTCCTAGTCAAGGGGTCCCGGGTTCGATCCCTGGTCACGGCGAATATCCTTTCCGACATAAGTCTCCCACCAATGGTTGATTGATCGTAAACCTAAATGGGATGATCAGCTGGAGGCTCAGAAAGGATTTAGTATTAGTACTGGTGTGAGAAATATCAGGAATCTATGGTTAGGTGCTTCAGCCGCCTCGACATGGCTGAAATACTATCAAAATTGGCGTTAACCCCCCCCCCCAATAATAATAACTTTCTCTGAGGCATTTCATCTCTCATGGCCGATATTCATCATTAAATGATTGGACGATTACACCAAAGAACTACAAACGGAAATTGTTGGAAATAGTTTTTTAATTCAAAGGATTTTAATTTGAGATTAAAATAAGAACGCGAAATGAACGACTTTCGCTAAGTAACATGCATTAGAACTATCTCTGCACTCTGTGCATACAAAACCAGATGCTTTAGACATTAGAATTTAATGATCGTACAAACATACATCACTATCAAAATGACAGTCGTATTTGAGTTACCATGGGAACCAACTATGCTGTCCGAAATAACTAGGTCCCTTCTCGATTGTTTCTCAATGTTTAACATCTTCAAGTGTTCGCCTGTCTTAGTCGACATATCGAGATGATATATTCATGTACTGCCTACAACTTCTTTCAATGACATCTGGTCAAGGGTTTAAAGAGGCATGGAAAACCAATTCAGTACAAGGAGGGTTGTAAAGTGACGGACCACGTCTGACAATCAAATATGGATTACCGATAAAATCGTCCATTTATGCCGGGTGTGAACTTTGCTTTTTTGTTGGTTTGACGACCTAAACGTTTTAACTACAGTACATTCAACCCGCAGATACGACTTTAAGATCTTCATCCAAAATGTTGCCTGTTCATAATTCATGTCCAAGACAACATATCTTACAAAGTAACGCACTTAAAATAACCTTCCTTGCATTATGACTACGATTTAAATTATATGTAGGCCCTACATGTTCACAAACTATTATTCTTTAGCTATTATCTCTCTGTTTTGTCTGATTTTGTCAATTCGCTCATCTACCTAACTGCGAAGACAATCAAACAATATTGATTTCAGTTAAAAGTAAGTTGATTAGACATACATACACGTATATAGCTTGCCCGTGAACTATAACTAGGCCTCGAAACCTCCCACAAGCCAATCATAATTGTTTCCTTTTCAAAATTGAATGTATATCAAGGTAGAATGCCCTTTCTATGACTGAAATATTGAAAAGAGAAAAGTCTGCACTATGGTTAGCCTGCGTACCCAGAATAGTAGGTTAGAAAACGAACGAAACTTTTTGCTCATCCGAGATGATCCGTTTTTGACATATCGAGACTTCGCCCTTTAAATGTCGTCCATGGTCACACTGCGCGGGCTTTCCGGCATCAAAAATTTATATTTTTTACCAAGTTTTTCCACCTACCTGACTATGCAGACTATGCTTTCAGTTTGGATTGCATTTCCTCTTTCACGTGCGCAAGACCAAACTTTTTTCTTCTTATTATTATTATCTTTATTTACAAAATAGAATAAATAAAGTGCAAAGTGTTCAGTTGTCCCGTAATTTCAGATAATATGGAGAAATGTGAATCGTTCCGGAAAAAAAAAGATACAAGAAATGAGTTGCTAAATGTTCCGATCTGATCAGACTGTGCCAACTATAAAGGTTGACCGTGGTCGAATCTTTGTTCTTTTTTCAGATTCTATGTTGATCGCTAATCCTACCTCTATTCAAGATCTGGATCTCGGAGCTTATGCAGCCCATTTCACCTCCAATGAGTTCTTTTCTTCATGCACAAGTATACAGTTACTTTTTTGTCAAGGAGGATATGATATTGTCAGAATGCGACCAAAATATAGTAAACACAGGTTGAATAAAAGCTGTATTTGCGACATTTTGGTTGCACAACTGCGATATTTGATACACTTTTTAATAGATTCAATCAGAATTAATAAGATCCATCCTTACTATAAATAAACCAAAACCAAAAAGTATGAACTACAATTTGAATTTGACTATTTGAGTGTTACCGGGAACCAGTTAATTAGCAACTCAAACTTCTCCATCTCCTTTGGGACTCATTTTAAACATCCTATTAAGTAAAGCCACTATTTACACAGAACTTTCAAATTGTCAAATAGCCCGCCGTGTACAATTACAAACAATTATTAATTTACCATTGAGTATAAATAAATATTTTACATTCTTATTTATTCATTTTCCTCATGAATTTCAGACGATATGTTTTACTTTTATTATCATTTTTATTTTACGTTGGCTCAAAATTGGTGATTAAGCCATTGGCATTTTTTTAGATAGAAAAAAAAAACTCGTTTTTATCTAACATTCATTCCATATCCATTTGGTGGGCTGATGAAACCACGTAACTACAGCTGAGCAGAAATTGGATAAGAATTTAACCTATTATTTTACATTGAGTGGGAAACAAGCTTTTCAAGCCTCGATTCTGCTTCCTGGATAAACAGCAGTACCCGCACCATTTATGTGGGAAAATAAAAGACTTAATGTCGACAGATGCTCAAAAGAATCGAACTCTAGACCTTTTGATCGTGAAGCCAATACTTTACCTCTTAACCACGCGTTAAAATTCCCCTTAGTTAATACGTTTCGGAGGCTCGTTGACCATTGGTTTACTAAATAATTCCCTTTTTTCTGATCATGTTTATGTTTTATCATTAGTCCGATTTTGAAAAAAAGTATGTTAAGTAATGTCGGCATACACATTCCAATCATTAGCTAAAAAATAATTCTGATTAAAAAAAAAAAAAAAAAAAAAATAAGAAAAAAATGTGATTTATGATGTCGTTAATTATTTTGTAAAACAGTCAAAGTTCTGCGAGGCTTAATTCACTCCCACACAATCCCGCCTTTTTACACCCGTGAAAAATTGAATTTAGGAGAAATGTGAAAAAGGAGAATTTGCTGTAATCAGGCGATTTCTCCTTCTTTCACAATATTTGTACGGTGTTTATCCCCTTCTTTGCAGCTCCAAAACAATTTGAATTTATATATGTTGCTTCTTTCAATTTATATATATCAGTCCAAACTTTTGTCGTCTGGTAATTGGCTAATCCGGGTCATAATTGTTTGAGAATTACAGATGAAAACGGAATCATCCATCGACTAAAACTACAGACGGCATATTTCTATCCCTTTATTGAGGTGGTCGTCTACTGACCGTTAATTAAAAGTTAATGTGTGTCTGGTTTATTTCACATTGACTGGCCGCTGCAAGAAAGGTGTATCGATAACGCTAAGTCCGTTAGCCAATGCAAACTTAAAGTGGAGGAGATTTCTTCGCATGTGTTTCAGTGTAAGATTGATTTACATTTCATTTTGCATGCGATTGCTATGCAACGCTTATGATGACGTCACTTATTTGGCTCTACTTAGATAACGTCAGATAGGGTAAAATGAACGAAAGCGGGGCATAAGTTTTGGTAATTTCACTGGATAGGCGATGAGTTTATCAAATGATAATCTACCGTTATTTCTCGATAATCCACATGAAAGCATTAAAGAAATAGATTTATTTTATTTTCTTGATAAAGGCATTTTTGCCGAATTATTGAAAATTAGAGTGATTTTGTATAGTGTTTAAACAGTTCCCTGAGAAACATTATTGTGATACTATCATCAACTTTAGTTTGTCGTCTGCATCTCCTTTCAATGTGGACCTGTCTAAATTTTTGTCGTCTGGTAATTGGTTAAATGTTTGACAGAAAAGTGGGGTAAAGTCAATTCATGTCTCAAGTATTCTTTACGTTCCTACCGTACGGATTTCCAGGCTGATTTGATGTTGTCCAGAACGTATCCTTGTAAGGCACAACTTTGACAGCGTTGGCGAACAGGGAGGTGACACCAATCTTATATTGTTTCGGTCGTCGGAATAAATAGTCATCAGATACTCGACCCTTAAAACGGCAAAATGAAATGTTTTTGTCCTTGAATGTTACATAAAAAATTGGAATTACATATACATGGATAAAAACGAGAGAGCATCTACTAATGATCCGCTAAATTAGCTTGAAGAAATGGTAAAGATTTTCTTAGACTTATTTGACATAGACTTAGTAATACACGTTAGCGTATATTTCAATCAAATAATCAATCGACCAATCAAATCATTCATTTAACCCATTCCCACTTGACAAAATTTTAGACTGGTCCAAGTTGAAAGAAGATGCAGACGACAATTTCAAGTTGATGGAATTTTAATTTTTTTCACCTTTTTGGATAGAAAATATTGTGGATAATGAAGAAAATTGCTTGATACAAGCAATTTCTTCATTTTCCACAATGTTTTCCAAAGCTTTTTTCTTGAAGGGCGTAAAAAGGAGGCATTGAGTTGGAATGGGTTAAACCTCCATTGTATTTGGAACTCCAACATTTGTGTTCTAACTTTGCGCCGCTAAAAATCGTAACTACACTTTATTCAAGCTGTAGTTTCGACTTTTCGGTCGCCAACCGACCATTTTACTTTTAATTACATGTTACCGACCATATATCCTGCGAATAACTTTATCACAGTGGAACTTCCTGTTGGGGCTCAGTGGGCGTGGCCAGCGATATGTTAACAGTAGATTTCATTAGTGAAATAAACAAATGTTAAATACAAAAAAAGAGTTTTTCAATTTATCTCATAATTCATGTACCATTTCAAAATGCTTAAGAGATGAAGAGAATATTTTTGTTTTCATTGAGGTATGAAACGAAAATTTATCACACCGTATTCATACATAACTAAGATTAGGTTTTTCGTTTCATACCTCCATGAAAACAAAAACTATTCTCTTCGTTCCCTATAATTCAATGACGTAGAGCGAAAAAAGCAACAATAAAACAAATTCCGATACTTTTTTGTATGGAATTATTTTGTGCGGAAGCATACAAAATAGCTGCGTGCTAAAAATATTGTTCATGGAAGTATGATTTTTTTCCGGCCAATCAGAACGCTCGTTTTTGATAGACGAAACTAAAAATTAAACTATATTCAAATTACAGAGATTTATTTTCATCCAATTAGATTGTAGCTAACCTGAGTGACGACCGGGATCTCTATACTCTGTAAAGCATGTCTCGGATTCGCCATGCAATATTGTATAGTAAGGCCATTTTCTGCTGCTGCCTGACCCATCTGCATTAACCAATCACGGCCAAGAGTTAAACTAGTTTGCAATTCAGACATGTATTGGGTCTGAACATTGAGCCAATCCTGAAAGGTAAAAACGGTCCATTGTTTTCGAGAAATCGTGTAGTCAAAATGACATTTCTTTGGCTGTTGGTATATATGAAATTTGAAACTAGAAATGAGTCCCAGTCCGCATAACTACATGTCACATGACCGTCAGTTGTGACCTTGAACTTACTTGGGAGCAGTCAACAAAGCTTTACGTTGCACTAGTACTCTTCAAGAGGAACAACTGAGAAGTTACTTTGAAATCCATCTATTCATGCTACGTACAAGGATTGGCCATAAACCCATTCCCATATAATCTCCCATTTTCAAGCCCCCCCCCCCCCACCACCATAAAAAGATTTTTGATTAAAACAGGCATTATGGAAAATGAAGAAATTGCTTGTTACAAGCAATTTCTTTATTATCCACATTGTTTTTACCCCCACCTCCACCCCCCACCCCCCCAAAAAAAACCAAGGAGTTCTAAAATTCCATCAACTCAAAAGTGGTGTCTGCATCTCCTTTGAATTTAGACCAGTCTAAAAATTTTCGTCTGGTAATGGGTTAAATTGCGTAGGAATAAAAAAGCTATATCAAATCTACGATGGCATGGCAACGATGCAAAAAGTTATGACAAACATTGAATACGGAATCCAATGAATTCAATCATTTCATACTCCTTATGATAAAATGACTTTCCATGATCTCTTGGCCTTTTGTTTTGGATCATCCTAACGTTTATTGCAGTAAATGAGACTGTTCTCTCTCCTTTGCGAAAACATCGCTGAATTTACCTGTTCATAAACCATCAGCCCCCAGTCCTTAGCTTGTGCGAATAGATGGCGCCAGAAATCCTGCAATATGAAAAAAAAGGGTTGCCGAAAAGAAATATGGATTTTATTAACCCTTTTCCGGTTCAATCGCTTGTTTTTAGGTCCCTGTAATTTTAAAATTGAGAAAACATTGAGGAAAAAGAAGAAATTGCTTGTAACAAGCAATTTCTTCGTTTTTCCTCAATGTTTTCTATCCTATTAAATGGCTTGTTTTATTTATTTTTTTTTTTTTTTTTTTTTTTTTTTTTTTTTTCATTTTTTTTTTTTTTCAAATTTAATTCACCCTATATTTTCGTCGGCAAAACCTTTGAACAGGTCTAAAATGTTGCAAAATGCAACTACGTACAAGGAGTTAGTCATTAATTTGTCCATTTCCACACAATCACGCTTTTGGACAACTCCAAAGGAGTCAACTCAGGAATACATTATAGAAAATGATTTGATTTGAATTGGGTTTTACGCCGCTTTCAACAACCTTTCAGTTTTATCGCGGCGGCTGGAGCACCTAACAATGGAATCCTGGTATTTCTCACACCAGTACTACCATTACATCCTTTCCTAGCCTCCAGCTGCTATCCCACATAGGTCTACGATTATCAACCCATTGGTGAGAGACAAATAGTCGGAAAGGATGAGTGCCGCCGTCGGGGTTCGAACCCGGGACCTCTAGATTGACAGTCCGACGCGCTACCAACTGCGCTATGACGGCGGCTATAGAAAATGAAACAATTGCTTGTCGTCTGCAAAACTGAAATTGGACCAGTCTTAATTTTCGGCGTCTGGTAATAGGTTTCAATATAACTGAAAGAAAACATAATCAAAGTTTAGACTGCTTATAAAACCAGGGATTCTAATAAAAAATCAACCTCAAAAACCTCGTTAATAGGTTTCTAAGTCTTGCATTTGTATATATAGCAAAAACACTTACTATATCGTTAGGCAGTGATCCCAACGTTCCTATAATCCAATCAAAGGATCCGTTATTTTGTTTTGCGTAAGGCGTCGATCTGGACCTAAAAGAATGAAACTTCAGTAATATTGATGTAATCAACTTTTATTTTTTCTCTTTTGGGGGACTTATACAAGACAAACTCTTAACCAATTTCCACAATGTTTTCAAAAAAACTTTCTTGGGGGGGGGGGGCTTAAAGAGGGGGGATTATGTGGGATTGGGTTTAAACACTATGTTCTCAGTACTCTCAGACACTGGCCAACATTTACGTTAAGCACCTTTTATGTTTTGGTGATTTAAACGCCGTAAATACAGCTTATTCAGTTACGACGTTTAGGTCGCCAACCGACCGTTTTACATTTTTATTTCATGCTACTGGCCATATTTTTCCCAAATAACATCGCTTTCAGACGCCACCAAAAACATGAGCTTTGGAAAATTGGAGAACATTGTGGAAAATGAAGAAATTGCTTGTCACAAGCAATTCCTTCATTCTCCACAATGTTTTCTTCCAAGGAAGTTGAAAAAATCCAAAATTTGATAAACTTTGAATTGTCGTCTGCAATTTCTTTCAATTTGGTCCAGTCTTAAATTTTGCCGTCTGGTAATGGGTTAATATCTAAATTGATGTTCCTGTCGGAGTCTATTTGGTTAGGCCAGCGATCCGTCAATTTTCTAACTACAGGATTTATAAAAATCATATTTTTGTATGAAAGTGTGATAGCTACCAGTATCTATTGTGCGCCACGAACTTCCATCCAGTCTGGCTACTCAAATTTCTGAAATTAATGGAAATCAATTAAGTATGTAGATATCGTAATTTTGTGTAAGCAAAATAATAAACGTACGCTTCTAAAAGAAAACAAATACAAACAAACAAACCCAAACAACAAAAATCTGAACAACGATTGCAATTGGTTCATATTGCGCTGATGTAAGTGTATTCTTAGTAAGTACTAACCCTTTTATACCACAAGCCTTTCAGTAAGTTCCCATGGTAACAAAATATTCAAGAAAATAAAAATATACATATTTTACTAAACCTGATTTCAAGATTCAGAAGAGTCTGAAAAATCATGATAAACGGCGTAAAAATTCTAAACATAGAGGAGCTGAAACTAAATCAATGGAAAACGGATGATAACTTTTTCGGATCTTTGAAGAGTGTGACATAAAGCATTTTGAGCCAAGATTTACACAATCATTAGTAAGTTAAATCCTTAATCTAGACAGACATCTTAATCATCTTAATCTATTGCTTTTGACAATATTTAGTGAGAGTGAAACTGCAAACGTTAGATGACCAAACATTCGAAAATTGGGCGTTTTAGCCCATAAAACGAGCTTTTCAGCCAGTCTCCATGGCAATAATTTAAGACAGTATGTTAGATGTAAATTTATCACTAACTTTAAATCGGCGACTAGTCGATCCAATATTTGCTTATAGAGAATGGTCCTTAAAAGCTAAATGTATAGATACCATTGTTTATTCAAATATGTCTAGGAAGACACTCTATTTATCCAATCTTAACAACAAATCTTGATATAGGTATGCATCTTGACAAATTGGTAAATCATCTGCCGTTTCCAGGAGGAAATACTTAAAACGACATACTTAAATCCGTGAGGAAAGTAGTCTTGTTTTGGTTCCCATTTAGTAGTAGCGTTGTATGTAGTATCTTTCGGGTACCACCATGAATCCAATTGAAGATATCTTGAATGAAAGATTATGGAGTAAATGCTTCAATACATTCAAAAACTGATACTGAATGCACACAGAGTAGTAGAAGACGAAGTAAATGACGACAGTCAACAGTTAATTATAGTGACTATACATAGCACAACCATAAAAGTACGTTTATTTGAGTGGCATCGCTCGTTCGGTTCTTAACCCTTGTCATGCTGAACCCGGAATATTCCGGTTATGGCAGGAGGTGTAGACTAAGATCAGACTGCACTTATGTGCAGGCTGATCTTAGTCTACACCTCCTGCTTGTACTTTTCCTGCCAGGGTTGTTTATGAATTTGATTTGTAAAAGAAATATTGATTTTTTAACAACAAGTTCTATCAGTGCTCTCAGCCCTTTGATTTGACAGTATTTCAGTAGGGTAATTTATTCAGCATGACAAGGGTTAATTAAGTTTTAATAAGCCTTTTAATTAAGAGTTAGGTCCGAACAGTAAACGTCTTTTTGTCATTCGGGTATACTAGTAGATCATGCGATGATTTTCGTGGTTTTTAAAGTCAAAAGTACGACTATTTGATAAACTTTGAATAATGCTTCATTCGAATTATTCTGTTTAGAGAAAGTGTATAATCCAAATTGCAGTAAGTTTTAGTTGTAATAATGACACGCAATTTGTTCCCCTTTTTTGACAAAGTTATGTATCAATAAGGATTTTTCCCTCTTCCATCAAAATGCGTGAAAAATATCGTAACTACACCTTTTTTCAAAACCACGACGACGAATGCTAATGACCAGCGTTTGTTCCTTGTTTGCATTTGTGTTTAAGAATCAACGTAAGTGGCATGGTACTTCAAATTAACACAACATTATCAAATAAACCGATTCCGATTGTCAAACAAAGAATTGATTGACCAATCAAATCATTCATTTAGACCGGAAGTATAATTTGAAGTCCGACAACTACCCGACATTTATGTGAAGTAATGTTTTTGGAGTTGGCGAATGAAACTTCGTAACTACAGCTTATGCAAGCTGTAACTACAGCTTATGCAAGCTGTTGTTACGCAATTTAATTAGCAAACAAACACTTTTCGTTACATGTTACTGGCAAAATAGATTTTGAAAAAAATAATACTGTTTGATATCGAAATGGAACTTCCTGTAGGAGTCAGTGGGCGTGGTCAGCAAAGTCAGTGGGCGGGGCCAATCACCCGTCAATTACCACTTGGAATTATTTTGAAAAGGCATAAAGACATTTCCACAGGATTGCTATAGCTTTCTGAATAGGTTCTTCTACTTTAAACGTACTTGTATGGTATATTTTGTTTTACTGAATAAGCTTTGACATCCTTAATCGTGGCTTCGTAGTTCTTGTTTTGTTCCGTGTTATAGTAGTAGTAAGCCCCTGTAAACATAAGCAAACACACTTAACCCATTCCCACACGATAAAAGTTTAGACAAGTACAAATTAAAAGAAGTTGCAGATGACAATTAAAAGTTGGTGCACGGAATCTTTAAGATCTTTGTCAAATGGGGTGGAAAACATTGTGGATAATGAAGAAATTGCTTGTAACAAGCAATTTCTTCATTTTCCACAATGTTTTCCGAAACTTTCAGATTTGGGGGATCGTTTAAATGCGTCACTGTGTGGGAATGGGTTAAACTTGTATTACGCGACTATTCAATGGACGGCCAAAATCGGGTTGATTTTTACGTCCCTGTGATATTATACTTTAGAAAACACAATGGAAAAGGAAAAAAAGTTTCTTTTAACAAGCAACTTCTTCTTTTCCCACAAAATTTTCTATTATGTGGAATAATTACTTTTTGAATTTTAATTACTTTGTGATGGCGTCTGATACCCCTTCGAATTTGGACAAGTCTTTGAATACTTTGAAAAACTGGAAAGGGTTGAAAGCTGACCTAATTGATGGATCACGGCTGTCAATCAAAGATCAACCGACCAATCAAATCATTCATTTGGACAAGAAGTGCCGACATTTAAGCGAAATGTTTTTGTTTGGCGACTTAATTGCTTCGATCGTCAACCAACCGTTTAGCATTTTTGTTACACATAACTTCCTCGAAATTTTGCAATATAGCACCGTCTAATATCAAAGTAGAACCTCCTGATGGAGCTCAGTGGTTTTGCCAGCAAACCTTTAATTACAAAACGAATAAAGCTAATTCTATATCATTTTCTACTTTACATTTTTTGCGAAGAAGCTTTTCGAAAAGCGCTATTTGTCTAGCGCCTGCGATTAGTATTTGTTTTACCAAATTATCTCTCATCTTAAAATGCTCGATAAATAATTTTTGTAAAAATGTAGCAAGCATTTTTTTTCGTTTTACAACAATGTTTTCTATTATTTGTTTGAGTTTTCGATTTAACTTACTTATGATACCGTACCTTATTTCTTTCTCTTTGGACTAGTTTAAAATCATGTGATAGTGCAATTGGTTAATCAATTGAGTGCTGGGTAAGTTGTTGTCCCATAAGGATGATGAAGTCATTAAGATACGAGAAAACGATTACAAAAATAGAGCTTAATTCTATAGATACAGTCTGTCAACTTAAAGATATTCTTCCAAAATATAAACTCAAATTTATCTAGAGGTATACTCAAATGCATCTAGATATAAACTCAAATACATCTAGAGGCAAACACAAATGCATCTAGATGCAAACACAAATGCATCTAGAGACACACTAAAATATTTCTGGAGACAAACTCAAATGTATCTAGAAGTGAACTCAAAATTATCAAGAGACAAACTTAAATGCAGCTTGAGGTAAAATCAAATACATCTAGAGACAAACTCAAATGTATCTAGAGACAACCTCAAATGTAACTAGAGACTAACTCCAATGCATCCATAGCGACAAACCCAAATGCATCTATAAATTCAAATGCATCTAGAGGTAAACTTCAATGCATAGCGACATATTTAAATGCATATAGAGACAAACTCCAATGTATCTAGAGTCAAACTCAAATATATCTAGAGACAAACTGATATGCATCTAGAGGTAAATTCAGTGCAACTAGCGACAATCTCAAATTTATCTAGAGGTAAACTCTAATGTATCTAGAAATAAACTCAGATGCTCCTAGTGTAAAACTCAAATACTTCAAGAAACAAACTCAAAAGCACCTACCATTATCTGTCCAATACCCTAGATAGTTCAAACTGTTGTCAATGCTAGCATTTTGCGCTCTGTTTATGATGTTGAAAATGTCAAATCTTTCAAATAAACGGTTTCCCCAGTTGAAAAACGTCTGGAAGTATAACATATAGTTTGTTTGTTTGTTCGTTTGTTATCTTTCAAAGCGATGATTCAAACGAAATCCGCGAAATTCTGGATCAGAAATAAAAGTAGATGTTTTTATTTCTCGAAAGTATAAATAAACTTTCGCGATGCAACGTTAGGTACTGGAATATAACTTTCGCGCAAGGGTCGAAATAGGAAACCCTAATGAATAGTATTTCGTAAATGCTTGGGTCTAAATTTCATCCTCTTTGTAGCAAATTTTCTATGTACGATGTATTCGGGAGGGAGAGAATGATAATTCCATCAAACTATATTTTCATTTTTTGTTTTTAATTGACCAACCGCGCTCATCAGTCAAATAACTAGTCGACCAATGAAATCGTTCTTTTAGACCGTAGAAAAGAGTTTTGAATTTCATCATTGGCCGCTATTTTTGTTAAGTTTTTGTTGTTTGTGGTGGTGGTGGTGGTTTGGCGACTTAAACGTCGTAACTACAACTTATTCCAGTTGTAGTTACAACATTTAGGTCGCCAGCCAACTATCCTAGTCTTTTATTACATGTTACTAGCCATACATCTTTCAAAATAACACCGTTTAAATTCGAAGCGAGACTTCCTGTTGGAGTCAATGGGCATGACCAACGCAGTAATTGGGCGGGGCAAGAGATTGGTCAATTCAAACCCTGATTGACATGTGCTAAGTGCGATCGCTTTTCCAATTGACGGTTCGTGGCTGTAAGTAAAACATCGATATACCAATCAAATCATAGTTTTAGCACGGAAGTGAACTTTGAACTCCGACATTGGACGTCACTTATATGAAGCATTTTGCTTGGTCTTGCGACTCTAACGCCGTAACTACAGCTTGAAATACTGTAGTTGCGGCGTTTAGGTCGCCAACCCATCATTCTTTTTTGTTGCACGTTACTGAACGGACATTTTGCAAAACGTTGTTTAATATCTAGTTAAAACTTCCTGTTCGAGTTAAGTGGGCGGACCCAGTGATCTGCCAAATAATTTTGGCATGTTTGGCAAAAAAGGGGATCTTCTATGCAAAAAGTATGCGCCAAGGCACACTTGTCTGCACGGACTTTGTGGACTGCCCGGGATCGACAGCTTTCGCTTGTCGTAGATTTTCGATTTTTCTAATGGTCATCCTGCATACCTGTTCTCGAAAATCTGTGTCTAATAGATCTCTGCTGGACCCGATCTTCTCTTCAAACCCTTTTCACGCTGAATATTATTTTTCGTTTAAAACATTTAAATAAAAGGGCTGATAGGCCTTAATTGTGGGTCAATATTTGTTTTGATACATGATTGATAAATAACTATGACTTGAATAAGCCAAGCAGGAAGTGTAGACTAAGATCAGACTGCACGTATGTGCAGGCTGATCTTTGTCTATACCTCCTGCCAGAGTAGGAATATTCCGGGATCAGCATGACAAGGGTTAAAATATTTATTGCACGGAGTTCTCGAGAGACACCTTTGTGCTCGACGGATCACATTTGTTCAAAGTGTCGTGTTCTTAGTCGCGAGGTACAGCGTCTGTTTCGCTATCAAAAAGTCACGAGTTCGATTCCAGGGAGCTGTTATCGATCTTAGGCCTTTAATAATAACAACACAATCGGCGCTAGCACTTGTGTACATTCCAGGAAGCTTAACCGAAGGAGATTTATTCAAGGTGTAAGGAATTGTTTTTCTAATCGTAGAATTTATGAAAATCTTTAAACCGATTGTTCGTTACACGATGGTCGTTATAAATGGTCATATATACCTGCTGTATGGTTGTATCAAATACCAGAATAGTTGTGTAAGTAAAGTTTGCTGGAATACTGTTGACTCCGCCCATGATTCCCCAACTAACACTCCCACCGGGCTTCCCATCATGCCACAAAGACGCCGCCATATAATTATCGTAAGGGGAAATAATTATAGAATTCCCGGCTTTGTTGAAAAGTACCAGAGGTCCTCCAGCGATACCATCGTTTATTGAGGTAGTGTTCAAGTTGAACCTATATATAAGAAAAAGCTCCATGTGTGAGTACAATGCTCGACTGAAAATACTTAGAAATAAGAATTATAAGTCGACAAAGAAGCACAAGTCTTACAAAAATTCACGAAGAATTATCTCCTTTGGTTGTATATTTTTTTCCAGCTACGGTAAGCATACAAGTTATGTTTCTAACAAATATCTATAAAGGCGTGCCAAAAATTTTGATCTTGATCTTTCAAATGGTGCACCTCTTATGATTGAGAGCAAATGTGCTAAGTTATCCGAAATCCATCCATAAAGGAGGTAGACATGATCTGTACAAGCTCAATTTTAACATTTGACCATGAGCTGAGACATTGACCTTTGTACATATATTCGTGATGGAGAAAACAATAGTACAGTGTTATTTTGAAATCCACCCGTAAATGTAGGAGATATGCTCTTGGCGAATTAAAACGGACTGACACACTAATGCACATACACCGATTTGTAACTGACCAATCGCGGTTGTCAATCAAATAATAAGGCGACCAATTAAATCGTTCATTCCGATATTGGCCGCCCTTTTTATTAACCGTTTTTGTTGGTTTGGCGACTTAAACATAGTAACTACAGCTTATTCAAGCTGTAGTAACGACGTTTCGGTTGCCTACCAACCACTCTACCTTTTCGTTACATGCTACTGTTAATGAATTTTGCAAAATAACGAAGCGGGACTTCCTTAGGAGTCAGTGGGCAGGGCCTTCGGAGTCAGTGGGAGGGGTCAGTGATTGATCAATTATAACAACTATGTCTGTCTCGCCGCAAGCGAGCTCGTAAAAAAAACCCTGAGATACAGCAAGGTTAAAGTGTGTCACGCAAAACCTTGTAACCGCCATGTCAACCTTTCAACCTAAACGAGCCAGATTGATGATAATACCTAGACTTGTTGTTCCGAACCAATCGAGCTTGGATATGAAGATGGCTACACCACGATTTCTTCCCCATGAAAATGTTTATATAATGTCTATATGCATGATTTTCTGAGTAGCGAGTATTGCCACAATGACATATACCCAACAAAGTTTAGACTATTGGATGGCTTATTCACTCTGACATTTGTACGTAGAGTTCCTAGCTTTTCTTTAATGCTTTTCAGTGGATTTTTCAGATTTCTTTGCGGATTATCACTTGATAATTTCACTGAAAAAGCAGTGATATTACCAAAACGGTAAACTCGCTGTGTATAAATATTAAGCCTAAATTTCATTCATTTTGAGCTATGAAACGTCACCTAAGTTGCACCCAAGACACTGATATGACGTCATCATATTGCCATCCCGCGTGTAAAGACGATCCTTTTGAGATTTTCGAGGGAAAAATAAATATAGAGTAATCTTTTGTTTTCGTTATATTTTTGAACAACCAAAAGGTACATTTTCACTAGTGTTTTCGTCACTCTTGGAAATATAGCTTTTGTTGATCATTCGATGAAAGATATTTATCAATCTTACTCTGAAACAGACAATTGACCTCTATATCATTATAGTTAAATATTAACCTATACCATATTCTACTACATATAGGCCTATTTCAAAATATTCGTAAATTCTTTTAAAAGATGTTGATTATTTTGAAGACTTGTTTAAACGCTAAAGTAAAGAATACAGTTCTTACTGTCCTGTTGTCTTATCGGTATCACCAAACATGTAGCCGCCATACGACAGAAAGCCAAGGGGTTCGTCTGCATTCTGCATCTTGAAATTCGGGAACCCGGATATTGTCTGGTTAAATGTACTTTCGCCACCGAGTGATGTATCATTAGCGGAAATGACGTAGGTCTATAGAAAAAATGCAAAGATAGCTTACAGTTTCCTTTGGTCAGAAATGATGCTTTTTACCTATGCATGTAACAGAAAACTTAGTGGTTCGGCTACATTCTTCGATTTAAAAATTGGAAAACCCTGATTAAATGTGTGTTCGCCTGAGAGACTTCCGGATTTTATGTGTGTCACTCTATCTTATCCGGGACCCCCAGTTACGGGGTCCTGGGTTCGATCCCCGGCCTCGGCAGATATCCTTTCTGACATTTGTCTCCCACCAATGGGTGGATAATCGTTATCCTAAGTGGGATGAGCAGCTGGAGGCTGGGAAATACAATGGTGGTATTATTGGCGTGAGAAATTCCAGGAATCCATAGGTAGGTGCTCCAGTCGCCTCGATATGACCGAAGTTATGTTAAAGGTGATGTCAATCAATCAACCTATCTTACCCACATCAAAATAGCATCCCATGACCTGGAGCTGATCGCTATATCAAACATTTTTAATTAAATAAAATTCCGGCCTATTTTCTAGTGACTGATAGCAGTTAACCTATTCCCACACAACAAAATTTTAGACTGGTCCAAATTGAAAGAAGAAGCGGTCGACTATTTCAAGATGAAGAAATTTTGAATTTTTCGTGGTTTTTTTCTCTCTCTCTCTCTCTCTCTGTCTCTCTCTGTGTCTCTCTCTCGCTCGCTCTCTCGCTCGCTCGCTCTCTCTCTCTCGCTCTCTCTCTCTCTCTCTCTCTCTCTCTCTCTCTCTCTCTCTCTCTCTCTCTCTCTCTCTCTCTCTCTCTCTCTCTCTCTCTCTCTCTCTCTCTCTCTCTCTCTCTCTCTCTCTCTCTCTCTCGGTCCTGATACACACGATGTTCGACCAAGATTGTGAGGAAGAAGTATTGTTTTCTGACCTGCCTGAACAAAATATAATTCTCCCCGTCTGTTACTCGTATAGAAGTTAACACGGTATCGTTGGAGTCCCCAAATGTGTAATTAAAGATGGTTTCATTGTAATACTTTCGTTTGTCTGTACCTCGTTTATAACTGACGCTTTGTAACACAAGGCTGTTGTTTTCGGATCCTGGAGTAGAAAACATGATCGATCAATCGCTGGCCCCGCCCACTTACTCTGCTAGTCCCACCGATTGACTCCAAAAGGAAGTTCCGCTTCGATTTTAAACGGCGGTATTTTGCAAATTTATGGCCAATAACTTGTAACAAAAAAGTAGAATGGTTGGTGACCTAAACGTCGTTACTACAGCTTGAAAAATAGTTATGACGTTTAAGTCGTCAACCCAATAAAAAGGCTTGACATAAATGGCGAACAATCTGAGAAGTCAAAGTTAACTTCCAGTCTAAATAAATTATTTCATTGGTCGACTGATTATTGGATTGATAGCCGTGATTGGTCAATTTTTAGAGGGTTTTTTTGTGTAATAATTTAATTGTTAGTTTCGTCTATCAAAAATGAGCGTTCTGATTGGTCAAAAAATTTAATTCATACGTCCATGAACATAATTTTGAGCACGCAGCCTTTTTGTATGCTTCCGCATAAAATAGTTCCATACCAAAAGGTATCAGAATTTGTACAGCTTTTGGTTTTTTCGCTCGATGCTATTAAATTATAAGAAATGAAGAGAATATTTTTTGTTTTCATGGAGGTATGAACCGAAAAACCTAATCACACTATGTATGAATCCGCTTCGCGAATTCATACAGCGTGATTAGGTTTTTCGGTTCATACCTCCATAAAAACAAAAAATATTCTCTTCATCTCTTAATTGAAAATTTAGTAAATTTTTTTAAAAATGCGGGTATTCCTTTTATCATCCTTTCTTTCCTTTCCCAATAGTGTTTTCCTTGCATATACTTTTATGTGTTTTTTGTTTAAAAAAAACAGGCGCTGCTCAATGGTTCGGGCTCGTAATCTAGGATAAATCGAAGGTAAAGAGTTCGAATCCCGCGGTGTCGCCGCTGGTTTAGTGGGTTTGTCAATGTTCAAGGCATTCCGATCCCCAGTCAAGTACTGTTGATACCACAGAAGTATTGAAATGATTCGATTTCAACACTTGTCAAGCTGAATATTCGTCCTTTCTTCACAAAAGTTCAGATTTTCGTCAGATTCAGATCCATTTTGTGATCAAATTTTTCTTCAACAGTGAAGAACAAACAGGTAGTGTAGACTTAGATCAGACTGCACGTCTGTGCAGGCTGATCTTGGTCTATACACCTGCCACAGCTGTCATTAAAACACGAATGTTCCGGGATCAGCATGGCAAGGGTTAACATACCTATATAACAGGAGGAATATTCCACGACAAATAAGCCCCCTTGCAAAGTACGTTGAGACTGTTCAGAAGTAGGGCGGCATACTCTTGACTTGGGAAGATACGAAAGCAAATGGAAGATGCGCATGCCGACCGCGCTTCATATAACGTAGGTATCTGAGGGACACAGCCGAGTACTGGTGTTGGCGCGGAAAATTATGTATCAGCGATTTAGAACTGAAATATTCTTCAAATATCAGTTTGTTCACAGAACTTACCCATTGCGCTCCACTTAACGCCATCTTTATTGAAAAAAGTCGGTGCGCTCGTGAGCCATGTTTTCCCAGCAACTTGTATGTTATAGGAACCATCCTTAGCGATATTCACATGGAATGTCTGACATGAGCAGAACACTGAAAAATGGTTTACAAATGTAAGAACTTGAACATGTTATACGACTACAAATATTGACGGTTGGCGACAATACCTCGGGAATAAGCTGAAGCTACAATCTGTAAGAAAGATATATCGATCTTACATAAAAATCGAACAATTATTGAAAAAAATACGGTGGCATCATTGCAATATTTTTATTTATGTCGTTCCTTTACATGATAGCAATTCTTTTTTCTTTTTTGATTGGCTTTGTATCTCGTTCCCAAGAGTGAGCAATTCGCTTTCTCACCTATGTATATGTATTTATATATATATATAAAAAAAAAAAGAAAACCGTGTTCCTAAAGGATAACTCTTTTTTTACTAAAAAACGAATAGGTATCTCTTTGGGACGACGTAAATAAAGATATTGCTCATTTCACCTCTATGCCACCGAAAAAAGAGATAAACTGTGGGGATTTTTCCGAATAAAATTTCTCAAAATGCTTCATTTTGCACGTGATTTACATGTTTACCTGTATATGCCATTACGACCTACCAAAACAGTGATTTTATCATTTTGATAATTTTACCATTTGAAATTAAGCCATTCCCACTCAATCCCTCCTTTTTACACCCATCAAGACAAAAGCTTGGGAAAATATTATGGAAAATGAAGAAATTGCTTGTATCAAGCAATTTCTTTGTTTTCCACAATGATTTCTATTCAAAATATTGAGAAAAATTAAAATTCCATTAAAATTAATTAAAAGCTTCTTTGAATTCGGACCAGTCTAAAATATTGTTGTGTGGGAATGGCTTAGCAAGTGATAATTCACCGAGCGATCTCAATAATCCACAAGAAAGATTTAAAGAACTGTTTGTAATGCAGAGAGTGAAACGAACCGTCCCATAACGCGACAAACATGGAGTAAGAGTTTATTTCTAACAAGTGACCGCTCTTTGACAGTCAATAGGGTGACCGCTTAACACAAGTTTTCCGTTGGAGTGTTTCAGCAACAAAAAATGGACCATCTAGGAAGAGCGGTAGTGTCGGCCCTGGTCAGTCTGCGTGAAGTGCAGATCTTACGGTAGAAACCTTTGGCTCTTTCTTTCTTTTTTAATCTTGAACACTAATCTACCCTTCTATCTATCTATAAGTAAAAACGAAAATTCTAATTGACCTGTGCTGGATCCGAAAGTTTTTGAAAATATTTGTTAGACCTATTTCCCGAAATGTCTCTTTTTGTCTATATATGAGATTGTATGTGGCATTTCGAACAACTTCACGTGTGACTGAAGTGCGGAGTAAGAATCCATTATTTCCTTAAGAAAATAAGCTAGTTCTCTGAAAAAAAAAAACCAAAAAACTTTGTGTCAATAGCTATCTACAGGATGCACAGGCTGACCCGAGTCTTTACTTGACGCATTTGTAGAAAAGTTGATAATGTCGGGCAGAGGCAGAGGTTAGCTCCTGTCCTGTTGAATATTTATCCTCTTTTCTCTAAGCTTCAAAACATTGACCTAAATAGCATGTTATGTTTAAAACAAAAATCTGAACACAACAAGGACAAGCAGGCGGGGTAGACTAAGATCAGACTGCACGGCTGTGCAGGCTGATCTTTGTCTATACACCTGTCAAAGCTACTGTCAAATCAGGATCAGCTTGGCAAGGGTAAATACTATAAAGGTCCTACCAGTAACATGTAGAACGATGATTCCTATCAGTTTATCCTTCATCGTGACTGGTTGAAGTTTATTACATTGAAATATTTACTCAGAGATAATTATGATATGTTCAGTCTATCAACTTTTGTCTAAATAATGATAGGTCAAATTAACCAAAAAGGGTCATTTTGCATCTCGTGTAGAAAACTGAATCTAAAACAGTCTTTATATATGTAAAAGCCATTTAAAAAAAATCACGACTTGACGTTTCTATAATATCAAGGAGAGACTGCGCACACTTTGCTGCTTACAAATTTAATGGATAATCATAAAAAAATCCTATTCTCATCCGACGTTTGAATCTTGTTTCGTATCTTTGTTTAATTTGATTTTTCTTCTGTGAGGGTCACAATGAGGGTCACATTCTGTTATTTCTATAAGTTTGGAGAAGTCTTTGTCAGGACGTTAGAATTCGCTTAGATATAGATTGCTTTGACCATTGCGAGTTACAAGTAGGTGTGTCAAAAGTCACGATTTCCGACGACCCAATCTAACTTTATCATAAAGAAAATAGTATGACAAGATGTTTCTATCTGAATTAAGGTTAGATTGTGATACCCTAAATAACTGTTCATTCTACTCATACCTGTACGTGTATAAGTCTATATTTTCTTTCAAACTAACTCGTAATAAAAGAATGATACTATATGAACCGACGAAAGACCAAACTGAAAAGTGATTAATGAACCCAATATCAGGCAATACAAAATGAAATACAAATGCCATTTGGAAAGCTTTAACTTCAAGGTTACTGATAAAGGTCAATTGTTAAATTTGGTATAAGCTAGGCTGCTCTTGAGATTTCTTCCGTTATTTATTTACTAATTTTAGAAAGCGCTTAAGAGCACGTTTCATGAACAATGTCTATTTCGTCATTACCAAAGGAGACTTATATAGCACTACGGGTGATATGATTCTCACAATTCAAAAATAGGCTTACATTGACGGATCGCTGATGTCTTTCAGAAAATCGATTGACCAATCAAATCACACATTTAAACCGAATTGCAATTTAAACTCCGGAATCGGTTAACTTTTATATGGAGTTGTTTTTGTTTTGTGTGTGTGTGTGTGTGTGTGTGTGTGTGTGTGTGTGTGTGTGTGTGTGTTCGTTTTTTTTGTTTTTTTGTTTTTTTTTTGTTTTGTTTGTTTGTTTGTTTGTTTTTGTTTGTTTTTGTTTTTGTTTAATTTTTTTGAGACTTAAACGTAACTTGTAGCTATCCAAGCTGTATCCTAGGTCGCCACCCAGCCATTCAACTTTTTGATACATGTTACAGACCATAATTTCTTAATAGAACTTCCATTTTGGGGACAGTTAACCTCTCCAGGGAACCTCCATTTATGAAAAGCGAGTACTTAATCTTTCAATATATTTTTGTTGCAAATCTTAACCCTTGTCATGCTGAGCCCGGAAGATTCCTGTTTGGGCAGGAGGTATAGACAAAGATATGCCTGCACAAATGTGCAGTCTGGTCTTAGTCTACACCACCTGCTTACCTAGTCCAAACCAGAATTATTTAAAATAATCACTCGACCAATGAAATCATTCACTTAGAAAAGAAGTTCAGTTTGAACTCCGACATTGGCCGCCATTATGGTGAAACCTTTTTTGTTGGTTTGCCGTCTAACACGTCGTAACTACAGCTTATTCAAACTGTAGTTACGACGTTTATGTCGCCAACATGCTACTGGCTATTAATTTTGCAAAATGACGCCGTTAAAAATCGAAGCGGAACTTCCTGTCGGAGTAAATGGGAGGGACCAAATGAGTCAGTGGGAGGGGCAAGCGATTTGTTAATTGGCTTAAAGCTTCTTCAGACAATCAGCATTATCTACCAAATGGCAGTCCAGGCTGCTCAGTGTATGCATCTCAGGTACATACAAAATGTTTGCAATGCTACACACTGGCTAATAATTTAACTTGTATCAATAAGCAATACAACTGACCGTTAAAATCCTGATTTTTTATCTTTGCTTATGTTGTCATTATTTTTTTAGGCGTTGCAGGTCAACAAGAGTTAACGGTTCGAAAATGAATTGATGGTGAGGTAAAAGGACCATTCTGCAACAAAATGTATAATAAGCAATTGCCGAGTCATACTGTACATTCCTCGTAGAGTGACCTGGGTCGTCTTTTCTCACTTCCGAGAAATCTTTTTTTCGCGTGATACGTCAAACTTGTTTACATATCTACATTTCGCGGCTGTAAATCACAAAATCGATTCACCAATCAAATACTTCATTTACACCGGAAGTGAATGATGAACTCTGACATACATGTCAAAAATTATGTTGGCTTAGCGACTTCAAGGCCGTAACTTCTTCTTGATTTATGTTTTTAATCACGGACCAAATGTTTTGCAAACTAATTTCGCTAGATATCTTGGTCGAACTTCCATTTCGGAGGTCAGTGGGCGTGGCCAGCTATCTATTAATTCATCGTCAGATCCTTTTTGCTTCAACGAGGCAATCATAAATTATATAAGGGATGAAGAGAATATTTTTTGTTTTCATGGAGGTATGAACCGAAAAAACTAGTCACACTGTATGAATACGCGAAGCGGATTCATACATTGTGTGATTAGGTTTTTCGGTTCATACCTCCATGAAAACAAAAAATATTCTCTTCATTTCTTATAATTTAATAGTATCGAGCGAAAAAAGCAAAAACCCTACATCTTTTGATACCTTTTTGTATGGGACTTTTTTGTGCGGAAGCATACAAAATCACAGCGTGCTCAGAATTTTGTTCATGGAGGTATGAATTCAATTTTTCGACCAATCAGAACGCTCGTTTTTGATAGACGAAACTAACAATTAAATTATACAGATATGATCCTGTTCGGATTACTTTGGTGATTATATAGACTGGTGGAAGTTTCCTAAGACGACGAAAGTTTTTTAGACGGGTCTAAATTGATAAAATTTTCAGACAAAATTTTCAGACAAAATGTCAAAGGGACCTGAGAAAAAAATATTGTAGCAAATTTTACGAGAAAATAAGAAATTGCTTGTTGTAAGAAACTTCTCGCTTTCCCGCTATATCTTTCCCCAAATACAATTCTTACAATCTAGGTATTGTCTGGTAGTGAGTTAATTAACCAATTCCCGCACAATAACGCCCCCCCCCCACACACACACACAAAAAAAGTTTTGGAAAACATTGTGAAAAATGAAGAAATTGCTTGTTACAAGCAGTTTCTTTATTATCCACAATAATTTTCTACCCAATGAGGCAAAAAAATTAAAATTTCATGAGCTAAAATTTGTCGTCTGCAGTTTCTTTTAATTTGAACCAGTCTAAAATTTTGTCGTCTGGTAATGGTTAAGAAAATTATAACAGATAAAGTGCCATTTATACCCGATATTCGATACGTTTCTATCCGATAGATGGGGCTGCTTGCTAAATACCAGAGGTTGAGTCGCTCAAGCTTTACGACTATACGTTTGATGGATCTCTGCTCACGCCGACTGGGCTCCGACAGTAAGTTCAACTTAGATATCAAAATCTAAAATATCGTCAATGGGAGACCTTATGACTAAAGCGTGAATCGGATTGAGATACGAAGTTTGGATCGTGCTTTGACGATAAATAAATACGTTTAAAGAATTGTATCGTTAATTGCAGAAACAGTGTCATATTATGCTTAGTATGTGGAATTCGTATTCATATAATGCCGAGTAGATCTATATAAAAATCCTAGAGGTTTTTATTTCTGCTTGCTTACGACCTATTCACTAAATCCTGTATTTTAAGGCTTCCCAATGACATATGGATTTGAGTCTATACTTTCAACATTTTGTTTAGAACCCTTCATGTGCGTGGTGATTCACTGCGAATTTTATTCGTTCAATAGAAGTAAAATACCCACTTTTAATTTCGGAAATAAAAAGTCTACTTGATTTGAACAGTTTTGCAAATGTTTTCTGTATTTCTTAACTAAATAACGCAAATATTAAACTCATTTATCCGACCCCGGTAAATTGAATAATTCTGTAAAACATGTAATGATGCGACTATACAGGCGACTTTTCCGTAATACTGAACCGTGTCTAGATTACTTTTTGTGTAAGTAAGTCAATTTCTCATCGCCGTGGAAGTATGCTTTATATCTGTACGGAGAGTTTCAAAACGTTTATCGAACGATAATCATTTTTCTGGACACTTTAATCCCTTCCTGTTTGGCAAAATTTTAGACTTGTCAGAATTCAAAGGTATTGCAGACGAAAATTTAAAGTGGATTTTAGTTGAAAATGACCATTCAGTAGGGTAGACAATATTGTGGATAAAAGAAGAAATTGCTTGTAACAAGCAATTTCTTCTTTTTCTACAATATTGTCTCAATTATAAAACCCACCAGGACGTAAAAACCAGGGATTGAACAGGAAAGGGTTAAAGAAAGTGCTCAATAACCTCAAGTCAATAACGTTGGACGTGGTGAAATTATTTGCGCAAATAATCTTCAGTTCTTTTGCCTGAATTAAAGAAGGCTTTTCTCGCAAGCCCCATAGACCATATGATTTGCGCAAGTGAAAAACACTTAGGTCACATATGGCTCGAAGTTGATAATTATGATCCAATGCAAAAAAAAATAGGAGGCATTCAGCAATTTTACTCTTTTTTATTGTCAAAAGTATGTCTTTACTGTTGACCATTTTTGTAAATACAATTCGGACTTATCTTAAAAAACCAAAGCTTAACTTTTAAGGTAGAAGCACACAAACCCTTCAATAAAATTGATATTAGAGCTTATAAGACCTTGTACAAGAAACGATCTTTCTCATACTGTAGCATAAGTGTGTGGAATGAAATCCCTATTACAATTAGAAGTTCAACTTCGTTATCTAGCTTCAAAAACAAATTCAAACAGCATCTGCTATTAAACAAATCAACTGACCAAGCAGAAATTATCTAAATCAATTAAGTACAGGGTGTGACTGTCCAAAAAATTTATAATTCATGTATTCTTTTAATTTGTTCCCATCAAACCCATCTATCGTAATTTCATAATATGTCATCATTTTTACGTCATCGCATATTGTTACTCTTTCAGCATGGTTATGGCGTGGTATCATTTTTTTTTCATTAAATCATCACATTCACTTAATTTTCTTTCAGTAAAGGCAAAATTGTAAAAAAAAAAACGATTTATTTTCAAATTAGTTTATTTGAAATGATTGTCTTATTGTTTTACCTTCATGAAATAAAGACATTATTATTATAGAGCCTTGATTTTTAAAAAGAATTTTTTACTCAAATTTGAAATAGTGCAACACAATCGATTTAAACTGGACGGCCAATTTTTATACAAGAGTAAAAACTATAGTTTTTTCTAATACCAGACAATATGATTTTAGTATTTGAGGGGTGGGGGTGTAGAAAACATTGTGGTTAATAAAGAAATTGCTTGTATCAAGCAATTATTTCTTTTTCCACAATGTTTTTCAGAGCATTTTTCTTGAGGGAAGTAAAAAAGCGGGATTGTCAGAGAATAGGTTAATAATCGGAGGATGTAGTCTAAGATTTCAAATATCCCTTACTGTGACTAGAGTTCATTTATTTTTCCCGATTAGAATAAAGATAAAATATAATAATAGGTAAATATAGCCCAAGAATACAGATGTATCTTACTGCAGGTAAAATCTATACGTCTTTAGGCGACCAGAGTGCCGTAAATAAAGCTTTATTCGAGCTGTATTTACGACATTTTGGTCGTCTAAAGACGTATCTATGTACACTTTCTGTTTCATATTAAAATTAAGGATTAAAATAATGGTGCCCAACGCTACCAGTGGTGTCTATCTACAAATAGACGTTAAATGTTGTCTTTTTTAGAATGTATTTTTAGAATAAAAAATCAGAATCGGCGAATGTAGTTCAAGATAACTAGACATTTACTTTGGGGAAACGAGCTCTACCTACTTTCAGCGAAAATGTTTTCAAGAGTAAACTTTCCTTTGTTTCCTAAAGGTTTTTTGGTGCGTCTACCTTAAAGTTTAAGCTTCCTGTAAGAAAAGGAAAACAAACAAAGATACCACTTTGCCTTTTCTGTTGTGAGCATATGTTCCTTTCATGTAACCAGCTACTCTAACTACGAAAAACTAAACGGAAATGACAAAAAGCCTACGAAACTCCTTGCGACTGGCAAATCACCGAAATTCTACTGAATTGTACAGATTTAAAAAAAAAAAAAAAAAAAAATATGAAATTTTAACCCTTTGCCGAATTGCAGAATTTTAGACCAATCCAAATTCAAAGGTTTTGCAAACGACCATTTAAGGTCGATTTTATTTGAAAAATAGAAGTTCATCATGGCAGAATAAAAATGTGGAAATAGAAGAAACTGATTGTCACAAGCAATTTCTTCATTTACCACGATTTTTCTTAAATCTAAAGTTACATGGACTGAAATCCAGAAATTGAACAGGAAAGGGTTAACAAGAAGCCATTGTCAAACGATGTTTTCTAGGCTATAACCAATTGACTCTACTCATACCATTCTCAATGCGTTTTGCATTAGATGGGAATCTAGACAAAGACCAATACACTCAACTGTACAGCTTGATCTTAGCCTACATAACATACTTGACATTAATTAAGAATCGCAAGGAATAAGGCTACTTTTTTTAACTCATTTCCATCCACATTTTTAGCTTGAAAGAAAGTTATATAATAACTAAATAACGTAAAAATCAGTGCAGCCTGCTGCGTGATTTTAAGATCATATTGACCATTAATGAGTTCCAACAAAAACAAAAAAGCCTTCTTCAGAAATCGTCGATAGCTTTCATACCACATGACAAAGCGGTGATATCGATAAAAAGATCGGTCAGTTTTCAAGATTTCTTAGTCGGTCTAACTGCTTGACTTGTTATATAAATAAAAAAATCTCCGTCAGCATTAATATTTTCGTGTAGTCTTTGTCTTTGTCACATGACATCAGCCAAGGACCCATATTATTTTTGAGTGTTACATTTCAAATGATAAGAAACTCGGTTACCTAAAAGCAAAGTACTTCAGGGAATACATTACAAACCGGTCATATAATGTGCTCTTTTATCAACTGTGTAATTCTAAACCTCGAATCTACAGCTTGATTCAAGCTGTAGTTACGAGGTTCTAGAATAGCACCGACGATTTGTGACCAATCCGGTGATAAAAGACCTTGGGCGAAGGACGAAAAGTATTGACCCTGATCAGACTGCGCGGATTTAAACAGGCTGACATGGATCTAAACTTTCTGCTCCTTTAAGAATTTTCTGAATCTAGAATGTTTTATCTACCTTACATGTATAGATTTTTCTTTTATTAATTTAATAATTTGCCCAATCCTTTCTCTTCTTTAAAAAAATGAAATAATAATGTTTTACAAAATAAAAACTTTTTTGCCTAATGTTAACTTATAAGAGAATTTACATTCATGCTCATTATCAACACATTCAAACTTAGAAATAATGATAATAAAAAAGATATGTAACTAAAAATTTTGCTTTCAAGTTCAACTGTAGGCTCTGGGTTGGTAGTTTTGATTTTGGTAGAGGAGTGTTGGTTGACCAATTGCTAGCCCCGCCCATTACTTCATTTTCCTCGTCCACTGAATCCGACAGGAAGTTCCATTTCGATTTTAAACGACGTTATTTCGCAAAATTTAAAACCATTTGAAAATAGAAAAAATGTAAAATGGTTGATTGGCGACATAAACGTCGTAACTACAGCTTGAGAATTTGTGTCTTGATGAAACAGCCTATCTAATACATTGAGCCTTATCTTGATTTTGTTTGAAAGCTCGAGTCGCTACATAAATCCCATCATTATTAATCGTCAAAGATAAAAAGAAATTAATTGAGCAACGGAAATAACTAACAATCACTGATTAACAATTGATAAAATTAAAAATCGAAATCACTGAAGTAAATAATCTATCCAGATTTCGAGATGGCCTTTTCTCCGGTCCTGTTCCTTCGTTGGTCAATCACATGTTGCGGAAGTTTCTTTTTGTCATAAACTTGGCCCAGCATTTCAAAAAAGTCAATGAAGGCGGTTGAGAAATTAAGGAACCAGCCGAGCTCGGCTGTCGAGTAGTCTTGTGGGAAGGTATGGTGGAAGTTATGGAATCCTTCGCCGGCTGCGAAGAACGCAACGGCTCTATTTTCTGCTGGACTAATTCGTTTGTCGTAAGGCCTGGGTCCCCACATGTGGGCGGCGCTATTCACTAACCACGTGATATTCAAGGTGAAGCAGTACCTAAAAATAGCTGCCACAAAGTAGGCGTTGGTCCAAGACTCGCCCCAAAAGTAGACTGGTATGATTGTAGGAAAGAAGAAACACATGAATATCACGGAAGGCTTGTAGATCCTGAAAAGAAAACAATAAAAAAAATCTGATAACAAAGCTACAAGTGAAGTGAATAAGATAAATATTAATATAACAAATATTAATATAAGCACTCCAGTGAATCATCGAGATTTCTCGATGGATTATTATTTGATCATCTACTAACAAGTGAAATGATCGAATTAATAAACTCACTATTCTAGTGAAACTACCCCTGCTTTCGATCATTTCCGTCATCAGCAATACCAAAAGACGTCACTGACGCCATAACGTTGCCATGAAATTCTCAAATAAGTTGATTTTCTTGATATTTTGCCTCTTTTTGTGCTGAAGAAAGAGAATTATTTTTGATTTGCATGAAAAATCGATATATCTTTCATTTCGTGAACTATAAATATTATATTTTCACGAGTGGCGAAACCACTCGTGAAATTATAGTTTTTATTGCACACTCAATGAAAAATAAATCGATCATATACTTCTTTACATGTCCTTATTCTATAGATAGGCTTATCAACATAAACATTTTGAAATAAGTTGACATTTTTTTTTACAAAATCGCGTTCTTACTCAAACAAAAGAGTACATGTACACTTTAATATCTAAAATTAGATTATTTAATCATTAATTTATTTTCTTTTTAAATCTCCAATTGGTTGATTTCCCAGAATGAGTATGAAACTCAATTATTCAATTTTAGATAAGAAATGAAAAATCCCATTTACTTTCATTTAACATTTTTCTCATGATAAACATGTCTCCATTGTATGCCTATTGATTGTAATAATCAGATCGCCGCTGTCAATCAAAAATCGATTGACCAATCACATATTGGTCGACTGTCACGTGGTTGGTGACGTAATTATAGTGACTACAGCTTTATTCCCTGTAGCTACGACGGTTAGGTCGCCAACCAACCTATTTGTCTTTTTAATCCTTGTCATGCTGAACCCGGAATATTCTCGATTTGGCAGAAGGTATAGACTAAGATCAGGCTGCACATATGTGCAGTCTGATCTTAGTCTACACCCCCTGCCTATTCCATTTAAGTCAGAAATCTTTATAAAATATATTTTCAAAAGAATTATTAACCAAGAATGATTACATCCAGTACTGTCAGCCCTTTGATTTTGATGCAATTCTAAAGAGATTTTTATTCAGCATGACAAGGGTTAATAAATTTGACTACTCATGCATTTTGCAAAATAACGCTATTCAATACACAAAGCGAACTTCATGCTGGAGGTTTGTGGGCGAGGATATCGAACCGCCAATTACATTCAAATTATCGAATTCAAGTGGAATCATTGTTGTCTAATATAATAGCTCCATCAAAGTATGTGTAATCAGAAGAGCAGCTTTATAGTTTTTGGTTATTGAACAGTTTGTCTGATGAGGAACCCAGACAAAACATCGAAATCGTGACTGTACCGGAAATGCACTTCTGTGTTCAAGGTGATCAAGCTGTGTATTTCCGGTCACAGTCTCTGCTTTGTACAAGATAAAAGCGCCAGTTATATACTACAATGCCAACTTAAAATCACTAGTTTTGTTATTCTTTTTTCTAGATTTTCAAATTTGCGTTTGTGAGAAGTTGGAAGTGTGAAGTTGGAAGTGTGAAGTTGGAAGTTGGAAGTATGAAGTGTGAAGTCGGAAGTTGGAAGTATGAAGTGTGAAGTTGGAAGTATGAAGTGTGAAGTGTGAAGTTGGAAGTTTGAAGTGTGAAGTGTGAAGTTGGAAGTTTGAAGTGTGAAGTTGGAAGTTGGAAGTTTGAAGTGTGAAGTTGGAAGTTTGAACTGTGAGGTAGGAAGTTGGAAGTATGAAATCGGAAGTTGGAAGTATGAAGTGTGAAGTTGGAAGTATGAAGTGTGAAGTTGGAAGTATGACGTGTGAAGTGTGAAGTTGGAAGTTTTAAGTGTGAAGTGTGAAGTTTGAAGTGTGAAGTGTGAGGTTTGAAGTATTAAGTGTGAAGTTTGAATTGTGAAGTGTGAAGTTGGAAAATTAAAGTGTGAAGTTGGAAGTATGAAGTGTGAAGTGTGAAGTCTGAAGGTCCAACTTCACACTTCATACTTCCAAGTTCAAACTTCAAACTTCCGACTTCATACTTCCAACTTCACACTTCATACTTCCAACTTCACACTTCGAACTTCCGACTTCTTACTTCCAACTTCACACTTCATACTTCCAACTTCAAACTTCAAACTTCATACTTCCAACTTCAAACTTCAAACTTTAAACTTCCGACTTCATACTTCTTACTTCACACTTCATACTTCACACTTCATACTTCCAACTTCACACTTCAAACTTCCGACTTCATACTTCCAACTTCATACGTCCAACTTCACACTTCAAACTGTCCACTTCATACTTCCAACTTCTCACTTCAAACTTCCGACTTCATACTTCCAACTTCATACTTCAAACTTCCGACTTCATACTTCCAACTTCTCACTTCCAACTTCAAACTTCCGACTTCACACTTCAGAATTACTATGTATGAAGTGTGAATTGTGAATTCTTGATGTCACCACCGGTCTTTCGTACACGTTGCAATGGAATTTAAACTGGGTTCATATTGACGTTCTTTCATTTGCCTTGAAATTCATGATAGGGCAATGATGCCATTGGTGATCAATTTCCGTTGAATACAGTTCATTCATTTGGGACGGCCTAACGCATGGGGGGGCATCTCAGATCTCACCCCTAATCAACAAATATTCCCAACAGAAATCCATTAGCAACAGATGTCTGCAATTTCAAAAAATTATGCTATTTTAGGCTTTTAGCTAATGTCCAAGATCCTACGCAAAAAGGAGAACCAAGGGGTTCTACGGTAATATTTTAGGGTACAAGAGTCTAGGCTAAATTATGCATCTAGGCTAAATTTATGATTGTAGTGGGACCAATTATCTACTTACTTTCTCTGGATAGTACAGACAGGGTCTGCATACAAATCGGATATGTCGAGTTGCTTCCCTTTAGTTTTAACATCCGGGTGTTTCTTAACCAGTAACCAACCAACGTGTGAGAAGAAGAACCCTCTATTGGCGTTATGTGGATCTGCATCGGTCTCTGAGTACTTGTGGTGAACACGGTGATCACGTGCCCATTCTATGATGTCATTCTATAATGTGAAACATAGAAAAAGGAATCATTATAAATTGACCAATAGAAATTTTAGAATGGGTAAAAGTTTATGCCTTTGTTCGGTAAGCGAGCGCAGCAACAATATATCTTTCAAGGTACGGCTTAGACTATTCCTATATAGGGTTTAACCCATTCATACACAATGACGCTTTTAAAAGCCGCTCAATATAAAAGCTTTGAAAAACATTATGGGGAAAGAAGAAATTGCTCGTTACCAGTAATTTCTTCATTTTCCACAATGTTTTCAACAAAGAAAGTTGGAAAAATCTTTAATTTGATAAATTTAAATTTTCGTCTGCAACTCCTTTCGATTTGGACTAGTCTAAAATTTAGTCGTCTGGTAACGGGTTAATTCATGGATCGCTTGCCACGACGAAATGTTCATAATGAAAGTTCCACTTAGATCATAAATGGCGTTATATTGAAAAAACATTATGTCCAGTAACATGTAAAAAATGTAAAATAGTTGGTTTGTGACCTTCGCATAAAATTATGGCCAATGTTGGAGTTCAAGGTTCACCTCCTTTTAAAAGGAATGATTTTATTGGGCGATTGATTCTTTGATTTACAACGAGGTCCGTCAGTTGTCCTCATCGATTATTTCTATTATCTTCTCGAAAACATTGCCCCTACATATGATGTAACCCTATTCTGTAACAAATATTCTTTAAATGTCGTCTTTTTATGCCTTCAATTAATTCATCTATAAAAGTGTAGTACTGGACTACCTGGAAAGCGAGCGAGTTGAGCACAGCCAGGAATATGCGGAGGGGCAGTTTGGCTTTGAACGATCTGTGTGACCAAAGTCTGTGAGCTCCGACTGTTATACCAATGGCACTGAAGTAGTACAACAAGGTGGCTAGAAATAAGGAATAAAAAGATAAGATAAGATGACGAGCACAAACAGGTTAATAAATGGCACTGAAGTAGTACAGCAATATGGCTGAGAATATAGAATAAAAGATGGAACTAGTAGATCAGCCTAAACGCGTAAACTAGTGTCACTGAAGTAGTGCAGCAATATGGCTGGAAATATAAAATGAAAAGATAGTCTGATTGATGAGCTCAAACATGTATACCACAGGCTATAAGGTATCGTAGCAATGTTTTCTGAAAATATACATTATACGAAAAGACTAGTCGAGGAGCCCAAACAGCTTTATCACATTCATTGAATAAGTACAGTAAAAAGGCTGAAAAAATAGATTAAAAGATTAGGGTAGTCGACGAATCCGAACAAGTATACCAATGGCACTGAAGTTGTATAGCAATATGGCTGGAAATTTAGAACAAAAAGAGATGTAACATTACTTATTGACCTTCACTTCGATGGACAACCTTGACCTTAAAAGCTACTGATGCCTTTCAATGTACAGAACTCTTTTCCAAAATATGTTCCATGCGTCTTCAATGGTGTTTGAATAAGTTTGTTCGTTAAGTTTACAAAACTCGCGACCTTGAAAAGTGACTTGACCTTAGCGGATTACCCTGATCTTACAAAAACCCATACCTGTCTACGTCCCAAATAAGAGTCATGTATCTACAACGATGTTTGAATAGGAGAAAAATGGTAAGTCTTAAGTTTACAGCTCGCAGGCAGACGGACAGAGAGACAGACGGATAGACGGACATCGGTAAAACAATATTTTCCCGATCTTATCTATGCGGGGGCTTAAAAAGAAATGACCAGTCGATGAGTTCAAACAGGAAGACCATTGACACTGAAGTAGTACAGCAATGTGGCCAAATTATAAATTTATATAAATACTATCTAGAGGCTCCTGACTTTTGCCTGTGATGAAAAGAGAGCTAAGAATTTTTTATTAAACCCTTATTTTGTGAGCAACAGCTTAGGTCACAAGAAATGAAAAGGGTAAGTTTTGACTTAAGTCTTTTGACCAATATAACACCAATTTCTTTAGCGTAGTACGGAAAACTCACAAACATTGCAATAATGTAGCGCCGAAGTATGTCTAAATTGTTTAAAGTTATGGCCAAAGTTTCAATGGGTTCGAACCTTTACAACAAGGGCTTTGTTTAGCGGAACAGAATAGCTAGTAAAGTGTGTGAAGTTGGCAGGACATTAGACATTAGACATTAGCCATTCGACCGAATGTCTAACTGGGAAATTAGACATTCAAATATCAATGTCTAACTGCCCAATTAGACATTAGACATTCGATTAGACATTCGACCAAACCCGTTTTTGAATGTCTAACTGCCCAATTAGACATTAGACATTCGATTAGACATTCGACCAAACCCGTTTTTGAATGTCTAACTGCCCAATTAGACATTAGACTTTCGATTAGACATTCGACCAAACCCGTTTTTGAATGTCTAATTGCCCAATTAGACATTCGATTAGACATTCGACCAAACCCGTTTTTGAATGTCTAATTGCCCAATTAGACATTAGACATTCGATTAGACATTCGACCAAACCCGTTTTTGAATGTCTAACTGCCCAATTAGACATTAGACATTCGATTAGACATTCGACCAAACCCATTTTTGAATGTCTAATTGCCCAATTAGACATTAGACATTCGATTAGACATTCGACCAGACCCGTTTTTGAATGTCTAATTGCCCAATTAGACATTAGACATTCGATTAGACATTCGACCAAACCCGTTTTTGAATGTCTAACTGCCCAATTAGACATTAGACATTCGATTAGACATTCGACCAAACCTGTTTTTGAATGTCTAATTGCCCAATTAGACATTAGACATTCGATTAGACATTCGACCAGACCCGTTTTTGAATGTCTAATTGCCCAATTAGACATTAGACATTCGATTACACATTCGACCAAAACCCGTTTTTGAATGTCTAACTGCCCAATTAGACATTAGACATTCGATTAGACATTCGACCAAACCCATTTTTGAATGTCTAATTGCCCAATTAGACATTAGACATTCGATTAGACATTCGACCAGACCCGTTTTTGAATGTCTAATTGCCCAATAAGACATTAGACATTCGATAAGACATTCGACCAAACCCGTTTTTGAATGTCTAATTGCCCAATTAGACATTAGACATTCGATTAGACATTCGACCAAACCCGTTCTGAATGTCTAACTGCCAAATTAGACATTAGACATTCGATTAGACATTCGACCAAACCCGTTTTTGAATGTCTAACTGCCCAATTAGACATTAGACATTCGATTAGACATTCGACCAAACCCATTTTTGAATGTCTAATTGCCCAATTAGACATTAGACATTCGATTAGACATTCGACCAGACCCGTTTTTGAATGTCTAATTGCCCAATTAGACATTAGACATTCGATAAGACATTCGACCAAACCCGTTTTTGAATGTCTAATTGCCCAATTAGACATTAGACATTCGATTAGACATTCGACCAAACCCGTTCTGAATGTCTAACTGCCAAATTAGACATTAGACTTTCGATTAGACATTCGACCAAACCCGTTTTTGAATGTCTAACTGCCCAATTAGACATTAGACATTCGATTAGACATTCGACCAAACCCGTTTTTGAATGTCTAACTGCCCAATTAGACATTAGACATTCGATTAGACATTCGACCAAACCCGTTTCTGAATGTCTAATTGCCAAATTAGACATAAGACATTCGATTAGACATTCGACCAAACCCGTTTTTGAATGTCTAATTGCCCAATTAGACATTAGACATTCGATTAGACATTCGACCAAACCCGTTTCTGAATGTCTAACTGCCCAATTAGACATTCGATTTGACATTCGACCAAACCCGTTTTTGAATGTCTAACTGCCCAATTAGACATTAGACATTCGATTAGACATTCGACCAAACCTGTTTTTGAATGTCTAATTGCCCAATTAGACATTAGACATTCGATTAGACATTCGACCAGACCCGTTTTTGAATGTCTAATTGCCCAATTAGACATTAGACATTCGATTACACATTCGACCAAACCCGTTTTTGAATGTCTAACTGCCCAATTAGACATTAGACATTCGATTAGACATTCGACCAAACCCATTTTTGAATGTCTAATTGCCCAATTAGACATTAGACATTCGATTAGACATTCGACCAAACCCGTTTTTGAATGTCTAATTGCCCAATTAGACATTAGACATTCGATAAGACATTCGACCAAACCCGTTTTTGAATGTCTCATTGCCCAATTAGACATTAGACATTCGATTAGACATTCGACCAAACCCGTTCTGAATGTCTAACTGCCAAATTAGACATTAGACATTCGATTAGACATTCGACCAAACCCGTTTTTGAATGTCTAACTGCCCAATTAGACATTAGACATTCGATTAGACATTCGACCAAACCCATTTTTGAATGTCTAATTGCCCAATTAGACATTAGACATTCGATTAGACATTCGACCAGACCCGTTTTTGAATGTCTAATTGCCCAATTAGACATTAGACATTCGATAAGACATTCGACCAAACCCGTTTTTGAATGTCTAATTGCCCAATTAGACATTAGACATTCGATTAGACATTCGACCAAACCCGTTCTGAATGTCTAACTGCCAAATTAGACATTAGACATTCGATTAGACATTCGACCAAACCCGTTTTTGAATGTCTAACTGCCCAATTAGACATTAGACATTCGATTAGACATTCGACCAAACCCGTTTTTGAATGTCTAACTGCCCAATTAGACATTAGACATTCGATTAGACATTCGACCAAACCCGTTTCTGAATGTCTAATTGCCAAATTAGACATAAGACATTCGATTAGACATTCGACCAAACCCGTTTTTGAATGTCTAATTGCCCAATTAGACATTAGACATTCGATTAGACATTCGACCAAACCCGTTTCTGAATGTCTAACTGCCCAATTAGACATTCGATTAGACATTCGACCAAACCCGTTTTTGAATGTCTAACTGCCCAATTAGACATTAGACATTCGATTAGACATTCGACCAAACCCGTTTTTGAATGTCTAACTGCCCAATTAGACATTAGACATTCGATAAGACATTCGACCAAACCCGTTTCTGAATGTCTAATTGCCCAATTAGACATAAGACATTCGATTAGACATTCGACCAAACCCGTTTTTGAATGTCTAATTGCCCAATTAGACATTAGACATTCGATTAGACATTCGACCAAACCCGTTTCTGAATGTCTAACTGCCCAATTAGACATTCGATTAGACATTCGACCAAACCCGTTTTTGAATGTCTAACTGCCCAATTAGACATTAGACATTCGATTAGACATTCGACCAAACCCGTTTTTGAATGTCTAACTGCCCAATTAGACATTAGACATTCGATTAGACATTCGACCAAACCCGTTTCTGAATGTCTAACTGCCCTATTAGACATAAGACATTCGATTAGACATTCGACAAACCCGTTTTTCAATGTCTAACTGCCCAATTAGACATTAGACATTCGATTAGACATTCGGCCAAACCCGTTTTTGAATGTCTAATTGCCCAATTAGACATAAGACATTCGATTAGACATTCGACCAAACCCGTTTTTGAATGTCTAACTGCCAAATTAGACATTAGACATTCCATTAGACATTCGACCAAACCCGTTTTTGAATGTCTAACTGCCCAATTAGACATTAGACATTCGATTAGACATTCGACCAAACCCGTTTTGAATGTCTAACTGCCCAATTAGACATTAGACATTCGATTAGACATTCGACCAAACCCGTTTTTGAATGTCTAACTGCCCAATTAGACATTAGACATTCGATTAGACATTCGACCAAACCCGTTCTGAATGTCTAACTGCCCAATAAGACATTAGACATTCGATTAGACATTCGACCAAACCCGTTTTTGAATGTCTAACTGCCCAATTAGACATTAGACATTCGATTAGACATTCGACCAAACCCGTTTTTGAATGTCTAACTGCCCAATTAGACATTAGACATTCGATTAGACATTCGACCAAACCCGTTTTTGAATGTCTAATTGCCCAATTAGACATTCGATTAGACATTCGACCAAACCCGTTTTTGAATGTCTAATTGCCCAATTAGACATTAGACATTCGATTAGACATTCGACCGAACCCGTTTCTGAATGTCTAACTGCCCAATTAGACATTAGACATTCGATTAGACATTAGACCAAACCCGTTTTTGAATGTCTAACTGCCCAATTAGACATTAGACATTCGATTAGACATTCGACCAAACCCGTTTTTGAATGTCTAACTGCCCAATTAGACATTAGACATTCGATTAGACATTCGACCAAACCCGTTTTTGAATGTCTAACTGCCCAATTAGACATTAGACATTCGATTAGACATTCGACCAAACCCGTTTCTGAATGTCTAATTGCCCAATTAGACATTAGACATTTGATTAGACATTCGACCAACCCGTTTTTGAATGTCTAATTGCCCAATTAGACATTAGACATTCGATTAGACATTCGACCAAACCCGTTTTTGAATGTCTAACTGCCAAATTAGACATTAGACATTCGATTAGACATTCGACCAAACCCGTTTTTGAATGTCTAACTGCCCAATTAGACATTAGACATTCGATTAGACATTCGACCAAACCCGTTCTGAATGTCTAACTGCCCAATTAGACATTAGACATTCGATTAGACATTCGACCAAACCCGTTTTTGAATGTCTAACTGCCCAATTAGACATTAGACATTCGATTAGACATTCGACCCAACCCGTTTTTGAATGTCTAACTGCCCAATTAGACATTAGACATTCGATTAGACATTCTACCAAACCCGTTTTTGAATGTCTAATTGCCCAATTAGACATTCGATTAGACATTCGACCAAACCCGTTTTTGAATGTCTAATTGCCCAATTAGACATTAGACATTCGATTAGACATTCGACCAAACCCGTTTCTGAATGTCTAACTGCCCAATTAGACATTAGACATTCGATTAGACATTCGACCAAACCCGTTTTTGAATGTCTAACTGCCCAATTAGACATTAGACATTCGACCAAACCCGTTTTTGAATGTCTATCTGTCCAATTAGACATTAGACATTCGATTAGACATTCGACCAAACCCGTTTTTGAATGTCTAACTGCCCAATTATACATTCGATTAGACATTCGATTAGACATTCGACCAAACCCGTTTTTGAATGTCTAACTGCTCAATTAGACATTAGACATTCGATTAGACATTCGACCAAACCCGTTTTTGAATGTCTAACTGCCCAATTAGACATTAGACATTCGATTAGACATTCGACCAAACCCGTTTTTTAATTTCTAACTGCCCAATTAAACATTAGACATTCGATAAGACATTCGACCAAACCCGTTTTTGAATGTCTAACTGTCCAATTAGACATTAGACATTCGATTAGACATTCGACCAAACCCGTTTTTGAATGTCTAACTGTCCAATTAGACATTAGACATTCGATTAGACATTCGACCAAACCCGTTTTTGAATGTCTAACTGCCCAATTATACATTCGATTAGACATTCGACCAAACCCGTTTCTGAATGTCTAACTGTCCAATTAGACATTAGACATTCGATTAGACATTCGACCAAACCCGTTTTTGAATATCTAACTGCCCAATTAGACATTAGACATTCGATTAGACATTTGACCAAACCCGTTTTTGAATGTCTAACTGCCTAATTAGACATTAGACATTCGATTAGACATTCGACCAAACCCGTTTCTGAATGTCTAATTGTCCAGTTAGACATTAGACATTCGATTAGACATTCGACATTTACCGACATGCAAGTTTAAATCATGCCCACAGTCTAATTTTTTTTTTTCGATAGCCGTTGTTCATAAAACAAAGGTTAAGCCGATTAGTTCATGTCAATAAAATACTTTAGGTAGTTTTTCCCGGTGAGCCGTGACCGGTACGATTTAACTGTATATAACCATTACCATTACTTTAAAGAGGAATCTGAACTTATAAACAATACCTTTATATAGATTAACATATTTGATCAATATTAAGATATAGCCACTCTCGCAGGCTTCGAAGAAGTACACTTCTTAGGTTTTATTAGTTTGACATGGTGAATTATTATACATCCGAATTCATGCGAGTGTAACTGAACCTTAAATACCTATGCTATTGGACTCCGCTCCTACGTCAGAGCTTAGTTTTGAAAAAACATCTATACTCATTGAATGTACCACAGAACAAACTTTCTTGTGTCAAACTCGTGCCAGTAATGTAATATGGGCAATACTTAGTAGCGACGATACATACAAAATCCAGAGCACATTATCCTGTCAGGGATATGGAAAAATAACAAGTATATGATTGAACTGTAAAAGGTTTATTTTCAACGATGGCCTTACCTAGGCAAATATCAAACTTAACATAAATAATAAAACTATGGAATCTTAAAACAAAAGCTTAGTGATTGTAATATAAGACTCACACCAGTATGAAATTTTAAGTTTTAAAATTTTAGAAAAGACAATATTAACAGGAGGACCACGTTTGTCCTTTATCGCTCACCTGAGTATCCTTTACCTCTGGAACATCAAATGAATAAGATCGTTAGATGTCCAAAAGGAGATAATAACTATCCGTTGTCAATGACTAAACTTTTTTAAATTAAAAGTAATTGCTGAATGACTTCCGAATTTGATTCTATGTAAAGATCATAGTGGCCCTAACTCGCTCATCCAAGTTAATTGTCAAAGATCTAATCAAATCAATCAACATTTACAAATTCTATGCCTGTTCGTTTGTTTGAATGGAATTAAACACCGCTTTAAACAGTCTTCCAACCAAATCGGGAATTCAGGTGGAACAGACAATGGTTTCCTTGTATTTCTCGCACCAGTACTAAAACATGTTTTCCTAGACTCCAGCTTCTATCCAAATTAGGTTTAAAATTATCTGACACTTTTTGGGAGACAAATTTTGGAAAGGATATGTGCCACGGAAAAGTGTTCTTGTTGATTGAAAAAAATACCCGGCCCAATGATTGCTACAAGGTTCTCCTAATATTTGACCTGTTTTTTACGTACTAGACCAGAAATCGAATTAGTCCGAGATATCATCTAGACAAGCAATCAAATCAATTTCTAGGTCGATTAAGTGACCCCTATAGTGTCTTTAAGAGTTTTCTGGCCAAATGTCTATCAAATCAGAGAATATTCTTTTAACCTCTTTCGACCCAAGGTGATGAAAGACTCTATGGCGTTTGTGCATAAAGACGTAAACGTTAAATCACGATAATTATGCCCTTCCCCAACTTCACATGCAATTTCGGAATCTTTGGGCAGTCTTGATAGCTCTCTATTATGATGTCAATTAAATGCCACCGATTATAATCTTTTTTAACAAAATATCCCCGGCAAGAAAGTGTAAAACCATTAACGAGAGGTTGGGCTCCTTGCCATAGGACCAACGTAATGTAATGCCTTTAATCGAAGTCATCATTACAACTCGTGCCTGAATTACACTTTTACATATTTTCATATAGTTTGTACTCAGTGTAAATCCGTTATCAATGTCAAAGATGTTTTTTGAAGAGTACGGATTAAATTGTAGTTATTACTTTCAGGGACAAGATGTTTTTATTTTTTTACAGACAGACATAAGTACAAACAGACAACGGACAAATTGCGACCACAATAGCTCACCGTTAACATTTTTTGCATAGGTACGCTAAAACCGTTGTACAAATTTCTATATGTTGTTAGTGCCCTAACAGTTTACAGACATAGTGTGAGTATTATGAAGGTAAAACATGTTTTTGATGACGAAGAAACATAATGAAATCAAATTATTATGAGATCTTCGAAAAAATACTGATACAGGAAATAACTATAAGAGAAAAATGATTGTTTTTTGTGTGTATTTGTTTTAAAAACTAGAGCTGCTTGAGCAGCTGATTCGCTCCGCCGGCCTGAAATTCGGTTGATATCCATCTTTGATGTTCTGAGAAAATGAATTTCAGAGTTTCCACTAAATAACATATATCGAAAGGACCACCACCCATAAAAGACATAATTTTCATCTAATCACAATGATTTTAATGAGTCTGATATGGGATGACCCAAGGATCCAAAATTAAAATTTGGTTGATATCCATCAGTTTAGTTCTGAGGAAATGATTTTCTCAGTTTCCACTATTCCACATATAGAGAAATGATCTTCGCCCATGAAAGACATAATTTTCAACTAATCAAAATATTTTTGTACTCTGAAAAAGGGTCACCTAGGGATCACTAAAGTGAAATTTTGTTGATTTCAATTGTTTAGGATCTGAGAAAATGATTTTTAAATTTCCACTTTTTAACATATTGAGGAATGACCTCCGCCCATAAAAAAGCCTATTTTTGATCTTATCAAAAAGATTTTTTATTCATTAATAGAGGGCCACCAAAGGATCGCTTGAGTGAAGTTTTGTTGATATCAATTGATTAGTTTCTGATAAAATAATTTTCAAAGTTTCTATGTAACATATAGAGCAGTGACCTCTGCCCATAAGAGACTTTTTTTATCTGCTCACAATAATGTTTTGTACATTTTAAAGGGTCACCCAGTGATCATTCTAGTAAAATTTGGAGGATATCCATTGTTTAGGTTTTGAGAAAAAGGTTTTCAAAGTTTCCACAATATAACATAGAGAATTAACCATCACTAAAAGACATATTTTTTTATCTGATCATAATAACTTTTTGTACCTTGATAAAAGATCACCCAAGGATCATTCCAATAAAATTTGGTTGATATCAATAGATTAGGTTCTGAGAAAAATCACATAATACCATATTTGGAAATTAGCCACGCCCATTAAAGCCTCGTTTTTCAGTGGATTAAATAATATATCCCTAAACAAGTTTGAAAGAGTGTCACCCAAGGATAATTCCTGTGAAGTTTGGTTGAAATGCATTCAGTAGTTTCTGAGGAGAAGATTTCTAAAGGAAATTCGACCGTACACACGGACGGACTGACGGAATATCGACGGACACAGCTCCATGACAATAGCCCCAGTGGCCTTCAGCCAGTGGAGCTAAAAACTAGAGCCATCGGAGAATGATTATGCTCCAAGAATAAGGCTTTGTCACAAACCGTATTCCATTATTGGACAAAATCCTTCTAATTGAATGCTACTAAAGATTGAGAGTTCAGTTCAAAAGAAATTTGGAAGTTTGACAAACATTAACGGAATCTGATTGATTCACAGACCTGAAGCTAGTAGATTACAATATTATTATATGGCTAATGGTTAAATGTTTTACCTTGAACATCAAGTTTTGAATGAAGTATGTCTACATATAAACATGACGCCCAAATGGATCCAGTATCGATCCACTGGCTTTAAATTCCTAGTAGATTTATGAAAGTTCAACACTAAATTGCATCAAAAATATTAAACTAGGTTATAAACTTTTTGTCAGCTTCTAAGCATCAATTTTAAAAGAAAGGCTACATTGAGTAATATTTCCAATCAGCTTTGATATGCCTACAGTCATATTAAAATATCTTATTTTAGTTTCATGAAAATCAGTCAATAAATGTACACTTTGCGATAACAAGAAATGGTGCATTGCAAAGACCCCCTTATTTCATGACGCAGCATAATATCACCAAAAAACGAAGAAGGCTAAAAGAGCATGTAAAATTCATGTGAAGTTTGGTTAAATTCTGAACAATAGAAAAAGGTTTTTCATATCTCCTCATATGTTATCATTTTTCTGTGACGTGCTAGCCTGAAGAGCCAATGTCATGAGCCTGATCGGAATTTAAACAAGAGGACCATGATGGTCCTATATCGCTAACCTTCATCTACTTCACTCCTGCTTATAAAGACCATTAAACTAGAAATTGTAGCAAAGCTGTTAAAAAAGTGCTTTGTCCATAATGAGATGTCATAAGTGTAGAGTGTGTTAGCTACATATATTAACCTAGTTTTTTGTCAAATTTGAATCTCTCAATTAGTAGCTTTAGAAATTGTGGAGACATGGGCCATTACTCATTACTTATTATTGGAAATTGCAATGTGTCTGAAATTGCGTCAGTAAGTCTTTACATCAACCTTAATACAGTCCTAAACCTAATAATTCAATATTTTAGAAATTAGGTCATATGTCACGGTTGTGGCCAATGGCCCAGTGTGATGTAATTATCTGATCTTGCATCACTGAAAATCATATACAAACATTTATTTTAATAAAGGAGGTCAAACGTTAGGATAAGGGCAAATAGTTAAGCATGATGCCAGACTGAAGGATAATTATCAGACAACCTTTATTTATGACTAAATGCAGTCCTATCCCTAATACTATATTTGCTTAGAAAGTAGGTCAAAAGTCAAGGTCAGTGTCAAAGGTCCAACAAAATTTCTAGAAGCAAAGAAAATCATATACACGGCTATATTTTTAACTTAATAAAGTTCTATAACTAGTTATTCAATACTTTAGAAAATCGGTCAAAGGTCAAGGTTTGGATGAAGGATCTAATATGTTGCCGTAATCAAATACAATCGACAATCAACATTATTTTTACTTTAATGCAGTCCTAGACTTCGTAATTTGAAATTCATGAAATTATGTCTCAGGTCGAGAAATTTTAGAGCAAATTGGATGTAAATTGTGGACTCTTATTGCGATAATAAGTGCAAGTTATGAGATGGGCGGGAAAAACTCCATCACTTTAGCACTTCTGACCTTTGGTCAGTGTAGCTAAAAATTCAATAAACATTTAGGTAAAACAAAATATATCTTTTCATTTTTTATCCCTATAAAAAAAAGTTGAGTATTATAAGTCAAAGGTTCTTAGTAAAATATCAAAAAATCAAGTGCACAGTAATTATTTCGAAATGTGTTCACTAGTGGCTTTCATTTTTGACGTGTATGACCCATAGCACACAAGGCACCTACTTTTTAAATCAATATCAATCTTATATCTCAATTGAGTATTCATTAGAGTCTTCAGTTTGATCTTAATATACACTAAGTAATTGCATGTCCTAGATAAAAGACAAGAGGACCATCACACCACGTTTGGTTCACTAAAAGAATCAAAGCCCTGAAGGGTCTGAGAGTTGCGACAACAGATAGACTGTTTGATATTCGTGTTGGGATTCACTAATGAATACAAGAGGGCCGTTGGCCCTGGGCGCCCACCTGAGATAAAGGCTCTTTTTCTTTCAACTGTCTAATATCATGTTAAGGTAAGGATTATGAAACAAGTGGGCCACAATTACATATAAAGACTATGAAGCTGGGGATCCAAAAGTCTAAATTACAAAGTCCAAGGCTTTAATGCTGATTTGAAAGAAGTAAAAAACTTTTTCCATGGGTTATAATTTCAGAAATTAGAAAGAAGTCTGTGAACTGATGCTTTATGCCTATACCCCCCCCCCGCCCGTGGGGCTCCGCCCCTGGAGATCCCAGGATCATGATTTTAGCTATTTTGTAAGAGATCAATATACTGATGCTTCATGTAAAATATCAAGGCTCTACGCCTTCTGGGTCAGGAGGAGAAGATTCTTAAAGATTATTTTGAAATTTCACTTCTGTCGCCATGGCAACCAGAGTTTTTAACGGATTTCAATTCTTTTAGCTAATTTTAAGGGGGAACACCTAAGGAACATTTCTGTCAAATAGATAGATATCAGATGGCGTGTTTTGTGATACAGAATTTAGAATGCTATATATTAATGCGCAATTTCTCAACAGTTAATTGGATTCATTGCTAGACCGACGTGAGATTCAAAATAATTGCATTTCAAGATCCAGAATTTCAAAATTATGAGTTACACAGTCCTTTTGACTCTGATATCTATGTAAAGTTGAATAAATCTGACGGTCTAATTTTTTGCATACATGTACTAAGGCTTTTTTCACACACAATATAGTTCGTAAGATGAAAAGTTTAAAGAATTTCTGATAATCTTGTCTCGAAACCTATCAAAATGAAAACACTTCATGAAAGCATTTCCCAAAAGTTACTGTGTTCAGTGATAATATACAATGATCCTTTTCAAAAAAGTGGTCAGTCAGTGTGTTATTTTGCCGAGGACAGCTGCATATGAATTAACCACATTCAAAGTAAAATCAGCCTTCAGCCTTCATACCTTGTCCTAAAGCAGCCAACTAAATATCCCTTATCTATTTAGTCGAAATAAAATGCTCCTGGCAAATTTGGGCACACACTCACAAACTAACACACATACTCCGACTTGTAATAGTAACAACTATGTCTCGCTCACCGCATGCAGGCTCAACAAAATTTGTGAAAACACGCAATCTTGAAATTGCCACATAGTTGACAAAAATCTGCATCCAATTACCAAACCATTTTTATTTCTTATAAGATAGCAATAAACTGCTATTCTTAATTACAGAAAAGAAGGGTCTACCTTTATTCACTCAGTTTGCAGTAAGTTGATTAACTATAGTGTGGATGGTTCGGTAGTTTTAATTGGAGCAATTATCAACTTCGAGCTGTGTCGATGTTTTCACTTACATGAACTTATCCTATGTTTATAAACAAATATCAAAAATATGGCGCAGTTGTTAACTATGCAGATAATACAATGTATAAGACAATGAATGCTGCCCTTATTCCCTATTTCCAATATACACTCCTCAAAACTCCAAACGCGGCCACTTACAATTTTGGAAATAGGGTATAAATTTTACTTGGTTTCATAACAGTTTTCCTTGAATCATTCGGCAAAATCATTTACGAAGAACGTTTGAAAACAACAGAAAAGAAAATACAAAGGATTAGTTGACAAGAGGCCCAGTGGGCCTTAACGGTCACCAAAACGGGTTTGGTCGAATGTCTAATCGAATGTCTTATGTCTAATTGGGCAATTAGACATTCAGAAACGGGTTTGGTCGAATGTCTAATCGAATGTCTAATGTCTAATTGGGCAGTTAGACATTCAAAAACGGGTTTGGTCGAATGTCTAATCGAATGTCTAATGTCTAATTGGGCAGTTAGACATTCAAAAACGGGTTTGGTCGAATGTCTAATCGAATGTCTAATGTCTAATTGGGCAGTTAGACATTCTGAACGGGTTTGGTCGAATGTCTAATCGAATGTCTAATGTCTAATTGGGCAGTTAGACATTCAAAAACGGGTTTGGTCGAATGTCTAATCGAATGTCTAATGTCTAATTGGGCAATTAGACATTCAAAAACGGGTCTGGTCGAATGTCTAATCGAATGTCTAATGTCTAATTGGGCAATTAGACATTCAAAAATGGGTTTGGTCGAATGTCTAATCGAATGTCTAATGTCTAATTGGGCAGTTAGACATTCAAAAACGGGTTTGGTCGAATGTCTAATCGAATGTATAATGTCTAATTGGGCAATTAGCTATTCAAAAACGGGTCTGGTCGAATGTCTAATCGAATTTCTAATGTCTAATTGGGCAATTTGACATTCAAAAATGGGTTTGGTCGAATGTCTAATCGAATGTCTAATGTCTAATTGGGCAGTTAGACATTCAAAAACGGGTTTGGTCGAATGTCTAATCGAATGTCTAATGTCTAATTGGGCAATTAGACATTCAAAAACGGGTCTGGTCGAATGTCTAATCGAATGTCTAATGTCTAATTGGGCAATTAGACATTCAAAAATGGGTTTGGTCGAATGTCTAATCGAATGTCTAATGTCTAATTGGGCAGTTAGACATTCAAAAACGGGTTTGGTCGAATGTCTAATCGAATGTCTAATGTCTCATTGGGCAATTAGACATTCAGAAACGGGTTTGGTCGAATGTCTAATCGAAAGTCTAATGTCTAATTGGGCAGTTAGACATTCTAAAACGGGTTTGGTCGAATGTCTAATCGAATGTCTAATGTCTAATTGGGCAGTTAGACATTCAAAAATGGGTTTGGTCGAATGTTTAATCGAATGTCTAATGTCTAATTGGGCAATTAGACATTCAAAAACGGGTTTGGTCAAATGTCTTATCGAATGTCTAATGTCTAATTGGGCAATTAGACATTCAAAAACGGGTTTGGTCGAAAGTCTAATCGAAAGTCTAATGTCTAATTGGGCAGTTAGACATTCAAAAACGGGTTTGGTCGAATGTCTAATCGAATGTCTAATGTCTAATTGGGCAGTTAGACATTCAAAAACGGGTTTGGTCGAATGTCTAATCGAATGTCTAATGTCTAATTGGGCAGTTAGACATTCAAAAACGGGTTTGGTCGAATGTCTAATCGAATGTCTAATGTCTAATTGGGCAATTAGACATTCAAAAACGGGTTTGGTCGAATGTCTAATCGAATGTCTAATGTCTAATTGGGCAATTAGACATTCAGAAACGGGTTTGGTCGAATGGTTAATCGAATGTCTAATGTCTAATTGGGCGGTTAGACATTCAAAAACGGGTTTGGTCGAATGTCTAATCGAATGTCTAATGTCTAATTGGGCAGTTAGACATTCAAAAACGGGTTTGGTCGAATGTCTAATCGAATGTCTAATGTCTAATTGGGCAGTTAGACATTCAAAAACGGGTTTGGTCGAATGTCTAATCGAATGTCTAATGTCTAATTGGGCAATTAGACATTCAAAAACGGGTTTGGTCGAATGTCTAATCGAATGTCTAATGTCTAATTGGGCACTTAGACATTCAAAAACGGGTTTGGTCGAATGTCTAATCGAATGTCTAATGTCTAATTGGGCAGTTAGACATTCAAAAACGGGTTTGGTCGAATGTCTAATCGAATGTCTTATGTCTAATTGGGCAATTAGACATTCAGAAACGGGTTTGGTCGAATGTCTAATCGAATGTCTAATGTCTAATTGGGCAGTTAGACATTCAAAAACGGGTTTGGTTGAATGTCTAATCGAATGTCTAATGTCTAATTGGGCAGTTAGACATTCAAAAACGGGTTTGGTCGAATGTCTAATCGAATGTCTAATGTCTAATTGGGCAATTAGACATTCAAAAACGGGTTTGGTCAAATGTCTTATCGAATGTCTAATGTCTAATTGGGCAATTAGACATTCAAAAACGGGTTTGGTCGAATGTCTAATCGAAAGTCTAATGTCTAATTGGGCAGTTAGACATTCAAAAACGGGTTTGGTCGAATGTCTAATCGAATGTCTAATGTCTAATTGGGCAGTTAGACATTCAAAAACGGGTTTGGTCGAATGTCTAATCGAATGTCTAATGTCTAATTGGGCAGTTAGACATTCAAAAACGGGTTTGGTCGAATGTCTAATCGAATGTCTAATGTCTAGTTGGGCAATTAGACATTCAAAAACGGGTTTGGTCGAATGTCTAATCGAATGTCTAATGTCTAATTGGGCAATTAGACATTCAGAAACGGGTTTGGTCGAATGTCTAATCGAATGTCTAATGTCTAATTGGGCGGTTAGACATTCAAAAACGGGTTTGGTCGAATGTCTAATCGAATGTCTAATGTCTAATTGGGCAGTTAGACATTCAAAAACGGGTTTGGTCGAATGTCTAATCGAATGTCTAATGTCTAATTGGGCAGTTAGACATTCAAAAACGGGTTTGGTCGAATGTCTAATCGAATGTCTAATGTCTAATTGGGCAATTAGACATTCAAAAACGGGTTTGGTCGAATGTCTAATCGAATGTCTAATGTCTAATTGGGCAGTTAGACATTCAAAAACGGGTTTGGTTGAATGTCTAATCGAATGTCTAATGTCTAATTGGGCAGTTAGACATTCAAAAACGGGTTTGGTCGAATGTCTAATCGAATGTCTTATGTCTAATTGGGCAATTAGACATTCAGAAACGGGTTTGGTCGAATGTCTAATCGAATGTCTAATGTCTAATTGGGCAGTTAGACATTCAAAAACGGGTTTGGTTGAATGTCTAATCGAATGTCTAATGTCTAATTGGGCAGTTAGACATTCAAAAACGGGTTTGGTCGAATGTCTAATCGAATGTCTAATGTCTAATTGGGCAATTAGACATTCAAAAACGGGTTTGGTCGAATGTCTAATCGAATGTCTAATGTCTAATTGGGCAGTTAGACATTCAAAAACGGGTTTGGTCGAATGTCTAATCGAATGTCTAATGTCTAATTGGGCAGTTAGACATTCAAAAACGGGTTTGGTCGAATGTCTAATCGAATGTCTAATGTCTAATTGGGCAGTTAGACATTCAAAAACGGGTTTGGTCGAATGTCTAATCGAATGTCTAATGTCTAATTGGGCAGTTAGACATTCAGAACGGGTTTGGTCGAATGTCTAATCGAATGTCTAATATCTAATTGGGCAATTAGACATTCAAAAACGGGTTTGGTCGAATGTCTAATCGAATGTCTAATGTCTAATTGGGCAAATAGACATTCAAAAACGGGTCTGGTCGAATGTCTAATCGAATGTCTAATGTCTAATTGGGCAATTAGACATTCAAAAATGGGTTTGGTCGAATGTCTAATCGAATGTCTAATGTCTAATTGGGCAATTAGACATTCAAAAACGGGTTTGGTCGAATGTCTAATCGAATGTCTAATGTCTAATTGGGCAATTAGACATTCAGAAACGGGTTTGGTCGAATGTCTAATCGAATGTCTAATGTCTAATTGGGCAGTTAAACATTCAAAAACGGGTTTGGTCGAATGTCTAATCGAATGTCTAATGTCTAATTGGGCAGTTAGACATTCAAAAACGGGTTTGGTCGAATGTCTAATCGAATGTCTAATGTCTAATTGGGCAATTAGACATTCAAAAACGGGTTTGGTCGAATGTCTAATCGAATGTCTAATGTCTAATTGGGCAATTAGACATTCAAAAACAGGTTTGGTCGAATGTCTAATCGAAAGTCTAATGTCTAATTGGGCAGTTAGACATTCAAAAACGGGTTTGGTCGAATGTCTAATCGAATGTCTAATGTCTAATTGGGCAGTTAGACATTCAGAAACGGGTTTGGTCGAATGTCTAATCGAATGTCTAATGTCTAATTGGGCAGTTAGACATTGATATTTGAATGTCTAGTTTCCCAGTTAGACATTCGGTCGAATGTCTAATGTCTAATGTCTAATGTCCTGCCAACTTCACACACTTTAGCTAGTAATACAAATAAAAGCTTGGTGCGATTCTATTGATTTTAAAAATAACATAATATGATTAAGTGTACATTAAGACATATTTTATATAAACTATCAAATTGTTCCTTCTTATATGTCACTAAAATTATTACTAAGCGGCCGATTCCCGTAATCTGCTAGTCTTTTTGTGGTCCATAGAATGGCCCCTAACTGAAGTTTCGCTGTATCTTCTGTGATATGAACAGACTTGCTAACGTTACACGTTAATTCACCAATGGACTTAAGTGCATAATGTGCAATCTGAACAAAGATTTATGGAGACAGATCACGCAACCCAATTTCCTTAAACAAGAACTGGTACCATTTAAAGCTGTAATTCTATGACTAGATTTTTTGCATAAAATTACAGCGGACAAGAGCCCGTTTTCTGTTTGCCTACTAACCAACATTGTTGTCTCATTTATTCAATAACTATTTCCATCTCGCATTTCGCGCAAGTGTAGAAATTTCATTTGTGGTAATTATGGCGTTTAATTTAGTGAACTTTACGGCTATGTATTCAAAGATTTGGTTTATATTAGTCTATAGCAAAGGAGCTAGAGTACACATTCTTAGATTTCTCACCTCTACATAAATTAAAATGCGATCAATATCTTTGTCAGAGGCAACAGGCAGGTCAAAAACAACACTCCACAATATAGACAGCCCCTTACTCCAGTAGATTACTCTGAAACCTATCCAAACCTTGCAAGAACAACCTATATAGCGCCCCCAAGCATAGAATGTATATCAGAATCCCATTTAATTGTGATCTACTCCCCAATCCTCCTAAATCAAATAAAGGCCGATATTTTTGCCTTATGCAATAAGTAGAATCCATACAGCTTATCAAAGTGAGGATTTCTTATCAGTATCACATATGACTTCAATAATTCTCGTATTAATCGATCACTCGATGGACGACCAGAATTTCTTATCTTCATGGGCGTCCAAAAGGGTCATTGTGTGGGAACGGGTTTACTATAGTTTAAAAAAACAACTTTATACCTACCCCAAAGGGTGGTCAATATTTTTGTCTGGGGAAGCAGGTAGATCCCGTACAGCGCCCCCAAGTGGAGACCGCCTATCAGTATAACATTTTTCCACACTATGACCGTTGGAGGTCGTTCTTTTTTCTTCAATTCCTCGTGGTTTGGTACCGAGTCTGGAGCAAGTTTCAAGTCATCTTTGTAAACATCTGCAATTGTTGAGTTATCACAAGCTTTCTCTGTATGTGGTCCCATTCTGAAAGACGATGAGTTTTATCACATAAAAGGCGAAATGTACTTCATGCAGATACAATACTGTTGAAGGTTACATAATAAACAAAAATATTTTCCTTTTGGAGAAAACTGTGCATATCACTCTGAAATACTGTAAGCGCCGGATCTCTTTAACCTTTTCTTGCTTTGCAAGAAATTTAACCTGTCCAAATTCAAAGGTTTTGCGGACGGAAATTTACAGAGGATTTGATTTTAAAAAAAATATTAGAGTCGAAAAGATTGTGTAAAGAATTTCTTTCTTTTTTTCTTTTTTTACAACTTTTTCTCGATTATAAAATCACAGGGACGTACAAAAGGGGGTTGAACAGAAAATGGTCCAGATGCTGATTATTCGGGATATCGTCTATGGGCGACAAAATCGTCGCAAATACTAAAAGTATTTCTTCAATATCTACAATGTTTTCTAACCCAAAAATGGAGAAATTTCTACAATTCTACCAGTTAAAAAATTTCTGCAACTTTTTTTTTTAAATTTGTGCCAGTCTAATATTTGTCATCTGATAATGGTTTGATTCATCAATAATACCATCACAATGACATAATGATTTTAAAAAGAAAAAGGTTAACCATTTCACGAGATAAAAAAATTAGAACTCCATATAAAGGGAGTAAATTCGAAATGAAAATCTAAAATTCCATTATTAATCTATCAAATTCTTCATTGTGGATACCAGTTAGAATCATTTTGGGGGACGATTCCATTGACTACCAATAACATAGGGTTTCAATTCACAATTACGAGGGTTACATTCTCGTCGTTCCCTTTCATCTTGAGATCTCAAATTTATAATCAGTTAACACGTAAATGTAGCCTCGATGCATGATGTCGTGTTTGGGCGTTAAAAATGTCGTAACAAAAGATTGAATGAAGCTGTAGTTACGACGTTTTGCACATCGAACGACGATATGTTGTAAATGTCAATCAGTTTTGAGGAAAAGGCCCGAGGCTGAAGCTATCTGAATGTTCTATCTTGATTTGTATGAATGTATGAAATAGAAACTAAGCAAAGTTGCTGGTGACTTTTATCTTTTATTTAAGAGATGAAGAGAATATTTTTTTGTTTTCATGGAGGTATGAACCGAAACACCTAATCACACTGTATGAATGAAGCGGATTCATACATTGTGTGAGTAGGTTTTTCGGTTCATACCTCCATGAAAACAAAAAAGATATTCTCTTTATTTCTTATAATTTAATAGCATCGAGCGAAAAAAAACAAAAGCTATACAAAGTTTGATACTTTTTTTGTATGGGACTATTATGTGCGGAAGCATACAAAATCGCTGCGTGCTCAAAATTTTGTTCATGGAGTTAAAAATAATTTTTTTCGACCAATCAGAACGCCCATTTTTGATAGTTAAATTATTCAGATATAATAAAGATGCAAAAATACACGAAATAATCATTTAATTCTTCCTGTTTTAATAGCATGGTCGAAACAAACCTACATGTAACAAAAACTGCTAGAATATAATGTATAGGAATAGCAAGTACTTTAACGCGAAGCTTTTGATCAGTTAAAAATCGACCTAGCTGATCAAACCACAGGCACTTGGATCCGGACAAGTTTAACCATTAACAAAAACACGTTTTGTATATTAAACTATGTACAAGATTTCCCTGCCCCCTCCCCGCAGCCAAGTCTTTCAAAAACGGGTGGTTGTTTTTAACCCTTTCCAGTTCAAACCCTTGTTTTTACGTCCCCGTGAATTTGATGTTGTAGAAAATATTGTGGAAAAAATATTGTGCAATTTCCTCTTTTTCCACAATATTTTCTACCCTTCTGACTGGTTACTTTTTAAATTAAATCTACTTTAAATTTTCGTCTGCAAAACCTTCGAATTTGAATAGATCTTTAAATTTGCGAAACAGGAAAGGTTTAAAAACACGATTATTTGACATATGTGACGAAACCTGACATATTGATTGGGTTCGTTCATCGGCGGCGGCACATAGTCTTTCCGACATTTGTCTCTCACCAATGGGTGAATAATCGCAAACCTAAACGGGATAGCAGCTGGAGGCTACGAAAGGATGTAGTGGTGGTACTGGTGTGAGAAATACCAGGAATCCATTGTTAGGTGGTCCAGCCGCCGCGATATGACTGAAACACTGTTAAAAGAGGCGTTAAACCCCATTCAATCAACCAATCCGTACGACACAAGATGGGGCCTAGCAGAGGTGATTTCGGTCGAATTCCGAACATAACTATATTTAAACGACTATGCTCGATTCTAGAAAGTCGCTTAAAGAGCTAAAAATCGTGTAATTCTTCGATTGTCAAATTGAGGGATTGTGTTCCTTATCATTATTATCAAACGAATTTAATGATTAGAACTAATTAGAAGGACACTCGCCTACCGTTTCTTAACCCTTGTCATGCTATACCCGGAATATCCATGTTTTACCAGGCTATATAGACTAAGATCAGTCTGCACATGTGCAGTCTTGACTTGATCTTCGCCTCCTGGTTTTCCTTTTAAGCCTATGTTATGAAGAAAAAGCAATTCCCAATAGAAACATTAACATGGCCTTCTAGTGCTCTCAGGCCTTTGATTTAGTACAGTTCTGTGCAGGATTTTATATACCATGACAAGCGATTAAGCCACCGTCATAGCGCAGTTGGTAGCGCGTCGGACTGTCAATCTAGAGGTCCCGGGTTCGATCCCCGACGGCGGCACTCATCCTTTCCGACTAATTGTCTCTCACAAATGGGTCGATAATCGTAGACCTATGTGGGATAGCAGCTGGAGGCTAGGAAGGGATGTAATGGTAGTACTGGTGTGAGAAATACCAGGATTCCATTGTTAGGTGCTCCAGCCGCCGCGATATAGCTGAAAGATAGTTGAAAGCGGCGTAAAACCACATTCAAACAAACAAACAAAGACAAGCGATTATATCCTTTCATGCACAAAAATCAATTGATCCTATATCTCATTATGTTGTCTACAAATGCTTTAAGCATTTAAAAGAATGTGTTCAGTCGGCGACCAAAATGCTGTAGTTACGATATTTTTGTGACCCGCGGCGATGTGTCATCTTCTTAAGTGTATATTGAAATAGGTGAAAATGTGTTTAACCTATAATCGGTCAATAGCCGAATTCTGGACAACAAGTACAGTTACAAAACTGTTGTAAGTTTGTACAAAGAGTTTCGAAAATTACAGGATTTCTGCGCACTAATCTTAAAGGTTAGGGCGTGCTTAGATCAGTCGACATGATTTTCATACCTGTCCGATAATTATTTTAATCTGAAATTTGTTGACAGTCATTAGAGACGAATTGATACAACATAGATAAAGAAACAATGATATATACACTGTATAGTAATTATGGACATCAGATTCTGTTGTTAAAAATCGACATTTTCTCTTTCTCAAAATGTTTCACAAACTAGGGCTGGTGTTAGAAAGTACGGTTTTATCCTTTTCTGACCCCAGAGATTCGACTCAAAGGGGTAATGATGTGCAGCCTATCTCCGGCGATGCTTTCCTCATTTCAATCTCTTGAAGTGTGTCGTAGTTGGGCGACCAAAATGTTGTAACTAAAGTTTTATTGAAACTGTAGTTATGCCATTTTCGTCCCCTAAACGACGATATGAGAAATGATAAATTCTTGTGATGTAACCATTGTCAGTCGAGAAGGCCGGTTATTTTGTATAATGTTGACGTGGCAACTATATAGAATGGAAACCGTGATACATAGGGTGATCTTTTCAATTCAAGCCTTGAAGTGTTACCCGTTAAGCGAAAGTGGAATCTAGAAAAGTACCGACCCTGGTCAGACTGCGCAGATTGTGCTACATACCAAATATCAAAGCTTCAGGCCTTCCTGTTGCGGTGAAGAAGATTTTTAAAGTTTTCACTATTTAAGCCCGATGCAAAACTTGTGAGGTCCGGAAACGGGTCAATTCTGGCCCTGGGGCCATGATTTAAGCAATCTAGATAGAGATCCACCAGATAATGCTACATACAAAATATCAAAGTCCTGGGCCGTTCTGTTTAGGAAGAGAAGATTTTTAAAGCTTTCACTAAATAAGCCTATGTTGAACTTCTGACGTCCGGGAACGGGTTAACTCTGACCCTGGGGCCATAATTTATACAATCCTGGTAGAGGTCCACTAGATGATGGCACACACCAAATATCAAAGCTGAAGGTCTTTTTGTTTATGACACAAACACACCACAACCGCGAGCACGACCATTTCTTGACAGATTTTTTCTTGTACAAACTCTATAGTCCTTCTTCTAAAGATTCTAAATACAAAAAGTGAATCCAATCCAATTGCCGGCTCTTGACAATAAGATATTTGAAGATGTACCCCTTTTTGCGCCATTTTTTGTGAAGGCCCCAGGGAAGAAAACTCAATTACGTGTACAAATCTGGAGCGCCTTCATATGGGGATGCTTCCTGCCAAGTTTGGTTAAAATCCGTCCAAGGCTGGCAACCTAAACGTCGTAAATTCAGCTTAATTAGGCAGTAAATACGACGTTTAAGCCATCAAGCCATCAAAAAATACAACAAATCGTAAATATCGCTCAATGTTGGAGTTTATAGTTCACTTCCGGTCTTAAATTACGATACTATCGATTTTTTATTGACAGCCGAGATCCGTCGATTCTACTACTCGTATTAAGTAAGTCAGTATTATTTTATTATTAAAGTGACATGTGTATACCAAATAAAAAAATATTAACAAGCAAAGAAACAGAATTACACTCGGGCCAATTATCTCGTTAAAAAAATGCCTGTTGCCATTCGAATATATACAATCGAAATTAAAATGAGCTTTTCTTGGCTGACAGCTTTAATGTATCAATGCAGACTCCGAGTCAGTTACAAAGAAATAATTTCCTTTTCTTCTATTTTTCTTAACGTTTACCTTCGGCGAAACCCATTAGCCCAGAAAAAAATCCTCTTCGTAGCGCGTAGTTTATCAATCCAGATAGGACTGCAACAACTATAAGGGCCGACCAGGGTCTAAACTTTTGAATCTTTGCAGAATTTCTAAATGTAAAAGGGTTATTCTACCTCACGATGTGCTTATTTTCGAAACACTATCTATGGTTGACCTATGCTAGATTCGATATCTTTTTAATGTTCATGGTCAACGGAAAACACAAGAGGCCCCTTTCCTGACTGTCGGATCGGAATGAATGAAATGAATATCCCGCGACCTGACCTTTACTAGTTGCCCACCAATTTTCAGAATTTAAAGGGAAAGCTTTTAAATCCTTATATAACCAAATTACACATTTATAGACTCCAATTACTATGGGTGGCAATTTTAAGTTAATTGAATCTTAAATATCTGTCTTTCTTGTTAGAAAACAATGTAGAAAATGAGGAAATTGCTTGTCACAAGCAATTTAAACATTTTCCCCATTGTTTGCTGAAACTTCTTTTCTTGAGGGCCGTAAAATAAGCGTAATTGTTTGGGAAAGTGTTTTAAAATACTTGATAAGATATTATTTATCAATTATTGTTAAATTAAAATTGAAAAACAATTACAGGTCGGATTCTCTTCGTTGGTATATATAGCCTAGAACAATAACCATTCTAAAATTCAGGAAATCTGGTAAAGAGAAAGGGAAGTGTTTGAATTCTTATGCTCAGAAATCCAACTGCATAAAGTAAGATAGTTTGTTATTATTATCAATACATGTTTATTAATTCTGTCTATTTTAATATTTTTTCATTTATTTTTAACTTTATCTCTTTCTAAAGTATGATATATTCTATAACTTAACAAAACACACACACACACACACGTCTACATATGCAGTAATTCGAGATAAGTGAATTCGATATAACGAAATTCGACATCATTGACATAACTTGCTCGGCATTTTTCATCGCGTTTAATGAGTTAAGCATACAAACTGGCTCGCGCTTATATACTGTCGCTGGACGGCCAAAATCCGTCGCTTCTATAGTGTATCCAAGCCGTAGTAACGACGTTTAGATCGGTAACATGTCATTTGTAAAGAGCCTGTCAAACTGTGTAAAAAGCGAATGTAAAAAAAGTCCCAGTAACTATTAATCATTTTATAAAGAGCTCAGCGTACGTGTTCCCCCATGTGATTTGTGTAGATATAGGTCAACGTGCACGCGTGTAGTATCCGCAATAATTACACTGATACCCGTCGAGCGTAAAGGAACCATTTGGAAACTTGTCAAACAAATTTATGACACGTCAGGAGAAAAGAGGCCTTCTGGGAAGTTACGAAAGGCATCGACTCTGGCACATTGCGCAGTCTGACCAGTGTCGAAGATTTTCGCTCTGTGTACATTTTCTGAATCAAGATCGGTCATTCTACCTCGCTGTAGGTTTTTTCTCCAAGATTCCATATCCGCATGACCTCTGCTGGATCCGATCGCTTTATTAAATGATTTATTTCAGGCAGGTTTTGGGATATCTGTTTTCGAGTGACGGATCACATTAACGAAATATCGCACCAATAATGCGTGAATCTTTTGCTCCATGAAGAATGATTGATTCATTGTAAAAAATTCGAGACCTCACGAATAAAATTTCAGACTCGTCCCAATCCAAAGAAGCTGCAGACGACAATTCAAGTTGGTGGAATTTAATTTTTTATCTTTAATTTTTTCGTCTTTTCGTTAGAAAACATTGTGGATAATGAAGAAATTGCCTGATACAAGCCACAATATTTTCCAAAGCATTTTTCTAAAGGGGCGTAAAAAGGAGGGCTTGTGTGGGAATGGGTTGAAAGACATACAATGTTGACCTTTGAACAGTTAACTCAGGCTATGACGGATCCCTGTCTTAGAGATGGAGTACGGTTTTTTTCTTTTGTTGTTTAAAGCTATTTACTTTATATTGATTTTGAAAGTTCTTCCAACTTAGATTAATCCCCCTTCAATCTGCTTCATGTAGCATGCACAAATCCTCGGGCCGAACTCGTGCCGGCTAATCAAAGAATCGAGATCGATAGCCGACATAGGACTTTTTTATCGTGAAGCTGGTGCTTTTTCTCTCGACCACCTACACCGCAACTATTTCTATTTTCGTCAATTGACAGGATGGCTTCAAAACCAGTGGGTATTTTATCAATATATGTACTGTTGTAATTTATCATTACTGTTATAATATAGCGCCCCCACCCCCCAAATAAAATTTCTGGAAAATGAAGAAATCGCTTGTAACGTCTTGTTTTCCTAAGATTTATTTTTGTCAGAAAAGACAGAAGCAAATTAAATTCACGAATTTAAGAATATCTTCTGCATATTCTTTCAATTTTGGTCGATCTAAAATAGGTTGGTTTATTGAACTACATTTATTGCAAAATCTTGTATGAATTAACCCTTTTCCGTACAATCACTTGTTTTTCACTACCATCAGATTCTATTTAAGTAGAAACATTGTGAAGAATGGAGAATTTGCTTTACACAAGCAATTTCTTCTTTTCCCGCACGGTTTTCTACCCAAACCGGTAATTTGTTGTATGCATCATCTTTCAACTAAAAAAAACTGTTGTTTCCTTCCTCAAAAGTAATATAAACGGTCTTGTCATTCTTTAACCCGTACCAACATGATATAATTTTAGACCAGTCCAAATTCAAGAAGATGCAGACAACAGTTTTAGGTTGATGAAATTTTAAAATCTTTGTCTTATAGATTGTCTTATAGATTTGAAAACATTGTGAATAATGAAGAAATTGCTTGTAACAAGCAATTTCTTCATTCTCCACAATGTTTTCCAAATATTTCATATTGAGGGGCGTTTAAAAGCGTCATTTTGAGGGAATTGGTTAATGAGATCTGTATTATTGGCCAATGCTGGATAATATTAATAACAATTACAAAATCTTTATTTGTTTACGACCGATCGTTTGCTCAAAAACTCGCCCTCATCCCTTTCGTGCGTGGTGGCTCAAAATTTGGATTATTTTGAGCAAAAATAAAGCTAGATGAAGCTTCTTTGTTTGCGGTTATATAACTCTAGAAAGGTAAGAATTGAGATCGTTATACTTTCTAAACTGTGCGCATTTACAAAAAACAGCTGATCGAAAAAACTTGTGAGCATGACTGCCTAGCTTTACCTTTTAACCATTTCCTGTTTTTGCGAAATATTAGACCTGTCCAAATTCAAAGGTTCTGCAGACTACAAGTTTAGTCTTTTTTTATTTGAAAAATTATCATACAGTAGGGTAGAAAAAATGTGGAAAAAGAAGAAATTGCTTGTGACAAGATTCGAACTCTCGACTTAAGGAGGTTGAGAGTACAGCGCATTTCCGTGCTCGGTCAGTAAATATTTCTGATATCATTCCCTTATGCCAAAAAAAATTTTATTTGGAATCTACTTACAGATTTAGTAACTTATGGCTACTACTCGTTGTCAGTTTTTGCTCATTTCAAGTTATTTCGTTTATTAATGTAACCCTTAACTTTTTATAAAGAAAAAATAGATTTGCCCGAATTCAAAGATATAGAAGACGGCATTTTATAGTTAATACAATTCTCAAAACAGTACAAAAATAGTTGGAAAAAGATAATTAGCTTGTTACAATCAATTTCCTCTCTTTTTAGATTTCTCTAGAAAAGCAATATAGGGACGTAAAAAAATCAGAGATTGTATGGGAAAGGGGTTAGCCATAGTCCATTTCATTTAATTCAATCTCATTTATTTATTAATCCTCGTGTGCATTTTTTCATATTAAACATACATAAAACATACTTACTTAAAATTGTATGTCTTTGTTATTCCTGTTCAAATATATTCGCATAAAGTTTTAGAATTCGCTTCAAATAAACTATTTTTTCTGGTAAACTACTTTTAGTGTCTTCAAGGTTTTAAGGACACGATATTTTAGTTCAATTGCGCGGTTTTCACAAGTCGAGCCACGTTTTATTGTGGTGCGATATTTTCCCTAAGCCAATCAAAAAGTTTATTTTTCATCGCGCGCGCATGGTACATCGGAAATCCCGATCCGTCTAAAAATAGACACGGCATGACGCTGTACCACAGTTCACGTTCAATGTAAGTGGTTATCTTTTCACAATAGAATTATGATGTTATTATATTTCATGATACAAGCGGTTTAATCTATTTCAAAGGTCTCTCAAATTTAAATGTACTCTTGATTCACTCTTAACCCATTACCAGACGGCAGAATTTAAGACTTGTACCAAGCAAATTCTTGAATTCCCACAATGTTTTCTACCCAGATAGTTGAATAAATCGAAAAGTCCATAAAGCCGCAGCTTCTTTCATTTTGGATCAGTCTTGACCCATTATAACTCAATCCCTCCTTTTTACGCCCCTCAAGAAAAAGCTGATGAAAACATTGTGGAAAATGAAGAAATTGCTTGTATCAAGCAATTTCTTCATTATCCACAGTGTTTTCTACCCAAAATGACGAAAAAATTCAAAATTCTATTAACTTGAAATTGTTGTCTGCAGCTTCTTTCAATTTGGACCAGTCTAAAATTCAACTGTGTTGGAATGGGTTAAATTTTGCCATCCGGTAATTGGTTGATGGTGCATCAATTATACTCTAGAGACATTGTCTTTTTCGCAGTTCCTGGATAAACGGATCGCCGGCTCATATACCCAATGATCTCCCAGAGGAAGTTCCCATTGGATATTAACTCTTTCCTGTACAAACCCGGAATTTTACGTCACTGTGAATTTATACTTGAGAAAACATTGAACGAAAAGGAGAAATTGCTTGTAACAAGCAATTTCTACTTTACCCACAATGTTTTCTACCATTTAGGATGGTTTCCTTTTAAATTGCATCCAATTTTCATTGTTGTCTTTAAAATTGGACCAGCCTAAAATTCCAAAACTGGGAAAAGGTTTAACGGCGTTCTATTTTCGATTGTAAGACTAGGAACATGCAGCAAAACAATAAAATCAATAAAATGGTTGGTTGAGGACCTAAAAGTCGTAACTACAGGTTCTGTAAGCCACAGTTACAATGTTTAAGTCGGCAAACTAACGAGAATTACTTCAAATAAATGAATGTTGGCCAGTGTCGGAGTTCAAAGTTCATTTGATCAGTTGATCCTTCGATTGACATCGGAGATCTGACAAATCTGTCACAACCCTTCCCGAACTTTTCAAACGTTTCTTTTTTAACGAAATTCCCGTCGTTCATTTTTGCATGCTTGGTGAAAATAAATACTTAGCCCTTTCCTGTTCAATCCTTTTTTTTTTTTTTTTTTTTTGTCCCTGTGATTTTATTTGAGAAACATTGTAGAAAAATAAGAAATTGCTTTTAACAAGCATTTTCTTCTTTTTCCGCAATGTTTTCTATCCTATTATATGTTTATTTTTCAAATTAAATGCTATTTGATATTTCGTATGCAAATCCTTTGAATTTGGACAGGTCTAAAGTTTTGCGAACAAGGAAATGGCCAAAAGTACATCTGAACTTAGGACGAATGATTTTGTGATGTCATGTCAGATGGGTAGATTTTGAACCTTTTGATCACGTTAATTGACTTCAATTAGGGTCATCGAATATCAATTTTTGTCCGCTTTGGTCCTGATAATATTTCAAAAATTCAAATGTTAATCAAACTGATTTACATATTAACCACAAATTGATGCACAGCGACTGTTGATAAAAACAATCGATGGACCAATCAAATCACATATTAGGACCGGAAGATAGATTTGAACTCCGACAATGGCTGACATTAATGTGAAATGTTTTTTGATTGTTTTACGACTCAAACGTCGTATCTGAAGCTTATCCAATCTGTAGTTTCGACCTTTATGTCTCCAACCTACCATTTTACTGTTATATTACATGTTACTTGCCAAAAATGTTGCAAAACAAAGTGGAACTTCCCATGGGATCGATTGATTGAACGTGGTTTAATATCAAAGTGGAACTTCCCATGGGATCAATTGATTGAACGTGGTTTAACGCCGCTTTTAACAGTATTTAAGTCATATCGCGGCGGCTGGAGAACCTTACAATAGATTCCTGGTATTTCTCACACCAGTACTACCATCACATCCTTTCCTTGCCTCCAGCTGCTATCCCACTTTAGTTTACGATTATCCACCCATTGGTGAGAGACAAATGTCGGAAAGGATATGTGCCGCCGCCGGGGATTTCCCATAGGAGATCAATTGGTATGGATCAGTGACTTGGATTATCATCGAAATATTATGAGGAAATTCGGGAAATGATAGTAAACACCATCTTCTACTCTCCTTTTCTCCTATTTATTTGCTGTTGGTTTTACGAAATCCATTCCAACACAATAACGCTTTTTGACATCCCAAGAAAAAAATGGAAAACATTATGGATAATGAGGAAAGTATTTGTCACAAGCAATTTCCTCAATGCTCACAATATTTTCTGTCCTAAAAGGCGAAGTTTTTTTTTAACTTCACCAACTTGAAACGGTGGTAGGCACCTTCTCTCAATTTGGACCAGCCTATTTTTTTTCTCGTCTAGTAATGGGTTGGACATTTAACCTTTTCCTGTTCAATCCCTGGTTTTTACGTCCCTGTGTTTTTATACTTCAGATAACATTGTGGAAAAAGAAGAAATTGCTTGTTACGAGCAATTTCTTCATTTTCCACAATATTTTCTGCCCTATAGAATGATTACTTTTCAAATAAAATCAATTTCATATTGTTGTCTGCATATCTTTTGAATTGGGCAGGTCTAAAATTTTGCAAAACAGGAAAGGGTTAAAATGTCGCACTCGGACTGAATGTTAAGGTGTAACCCCATCTAGTGACCGGGTCATATTTCGGATAAGCCAGTACCATACTTGGCATCTCTTTTGTTTATTTAGATGAACGGTTTTATAGAGTTGAACTCAACTTTAACAGAACTTTAAACGAATAATCAATTCATGGCCTCCTCATATCTAAGGCAATATGTCAGAAATTTAAAACCTACAGATTGACAAGTTCAAAGTTCACTATTATAAAACTGATATTACGGGTTAAAATTCAAAAGAAACCAATTTCGAGTCATTGGTATTGAATAGTTCAATGTCGATATGGACAGTAATCAACAGGAAGGGGGGGGGGGAGAAAAAAAGAGGACAAAAGAAGCAAAGAGGAGAAAAAGAAATTATAGATTTCTCAAAAAACTAAAGACATTTGGTCACTTTCCGGGAGACATCTTTATGCCGTTTGAAAATCCCATTGTTTTGATGACGTAACAATCCTCTGATTCTTCTTTCTAGGTCCTTCAATAAAAGAACCTGGAAACATTGTGGAGAATGAAGAAATTGCTTGTAACAAGCAATTTTTTAATTTTCCAGAGCCAGAAAATTGAAAATTTCACAATCTTTAAACTGTCGTCTGCAACTATAATTATCCATAATGTTTTCTACTACAAAATGCAAATTTTGAAATTACAATCAACGAAACGTTATCGTCTGCAACTTCTTTAAGTATGGACCAGTCTAAGATTTGTTTTGTTTGAATGGGTTTTTACGCCGCTTTCAACAATCCTTCAGTTATATCGCGGTAATTGTAGAGTACGTCACTAGCCCAATATAAAAATCTTTGCGGAACAGAAAACAAACAAAAAAATCAAAATTAATTTATGTTGCCAACATAAAATAATTTTGAAATTCATTTTCGTTTTTCTATTCGGCAAAGCCTGTCATAGAAGGCTTGTGATCTTTTCTGAAATCATTTGCAGACGTCTGTAAAAAAAATCAGGATTCCTTAACCCATTCCCACTCAATCCCTCCTTTTTACGCCCCTCAACGAAAAGGCCTTGGAAAACATTGTGGAAAATGAAGAAATTGCTTGGATCAAGCAATTTCTTCATTATCCACAATGTTTTCTATCAAAAAAGACAAAAAAATTTAAAATTCAATCAACTTGAAATTGTCGTCTGCAGCTCCTTTCAATTTGGACCGGTCTAAAATTCCACTGTGTTGGAATGGGTTAAGGTGAGAAATGTTGTCCCTACTCAGAGCTATAGAGTCTTTAAAAATAATTGGAGGGGGGGACTAAAAATAAGCATTTTGTTTTTTCTTTTCATTTAGTCAAGTTTTCATGAATAATGGATCATTTTCAGTGACTGCTTTGTTCCACGGAGCTTTACCCGTTCAGATAGATCTTTATGGAAGTCTCGTTTGCTTTTTTTTCAATGATGTACGGAAAGAAGATACTTAATCCATTCCCACACAAAGACGCTTTTGGCGTCCATCAAGAAATACGTTTGAGAAAAAATTGTGTAATAAATAATTCCTTTATTTTCCACAATATTTATACCGAGAAAATTGAGAAAAAATCTTAAATTTCGGAATGTTTAGATTTTCGTCTGCAACTTTTTTTCAATCTGGACCGGTCTAAAATTGTGTCGTCTGGTACTCGGATTTATCCTATGTAATGAAAACTATCGTGGGTAAGATGAATCCATTAGTTTTTTAATTGTTTGCTTGTTTTTTGTTTCTTCACAACCATTTTTGGAACATATTCTATGTGTGTTAAGAAAACGGTCACGTGTGACTGTAAGGGCAATTTAACACGGATTTTGTCGATTGATTCTTTGATTGACAGCCGCGATCCGTCATTTACGGCTCTCCCTCACATCAAGAATGACGTAATTACAAATGTAATGAGATCACTTTACAATATGTGTTCTATGTTTCGCAGAATATTTTTATTGAATCGATGAAGTCCAAGACTTTATCGATCTATCACAAAAATTCAAGTCATAAAACCAACAGCGAATATCAAAATCTTCATGAATTTCTTAATAGACCAATCATGGCTGTCATTCAAGGAATCAACCGACCAATCAAATCATTCATTCAGCCCGGGCCTTAGCTTTCAACTCCTACATTGGACGCCATTTCATAAACCTTTTTTGTTGGTTTGACTACCTAAACGCCGTAGCTTCAGCTTATTTAAGCTGTATTTAAGACGCTTAGGTCATCAACCAAGCATTCCACCTTCTAGTTACATGCTACTGGTAATAAATTTTTCAAAATAACGCCGTAAAAAATTGAAGCGGAACTTCCCGTGGAGTTAATGGGTGGGGCCCAGGAAGTCAGTGGGCGGGGTCAGCGATTGGTCAATTTATAAAAGTCGTAATCTTAACCCTTTCCTGTACAATCACTGGTTTTTACGTCCTTGTGAATTTATACTTGAAAAAAACATTGTGGGAAAAGAAGAAATTGCTTGTAGCAAGCAATTTCTTCTTTTTCCACAATATTTTCTACCCTACTGAATGGTTATTTTTCAAATTAAATTCACTTTAAATTCTCGTCTGCAAAACCTTTGAATTTGGACAGGTCTAAAAATATTTAAAACAGGAAAGGGTTAAACAGTAAGAAACTCGGCATTGCCTCGTCTTTATCTGTTTAAAGAAGACTCGTTAAATTAATTCGGTATTTCTTAACCGCTTTGTTCTCTTAGCAAAAAGTCAATTAAATGACCAATCTTACAGATATGCCAAAAGCGATGAATGTCGATTTTGGTTTGCATGTCTGACTTGGGTCGACACTCTTCCTCCTTCCGAGACGGAACATTTTAGCGTGACGAGTCACATATCGTCAGTTGGAGACAAGAACGTCGTAACTACAGCTTAAATAAAACTTCATTTACGACTCTATGGTCGCCAAAAGACTATGTACCACTGCGGTATTCCACATTTACCAGAAAGTCATGGTCATATTGTAAAACGAATCATAGAAACTTATCCCTTTCCTGTTTACTTAATGTTTGACCAGTCCGAGTTAAAAGGTTTTATAGACGAAAGTCCAAAGCGGATTAAAATAGAAAAATTACCATTCAGTAGGGTAGAAAATATTGTAGAAAAAGAAGAAATTGCTTGTTACAAGCAATTTCTTCTTTTTTCTACAATGTTTTCTCGATTATAAAATCACAGGAACATACAAGCTAGGGATTAAACAGTAAAGGGTTAAAACAGAGCGCCTACTTTCAGCGATCTTACATGGTGAAGGTGCTTCCAAGGTTCAAGTTGTTCAAAGTTCTCACTGAGAAATTGACTATCACATGTTGACAGCGCTTGTCTCATGCGATAAGACGCATATAGTAAAATCAAAACAAAACAACAGCAAAAACTTCTTTTTTTGAATGGCGAGACATCTGACCATCGATGAGCTACCAAAAACCTCGTAACTGCAGCTTACTCATGCTGTAGCACCGAGCATCTGGAGCCAATCGACTTTATATGAGCTGACTTTTTTTATTTAAACTAGTTCCAAAACGACAATTTTTTAGACTGTCCAAATTTAAAAAAAAAAAGAACATACAATTGGCCAATCGCGGCTGTCGATAAAATAATCAGTTGACGAATGAAATAGTTTATTTTAATTCGGAAGTGAGTTTTGAACTACAACATTGGAAGCCAATTTCGTTAAGTCTATTTGATGGTACGGCGACTTAAACGTCGTAACTACAGTTTATTCAGCTTATTCGTAGCAAATTATTAAACTCTTTGTCATATGCTACTGATCATAAATTTGTGCATGATAATGCCGTATAAAATCGAAGTTGAACTTCCTATCGGAGTCAATAAGCGGGTCCAATTGAGCCAGGAAGCACGGTCAGCGGTTAGTCATTTATCTAAAAACGTTCTGCATCGAAGGAAAAGATGTGAGGCAAAGGACATTTGTGTCAAACTCTTTTGGACATAGACTCTTTCAAGTGTTCCAGCAGCTTATTCCAAATTGTATTAACGAGGGATTGATAGAACACCGACGAAATATTTGTTCGAATAAGACCCGTCGCAAAAAAAAAGAACCATTTTTTATTTAACATTTTTACACGGAAATATTTTAGACAAACAAAATTAACACTAGATGGTACTGTATATTGACCTATTCGTATTCATAAAATCCGACCAAACAAGAAATATATCGTCGCCGGCCCCTTTTCGCTTGTGACATGTGGCATATATTTGCTGGGTAAAGTTTTCGGTTTCAAGTCAGTAGGCGAGAAAAATATCGTAAACGCAGCGTCATTACAGATCCATTTAACTCTTTCCTGTATAATCACTGGTTTTTACGTCCGTGCAATTTTATACTCAAGTAAATATTGTGATAAAAGAAGAAATTGCTTGATACAAGCAATTTCTTCTTTTATCACAATATTTTCTACCTCATAGAATGGTTTCATTTCAAATTGCACTCACTTTTCATTCTCGTCTGCATCAAGTTTCAAATTTGGCTAGTCTAAAATTTCAAGAAACAGGAAAGGGTTAAGATATTTTCATAGCTACCAGACGATTTATCCATTTTAATGCAGCTTTTCACTGGAAGTATCATGTTAAAACAATTTTTAGAGATATAGCGTAGTCACAAATTAAAAATATACCGAAAAATTTTCTTAATTTAAAATCTGAGAAATATCATCGGTAGATTTATATAACGGAAAAGGGTAAAAATTCGTTATATCTTTTAAAATCTACACCCATTACAACACGACAAAATTTGAGACTAGTCCCAATTGGAAGACGACATTTTTTAGTTGTTGGAATTTAGAAAAACTTGGTCTATTAGGGTAAAAAACGTTGTGGACATTGAAGAAATTAATTGTTACAATAGGTCAATTAGTGTTGGTATTTTGAAAGTAAACGTATCGTTCGGTAGAAAGATTATTCCACCTTCAGAAAATCTACTGACATCTTCGACCCTGATCAGACTGTAAAGTAGGCGCAGTCTGACCAAAGTCGATACTTATGGTCACTAAATGCTTTTTTGCAAATCTTTTCTTCCGAGGCTGTGGAAAAAAACCTATTGACCTATCGGTTTCTTTTTATTTCTAGGCTTAAAAGTGGTGAACTAGAATTGTTTTGAAATGCTTAGACCGAAAATATAGGAATGTACGGTACACCATATACTTATCCTATGTGCCACATGTTCGGTTTTTGTCAGACGACTCCAAGTCTTTGAATTTGAAGCCCACGTTAAAAATAATGTGTGAAATGTGTTGGTCACCAAATTAGTGATGGTAAACTCAAGTGTTTGTTTTAAAATGCACTTATTTTTGAAGATGATATACTTAGATACAAATAAGTCTAGACCACACGAAAAGGGACAACCAGAAGTCAACGAAAAGAATTGACTCTGCTCACACTGTATACGAATTTCGCCGGTTTACCAGGGTTTAGTTTATAATAATCTATTTTAATACAATCGGACCGACAGCTTTAAGCTTATAAAGTCGCTCTCGAACACTAACAATACAGATGTCTTCACGTCTCCGAAAGCTACTAAATGCTAAACTTACAGCTGGGTAGACTTGGGCTGGCTATTTGTCTTGCCCATGTACAACCCCAGGTGACGATTGGACTCGGTTTGTTGATTCTTTTCACAACATATATATTTAAATAAGTTGTTTCTTATTGCACATGATTTTACACTTATTTTCGATGGATATTCAATAAAATGTGTATGATATTTATTAATTCATATGTTCATTTTATTGTTGTTATCTTGATGGCATTTGTTGTTTAATTGTTGTTGTTTTGGGGTGTATCCATTTCTGCATGATGCGCCCCTTTGCGACTTTCTTTTTACTCATACAGCAATCCTAATGTGGCAGTTTATAAGTGGTTCGTCTAGGTGGGATGAGTGGCTGGTAACTTTGAATGAAGTTGAATCGGAAATATATAGGAAAACATGGTTAGTTGCGCCAGTCGTTCTGTATATCACAATAATAGAAATAATTGTTGGAGTGAAGATAAGGCAAAAATGTAATTAGCCAAATCCTATACAAACCCGGGATTAATACGTTGGTGTGATTTTATACTTGAGAAAGCATTATGAAAAAGGAATAAATTGCTTGTAAAAAGTAATTTCTTTTCTTCCCACAATATTTTCTACAAGACAGGATGGTTTCATTTCAAATTGCATCCACTTTTTTGTCATCTGCTACTTCTTTCAATTTCGACTAGACTAAATTTAAAAAAAATAAAAACAGTAAATGGTTAATAGAATCAGGTCCTTCATTTTTCTCGTTTGGATATGGAAATATCAAAAAAGAAAGGCCGTATAAAAATGAATACCGGTTTAATTTTGCCTACTTCAAATAGGAATATTTTCTTTAAACGCCCCTGAGTAAAAATATCAATACATGATAAAATATTATTACACAATCCCATAAGTTTACGCACTGAGAAAAGACTCCTTTTTAAGGAAACAATGTTAGAATTTCTTCATTATACACAATGTTTTCTCCAAAAGAAATTTAAGATCTTTACTATGTCAACCAGAAATTATCGTCTGTAGCTTCTATTATTTTGGACCTGTCTGAAGTTTTGTCATCTGACAACGGGTTAAACACCGAGTTTCTTCGGCTTATCCACAAGTATATCAAACAGAATATTCGAGTTTTTTCCATAGCCTGATAGTAATAGCGTCTGTTTCACTACAGTCATTTGGTATTTTACTAATTAACAAATCGCGACTGTCAATCAAGGAATCAATCGACCAATCAAATCGTTTATTCAGTCCGGAATTTACCTTTGAACTCCAACATTGGCCATCATTTTTGTAAAGCTTTTCGTTGGTTTGGCGACTTGAACGTTTAGGTCGCCAACTAACCACATCGTTATTTTGTTACACGTTAATTGCTATGAATTTTGCAAAATAACGCCGTTTAAAATTGGAGCGGGACTTCCTGTTGGAACCAGTGGGCGGGTCCAGCGATCGGTCAATTACCACACAATCCCCTTATTCTCGACGCCTTGTAGGAAAACTACCTACCGTAATGAAAGTGATGGATCGCTGCCATCAACAAAAAGACCGATGGGCTAATCAATTCATTCGTTAAGACAGGAAGTAAACTTTGAACTCAGACATTGGTCGACATCTTTGTGAGGCATTCTTGTTGGTTCGAGGACTTAAACGTCGTAACTACATCTGTAAATCGACGCTTAGGTCGCCAAAAAGCACAATTTTTGCTACGTATAACTGACCATAAAATCTGTTGAAAAAATATCGTTTAATATCGAGTTCTAACATCCTGGCTGATTCAAGGCACGTGAACAGCGATCCGTCAACTACTATTCGATCTGTCAATTGACCAATCGCGGATGTCTATCTAGGAATAATCCGACCAATCAAATAATCAATTCAGCCCGGATCTGGGATTATCAACTCAAAAATAGGCGCCATTTTTTTTTACTTTTATTGTTGGTTTGGCGACTTAAACGTCGTAACTACAGCTTATTCAAGCTGTAGTTACGACGTTTCCGTCACCAAACCAACCATTTTATTTCTTTTTGTTACATGCTACTGGCGATAAATTTTGCATAATAACGCCGTTATAAATCGAAGCGGGACTTCCTGTCGGAATCGGTTGCCGTGGCGAACGACGTAAGTGGGAGAGGCCAGCGATTGGTCAATTGCCCAGACCTTCTTTTATTCATTGATGAAGGACAATATTGGATAAGTCGGGAGTTGAATTCAGGATCCGGAGTAAAATTGAAAGGACAAACAAAAGTGTGTAATGTTGTGACAAGTAATCGAACTCTTAACTCTTGTTATGCTGCCCCTTGAATTTTTCTGTTCTTTCGAGGATCTGCCTGTACGTATGTGCTGTTTGATCTGAATCTACACCACCTGTTTGTCCCTTTTAGCACAGAGTTGTTCATAATATAAATTATCAAAATAAATTCCATTGCTTTCAGCCCTTTGAATTTACTGCAATTTTGTATAAGATTTTTATTCAGTATGAAAAGAATTAACCTCTAACACGACGACAACATTTTGACTGGTTCAAATTTAAGGAAGTTGCAGACGCATTTATTATTGATGAAATTTTAAAATCTAGGACGAAAGAAATTACTTTCAACAGTTTCTACATTGTTCAAAAGATGGAAAGGGGACAGTCACCTTATTCATGGGAGACAACCATTAATTTTCTCCCAAAGAGATATATACAGTTACGTACCATTACAATGTCAGATTCATCGAGTCTTTTCTTCATCAGTCATTTAACCCATTCCCACACAATGACATTTTTGACACCCTCTTAAGAAAAACGATTTGGAAACCATTGTATAAAATGAAGAAATTGCTTGTCACAAGCAATTTCTTCATATTACACAATGTTTTCTACCAAGAAAATTGAAAACTTTCCCTGAATTTTGAATAAAAGTCTGCATCTCTTTTCAATTCAGACCAGTCCAAAATTTTGCCATCTGGTAATAGGTTGAATGACGAATCGCAAGACACGACCACTGAACACCAACATGAAGTTATTTTTCAAAACATGTATTGTCACCAATATGTATCATAAAACGTTGAATTGTTTGTTTGCGACCTAATAATCATAGGTGGAGTCGCCAAACCAATAAATAAAAATACTTAACCCATTCCCACACTGTGACGCTTTTGGACGCCCCTCAAGAAAAACAAATGGGAAAACATTCTGTAAAATGAAGAAATTGCTTGTAACAAGCAATTTCTTAATTTTACGCAATGTTTTCTGTCCAAAAAACATTTTAAAAAATCTAAAATTTCATTAACTTGAAATTGTCGTCTGCAAGCCCTTTCAATTTGGACCAGTCTAAACTTTTGCCGTCTGGTAATGGGTTAAGTTAAATGTCGGCCAATGTCGTAGTTCACTATCGGTCTAAATGAATGAATTGTTTGGCTCATCTTGTGTCGAGCTCGTTGTGCTCGCTTAATAATTTTTCTATTATAGACTTTGTTTGGCCATCTTGTGTCGAGCTCGCCGTTGCTCGCTTATTAACTTTTCTATTGGCTCATCTTGTCTTGAGCTCGCCGTTGCTCGCTTAATAACTTTTCTTTTATAGACATTGTTTTTGCTCATCTTATCTCAAGCTCGCCGTTGCTCGCTTAGTAACTTTTCTATCATGGACTTCGTTTGGCTCATCTTCCCTGTTTTAGATTTTTAAAAGCTCGTCCTGTTTTTAACTCGCCATTGCTCCCTTGGTTACCGCTCTATTATAGTCTTTGTTTAGCTGACCTTGTGTATCTTGGCATGGCTCGATTAATGATTTCTCCATTTTGTCTTTAAAAAAAAACCTCACACGTTTCGAGCTCAATGTTGCTTGCTTAATCCTTTCCTATTCAATCCCTGTTTTTTTGTTTTTGTTGTTTGTGTGTGTTTGTTGTTTTGTGTTGGTGTTGTTGTTTTGTTGTATTTTTTTTGTTTGTTTGTTTTCTTTTGTTGTTATTGTTGGGGTTTTAGCAACATTGTTTGATGTGAACCGCTCTATTGTAACGTGTCGCAGCAGACCTGGGACCAAGGAATGAGACTTGTGTTAACATAAAGACCTGTAACCAACCTCTTACGCAAGTCCCTTACACCTAGCATGACCTTGTAATCTTAGAAGAAAACCTCGTGCAATAAATATTATCAACAATACCCGTGATAGTTCCCCGGCAAACTACTACAAAGCCTTCTTGACATTCCAGAGGGATACACCAACTGTTTTGTGCTTTGTACCATATTGCACAAGATCTAGGAGTCAGTGGACTGGTCCCGCGATTGGCCAATTGCAATCATATTCTATACCTCTGGTTACCTTCATTAAGCTTCGGAGATCCTCAAGTGAAAAAGACTGAGAGCCCCGTCTGGTTCTTTAACGTACTCAATGGATACACCGTCACATGGAGCCTCGGTTTAACCCATTCCAAATCAATCCCTCCTTTTTACGCCCCTCTAGAAAAAAACTTTGGAAAACATTGTGGAAAATGAAGAAATTGCTTGATACCAGCAATTTCTTCATTATCCACTATGTTTTCTATCCAAAAAGACGAAAAAATTCAAAATTCCATCTACTTGAAATTGTCATCTGCAGCTTCTTTCAATTTGGACCAGTCTAAAATTTTGCTGTGTTGGAATGGGTTAACGTCTTATATTGTCAAGGAAAGTTCTGGGACAAGGAGAAATTGATTGTAGCAAGAATTTCCATTTCCACGCCGAAAGAAAACTAGAATATTGATTTAGTGTTAGTCTTGGAAATAAAGGGCGATCTCAGGGTTTGAAGTCGAGTGCTCTGCCACAGAAAGCGATGCATGTATGTATATATTTCCGTTAATTTGTCGTCTCTACCGGAGAACATGCCAATATGTGCGACGCCCCCAGAAGACGGTTAGTTGTTACGGAGGATAGTGCAAGGATACAGGACGAAACTGCCGAGAGCTCAATGCGGTTCTTTAACGTGCCTCATGGATAGCACCGTCACACGGGGCCTCTGTTTAACGTCTCTTCCGAAAAGCAGTTAGTTAGTTTGTTTGGTCTATTCGGGGATCGAAGCCGCAACCTCAGATTGCTGGAAAAGGTTAACCCATTCCAACATAATTCCTTCTTTTTATGTCCCTCAAGCAAACAACTTTGGAAAACATTGTGAAAAAAAAAGAAATTGCTTGTATCAACAATTTCTACATTATCGACAATGTTTCTATCCAAAGAGAGGGAAAAATTTAAATTCCATCAAATTATAATTGTCGTCTGCAGCTCTTTTAATTTGGACCAGTCTTTAATTTTGTTATGTTGGAATGGGTTATAAAAACCGAGGCAATGTCCATTTCAGTCAATCAGTGCGGTTCGCGCACACTTTTTATAGTCAATATTGCCACCATATTTCAGATGGTTCCTTTTCCGGTAAGACGGATCATATATGTGTATCACAGGCTTAATGCACTACTGTCGCAAGTGCCTATTTTAATCGAGGCACTTACGACAGCTTTGCATAAGCCCTCAATATGCTGCTGACAATAATAATCGTAAGATAGACAACACGACATGTGTTGATAAAATGTCTCCATACCATCGCATGACAAAATTCGAGGCCCACTGCCCTTTGCCCTAGGCTTTGGTAGCTTCGATATCTTATCTGGAGTTATTACCTCATACATAGACGACAACAATTTAGACTGAATTAACTCATTTCCATACAATCCTGCACTTAACGCGCTAATAAATTGACCGAACGCTGGCCCCGCCTTTTTACACCTTTGGCCACACCCATTACCTCCAACAGGAAGTTCCGCTTCGTTTCTATCTGCATCATTTTGCAAAATTTATGGCAAGTAGCATGTAACAAAAAAGTAAGTGGTTGGTTGGTGACCTAAACGTCGTAAGTACAGCTTGAATAAGCTGTAGTTACCACGTTTAAGTCGTCAGACCAACAATAAAGATAATCAAAATGGCGACCAATGTTTGGAGTTGATAAGCTCAGGTCCGGGCTGAATAATTTATTTGATTGGTCGGTTTGTTCCTTGATTGACAGACGCGATAGGTCAATTCTAGTTGTAGGAAACAATATGAGAAAATGATATACCGCTTGTTGTTAACGATTTCTATTTTTTATTTCCTTTTTTTACAATTTGCCTACCATGTCTGGTACTTATATATTCATTTGTTTGATTTTTAAATTATCGTCTGCAACTTCTTTCAACTTTGACTGGCCATAAAAGGTGTCCTCTGGTAATACGCTTAAATTCGTTAGTTCCCGACAATCTAACGAGCGGATGAAATGGAAGTGAAGCATTAGATAGAAAACACCAGTTGTAAAGGGGAAATGTATCTTATATAGAGAGAGTCCCATTTCCACAAGGATTGGTGAATCGCGTCTGTCAATCGTCTGTAAATTTCGAAGTCGAACTTTGTGTCGGAGTACAGTGGGCGTGGCCAGCGATCCGTCAATTTCTTATTTACTTTATCGTTTTCAATCAAATCGTAATTAATTGCTGGTATTGAAAATCATACTAAAGAAGGATCGGAATGTTGAGATAAAAGAAGAAATAACTATTGCAAGTTTCTATTGTATTATTTCCATCTGAAAAATATTTTTGCACTTACGAGATCAAATCAGTATTAATGTTGTATATCATTATACCCATTCCCACACAGTGAACTTTTAGACCGGTCCAAACGTAAGAAGTTTCAAACGACAATTTAATCTTTGTCTGAGTAAGCAATTTCTTCATTTTCCACGTTGTTTTCCAGAACTATTTTCTTAGAGCGTAAAGAGGAGGGATTGTGTGGGAATAGGTTAAATCTGAGCTACTCGAGCACACAGATAAATGATTGACTTTCATAATGAAATTTACACCTTGTCCATTCTCAGATGTAAAAAAAACAACTCATAAGAATCGGCGAAATGGGCGAAGAAAATATCGATTTAAAAATAAATAGTAAGCTTCAGAAATAGTAGAAAATAAGTTAACTCATTTTTTACCGGTATATGGTAAATGGCTTAGAATCATATACGAGTACATTTCGCCAAAACTGAAATTGTATTTATCTCTTGTGAGAATAAGAACAAATACTTTCTAAAGGTTGATCATTTCAAGTTGAAATTTATTAATGAAATATATAGTATAACATTTTAATCTCGAGAAACCACAATAACAGAACATTACGACAATATTCAGTCAATACTTAGCTAATCACCAGACGATAAATTTTCGACTGGTCCAAATTCAAAGAAGTTGTAGACGGCATTTAAAATCGTGCTGACATAGGAAGATAAGAGGCAAAATAAGATAGAAAGCATTGTAGGAAACGGAGAAAGTGCTTGTTACAAGCAAATTTCTCCTTTTCCCAAGAAGGTTTCTATGGTCATATTTCTTAGGGGCGTTTAAAATTGACATGAAGTGGTAATCGCTTTAACCAATTTTAGGCTTTATTGCTATTATTATAAAGAAATAATAATTATAGAATTGATTTGCATACTATGAAGGTTTATATTCAAAATAAAATCATTTCTTCATTCACACTTAGGCTTTAACCCTTGTCATGCTGAACCCGGAATATACCTGTTTTGGCAGGAGGTATAGACTAAGATCAGACTGTACATAAGTGCAGTCTGATCTTGGTCCACACCTCCTGCTTGTCCATTTTCAGCAAGAGTTGTTTAAATATCAAATTTTCAAAAGAAATATTGACCCTCATTAACACCTTCCAGTGCAGTCAGCCCTTTGATTTTAAAGCAATTCTTTGAAGGATTTATTTCAGCATGACAGGGTTAATATATATACAGTCACATAAATCTAAATAGCACATTATCATCTTTGAGTTGTTGTTTTACTAGGTAAACGTGACGAAGAATCGAGATCGACTCTAGCAATCATTAGTTTCAGTTTAAACGTCTTAAATCACTTGAAAGCTATCACTGAATGTCTTCTGGTAGATAGATCGTTTATTCAGGAAAAAAGGCAATATTGCCTATCAAACCACATAAATATCAAAATATTTACAATGTCAATGGTGGTTAAAGTACATGCAGATGTCGGTTTTCGTATGTTTAGATATTTTTAGATATACTGCTGGCGAGAGAAGGTTAGGTGTTATCAATTCATTGCGTTATCAAATCATTGCGAGTTATACTGTGCAAATGACCTCGACTTTGTTTAGGTGAAAGGAATAATAATATTGCGGTCTTCATGTAAGCGAGATACCGTTGTGCGGGTTGCCGGCACCCACGACCGTATCTCGCTATAATTTTTAACAATGTTTTGTGTAAGGGGGACAACAAGTATTCTAATCTTCAAAGATGCAGGCATTGTTATGTCCCTTGCACAATGCCAGTTTTAGGGGGGGTATCGTTTTTCTTTGATTAATAAGAAACCCCGCAACTACAGCTTAACTAAAGCTGTACTTACGGCGTTTCTGAATCAATAAACAAATAGTAATTATTAGTCTCCTATATCTCCCTTGCTGGAAACGAAATACAAGGTGAGATATTAGGAGTAATCATAGTTTAAATAGAATGCAAAATGATATTAGTAGAAAAGTACATGTATATCAAAATACATATTTATGACAAATCTGATATCGGCCTACTACAAGATCCCGAAATGATGCTTGACCATATTCATATGAACACTTTAGTCTGATAGGGAGAGAGAGCGCATTCGTGCATCACTAAATATATATGTATTGAATGAAACAGATATTCACACTGACCCCCTTTGTTTGAATCCAGATTTATAATTTTTAACAATTAAGTCTAAAATATTCTTTCACATTCTTTCAAGGCAGTGGTACTTGAGAAGTGTGTATAAATGTGTGTGCGAGTGTGTGTGTGTATGTGTATGTGTGTGCGTGCATGCGTGCATATTTGTTGTTGTTGTTGTTGTCTTTATTTTCATTATAATGCTTTATCTTTTCAATATTTCATCAAAGATCAATAACTGAGTTTGGCATGTTTTCCTGTAAGCTGTAATTGTTTCTAATTTCAAATCCTTTATAAATAAAAACTGCTAGATTTTTCTTAGTTTTTGGTTTCTTACATGATAATAAATCAACAAATTTAAGCATACTAGGTTTTCTCAAAAAAAAAAAAAAAAAATGATAAAAGGTTTTCTTAGGTCTTTGTAGAGAGGACATTCGAGTAAAAATGCATTTCATCCTCTAGTACTTTGCAAAATTTGCATTTTCTGTTTTCTAATCAGATTTTTTGAGGTTTGTGCCACATCTCCCTGCTCTGTGAGCTGAGACTCTAAATCTTGTTAATGCCTGTCTGAATGCTTCTATGTTAACATCATTTAAGTAAGATTGAAATCAAAATATACAGAATGATCTATATGTTCTAGCCCTACTGGACTCGGTTAATGCAGCATTCAATTCTTGTAGGTAGATATCTTGGGCCCTCTGTCTAAAAATAGCTCAAAACAAATTATTGTTATCTACCCCTTGATTTAACCAAACCTGAAATGACAGAGTTAAAAAGTGTAATTTATGTGATATAGTATATTGAATGAGCAAGAATGTTCCCAGTTAGAGCATAATTGGAAATTTCGATAAAACGTTGGTTAACCCTGTCCTGATCAAACCCGGGATTTTACGTTGCCATGACTTTTATACTTGAGAAAACATTGTTGAAAAAGAAGAAATTGCTTGTAACAAGCAATTTCTCCTTTTTCCACAATATGTTCTACCATTTAGGATGGTTTCATTTCAAAATGCATCCAATTGTCATTGTTGTCTTCAACCTCTTTTAATTTGGGTCGGTCTAAAATTTCAAAAAACGGAAAAGAGTTAAAGACAACGAATCAGTTTGCGAGTAAATTAAAAAGAAAGTACCGTTCAGGGTAGAAACACAGTAAGAAAAGAAGAAATCGATTGTAAAAAAAAATTTCTTCTTCTCATTATGTTTTCATCAATATCATTCTTCATGGATGCCAAAATGCAGAATCGTGTGGCAATTGGTTAAAACAAAATATCATTTATTCCTATCTAGACTGTCAAATAACGTGTATTGTACAGGACAATAAAATATGTAATCATATATCTTTTATGCATTGAACTGTATGTAGGCTATTTGTTTCCAAAGGTTTTATTCTATAAAAGTTGGACTATAGCTTGTGTGTGGTAAGGTAAATGGGTTTAATTTGTTGTGTAACTTTTCATTTCTGTTGCTCAGAAGACAACTTAACTGTGTTATCTTATGTCATTTCCCCTCGATTCGCGTGTAATGGATTAAACAAACAGCACAAATAGACATGTAGTCCACAAATTAAAGAAAAACGTACTAGTGTAAAGAAATTCACCGACCACCGTTATGGCAGACCATCGATTCGAATAATATTTCTTTAATTTTGGTAAATATGACAAAATATATGACTTAACACTCAAATTAATGTGATCAGTTTATTCTTACAAAATCCATCTTATTATGGCTTATTAGTCCCCAATCGGTTACTGGTTGGGGGACTATAGACTTGTTCGATTCCGTCTTACCGTTCGTCCGTCTATGCGTCCGTCCGTCACACTTTTGTCCGGACCATATCCCCCAAACCATAAGTGTTAACAACTTCAAACTGTATTCACTTATAGATCACAATGTGGAGGAGTGTCATGTACAAGAGCCGTTACTCTGCCATGCCCACTTTTTGAGTTATTGTCCTTTGTTGTTTTTACCTTTGCAGTTTTGTCCGGAACTTGTCTCTTAAATCATAAGTTCTAGTAACTTCAAACTTGAACTTACAGATCACATTGAGGAGACGTGTCAATTATAAGAACCGCGACTCTACCCCGCCAATTGTTTGAGCTATTGCCCTTCCGCTTAGGGACTTCAAAACAAGGTCTCGTTTGGGAAAGATTAACTATAAAAGAATTTTTTTAATCCGGTGGGGGACACCGCAATACGACATGCACTTGGATTTCATTAGTAAAACCGCCACAATTGCTTTTAGTTATTTTATCATTTAATTTTCTTTTGATTGGTTCACCAGATCCAGTTAGTTTGCACCGTAACCATCTTGTCGTACCATGGGCGGCGTTTATCTAACGACGATATTAGAGAAAAAGATGATCTCTATATCCCTTCACTCGTGAGGATGCATCGTAACATATTCGTTTAACTTTTACACGAGGAATATTCAAAGACCTCCTCCTCAAATGAACGGTTTAATAGTCAATAAATATGTGAAAAAAAAAACTCGATTTCTCGGCCGAAGTAAACTCAAATATTTGTATTACTTGTTTTCTATTGCACTCAATATACAGACTTGCCAACCTATCAAACTGGACCATTTACCCCACCGACATTTTTGTTGTTGTTGTTTTGTTTTATCAGTGAAATTAACCACATACCCCTGTGATCTGAGCGGCACAGGGCATAATTTGAATTGCTATCGATGCATTCAATCTAAGCAGTAACCGGTATTAAATAAGGCCACCCACTGCCCAAAAATCGCATGTATATACATAACCTATTCCCACACAGTGAGGCTTTTTGACGACCCTCAAGAAAACATTTGGGAAAACATTGTATAAAATGAAAAAATTGCTTGTGACAAACAATTTCTTCATTTTCTACAATGTTTTCTACCTAGAAAGACAAAAACTCTAAAATTTCAAAAATTATAAATTGTTGTCTGCAACTCCTTTCAATTTGGACTATAGTCAAAATGTTATTTCCTAGTGAAAGTCATTTTCTTCACACCAGACACAGAGCTACCATTGGTCTTCAGAATAATCGAAGCAACGGAAATATATAACCAAACTTCTTTAAATGACCTGTCAAAATTTTTGTTACGCAACAAAAATTTTGACGGGTCATTTAAAGAAGTTACTGATGACAAATTCAAGTTCATGAGATTTTAAAAAGCTATGTCTTTTTGGTTACAAAATATTGTGGGTCAGTAAGAAATTGCTAGTTACAAACAATTTATTCTTATCCCACGATGTTTTCAAGAGGGTTTTTTTTGGGGGGGGGGAGGCGTATAAAGCGGTGGCTAAACTGTAGCAAATTGCGTAAAAAAGCACTAGTTTAAATTAACCAGTAAACTTACCTTTTTAACAACCTCAAACAATGTACATCCAGTTTCTTATCAAAGCCTTCACCCCAGAAATTATCGTCTCCCAGAATCGACTATTTATCCTCGGTGTAATGTCCATTCTTTTCTCTGTACGAGCGTTCATATATCTATTGTTCATTTCTTCAGCGACACTCTTCATGTTTTGAGCTAGTTTTATTCCAATAGAATTAGCCACCTCTTGGTCGATATGTTTATCCATTTCGACATCAACTTTCCTCGTCTTTATTCTGTGAGTTACAGGCATATCTGATTATTTATATTTCACTTTTTTGGAATTTCCTTATATCATAACTTTCATCGTTAAAGGTAGGTATCGATGTTTCTGAAACCTAGATAAGAAAGATTTGACAATCGCAAAAAAATACGCTAAAACGGATGCTTAATACTTAAGTTCGAGTCAGAAATTGTCTTCGCGGTAATCTGATTTTTGGTTATATAGGAAAGATTCAGCGGAATTCCAAGTTAATTTTAGATATCACGGCATTTGGTTGTCGAAACCGCATGACTTCATTTGCATATGACCCAAAGTCAACGGAACAAATTGACAAACGGAACACATTATGTCACATCAAATGATTGGCGCAAAACTATGGTAAGTGTCTATATTCGTTTATTCCGTTATAGTTATGAATATCATGTACTTGAATCATAATTATGAATAGGGAAACGGGAAGATTAATTTTATGGAGATAGGCGGGAAATTGAAATTTAGACTACCGAAATAAACGTGTTTTGATTACCTAATATAATCTGTTGATAAAAAAGGCGCAGTATTATCATGGTTCTTCCTTCAAAACAACACACGTCTAGTATCACGTTATAAATTAATTGAAAATGGGTTCTTGTTCGATTTTGGGATTTTGAGGGGTAGGGGTGGGGGAGGGAAGGGCGGTGTTGGAGATTAGTCCGGTTACAGTAAACGCAGTACGGTATACTGTTATTATGAATTTGATTCCTATGACAGCCGCATTATTTTCATTAATCCATTACAAGACGGCAAATTTTTAGACTGGTCCAGATTGAAAGGAGTTGCAGACGGCAATTTATTTATTTATTTTTTTTTTTTTTTTTTTTAGATGTTAAGACTTTCTGGGTTAAAATATTGTTTAAAAAAAGAAGTTGCTTGTTATATTCTTCATTTCACATAGTGACTATTTAAGAGATTGAATAATGTTGTTGTTGTTGTTATTGTTTCCATGGATGTATGAAACGAAAAAAAACTAATCATACTCTTGTATGAGTCCGCTTCGCTTATTCAAGCTGTAGTTACGACGTTTAAATCGCCAACCAACTATTTTACTTTCTTATTACATGCTGTTAGCGATAAATTTTGCAAAATAACGTAGTTTTAATTCGAGGCCAGACTTCCTGTTGGAGTCAATGGGCGTGGCCAACGCAGTAAGTTGGCGGGGCAAGCGATTGGTCAGTTGGTAATGCCGGTGACCTGTCATTTATATACACACCCTCAGATTTACACATGTCCTGTCTATTCTAGAATATTCATGAAATTGTAGATAGAAGAGACAAAGATCAGACTACATATATAACAGTCTGATCGTTGTCTGTTTTACAGAATAAGCGTTAAAGATTTCCCTAAATTTTATCATTTTATTCAGATATCGTCGAGAAACAAAAAAGATTAAAAGCTGAAATGTTTTGTAGGATGTGAACGAAGGTGAATGCGTGTATTTCGTTCTTACCTTGCGGACACCACTGTACTTGTGAGACCTGCACAAATGATTTAGTGACATGTCCTTTTTGTGGCACAACAATAGCGCAAAACATAATGTACTCTATACTTAAATGATTTGGAATAAAAATAAATCAATTTGTTTATTTTGTTGTATTCTTTTGTTATTAAATGTATCACTTGTGTTCCGATTGATTGCGGTCGTTCCAGCCACTGATCGGGGTATTTAAACTAATTCCAGCCCGTGAAAACACGTGATAGAGTACGAATAAGTTGGGGGGTGTAAAAAATCCAAAAGGCGAACTATATCGATTCTGACTAATCTCCGTGGCATGCGCAGACTGACTGGCATCAGTTGACTGATCGGGATGTCAATCAATGAATCGATCGAACTATCAATTCATGTATTTATACCGGAAATTATCTTTTATGTCCGACATTGGCCGAATCCACGCGAAGCTTTTTTTGTTGGTCTGGCGACTTGAAAATTTCTTTAAACTGGCCCAAGTCATTAGAATTTACAGACGACATCTCGAAGCGAAAGTCAAATGAATATTGAAAAATTGAAAATAACTGTCACTAGGGGTAAGAAATATTGTGAGAGGAGAAGAAAGGGTGGGAATATTGTGGTAAACAATTTCCACCGTGTTCTTTCATTCTTGAATATATTTTCTTTCAGTGGGAGGACTTGTACGATCAAATAATTAAATGAGAACAATATTAACCCTTGTCATGCTGAATAAAAATCCTTGTTCAGAATTGCATTTAAATCATAGGGCTAAAAGCACTGGTTGGCTTAATATCGTGGGTCATTATTTTTGTTAATTAATTCCATAAATAAATCTGGAATCAAAATGTCAAGAAGGTTGTTTAGACTGAGATCTGACTGTAAATATGTGCAGGCTGGTCTTAGTCTACACCTCCTTCCAAAACAGGTAAATCAGAAATTGCTTTTTTTACAAGTGATTTCTCTTTTTCTCAGAATGTTTTCTATCCTATTCAGCAAAATATTACCCTCGTATGCTTGCAGCTTGTTTTTCTATTTCCGAGCTTATTGGGTATCTTGCCCTTACAAACTGGTTTTGCACCCGATGTAATTGCAATGACGTTATAGATCCAGCTTCTCAGTACATATCATAGCTAATTTCTCTAGCGTTCAAGTCTGTTGATCCTAATTCGTGCCCCATGTTTTAAGAGGAATTTGGCAGAAATGTATATGACTTTACTATCCTTTCTGCACTTTCCATTTCGTTTCGAGAAAGTAAAGAATTTAAAGGATTTGTAATGATTCTCTCTTTCTGTCTCTCTCTGTCTTTCTCTGTCTCTCTTTCTATCTGTCTCTTTGTCTCTCTCTCTCTCTATGACTGTTTGTTTTTATCTTTCTGTGTTTCTAATTGTCTTGTATGTGCAATACGTCAGTACCTTCTACATGTATGTCTGTTTGTAAATCTTCATCTTTGGAGGAAATAAAGATAAATATACGTATCCCATTATGTGTTGTCCGTGGTCGAGAGGTAGTGCGTCGGTTTCCCGAACAAGAGGTCCCGACTTCAGCTCCCGGTAGCTGCTATCGATCTTGGTTCTGTCATTGGCCCATATAATCGGCGCCGGTACTGGTGTATTCTCGAGCAAGCAGAATCGGGAGGGTTTAAACCAAGCTGGAAGAACTTGTTTCACAATCGATGCAAAAATCAATATGCTTAAACCAAACTTACCCCATTACTAGACGACGGAGTAATAGACTAGTCCAAATTGAAAAAAAGCTGCTGACGGCATTTCAAAATAATTTAAAATTGGAAAATGAGACAACATAGAAGGTAGAAAACTTGTGAGAAAAATAAGAAATTGCTTATAACGAAAGAAATTTCTTCTTTTCCAAAAACAAATGGTCTATGATAATTTTTCTTCATGGCGTGTGAAAACGTCACTGTGTGGTAATGGGTTAAACCAATATTAGTTTTTAGTCTTATTTTTATTCTAGAATCAACTATAATGACTTTACAGACTATGAATAAATACATACAAGGTTTGATTCCAAATAAAAAATTTATTCGTTCACATTGAGAATAAACAGTCATAATAGTCTAGATTATTAACTTTAACCCTTTCCTGTACAATCACTTGTTTTCACGTCCCCGTGAATTTATACTTGAGAAAATATTGTGGGTAAAGAAGAAATTGCTTGTCACAAGCAATTTCTTCTTTTCCCACAATATTTTCTAACCTGTAGGTCCGTTACTTTTCAAATTGCACCCACTTTTGATTGTTGTCTGCAACTCCTTGGCAATTGTACTGGTCTTAAATTTTGAAAAACGGGAAAGGGAATTGTTGTTTCCTAGGTACAAATATAACGATGAGTCAAGATCGACTTTACAAATCCTTAGTTTTAATTTAATCCATTCACACATAATGGCGCTTTTTGACACCCCCAAGAAAAATAGCTGTGGAAAACATTGTGGAAAATGAAGAAATTGGTTGTTATAGGTAATTTCTTCATTATCCACAATGCTTTCTGCAGAGAAAGTTGAAAAAAAAATCAAATTCCATCAACTAAAATTTGTTGTCTGCGACATCTTGCAATTTGGATGGATGACCATCGATTCTAATATGTCTGTTTATTTCTGGTGAATATGAAAAATTAATTATGTGACTAAAACACTTGAAATAATGTTAAATCATTCTTATCAACGTTAATATAGATTTTTTTATTATCATTATTATCATTGCAACCATAGTAAAAAATTTATTAAATTTATTATTTTGATCATCTGGTAGTGGGTGAAACGACTTAAGACACCGAAAACTTATACGTAGCCTCAAAAGTTGTTATATGTTGTGTATCAAAGCGTAATTCGGTTAGAGATATGTTGTGATCCTTCGAATAAAGTCCTTGTCGGTAAGGGAATAGTTTTTAGTTGTGATCATTCTGTATACTGTCCTTTACTAATCCTTAGTCTAAAACTCTGAAAAGTATTCCTGGTAATAGTTGTTTTGTTGTAATAAAACAAGAAATACAGTAAAAGATATGTCGTGATCCATCACACAAAGTCCTTGTCGGTAAGGAAATAGTTTTTAGTTGTGATCATTCTGTAAACTGTACTTACGACTTTACTAATCCTTAGTCTAAAACTCTGAAAAATATTCCTGGTAATAGTCCCGGCGTGATTATAGCTCCTTACGTTGTTGTATGTTTCTATATCAAAGCCAGGGTCTTTTGTGTTTCCTCGAATAAAGCACTTGCTCGGATTCAGAATAGTTTTTAATTGTGATTATTTTAATACTCTCTTCGTGTGGCTGTCGAACGCTTATTTTACTCTTTATCCATTCCCACTCAGTTCAGCTTTTGGACGCCCCTCAAAGAAGTTTTGGGAAACATTGTGGACAATGGTGAAATTGCGTGTTACAAGCGATTTCTTCATTATCCTTTATATGTTTCTACCAAAAACGACAAAGATTTATAAAATTCCATCAACTAAAAATCATCATCTGCAACTTCATTGAATTTGGATCAGTCTTACATTAGGTCGTCTGGTAATCGGATAAGTAGGTAGAAGTTGCCCTTTTAGTTATCTTTGTAAGTTTCTTGGTTTGGTACATGGCGTTCTGGCGTATCTCAGCGGTTTCGTTCATGTCGCTTTCATACCAAAACCTATTGGTCAGTTTTGAAGGAACTTGCTTTCAACCTGAAATAACATGAAAGGGTTTTAAAAGTGTGATGCTTATCATGTGATATTTTGAATAAACTTTTATGCTCCCGATTAGAGCATAATGAACAATTTCGATAGAATGAGAGCTAAGGAAGAAAAGGTTTGTCCTAAAATGTTTCAGTAAAAGTCTTAGTTCAATGGCTGCGTTTTAACACCTTTTCAATAATCAGGGGCAAATCGTAGAGTAAAAGCCGAAAATTTAACAGCTCTCTGACAAAAAGAATTTAGACGGGTCCAAACGAAGTTGCATACGACAAATCAGTTTGCGAGTAAATTAAGTAGAAAATACAGTTTTAGGAAGAAAACATTTTAAAAAATAAGGGCGAAATTCCTTGTTATAGGCAATTTCTCTTTTTCTCATAATGATTTCACCAATTATATTCTATATGGACTCTTAAGCGCGGGGTCGTGTTGGAATGATTTAAAAGAAAGTCGTTTCTTCCTGTCCAGACAGTCGAAAAAAGTTATCAAAAACGTGTATTGTACAGGGTCATAAGTTATGTCAATAAAATATGTAATCATATATCTTATGCATAGCACGGTTTGTATGCGATTTGTAGTCTAAGGTTTAAGTTTATAAAGTAAGGACTAGCTTGGGTGTAGTAAGTCGAAGTAGTATTATTTTGTGTTACATGTATTTTTAATTTCTGTTGCTTAGAAGACATCTTTTTTATTATTTATTGTGCTATCTTATCGTCGTCGGGCGTGCAAAATGTCGTAACTACAGCCACAAAATGGCTGTAGTTACGACATTTTGCACGCCCAACGACGTTATGCCATTTCTCTTAAATATGGTTTGTTATGGATTAGACAAATGGAATACCTTTAAAGGTAAAAATTGAAGACGAGCGAAAAAGCGGGAAAGAAT